>CM057453.1:62028500-63309500 GCA_016271365.2 Neoceratodus forsteri
TATCCTTGCAAAGATGCGATCTCCAGAACTGAACACCATATTCCAGAAGAGGCCTCCCCAATGTTTTGTACAATAGCATCATCACCCCCCTTCTTCTGCTAGTGATACCCCTTCCTATACATTCCAAAATCCCACTGGACCTCCCCACAGCCTTGTTACACTGCCTGGCAACCTTTAGGTCATCTGAGATGATTATCCTGCAATCCCTTTCCTCCATGGTATCTGCCAGCAATCTCCTCCCCCCCAGCTGTAACTCTCCACAGAGTTTCGTCACCCCAGGTGCATGATTTTACACTTCTTTGCATTGAATTTTAATTGCCACACTTTGGAGAATCTATCCAGCCTTCCCAGATCCCTCCTCATTCCATTGACCCCCCCTCTGGAGTGTCTACTATGTTGCAGCTCTTGGTGTCATCTGCAAACAGGCAAACCTTCCCCTCCAGCCCTTCAGCAATGTCCCTGATAAAGACGTTAAAAAGGACTGGCCCCAGAACTGATCCCTGGGGCACATCACTGGTCACCCTCCTTTCCTCAGATTTGATCCCATTCACTACCACCCTCTGCTTCCTGTCACTCAGTCAGTTACTAACCCAGTTCTCCACTTTGTGGTCCACCCCCAGGCTATCTAGCTTGTTAACCAACCTTCTGTGTGGTACAGTGTTGAACGCCTTGTGGAAATCAAAGTAAGCGATATCCATCGCTCCTCCCTGATCCACCTCCTTCGTCACCCAGTCAAAAAAGTCTATCAGATTTGTTTGACATGACCTTTCTGCCATGAATCCATGCTGTCTCAGATCCTGTGCTCCCATGGTTACCAGGTGCTCCACAATCCTTTCCTTAAGAAGTGCCTCCATGATCTTGCCCATAATTGAGGTGAGGCTGACCGGCCTGTAGTTTCCTGCCTCCTCCCTGTTACCACTCTTGTGAATAGGGGCTACATTTGCCCCTTCCAGTCCTCTGGAACCACCCCTCTATTGAGCAACTCACTAAACAGGTCCGTCACAGTGCTGCTAGCACTGCCCATAATTCCTTTAATATCCTGAGGTGTATATCATCTGGTCCCATCGCTTTGTCCACTCTCAGCTTTGTGAGTTCCTCCCGGACTCTGTCTTCTGTAAAAGGACTGGTGTTTACCTTTCTCCCGCCATTGTTTCTGATACCTAGTTGTTGTCTGTGTCCCTCTCCCTCTACTGTGAATACTGAACAGAAGCAGTCATTCAGTATTGATGCTTTTTCTAGGTCATCCTCTACACACTTCTCTTCCTCCCCCCTTTGAGCCTTACAGTCCCTCCCCTGGCCTTCCTTCTATCACTAATGTATCTATAAAATGTCATGTTTCCCTTCTTTACCACCTGTGTTAATCTCTCCTCTGCTTGCTCCTTCACACTCCTAATGGCTTTCCCTGCCTCCCTTTGTCTCGCTAGGTACACCACTCTATCCTCATCTTTCTGAGTCTCCTTGTATTTTCTGAAAGCCCCTTTTCATCCCTCACTTTTCTTGCCACTTCCTTTGTGAACCAAAGTGGTTTGTTCCTTCTTTTTCCCTTTTTACTAAGTCTAATGCACTGATTCGTTACCTTCACGATGGCTTCCTTAAGGTGTGTCCACTGTTCCTCTACCCCTCCTCCTGATTCCCTTCTTGCCAGGGCTTCTTTGATCCCCCTCTCCATCCTTGCAAAGTCTGCCCTCTTGAAATCCAGCACCCTCATCTTTGTGTGGCTCTTTTGCAACACTACTGATATTAAATCACACTGTATGGTGGTCACTGGACCCTAGGTGCCTATCCTCCCTGACTTCCTCGATCCTGTCTCCATTGGTCAGTACAAGGTTCAGAATTGCCTTGTTCCTGGTCGGCTCCTGTACCAACTGCTGAGGCCTGCTTCCTGCAAGGATTCTATGATATCTCTGCTCCTCGCTAAGGCAGCTGCTGGGATGGTCCAGTCCACATCTGGCATGTTGAAATTGCCCAGCAACAGTACCCCCCTTTGCTGCCATCCTATGTATTTCCTCCAGTATTGCCCTACCTACCTCCTCCCTCTGTGCCGGATGCCTGAAGATCACTCCTGTGTGAATTTCTGTGCCAGTGCAAATCTCAAGGGTGACCACAGTACCACAGCCCCCCATCTACCCTACACTGCCACTGCTCTAATACCATCTCTGATGTAGAGGGCCCCTTTATACCCCCCATTCCTCCTGTGTAGAGCGTACCCTGGTACATTTACCTCCCAGTCATGGTCTTCAGTGTACCATGTCTTGGTGATTGCCACTACGTCCGGGTCTGCCTCTGCCACCAAGACTGCCAGGTCTGAGATTTTGTTTCCCAGACTGAGGGCATTTGTATACATGACTGTCCATGTTTCACAGCCTGTGCCCCTTGTGTTCCTACTTTTGCCTTTCTGCTCCATGCTCCCAACCATGTTTTTTTTTCTTGCTGTCTCCCTTCCTCTACCTTATCTCTAGCAACAAGCATAGGAATATCTGCCCATGTTTTGCAGTCTGTCCCACTTATGTGTCTACCTTTTTCTTCCTGTTCCTATTTCCAACCCTGATTTTTTTTCTTTTGCTGCCTACCTTTCTCTACCTTACCCCTTGTAATGAGCTCAGGAATATCTGCCAACAACAATTGCTCCTGACCCCCCCCACTAGTTACTCTGTCCTGTGGGGGTAGGCTGCCTAAGTCTCCCTGTTCCCAACTACCCCACCCCCTTTGGCAAGTTTAAACGCTTGACAAGGAAGCATCAAAACTTTTAATTGAAGACTGCAGTCCCCTCCCTAGACAGATGAAGGCTGTCCCCCCTCTACAGGTCCCCATCCCTCCTGGTGGGTCCCCAGTCCCCAATGAAGCCAAACCCCTTATCTCTGCATCAGCTGCTCCACCAAGTATTGAACTTGCTGATGCAGAGATTTTGAGCCTCCCTCCTACAGTGGTCTGGCAGCACCTCCAAGAATATTCCAAAGCCTGCTACCTCTTCAAGGCACCTACCCAACCCCCTGAATCCCTCCTGTACCTGCTGTATGCTCACCTTCTCCCTGGCTAGGTCATTTGTTCCGAGATGGACCTTGACCTCCAGTTCCCCCCTTGTTGCTACCACTGTAGCAATTCTCTGGATTCACCCCCCTGAAGCACTGCCTCCTGGAAGGCACTTGACCTCCCTGTACTCCCTGCTGCCTGTACCCATTCATTGGACAATGGAGTCCCCCACAAGGAGTAGCTTCCTCCATCTCCTGTGGGGTCCTCTACTCCCCCCATCCCTGGGTTTCCTTCCTGGAGGACCCACTCATTCTCTCTGGTCTCAGTCTCAGGTTCCCTTGTAGGGCTGGACCACTCCTCCAAGACAGCAAAGTAGTTACTGAGTTGGACAGGATGGTGGATATGCCTCTAACCCACCTGCCTCAACCTCCCTGAGCCCACTGTAGTCCAGCCAGGCCTCTGCCTGGGTATGTACTGTGGCAGTGTCTGTGGACACGGTGGCCTCTGGGTGGGGGCAAAGGCTGATAGTACACCTGCCAGCTCGGCCCAGAGACTGGTATCCTCTGCCATCAACCCAGAGAGGTGCCTGCATATGAGGCAGCACCGCAGTACCCAGAATGTCCTCCTGAAGACTGCAGCCCTGCATCCACAGCACTGCACCACTCCCTCCATTTTCCTCTTCTCTGCTAATGACCCCCCTTTGAATCTTAAGTAAGCCCTCCTGCTGATTTTTTTTTTACCTCCTCTCTCTTCTACTGACATTTACTGTCTACCACTTAGGTACTGCACTGCTGAAGTGCTAATCCCTCTGAATTGCTGTTTCTGAAGTAGATTGACACCCTTACTGTGTTTAACTCAGTCTGCCTGTGCCTCAGGATGTTATACTGTTTGATGCCTATAAAATGGTACTTACTCCATGTGTGTAAACCAGAAACACCAACTAAGACATCTAAACAGTCTGTAGAGATGGAAGAGTAACAGAACTGGAACCAGTATTTAAAGATCACCTTCTAATGGGAAAAAAAACTTTCAGATTCAGTGCAGTTCTCTTTAACAACATGGTTTTGTTTTGCATAGCACCAACTAGGATACATAGCATTTACTTGTAACTTACTTCATACAGCTACAAAAACACCATGCATAAACTAGTGTACTGTACCTGTCCTAGATATGTAACTTCCTTTGAGTAGTTTTAAGTACTGTATGTGTCTTAAAGAAAACAAGTTACAAGTGTGCATCATGTATAGTGCTTTACAGAGGACCAACAGGGTACTTTGCAACAAGTGACGGTACTGTATGTGTCCTGCTTCCTGTATGACCTGTAGTCTTATTCAAACACTTAAACCTGTGTAAAAGACATGTCATACTATGCACGCAATTCATAAGGTCCTACACCTCACAACATGCAACTTTACAGCCCTTGTCATACTATGTGTATTACCAACCATATGAAGCAATTTTACACATCTGTAACAAGTCTGCTGCTTTGGGCAGGGTTCACAACAACTGTGAGCAAAATAAGCCACACATCATAAATGGATGTAAGCTTCCACAGCTGTGGCCCACAAGTATTCTAATTACAGACCTAGAATGCTTAGGATGTGTATCAAACAGTACACCTGTGTGTTCCTTGGCCTTAGGTCACGAGGGTAGGGGATGAAGAAGGTTTTTTTTTTTATTTATTTGTTAACCAGGTAGGACTCAAGAGCATTAGATGCCCATTTTCAAGTGTGACCCAGAGGTGTAAATGAGAGCAACAATACAAAATAAATAGAGGATCATGTATGGTCTTTGGTTAATAACCATGCTGTAAACACTTCAAGAGGTTGCCATGACATCATTGTAAACCTTAAGGGCACAGCTCGAGAGGTTTTCAGATGTCATGGCAACCTCGAGAAGTGTTTTCAGCACAATGTTAACCAAAGACCATACATTATATTTTATAGTGTATGGGCTACCAAGAGTGTGTAATCACAGACTGAATTACTTTACTGATTTACTTTACAGAACATTGATTGTTGTGAGCTATCCATTTTGTTATATCATTGATATGACATACCCAAGAAAGGTTAACAACAGAGTGATGTCTCAACGATGGCATAACAAGGTTGTAATCTGCTTGATTTCAGTTAATAATAAGGGCTCCCCATACATTATACAGTATATGCAGTACATGTGTGTACACAGAGTTGAGGTTGCTGTTTACAAATTTTGAATATATTGATCCTGTAAGAGGTCCCAGACCATTGATGTATGGCCCAGGACCTGTGGCTTGGCCTTGGGTCACAAGGGTAGGGGATAGGAGAGATGGGTGACACTTTGGATTGGCAGGTGTCCAGCATATTTCCAGACTTCATGGGACTTCAGTAGACAACTCTAACAGCACATTTCTAAACTTGGTGAGGTTTCAGTCTTGTGTACTAGCAACTCTATCTCTCAGAGACACACGCTGCCTGGAGCAGTTCCATATGGACTATGTAAGCAATAAGACATGATAGGGTGTGCATTAGACACTTTAACACATGGCTAGGAGGCATAGTGAGGCACAAGGCCACTGGCTGAGTGCTTCCAGCCTCCTAGCCATGTGTTAAAGTGTCTAATGTACATCCTGGAGTGTCTTATTGTGCTTATGAAATGGTTATTTAAAATATAGATATATGTGATAACTAATTTGCATACTTTTTAATAGTGAAAATGTTAAATGTTAGTATTAATTTTTAACAAAATAGTTCCTCCGCCTTTTTTTTTTTGAGTTGAGCACTTATGAGCTGGTAAGGCTTCCTTATTTACATTTTTTTCTCCCACATGTAGTTGTCATGGCACAAGTAGCAGCAGTTCTACTTCATTATGAATCTTTGTTTTTATCATTTGTTTGCATTATGGCAGCAGGTAGCAGTACGGAGAACATGCTGATTTTGTTTGGAGGGGATAACAGAAAGCCGTTACATCAGTCCAGATGTAAAGTATGAAAATGAAAGTCTTCTGTAACTTAAGGATTAAGCTGTCATCCCAGGGTGACCCGATACTGTTTTTTTTTTATACAACTACATGCAAAATATTGTTAGAATATGAATGGTGTCATAACAGAGTGAATTACAGAGTGCCCACTGGCACAGTGGTAAGTTACAGAGCAAACAAGCAGGCGGGTGGGTTGCAAGACTACAATTCAGCTGTTCAGCCATGAGTGGGCAGTCTGGTATTGATATCATGGCAGTTTTTAATTTAAAGATATTAAATCTGGGAGAAAGGTCTTGAATTTCGTTTACAGATATGTTGGCAGATTGAAAATACAGCCTGGTATTTCACTCGTAGCTGGTGAAAACAAGATGGCTGATTTTCAATTTGCCAAAATTCTAACTGGCAACTTTACTAGGATCAGTGCCAACAGGGCACTGCTGGTTCTTTTTCCTGTGCGTAAGAAGGAATAACACACAGGTATGGACCAATCAGGATGCCTAAATACTGATGCCCATTTCATAAGACATCATCAGGCAGCTGTGCAATCTTGTCTGTGACCATGAACATGGTGCTCACATGTCAAGATTGTGGAGAGCAAGGTCCTGTGTACATTGGCATAATATACCACAAAGTCATTCCAGAAGCTGTCAGGGCATCTCAATTTTCCCAAAATACACTGGAAGATACATGAAGTAACAAATCAGGTTGAAAATAGATTAATTGATATTGTGACACTTCATAATTCTGACCAACTAATTACACAAGCAACTAGAGGGAATAATACACCTGATTTAATTTTCACCAATACTCTTGATACTGTAGACTATATCAAAATACTGCCCCTTGGGTGACAATGATCACAACATGATCTATTCTGAATATAAAATTAGTTATCGCATTATGAAAGGTAAGACTAAAATAAAAGATTACAACAAGGCAGACCACTATAGCATGTAAAACCTACTTAAACAAATGGAACTGGAAAGACCTTAAAGGACAAAATCCGGGGAATGTATGGAGCAAAATTCTTAAACATATTACACACTGTATCAACAATTGAGTTCCTACAAGAAATAAATACTTCAACTCCAAAAGGATTCCACTGTGGTGGACAAACAATATTGCTAAACTTATAAAAAAATACACATAATCATAAATGCAAAAAAGAACCCATCTACCAGCAATTTGCAAACATTTAAGCATAGTGCAAATAAAACTAAACAGACTATAAAAAGGGCCAAAACAAGAAATTAGTAACCCATGTCAAGGATAATAAAAAATAAGTCTATAATTATGTGGGCTCCTTAAAAGTTAAACAACAAACTTTTGGACCCCTACAAACTAATGATGGCATTATCACAGATGAAACAGCAATTGCAACAGAATTAAATGATTACTTTCTGAGTGCGTATGATCCTAAAGAAAACCACACCAAGCAGATGCCAGTAACAACAAATGATTGTCCAGTATTCACAATAACTGAGGTAAAAAACACCATTAGAAACCTGAAAACCACCAGCTCGCCAGGACCAGACGGTATAACTCCAGTTTTCCTAAAGGAACTAGTAAATGAATTAGTGGGTCCTCTAACATTAATGTTTAATGTCTCTATTCATGAAGGTAACACACTGAGAGAATGGTGAGAGGCTCTAGTAAAACCAATTCATAAAAAAAGGAAAACAGGGCAAATGCAGGCAACTATAAGACCATCAGCTTCATATTAGTTGTTGGTAAATTAATGGAAAGACTACTTCAATGACATATAGTTGAACATTTACAGAAAACCAGTATCACTGATACATCACAACATGGCTGTATATCAGGAAGATCTTGTTTGTCCAACTTAATCCAGTTCTTCAAACTAGTCAGTGCAACCCTTGACAAAAATATCCCCGTAGATGTTATATTTCTGGATTACTCCAAAGCCTTTGATAAAGTATCACACTTTATATTGTTAGAACAACTTGCTAAAATCAAACTCAATACTAATATAATTAGATGAATAGAATCATGGCTAGATCACAGAATACAAAGAATCACCATTAAGGGACATTTCTCAAACTGGGGACAGATAACTAGCGGAGTCCCCCAAGGATCAGTGCCGAGACAAAACTCTGTTTATCATCATGGTCTCCACCCTTCAAACATTAGGGAATGTCTGGATTTGCAAATATGCAGATGACTGTAAACTTGGGGGACTGGTACAATCTGTGGCAGATGCAAAATCAATACAGAATACTCTAGACAATCTCGCCCTATGGGCTGAGGATAACGAAATGAAGTTTATTGTAGACAAGTGTACAGTTATGCACATGGGCAAAAATAACCTTTTGTATCAATATAATTTAAATAACACAATACTGCAAGATACAAATGAGGAAAAAGACTTCAGAGTCCTTATTTCCAATGACTTATCCTTTGACAGACATACCAACAAAACTGAAAAAGTGTCAAAGAATTATAGGTTGTATATTAAACAACATTAAAAGCAGAGACAGTAAGGTCATTATGTCCCTTTACACCAGTCTGGTGCGGTCACATTTAGAATATTGTGCTCAGTTCTGTGCACTGCAGAATATAAGATCCCAAAAACTAGTGGAGAGAGTTCAAAGAAGGATAACCAAGAAAATACATTCAACAAAACATCTGGAATTGAAAAAAAAGACTCAATAACCTTAACCTGTATTCAATAGAATATAGACAAAATAGGGGAGACCTTTGTCTTATCTTTAAAGCCATACATGATCCATACATGATGGAAACCCTTGGACTAAAGAAACATATGGGTAATAAATCAACCATATCACATACACATAAACTATTAGGTTAAAATAATCTAACAGTCAAGAGAAGTACATTTTTCACACAAAGAGTAATAACAAAATGGAATATGCTTCCGAAAGAGATTGCAGAGAGCAACGGTATAACAATATTTAAACAAAGGCTAGATAACTACATGGGAGAAAAGAAGTATGCATTCCACCCATGAACTGGGTGGTGAGTTCACTAAAGGGCCTTCAGCTCACTGAACTTGTACCAATCCTATGAACCTATGTTAAAAGTGTTAGCCAGTCATCCATGTCTATGGCCTGCACTAGGCTATGAATGCCCTGGTCATGCAGGTACAGGAGCAAAGGTCACTAATGTCACTAATGTGTGAGGAGCTCATAAGGCAATAGCCAAAGAGCAGCTTCTTATGATGCATGATAGTATTTAAACTTCCCCCTCCATTATGTAATTATCCAATCTTCTTTTAAAGAGCTCCTTAGTTTTGCTTACTATTATGTCCTCAGGGAGGCTGTTCCTGAGGTTCACCACCATCTCCATATAAAAGTACTTTCTTTTGTTACTTCTGAACCTCCCAGCCGTCACCTGTAATGCATGCCCTCTTGCATTTGAGTTGATGTCTTTAAAGTTAATATTTCGCTCATATGTAAGATAAGGGTCGTGCATTACATTGTAGAATAGCAACAGGTCCCCTCTTTTCTTGTGGTTCTCTAATTTGTGTAGTTTCAGTTTTTCTATTCTTTCTTCATATGATTTATGCTTTGTTTCCAATATGGTTTTAGTCATTCTATATTGTACCCTTCCCATTCTGTTTATGTTTGACTTTCTATGAGGACACCAAAGTTGACTGCAAAAATCGAGATGGAGTCTCACATAAGATCTATATAGCAGGATTAGGACTTCAGTCCTATGGCTTTTTATGTTTCTTTCTATAGCCCCCAGTACCCTGTTTGCCTTTGATACTACATTCACACATTGCTCTTTAAAATTTAGGTAATTGTTTATGAGTACTCCCAAGTCCCTTTCTGTCTTGGTGACTTTTAGGATTGTACTGCTCAGTATGTACTTGTGGGAGAAGTTCTTTCTGCTATATGTAAGACACAGCATTTGTCCATGTTAAATATCATTCTCCATTTAAATGCCCAGTCAGTTATTATGTTCAGGTCTGCCTGTATGCCTCTAATTTGTTCCACTGTACCACTAGTTTTGTGTCATCTGCATATTAAATGATTCGGTTCTGAATGTTATTACTTAGCTCTGCTATAGTAGTTGAAATATTATCAGACCTAGTACAGAACCCTTGGGCACTCCAGTTGTCACCCTTCCCTCCCTTCCCCTGACAATTAATCATTCACTGTTACCCATTTGGGTTCTATCAGTGAACCAGTTGCCTACCCACCTCACAATAGTTTGTCTATATTGAGTTTTATTAGTTTATTTATTACTGCCCAGTGTGAGACAGTATCAAAAGCCCTGCTGAAGTCCAACATATAGGATAGTGTATGGTTACCCGTACACTACAAGGCTATTCTTCCACCGAGTGGATACAATGCCAACTGATGACCTCGAGAGCGAAGCTCGAGAGGTCCTCCAAGTTGGCATTGTGTCTACGAGGTGAAAGAATAGCTGAGTAGTGTTTGGGTAACCACACATTGTTCTTTATAGTGTATGCCCAAAAAAAAGACAAAAAGAGACTAATTTTTCTATATTTTCACTCAGTTCTGCCGAGGCCCTCGACTGACAACTGTCACTGCCCAGCACACTCACACGCCCCTCTCACACAGCAAGGGATGAATCAGGATGTCTGCTGTAGCCCCCTTGTATTATGATGTCCTCACTAACACGGAACGAAAAGTCATTCTGCGTTAGTGAGGATGTCACTACTGCAGCAGAACAACTTTTTGTGGTGTACGGATTTCCATACACAACCGCATTCCACCATACACTATAAAATCACATACACCATTCCCCACAATCTAGTATTCAGCTTATGTTTCCATAAAAGCAAATGACATATGAGCAGCCCACAGTGAAGCTATATTGATCTGTATCTAAAATATCGCCTGATTTCCTAAATAGAAGGAGTCTATTCTTTATTATCGATTTTAAAATCTTGCCAGGTGCTGAAGTCAAACTAATAGGTCGGTAGTTCCGAATATCCCACTTGTTCTCTTTTTTGAGGATTGGGGTAATTTTAGCCATTCTCCAGTCTTTCAGAATGTGTCCTGTGTTTAGTGATTTTTTCATATAGGATTTTTAGTGGTTTACAAATACTGTCGCTCATCATCTTTAGCGTTTGGGGTGTTATGTTATCCATGCTCGGAGCACCAAATTGGTTAAGTTTGTCTATTTTCCTTTATATTTCTTCTAATGTAATTTTATGACAGTTATGATTTGTTAACATGGTCTGATTATGGGTTGGACTGGGTATGGAGTATATAGAACAAAAACAGTTGTTAAATGTGTTGGCTATCTTGGTTGGTTCTGAGACGGGTTTATGTATTTTTCAATAATTGCAATTAGTTCGGAATCTGATTTCCTTAGAGAATTAATGTAACCATAAAACTGCTTTCTTTTCTGTTTTATAGCTGATAATGCCAGCTTGATTTCCATAATTCTTTAGCTTTGTTTATTGTATTTTGCATGGTTTTTTGTGTTCTTAAATGTGTCCCATGCTACTGTTGAGTTGTTTTGTTTGTAGTCTGCGTTTGTCAGTTTTATAATTTTTTTTGCTTAACCATTTTGGCTTAATCCCTTTACCGTATACTTTTTTAGTTATTTGATGTGTTTGTTACAAGAGTTCAGTATACCCTACTTTATATATTTCCAACAAAAACTGCATTCCTCATCATGGCACAGGACACGTGTGCTATGAAGGAGGCATTGTACACCATACACTGCATGTCCAATGACTTAATTTATATTGACTGTACCCATGTTACAGTCCTGGCCCCTACACATGATGAGAAGACATACTGCAGTCATTACAGTTACCACAGCATCAGTTGTTAGCTGGCATGCAATGCAGATAGCACCATCATGAATGTTTGCTCAAAATACCCCATTTCCAACCATGATGCCTACGTATTTGACCTGTTGTTCCGCTGTCCATCACAGAGCACATATGATGGCTGGGATGGATGGCTTGTTGGTGAGTGCTACATCCCAGACATGTGTGTCTGTCATGAATATACCATGTTGTGGGCAGGCAATAACACTGTTGCAGTGTTCTCCACCGGGGACAACAGATATCCACTACATCCTAACCTGATGACATCATATCTTGTGATGCACAGTGAAGCAGAGGCATGCTAGAAAGAAGCACACCATGGAACACAGTCAGTAGTGGAGAGGGCAATTGATATCCTGAAGATGTACTTTCCATGTCTGGACATGACAGGTGGCATGATTATGCTTGCACCCAGGAAGATGTGCAGAGTGTTCACCACCCCTGCCATGCTTCCCAACATTGCCGTTCATAAATGTATCCCCATTATATTTAAAATGTGTTTACCAGGTAAGAACCCAAGGGCATACATGCTCATTTTCAAGGGCAACTTAGTTTTTAATCTCTATGACCTGTGATGTCTGTAACCATGTATGTGGTGATGGTGGACAAGAAGACAAGGGTGGGAAAGAGTACCAGGGGCCAGGTGCTGACACCTTATCAAGAAAGGCTTGCCCCATAGGTTGGTGCAAGAGTTATTCTGTGGGTGATGTATGTATTCTGATGGTATGTCGGGGGTGGTATGCAGCCATGATGATGTACATACCTGAACAGCATACACTTCTGTTGACTGGAAGTGAAGTTATGTGCAAACAGTGTACAAGTGTTTGGTGCATAGTATGTTGGGCATGTGGTATACATATGCATGGCCTGTACTGCGGTTTGCTTGTGTGCACATATGTATGGCCACTGTGGGGTCTGCGCTTGTATATATATACTGTATGCGTGTGTAGGGGTTGTGTGTACATACATGTGTGTCCAGCGCTGAGGCCTGTGCTTGTGAGTACCTGTGTGGCCAGAGTTGGGGTCTGTTACTGTGTGTACACATGTATGGCCAGAGCTGTGGTCTGTGATTGTGTATGCATATGTGTGGCCAGAGTTGTGGTCTGTGATCGTGTATACATATGTATGGCCAGTGCAGGGGTCTGTGCTTGTGTGTACTTACTAAATGTGTGGCCAGTGCTAGGGTCTTTTCTTGTGTTTACATATATGTGTGTGTCCAGTGCTGGGGTCTCTGCTTGTGTGTACATGTGTGGCTAGAGTTCGGGTCTGTGAATGTGTATACATATGTGTGGCCAGTGCTGGGGTCTGTGCTTTTTTGTACATATGTGTGTCCAGGCTGGGGTCTGTGCTTGTGTGTACTAGTGTGGCCAGAGCTGGGATCTGTGACTGTCTATACATATGTGTGGCCAGTGCTGGGGTCTGTGATAGTATGTACACATGTGGCCAGAGCTGGGGTCTGTGATTGTGTGTACATATATGTGGCCGGAGCTGGGGTTTGTGCATGAGTGTACATATGTGTGGCCAGTGCTGGGGTCTTTGCTTTTTTGTACATATGTGTGTCCAGGCTGGGGTCTGTGCTTGTGTGTACAAGTGTGGCCAGAGCTGGGGTCTGTTCTTAAGTGTACATACAGTATACAGTGGAGTCAGCCAAGATGAAGCACAGTAACTTGCAGTAATGACATGTCACAAAATCCTGCATGACAAAAGGGTTTTTTGCCATTGACTTACAATGGCCCCTGCAGTAACCTGCAGCATTCTGTGATATTCTGCAGCATTTCTGTGTTGCATCCTGGCTGTCACATCTGTGTGTGGCTGGTGCTAGGACCTCTGCATGTTCGGACATACTGTATGTGTGGTGAGTACTGTGGTCTCTGGTTGTGTGTACATATGTGAGACACATGCTGGACCCTGTCTAGGCCCCAGTGTCTGTGTCCACATATACCTGCGGGCTGCATCCCATGCCATGTTCATTGCAGCTTGTCTGTTGGCTTGGCAAGATATACAGAGGTATGCATACCGAGGTGTCATGTCTTCCCTGTGGCCTTTCTACTATGGTTACTCATTCGTGCTGGCTCCTGTGTGCTTAAATGTGTCCCTGGCCACTACTCCTCTTGCACTGGGGATAAGGGCTGTGTGCCCATGGCCACAGTTGTGGTGAGGTTTTGTAGGGTCAAGGGGCACCCATTCTGTCAGCTGTCCTCTCCAGTAAGTCCCCAGTACAACCTAGGTCTGATCTCATTCCACAGACCTCTGATGTCAGCTCTGCTGCTGGGGCATATGCACCTGTGTGGCATTCAGTCTGTCATGCTGCAGCTGCCTCATCTCCTGATAGTACCTGTGCAGAACACTACCATGCCTGTTCCTCTCCCCCCTCCCCCAAACCATCCCTTCCAGATGTGCCTTCATTCCTGCTATCACTGCCTTGTTGTGTGTGTGTGCTGGTGTATGTTCAGCATGGGGCCTGCCACTATGGACATGCTGCAGCACCAGTCCACCATACCCATGTGTGCTGCACATGGTGAGGTGTGTCTGTGTGCTCAACACAGGTTTGTCCCGCTTTGCTGGCCATGGCAGTTGTGGAAGGCACTGTGTTTCCCTGACCCCTGGTTCTGTCTGGCATGTGCATGGCATTGTTTGGTCAGTGTCTGGTGTACTGTCCGTGGTGGTGTGTGGTAATGGTCAGTGACTGTATGGTCTAGTGCACCTCCTGAAAGTGGCCTCCTTTTGTCCAGCATCTTAATCCTCCTGTTTTAGAACCACAGGCCTGTGAAGCTATATTAAGCACCGCACTGAACTGACTGGTAACAGATTTACATTGTAACTGTGGGTCTGGTGAAAAAGAAACCATAAATCATTGAATTCTATGAAGCATACGGTATAACATAAAGAATAATGGATGGGGTAGAGTGTATTATGAGAATTTAATACACACCCGAGGTGTATGATGCTACATAAACCTGAGAGCAAAACTCGAGGGGTTTATCAAGCATCACACCCCGAGGGTGTGTATGAATTTCGAGTTACAGTACACCCCATGCATTAGGTTTTATAATTCCTGGTGCATCACTTTTTTCCCACCAGAGTACACAGTTCCAGAGTAAAACAGTAAACACTAAACAGAGTAAATACAGTGGTAACTAGCATGAAGCCGAATGGTAATATTGGAGCATTGTGACAGAGTAGAGAATTAAAAAATGTTCAGTGAAGGTAAATGTTATTTACAAAGGTTGAAGTTAGAAAGGGCACTGTTTTCTCATAACTTTCATTTTTAGGTTTGCTGAGAAACTGAGTGTGAAGGTTCTCACAGTGGCAGCGCAAATTTCTATTGTCAGCAATTGAACAGCTGTGAGGACGAGGCTCTTGCTCAGAGTATTAAATGCAGCACATGCTTGCCATAAAAAATTCCATTTATAATGGCAAATATTTACTGGATTATCCTTCTTAAAAAAATGCTCACCAGTTATTTTAAAATAAATAGTAACAGTCTGGGGAGCACTTTAACTAACATTTACAAAATGCAAGATGAGAAAACCCAGTTTTTATTAACAGCAAATGATCATGTAACATTGGGGAAATTATGCAGGCCTGGTGGCACTGAGAGTTGAGGTGCTGGACTCCATACCTCACGCCATGCCTGCGACCTGGGTTCGGGGATGGACCTGGGCCATTGGAGGTTGGCAGGGGAGGGAGAGGATTGGGCATCTGGAGGACTGCTCTCCTCTATGGGGGGTTGGTTGCAGGGAGTTCCTGGCTCTATAGCAGCCTCCAGTGGAGACTGGAGGAAGCACAAGAGCAAGGGACATTGTAGGGGGCAAGACGATGGCAGACTCCAGTGGCAGAGGAGTGGTAGAGCCATGCAGGAATCATTGCACGCTGTGTCCCGAGTGGGAAACAATACTAGAAAATCACCGGAGGACCCAAGGAGGTGACAGTGACACCAGGAGCCAATGCCCACATCCCACCGTCAGACCACCGTCCCACTGGCTCTCCTGAGCTCCTTGATATGCCACTGGACTGCCCCTCTAATCCCACATAGGCCACCAGGTAGATGAGGCAGCCCTCCTTCGGGGGTGAAACCAGAAGGGCTGGATAAGTCCGTGGGTCTGGGAAGGGGGTACTCAGCCATTGTACTCCCGGGGGGACTAGGTTTCAGACTGGGAGTAGAGGCCGAGGCTGTGTGGGTGCACCTGAGAGATGCCCTGGTCATCTGGTGCTAGAAATGGAGTTTAATATATATATATATATATATATACAGTATATATATATTGGGGAAATTAACATATTATATGAATCACATAATTAAAATCAGGAACAGGATGATAGTAATTACTAACAAATAGTTCATGAAAAATAATGCAGTTATACTCCTTCTGAAAGCTGAATTGGGAGCTGTCAATTGAAACAGTGCTGTTCTACAAAAATATCATCCTACTGATCTGACTGTGTGCAATATATATATATATATATATATATATATATATACACACACACAGCAGCTGTGTTGGTGAGAGGGTTTATTTTAGGCCATTCGAGCCACTGAGGAGCGACTCTGTTGACCCCTGTCTTATGTTCAGGACCCTGTTTACTGTCTTACTTCACTCCAGATGGACTTAGATTGGCAGCTACTGTGCTCCAATCAGGAGTCTCTCTTGTCTGGGGCAGGTATGGCTTCCTGGTATTTATTCTTGCTGCCTCAAACAGCCCTCCACTGTGGTTCATTGCCAAAAGGCTAGAGCACAAGGGAGTTACACTGGGGGCATCAGCACAGGGTGGCAGTCAGCAGGAGATCCTGCACCTGCAATGTAAACATGCAAAGCTGCATTTAATGTCATCTTCTGCCTTCTGTCTCTAAGTTACATGCATTGTTGGTACTCTGTCTTATTACACACTTTATTATTAGTACGCTTTCTATACTGTTCTGTTATGCAGCATGTTTCTTTTGGTGTTACCTACTTCAGTGTCTTTGTGGATTAGCTGCTTTTTACGTTCGCTTGCGCGCATGCGCAAGGAACGTCTTGGGAGAATGGGACACTTTGGAGGTGTGCCCCTCCTCTGCAATCCCCTGCTCCATTGAGCAGGCGTGGCAGTCCTGCACCAATCGGACGCGGTGCTGTGTATGACAGCGGTGGTCTTCTCTTCAAAAACCACCGCTGTGTGCTTCCCAGCGTCCGCCACCCCAAATCTTTGCTGCCATGCTGAGGCCCACCCAGCGTGGCAAATATCCCGCATCATCTGCGATGGGGTGCCCAATCCCCGTTGGCTCCACGGCCCCAGCCATCTTTCTGCCCGCGCTGAGGCCCACCTAGGCGTGGCAAGCGTCCACGATCATCTTTTTAAAAACTGTAAATTAAAAGCGGTCCCACGGCTTCTCCAGCCCCCTCCCACAACCCACACCCACCCACTGCGCAGCCTGCCTCCCCACCCCTCACCCCATACTTACCTCTGGAGCTCGGCGGCGATCTTGGTGGACCGGGAACACGTCTACACTCTTCAAAGCTGACCGCAAACTGAGGAAATGCCGGTAAGCTGTATAATGGGCTAGATAGGGGGTTTTCAACTTTATTGCATATCTCAGGCATTTTTTTGGAATTTTTGCACCAAATTTTCAACATGGGGTTTTTGGGACATCTTCTCATGAATGATGTCACTGTCATGGCGTATTCGGGCCCGAAGGGTGATTTCGCAGTCACTTTGCAAAATCACCCTTCAGGCCCAAATAACGCCATGACAGTGACATCATTCTTGAGAAGGGTCCCAAAACCCCATGTTGAAAATTTGGTGCAAAAAAAAAATGACTGTTTTACGGCGTGTGTTCGCGAGTTCCTACACAGGCTCGTAAGTTAAGTAATTTTCAATATTTTCATTCCAGATTTTCAACATTGCCATTTTACCACACTTCCTTATGAGCAGTACAGCTGGCATTTTCACATCCTGCCCAAAACATGTTTCCGCCCATGTAGCACACAATGGCGCGATCGGTGTCTTGAAATCAATGTATGGGACACATTAAGAAAATCACCATGACACTGTTCATTAGCAGAGGTCTTAAAATGGCTATGTTGAAATTGATGAAAATTCCTAAAAATGACTGTTTTATAAAGTCATTCGCGCAGTTCATGCGCTTTCGTAAGTTCCTGAATTTTCAATATTTTCATTCCAGATTTTCAACATTGCCATTTTACCACACCTCCTTATGAGTAGTACAGCTGTCATTTTCACATCCTGCCCAAAATGTGTTCCGCCCATGTGGCACAAAGGCGCGGTCGATTGTCTTGAAATCAATGTATGGGACACATTAAGAAAATCACAGTGACACTGTTCATGAGCAGAGGTCTTAAAATGGCTATGTTGAAAATTTGGTGAAAAAATTCCTAAAAATGACTGTTTTACAAGCGCGTGTTGCGCAGTTCCTACACACGCTCATAAGTTCGCAAATTTTCAATATTTGCACTCCAATAACTTCCAGATACCTACACAGCACATAGAAGCAAGCAACATTTGACATTGAAAAATGCTTGTACTTCTTTGTCACTGATTTTTTTAAGCCATGTCCAAGTGCCAAATACCACTGCAAATACCTGCAAGCGAACGTTCGGCATTGACAAATGCTTGTTTTATTTTCTTGGTATTCTGTCTAATCACTTAGGGTATGTGTTTAGAGTTATTTCTACTAAATGCTTTAATCGTATCATGCAACGGACCCTTACCATTTGATTAATTTGTCAGCCTCTTTATTGGGTGAGGCCTGTTTTCCCCTTTTTATTTAAATCATTTTAATATTCTCACTTCGTCCCTTCTAGATAAGGCCTTCTTCCCTGTTTCCCTCTGTTCTGGTCTAGCACTCTTTATAGGAGAGTTGCAAGTATAAAATTCTCCTGCAAACTGTGGCGAATGTGGCACTATGCATAGCATTTGCGAATTCTCCGCTATACAATTTGTCATACTTGCAGTTAATTTTTATGCGAATGGCCACATTTTGTACTTTGTGTTGAATTTTTTTACATCAAATGCAGCAATTCATGTAGTAAAATTCACCACAAGGTTCATAATGTGTGCATAGTGCAGCACTTTTCATAGTAAAATTTGACAGTTGCACACATTTCACTATGTAAACTCATGCTGTATGCTACATGCTGCACTAATTGCACAGTTGTTTTCACTTCACCAACAGCTTTTCCCATTATCCCTCCTTAACTGACTAGGCCCACATGCTCCATTAGCTCCCTATTTTGGATTACGCCCCCTTCCACTGTTGCCTCCATATCTGTGCTAGGCCTGTATTCCATATAGACTCCCCTCCTAGGTAAGCTCATACCTGCTCATCTTCCCTACTTATGTTAGGACTTTCTCCAGTGTAGTTTTTTTTTATTGCCCCAGACAATTCCAAGATGGCAACCACGCTGGGTCAGCCTTTACTTTAGCTCCTGCATGAGTCGCTTTTAGCCATTTTTAATCACTTTTTTTTTTATTTTTTGTTACTGCAAACAGTCTCAGCAATTACTATTAGTGTTTTGCATACACTGGAAGCATTGGCCCTGAAACGTTGCGGCATCGAGGTACCGCTGGAGAGTGGATGTTGATTGTGCGGTGTGTACCCTGGTTCTGTTTCTGCTTGGGATTTGTGCTTTCTGCTGTGCTTCTGTGGCAGTTATCGGGGGACGTTTTCTGGAGCTCCACACTGAGAGCGTCGTCATCTAGCCTCTGCTTATGTCAGCTGTTGGAATCTGTAGCTCAGATTTTGTTTTGCTGTGGTCGGTAACAGAGCTACAATGGACCCTCCATTATTTTTTGGACACTGTGGTATGCACTATGCTTTTCCAGGGTACCTGGAATTAAAGGGGGTATCTCGCTAAACATGGTGGAGCTCTGAATGCTGAAGGTTTGGAATTACTGTTTCTCTGGCATTTTCAGGGAATTGCTTTGCTTGGTGTATGCTGGAGCTTTTTGAAGAAGTTCGTGGAGGATACTGGTTTTTGAGTTGCTTTTTTGGACTATTGCTGCAAACTGAGATGGGGAGGCTATTGCCCCTGTATGATAGACTGTGTTGGTGAGGACAGAAGGCTTAAGCCGGCTTCCTTTGAGTGCCTCACTGAAGCAGTTGGGAGGCAATCTTCTTGCAGTGGTTAAATGAGGATTAGCCGATCTAACTAACCCTGAGGTGGTCACTGGGGGTAGCCTGTCTCTCTAGGGAGTCAGGGGTATAAGCCATAGGGTGTGTACTCCCTGAATTCCTGGAGTGGTGGTGGGCTAGCTGACAGGGGTCAGATTGTCCCCACTTCTTAAGTGGAGAGATTTGGTGGTGCTCCTGTGTCCTCCTTGGGGTGGTTTATAGGTTGGGCAATTTAACCCACTGGTGGACTTCGATAAGAAGATTGTTCGCCTGTTTGATGTCTATCTGAAAAAGTTTTGACTAGTATTTCTGTGGACTGTTACTTTCCTATCAAGGAGTTTTATTTTATTTTTATTTTTGGGACTGGTTGTGAGAGAGCCTTTTTTCTCTTCTTTTATTTTCTTTTAGAAATTACACATTATATAATTTGCTTAAATGTGGCTGTGAGAGGGCCATGTTTTTGTTTAAGCCATTGTAGGGGGTGGTGAGAGCCCCCCATTAAGACTAATTTTTCTTCAATTTTTATACATTTAAAACTCATTTGATTGGAGAATTTATATATGGGTATTTGTTGGGTGATTGCGACTATTTTTGGGGAGTTACTTTGTAGTACATGAAAGTTAGAACTTTGTTGTTGTGGAGTTTTATTTTTAGTCCTGGTGGTTAATTAGCCTGTAGAATGTGTCTGTTTGTCCCCCAGTCTTGCGCTATTCGTCCTGCACTCTCCATACCCTCCGCCCGTTTTCCCTCCCTCCTTCCTGTTTACCAGCGCTGTCAGGTGCTGGGTATAGTACGTAGGAGGGGTGGTGGTGGGGTGGGGGTTGCAGAACACTGGAGGACGAATGAGCGGATCTCTCGTATAGGGCTGGTTAGGCTTAGAAGATGCCCTGGGGTGAAATGGAGCCTGGAATGTGGTGTTTCATGTCTACTCCCCATATCCAAGGGCACCATCTCTGTTGATGGGCAAGTAACCGGGACAGCTTATGAACCCCGTCCAACTTGTGCGGTGTTGTGCAATGCTAGATCTATTAAGAACAAAACTGCAATTATTGCGGATCTTGTTGGAACAGCGGATCTGGCATGCATCACCGAGACCTGGCTGGATGAAAATGCTGGCCCTGTTTTAGAAGCAGCAATTCTGGCCGGGTACTCTGTGATACACTGCCCGAGACTGGACCGCGGGGGGGTGGGTAGAGGTCTATTTCAAGACCGAGTTGGGCCTCACTGGTGTATCAGTAGAGGAGACTGAATCCTTTGAATGTATTGTGGTAGCCGGTGCGGATTGCTGGATAGCTCTCGTCTACCATCCACCCGGGGATGAAAAGTGATACCTGCAGGAAGTGGCGTACTTTGCTGTTGACATGACGTTGGAGTCACCCAGACTGATGGTTCTGGGTGACTTCAATCATGGGTCGACCACGAACTCTCGCCTTTTGGACAGCGCTTCCTCCAGTTGATGACATCACTGGACTTCACACAGATTGTTACCTCTGCTACCCATAGTCATGGTCATTCTTTGGTGTTCTTCCTGGGGATTGAGGCCTCCGATTTGGGTGTGCAACATGTCAGTTGGTCTGATCATTACACAGTGAGGTTCAACTTTGCACCCCTCTTTGTAGGTCTGCCCCTGTGGAGATGGTCAGTTACCGCCCTTTACAGGAGGTGAGCCCTGAAGACCTGGCGGCGGTGATTGACCTCTCAGAGTTTTCTGTTGCCAGCTCAAGTCCAGAGCCATTGGTTTTGGCCTATAATAAGGCCATCTCCTTGGCTGTGGACCTGATTGCTCCTGTACATGTTCGTCCTCTCCCACTTTGCCCTCGGGCCTCTTGGTTTGATGGGTCTTTGAGGGAGTTGCGGTGATTAGGACGAAGGTTAGAACATCATTGGTGGAAATCCGCCCTGGAGGTTGACCATCTTAAATTAGTAGAGCATTACCAGGCCTACCAATCAGTGATCTCCCATAAGAAGGCAGAGTTCCTGTCCAGGGAGACTGCATTCACTCAGAATCGACCAGCTCAGCTTTTCCGAACTGTGAACAGGTTGTGCAACCCAGCCTGTCTGCAGCTCCGTCGAGCCTTTTCACAAATGGAGTGTGATGAGCTTGCACGATTTTTTGCGAATAAGGTGACCGACTTCAGGTCGGAGATCCTCTTGACTCATTTTATGGGGATGCTGTTGGTCCATGCCCAGTCACTATACCTCATACTTCCTGGAGTACCTTTGACCTGCCAGAGTTCGGGGATATTATGTGGATTGTCCAGGGGATGCACCCTATGTGCTGTGGTTTGGATCCTGGCCCAACTTCCCTGATTTTGGGTTATTGTGATATCATCAGCCTGGTCCTGGCTCAGATAGTCTGGTGCTCCTTGGAATCGGGTGAGTTTCCAAGCTCCCTGAAGGAGGCAGTGGTGGCACCCCTTCTGAAGAAAGCTTTGTGGGACCCGGACATTCTAGCTAACTACAGACTGATCTCGAACCTTCCCTTTATAGGGAAGGTTATTGAGAAAGTAGTGGAAATTCGACTGGAGAACCATTTGACCATCCATAATATCTACAAACCTCTCCAGTCCAGTTTCTGAAAGAGGCATAGCACTGAGACTGCTCTGGTTCGGGTGCTCAATGATCTCCTGATGATGAGAGACCGGAGAAACCGTTCCATTCTGGTACTCCTTGATCTCTCCTCAGCTTTTGACACTGTAGACCATGGGGTGCTGCTTGAGCGCCTGAGGTTCATCTGTGGCCTGACAAGTATGGTCCTCAGGTGGTTTACATCTTTCCTCATGGGCAGAACACAGAGAGTTGTGTCGGGGATTTTTTCTTCTGACTCACTCCCTCTGTCTTGTGGGGTCACTCAAGGCTCGGTGCTGTCCCCCATGTTGTTTGCAGTGTGTATGCTGCCCCTTGGAGACAATGTAAGACGGTATGGGCTGAGGTTTCACTGCTATGCTGATGATACCCAGCTCTACCTGTCTTGCTCCTGACCAGATTATTACTCTCTCAGTATTTAATAACTGCCTTGCTGAAATCCAGGATTGGGTGAATTCGAGCTGGCGAAAGTTGAACACGGGAAAGACTGAGGATATGGTTGTGGACCCAGGTCACAGGATAGAGGGGTTGAGGACTGGTCAGCCCTCTGGATTATTTCTGGGGGGCTCCCAGATCCTTACCACTGAATGGGTGCGCGACCTGGGAGTGGTACTTGATGATGGGCTGACCCTTCAATATCATGTGCTGGCAGTTGTCAAGTCTGTCTTTTATCATCTTAGGAACATTGCCAGGGCAAAACACCTTGTTCCATCCAGCTATCTGCCTGTGTTGGTCCACACCTTTGTGACCTTGCACCTTGACTATTGCAACTCCCTTTACTCCGGGATTCCTGGGGTTGATATCCACTGCTTGCAGCTAGTGCAGAACGCGGGTGCTCGATTGTTGACCGGGCATCTCGGGGTTCGCATATTACCCATGTTGCGTGATCTGCACTGGCTGCCAATTCAGTGGCGGATCACCTTTAAAGTTGGTTTACTGACTTATAAAGCCCTACATGGACTTAGTCCTGATTACTTGAAAGAGCTTCTGATTCCCTACACCCCTGTGCAGCAGCTCCATTCAGCTGACGAGGGGTTGCTGGAGGTTCTGAGGGTGACTTTGAAATCTTTCGGGGCCCGTGCATTTATCTTTGTGGCCCCTACCCTCTGGAACTCTCTACCCCATCAGCTTTGGGAGTGCGTGATTGTGGGGGTGGGGGAGGTAAATAGGTGCTTAAAACTTTTTTGTTGTGTCAGGCTTACCAGTGAATTGTTGGTATTTGTAATCGCTATACTATGTATTATTGTAATTGTTATTTTATGGAATCATGTTTTATTATTGTAAAGCGCCTTGGTAGTTGAAAGGTGCTTAAAAATAAAGTTTATTATTATTATTATTTTATTAATTTGAATATTCGTAACTGGAAAAGCCACACTGAGCCAAGACTCATTTCCAGGTTCAACCTGGGAAAAAGAAAAGGGGATAAAATTTAACAAATACGGAAGTATAGAAGAAATACACAAAAATATAGGTCAAACAGTGATAGTGAAACATGATACAAGTGCAAATATCAATAAATGGTGGCAGACGTTGAAGTTATGAGTAGCACCACAGCCCAATGTAAATGGTAACAGCAGATTGAATGCTTTGCTGCAGCAGTATCTGAAATTATAAACCACCACCAAAAGGGGAACTAAAGCTGGAGAGGAAAGGAGGCCCAGGTCAGGACAGTGAGGAGGTTGACAGGAACAGGAAGGGCAGGACAGGACTTAAAGCTGGTGCCTAAGGGAAGTGGGGTAGGTTAAGAGATGGAGGGCGGCAGGCAACAGGTTCAAGAGGGAGCTTCCTTAACTGGGTCAGTCCCCTATTCTCCATTACTTCCCTAACTGGGTCAGGCCCCTATTCTCCATTACTTCCCTACTGGGTGGGGAGAAAGTGCAGAAAGTTAAATGTCCACCCCCAAAATGTTTTTTTCAGGGTGTAACCCCAAAAGTCCATTTCAGGGGAGATTTCAGTTCCACTACTTGTGTATGTGGTAGCTGGTTGTGAGGAGGGGATCTATCTAAACAATCTACCAAGTGTGGGCCTGAATACAAATATTGGCCAAATTAAAGCCATTTGAACATCTTTATTAAAAAAGTCCATGAGCATGTGCAGTTTGCTGGTTCATGGAATTAGGTTTTTTTTTTTTGCATTATTTCAAATCTGCAAACAAACTTATTTCCAAGCAACAGAGCACTGTGCAGGTGAAGGGACCATTTTTTTTCCATACAGATTTTGCAATTGCCATAACTTAGCCAAAAACTGTAATTTTCACCACATACATGGGGGCTTCCTTCAAGAGACCCCCTTCTCAGGATCACATAAGTAATCACACTCAGCTTCCCCAAAATGTTTTTTTCTGGGGGGGCACTGGTTTCCACCATTTCCATGACCCCTATGAGTCACAAAAATGGCAGTCATCCCTTGCAAAAACCTCTTAAGTTGCCCACGAAACTGGCATACATGTCATTTTTACAGTAGCTTAGTTATGAAACATTCATAAAAAATTAGCTGTGCCTGAGTGAAAATAAGTTTTTATTTTTAAAATAATTTAGAATCTACACTTTTTTCAGCAGAGCCACCAATCAGAAGTTCATCCTTAGGCTAACTTCTAACACATCTGAAAGTTTCGAGTTTCAGTTCACTGCCTTTTTATGTTCACCTGTGCTTGCACCAAGGGAACATTGCAACAATAGTTGGTTTGAGAGATGTGTCACTGCCGGGCCCAGTGTGGGGCATTCTGCAGAGGGATTGACAGCATCGGGGCAATGAACAGGGAGGCTGATCATGGCACTGTCCTGTGCTTGAGGGTGGAAACCTTGAGCAGTTAAACGAGCTGCTCATATCACAGGGCTGCTCTTCACTTTCATTGGCATGATGCTACCCAGCAAACAGCTCAGCAGCGTCACAATCAGCTCTGAGCATCCCTCCCCCCACAGACAGAGATACACAAAAACAACTCCCTCCACTGCCCAGTATGCTGCCCACCTCCCAATTCTTCCCCATGCTGTCTGTGAAAATAAAATACCCTCCTACTGCCAAGTATCCTGACCACCTCCTGATCCTTATCCGTGCCCTGTCCATAAAAAGAAAGTATCCTCCAACTGCCAAGTATTTCACCCACCTCCTGATCCTTCCCTATGCCCTGTCCATGAAATGTAATATCCTCCAACTGCCAAGTATCCCACCAACCTCCTGATCCTTCCCTATGCCCTGTCGATGAAATACAATATTCTCCAACTGCCAAGTATCCCACCCACCTCGCAATCCTTCCTGATGCCCTGTCCATGAAATAAAGTGCCCTCCCATTTCCAAGTATCCCACCCACTGCCTGATCCTTTTCTGTGCCCCATTGGTAAACCTGTAAAAGAAAAAAATGGTCCAGTAACAACCTCTGCCCCCATGTCCCCCCAATCCCCTCTCAGCACCAACCACCGCCCCCATACTTACCCATCCAGTCCAGTGCTGCTCCCTCTCAAACATCTTGCTTCTTCTGCACTTCACCGGGTAATGACTGAAAATAAGTTCAGGTAATAGCTTTTTAATGTGATTTTAAGTTTTACTCATCACTTTGTCATTTCTTAATATTTTTACCTCAAATTTTCAACATGTTTTTTTCTGGACCCCTCCTCACGAACAAGGTATGAGAAATTTTCAGATCTAGCCCAAAAGGTGATTTCATAGTTGTTTTGTGAAATCACCTTTGAGGCAGGATTTGAAAACTTTCTCCTACAAGGCTCATGAAGGGGTTGGGGGACACAGACTATGCTGAAAAAAATTGGGTAAAAACCTTAAAAAACACAAAACCTATGAAGGTACATTGTAATTTCTCAATGTTCACTCATAACTTTAGTACTTTTCAATATTTTGATCTAAAATTTTCAACATAGCCATTTTTCACACCACCTTTTGAACATGACAGGGACCTTTTTTGAAATCCTGCTCAAACAGTGATTTCACAGTTGCTCTGCAAAGTCACCTTTCGGGTGGGGTTTGAAAAATTTCACCTATCTGGCTCATGAAGTGGGGTCATAAACAGACTATGTTGAATATTTGGGGTCCAAATCTTAAAAAACACCAAAGTTATGAAGGTACATTGACATTTTTCAATGTTCACTCATAACTTTAATTAACTTTACAAAATAGTCACAATTCTATTTGTCTACATCCCCCCAAAGAACTAGGCCCAAGGTCTCCATGCCATCATAGACTGTCTTGGAAACCTAACCCTAAGCTCTGAGGTTATACTCTTAGATGATTTCAATATTAATTGGCTTGCCCCTGAAGCTAATCAATTCAAGGATGCAATTCAAGCTATCCACTTTACCCAGCTCATTGAAACACCCACTAGGACTAACTACAAGATGTGCACTAGTACTTTGATTGACTGGATACTGATGTTTGTTTACTGTGACAAAAAAACTGTACTCTCTTTGCCATGTCTCCTTGACTGTTGTTTCTCATGTTGTACTCTCCCGGGTCGTTCCTGAAAATAGGCATAATACTTGTCTAGTGTACTTACCCGGTAAACGAAAGCTAAATAAATAAATAAATGTTCGGTTGGGCTAATAATTTCTCCAAACCCCCTCCTAGAACAATCACCAGCAGGGTTCTCAAACCTGGTCACGCTGATCGTTTCAAAATGGATCTCCTTAATGCTGCTGGTCCTCAGTTTTTGAGGCTTCTGACGTGGATGACGCTCTCGACCATTTCATCCTCCTCTTCAATACAATATG
Source organism: Neoceratodus forsteri (assembly GCA_016271365.2). Taxonomy (NCBI): domain Eukaryota; kingdom Metazoa; phylum Chordata; order Ceratodontiformes; family Ceratodontidae; genus Neoceratodus; species Neoceratodus forsteri. Next base: position 62,055,640 of record CM057453.1, read on the forward strand.
TGACACCCATGCTCCCATAAAAAAGCAGAAGATCAAAGGCTACTTTAATCCCTGGATGAGCCCTGACACCCTTCAACTAATGAAAAATAGAGACCACCTCTGGCATATAGCTAGGGCCACTGGCAAGCAGTCTGATATCCTGAACTACAAACATGCAAGGAACAACTGTACCACGACCATCTGATTAGCCAAAAACATATATTATAAAGGTGCCCTAACTAAGAACTGGAATGACGGGTGCAAATTCTGGGCAAACCTAAATGAGTTCACCGGGCGAGAACCCAAAACGGACCCTACCATGCTCTGTGTTGATGGCTCCCCCATCCTAGACCCTTAATCTATCACCAGTACCTTTAACAATGCCTTCACCGACTTGCAGCATGTTCTCTCCACCAACTTCTTCTCCCCCACCATCCCTGCTGCACCCATACAATCCCCATCGCATCCCCCCTTTCACTTCAAGACTATTACCTTCGGAGTAACCCGGAAATATCTGCGCAAAGTGCTTGGGAAGGGAGATTCAGTGGGGATAACCTTGACCTGAAACTAATCTCACTCTCACTCAAAGAAATCCTGTTCCCTCTCACCCATATCCTTAACATCTCGCTCCGACTCGCAGTATTCCCCCAAAAATGGAAAGCTGCAGTAGTCACCACTGTGTACAAGTGTGGGGATTGTGCCCTCCCTGGGAACTATAGACCCATCTCTATACTACCACCACTCTCGAAGACCCTTCAATGAATCGTTGCCAACCAACTTGTCAATTATCTGGACAAGCACATGCTCCTATGTGCAGAGCAACATGGCTTTAGGGCTGGGCATAGCACCACTGCAGCCCTCTTGGAATACACAGGCTTCATCCACAAATCCCTTGATCTTGGTCAGCTCATTGGGGCTATCTATATTGCCGTAACAAAGGCCTTTGACACGGTCAACCATGCCCTCCTAATTGACCAACTCACCGCCATAGGCCTTGCTCCTGAGGCGGCTGCATGGTTCTACAGCTACCTACACTGCCATTCACAGCAAGTCAGGCTAGATAACTTTCTCTCTGACACCAAGCCTGTGTGCTCAGACGTTCCACAAGGGTCAATACTGGGCCCCCTCCTCTTTAGCCTATTTCTGAATTGCCTCCCCCTAGCCAGTCAGTGCCGTATCCTCCTCTATGCGGATGATGTGGTTATCTTTTCTAATGGCTCTGACCCCACTGCTCTTGAGCAACAGCTATAACGTGACTTCACCAGCGTTGAGTTGTGGTTCAAAAATCATAAATTGATAATGAACTACAAAAAAACAAAAAACATGTTGTTCACTAGCCTTAAGAACAAGCACAAAAACTACCCTCTATCAATATGTGATATGGGTGGTGTTCCTCTTGAACATGTTCATCTCTTCAAATATCTCAAAATCACTCTTGACAGCTCGCTGTCCTACGCCCTCCACATAGACATCACAGCTAAAGCAATCAACAAACACTTAGGGCTACTTTATTGTCATAGGCAGAGCCTGACCCCAGAAGCCCTCAGCATAGCGGTCCACAGTTCTGTGGGTTCCCTAGTGGACTACTGACTGCCGATATATGGCTCTGCCACAGATACTGCCCTCTGATGTACAAAAACGGCCCTTAACAATGCCTGCAGGCTCACCTTAGGGGCACACCGACTAACCCACACTTGCGATCTCTGTGCAAAGGCTTACTGGCTAATGCTCTTTGGTCACTTAAAATATCAATCCTGCCTCCTGGCCAAAAAGATCTGCCTTGGTTAGCTCCTGACTGGGGTCCAACAACTCCTAGTTCCCAGCACTAATCCCAGGCCCACCCAAAATTCGGAACTGCAGTCCTTCCTGACTCCAAAATGTCTGACATCTCAAGGTCAAAAAGGTCCTTTGCCTATCGGGCACCGTTGTGGTTCAACTCCCTCCATGAGAACATTATTAGCCTGCCCACTCTGTGGACCTTCAAAAAGAATCTAAAGAACCATTTAATACAGGAATCTCAATGTGTCTGCCATCGCTAGCATCTAGCAAAGGCATCTCGTACCATCTACCCTTCTGCCAAACAGATCTCTCTCTCTCTCTCTCTCTCTCTCTCCCTCTCTTGGACACCCTGCACTTGGGGCTCAACCTCCCCCACCCCATCTCTCCAGCACTTCTATGTGCTAACCCCCTCATGTTGCTGACAACTAACAGGCTTCCTGTTGGGCACAGTTATTTAGTCTGTTCCTGTATGTAACTGACTGTGTTTACTTATTTTCACTGTATTTTTTTGCATTCCTTTGTTTAAAGACCAAATGTACCCAAATGTTCTCATTCTAATCCTATTGCCTTGTTTGTCTCAATCCTCTGTATAATCACCTACTTGTTCTAAATGTGCTAATGTGGAACCTACATAAAGAGCTCTGAGTTCAAATGGTTAATCTGAGATCAGAAATAAATAAATACATTTTCAATATTTTGACCCCAAATTTTCAACATGGGCATTATTTCACACTACTGCATGAATGTGATAGGTTTTGTTTTTAAAATCCTGGCTAAAATGTGTTTTCACACTTGCAAAAAGTGCAAAATGACACTTCAGGCAGTATTTTACAGTGGTCATAAAAAGACAATGTTGAAAATGTGGGGTCAACATGTCAAAAAAAAGGTTATGAAGAAATGTTGTGTGCAGGACCAGCCATTAGCCCAGTAGGTAGCAGGTTGTGTTCCCATGCTGGTGACTTGATTTGGGGAAAGAGCTTGGGGAACTATCTGGGCAGTATGAGGACAGCAGCCATCACTTACATGCCACAGTTCTGAACCTCAGAATGTATTGCACAGTGTTATGTCACACAGGCGACACTTTGTAATGGGCTGGGGAGCCTTCCCTCATAAGGAGTTGACGTGAGTGTCATGGCCTGATGGGGCCATGTACTGTGTCAGGAAAAGTGGGTTAGCATGAAAAATGGGGTTTGAAATATCTCCACTAACCTGATTATTCCACTTCTAAAGAACCTGCATGACTGAGAATACAATTTCATAGACATAACATAACCAAGACACACTGTCTTAGGGTAGCTGGTTCATTCCACTGGGGTGTCAAACAGACGAGGCATACTGATGAGTCCTGGTAGGACGAAACACGTGTCTATGTCTTCTGTTAGCACCCTTTGCAAACTGTGTGAGAGGCCTTTTGGCGCCATGCAATTCTGCTTAAAGTTGAACCAGCATAACATTCTGTGGTGATTTGCATATGCAGCCCATGATGCTTTGCATTGTGTGGGCATGTGTGATTTTGTATTTTCTTGAAACTTGAGCTTCCAGCAAATGCCCTTTGGGGTAACCCTTGCCTCAGTGTTTGCGCACAGAGGTTCTTTGTCTTTTAAATAGTTTTTTATTTTAATGGGTTCACCACAACATAACCTAGACACACTGTCTTAGGGTAGCTGGTTCATTCCACTGGGGTGTCAAACAGACGAGGCATACTGATGAGTCCTGGTAGGACAAAACACGTGTCTGTGTCATCTGTTAGCACCCTTTGCAAACTGTGTGAGAGGCCTTTTGGCACCATGCAATTCTGCTTAAAGTTAAACCAGCATAACATTCTGTGGTGATTTGCATATGCAGCCCATGATGCTTTGCATTGTGTGGGCATGTGTGATTTCGTATTTTCTATACAATTTCATTATCACAAATAAAGAAATTAAGTTAAAAAACTATGGTAATGAAGATAATCTGACATTTATAACTGTTGTTATACATGTGTTACATTTTGCCTGTGTGCTATCTCTATTCAACAACTACACAGCAAATACAACCAAACAAACATTCAACATTGGCAAATGTTTGTTTTTGCTATTGGTGAGCAATAAAAATGTCTTAAAAGACATATTTTTATGTATTTGCAACCTTCTAGAACTTTAAAACTACCCAACTAACAGTTAACATATTTCTGGGCTCTAGAGATCCTGAAACTGACAAAGTGCTTGCCATATTTTGGGTAATTTCATCCAGGGACAGATGTTATATTAAGGTACAAACATCAGGGTTAAACACAGAAGGAGACAGGAAATTTTTACAAACTGCCCTTCTGTCTTCCTTTCCATGACAGCTATGTATTCTGATATGCTTTGACCAATTTTTGATAAATATGTAATCCAGCTTTACAGTGTCCTCAGATCTTCATAGGGTTTCACTCACCTGCCCAGCTACTGCTCTTTCATTTCACATTTCTAGGACATTCTATAATATCAATAGCGCCATTCAATGCTATTCATCTGAATAGCCTGCAATGGTGTTACTGATGTCATAGAATATACAGACAGTATGAAAAGAGAGAGGATACTAACATACTAATATACATACTAACATACTAAAATGCCAGCAGAATAGGCCTAATGGTCTCTCGAGTCTGCTCGATTTTCAGCACCCTCAATGAGGGCCGATTTTGGTGTCCCCCTTCCCCCTTGGGTTATACTGTCCCCAGTCCCAGAAGTTCCACCTGTATTGTGCCTGGTCAGATTTACCCTCCCCCTGTACCTGTTCCATCCCCTCTTAAACCCGTCCACAGTCTCCATCTCTACCAACTCCCTGGGCAGTGCATTCCATGGCTCTACCACCCTTTCAGTGAAATAACATCTCCTCCTCTCCCCTCTGAGCCGGCCCCCTTCCATCTTACACCTGTGACCTCTTGTTGCCCCACCCTCCTTCTTTGGAGCACCCTGACTGGGCCTCCTTTATTGATCCCTTTTATGTACTTAAAGACCTCTATCACGTCCCCCCGTCCCTCCTCTCCTCCAGGGTGTACATGTCAAGCTCCTTCAGCCTCTCCACATAGGTCCTCTCCCCCAGGCCCCAGATCATGTTGGTTGCCCTTCTTTGGACTCTCTCTAGGAGTGCAATGTCCCTCTTTAAATGTGGTCTCCAAAATTGTACACAATACTCGAGGTGTGGCCTAACCAAGCAGTTGTACAGTGGAAGGATCACTTCCGCCCTTCTGGAGGAAATCCCCCTGGTGATGCATCCCAGCATCCTTTTTGCCCTTGCTGCTACCCTCCTACAGGTCTCCGAGTTGTTCATTTTGACATCTACCACTACCCCCAGGTCCCTCTCACCCTCGGTAACTTGAATCATGCCTCCTCCCAGGATATACCCCTGGCCTGAATTTCTGACTCCCAGGTGCAGAACCTTGCACTTCCCTGCATTGAATTTTAGTTTCCATTTTCCCGACCACCTTTCCAGAGCCTCCAGGTCCTCCTGCAAGGCCACCCTCCCCTCCTCCCCATCCACCACTGCATCTAGCTTTGAGCCATCTGCAAAGAGACTCATCTCACTCCTGATCCCCCTCCTGATGTCTGAGATATAGGCATTGAACAGGAGTGGCCCCAGCACTGAGCCCTGGGGAACCCCACTAGTAACTCACCTTGGGGATGAGGCTAACCCTCCAACCACCACCTTCTGAGTACTCTCACAAAGCCAATTTCCTATCCATCTTAGCAACTGTCTCCCTACCCCCATTTCCTTCAGCTTAGTCAGCAGGCCACTGTGGGGTACCAAATCAAATGCCTTGCTAAAATACAGAAAGAGGACGTCCGCTGGCCTACCCTGGTCCAGGGCCCTCATCACCAAGTCATAGAACTCAACAAGATTTGTCTGGCATGATCTTCCCGTGACAAAGCCATGCTGCCTATTGCCCCCAGTTTGCTCCAGTAACCCCCTAGCCTTTCCTTGACAATATCCTCCATCACCTTGCCGACCACCAATGTCAGGCTAACGGGCCTGTAATTTCCCACCTCCTCTCTTGATCCCCTCTTGTGGATCGGCACAACATGGGCCACCCTCCAGTCTTGGGGCACCCACCCAGTTCTCAGAGAGATGTTGAAAAGCTCTGCTAGAGGGACTGCCAGGACATCTGCCAGTTCCCTCAGCACCCTAGGATGCATCTCATCTGGCCCAGGTGCTTTCTCCATCCGAAGGGACCCGAGGGCTTCCCTTACTCTCTCTCTCTCTACTGGGATTTTAGCATCGTTCTCCCCCGTTTCACCATGCACTGCTGGGCCCCCACTTGTCTGTGCTGGCCACTCCCTTTCCCCAGACCCATCAGGGCCCTTGGTCTCTACCGGTCTCACCACTTGCTCTGGTTTGCACCCGCTCCCCTCGCAAGACCTAGCCCCTCTATCTCCCCTGGTATAAACTGAGGCAAAGTACTCATTTAGGACTTCTGACTGTTCCCCTGCCTCATGTGCCTAACCATCCCCTACCCTTATCTTGCTGATCTGCCCTTTACTTTCCTTTTTTGCCCTATGTATCTAAATAACCCCTTGTCCCCCCCTCTGGATCCCACTGGCCAAGGACTGCTCCTTTTTTGCCTTAGCTGCTCTCACCACCCTGGTGACACTCTCGGCTGTCAGCTCATATTCCTCCTGATCCCTTTCACTCCTTGACCACTTGAAGCGCCTATAGGCCGCCTTCTTTTCCCTCACCACCTCCTGTACCTCCTGGGTCCACCAGCAGGGTGTTCTGGCCTTACTGAACTTACGCCTTTCCCTTGCACAGGATCTGGTAACCTCCTGTATTCCCCATCTAATGATCCCCCCACATGCTGTCAGCATCCATATCTGGCCATATCCTGTCTAGATGATCTTTAAGGATCCTTCCCATCTCCCTGAAGTCTGTACCCCTAAAGTCTGTTACTACTGTCTTTGTTCAACTCCCCCCCGGTCCAGGAAGAACCAGACTATAGCTTCATCACTCCCAGCCAGTGGGTCCCTCACCTCTAGGCCACTAATCTGATCACTGTCTGCCAGGACCACGTCCAGTGTCTGGGCCTCCTTAGTTGGCTGACCCACCTGTTGTGTCAGAAAAGCATCCTGGAAGACATCGAGCAGCCTCTGCTTTCTGGCCACTGGTGATGTTATAGTCCCCCAGTCTGTTCCTGGCATGTTGAGGCCCCCCATTAGTATTACCCTTCCCTTTCCTAATCTACAGTGTCCCGCAAGATTTGCCACCAAACTTTCTTCCAGGACCTCCACCAGTGCTGGTGGTCTGTATACCACTCCGACCTTTACTCTCTTACCCCCTGTGTCAGCAAGGTGATCCATATAGCCTCCACATTCCCCTCTGCCTCCTCTACCCCTCCAATACCCATGCCATTTCTGACTAACAGTGCTGCACCACCACCCCTTCCTTCCCCCCTATCTTTTCTGAACACAGTGTAGCCCTCCAGATTTAGGTCCCACTCATGACCTTGAGTGGCCCAGGTCTCAGTGACTGCTGCCACATCTACCTCCCCCTCAACTAGCATTACCTGGAGCTCAGGCATTTATTACCACTCTCCACCCCTTTTCCCTCCTCTCTCTTCTCCACCTTGAGCTCCCATTTCTCAGCTCCTGCACCCTATCTGGTGACCCAGTTCCATATCTCCCTAACCCCCTAGAGGAGTGGAGACCATGTCTCTCATTTATCGTATCTGCTGGTACTGCTCCTTTTTTATCCCTCCCTCCTTCACAAGTTTAAACCCCACCTTTTACTGATGAACCCAGCTAGTTTGAGCTTTAGGATTTCCTTCCCCTCCAAATTAAGGTGTAGCCTGTCCCTAGCATACAGCCCCTTATCCTCCCAGGTCTCCCCCAGTCCCCCACCAGGCCATACCCCAATTCCCCATACCACTTCCTAAGCCACTGATTTATCTCTCTGATCTTCATCTTGTTTTCCCCACTAGCCCTTGGCACCGGCAGGATTTCTGAAAAGGAGATCTTACAGCCTATGGAAAGGCATACCCTGGCCAACTCCTGGAACATTGCCTGAATTTCTAGTTCGCTATTACCACTTATGTCGTTTGTCTCCAAGTGCACTAGAATTTCCGGGGTCCTCCCGCATTCCCTTGCCAGTGAATACAACTCATGTTTGGCCTTGTGCACTGTCAGGCCTGGGTGGCATTTGGTTCTGATCAGACAGCTTTTACCTTCCTCCTGCCCCTCCCACTGTATGCCTCGGATCATGGAGTCCCCCAATAGCAGTACTGTAACTTCACCCTTGCCTTCTTGTTTACCTCTCGAGTTCCCCCTCCTTCCATGCCCTCCTCATTCCTTCGTCCGGATTCTCCCCTCAACTGGCTCCTCGTGCCTCCTACAATCTGGGTGTTGAAGGTAGCCCCTTCACTATTGTTTCTGGTCACCTCCTCTTCCCATGTCCTGGCCTTCTTTATCACCCCCACTTGAGTATCTTTCTCTGTATCTCTTTCCCCACTCCTTACTAATCCATCCGTCCTACCATTTGCCTATTTGACTTTCTGCTCGCTAACATCCCATTTACATCCTGCGCCTTCCTGCCTGTCGTGCTCCCCTGTTCCATAGCATCAGCCTCCTCCTTGTTCCCCTGATCCTCCTTTTTCTTTTCCCCTCCTACCCCTCTTCTCCCATCCTGTCTGGGACCCCCTCTATTGTGCCATTGACACTTGCCCTCTACACCTGTTATATCCGTCCTTCCCCCAGCTACACCAGTAGCAGCAGCACCCTCCTCCACTTCCTCCGACCCCACACACCTCTCTTCTACCAGTGGACGTAGAGGATTAAAATGATTGTGAGCATCAACTGCTGAGAAGAGAGGAATTCAGGGTAGTTATATATGAAACAAAATGAGGTTATTAATTTAATAAAAAAGATCAAAAACATATCAGAATATTGGGCAGACATTAATGGGATAATTACAGAGCAACTAGAGGTGTACAAACTGCTTCCTATCACCTTTAATATACTGATAATACTGTGCCACTATTAATTAATTAATTAATTAATTAATTTCAAAATTTTCATCAGGAAAAACAAAAGGATTCTTTTTCATATGAGGCTTATCCTTTTTCATAAGGAAAAATTCCTTTTTCGTTGGCCACCATTTTGTTTCTGTTTTTTTCAAAAATAATATTTTACAAACCCACAAAATGACCTCCTCCACAGACACCAGAACATGTATTTTGCTCATCAGGACCCCATTAACTAGATTCTGCAGTTAACTGTTGTTAAAATTATACACTATACACTATGGACCAGATATTCAAAAGGGTTGCGCCATGCGCAATAGAGATGCGCTATCACAAGTACGAAAATGCACCATTCTGTGATATTCAATGGGAGGCAACTGCGCCGTACAAGTCACAATGCACAAGAGCACAATGGTAATGAATGCATGTGCAACCGTAGGGGGAGGAACCATGAATAAATGGTGCAGTGCAATAATCAACAGCATGCGCCATGCACAATAGGGGAGCAAGAGGAAGTTGCATGATTGCGGAAATGATCCAAAATAAAAAGGAACAAGAGAGAGGTGCAAGAATGCTACAGGGAAGCCAGAGGTGGAAACAAGGTGACAGCAACAGGAAAGAGAGTGGCAGTGAGTGGGACTGGGTAGAGGCAGGACAGGGCACACCTGGGAACAAACAGGAACAGGACAGGAGTGGGGAGCCTGTGCCACTGTGCAGGAGAGACAGGGAAGTGCCACAGTGGACTGAAGGCATTGGTAGTAAGCAGGACAGTCAAAGGCTGGAGGTGTACCCGGTGCAGGGGGAACATCGCAAAGGACAGTGGGAGGAACAGGATAACAGCTGCCTGAGGGGGGGGGACACCAGCCAGGGACATGGCCAGTGCCACCTTCCAGATGGAGGTGGTAATGAGGGGTGTGAGAAGGCAGGCAGCAGGGGGGCGCAGCCGTGGAAGGGCCTATCAGTGGTATACCCCCAACAGGCAGTACCAAGCCCGCACCACCTTTGAGCACTACAGTGACACAGAGATTTTGGGCCGGTACTGCCTGAACTGAGCGATTCTGAGGCAGCTCTGTGAGCTGTGCAGTGATGAGATGCAGGCACCCACACGATGGAGCCATGCTCTGTCAGTGGAGACAAAGGTGACAGCTGTCATGTGCCTGCTTGCCATGGGCACTTTCCAGAGACCAACAGGGGACACAACAGGAATAACCCAGTCGGCCACGTCACGCCTACTCACACAATTCCTCAGCACACTGCTGCCACATGCTGCAGAGTACATCCATTTCCCCAGCACACAGGTGGAGCGCACTGCACACATACAAGAGTTCCACAGGGTAGCACGTATGCCTGGCATGCTCGGGACCATTGACTGCACCCATGTGGCCATCCACACACCACCTGGCCCAGATGGTGTAGCATACATCAACAGAAAGGGTTATGCCAGAATCAGTTGCCAGGTGGTGTGCAATGCCAGGGGGCGCATATCCAATGTCTGTGCCACGCACCCTGGGGGAGCACATGATGCCTTCATCTGGCACCAGTCTGCACTGTGCCACAGGTTTGAAAGTGGGGACATCCCCACTGGCCACCTAGTGGGTGAGTATGCACATCATGCAGGATGACATGGGCATCTGGGGTGGGGGGTGCATAGTCAGAGGTGCCATGGGTACCAGCCTTGACGGCCACTGGCAGAACAATGCTGACCACCATACTAATGTCCACCCTCTACTCACAGGTGACAGTGGCTACCCACTCTGTCCCTGGCTGCTCACACCATACCGGCGCCCTGTGACCCCATCGCAGAAACGGTACAATGAGGCACATGCCACCACACGTAATGTCATTGAGTGGGTGTTCGGGATGCTGAAGGAACATTTCCATTGCCTGGACACATCTGGCGGTGCCCTACAGTACAGCCCCTCAAAGGCCTGTGGGCTATTCCTGGCCTGTTGTATCCTGCACAACATGGCCAACAACTGTGAGATAGCAGTAGAGGTTGAAGAGGGGGACAGTGATGGGGACAATGAGGATGCTGGTACAGATGGTGATGGGCAGCCACCCCTTGGACAAAGGGACCCCCACCTGATCCGGATGTCGCAGCTGCAATGGGACACCATCACAGAGGAGCACTTCGACCAACACAGGTAGGTCATGGGGCCATGTGCAACCACCAATGGCAAGGGCACAACCCACAAACATGCATGGATGAACACCAGGGGTGCATGGCTGCGAGGGAATTGGCTGAGCGTGGAACTGCACATGCCATCAGGGATGGGCAAGGCCTAACACGACACGCAGTCACACGCACACTCCTACCAACACAACCCAGAAGACATGCATAAGGCTTAGAAGGCATGCTGACCCTGACTGCTACCCCTAGCCACACACAGGTCCACAGATGACCACACCCAGTGCCCGTCATTGTGCATATGTCAGATGCTGGGCACCATTGCAAACTGGCAGACAGCACAACACAGGCATCATCATGCACTCGCCTCAGTGGCCAGCAGCCGGAAGGGTGTGCACATGGACCATGTGCGTGTGCAGGGCCGGGTACCCCACCCGTGCGTCGCATGTTGCACAACACACTGCACACAGGGCAGCATCAGACAGTAGCCATGGTGGGAGACAGGTCAGTCACATGGCAGAGTGCCATGGCTGCCACGGATGCATGGGCAGCCCCGCTGAGACCTGCCAGCCATGACAGGCTGACCAATGGCCTATGGGGTGGCACCAACGGTCCCCCAGGGGTGATGCTGTGGGAACGTGACCGTGTTCGAGCAGGGGTCTGCAGCTCACCGAACATGCCACTGCCAGGAGTGATAGGGATGCCCACAGCTGAACCCAGTGTCAACGTGGAGGGTGTCACATGACACCGGGAATGGGGGGTGGATGTGACATTGCGCGGTGTCTGCGGCGCATGTGCAACAAGCTGTGTGCCCAATGTGGCCATGATAGCTATGAATGCACGTGTCTGCCTGTCAATGGCAGCGGTCACATCCTCCTGCTGCCGGGCCATCTCTGCCAGAAGCAGAGCGTGGTCTCTGCTGTGCTGCTCCTCTGCCTGGTGCAGAACTGCACTGAGTGCGTCCACCGCCCTAACAAGCCGTGACTGCTGTTCCATGGAAGCCTGGAGTAGTCAGCTGTGCTCATCAAAGAGGTCATCTGCTGGATTGGCACAGTGTCCCTCATGGTGTTCCTGGCCATGCTGGGCATCACCCCTTGATGATGGGCACTGCACACCAGAGCCATGCTGGGGCACATCCACACGTGGTGCACTGACGCTGCCCCCGACACTGTTCCCCCATCGCCATTGGCAGACTGCTGACACTACCCCTCCAGCTGCCGCTCGCCAGGGCTCACCGGTGCTGCTGCAGCAGCTACAACAGCCCCACTGGCCTGGAAGCACACCAGTGCTGCCCCACTGGTGCATACAGGCACAGGCTGGGACTGTGATGTCACGCAGGCCTCCAAGGCGGCACCACCCATGGCTATGCCCTGCTGTTACCTGCTGTGGGGCCATCCTGTGGCCCACATGTATAACCGTCCATGATGTGTGCTCCATCATCATCGGTGCCAGATCTAGCACCAGTCCGTGTCACAGCATGCTGGCATCCATAGAAGCTGTCATGCTGGGACACGATCAGGGCCTCCTCCGCTCCAGCACCACCAATTTCAGTATGGACAGACAGGTGGATGTACTGTTGTCCTGACCCTCAGACACCTGTGGAGGTGGATGGGTGCTCCTCCATGTCCAGGGTATCGCCCTCAGTGGACACACCCTCCACCGCTGACCCATGTAGATGCTCAGGAGCTGTAAGGGAACACAGTAGCATTAATGTCTCTGCCTTACCTTGTTGCATTCCCCCAACCCCCCACACAGTGACAGAACAGGACCTACCATGCAGTGATGGGCTGCCACCCATCTGGAAGCCACCACCTGGAACGCCCACTAGGGCACAATGCCTCGTGCTGCCAGCCACCCACTCCTCCTGTGGCGTCAGGTGTGGCACATCCAGCTGTCCACCACCAGTTGCAGCACGTGCTGCCCTGTCAGCCATCTTATCTTTTATCCTCCTCTTGTCCGTGCCCACCTTCTTCTTGCACTCCTGCACAGACCACTGGTGGCTGCCATGCTGGTTGATGGCAGGCACTATCTCATCCCATGCTGCAGCATGGGCCTGTGGTGTTCTCCGCTGTCTGCTGAGCAGTGGTTCCCTGTCTAGATAGGCCTCAAACAGGGCATCTGAGTCTGCCAGGGTGAAGTTGGGTCTCCTCTGTCTCCCACATCTCTGTTTCTCCTCATCCTCCTCACATTCGGTCATTATTGATCCTGTGGGGATGACAGGTGTTACCTCTGAATGTGCAGTCCCATGCATCTCCCACACACCACAGTCCACACTTCCAAACAGAATGCAACCCCCACAATAGATTGCAATACCAAACAATGACCTCTGAAACCCCATGTTGCATTTATATAGTGCAAGGCATGCAAATGAGGTGAGGCTCAACTTTAAGTAGATGCTAATGCAGTGGCTGCGCCATGGAATTGCTGATGAGCTGATTTGTATATGCTGGCTGAATATTGCGCTGTTGCACCTTGCGCAATTGTGTTGAGCATGCTCAGGCAAAGATGCAGTTCTGTGACTTGCACAGTAGGCACCGCATGGCACATGCCTGGGGTGCTGCCGCCGATGCCTGCCACACTGATGGTGTGCTGAGCACGGGAAGCAGTGCAGGGCATGGCAACCACTGTGCCAGCAGTGCTAGTGCACTGTTCACACATATAGCGCTCATTCCCTGGAGCGCCATAGGTGCCATGGTGCCAGAGCGTGGTAGGCCACTGCAGGGCATTACACACAGGCACCTGACTGTACTACATGCAGGGAGTCCCAATCTCTCTGTGGCAGTCCGTGCATGACAGACCCTTGACCCTCTATTCGACCTTTGCCCCCTAGGTGACATGCGTCCTCATGGGTGCACCCCTATCGTGCTGTTCAGTGACAGCACAATGGGGAATGGCAGCACTGTACTGTGCAGCATCTGCACGTGGTGGACACGTGCTACAGAGCACCATTTTATTATCCTAGCTGCTGTAGCAATGGCACACAGGAGAGCAGTGCTGTGGAGCCCTCTTGAGCTGGCCAATTTGGTGGCCATTGTAGAGCCCCATGCTGGGCCCTGTTTTGGGATGTGCCCTTGGATAGGGCTAGGAGTGCAGTGTGGGAGGAGGTGGCAGTGTCCCTGGAGGAGGCCAAAGGTATCTCCAGGACCCCAGAGCAGTGTCGCCACCGCTATGGGGACCTCCGGCGGAGGGACCCAGACAGGCTTGCCCATCTACGGGCATGCACCAGGTGAGGCGCAGTGACACGTCCAAGTAGGTGGTCCATCCATATACTGGTAGCGTACGTCCAGGTTTTGTGGTGGGCATGTGTCACCCGGGGGGGCTGTCCAGTGTGGGCAGTTTTGGTTGTGGTGGGGTTGTGGCATGGCTGGGCTGTGCAGTATCACACACACCGGGGGGGGCCTTTGCTACTGTTTTGTACTGATGTTCCCCTCTCCATGTTTGCACCCTAGGCCTTGAGGAGAGGCGACAGGCCTGAGAGGCAAGGGTGGACCAGATGGTTGCCCAGCAACAGCCATGTGATGGTGGGCACCATCTACATCAGCACCAAGATGTTGCAGATGCAGGTGAATACCTTTCTTCATGGATATTCTGTGCATGCTGTGTAGCAGGGTAGGCAGTGGGGCATGGCCACCATCCAATGATGCCACTGACATGCACACCACACGGTACACTCAGCACTGTTCTGTGGCACTGCATGTGTGGGTGTGTGTCGCTGATGGTCCATGCATGCACCAGGTACTTGGCTGTGCCACTGCCTTTGCATCGCATAGAAATGTCACTGTACAGCCACGGTGGTGCTGTGTGGGACTTGGGCGGTGGGTGTGTGCAGCGGTCCGCATGGCCGTGTGTACCTGGGTGGGCAGGTCTTGTGGACACAATCACTGTGGGTGGTAGCACACCATCACAGGGGCGTGGCCACGGCTGTATGCCATGCACAATGGGTGGGCTGCAGGGGGATGGACATTCACACCTATTGACTCTGCTTCCTTGTCCTAGGTGGTCGGTGTTGGATCACTCTGGAGAGGGCCTTGCAGGAGTTGCTGCAGCTGTCAAGGGCATCCCGTGAAATACTCCAGTGATAGAGAGGCATGGTGTGCGGAGGCGGAGGTCGCTCAGATGCCACAGGACCCAAGAGCGGGGCAGATGTTAGGCCCTCAATGCCCCCCGGATGATTGTTACCTCCCTGGACCCACCCTCACACCCCTTCTTCCCTCTCCCAGTTGTTCACCCCTACCCCTTACCTGCCCCCACCTGGTTTGTGGCCCTTCCCCCCCAATCATGTATATATACTGTATGTATATAGTTGTGTTTATTGGATATTTATAATACATTTATTTTGTTATGACAACTGTGGTGGTCTATGATTTGCAGCGGGCTACAGGTGCTCAGCTGTAGTGGTGTGCATAGTGTCAGGGTTGTTGCAGGCATGGGTGTGTGTGTATGTCCAGAGGGGAACTGCCTATGGTGTGGGTGGGGGAATCAGTCACTGTCTGTGGTTTGTGTGTTGTTCTCTGTGTACTGGTTGCCTGTGCAGTGGTCCACAGTGCATGCTTTGTGTCCATGGCACCCCTGTCAGACTATTCATGGACTGTGCAGCTGACACCGTTGCATGTCTGTGATATTCACCATCTGCTGGCATGTCAGTTGTGGCTGTCCATGCTGGACAACCACTGTACCCAGCACAATGCCAAGTTGCCTCCTGTCACCGGTGTGGTGCACGTCTCCCTCGGTGGCACTGTGGCCTCCACTGTTTTTGTTCCCCATCCATGCTGTCACTTGTGTCTGTTGCAGGGGATGTGCACCACTGTCTGTCACTTGTGCTCCAGCCATGTGCTGGTGGCGTATGGCTTCATGGTGCATGCATAGGGTGGCTGGTACACCTGTGTCATGGAGGGGTGCTAGCCATGGATACATGGCTGCTGTGGCCACATGCCAGCAGGTTTGTCAACCCACTACTGTGTGCCTGTGTTGGTGTGCACTTGGGTATGGGTTGGTGTTTGTCCATGCACTGTGTTGCATCCTGTGTGGTGCATGCTTCCATGCACCACTGTGGGCTTCTTTGCTGGCTGTTGAGGCCAGTGCTAGGATGGGGTGTGTCCTTGAGAGGGTGTGCAGGGTGCTGTACTGCTGGTGGTGGTGTCTGGGGCATGCCCTGTCACATGTGTAGTACCTCGTGTGTCGACACACAGTCTCTTAGCTGTATATTGGGGGGGGCCATGCAGGGTGGCACTGTGTCTGCACTTGTTGCATCGGTGTCTGCTGCCACACTCTTCAGGGTGCTCGCGGTGGGGCTGCCTTGCATGTCTCAATGGTGCACAGGGTTGCATTGTCACAGTGGGGGTGGTGGCATGCATGGGGTGTCCTGCAGTGTTGGGCACTGCTCCTGGGCAGGGTGTCTGTGGAACACTGTGCTGGGTGTGCTCTGCATTGGTGGGATGGTGTAGCATGGGGTGGACAGACCTTCTTGTTTGCCGGTCACAGCTTGCCAGAGGTTGTGCTGGGGCACCATGCCCCAGTTGTGGGATTGTGGCTAGTTTCCATGGGCCTGTGGTTCTTCCAGCTCTCCTCTGGTTGGGCGGTTCATGGGGTGTGGGATGTGCTGTCTGTTCTGCTGTGTGCTCCTCAGTCCATATCTTCCATGTGTGGAGGACCCCTGCATCCTGTTCCTGAGCATCCCTGGTTGTACTGATTCGCTCCTACCCTGCACATACCTGGTTGTGCTATTGAGCACCAGACCTGCGTCACTGCGCATCCCTGGTTGCGCCATGGCACAGTTGCTGCGATATTCAGTTGTGTGGCGCAAGCTCATCTAGCCCTGCGCAAAGTTTGAATATTGCAAAACTTTCAAAAAAAGAGACGTGCAAGAACAAGGGGACACAATTTAAAGATAGAAGGAGGGTGGTTCAGGGGCAATGTGAGGAAGTATTATTTCACAGAGAGGGTAGTGGATGCATGGAACAGCCTTCCTGAGGAGGTTGTGGGGTCTAAAACTGTGGGAGAATTCAAGAATGCATGGGACAGTCATAAGGCAATTCTTGTGGGGGGTAGGAAGAAATAGGCTGTTGGTTAACTAGGATCCTCGGCCTATCCTGTAGGTAGGGAAATGGGCAAACTAGATAGGCCAAGCGGTCCTTATCTGCCATCAAAGTCTATGTTTCTATGTTTCTATATTGCACGTGTTGCGCATAGGCGCACTGTACTTGTGCCTGCTCCTGCTATTGTGCTACTTTGTGGCACAGTTTGAATATCTAGGCCCATGTGTTTTTTCTAGGTTCTAAAATATTTTTTCGTGATTCACTTCCTGTTTTTTTGTATGGCCAGATGAAAAAAGATTCCCTTTATACGAAAAAAGAATCTGGAAAAAACTAAGTCCAAATTCTTTTTTCGTATGATGGCATCCTTTTTTGTATGAATGAAAAAGGCTCACAAAAAGGGATCCCTTCATATGAAAAGAGAATCAGAAAAAAAGCTAAGTCCCAATTTCTTTTTTGTATGGAGGTATCTTTTTTATGAGCTTTTTTCATTCATACAAAAATTGATTTTCTCTCCTTTTTTCATAGATTCACAGATTTATGGAAGTAGCCAACAGATAAGGACCATGTGGCCCACCTAGTCTGCCCATGGGAACCTCCCAGTGCACCATCTACTGGGGGGGTCGCCATCCCTGCCTTTTCCCACTCAAGCATACCCATGTGCTTGTCCCATGCATGCTTGAACTGCGTGATTGTAGTCATCCCTACCACTTGTGGTAAACTATTCCAGTCATTCACCACCATCTCAGTGAAGCAGAATATCCTCACGTTGCTCCTGACCCTGCCACCAACAATTTCATACAATGCCCCCTGTCGTTAGTAGTTCTGCTCATTTTAAATTGACCCTCTGAACCATGTTGATCCCCTTTAAGTATTTAAATGTCTCGGTCATATCCCCCTTTATCCTGTCTTCCAGTGAGTACAGGCCCAATTCCCCAAGTCTCTCCACATATGACTTCCCCTGCATACCCAGCGTCATCCTGGTCCCCTCCTCTGCATTGTGTCTACCCTGTCCCTGTCCCTCTGGAGATAGGGTCTCTAGAACTGCATGCAGTACTCAAGATGTGGCCATACTAGTGATGCATACAGGGGGAGAAGCATTTCCCTCCTCCTCCTCCTGCTGGTAGTCCCCCTTCCTATGCATCCTATCATCTGATTTACTTTTACCACTGCTTTCCAGCATAGCATGGTTACCTTAAGATCATCAGTAATAATTGCTCCCAAGTCTCTTTCCTCCCCTGTGACCTTCAGCACCTCCCACTCAAGTGTGTATTCCAGCCCTGGGTTCCTATGTCCCAATTGCATGATTCTGCATTTCGCTGCATTGAACCCCAGTTTCTACTTTCTGTATCACTCCTCTAACTTCCTCCAGCCTGCTTGCAGCCTATCTACCCCCCTACCCGAATTTCCACCATGCAACTTAGTTAAGCATCATCAGCAAACAGTGTTGCTTTCCTTCCCACCCCCTACAGGTATATCACTAATATAAATATTAAAAAGTACTGGGCCCAACACAGACCCTTGAGGTACTGCACTGGTCACCCTCCCCTCTGCCAAGCAAATCCCAGTTACTGCCACCCTTTGGTTTTTATCTCTAAGCCAACTTTCCACCCATTTCACTATCCTGATTCCCACCCCTAGGTTCCTCAATTTCATAACCAAACTCCTATGATAGATGGTATTAAAACCCTTCCTGATGCCCAGGAAGGCCCAATCCCCCACCCCTCTCTTATTTATCACCTTGGTCACCTGATCAAAAATTCTACCAGGTTGGTCTGACAGGACCTACCCCTGGTAGCCCATGTCATCTCTGCTTTTGCAACCCTCTGTCTTCAAGGAAATCCACAATCCTTTCCTTGACAAGTGTCTCTATTATCTTACCAGCCACAGAGGTGAGGCTTACAGGCCTGTAGTTCCCTGGTTCATCTTTATTAACCCTCCCTGGTGTATCAGTACCATGTTAGCCATCCTCCAGTCCCTTTGGCACCTCCCATGACTCAAGTGATCTGTTGTACAGGGCAGCCAGGGGATCAACCAGAACCTCCCTGAGCTATTGCAAGAGCCTGGGATGTACCACATCAGGATCCATGGCCCTGTTGACCCTGAGCCTAGCCAGCTCCCAGTTGACCCTAATTGCAGTGAAGGGTCTAGTGTCCACCTCCAGTCCCATAGGTTCATTCATCTGAATTATGGTCTTATCCCCCTCCTCCTCAACTGTGAAAATGGAGCTAAAGTAATCCTGCAGAATCTCAACCTTTTGGCTGCCTTCCTCCACTGGGACTCCTCCCTCCATGCCAGTCTGAGAATCCCCCCTTGCCCCTTCTATTCTGCCCAGTATATCAAAAGAACAATTTATCCCCCCCTGGCTGACTGGGCTATTTGTTCTTCTGTTTTAGCCTTGGCTCTCCTTACTACTTTTTCACCTTCCTCTGCAGTTTCTGGTAGGTTGCCCTGTTCCCCTCTATCTGTCTAGCTTTGTAATTTCTGAAGGCATTATCCTTAGCCCTGACCTTTTTTGCCATCTTCTTTGTAAACCATTGTGGCCTCCATCTCCTCTTCCCTTTCTGAATCTCTCTCACATAGAGGCATGACACAGTTTCAATCCTTCCCTTTATAATCTCCCATATTTTCTCCACCCTTTGTAGCTTTTATACGCCTCCCAAAGCTTCCCTCAGAATTATAGCCATTTCCACAAAGTTTGCCCTCTTAAAAACAAAAACCCTTGTCATTGTGTGGCATCATACCATATCAGACCCTACATTAAACCTTACAACCCTGTGGTTACTGCTTCCCAGGTGATCTTCTACTGTAAGACTGGATACACTATCCCCATTAGTGACGACATGATCTAATATCACCCCCCCCCGAGTAGGTTCCAAGACCAACTGTCTGAGCTCAGCCCCCTGCAGAGCATCCAGAAACTTCCTGCTCCTGACCGTTCCTGCTGCTGGGAGACTCCAGTCCATTTCTTATGGGTTTTTCATTCACAAGAAAAAGGGTGCTGTCATACAAAAAAATAATGTGGACTTAGTTTTTCCCCCATTCTTTTTTCATATGAAGGCATCCTTTTCCATGTGTTTTTCTTTTCATATGAAAAATAATTTCTTCATACAAAAAAGGATTTGAGACTAAGTTTTATTTTTCTAGATTTCAACTTCAACTTCAAGCCATAATTCCCTCAATATTTGGACAAAAAGTACAATTTATATATCAAAATAAAGGTCATAATGAGTACTGCAAGAATAATACATAATTAGGGGACATGTAAAAAACCCAAAAAATTAAAACATGCAAATTCCCATATGACAACATTGGAATCATAACAAGCCATAACTCCCTCAATATTTGGACTTAAGGGAAAATGTATATATCACAGCAAAGATCTTAATGAGTACTACAACAATAGCACATATACCCTCCCACCAATAATTTAGGGACAATATAAAAAAAAGCATAAAAATTAAAAAATGTAATATTCCATAGGATAACATTGGAAGTTTAACAAGCCATCCAACGAAGGAAAGAAATTGCTCTTTGGGCATAAATGGAAGTAAAGGGCCCTCTGAGCCCTGCACTTCCATAGCATCATACATGTATGCATCTATGGAAGGATGGAAGCACAAAGGGCCCTGCGACCCCACAGGCAAATTAGGGGCATGGGGTCATAACAGCATGGGACACAACTGCACACAGCAAGACCGCACTGTTACAAACAGCTTGCAGCAAGACCTACAAGTGCTTTATTTGTTTTATGGGGTGCTTTGCTCCCACACCCCCTAACGGGGCAAGAAAAAGCACTAAAAAAAGATTCCTTAACAGGGAATCAAACCTTTTTCTCCTCCAACCCCATCCACTGCAGGGTTGGGTACTCTAGCCACTCCACCATGGGAGCAGCTCAACTGAGAACCCAATCCGCAGTGTCCACATACACTATCTTCTTCAGGGTGAGTGACAGGGGGTAGCAATCCTTTCACATCACTGTAATTCCCCTGTTACTCTTAAGCCATTTGCGCTCTTCAAAGTGCGGTCTTGCTGTGTGCAGTTTTCTCTGAGCTATTCTGACCCGGTAGGCAAATTAGGGTACAATTGTTCTAGCTCAAAAAGTAAGAAAATACACTGCAAAAAACTTTGTTAATGCACTAGTTTGGGTTAAACTGACAAAAGCAGGGAAATGGTATTAGGGTTTCCAACCCTAACACCCCACCCACCCCACCCTGCAGGCAGCAGCAGCAGGAAAAACAATTACTGTTTGACCTCTCCTACATCTTCATAAATCAGGTATGTGGTGTGCCTTAGAGTTGTCAACCATAACGTTCACCCCATTCTCATATACTGTACACATCTCAGCTCATTTACTGATGGAATGGGATGAGCATTATGGTTGACAACCCCAAGGCACACTGCATAGCTGATTTGAGAAGATGCAAGAGAGGGCAAACTGTAATGATTTTACCTGTTGCTGACTGCAGGGTGGGGTAGGGTGTTAGGGTTGAAAACCCTAATGCCACATTTCCCTACTTTTGTCAGTTTAACCCTAAACTTCATTAATACGCTTGTTAGGGTTAAAGCTACAAAAGTAGGGAAATGTAGCATTAGGGTTGCCAACCCTAACACCCACCCCAACCCTGCAGCAGTGGTTAAATTGGAAATGTTTAGGTAGAGGAACTCTTATATTTAGATTTCTAGATGGTGGAACTGTCATTTCTAGGTGGTGGAACTCACCTGTAGCATTCAATGGAGAAAGCTGACAGAGGTGATGGAACTGTCATATAATTTTTTAAGAGGTGGTGGAACCGAGTTCCTATGGCGTGGGGTGTGTCTTGAGGTTGTTAATCCTAACACTCATCCCATTCAATGAGTAAATAAGCTGAGATGGGTACAGTATATGCGAATGGGTGAGCATTAAGGTTGGCAACCCCAAGGCACACCCCACCCTGTTGCTGCCTGCTGGATGGAGGGTGATAAGGTTGGAAACCCTAACACCACATTTCCCTACTTTTGTGGCTTTAACCCTAACTAGTGCATTAACAAAATTTTTTTGCAATGAATTTCCTTACTTTTTGAGCTAATATGATTAAATTTTTATTTGCCTGTGGGACCGCTGGGCCATCTGGGCCCTGCGCTCCCATCCCTCCATAGATGCATATATGTATGTTGTTATGGAAGTGCTGGACCCTCTGGGCCCTACAGTTACAATTTTGGGAAAACCACAACCAAATTGCCACCATAGACTTCTTATTACCCCACCTCATGAACCAGTACTATAAATTTCCAAATTCCCACAAAAATGTGATTCTGTGCCACCACAACGTCATTCCAAACCACAGGTGCGCAAACACAATTCAGCCAGAATTTTAAAAATGACAACTGTCACATTCATGAGGTGGTGTAAAAACATGGCTGGGGTGCTGATGAGCAGGTAGCTGAACAGATGCGAATTTCCACGCTACTCCCTCTTCGCAGCTATAAACATTAAAATAAAAGTTAAAAAGTGCCCAAAAGTGTGGAAAGTGTGTAGCAGATGGTGTGCAAACTTGGGATGGATGAATATTTGGCATCGGGACCCTCTAAGAGCCAGAGGACTGCAACAAAAAGTGCAAAAAAAGGGGGTGATGATGGTGGCCTAGTCTCCTTCTCAGCAGTGGAGGTGGCAGCCCTTGGAAGAGAGGTTATGGGGCGGGTTATAGCAGCGCTGGAGCCCTGATTAATTAAACTCAAAGGAAAGCTTGACCTGAAACTGCAAGAGATACAAGAGCAGCAGGTGGTGTAGGCTGACAGAATGATGGAGATGGAGGAGAGAATATCACACATGGAGGATGAGCTGCTGGTGACTCCTGGGCTCGTGGTGGCACTTCAGAAGGAGCTGAATGAGCTAAAAGATGCATTTGACTATCAGGAAAAACTATCACAGGTGTTTGAATCTCATACTGAGAGGGTTGCTGGAGGGTATGGAAGGGGAAAGTGTGCTGGACTTTTGCTCAAAAGTACTGTCTGGGCTACTATGCCTGCAACCAGTGAAGGGTAAATTAAAGCTTGAGAGGGCCCATCAGGCCGTGATGCCCAAACCTACGAATGACCAGCCGCCAAGGCAGATAATATTTAGGTTCCACCACTTCCAGGATACAGAACTTATGCTGAAGGCGTATCGGGAGAAGGGAAGGGTGGAATATGAAGGCCACAGTCTACTTATGTCACAGGATTATTTGGCCAGGCTCTTGAAAAGTAGGAAGGCATTCAATAGCATTATGCAGCAACTGCGTGATCTGAAAGTGGAAAACTTCCTGATTTACACAGCTACTTTAAAAATAAAGCATGAAGGCGCTACATATTCATTTTGGGAAGTGGAAAAAGCAGAGGAGTTTGCGAGGAGCCTGAGACAAAAGCTGCGCTGAGACTTGTATGGAGAACTGAGACAGGGAGCCGAGGGCTCTGTAATGAGATTTAAGAGATGAGGCACAGATGTAAATGCGGAGGATCGTTCATTTATATTTGGTTCTGGAGATCTTGTTTTAATGTTAAAGTTCATACTGGAGAAGACAGGAGACTCTGAGAGGATGAGGACATTGCCATATATAAAAAGATCTTGGGGGACTTGGAATTGGATAAAAATTGGCAGAACACCCAGAAAATGGTGGAGAGAGATGTGGAGGAAACGGACAGAGGCAGAGAATAAGGATATGGCGAGAGGAGGAACTGGACTTAGTGGTGGAGTTATTTGGATGCGAGGGAGACTGCCATAAGCCCAGTGATGGATGGAACTGTCTCAAATAATGTCTGGGTGCAGGTAGGAGGGCGGGTGGGGAGAGAGGCTTAGCGCTGTGTTTTTTTTGCATGGCATGCTTTCCCTGCTAGCCCTTGCTGATACCCTCAACTGTATGGAGCAAATTTGTGTGGCGTTAACTAAAAGGGGGGTTATAAGGCAGGGAGATGGTGAAATTGAAAACGAAGGATCTGAAGGAGACTAGTATGGAGAAAAATGAACTGGGGAGGTTAGGAGAAGAGATATGTGGGAAGTGGATAGTGATGGTTATTATGGGGCACAAAGGTTAAGTGGCCGTGGGGGGAGAGCGTGGAAGCGCCTGTTACAGTACCTGGGGATGAGGCAGACACTTGAGTCAGGGAGACTATTAGTGTCTAAGGACAGAGGAAGAGTGTAGGGGTGGGAGGGGAAGGTAAGGACTGAACTGGGGGTGAATATTTCAAGGTGAAAAGGAAGAGGAAGCATGGGAGGAAGGGAGGTGGTAAAGAACAAAGGAAGCAGTGGAAATGGAAGAGAGAGTCCACATGGAAGACGGAGGGAAGGAAATCAATAGAGGAGAAATGAAGGGGGACATGGTGGGGGAATAGCAGGTCAGAAGAGGAAGGGAGGGGGATGTGTATATATAGTTATCTGTTTATAATGTTACTGAAAGTGTGTATGTTGTTATTACGGTTTCTTGTTTTTTTCGAACAAAGTGCAACCAAAGAAGTTAGATACAGTACATAAACCTTCATGCTAATGATGGAAAGATTATGATGAAAGGAAAAGAGAAGTATACATGGATGGCGATTAGTAAAAATGTTAATGTAATTACCTGAAATGTCAGGGGTATTACAAATCCAGTAACAAGGTCTATGTTGCTGACAGCCCTTAAAAGAGGGGGAGCTCATATAGCTTTGCTACAAGAAATGCACCTAACAGAAGTACAGCATGCTAAACTGGCTAGGGGATGGGTGGGGAAATGCTATGCGGCTTCGGCCTCAGTGCATAAAAGGGGGGTGGCAATATTAATACATAAAGGGTTGAACCTAGAGATACAGAGAATAATCAGGGACATGAAGGAAGGGAGATGTATTTTTATTGTGAGGACCCTGGACAGGGAGCAGATCACTCTGGGATCAGTATATGCCCCAGCGGTATTTGAATACCAATTTTATGCCTCTTTGCTGGATTTATTGGTGCGGGAGCAATTCCCAGGGCTAATAATGGGAAGGGGATTTGAACTGGGCGATGGACCCGAAAATGGACCACTCCGAGGGGAAGGGGAGAAGTTCAGGAGCAATTCAACAATGGCAAGAGGGAATGGCGGAATTGGAAATGGTGGATGTATGGCGAACAGCAAACCCAGGAGCAAGAGAGTATACTTTCTTTTCAAACCCACATAAAATATGGACACGGATAGATTATATATATGCTACAAGGGAATAGTATACATGGGTGGGGGAGGTACAGCACAGCCCAATACATGTCTCAGACCATGCTATGGTGATAGTGAAAATACAAGGTAGGGAAAGACGGAGGACGCCCCCTGCTTGGAAATTCCCCACTTACTTGGCTCAGAAAGAAGAATTTAGAAAGCACCTGTAGGACAGTTGGGATCTCTTCATGGCTACAAATGATAGGGGGGGGCACCTCGAATAACATTTTATGGGAAATGGGCAAGGTATTTATGAGGGGAGCAATTATTGAATATGTATCCTATATAAAGAAAAAAAAGATGTGCACAGAGAAAGGAGCTAGAAAGTAAACTAAAGGAATTAGAGAAGACAGTGGCCCGAGGGGAAAAGGGGGAAGCCATTCAGACATTGTGAGTAATTCGGGAGGCTCTGAATGCGCACCTAAGGTCAGAAGCGGGGAGAACTAATCTGTTTAACAGAAGATACATATTTGAGTGGGGAAATAAACCAGGTCCAATGGTGGTTAACCTTATGAAGGGACACAGAAGGATGAATAGAATTTTGGGAGTGAGGGATGAAAAGGGTACCCTACAGAGTAAAGAAAATGAGATAGGGAATGCCTTCAGGGCCTTCTTTCAAAAGCTGTACCAGGCAGAGGATGAGGGAACTAAGGAAAGGATGATAGAATTTTTAGAGAAAATAAGAGTCATGAAAGCCACACAGGTGCAGAGGGAAAGGCTAGGAAAACCAATAACAGAGCGGGAGGTGTTGAGAGCTATTCAAAAGTTGCAGAAAGGAAAAGCGAGTGGCCCGGATGGGTATCCAGTGGAATATTACAAGTTGTTGGGGACCCGAGTTGCAAAGGTATTGTGCAGAGTGTTCCAACAGGGAGAAGGGAAAGAAGAGGTTAGCGTACCAAATACATGTTATGATGCTAGTATATGCCTCATACCAAAGGAGGGAAAGGACCTTGCCCTGTGCGCCTCCTTACGGCCAATATCATTGTTGAATTGTGATTTGAAGATAATGGCTAAAGTTTTGGCCAGTAGATTAGAGGAAATCCTACTGGGGCTGGTTCACCTGGATCAAACGGGGTTTATTAAAGGACGACAGTCGTATCATAATATAAGGCGGCTACTTAACGTACTTTGGAGGGCAGGAAGGGGAAAGGAAGATATCGGGATCCTCTCGATGGACGCAGAAAAAGTGTTTGATAGGGTGGAATAGAATTATCTGTTTGAAATATTGGGGAGGTTTGGTCTGGGTGAACCATTCCTAGGGTGGGTAAAGGCGATGTATAGAAAGCCCAGGGCACAGATAATTGTAAATGGGGGCAGGTCGGAGAGTTTTAACTTGGAGAGAGGTACGAGGCAGGGCTGCCCGCTCTCCTCACTATTGTTTACACTTACTATAGAGCCTCTGGCAGTGGCAATTAGAGAAAGCAAGGGCATACAGGGGGTGGAAGGAGAGGGTAGCTCGCAGCAGAAGCTGGCACTATATGTGGACGATATGCTGTTGTTTATGAAGAATCCTAGGAGTTCGGGTCCTACTCTCTTGGCCTTGATCGAGAAGTTTGGGAAATTTTCGGGGCACAAAGAAAATCTGGGAAAGTCAGAAGTTATGTGGCTTAAGGGATCAGGTGAGGAGATTAAACATTGGGGACTCAAAGTGGTGGGGGAGAGCATGATATATTTGGGGGTGCAGGTGGGTAGATCTTTGGGGTCACTATACAACTTAAACTATACTAAATTGAAAAAATTATAGAAATGGATCTAAGAAGATGGGAGCATCTGCTTGTGTCATGGCTGGGTAGAATTAATATAATAAAAATTAATGTGCTGCCTAGGATCCTGTATCCTTTACAGTTGATACACCTGGGCCTGTCCAAGGAGGATGTGAATAGGTTAGAGAAGGCCTTTACTGCTTTTATTTGGAAAGGGAAGCATCCGAGGTTGAGTCTAGGGAAGTTAAAAGCAGATAAGGAAAAAGGGGGTTTAAACTTTCCAGACTTGGAGAACTACTTTCTGGCCATACAACAAAGATACGTGGCGGACTAGGTGCATAAACCTGAAGTGGCCAGATGGGTGGAATTGGAACAGGGAGAGGCACAAGGGAAATTAACAGCATATCTCCACAGTAGAGGGCTAAGGGCATATAAGGTGGGAAAACAAGTGAAACCCATGGTGGTACAGGTACTGGTGGCTTGGAAAGTGTTGAAGAGGAAAGGATGGATACAAGGGAAAGAGACACTCTTGTTGCCGGTGTCGGGGAACCCCCTACTTCCTGCCAGGAATGGAGGATATAGGTTTTGGGAACTGGGAGCGAAAGGGAATAGGTAGTTTGGGACATCCATTGGTGAAAGGGTGGTTCTGCTCATTACAGAAGTTGCAAGAAGTGGTAGGAAGGGATAAGAGGGATAGGTTCCGGTAATTCCAGACCAGGGCATATATGGGAAGTTTGGGAAAAGAAAATAAAGGGCTGTACGAAGTGGACCCGGTAGAGGGGATGATATATGCAGCTAAAAAGCAGGAAAAGGGGTTCATAGGCAGGGCTGCTAAGAGAGGAAAGGCTATATTACCAGACAGGACAGTAAGAACTAGGAAATTGTGCTAGAGGGACCTTGGGAGGGAGATATCGGACCAGAACTGGACATTACTGCTACAGATGCACACTGGAATAATGGTATGCAACAAATATAAGGAGGCTTACTTTAAGTTCATACACAGAGTATACCTACCACCAGTAATTGTACATAAGGCGCACCCTGAAGTGTCACCCTTATGTGGAAGGTGTGGCTCGGAAAGGGGAACATATGTTCACTGCTTTTGGGAATGCCCGATACTACAGAGATATTGGAGGGAGGTAGTGGATAGAGTGGGAAAGATTGCCGGAAGGGAGCTGCCAATGGACCCTTTGGGATGTTTATTTGGAGTCGAGAATGGGGAAGAGGAGGAATGGGTACTGCTGCCTAGGTGGATTAGGGTGCTGTTCATCCTGGCTCGACATGGGATTCAGAATAAATGGGTTTCACAGACAGCGTCAACAGTGTGGTGGAGGTCAGTGTTACAGACATTGGGGCTTGAGAGGCTGACATATGTGATGGGAGGAAGAGAAGAGGGATTTGAAAGACACTGGGCCCCGTTCTTGGCCTCCCCAATGGAGGAATTAAGTTGGATATTATGGGAGGGTACAGGAGGATAAGAAAGGAAAGGAGGAAGTGAAGAGAGGTATGTGAAAGTAGTAAAGATGAAGTGGTGAAGATGAGGGTAATGAGTATGGGACGGAAGGCTAAGAGAGTGGATAGAAGTGAATGACAGAAGAGTATGGAAAAGATTGGAGGGAGCACAAGATTGAAGGTACTTGGCAAGAGTATATTGGTTGCACTTTGTTTTGATTTGTTTTGATTTGTTCTGATTTGATCTGATTGGATTTTATTTAGTCTTATTTTATAATATATTATCTGATATAATTTCAAACCAGTGTAATTCAACGTAATGCAACTCTGTAGAAATCAACTGCAACATTGTGTGGAATGAAGTGAAGAGATTGATCTCTGCGGAACATAATGGTGGTAGCTGGATGAATAAGTTATGTATTTGATTGCATGTAGTAGCTTAATGGAAAAGCAAATAAAAATATTACACACAAAAAAAAAACATGGCTATCTTGAAAATTCGGGGTCAAAATGTTTAAAATTACCAGAGTTATGAGTGAGCGTAGCAAAATTTCAACAGATGTACATAAATGTGTTATTTTTTCATATTTTGACCCCAAATCTGAAGCATACCCTGCTTATGACCCCACCTCGTGAACAAGGGTGGTGAACATTTTCAAATCCTGCCCAAAAGGTGATTTTGCCAAGCAACCACAATATCATCTTTTCGGTTGGATTTGCATAACTTCATTGACATTGTTCTAAGGTGGGGTCTCAAAAAGGCCATGTTGAAAATTTGGGGTCAGAATATACAAAAATGGCTATGTTATGCACCAATGTTGAAAACCCAATTGAAATACATTGATCCACACTTACCTTAGTTTTTCATATTGCAGTTAGCAGTTTCAGCAGCAAGATGTGTCTTCAATAGGAGAGTGACTCTTCACCCTGGCACCTGTTCAGGTGAGTGAGGGTGTGTGGGGTGTACTGGGGTGTGGGGTGGTAGGTGCTGATTGGGAGGTGGGAGTGGTGAGGACAGATTGGTGAGGGGCCATTTTTTTTACAGGTAAAAAAAACATAGAGGGACCATTTTCTTTATGTCAGTTTGGAATGGCAATTGCAGGGTGGGGGAGTGTGCCACTAGACACCCGGAAAAGGTAGAAAATTAATGGGGACAGTGATTGGTTGGTGGGGGGTGCCACTTAACACCAGGGATAAAGAAAATCATTACGGGGACCAGGATCAGAGGGTGGGGGGGTGCCAGTAGACACCAGGGAAATATGAATAACTTAAGGGGATTGTGATCGATGGATGGAAGCTGCCACTAGACACCAGGGAAACATACATTCTTCAAGGGGATGTCAATTGATGGCTGGGGTGCCACTAGAAGAAACCACTGTACCGTACATATTTAAAACCTGCCCAGACTGTGATTTTATAGAGGGGCTGACATTGGGGACCATGAAAAAAAATATTTAAAACCTGGCCACTGGCAGAAGCAGAAGAGAGAGAAACTGATACAGTACTGTATGAAAAGTAGAGGCTTGAATGATAGGATCGAATTGGCCCTATATTTGTAATATGTTAGTTATAAACATTTTGTAGTAAAGTAAGGTGATTATATTTTATTGCCATCTTTTCCTGTTCATGTCTGCTTTTGTCATCGTTTAAATATGCATTCTAATGTGCAATTGGAACTTTCAGAACTGTTATTTGTGCTATTTTTTAATAAGCCAATCAGCACATTACTCTTTATTCACATACTGAACACTCTACATGGTTTGTATGTATATACCTATGCAACTGAAGTCTAGTCATGTCGCTCCTTTTTTTAAAAGAAACGTGAGATTGTTCACAAGGCTGTGGTGCTCTCAAATAAAAATTAACATTTAACACTGGAAATTCGGGCACTCACGACCATGTATGATACTGCCACCATCCATCAGGTACAAAAGGAGGAAATTTATTGTATGATATAACAAAACACCCACCTGACACGTTTCAGGTCCTGCCTGGACCGTTTTCAAAGACTAAGGCATACAAAGTGCTGGTGCATTGTATACAAGTGCAAATAGGTGTGGTGTCATGACATCATAATAACACAGTAACATACTAAAATCCCAGCAGAATAGGCCTCATGGTCTATCGAGTCTGCTCAGGAGTCAGTCCCCTGAATGGGTATTGTAACCATCTTCTTGGCTCCTCCCATGCTCACCCCCTCCCATCACCAAAGTTCCCCTCCCAGACAAGCATTGCTCAGCTTTATCCCCCACCTATACCTGTCCCAGCTCCTCTAGAACCCTTTTACCATAGATACCACTACCAGCTCCTCAGGCAGTGCATTCCATGGTTCCACCACTCTCTCATTGATTGCTAGTTCAATTACATTTGCTAAAACACCTGCACATTCCACATATGTAGAACAACATGAATCACCACAGAAATCGCATGAGACAAATCAATGACACAAAGAATACATTACCTAATCAAATTATTCTACAAATGCTTAAATACTAACCATGTTAGAAGCATATATATAAAAAACATTGGGAAGCTAAGAAAATGGGGGGGGGGGGGGCAGTAATAAAAGACATTGAAGGCAGAGATCCAGATACCAGTGTTGCTTAGAGA
The DNA here is from genome assembly GCA_016271365.2 of Neoceratodus forsteri. NCBI lineage: Eukaryota > Metazoa > Chordata > Ceratodontiformes > Ceratodontidae > Neoceratodus > Neoceratodus forsteri. Next base: position 62,086,476 of record CM057453.1, read on the forward strand.
GAAAAAAAATTCAAGTAATGCATAGAGAAAGTATATACTGTATATAGTACAATACTTGTATATAATGCACCGGCACTTTGTATGACTTAGTCTTTGAGAAAGGGTCCAGGCAGGAACTGAAAAGTGTCAGTTTCAAATGTGGTGGTGAGTGCCCGAATTTCCAGTGTTAAAAATTATTTTTTTTTAAACTAGATACTTTTCTGTTTTCTGCTTGCAATTGCCCCCTTTTTATGCTGGCTTGCGTGCACGCACAAACAACATACTAGGGTAGTAGCAGTTTCAGAGGTGTGTTAGTGTTGTGGTGAATGCGGGGCATGCTTTAGTAGGTGCGTCCTTCATTCCCCAATGAACCAGCATGCTAGCACTGACACAAGCATATGCAAAGTGCCACCAACTTGAAAGAAATGTGCCACTGCAATTCAAGACAAGCTCATCATATAGCGGCACAGATGACACCCCTCCCCTACGTGCCTTTCCTGATGAAACATTTTAGTAAACATCATGGTGGCTCCAGCAGTCTGCCACACAAAGCCCAAAGAAGGCTGATATTGGGGGTACATTCCCCGTGTCGGCATGTCTGCCACCCCCCCATATTGTGTAGCACATTGGGAGCCCACCCCAGTGTGCTGCCACTCTGAGAAAGCAGACCACATCGGCATGTTCCTGCCCCTGCTCCACCCCCACTGTGTGGCACACTGACAGCCCACCCCAGTGTGGCCAAAATCACGCCCCTGAAAGTAATGAGGCACACTGGGAGCCCACCCCCGTGTGCCCAACATTTGTTTGATTTCATCTGTAAGGAAAGAAAATGGTCCCACGAGGTCCGGTTTGCCTTTTTGGTACCTGAAACAAAGAAAACAATCCGTTGTCCATGGCACCTCCCCCAACCTGCACCCATTCTTTGTGCACCTCACCTCCCCACAACCCCCCTCACTCCATACTGACCTCCAGAGGTCCAGCACTGCAATCTTCAGTGGAGCGGGAACACGTCTGCACTTTTCAAAGCTGACCATGAACTGAAGAAATGCTAGTAAGCTGTATAATGACATAAATGTGTGTGTGTGGGGGCGGGGTCACGTAGGTGGATATTTCAGCCATTTTTTTGAATTTTGGCTCCAAATTTTCAACATGGGTCCTCACCTCATGAACACATGTACCGTCATCTAGTTATTCAGTCCCGAAAGGTCATTTCGCAGTCATTGCATGGAATCACCTTTTGGGACAGATTAATGAAACAACAGTGCCACTGTTCATGAGGTGGGGTCCCAAAAAGCCTTTATTGCAAATTTGGTGATAAAATTCAAAAAAATGGCTGTGTTACAAGAGTGTGTTGTGCAGTTTCCATGCACACTCATAAGTTTGACAATTTTTAATATTTTCACTCCAGATTTTCAACGTTGCCATTTTGTCGTACCTCCTTATGAAAAGTACAGCTGTCATTTTTCACATCCTGCCGAAAATGTGTTTTTGCACATGTGGTGCATAATGGCATGGTCACCATAGGAAATCAATGTTCAGGACAGATTAACAAAATCACAGTGACACTGTTCATGAGCAGAGGTCCCCAAAATTTGGTTAAAAATATCCCCAAAATAATTGCATTACCAGTGTGCATTGCGCAGTTTCTATTCACGCTCGTGACTTCAACAATTTTTCATATTTTCACTCCAGATTTTCAACATTGCCATTTTTTTACACCTCCTCATGAACAGTACAGCTGTCATTTTTCACATCCTGCCCGAAGTGTGTTCTCGCACCTGTGGTGCCAAATGGCACAGTCACTGTGCAAAATCACCTTTCAGCTAACAAACTGATAGTGCCACTGTTCATGAGGTGAAGTCACAAAAAGCCCATGTTGAAAATTTAGAGTGAAAATACCAACAAATGCCTGGGACATTAAGGTTTCCAACCATTACACCCCACCATATAGAGACTGACAGGTGTCAGTGGTGTGACTTGGGATTGTCGGCTGTAATGCTCACGCCATTCCACCCCCACTCCTACCCTGCAGCCAATGGCAGGCATCGAGGTGTGCCTTGGACTCTTCGACCCCAACGTTCACTCCATTCTCCTATACTGCACCCATCTCAGCATATTTCGTTATGGAATGGGATGAGTGTAAGGCCCAAAGACCCCAAGGCACAAAGCGACAGTTGTCGGTGTGTGCAGAGTAGGGTGAGGTGAGGTGAAATGGCGTGAGCATTATGGCCCATGACCCAGAGGCACACCCCAGTGCATGTCAGTCTCTGCAGGGTGGGGGGTGTGGTTGGTGACAGTTCAATACCTTACTTCCTTTCCCATTATGCATCTCTTTGACTCCTGCACTACCAATGCCAATGCCAGCAAGACAACTGCATTGACAAATGCTTGTTTGTATGTGCTTTTTCACATGTGCTTTTTTCATTGCACCAGTATAGTTGTCAAACTAACTTATTAGCATGTTGTGGGCAATTTGCATTTTTTAATAAAAAGTAGAAGGTGGTGGGTTTTGGAATTAAAGTGTTACTATTTTTCTAATTAGATACTGTTTTTGTATACTCTGGCTCCTATAAGTGCACTGAGTGAGTAGCTTTTATGTCTGCAATTTTCTTAGCTTTAACAGATAATCAGCATTTTGTGAGTGACTCGTACGCTACACGTTGCATTTTTAACAGGTTGTCATTACTGCAATTGTAGTTTCATTATTGTGTTAGATCTTGCAATATGACAGTGAATTAGTTGCATAGATTTCCTGCATATATGCAGTATTGTATAACTATTTCTGCAATGTTTGGTGTCATTGCTATAGCCATCTTGCAAATGAATTTGATGCAATAGGAGCTCTGTTAATTACTACAGAACTGAGCAATGTAGCATCTATCTTTTAACTTGGTGTCCGATGAATTACTGCTTTGTGCTTGCTTGCATGTTTTTTATGTATTTCACTTGTGTTGGTTTAATTGCTTTGTATTTAAAATGATATTAGTGTAGTGAGCACTTTACATTGGGGCTTATTTGTGGCCGGGGCTGCTGCTGGTTTATCTGGTTTGCTAAATAAAGTTTTTTTGAGCACTCTTAAAATACGACTTCAAGTGCGTTTTTTCTATTGCAGTCAGTCTGAAACGATGCACTGTTTTTTTTAGATGCCTTTTTTGTTTTTTGTCATTAGAGATACAATACAGTAAAGGGATCCATGTTAAAAAAGAACATATATCTACAACCTGGTCAGTCTGTGCTTTTGTGGATGACTGAATGTAAGTGTTTCTACATAGGGGCTGAAATCAGGGACCATGTTAAAAGGAAAAGATGGTGGCAAATGAAAAAGGATTTTCCCTCAGGAGAAGAAATAAGCAAAAAAAAAAAAAATGACATTCTGGACAGTAATAACACTTGCACAATATCTTGCTTATTGGGACCCCCTTAACTGCATTCTGCACTTAACTGTTAGTGAAATGCCCTTGAAATGTTCATTTTTTCAAGATTATAAATATTTTTTGCAACTTGTGATAAGAAAAAAGAATCTTTCTTTATATCACAAGTCACGACAAATTTATCACCTTAAAAAAAACAACATGTCAAGGGCATTTCTCCAGAAGTTAAGTGCAAAATCCAGCAAAGGAGGGTCCAGATAAGCAAGCTACATAAAAACATAAAAACATAGAAATTGACAGCAGATAAGGACAGCGAGGCCCATCTAGTCTGCCCAGTTTCCCTGCCTACTGTAAAAGCCGCAGACCATACTTGATCTCCAGCTTTACCTCCTCATTCCTATTGCTAGGGTTCCCCTATGCCTGTCCCATGCATGCTTGAATTCCCCCATTGTGTTTGCCCCCACCACCTCCACTGGGAATCTATTCTATGCATCCGCCACCCTTTCTGTGAAGAAATACTTACTCGTGCTACCCCTTAGTATACCCCCTTCCAACCTCATGCCATGCCCCCCTCCTTCCTGGACATTTCCTTTTCGGAAAGATGTTACCCTCCGGTATCCTAGTTATGCCTTTTAGATATTTGTAGGTTTCTATCATACCATCCCTGTCTATTCTTTCCTCCAGGATATGCATATTGAGGTCTCCCAGCCTGTCTGCATATGACTATTGGAGCAGACCCCGCACCATCTTTGTTGCCCTTCTTTAAACTGCCTCCACCCTGTCTATGTCCTTATGGAGATGTGGCCTCCAGAACTGGACACTGTATTTCAAATGAGGCCTCACTAATGATCTGTACCATGGCATCACCACCTCCTTCCTTCTGCTGGTGATACCTCTCCCTATGCACCCCAGCATCCACTGGCTCTCCCTACAGCCTTAGCACATTATTTGGCCACCTTTAGGTTATCAGATATGATTACCCCAAATCCTTTTCCTGTTTGGTGACCATCAGTTCCCACTCCCATCATGTAATCCTCCCTTGAGTGCTTGTGCCCCAAATGCATGATTTTGCACTTTTTTGCATTAAATCTCAACTGTCACATTCTGGACCATTCCTCTCATTTATTTAGGTCCCTCCTCATTTTTTCCATCCCTCCCAGAGTGTCCACCTTGTTGCAGATCTTTGTGTCATCCACAAAGAGGCATACCTTCTCCTCCAGCCCCTCTGCAATGTCACTTATGAAGACATTAAACAGGACTGGACCCAGGACTGATCCCTGTGGCACCATACTAGTCACCCTCTTGTCCTCAGATTGAGCACCATTTATCATGACCCTCTGTCTTCTATCACTTAACCAGTTCCTAACCCAGTGTACCACCTTGTGACCCATCCTCAGGCTGCCCAGCTTGTTCACAAGTCTTCTATGTGGAATGGTATCGAAGGCCTTACTGAAATTCAGGTAGGTGACATCTACCACTCCCCCTTGATCCACTACCTTAGTCACCCAGTCAAAGAAATCAATTAGATTTGTTTGACATGACCTTCCCGCTGTGAATCCATGCTGTCTCAGATCCTGTGCTCTGCTGGCTTCAAGATGTTCCACAATCACTTGTTTAAGTAGTAATTCCATAATCTTCCCCACTATTGAGGTGAGGTAGACTGATCTATAGCTTCCAGCCTCCTCCCTACTGCCACTTTTGTGAAGAGGAACTACATCTGCCCTCCTCCAGTCCTCCGGCACCACTCCCATATCGGATGACTCATTGAACAGTGCTGCCAGTGGTAGCGCCAACACCTCCCATAGTTGCCTTAATATTCTAGGATGTATCCCATCTGGCCTCATTGCCTTGTCCACTTTCAGTTCCTTTAGGACTCTGTCTTCTGTAAATGGACTGGTGTCCATCTCCCTCCCATATGTGTTCATGTTGCCTTATTGTGGTCCCTCACCTTCTTCTTCTTCTGTGAATATAGAACAAAAATATTTGTTCAGTATTGATGCTTTTTCCATGTCCCCTTCCATACACTCTCATTCTTCCACTTTAAGCCTTACTATCCCACCACTGTTTTTTCTCCTTTCACTAATGTACCTGTAAAATGTCTTGTCTCCTTTTTCTACCTCCTATGCTATTTTTTCCTCTATTTGTGCCTTTGTGATCCTGACTACTTTCTCTACCTCCCTCTGTTTATCCAGATACACTACCGTGTACTTCTTCTGCTGTGTTTCCTTGTATTTCCTGAAAGCCATCTTTTTTACCTTACTTTCCCTGCCACTACCTTTGAGAACTATAGTGGTTTTCTCTTTCTCTTGCCCTTGTTTACTTGCCTAATGCAAATATTTGTTGCCTCCACTATGGCACCTTTCAGATGGACCCACTGCTGCTCCACTGCCCCCCCTTTTCTCTCTCTCTCTCCCTGCCAGGGCATGCTTGAGACATATCCCCATCTTAGTAAAGTCCACCCTCCTGAAATCCAGGACCCTTGCCTTTGTATATCTTGACTTTGCCTCCGTATACATGCTGAACCACAATGTGTGATGATCATTGGGATTCCAGGTGTTCACCCACCGTGACTTCCTCATTTCTGTCCCCAGTGGCGAGTACCAGGTCCAAAATGTCACCTTCCCTGGTGGGCTCTAGCACTAACTACCTGAGGCCTGCCCCTTGCACAGAGTACAGGATGTCCCTGCTCCTGGCTGAGGCAGCAGCTGGGATGCTCCAATCCACATCTGGCAGACTGAAATCACCCACCAGCAGCACCTCCCCTTTAGCTGCCATAGTGTGGATGAATTCCACTAGACTCTGTTCATGTCCTCCCCCTGTGCTGGAGGTCTGTATATCATGCCCATGCGAATAGCAATGCCATTGCTCATCTCGAGGGTGACCAAAGTACCTTCGCTCCCCCCTGCATTCCCTGTACCTCAGTTGCCCTAATACCCTCCCTGATATAAAGAGCCACCCCCTCCCTTCCCCCTGTCTCTTCTAAACAGAGTATAACCTGGTACTGCTACAGATCAGCCTCTGTTATAAAGGCCACCAGGTCTGGTATTTTATTCCCTAGGCTGCAGACATTGGTATACATGGCCTTCCATGACCTGCCATTTGTCCTTTTATCATCCCCCCCTTGCTGTCTTTTTGCGTCCTCTGTTTGTCCTTCCCATTTTCAACTCCCTTTCTCCTGTCCTGCACTGTTCCCCTTTCTATGGGTTTCATTTCCTCTGGTGATACCATAACATTATGCTTGCTACCAGTGCAAGGCCATTCCCCAACTTCCTGAACTCCTCCTGCACCCTTGCTATCCCTGCCTTGTCTCCAGCCAGGTAATTTGTTCCCAAAATGGACAATGACATCAAGCTTCCCCTGCCTTGCTACTGCTTTAGCAATTCCTTGGATCCTCTCCCTGTCCCTCCAAGCTGTGCTTCCTGGTAGACACCTGATCTCCCATTCTTCCCCTGTTCCTGTCCTCAGTTCCACTCCCCGGACTATGGAGTTCGCCACTAGTAGAAAGCTTCTTCTTCCTTTGGGGTCCCTCTTCCACCTGCCTGTGGGGCTCTCTTCTGTAGAACCTGCTCATCCACCAAGGTCACAACTTTGGTTGTCCTAGTGGGATCCTCCCATTCCCCCAAAACTGTGTAGGAGTTTCTTAGTTGCACTAGGTTGGGGATGCGCTTTTGATCCCCCCGCCTCACCCTTTCTGAGCCCACTGTAGTCCACACACTGCTTTTGCTGGTCCTTCTTTGAGGAAGTGGGTCTAGACTTGGTGGCCACTGAGTGGGGGAGGAGATCCCCTGCAACCTAGCCTACTCAGCCTGGAGGTTGGCAGTCTCTGTCCTCAGCCCAGAGAGGTGCCTGCAGATGGAGCGGCACAGCAGTTCCCAGAATGTCTTTCTGAAGACTTCTGCTCCACATCCATTGCACTGCACCACTCCCAACATGAGTCCTACCTTCTCTGCTTCTGTCTGCCCAGGTCAATGTTGGGGAACCTCACTCCCCCTTAGTACTGTAACCCTTTTCCTAGGGACTATTTACAAAGACCAACCAAGGTATGTGTTGGTCTTTTTCCAGAATGTCAGTCTTTGTTTTCCAAATCTGAATTTTTAGGAGAAAATGGAAAACAAGATAGTGGCATATGAAAAACCTCATGAAAAAAAATCACGAAAAAGGGTTCCCATACAAAAACTTCATACAGCTGTTTTGAAGTGCTGACTGAGCATACTCAGAACCTGATTTTTTTTAATTTAATAACTTTGGAACAGATTAATATTTTTTCACCGCACCATCAAAATGCACTTCAGTGGGCCAAGCCCTTTCTACCCTGAAAATTTCAGATCAAAATTCCAAATCAACTGGGTGTAAGGAGATGACAAAAAATACCAAAACACAGTGATTCTTCTAATGTTTTTGCACTATCTGCAACTCAGAATCCACACACCCAACTGGAACAACACTTGGCAAATCTAGAGTTCTACCCCATGTAACCATATATGCAAATGTATGTGCAAATCTGTTGAACAGTTGCACAATTATTAAAGGGACACTGTCAACCCCTTCGGACTCAAATTTTCCCAAGTTTAAAAAACACGTTATGATTGCTCACATTCTGTAGAGATTGCTGATGTAGCTTGTTTTTAATTCTGATTCATTTTTTTCTTAAAAAAATGAAAAACAGACTGCCCACTATACTAGTGTTACCACACAAAAACATGTTTGTTCACATTTCATGATCAACTCCATCTGCATCTTTCCTGGACTTGGGAACACACCCAACACAGTATAGTCACTCAAGATGCAGTGGGAGGAGAGGAAATTGTCACATTAAGGGTGAATGCATTGCTTTGTCATGTTCAGAAAGTATGCAACACTAGTAGATCAAGGATTTGAAACGAAAACAACGCTGGGAATAATTGCACCATTTGCATGCATTCCAGTTCTACTAAGAAAGGAAGCAGATAAAACAATCATCAGCATCAATGAGTTTTAGAGAAGGTAAGCAATCATAAAATGTTGGTTTTCAGCTTGAAATCATATGATGCAAAAAGGATTGATGGTGTCCCTTTAAAGTGCAACATTTAACACAAGAACATAAGAACATGTCAGCAGAAGGAGAGCGTGTGATTTATCTATTCTGCCCAATTTTCTACCCCCTCCCCATTTCATTTGGGGTTTCTAATGTGCCTGCCCCAAGCCGTCACCCCCCTATAGTTAGGATTGAATAGGCAGCTCAATGTTAAATCCCAAATTTTGTGCTTTAATAACTTTGCAACTGTTTGATGGAGTTGCATGAACAGTTGCATGCACCATCATCCTGGGTAGCTCTCGGGATGTGGCAAGTTACGTTCCAGTCAGATGTGCGGTGCCCATGTTCCGGAGAGGTGAAAAACGCACTTTTCGCTCATTGACTTCGATGTTTTTTTCTGTGAACTTGCCTACAGCCCAAATGGTTTGGAATCTTTGTCTGAAATTTTCAGAACAGAAAAGGACTAGCCCACAGATGTGCCTTTTGCTAGTCTGGAGAAAAAAATAATAACCGGTTCCAACGTTATTTTTAAAACTTGAGAAAACTAATTCTGAGCATGCTTAGAAAGCACTTCAGGATAACTGTATGAAATGAAAAAGGAATCCTGTTTTGTATTAGAATATTCCTTTTTCATTTGTTTCAATTTTGCTCCCATTTAAAAAAAAATATTCAAAAGCTATAAAACTAGCATCGTTGAGAGTTACTAACATTTCTGTCTGGGTGATTGGGACCTTATTAGGTGTAATCTGCATTTCACAGTGGTAGTCATGCCCAAGAAATATTTTTTTTTACTATTAGAAATCTTTTTTCATGACCATGTGATACAAAAATAGAATCATTTTTTTATATCATGGGTCACAAAAAAGGATTCTTTTTTGTGAAGGGAGAATCTTCGGATTTAATTCTGCTGTTGTCTCCCGTACTCTGTTGTATTTCCCTGGTGTCTAGTGGCACCCCTACTCCCCCAAAACCCATCCCTCTCTGTTTACTTACTTGGTGTCTAGAAGCACCCCCCCACCCCGATCTCAATTTTCTGTCTTCTTTTGTGTTCCTGGTGAATAGTGGAACCTCACCACTCACCGATCATCTTTCGCCTTACAAAAAACATTTTTCCCTGGTGTCTAGTGGCACTCTCACCTGCTGATCACTGTCTCCCTTGCATAGTAATGGTATTCCCTGATGTCTAGTGGTACAACCCCACCCATCAACTCTGACCCACTACTTGAAATAAAGAAAACTATCCTCAACATTTTTTTAGCATACAACAGTCCCTCACTGATCAGCCCCCACCCCACCCTCACCACTCACTCAGCACCCAACACCCCACACTCCCCAGTACAACCCCACACACCCTCACTCACCTGAACAGGTCCCAGGTTCAAAATCCACTCTCTGATCGAAGACACATCTTGCTGCTGGAACTGGCGACTGCAATATGAGAAACTAAGGTAAATGCAGTTCAATGTATTTCAATGGGGGTTTCATCTTATATTCCTAACTCAGTCATTTTTGTACATTTTGACACCAAATTTTCAACATAACTTTTTGGGGACCCACTTCATAAACATTATGACTGTCTTTATGTAACTCCTTCCTGAAAGGTGATTTTGCAGTCACTTGGCGAATTCACTTTTTGGACAGGATCAGAATTTTTTTCCTGCCCTTGTTCTTAAGTTGGGGTCATAAGAAGACTATGTTGAAAATTTGGAGTCAAAATATGTAAAAATGGCAAAACTTGTGGCCATTTGTTGCAATTTCACTCCGCACGCTCCTTACTTTGAAAATGTTTAATATTTTGACACCAGATTTTCAACATAGACATCTTATTACCCCACCTTATGTATGTCACAGCTGTCATTTTTCAAATCCTGGACAAAATGTGTTGTTGCATCTGTGGCACAGAATGACGTTGCAGTTGCACAGAATTATGTTTTGGTGGGGATTCGAACATTTTCTGTACCGGATACATGAGGTGGGGTAATAAGATGGCTATCCTGGCAATGTGGTCATTGTTGTCATATAAAGGGAAGCATTGAGCCCTTCCACAGTGGCATACATATATGCCTCTATGGAGGGATGGGAGCGCAGGGCTCAAAGGCTACGATTACACTATCTCAAAAAGTAAGGAAATTCTTTGCAAAAAGTGATGTTAATGCATCAGTTAGGGTTGAAGATAAAGCAACAAAAGTAGGGAAATATGATGTGAGGGTTTACAACCATAACACCCCACCCACACCCTGCACACACCAACAGGTGTTGGGGGGTGATTTGGGGGTCGTTAGCTATAATGATCACCCCATTCTCTTATACTGTACCAATCTCAGCTTATTTACTTATGGAATGGGGTGATCATTATGGCTGATGATCCCAAGGCACACCCTGACACCTGTTGGTGTGTGCAAGGTGGGGGTGGGATGGGGTGTTAAGGATGGAAACCATAACGTCATATTTCCTTATTTTTGTTGCTTTATCCTCAACTCTAACTGATGCATTAGTGTAGTTTTTGCAATGACTATAAATAGGGTTTAAACACATAAGTTCATAAAAAATGTAAAATTGCTATACTAAATCTTGTCACTTGAATTTCTCTGGATACCTCCTCCCTTGAAGGCCATACAATCTTTACAAATGCATATACTGTATCTTAGTTGTTATTTTTAACGCTGTGTCATAAATCGATTTTTAACATTTTACCTCATCCCATGCTACTGCTTCTGAGACTAGATTCATAAGACCATATAATATGTCATCAGATATCTAATAAAAATGGCTTAAAGGGGGTGCTGATGAGCAGCTAAGGCAATAAGACATGTCTGGACCTCAGTCCTCCTCGCTGGGATTAAAAAAGTAAAATAAATTAAATTCCTGTCCATTTTTTGATTGCATTTCTGTCCTTAATAAGAACTAAGACCGAGCAGTGGTTGAAGATGGACGAATATTTAGTCCAGAGTACTGGGAAAAGTTAGAGAACAGCTGGCAAAACAATGAAGAAGAATGCGGCCTGTGCACCACAAGAAAGCCAGAAAGTGGTATCCCTGTCTGCTGCAGAGGTGAGATCCTTAGGCAGAGAACTTACAGGGCAGGTCTTAGCAGCCCTGGAACTGCGACTATGTAAACTTGAGGCCAAAACTGATGACAAATTACAGGAGGTTCTTGCACAACAAACCATACAGGCTGCTCACTTAACCGAGGCAGAAGAGAGAATATCTCAGTTGAAGGATGGGATGCAGGGGGGTGCATGAACAGATCCAGGCCCTGCAGAAAGAGCTTGAGGAGGTGAAGGAGGTAGCAGACTATCAGGAAAATTACCATTGTCAGTTGAATCTTCAACTTAGGGGTCTGACGGAAGGTTTGGATGGGGGTAGTGTACTGGACTTCTGTACTGCTGTTTTGCCCAAACTCCTGGATATGGAAATAAAAAATGGAAAACTCAAACTGGAGCGGGTGCACCGCATGGTTATGCCTCGGCCCCCTGCGGGGCAACCTCCATGTCAACTCATTATGAGATTTCGCAACTTTCAGGATAGGGAAGCTGTTCTAAGAGCCTACAGGGAAAAGAGCCATTTGGAGTGTGAAGTCCACAGAATATTTTTGTCATAGGACTATTCGGCAAGGCTTCTTAAGAAAAGAAAGATGTTTAATGAAGTTATGGCTACCCTGCGTTTGTTGAAGGTAGAGAACTACATGATATACCCAGCTACCCTAAAAATTTGACATGAAGGAGCAGTCTTCTCCTTTTGGGATGTCGAAAAGGCTGAAAAGTTCATGGATGATCTGCAGAGGAAAGTAGGTTGAATCCTGACCTAATGTGGTCACTTGTGGTTCACTAAGAAAGAAGACAAGAGACGTAGAAATGGATTTTTTTTTTGTCATGAAGCATCGAGGGGTGTTTTTTTTTTGCCATATTTCACAATTATACAAACTCAGACTGGCAATGGCGAGTGGGGTCTGAACTCAGTTGGCGACATTTGCAAGTGGATCCTGTGCTTGGCGGGTGCATGGCATTTTTTCCTTCTGTACACAGGAGAACACATGGAAGGTTTGGAGCTTTCTGGAGTGGAGGGGATTCTTTTGTGGACTCTTGTTTTTGATATTTGGTGCCGGATGATCTACTGCTTGTCTGCCTGGCTATGTCAGAGACTGTGTGGGAAAGGAACATGAATGGTCTACAGATGGGAATTCCTTCAGGGTCCCTGGCTCCATCATTGGAGGTCCAGGGTTTGGATTTACACTTGAGAGGGGATCATAGTGTTGCCCGCTTTCCTGGTAAGGGAGGTGCAGGGGGAAGATGAGACCGCGTGAACTTTCAGGGCGGGAAGCAACTGTTACCTGACACCTTGCAGTGTAAAGCTAGGGAAAAGGACAGTGAAATTATGCTGTGGGTGAGGTCTCGGCTTTTACAATAGACCTCCTATGCTGGACTCACATTTTCCCATGCTCCAATATTGGAGGTGCAGGGGGATCCCCCAGGAAATTTCCAGGGACTAGAATATGAAAAGGGGACAATGCTCTATGGTTCAATGGACTGTGTTTCTGGGGAATGGGCAAAAATTATATATAGCTAATTATTTCGCTGCAAGATTCTGGCCAATGTTTGTCACTGCCGGGTATTTTTGTTGGGGTTATAGCCAAATGCAGAATGCAAAATATGTTAGGGGGTATGGACAGGTACTGAAAAATCCTGGGGTTGGGGGGGACACAGATTCTTTGAGGGCAAATATTTTTGACACTGTCAGCACAGTTTTCTGTTAGTGTCTGTTCGTATAAGAGGAAGGAAATGGGGAAAGAAGGGGAGGTGAATACACTGATTTTTAAGTTGGGAAGTGCATTATTGCAGGAGGGGACAACATAGAACAGGACACAAATAGAAGGTCAGCAAAAAATGCAACAGAAGGAAAGGAATGACATTGTACATTTTTGGGGGAAGGGGTAAGAGTGAAATAAAAAAGGTTTTCAGGAATAAGAAATGGGTGGGAGTTGGGAAGTTGTTAAAAATGTTAAAATGTTTTTGCTTATTACTCATTTTTCTGTTGGTTCACATGTATTCACATCCAGAAGTTTTCTATGTTACAGGATCAGTTGCAAGAAGTATCAAATTAGAGAGAAGGAACAGTACCTGGAGGGGTCTATATCAAAGGGGGGAGTGGGGTTTGAGGACAAATGATAGTTACTATCATGGCTAATAAACAAGACTTGACTGTATGTTCTTGGAATATCAGGAGGATAGCGACTCTGGTAAAACGTGCAGCTTTGCTTACGGCACTGCAAAGACAGGGAGCACAAGTGGCCTTGTTACAAGAAATGCACCTCACAGTGCCAGAACATAATAAGTTAGTAAGGGGATGGGTGGGGAAATGCTTCTCCACCTCGTATAAGGCACATAAGTGCTGGGTCACTGTCCTCCTGCACAAACATTTGTCACTCCAAGTTAAGAGAGTGGTTAGGGATCCAGTGGATGGAAGATATGTTTTTGTCACAGGAGAACTTTTGGGGAACAAATCACATTTGGCAGTATCTAAGCACCGGCAGTATATGATCAAGCCTTCTATGGTTCCCTCTTTGCCTTGTTGGTTAAGGAACAATTCCTGGAGCTGATAATGGGGGGGGGGAGGTATGAACTGCACCTTGGACCCTGCCTGTGATCATTCTCAGGGCAAAGGTAGGAAGAGTGGAGCAATGGTACAATGGAGGAGGGGGATGGTAGACTTGGATTTGATAGATGGGTGGCGGGAGGCAAACCCGGGGTTAAAAGAATTTACATTCTATTCTAATCCACATGGTACGTGGTCACATATAGACTACCTGTTTATGTTGCAGGAGTGGTATCGGAGAATTCAGAAGATTCAGCATGGTCCTATCCATGTCTTGGACTATGCAATGGTGATTCTGGTCCTGAGTATGAATGAGCCAAGGGATGGGCCCCCTGCCTGGAAATTACCGACATATCTTTTGGGGGATAAAGGGTTCAAAGAATATCTGGAGGACCAATGGAAGGATTATATGGCAGCGAATAAGGATTCCCCCACCTCTAAAGCTGTTATCTGGGATGCAGGGAAAGCAATTATGAGAGGAATGATAATTAGGTATGTATCTGGGGTAAAGAAAAAGAAACAATAAAAAAGGCTGTAACTGGGGGCTAAGGTAAGAGATTTAAAAGGCGGGCAGCAGGGGTAAAGGAAGAAGGGGTAAGGGACTGCTTGAAGTTAACCAGAGAGGCCTTGAATGCTTTGTTAAGTAAGGAGGTGAGGAAGTCATGGACATTTTGTAAGAAGCAGCTCTATGAGTGGGGCAATAAGTTGGGCCCCATGTTGGTTAGACTAATGAAGGGTGGTAAATGCCCCATGCACATTGCTCCTATTAAGGACTGGAAGGGAAAGGTGCATAAACAGCCACAGCAGATAAGGGAATACTTTAAGGAATTATTTAGGCATTTGTATCAGACTGAAGGGGGATAGAGGGAGATAATGTGGAAGTTTTTAAGAAAGGTTAATATGCCTCAAGCATCTCAAATGCAGCATGAAATGTTAAATGCCCCTATTATAAAATCAGAGATGTTGCAGGCAATACAGAGATTGAGAAGTGGGAAGGTGAGTGGCCCAGACTGCTACCCGGTGAAATACTATAAGCATATGGCGGTTCATCTGGCTGATCCACTGGCTGAAACATTTCAGCAGCGGGAAGGGGAACCCCTACAACTTCCTGCTTCATTTTCAGATGCTGTAATCTCTCTGATCCCAAAAGTTGGAAAAGACCCTATGGACTGTGCAGCCTATAGACTGATATCACTTTTAAATTGTGACATGAAAATATTGGCTAAGGTTTTGGCGGGGAGACTGGAGTTGGTGTTGCCGGACATTGTCCACCCAGACCAGACCAGGTTTGTTAAGGGGTGCCTGTCATATCATAATGTAAGGAAATTATTAAATGTGATTTGGAGGTCAAATAAAGGGAAGAAGGGCATGTGCATTATCTCTATGGATGTGGAAAAGGCATTTGACAGGGTGGAGTGGGAATATCTGTTTGAGGTGTTGACCCGGTCTGTTGTGGGAGACATGTTTGTGGGGTCGGTAAAGGCAATGTACCACTCGCCTCGAGCAAGGGTTTTGGTAAATGGTACTCTCTCTGAGGGGGTGGGTTAGGCCAGAGCACAAGACAGGGATGCCCGCTTTCCCCATTATTGTTCGCCATGGTGGTGGAACCTCTTGCTATTGCCATTAGGCAAAGTGAGAATATTCAAGGACGGCAAGGTGTGCTGGGAAATCAACATAAAACAGCAATGTACGCAGACGACATGTTGCTGTTTGTAACAAACCCTATGACCTCTGTGCCCGCACTATTAGAGGAAGTGGGAGAGTTTGCACAGTTCTCGGGATACAGACTTAATACTGATAAATCGGAAATAATGAGATTACCAAAGTGACCAGATCTAGAGCGGATGTGGGGCCTTAAGCGGGTGGGGAGCAGTTTTACATATTTGGGTATAAAAATAGGGTGGAACTTAGGATCTTTATATGATTTGAACTATGTGCCATTGCTTAAAACTATTGAAACAGATCTTAGGAGATGGGTAGCCCTTCCAATTTCTTGGTTGGGAAGGATAAACCTGATTAAGATGAATATACTTCCTCGATTGGTGCATATTATGCAGATGGTGCATGTGGGTTTAATGAGGTGGGATACTAAGAAGCTAGAGAAAATGTTCTCTGTGTTTATATGGCAGGGAAAAAGGCCCAGGGTAAGCCTGCAAAGACTTAAAGCTGACATGGGGAAGGGAGGGTTAAATTTCCCCGACCTAGCTAATTACCAAATGGCAACACAACAGAAATATGTTAGTGATTGGGTGCATAGGCCTTGGGTGACTAGCTGGGTAGACCTTGAACAATGGGGGTACCAAGCTAGATTATCAGCCTATTTAGATAGACAGGGTGTTAGAGTTATAAGATTACAGGATGGGGGGAACCCACTAGTTGTTGCTGCATTGCACAGCTGGGGTAAACTCTTAAAACTGTGGAAGATTAAAAATGTAGATACTTACCTGGTTCCTGTGGCGGGGAATCCTTATTTTCTCCCGGTCTGGGAAGATACAGGATTTAAGATCTGGGAGAAGAAAGGAATAGGACCCATACAAGATATGTGTACGGGGGGAGGAGGCTCAGCTCCTTTACCGGGTTGTGTCAGAGGTTAAATCTAGGGCTGGGCAACCGCTTTAGGTTTTTTCAGGTTACAGCCTATGTAACAGGACTGGCTAGAGAGGAACCGGGCCGGAATGAAATGGTGAGAATAGAATCATTGATCCAGACTGCGAAGCAGGACTCTAAGGGGTTTATAGCAGTGAAGGAGACCAGACAGTGCTTTTCAGATCTTTCTTTAAGGTTGAGGAGATTATGGGAGAGAGATTTAAATATACAGATTAGAGATCAAGATTGGACTTTATTGCTTTCTTTACATATGGGTCTTCTGATTTGTAACAAGTATAAAGAGGCTTGCGATAAATTTATACATAGGGTCTACAGTCCTCCTGCCTTAGTGCATAAATACCATTCCACCATATCCCCACAATGTGTGTGGTGCAGACTGGAGGAAGGAAATCATTTTCATTGCTTTGGGGCGTGCTCTGTCCTTCAAGGATTCTGGGGTGGGGTGGTTCAGGAAGTTGGGCTTATGTGGGGGAGAGTATTGCAGTTAGACCCCAAAATATACTTATTTGGGGTAGAGATTGATGAGGAAGGGGAATGGGACCGCCTACCACGATGGGTTAGGATCCTTCTTGGTACAGCTAGACATTGTATTCAACATACATGGGTCTCAAATGCAATGCCCACAATACAGTGCTGGCGTACCCTGGCCTTGTGGATACTGGCACTGGAGAGGCTGACCCTCTTAGTCAAGAATAAAATTGAGAGCTTCACTAGAGTGGGCTCCCTTCCTGCCAGATCTCTCAGTCTGAAAATTTGCTATTGTGGGAGGAATGATTGATTAAGAATACTTGAAGTGATGTGCTGATTCTGAGGAAGGTATTTGATATGGGGAAAGAGATGATTAATTCTGTAAAGGGAAAATATTTAATACCATAGATATGTGTAACTGTCATTATGGATGTGAACTACAGTACTATGTGTTTGTTTATAATAAATTCTTTTATACAAAAAAATGGCTTAAATATAGAGCCAGGCATTCCTTTATAATATGAAAATATGAAGAAGCCAGCAGAAAAAGGTCACTTGGTCCATCTACTCTGCTTGTATGGCAAAGTCCACAGCTTGAGCTACTGACCCTGCCCCCCCCCACTTCTCCCATCCTTTCCATCCTTCATGTCCATGATTCTTACCTTCCCACTGTGCCTATCCCAGCCTCTCTTAATGTTAATAAACTTTGCACAGTGCAAATCCGCTAGTCAGTGTCTCAAAATCATTCTTTCCACAGTCACATTTCAGATACCCCTGAACAACTCCTAATATTGTTTTGCACATCTGGTAATGTTTTGCACTTGCACCTTCCTATATGGTAGTTGCACCTTTTATTTTGAGTTTTACTGTTCTACCTGCCTGAATATTGTGACTGAAATGTGTTTTAATTACTCCTGCACCTTATTGTATATTTGTTTACTTTTGCACCTTATTGTATTGCCTAATTTCTACCCCCTCCCCCAGGATGCATTTGGAAACAAGCTATTACTAGTTTGGTATGCGCTTCCTGGTAAAACTTTTGAAATAAATAGTAACTCTATAATGAACTAAGACACTGATACAAATGGGAGATGAAGTCACACAGTAACTGTATCTTAAATCAGTCCTCCTGCACAGCTATAAATACTGTTGCACATCACTTCCAAGCAATGTTAGCATGACTGACTGCCACTAACTGTGGGATTAGTACAGTACCAACATCCTTATCTATAACATTGTTTTGTTCAAGAGGGCTATTGCTTCCCCCTTTATGTGGAATCGTTTATAAATATTAGGTACTGTAGTCAGGTTTTCTCATCTTAAAGGGACAGTGTTCAGCCCAACACAATTTGAAACTATTTAAACATGTCACATATCTCAGCTAATTAAACAAGAGTTGACCACAATAGTTAGCATAAGCTTGCATGGTAGCATTGTGGTTTGTTTTGGGAAGTTGACACTAATGAGTGAAGGATAATGGCGGGCATCAACAGTTGCATGTTCTAGAGAAGCAAGAGACAGTCTGCATATGTGTTCCATGCAATAACATGGTTCTACATTTTTTTTTCTCTCCTCAGTGTAGTCTCCACTTGGAGGATGCCCCCAGCCCATCCCCTGGCATCCACCAGCCAGTACTGGCACTTGCCCCCAGTGCTTACCCCTCCCCGGTGTGGCTGGCAGGATTCCCAGATCCCTGCCGGAGACGGGATCCAGTGTGGCCAGCACCATGGCTAGCCAAGAGCAGGGCATGTGAGGCATCTTTCTTCATCTGCCACACTGCTTTTTCCATTTTTTAGTGCCCCCTTGTGGGTATGCGGCATGCAATGATGCCTTCAACAGAGTCATGCATGCTCCTATGCATGCCCACGTCAAGCATCTGCTGCACTCCTGCCTCACATTGTTGCAGCTGCATGTCACTGAGCCCTAGACTCTGCTAGGAGTCAGGCATGCACTGGCTGCTGATCTCCCCCCGCCCCGGAGATGGAGAGCAGTCCATCAGATGCTTGATCCTTCTCCTCCCCTGCCGACCCATGGCAGCCCGTGCTCGTTCCCGAACATGGGTTACCAGCACAGAGTGAGGTGTGGTGTCCAGTGCCTCAACCCTCAGTGCCACTGGGTTGGCATGGTTCTGCAATTTTTAAGCAAGGTTAACTGCGTCATGTTTTGCTTGATTGGATCCTGCTCCCATATAATCAAGTTCAGCTGCTCCAATTAGCAGGGGAGAATCTACTAGTATTCCCAGGTACCCATTTAAAATCTTTGGTGAAAAAGCTTTCTTGTGGCTCCCCCGCAGATGTGGAACTCCTTCACCAAATTAGTTGCATCAGGTCTCCTTTGTTGAAGTTTTTAAAGGACGCTCAAGACCCATTTCTTATCCCTGGCATTTGACTGCTCATTTTAAACATGTCTGTTCTGGAGGAATTTTACTGTACTAATTACTTGAATGATTTTTTATAATGTTTCATATATTTTTATGGTTTATATGAATTTATAGGTACTGCCCCTTGAGTCTTCGGGATGAGGCTCTATATTAAGTAAAAATCTGTTTGCATGTTTGATTGTTGGACTGGGCTGGCAGTATAGCCTAGAAGTTAGAGTAACAAGCTGTGAATGAGCTTGGTACATCCAGTAGACCTTGGTTGGATTCCCACAATATCCACTTGAATACTCTGTGACTCTAAGTAAGTCACTTAACTGCCCCAGTGTTCCTGAGTCACCACTCAAAACAGGCACTTGTGCATAGTGGGCCTTACCTAGTTATCAAAGAATAAATAAAATACGTATATAACCCCAAAATGCCGAGCTTACCTGGGGACATCTCCTTGAGCACTGCATTGCTCCTGCATGGCCATGATCCCAGCCAGTGTTCTGCTTTTTGAACCTGACCATATCCAGTGGTATCCAGTGACATAAATAGCAAATTAAAACTGTAAAGTATTGCTGAGTTCCAGTCCTCTGCGCAAATGTGCAAATTAATGCTGTTGCGCTATGCCTTTAAGAGGTGCAACCCTTTATATAGTATATAGCCTATGACTGGGTCTGGGTGAAATGAAGCTCATGACCAGCCAGGCAGCAGTCTTACTAGTTCCTTTGTACAGTCATTTACAAGTACATAAGAAACTCTATTGACTGCTGTAACCATTAGTTATTGAAGCTAAACTGTTATACTAAAAATTTACTTTAATATTTGGGACTGTTCACATTCTGGTCAGCCAGCGGCCATGTTGATACTTTGACTCTATTGCTGAGCCAGTTGGAACTCAAGGGGTCCTAATGGGTCCTTTTACTATGGATGCTGGGAGAAACTGTAAACTGTATGCTTGGTGCCCATTTTAATCAATCAGGATGCTTAATCTGTGACTAACAGCCTGGGCAACCAATCATATCAAGTGATTTCTTTTCCAGTCAATTGAAAGAAATGGCTGAAGAGTTAGTCTTGCTCAAGCTTCTAGCCTGAAAGGAGGCTCTGCACTCTGCTCAGAGAGTTTGGAGAGAGGCCTGCTTGTCTCTTCCAGGCTAGAGACCTTTGCTGGATTATCTTAAACTGCCAGGTGCTGCAGATAAATGCCAAAACTCCAAAGTGGAGATAAGAACTGAAATTTCGACCTGAAGGGTGTCTGAGTGTCTGAAAGCTGCTAAGTTGTATTACATTGAGGCACTTGCTTGCCTCAGAGACTGGGCTTGAAACTGAAGTCTGGGGCTACCGGAATTGTCTTTAGTCCATTTGTCAAAGTAGGAGACCTGAATCTCAATCTTGCCAGCTTACGTACTAAAGACTGCAGATTGCCAGCGGGTAAGCTGTGCAGCTTAGCTAGGACTGTGCCAGAATTCAAACCTGTGATGCCCAACAACTTTTTCAAAAGGCTGTTGCTGCCTGTGAGGTGCCTTCTGCTGAAAGACCAGATCGGGGAGTCAGCTCCTGTAGAAAAATTCATCGTAGTCGCAGCCAACCTTGGAAGAGAGGCCTTAACGTGGGGGTGAATCATGCAAGCCCATGTCTCTGCATCCTGGTCCTTGCCAAGAAGGACACAACCTACAGCCAAGAACCATTCCTTGAGGGGAACCCACCTGACAACCATTTCAGATTCCTGAGGTCCTGGTACAGTGAATAATAAGGGGACTTAATTATCCCTGCAACATAAAATTAAAAATACCTTTACCATTCGATTTACTTTCCAAGTTTAAATTGGTGTTAGACTGTTTGCAGGCCATTGGACCTGAAGATTACAATTTTTGAGTGTTCAGTTATTTCTGTTTATGTGGCCACAGCCGAGTACCAAAAGAGCATTAATCATTTTTTTTCTTTACAGGCCCCCATCAAGCTGCAATGCTGGCCAACCAGCTGCAATACTTCAGGCCTGCACCTTAGTTAATCCTGGGTACCCAGATAGCTGTAAATGGGCTGTCCAGAGGGCTTAGTGTGGTATCTGAATGTTCCTCTGACACAAAATAATTTATTTAAAGAGCTACCAATGCCAAAAAGAAAACTTTGAAAAACATAATAATTAGGTACAATTCAGCTTGCATTCTGTATGTATTCTATATATTTCTCTTCCTTGTTATTTATTGAGTAAATTTGCATGCATACATGATTTTTATCCCTTAGATTTCCCTCAGAGTTTATCTGCCTCTGGAGCTTACTCCCTACTTCATGTCATAATCCTCTGTTGTGACATCACAATCTGCTTCCATGGGAGTAACTGTGATATTACAAGCAAGGAATTATGACCTCAGCTAGGGAGAAAGCAACAGGAATAGATGAACTCTTCAGAAGCAAAGATCCCATTTTCCTGCAAATGACCTCAGTAATAAATAATGGGGAGGAAGAATACAAAACTAATGTAAAATATAAGCTGAACTGTGTCCAAATGTATGTTTTGTTAAAGTTCTCCTGAAGGTGTCAGCTGCTCTTTAAAGTAAATCTTTATTTGCACCCCCCTTGTTCAAAATCTCCCAACTAAATCGGTTTTGTTGTTTGAATGTTATACTGATTCCTGAGCATATTATTACTAAGTGATGGGTTATTGGGGAAAGACTAAAAGGTGCATTGTTGTGGTTAATAACCATTCTTTACAGGTGCACAAGGATAATCCAGAAAGTCACGATCCTTATGTTAAGTGTGGTAATTGTGAGCATATTATTAGAGCTCACCCTTAATTGTAGCATTGGATACCAAGTAAAGTGTTTTATGCTATTCCATGTGTGGGAACACTGGTTGGGACAGTGGGTAGGTACAACATCCCAGAGGGTTGTGCTAGCTTAATATCAAACCACTTAAAAGTCACTCTGGGTGGAGGCACTGTGCAAATAGAATTCTTATTGGTAAACAACCCTGTTATCATCCAAACCAGAACCCAGGCCCCTCAACCAGCATCTAGAGTGACAGGCAGGAGTAGTAGCCCATTGGGAAGTGGCACCAGGTTACATCTTTGGAGGCACCGCTGGGATCTCCTGTTTACCAGTTTGGCCCCACATGGAGACTGGCACCAAAATGGACAAAGTTATTAGCCCTAGTTTTGAATTTCCTGCTAATAAAATGGCTGTGCATCACCTGCTGGGTTAGTGTGAGGCCGAAGAGGTTGACCCCAAAAAATCTTTGTTGCTCCTGGATATACTCCTGGGCATGGATAAGGGTGCTTTTGAGGGAGCCCTTGCCAAAGTCAAATGCCTTGGTCGAGCTGTTGTGAATGGCCAAATTGCTGACTTGACCATATAAACCTTAATGGCACTAGTGGAATGTAGTATCCCAGTGGACAGTGAAAGAGTGCCCAGTGCCATTATCCCTAATGAGTCCAAGGTGGCTTGGAGAGTAATCACTATGCATAATGTAATGCCAACAACTGGGGGGGTCCCCAAGATCAGAAGGGTTATAAGAAAAATTTGGGAGATTGTTGCTTTCTGAGGAACAAGCCTTAGATGCCTTAAAAAGAATGTGAGAGACCTCTGGAGGTACCTCTCCCTAGGTACCTGTGCCAGCACCTGTACCAGCACCTATGCCTGCACCTGCACCCATGCCTGCACCTGTGCCTATACCGTCAGTTAATCTCGACTCCTATCATCTGTTATGAGTATTTTCTGGCACCCTCGCCACACCTCATTTGGAAGATGACCTAGTAACATGGATGGACTATGTCTCACCCCTTGTGCAAGAGTGGCAATGTACAGACACTGAGAAAAGAAAAAGATTTATGGAAAGTTTAAGGGGCCTTGCACTGAAGCAATTCATTTTCTAAGGTCTACTAACCCTAATGTTTCCACAAAAGAATATCTGTCTGCTCTAGAAGGTGTTTTTGGTAGTACTGAATGTGGAGAAGATTTAATGTGAAAATTCAAGTCCACCAAATAGTGAAATGGTGAACCTTTGTCTGTCTATGCTACTCTGGAAAAAGCCTTACAGACAGCTCACACAAAAGGTGGGGTATTGGCTAGTGATCTAAACCAAGTGAGACTAGACCATGTTTTAAAGTCCCACTAGATATTCCAGTGTTGTAATGCTAAAGTTAACGTTTCAGGACCAAAGGGATGACCTTTCTGCATATTGCTGGCTCATGAAAGAGATTTGAGAGGGTGACAATGAGGAGGAACTTTGGGATCCTTATGCAGGTGCTGCCAAAGTAACCCAGACTCCTGATAAAACAAATGAAAAAGAGACTGTCATTGATCCACAACAACTTAAAAACTTGCTAAAAGAATTGAGAGAGCTGAAAGCAAGTGTTCAGAGTGCTGTAGAAATGGTAAAAAGGGAGACCGTGTGATGCAGAGCATGGAGTAGCAACCTCTTCAGAACTCTCCAGCCACCTGAGCTTTATTTTATTTTGTTTACTAAGGATAAGGCAATAGATTTTTCCTATTACTAAATACAACAACTGCACTAGCTTCTAAGATCCTGTTGTAGCAGTTTCTGAAGCACTATGGATGTAGAAATGAGGAAAATCTGGACCGAGACATACCCCACTGGTAATTCACGAAAAGGCCCCAAAGAAACTACGGACCTCCAGTTCCACCACAGGACCATCTGTACTATCTCTGAGGGTGGAGCAAGAACCCCTCACACTCAACAGATTCCTTGAGGAGTTTAGACCTTTTAAGGATGACCTGCACAGCCTCATGAAGGACCTGAAATCGCTATTGCAAGTAGTAGAAGACGTCGCACAAAGAGCATCTGATAATTCTGCCAGGCTCTGCTCTATTGAAAAAGAATAGAAAAAATCGATCCAGTGTTGGTGGTAACAAGGCAGAAAATGGCACGTCTGGAGCTGAAGGTGGAAGACCTAGATGGCCACAGCCGTAGGAACGATACGGTCATCATAGGTCTCCCGGAGGGTGAAGAGGGGTCAAACACCATTGTATTCATTCAGAAGCTAGTGGAGAAGATTGCAGGCCCCTCTCCATTCAGGTCTAGCTACATTATTGAATGGGCTCACAGAGCTCTCTGCCCAAAACCACGAGCAGGGGCACCTCCACGTCCTTTGATCTTCAGATTCTTAAACTTTTTGGAGCGCCAGCACTTCTTACTCAAAATTAAAGAAATGCATGAAGTGCATTGGGAGGGAAATAAAATTTGTGTGGCACAAGATCTACTGGCCACTGTGCACCAGAAGAGATTGACTTTCCACCACATTGTTTCCCAAATTATGGCAGCTGGGAAAAAAATCTGGATGGTCTACCCGGCAAAATTACAAGTCCTGGTTGATGGGGTTTGACTTTCCTATGAAGATCAGGAGTCAGCAGTGACAGGGCTTAAGGTCGCTCTCCCTGACCTCTGTCATACTCCCTAAGATGGATCTGAAACAGGTGTTTTGTTAATTGCACCTTTTGCACAAGTGTGGACTGGTTTGGGACTTTCTATCACTCACTGACCGCTGCTACATTTATCCAGTGATGTGATATGTGTCCACTTTGCAGCTTCTCTCACCATTCATCATCTTTGAGAAACATCGCAAGGCATCACGGTTATTTTCTAGCTCTGGATCTGAACTATACACTCAGATGTTCTATGGGTTTCCCAGGACATGATGGCTGATTCAGGTTACTTACTTAATACCACTCCAGATTAATGTAGACATCACCATTTAGTATGACTACCTGCAATACTAAATGTTTGTTTTACAAGAATTTTTCTTTTGCATTAATTTATTTGGCCACTAGAAGGGGAGCGTGGTCCAAGATCACTATACTTTTGATGGTTCCCACTCAAATGATCTTCTATAACTTTCCTGAGATATACAGGGAAATTAGTTAAGCTCCTTATGTCTAGCTCTATCCTACCACTCGCCATTAGTTTGTTAAAGTGGTAGAGGACTGAAGGTGAGGGTACAATCATTTATGATATCAGCTTTCAAGATGTTTATAAATAGATCTAAATTGTTATGCTATGCTGCATTCAAAGCATGGATTTATTTCTGTTCACATATTTTGATTTTTTGATACCCGTCAGGTATTTTGCAGAGCTTTATATTACCCTTTGAATTAAAAGTTGAATGTTGAAAATCCTAGTGGTGGCAGGCAAGGGTCTTCTGCTGGAACTCATTAACCTATGTCCGTGGCCATTGTTTCGCTCCAACAAGTTTGGGGAACATAACACTGTTTTAATTTCATATGGGGAATATGGTTCTTTCCGATTCCTTCCACAAGTTCCAGTTTTATATTAACATTTGATTTATTTTGATACTAGATTACCTAATGCACTGGGTTTATATTCTGTCATAATGAGAGTTATGTTATAAAACGTTTAGGAATCTGTTTTATCTGAAATATTGTGATTTACCTCAATTTCCAAGATAATTATGGTTGCACGCATAGCTTGATATTGATATCCTCTTTTGTTTTTTTGCTTTTCTTTACTAGAGTTAAAACATAATACATTATTGCAGTACTAATAGTTGGGCTTAGTTCTAAGGTTTATTTCAGGTGGCTGGAGCGTGGGTGAGTGGTGACGAAGTGCACTGCAGAACGAAGTTCGTAATAATAAGGGGAGGTGAGAGGGTTGGGTATACTGTATAAGCTTGTTGATTAGGATTAACATTTTGGGGTTTTGGAAATCTCTTGGTGGGGGAGGTAGGGAATTTGGGAGGGGATTTGGGGATGGGGTAAGTGCATAGTTAAGGGGCGATCTTGCACAGACAGTATTAACCTCTTGTTAGTTAGGGCAGGTGTCCTTTTTCCATTTAATCAAAGGCCCTTGATTTTAAATATTGAGGCTATATGGCCAGAGACCTAACTTTTGCCTCATGGAACGTTAAAGGGGCAAGACATAAGTTAAAACAATATAAAATTCTAAAACATCTACAATTACTTAAAGTAGATATTTCCTTTATACAAGAATCACATCTGATGATTCCGGAAACAACAAAATTGAGATGACAGCAAATTGGTCAAGTTTTTGGAACTGAAGGGACTACTCAGAGTTCTGGGGTAATGATCCTGGTAGCCCGATCAATTCCATTTTCCCTGTTGAATGTTATTTCTGAACCTCATGGTAGATTTTTATTTGTCCATGGAAAACTGCACACCACTGACCTTTTATTAGGTAGCATTTATGGCCTGAATAATGACTTTCCTGGGTTCTTTGCACAGCTGATTAACATATTAACCCCCTTTTTATCCATCCCAATAATTCTGGGCAGTGATTTAAATTTAACCTTTGACCCAAATCTGGACCACACAGGAAGCAAGTTTAAGGTCTTTCACCGGCAAAAAGAGCATTAAGGGATATGTTAGATCAAATTGGATTATATGATGTTTGGCACATTCTCCACCCATTCTGTTAAACAATACACATTCACCTCTCCAGTCCATGGTCCATCATCTAGAATTGATTATATTATGCTTTCGGACAATCTGCTCCCTGGGGTGGTTGACTCATCTATACAACCGGGTCCTCCTTCTGATCACTCTCTTGTCACATGTCATCTTACATTTTCCTCTCTCCCTAAAAGTTGTGGGTGCTGGAGGATCAGTAATCAGCTTTTAAAAGACCCAGGAATAGTTCAACATATTTCTGAGCATATTCAACAATTTTCGTCTGTTAATCATAACTCCACTGCTATCGAGTGGTGTGCATTAAAGGCATATTTAAGGGGTTTATTGATCTGTATTGTTTCTAATCAGAAAAAGAAGAGGGAAGGTCAACTGCTTAATCTTTTCCGAATTAGAAATATGGAATCCACTTTATCTCCCTCTACTCCAGATCTTATCAGGCAAGAACTGATACAGTTAAATGATTTATATCTGAACTTTCTGAGAGAAAAGGCAGAATTTACAATTCTCAAAACTAACGCATCATATACTAATCAAGAGGAGAAAGCTGGTCACCTTCTTGCTTTGCACCTCAAACAGCAGGAATCTCCAGGCTTATTGCAGCCATTAAATCATCTGTGGATGTTTCCCTGAAAATTATCCCAGCTGACATTACCACTGAATTTCAGAATTACTACAAGCAGCTGTACAGTTCAATGATAAATTCTCCCTCTCTAGATAATTTGGATAATTAGCTTATGGACTCTCATCTGCCTTCCCTCCCAGACTCCCGAAGGTTACTATTATGTGCACCCATTTCTCAAGCGGAACTTTTCAGAGTAATAAAAGAGC
This sequence comes from Neoceratodus forsteri, assembly GCA_016271365.2. Classification (NCBI taxonomy): domain Eukaryota; kingdom Metazoa; phylum Chordata; order Ceratodontiformes; family Ceratodontidae; genus Neoceratodus; species Neoceratodus forsteri. Next base: position 62,114,096 of record CM057453.1, read on the forward strand.
TTCCTACAGAGAAGACCCCGGGGCCAGATGTTTTTCTCCCAACTTTTATAAAGTTTTTGCCAAAGAATTAGTTCCCTTGTTGGTACCCTTAAATCAACATATCCTGTCTGGGGTCGAAGTTGACCAGTCTCTATCTGAAGCTTTAATTGTTTTTCCCAAACCTAATAAACCCCTAGAACTTGTAACTAGTTATAGACCTATTTCCCTTCTCAATCAGTATATCAAAATTTTATCTAAATTATTAGATGATCACATTAATTTGGTCCTTCCTGAACTTATAGGGCAGGAACAAGTGGGATTTATGAAGGACAGATCCTTTGTTGATTATCTACGCACCCTTGCTCATGTCTTCTCGGCATATGGGAATGCGGACTTTCCTGCTGCCTTACTTTCCCTGGATGCCGAGAAGGCATTTGAAATGGTCAATTGGAACTTTTTGTTCTGCACCTTGCAAGCATTTGGTTTCCCTAAGGAATTTCAAAACTGGGTTCCAGCACTATATAAATATCCATCAGCCTGAGTAATATGTAATGGAGTCATATCCGGCCTTTTCCCTTTGCATTCTGGAACAAGTCAGGGTTGCCCCTTATCCCCTTTAACTTATATCTGGAACCCCTAATATGCTGGCTCGTTAATTGTCCCAGGATTCAAGCTATTAAAATACTAAGTTATGAGGTCAAAGTCTCGGCTTATGCTGATGATCTTCTATTCCAAATATCCCATCCAATTTTACCCATCCCACCCATGTTGGAGATCATCAAAGAGTATAGTGTTCTTTCCAATTACAAACTGAATATTGACAAAACAGTAGTATTCCCTCTTAATCACATAACTTTAAGACAAGATGTCATGAATTTGGGCCTGTCATGGAGCAGAGATTCTTTATGATATTTAGGGATAGATCTCTCTAGAAAATTCATCCCTTCTTCGAAAAAAGAACTTAGATGCTTTGCTGCTCATTCTTACTCAAGATCTTAAAAGATTGCCCCTTCTCCCGCTGTCTTTATGGGGTAGAATTAACCTGATAAAAATGAATGTTTTTCTCTGTCTTTTTTATCCACTTAATTTGTTAAGTTTATGGTCACCTTTATCATGGTTTAGAAAGATACACAGTCTTTTTATTGACTTTATTTGGGCAAATAAGAAACCACGGCTAGCTTTTCATAAACTGGCTGCTTCTAAACTCTGTGGAGGCCTTCGTCTACCACATGTAGGTCTTTATTACTGGGCTAGTCATGACAGTAAATACCTTAGATGGCTAATTCCCGATATTGCTCCAAATATACTTTCTTATACTCCAACTTGGCTCAAGATAGAATTGGCCCAGATAAAGCAGTATTGCCTCTCCCCTTCCGCACTTATATATACCAAGGTAAAACTACTCCCCAAACCATTACTCAACACCCCAATTGTCACTTCTATTAAAGTGCATTCTCAGTTATGCTCTTTTTTTGAAATATGAACACTTCCAGGACCTGACACAACCTTGATTTGGCAGTCCCAGTCTTAAAACATATGGCAAGGTGCTCCTTCCTCCTTGAATCCCATGCTTTAAGGATGGTCACCTTTCATATTTTACACATACTGGAGATGGCTCTTGGTTATCTTCCACGAAAATTATTGCCAAAGCAGGTATTCCAAACTCTAACATATTTAAAATTTTCCAATTACACCACTTGTTAGTGAAAACTTTGGGAGAAGCCCCTTTGCTCTCATTAGGCTTAACATTTTTAACTGAGATGGTTCCCCTAGCTGGCTTTCCCCATGCCATGTCCAAGATATTTAATCTCTTATTTGACTGGCTGTATGCAGAATACTTTGGTCCATCCAATTACTGGTCTTCACTTTTTTCCAAGGAAAATATTAACTGGTCCATTCTATGGCAGGGCTGCCATAAGTATATTACTCAAGATAGGCTTCATCTTACCCAATTTAATATCTTACCCAATTTATATTATATGCCACAAAAATTAGCCAAATATGGGATTGCCACTTCCTCTACCAGTCTGAGATACTTACAAGGTGAAGGCAATCTATTACATATTTTCTGGTCCTATCCTAAGATAATTCCTCTGTGGACCTCTATCAAATAACGAGTGGACCCCCTTTTAGGTCTTGATGATTTATTTTCTCCAAACATTTGTGTACTGGGTGATTTTTCAGAGATCCCAGTCCAAGCTCATAAATTTTATATGGGTTTAATGTTCATGTCCATCAAAAAGTTAGTTTTGAGACATTGGAAGGACACCGAGGTGATCTCCTATACCGAATGGCTGAGGGAGCTACTCGTTAACCTGAGAAATGAGAGAACGATTGCAAGCCTCCATAACAATACCTCTAAGTTTGAAAAACTTTGGGCCCCCTTTCAAGCTCTGTATTCCCTACAACCTGCCTAGCAATGTTATATTAAAGAGATTGATCCTCTATATATTTTTAGAAGTTTTAAAGTGCAAGATTGGGGGTGGGGGGGTGGGATGGGTGGTGGGTTGTGGAGGACATGTCTTCTCATTTTTTATGTACTGTCTATATACTGTAATAACTATGTTGTCTTATCCTCTGTGTTGTAAAACATGTTAATAAACTTTAAATTGCAAAAAGAGAAACGGTAATAAGTCAGACCGCTTGAACTGATGCTGCCGAGGCAGACAGTGAAGCCCAGACAACCATAAAAGTGCCAGTACTCAGATTCCTAGTGGGGAAACTAACAGTGATATGTTGAAAGAAATGAGGGAATTGAGAGCTTTAGTAAGTAATCTTGTTCAATCCTCCCTTCAAGGCCCACATTGGAAAAGGCCTGGAGGGTATAAATGCCCCTATAGGCCACCAGATAATTCTAAGACAGGTCCAAATAAAAGTGGTAAGTCAACATGGAGTATCTAAGGGGCTTGCACCATAATTCAGAGACTATAATTCTGGGAGATTTTAATATAAACTGGCTGTCGCCTGATGACCCATTCATTTAACGATGCTGCCATGGTGCAGCACCACACTCAGCTGGTCGATACCCCCACCAGATGTAACTACAAGACAGGTCCAAGTACCTTACTTGACTGGATACTATCCAATTGCCCAGAACATATCTGTAAGGTTGCAGTGCTCCCTGATAACATAAATCTGGTCAAATAAGATCACCAAGCCCCCCCCAAGTTAATGTATACCGGGGTATTGAAACGTGGACACCTTGAACCACTCAAATCTCATCTTCGCAAACGTGACTGGTCAACACTTGATTCTACCAGTGATATCAACACTGAGCTAGATCTTTTCATCAAACAATTTACAGCGGCCTGCGATGCCTATGCACCTGTTAGAAAGAAAATGGTCAAAGGGTACTCCAACCCATGGATAACACCTGAACTTATTACTCGTCTGAAACTTAGGGATCACCTCTGGCACTGTGCAAGAGCTACATCTAAGTAAGTGGATGCAAAAAATATAAAGCTGCTAGAAATGAATGTACCCGAGCTATACGCAATGCAAAAAACAAATATTTCAGGGAAACACTGTCTAACTCATGGGATAATGGTAAAAGATTTTGGACTAATTTGAAAGACCTCACTGGGAAAGACCCAAAGCTGCTGCTCACCATGCTCAATGTCAACAGAATGCCGACTCTCGACCTTGGAACTATAACCAACACCTTCAATAATGCATTTCCGGATCTTGGCAGTGTCCTTCCACCAGATTACTTCAACACTCCTCCTACTAGTATGTTCCAGGACTCAGCATCTTTGAGCCATCCCATCCAACGATTCTACTTTAAAGAGGTCCCACTGTATCTTGCCAGGACCTACATTCTCAAGGCAATCAGTAAAACTAGATTCAGCAGTGATTCCCTCGACCATAAGTTAGTCGCGCTTGTGTTAGATGAAATCCTTGTACCTATAACCAAGATCTTCAACCTTTTGCTAAAGCTGGCTCAGTTCCCCTTACCTTGGAAACAAGCACTCATAACTTCTGTTCACAAAAGTGGAGATAGGTCACTCTACACTAACTACAGACCTATCTCCATCCTCCATCCCTTATCCAAAGCATTGGAATGCATTGTGTCGGAACAGCTAGTTGAATTTCTGGAAAAATATGAAATTCAATGCCCACAACAGCATGGTTTTAGAAAAGGGCACGGCATCTCAACTGCCCTCCTGGAATTTATGGGCTTCATCCACAATTCACTGGACCAGGGTAACTGTGTGGGTGCGGCTTTCATTGACCTTATGAAAGCATTTGATACTGTCTACCATCCGCTCCTGCTCAGACAGCTGTCATCTATTGGACTCTCCAATGGTGCACTACCCTGGTTCGAACGCTATCTTGAGGGCTGAGTACAACAATGAGGATTACCAATGTCACCTCAGAATGAAAGCCGGTCCCCTCCGGTGTACCTCAGGGCTCATCCTGGGACATTTACTTTTTAGTCTTTTCTTGAACACCCTTCCTAATACCTGCAAACAGAAAATATTGCTATATGCAGATGACGCTGTCACATTCACCAGTCACCATGACACTAAACTCCTTGAGCACCAGCTTCAGCTTGATTTTGAATGAGTTGAAGAGTGGTTTAGCACCCACAAACTAATATTAAACTACAGCAAAACCAAGGTGATGTTATTCAGCAGTTCACACAGCAAACATAAATTCCAGTCCCTCACCATCAGGAACTGCTCTGGTGTCCCACTCAAACAAGTCCAGCAGTTTAAATATATTGGTGACACCTTAGACAGCATCCTCTCCTATACACAGCACATTGATAATTTTGCAAATGCTGTGGACATTCAAACTGGTTTACTACACATACATAAGACCAGTATGACTGCCGATGCCCTTAGACTTGCCATACATAGCTCTGCTGCATCCATCATCGACTATGGTCTGGCTATACATGGCTCTTCTTCCACTTCTGCCCTCCATAGGATAAATGTGGCTCTCAAAAAAGCCTGTAGACTTTTTACATGTGCAGACCATCTAACTCACACCTGTGACCTGTACGCAAGGGCTGGGTTGGCTTCTGCTCCTTAGCAGGATCCAATATCAGACCTGCCTCCTAACTAAAAAGGTGCTCCTTGGCCTCACACCACCTGGTGTCACCAAGCTCTTAAACACCCACTGTAGCTCCCAGCATACTTGAAGTGCTAGCTCTCAAACCTTCCAGGTCCCCAGATGTTGGACCTCCATGGGACAGAGGTCGTTCAACTACAGGGCACCACATTGGTATAATACGCTCAACAAGGAAATCCTGACATCTCCCAAACTTGGCCCGTTCAAATGGTTGCTTTGGCAGCACCTCACCTCTTCCAGTAGCTGTGACTGTTTCTCTTAAGGGTCTTCCTCCCTCTTCTCCCTACTTTGATTGCTCTGCTCATCTGTGATTTTATTTCTACTTGAGTCCCCCTGTTTTGCTAGTCCCCACCCCCTTTCTCTTACCCCCTCCACCTGTCCTCCTACCCCTACCAGTCTAACCCTTCCCAACTTTGGCACTTCTCTGTACATTGTCCACTGCTGCTGCCTTTCTTAGCACTTCTTTGTCTCTCATCCTGCAATGACAATGGCCCCCCAGCCCACCAACTCCCTTGGGTCTACCCCATACTGTCTTCATATTCAGTGCTCTGCCAAATAGCTCACCTCACTCCACGCTGGTGAAATGGGTTCGGGAATGAGCCCAGGTCATCAGGAGTAGGCAGGGGAGGACTAGGATCGAGTGTCCGATGACAGCTGTCCTAGTCCTGGGGAATAGGGGTGGGTGCACGCCGTGCTCTGGAGGTCTCTGGGGATGCCCAGAGGAACTGCAGTGGCATGGGTGCTCAGTAGGGGGGAAGCACAGCAGACATCTGCACGTAAGTGCACGGACGTCATTGCACATCCATGCTCCCATTGGGAGAAAGCGGAAAAAGCAGCATGGTCCACAGCAGCTTGATGGCCACTCACTTCACCAGCCAACGATGCCTGAAATAGGTGTGTGCCGGTAGTGGATCCTCACCGGGGGCGGGGACTGAAGGGGGAGTCCCTCTTGATGGTCGTAGCTGCATATGCCAGCTGGGCATGTTGGCTCCAAGGCCAGAGGTGAAGGTTGGAGCGGTGACTGGATGTATGGCAGGACTGTGGCTGCAAGGTGAGCAAAAACAGAGTAGTGAAAAAAAAAGACTACTCCAAGGTAGTGCTGCCTCTGCTAAATCTAACTTAAGGGTACCCGCCCACTCACAAGAAGTTTAAGAAAGGCACTAATAAAGAGACTGTAAAAACCTATTTTAAACTGCACAAACCTTTTGGCCAGAGATGGATCTCGGACTGTGACGCTGCTTTCGAAGAAATCATCTACAGGTTAACCCATGCTCCTATGCTGACCTATATTGATCCTTCCAAACTGTATGTGATTTACACAGATGCCAGCCTACGTGGCTTGGGGCAGTGGTGGAGCTAGAGTGGGGTTGGGGGGTGGTCCCCTTCCTGGCTGCCACAGTGTGAGTAGTGGCGCCCCACCACCATCTTTATTCACTGTTTAGTGCTCATTGTGGAGCCCATGATTGACTGAATGTCCCCCCTGGCTCTGAAATGCTACCAAACCTGGCTCTGCCACTGCTTAGTGGCTGAGCTTTATCAAGAGTACCCTGAGGGGTTAAGCCCAGTAGCTTTTGCCAGCAGAAGCTTGTCATCGTCAGCAAAAAACTACCTTGTTCACAAATTAGAGTTTCTAGCACCCAAGTGGGCCATTGTGAAGCAATTCCATGAATATTTGTATGGAGCTAAAATTCTGGTGAAAACTGACAACAACCCATTAACCTATGTTTAGACTTCAGCTAAGTTAGATGCCACAGGACACAAATGGCTTTCAGCCCTCTCTACTTATGATTATGCTGTTGAGTACTGTCCAGGATTAAATCATATTGATACAGATGCTCTTTCCCATAGACTTGTGTCTGACCCCAAATGGGTGCATGTTTCTGAGCAGTCACTAAAAGCTTTATGTCACAAGTTTGGAAGAGATGAGCCATCTCCTATAGAAAATGTTGACTGCCTGGTAGATTGCCAGGGATCACCTGATACCTATGCACCAATAGCGTACTGTAACATTTCTACTCTGGACGTAAGTTCTTTACCCCAGTTAACAAAAGCTGACATGCAGAGAGAACAAAAGCTGTGCTCATATGATGAGGAGAGTCATTTCTCTCTTAAAGGATATCTAAACAAGCAGTTTTTTTAAAATTGCAAACTCCAAAATCTGGCTTCACCTCGAGGTAAAGTAAAGGCTACTGTTTACATTTATGCTAAAACTGCATTTATGTAAATAACATAAATGCAGTTTCATAGCTTTTGAAATATGTAAACATCAGCCTTTCACTTACAAAAGACAGCATTGCCTTCCAGTGTCAGTCTACCCCTTTACTTGTGATCTGCAGAACCCCGCAGGACAGTTCCCAGCAAATCTTCTCCATTACCTTTTAGTGCCCTACTCCACAATGCGAGCTGGTTGGCTACCACCCTTCTAAATCTTATATGATCTATACATGCACACAATATGCATACTATACATACAATGATCTATTGTGACCTTGCGCCTTGTTTACTGAAACTCCCTATACTTAGAGCTTCCTGGGGTTGATATCTGTCGCTTGCAGCTAGTGCAGAATGCAGCAGTGTGTTTGTTGACGGGGGGTGTCTCAAACATCTCATATTACCCCTGTTCTGCGCAGTCTGCACTGGCTGCCTATTCAGTGGCGGATCACCTTTAAGGTTGGTTTACTGACCTACAAAGCCCTACACGGACTAGGCCCTGACTACTTGAAAGAACTTCTGATTCCCTATGGCGAGCAACAGCTCCGCTCGGCCGATTGAGGGTTCAAGAGATCCCAAGAAGGGTGTCTTTGAAGTCTTCTGGGGCCGCGGCGTGATTTATGTACCTCTGAATTCTCTACCCCATCGGCTGTGGGAGTGCACGACAGTGGGAGGCTTTAAGCAAGCGTTGAAAACTTACTTATGGTGCCAGGCCTTTGATGGCATTTAGTAAATGAACCCTGTTGAACTTTAGTTGTTTTTATACTGTATTGTTTTATTATCTTCTTTTAACTCTTTTGTAAAGTGCCTTGATATTTGAAAGGCGCTTTTGTGAAATAAAGTTATTATTGAAAGCTATTATTACACAGCTTCCTCAATACTGTCCTAACAAATGTCAACACCCCCCCCCCCCACACACACCTGAGGGGAATCTCCCTACACTGAATTCAAGTAACACTTTAAGTGCAGCCCTGCCACTGAGCATTTGTCATCGCTGGCTGCACTCATTCACAGTCAGGTAGTGATCATGGTGCTGACAGCCCTACATTTCAGATCTCACAATGATCTGCTAAACACCCACTTCCTGTCTTCCCCTAACCTAATATGGCTGTACCCTGCTGAAATGGCCTCTTCAGTCCCTCTCTGGCATTTATTCTTCTCTTCTGCTCCCCACACCAAAAACTGGTGAGCTCACTACCCTTCTGCATCACGAATGCGGTTAGCACAGTCACCCGTGTCATTTTTACACATTAATAATAAACATGATCTTCTGGTAAGCCAGGCTGATAGCAACAGGGCACAAGGGGAAACATAGGCATTGTTACCCATGTAAGATCTAATCCACCTATGATTTGGCACTATTAAATGACATGCATAATGATGTGCACACCCATCATTTCATAGTGCCTAATCAAAGGTAGCCTAGATCTTTTAAGGATAGGAAAGCCTGTAATTCCCCTTGTTCCCTGCTGCTATCAGCCTGACTTACTGGAAAGATTTGTTTATTTTTGATATGTCAAAAAACCTGGGGACTGTACTACCTACATTCATGATGCACAAGGGTGATGAGCTCACCAGTTTTTGGTGTGGGGAGAAGTAGTGAGAATGAATACCAGAGGAGGACTGAGAAGGCCACTCTTGCAAGGTACTGCTATATTCAGGGAAGGGGGAAGACAGAAGGGGAGAACTATGAGCAGATCACTGTGAGAAATAAGATGTGGGGCTGCCAGCACCATGATCACTACCTGACTCTGTTGTCCTGGCCAATATTCCCCTTCCCATAAAACCAGTTCATGCAATTGTCCAAGGCTGTGTGTGGGTATTAATGTGTGAACTGGCTGTCACTACACATTCAGTCATTTCACTACCAGTCTAGCATTGCTTGTAAAGCACTTTGGGATGCAATGTGTATGAAAGCACTATATACATACTGATTTTTCTTATTATTATTTCCCATGGATAAAGACGAGAAGACAAGACAAGCATTTTTTTGATTACCAAGACAGTATGAACTCTGGCATTGGACTACAGAAGAACTTTGCTACAAACAAGTGGTGGATCTATGGGGTGGTGAAGGGTGCGACTGTAACCTGCCCCCCCCCCATTGTGAAGTACACGCTTGCTGTTGCTGCATTTTACTTTGTTGAAGAAGTCTGATTTATTGATTGTACAAATGTTTACATTCAACAATATGGATTACATTTGTAGTTTCAGTCAAAAACATACTAGAAAAGCATAATAGCAGAAAATATAAAGGTTTCATAAAACTGTTAAAAAGTGCATATCAAGTATACACACACTCCCAGCACTCCCCAATGTAGCATCCTGGATCCGCTTTAACCACTACACCACCAGGTTATTCAAGATTTGTACTGCACTGTGGTTTGCTAAAGAGAAAGTCAGCTGGATTAAAACACAATGTCAGCATGTTAAAGTAAACAAAATGAACAGAACCATAGCCTAACATGCGTATTGATCTAAATAATGCACATGATTTTGACAATTTTGGTGAAACAATTCTATACAAAGGAAAAAAAGAACTAGTTAGCACTATAGAGAGCCATATAGCTCTCTGACTTTGGCTCAGATGATGTCATCACTTAACACATTCACTAAAAATACCACCAACAGCTTAATCTGGTTCAAGGTCAGTTGGCATTCATCTGTATCCCCCTCCCCTGGGTCGTGCCTGAAAATAGGCAGGATTTGTCTAGTGCACTTACCCGGTCAACAAAAACTAAATAAATAAATAAATAAAAATATTTGGCAGCCATTTTAAGAAGCAGGTATGGCAGTTTTTTGAAATTGGAAGGCTGATTTTACATTTTTCAAATGCTTTGGAACCACATTTAGGTAACATACAGTATATAAATGTAGTTTTAGTATTAATGATTTCAGCAGCCTTTCCTTTAGTCCTGTTTGAGGTCAGATTTTTTGAATAGTTTGCTGTCAAAATGTTGTTTAGGTATCCTTTAAAGAAAGGAGGTGATATCTCTAACATTTGATCCACAGATCCCAACATTAGCCTGTTGCTGTGTGAATGGCCCAGACTCAAGTTGTAAGAACAATTATTGTACAGAGAGGTAACTAACAACCAGGGTGAGCTTGTTAAAAGACAACTGGTATTGCTGTCAAGGTTCAAGACTGTTATGTTATTCCTGCACAATGATATGGGACATTTGAGGAGTGAGAGAACTCTGGACTTGGCCCAGTCATGTTTCTACTGGCCCAAAATGGGCCCCAATGTTGAGCAATGTTGCAAAGCCTGTAGCAGATGCATAAAAAAAAGGCCCAGCTGCAAAGAGCAACCCCATTGGTCAATATACTGTAGCGACAAGTGCTCCAATAGAACTTGTTTGTATAGACTTTCTTAGCCTGGAGTCAGATTCAAGGAATATTTCAAATGTTTTGGTGGTCACTGATCATTTTACAGGATACGCCCAGACCTATCCCACCAAGGACCAAAAGATCTCTACAGTTGCTGAAGTTTTGGTGGAGAAATTCTTTGTACATTATGGTGTGCCTCAACGCATACGTTCTGACCAGGGCAGAGGTTTCAAGAGCAAATGAATTAAAGAACTGTTATATCTCTGGGTCATTAGAAAATATTGAACTAACCCATGCCACCCACAAGAAGATCCCCAGCCAGAGAGGTTTAATTGCACATTGCTGGATATGCTAGGCACACTTGATCCCACAGATAAAAGCAAGTGGAGTCAGCAGATCAGTGCTGTGGTTCACACCTATAATTGTACAAGAATTGGCACCACTGGGTTCTCACCATATTGTCTTATGTCTGGTAGAGAAGCTTGCCTTCCTGTGGATGTATGTTTTGGTGTGTCCCCTGATGGTACCAATTCTGAGAGTTACTTTCAGTATATCAAAAAACTAAAAGAACGGTTAAATCATGCATATGAGTTAGCAAACACTATGGCTGCAAAAAGAAATTTAGCCAATAAAGTCCGCCATGACAAGCGAGTGAAAGCACAAGAACTCCAGCCTGGTGACCGTGTGTTAATGCAAAATCTCGGATTTCAAAGCAAGCATAAGAAAGCTGATCCTTGGAGCCACACACCCTACATTGCAACTGCCAAGCTAGATGATCTTCCAGTGTACAAAGTACAACCAGAAGGGAAAACTCGAATGACTAAAACAATTCACTGAAACCACCTTCTGCCTATTGGTCAAATAGTGTTAAAGAAAGTGCGAGAATCTGAGGCTCCTAGATGCCCTGTAACCAGGTCTGCTACACACAGAAAGTGGCCCTGTCAGCAAACTTCTGCTAACCAGTCAGTTGCTCCAGTGGATAACGCCACCATTGTTAAGGACTCTAATTCTGACAGTGATGAAGAAGAGTTCTGCACTGCATACTGTCCATCCTCTGATCTTGCCAGATTGTTTCAGGGATTCCCTTCTACTCACAGCTATGCTCCTAAAGACCCAGTGGCCTCTAATAATCTCAATGTATCTGTTGTGCCTGAACCTCCAGGTAGTGATGCCAACGGTATAAGCTCTGAAATTAATGCTTCTCTTTGCTTGGTGGAGTTAACTGAACCCAGTGCTAAACCCAGTGAACATGCTGGTGGATCAGAAAATGCAGCCGCTTTAGATGGGCTAAATGAGTTGTTTCATTCACAAGAAAGTGTGGTCAACCCTGAAAGTGGCAACTGTGTTTTGGATAATTCCAACTTTGTAGATATGCCCCTCGTGGATGAAGATGAGCCTAAAGAGCCACAGAGTGATAGTGACGTTCAAGTAAAAAGGGCCCAAAAGTAAGGATGACCATCAAGAAAGTGCAGTGGTACCCATTTCTTCAGAGGCTGTTTCATTGCTGGACGATGAACCGGGAGTTGCGAACCCAAATGCTGAAGCAGAAGTGCAAGTGTCAATGCCCAGTTTGCCATATCACTCAGAAAGAACCGTCAGACCTGTATTAAGGCTTATATATGACACTCCAGGAAAACCTGTTGATCTGCCCATGAATGTTGTATACAAAGAAGTGTATGTTATAGCCAATTCATCGCCTAGAATAGTGTTTATTGCCTCCTCAAAAATCAAAACCTCCACTCAGTATAATAGGGGTTATTCAGATAGAAAAAAGGGGATCAGATGACGTACCCTGGTACAATGTCTAAGACGGTTCAACAATTGCAGAGTGCAACTTTAAAGTGTCCAATCTAATGCCATGTGAATTCAAGAAATGCATAATAGTTCATGACAATGTCTTTAAATACTGTGGGATATCATAATGACTAAGGCAACATTTAATTTAATAGCATGCTATATTGTGAATGGTTACTTTATATCTGCGCAGAAATTGTATATAGTACCACACAGTCTGGACTTGTACATAGCAGAATGTTTATATAAATATTGCCAGTACTTTTATGGACTTGGTGTGGAGGCTAAGTTTCCTGGACAGCAGAGAGCTTAACCCTCCCCCCCAAATGGTGGGCTTACCTGGGGTCGTCCCCTTGGGCACTGCATTGCCCTGCCTGACCATGATCTCAGCCGGTGTTCTGCCTTTTGAACCTGGCCATATCCAGTGGTATCCAGTGATGTAAATAGCAAATTAAAACTGTAAAGTATTGCTGAGTTCCAGTCCTTTGTGCGAATGCCGTTGTGCTATGCCTTTAAGAGGTGCAGCCTTGTATATAGTGTATAGCCTGTGACTCAGTCCAGATAAAATGAAGCCCATGACCAGTCAGGCAGCAGTCTTACTAGTTCCTTTGTACAGTCATTGACAAGTAAATAAGAAGCTCTATTGACTGTTGTAACTATTAGTTATTGAAGCTAAACTGTTATATTAAAAATTAACTTTAATGTTTGGGACTGTTCACATTCTGGTCAGCCAGCAACCATGTTGATACTTTGACTCTGTTGCTGAGCCAGTTGGAACTCAAGGGGTCCTAATAGGTCCTTTTACCACGGATGTTGGGAGAAACTGTAAACTGTATGCTTGTCTCCCATTTTAACCAATCAGGATGCTTAAACTGTGACTAACAACTTGGGCGACCAATTGGATCACGGGACTTCTTTTCCAGTCAGTCAAAAGAAATGGCTGCATGTTATGCCACTGGCAGAAGCTGTAAATTGCATTTGCATTTGCAAATTAAAAACACTTTTTCATTTGATATTTGCTTTAGAAGTTTTGTTTTTGTGAGCGTGCATTCACTTTGGAGTTGTTGTGGCATTATGGGGGGTGCCATCCTGTGTTTGCACTGCTTGCTCAACACTAGTGATGAGCGAAGTGGCCCCAATTCATTCCGCGGAGTGATTCGCAGAGTGAAGGCGAATTTGCAGAGTGCTCCACAACGTGAAGCGGAATACTTCACATTATTAATGGGTAATGTGAAGTCCATTGAAAACACTGACTTCGCATTTCCCCGCCTTCCCAAACCACTACTCCACCAATTCTTAAGGCAAAGTACATTGAAAACAATGCACTTCACCTCACTTCGCCTTGTTTTTAAGCTCCAAAGGCATATTTTCCAGTGATTCATGGGATTTCAGATCACATGGGCTCTAGATTGTTCTGCACAGCCTCAGTTTGGGGCAGTGTGTGCAGGAAGCTGTAGGAGACATTCTGCTCTGAGAGCTCTCTGCGATTCAAACCTTCAAAAAGCTGTTAAAAAAGCCTTTCTGAGTCATTTTTTTTTGCTGAAACTTTAGTTCATCGATTATAGGAAACCCTCCTGTGCTCATATCATCGAGCATTTATTGTTTGTGTATGGAATTTGAATGTTAATGTACAACATTCAGTCTGTGTACTGAGAGACAGTGGAAGTGTGCTTTGGGGGAGGGGCGTATCTGTGGTGTAGGTAGATTAACTAGGAGAAAAAGACAGTGCTTTCTGTTTTGGTGATATTTTTCTTGTATAACTGTGTTAATAACTGTTAATATACACAGTAATATTTTCAATATTTCTTGCCATTTTTTTGCTGATTGTTGTGGTACAGCAGTGCATAATTTTAGTTTGTTTAAAATATGTGGTTATATTACTGAAGTTTTCAATTTGTTATGCATTACTTAGTGTATGTGTGAGTATGTGTATGATGCTTGTCATCAAATCAGACACCTTTTATTGTGCCACATAATAATTTCAGCAATGTGAAGCTGCTATCCACTGCAGCTGTGTGATTTTTGTACTTCTTTGTGGTATCTTTACTGGTACTAGTACTAGTGACTGTTACTGAAGCAGTGCAGTACACTGCACCCCCGTGGCCCGCCCCAACCAGCAAAGGTATTCTTTTCCAGATTTGAATTTTTGATGGTGAGCACTGGTTAGATGTTGTGCCTTTGTGTCTGCATCTCTGCAGTGCACAGTGCGATCTTAATCTGTCTGTGTATTTGCATCTCTTTAGGGCCCAATCTCCATCTGTAACTTAAGTCACAGTTGTTTCTTTGGCTTCCCTTCAGAGTACTGAACAGGTGTGGTGCTTAATTCTACATGAACATTGTAGTCATTAATATGCATTTTTAAGTCAGGACTATCATCACGAGTCACTCATGATACAAATCACGTTCTTCATCATCACGGTCACAAATGCAGTCACAAATCACGATTCACGATCATTCATGTTATGAATCATAACATTAATTTTTTTCTAGTTACTTGGATGTATTGTAAGCCATTTTATAGTATCTCTCCAGGCTTCACCACCCCACCATTGTACTCATTGACACGTGTTTTTAAGTCTGGGAGTTTTAAGCTACAGGTCATCGGGGAAGTACAGCTGTAGGCGGTAGGCATTCACATTTCTTCATCATCACAGTCACAAATGCAGTCACAAAATCACGATTCATGATCACGTCATGAATCACAACATACATTTTTTTTAATAGTTACTTGGATGTATTGTAAGCCTATTTTGTAGTATCTCTCCATGCTTCACCACCCCACCGTTGTACTCATTAATGTTTGTTTTTAAGTCAGGGAGTTGGACAGTGTCTGCAGTACATACACAGACTGAAAAGAAGACTGACTGCACACATGCAGTTTAGTACAGTATACTTGCACTGCTCAGAAAACAAAGTGTCACACATACGGAAGACAACAAAAAAGGGCATAATTGCATACAAGGGTCAGGGATGGTGGAGGAATACATTTTATAACACAGTAAAGAAGGTGTGGGGGAGCACATGGTGTGATGAAAAAAAATAATGTAGGATCCCATGATGATCCAGCAGCAGTTCCAGTATGGACATAATTTGAAGCTGATGTCCCTCTACGTGATCCAGCTGCTGCTCCACAGCACTCACCCTCTCGTTGTTATCCTCAACAGCACTCCAGAGAACTGCCAAGTCATCCTGTGTTACATGCAGTTCTCTGGGGTCCACACGTTCTACAGGCTGACCTGCTGGTGGTGGTGGTGGGGGTGGGGTTGGGGTGCTGGTGGAGCAGCAGGTGCTACTGTGGCCCTCCTCTTCTTAGGGATGCTGCAATGCACAGCTCTGCCACAGAATGGCCAGCAGGTGCAGGCATGGTCCATTCTGTGGCAGCCTGCCACTCCAACTGCTGGTGATTGAGCATATGGGTGTGCTGGCCCCCAGTCCCCAGGTGAATCCCTCGGGGGCCACGGTGCACCTTCACCTCACATAGGCAGCACTTCACCACACTGCTGTCCCCCCAACACAGTCAAAAAACTGCCAAACAACGGAGGTGCGGGGAGGACCAGGCACAGGCAGGGGATGGCCAGATGAATTGGCAGCCGGCTGATCATGGTGCTGAACAGGGATGGGATCCACACCTGGGCCCAGGGAAACAGGCACATCCTGCTCCAGAGGACCTGGTGCTGGACTTGGTGGTGGTGGTGGTGGTTCAACTGCCACAGAGTCAGGACAGGAGGTGGTGCTGGTCCTGCTTCTGGGGAAGGGGCACTCACAAGTTTTGAGTGGTCCAACAGGAATGGGCACCCATGCGCTCCACACATGCGCACGGTACAACGCCTACCACTACCGCCTCCCAGAGCTGCCCCAGCCCCAGACATTCCCTCACCCTGGTCCATCTCTCCCTACTGAGCTCCCTCAGTCCGAGCAATCACTGCTCACACTGTCACACAACACACACAGTCACACAGACACAGACAAACAACTAACTACTTATAAAGGTAAGAAAATAAAATTTACAGAAAGAGCAAATTAAGTAAAAAGAGTACAGAAAAGACAAAAATGTAGGTTTTAAAAAGCTGTTGGTCTAAATCAAAGTTTAAATCTCCTCCTCGCTCTGATCTCAAAGTATCAGCAGTCACAAAACACACTACTCTCTCTCCGTCTGCACAGGAGAAAGTAAAAGTGTCTGCTTGTATGACTCACTTTCTTTCTGCCTAGCTAAAGAGCATGTAACTTACAGTACTGTAAGCCATGTGATGTGTGGGGGGAGCTGCCAAATCTGAAACACCAAGTGGGTCACTTAGGATCATAATGAGGAACATGAAGTCCGTTAAAAACAATGACTTCACCTTACTTTGCATTGCCATTTCGCCTTAACGCAAAGTGGTAATGACAAGGCGGAGTGAGCACTTTGCATTGCCCACTCCGCCTAGCAGAGTGGCCCACTTTGCGTACACTGCCGGTGGAATTTAAATTCACTGCATCTCTACTCTATACTAGAGCACGTTTCTGCAATACAACCTAACTTTTTCAAAAGGTTGTTGCTGCCTGTGAGGCATAGTCTGCTGGAAGACTAGATTGGGGAGTCAGCTGCTGCAGAAAGGTTTTTTGCGGGTTGCAGCCACCCTTGGAAGACAGGCCTTGATATTGTGCAAGCCCTTGTCCCTGCATCCTGGTCCTTACCAAGAAGGACACAACCTGCAGCCAAGAATCATTCCTCAAGGGGAACCCATCTGGCAACCATTCCAGACTTCTGAGGTCCTGGTACAGTGAGTAATAACGGGACTTGTCCCCACACAACATGAAATTAAAAGTGCCTTTACCATCTGGTTTACTTTCCATGTTTTAAATTGGTGTTAGACTGTTTGCAGGCCATCAGACTTGAGGATTACAATTTCTGGGTGTTCAATCATTTCTGTTTATGCTGTCACAGCCAAGTACAAAGAGAGCATTAATCATTTACCTGTTTAAGGGCCCCATGCAGCTACAACACCAGCCAACCAGCTGTAATGCTTCAGGCCTGCACCTTAGTTAATCCAGGGTACCCAGATAGCTGTAACTGGACTGTCCAGGAGGTTTAATGTGGTATCGGAATGTTCCTTTGACACAAAATAATTTATGTAAAGTAAATCTTGATTTGTAGCCCCCTCTCTTGTTCAAAATCCCCCAAATAAATCAGTTTTGCTGTTTGAATGTTATACTGATTCCTGAGCATATTATTACTAAGTGCTGGGTTACTGGGGAAAGACTAAAAGGTGCATTGTTGTGGTTAATAACCATTCTTAACAGGTGCACAGGGATAGTCCAGAAAGTCATGATCCGTTTGGTGAGTGTGGTGACTGTGAGCATGTTATTAGCACTCACCAGTAATTGTAACATTAGATGCCAAGTATAGTGTTTTATGCTAGCTCATGTGTGGGACCACTGGTTGGAGCAGTAGATAGGTGCAACATCCCAGAGGTTGTGCTAGCTTAACACCAACCCAACTTAAAAGTCACTCTGTGTGGAGGCACTGCACAAATAGCGTTCTTGTTGGCAAAGAGCCCTGTTATCAGACAAACCAGAACCCAGGCCCCTCAACCTGCATCTAGGATGGCAGGCAGGTATAGCAGCCTGTTGGGGAGTGGCACCCGGGTTACAAGTAAATAAATAAATAAATTGTTATACCATTCTCCAAAGTTAAAGATGGAAAACCATAAGACAATGGATAACATTTTCATCATATGTGCTCCTTTCCATCCTGTTGAATGTTGTCCCAAACAAACGCTGTTAAAGGGATTAAAGTCATTGTTGTCGAGAGGATGCTATCATAACCCTCAGCTTGCAAGAATAAGTGTCCCTTACAATTACTGCTACAGGGGCATTTGAGGTGCTTTGGAAGTGCAGATCTTGGACTGCATTTTACATTCTGGTATACGGGCTCCAAATTTTGATATAATGTAGGGTTCAATCAGAGATCTAGTTTGTGTGGAAAACTGTAATCTGGGCTTTCCATTTTGTTTCCACCATTTGCAGTGATTTTCCTATTTTAGAGCCCCTTCAAGACTAATGATTTATGCACAAATAACCATCTTTTTTAGACATGCTACATCATATCTGCTAGCAGTAAAGTTTCAGAGTTGCAACAAAGAAATAAAAGAGAAAAAAAGGCTAATAGTTGTGTCACTGATAGCAAATTGGAAAAGTGCAGCTTGCTACATATTCAAGCAACTTGTGGTTCCTAAACCCCATGGAAAATCTAACCCGAGTTTACTTGTGAAGTACTAGCATCAAAAACTCAGGCACAGTTTTTTATATGACTCATAAACATTTTAATGAAGAAAGCTTTTGTTTTTAATTGAATTGCTAATGTATGGCATAGTATGATATAACTGTCAGGAAAAACCTCCGGTGCAATTCATATATTAAAGGGAAAATCCCCTCAACCTTTTTTTCTGAAAGCCTGTGTAGTTTGTAGGCATGAACTATGATTCCCTTTCTTGCATTCCCCTAATTTCATCCTCATTTAAATTTAAATGATGTTGATTCACTCTGTGCTCCCCTGGTGTGAAAACCTGTTTGACGCCATTACGAAGGTCATGACCTCACTCATTGCAGGAAACATGGGAGTTGATGATGCATATTTGCACATCAAAAGGAATTCATGCTCAGCGAGTAAGCAAAGAGCTCCTCGCACATAATCTAAATAATCATTAAAATAGCAAAACGTCACAAGCACCAGTATTCTTCCTACTGCATTTCTTCAACTCAGATATGCTTTAAACAACAGAAAACCGTATGAAATGTACCTTGCAAAGTTTGATGGCCAGCGTAAGACAAGAATACAGAGACTTCAGAAGACATGCAACAGAACTGACTGACTGCAAAACTTCTGCTGGCGTATGTAAATACAAGTCATCAACTCCCATGATACCTTACATGAGTGATCATGACATTTGCAATGGAGTCTTTCAGGTTTTCAAACCAGGGGAGAACAGAGTGAAGCAACTTCTTTTATATTTAAACTAGGATGAAATTAGGGAAATGCAAAAGAGGCAATCATTGTTCATGCATACAGACTACACAGGTATACAGAAGATAGGTTAAGGGGACTTTCCCTTTAAACTGAATCCAGGTACAGTCCTCTCAAAATGATTTGCCATTTAAAGCAGTATTCAAGAAGACAAATCTGGGAAACCACCCATAAAAAGGCTTTAAAGTTTGTGCAATGTTAAGGTGATGGGTCACACACATCGCTGCCCATTTATAACAGATAGCTTTTGAAAAGACTAGCTAAAGACAGGGAAAACACATTGACTTGTATTGGGGGACAGTTTTAGCAAATGAAAGGGCTTGGAATGTAATTTTGTTTTTTAAAACAGATGACGTAGATTAGAATCTTGCCAAATTTTAGTGACTGATTGATTGATTCAGTGACTGGTGACTGATTGATTGACTGATCAATTGACTGACTGATTCAGTGACTGATTGATTGATTGATTGATTGATTGATTGATTATTTGCTGACCAGGCAAACTCACAGATAAATACATTCCCCTTTTACAGTAGTGACTCAGGTAATTGCAGTCAGTATGAGCCTCATATAAAAACATATCAGAGACAACGGTTCAGTTACTAAATTACTCGTATTGTGTACTTTACAAGTAAAGTTACCCTTAAGCGTTCTTTCAGCTTTTGTTTACACAAACTGTCAGACAAGGTTTGCCCTAAATCAAGAGGAAGCTTATTCCACATTTTTGCTGCACAGTAAGAGAAGGATCTCTGCCATTGTTAGCTTTTTTATAAGGGGAATTCTGACAAGAATTGTGTTACTTGATCATAGGCCAGTATTCCAACCACATAAGTATTAGTCAAAGGTTAGTAGATTTTATTAAAACAATCTTGTGTTAAAAAAAAAAAAAAAACACTTGTTAGAAACAAATATATCTTCTGGTGCTAGCCAATCAAGTTTGAGATAAAGGTGGCAATAATGTTCCCTGTGTCCTGTGGATGGTGCAAATTTACCAATTACATTTGATCATCTTTTTTTTTTTTTTTGTGATGTTACACTTTAACAGAGACCCTTTCCCAGATTACTGAGCCAAAATCTTGGGTTGGTAACAAAATGGGTCAGACAACAGAGCTTTTTGTGGCACACCAGGTAATTTTTAATCTGATATTAGTCTTTCATTTTTTGGTGTATTAGTTTATATACATGATCCCGATGAACTGCAAATGAAAGGTTTTGGTCTAATGAACCCCTGATATGTAAAGCTTTCAACATTATTATGAGATAAACCAGCCAGGGCAGTAACTGAGAAGTTTCTTAAACACATGGATAGCTTTGGTTTAGTGCAAAACAACATGGTTCGTGTCATTTTCCTGTATTGAAGGAGTTTGTCTTCAAGAACCCAAACTGCAAACTTTCAAAATCTGCATTCAGGTTCATATTTTTAGAGCTGCATACCCTAAGCTCAGGTCTTTGAGTTTAGTGAGAAGTGAAATCATGCTTAACCAAGTTCAAAGTTTTAGTGAGGTCCATAAATACTGTACCAGTTATCATTCCAGCTTCCATTGCAAATCATTAGTGAACCTGATCAAATCATTAGAAACAACAAATGCTTGTTTGTGGAAAAAACATACATTCCTGACCCAAGGATTTCTGTTACCGCTTGTTGTAGTCTTCTGTCTCTTGTGACATAGAGAGCAGTCAGTCACAGTTCTGTTAAACAAGAACCGGCACATCCAAATGTAATGTATTTAGGGAGCTGCAGTTTATCTGACATGTTTGGTTTAGAGATCAAATTTCATGAGCTCTGATGGAAAACTACAGTTCCCACTGTAGCAAAAAGCACATTTTGATATGATACACATACTGTACTTGTACATGTGGTACAGCTGGGAAAAACATTTTACCAGCATAAAACATGGTTTTAACATGCTCATCATACATTTAAAAAGACGTATATGAATTTTAAACAAATGATTAAGTGCAACCTCAATTATCTGAACTGCCTGGGAGACATCAGATCAGTTCTTATACTCAAACGTTCCTAGGATCAAGGTTACATTGATTTTAATGAGACTGCTCTATTGTACATACTCATCAGAAACCCACAAAGGGACTCAAATACAATACTGTATTGCTAGTACAGTAATGCACCTTCATAGTACCATCAGCAGTTGATGTGATCTGATCTCTGTAACAAAACCGATAATCGAAAGCAGGACCATGTGGCACTGAAAAAAACTACAGTATTGTACTGCTATCTGCCTATATTCACTCTCGCCACAAGCCTGTCCAAAAAATAGAAATGTTTTGGCCTTTCTGTAGTGGATGAGTGCATGAGTCTAACCCCCTATCATGTAAAAAATCACATGATATGCTCCCCTAACACCTACTCTGGTTGGACGGACTGCATGAATTTGAATTCACTGCACACAGCATGGTAACATGACATAGAAACATAGCCAGTAATGTACAACCCAACAACATATCTCAACTTGCCCAGGAAAAGATTAGCAACTGCAACATTGGTGCAAACAACACATCCCAGCACACTCAAGAAAAGATCATTAGGAATAATATAGTACCACAAAGTGTTGCTCACGTAAGAAAAAAGATCCGCAGCCCTCACACAGTCACACCATGTAGTTGGGAAACTGCCATGCCAAAACTGCCATTGTGAAGTGAAAGTAAGCATCTCCATTTTGATAAGTGAGGCTCAGAGGTGATCAAATTAGATACTGTGATCCCCCGTTGAAGTGCTGTAACTCTTCCCAGTTATTCAGAAGAACCTCAGTTTCCATCCCATTTACTGAAACAGGAAAAAATGAAGAAGAAAATGGGTGGCAAGGGTTGGGTTCATTAGCTTGGAATTCTTGGGTAGTCAGGGTTCCGAAAATTGGGGTTCTGCCGTATTTTCACCAACATCACTGCAGTATTTATTTTAAATGTAACATGTTGCCAGTGGAAGCAATTAAAATAATAATAACAATTTTATTTGTGAGAATCAGTTACACCATTGAGTAAAATGACTCATTTACAATGGTTTCCAGCAGAAAGGCAAGGTGTGTACTCCAGTTGAATTGGTAGATCCTGAATCATGATTTTTGATTGGCTGACGAACAATCACTTCCACTGACCAATTATCATCATCTGATCATCAAGCAAGTTTATGATTTTTGATGATCTTCTTGGATGATGATCTGATCATCAAAAATACTAAAATTTGAATTCTTAATGGTGATTTTTCATGATTTGGTTAACTGTCAAGTGATGATTACTGATGATCAGATAAAGTCAATTTTTGGTGAATTTTAATGACTCGCTTTATTTACTAGTGATGATTGTTGATGATCACATAAAGCCTCATTTTTCTGTAGATCTTTAATGATTATATGAATGTACAAATGATGATTTTTGTTGATTACATCAAGCCACAGTTGGTTATTAAATAGGCGGGCCCCATATTCAGAGACAACCACTACTGCTGCACAGACAGGAGTGCTGCATGGCACATAACTCACGTCTTGCTCTGTACAATATTCAGAGAGTTAGCACACTCCAACTGGAGCTTGCTAACTGTCGGAATATAGAGCCAACTGGCAGCACAGTGCATAGTTACTATGCTCTGTGCTGCCACAATATGGGTCTGGACATGACCTGTAGGACCCATGAATGATAGTGCAGCCCTAATGGGATAGCGCTAGGACACCTAAGGGCCATATTCAGCCCTTGCATGCAAATGAGTCCATTAGGCATGCAAGGTGCTAAGGAGCCAGCTGTATGCCCATTATGGGCTCATGTGCATGCAGCTATCAGCAGCCCCTTAATGCCCATGCTGTCACAGACTTGTAGTCTAGTGGACCTCCCCACACCCACTCCCCATACATATTACTATATTAAAAGGACTCCCGTTCCTGAGGCCCTTCTCAGCCATGGAACGACAGACCATGATATGACAGCACAACACCAAACTAGCCCTGACACTTTGGGTCTGTAGCGTGGCCCTTTATCTGGGGCCCCCAATGAAGGGTGATACCCTGATGATTGGCCATTCTACAGACCCAAAGCACTGGGGCTAGTTTGGTACTGTGCTAGCATATTTGGCTCTAAATAAACTGAAAGTTTTCTTAAACGCATTGAGTTTTGTATTTATTTTGAGGATTGAGTGTGATTTTTCTGTGTTGCTCTGTGTTCTGAATCCCCTACTGCAGTGGTTGTTTTGCTTGTGCAAATAGGACTTTATGAGTAGCAGCATCCTTGGCAACATGCTCTGTAGAACCCCCAGCAGTGAGCTCCTGAGCTCACTCACTTCCAGCTCTTGTGTCAGGTTCATAAGGCCATCTACTCCCAGCCCTGCTGGAAGACTCCCAAACTAAGCCACCCCTAACCATGATGGGTAGTGAACTCAGGAGGTGGCACTGCAAGAGTTCAGTAAGTGGGGGCATATAGTGTTGTATGGTGAGTGTCATGGGACCCAGGCAGTAGGAGGTGTCCAGGGGGACCTGAAAGGGGACCAATGAGGGAGGAGGGAGGTGTCAGGGGGTTCAAGAGGGAGGAGGTGTCCAGGGGCCAGGGAGTAAGATGTCTGGGGGTACAGGAGAGATGGGAGTCTAGGGAAAGAGAAGCATCAAGGAGGCTGGGAACTGAGAAAAATAGGCCAGGGTGGGAGGCATCAAGGGGGGCCAGGAGGCATGTCTAGTGAGGAAGGGATATCCGATGAGCCATGGAGGGATGTGTCTGGTGGGTCAGGGATGAGAGTTGTCTGACGGCACAGGAAGGGAGGGATGGAAGTGTCCAAGAGGTCGTAGAGGGAGTGAGAGTAGTGGCAGCAGGGGACTGTAGAAGAAGAGAGGGTTTTGGGGGTCCATGGAGGAAGGGGGACATGGAGGAAGGAGGTGGTGTGGGGGCTTAGGGTTGGATCGTTGAGGGAGAGAGGTAGTGTTCAGGGCTGTGGAGGGAGGGGGTACTGTTAGGAAAGGGAGCCATTAGGGGCACCCCCTTTCCAATGGAGGGCCTTGCACTCCTCTTGCCACCCAGTAAAAAATAAATCCTACAGCAGGTGGTGGAGTTGATAAAGTCAAAATGTGATAATAACATGGACACCGTAATGCTGCAGACCATCTCTGGATCACTCCACAGCACTCAATGCTGACTACTACCCATATGACCACCCTCCCTGCAGCTGGACCCACACAGCTCACACTTTCAGCCCACTGACCAGCTGGCCACCCCTTGCCAACCACCCTCCTTGCAGCTGAAACACCCCCACAGCCTGCTATCCACTGGTACAACTTGTTAGGGTGCTTGGGAACCCCTTGCAGGGGCCTGCAACCCCATACCTTTTTCCATGCATTGGCTTAAACCCCCTCTCCAATCAATGACCTGTGCCTCCCCTACCTGTGCAAAGCACTGCTCCCCCATAACCAGGCAGTGGTCTAATTCCATGCATGGACTTCCACCCCACACCCTTACAGTGGTGGCCTTGCACCCCCTTCCCATTTCACAGTAAAAGGGAAATCCTACAGCACTGCATGCAGTGGGGGAGAGAAGGGCAAACCTCCAAATATCTATAGCCTAAATGATCACCCTCTTACAGATGGGCCCTCGGGCCCCAGGACTGCTGTTTCCAGCTACTGACCGGTACCCCCACCACCTGTTCAATCACAGCTGGCATCCCCCCCACCCCAGAGCACATTAGTGTGTTTGGGGATACCATTTAACAGTGACCACAGGGTACAGTGTTTGAGGGGGAAATCAGTTTGGGCACTCAACCACTCCCCTGCAGCATATCCAACAAAAGTACCCCCAACCCCCGCAGAACAGATACTCCTGAACCTGTTCCCCTTCAGAGCAGCCCTAAGCCTGCATATTGTTTTCAGCATAGCCCATGCAGAAGTCCTCACCAGGCAGTACTGCTTGTCCCCTTAAAGCAGCATTATTCATGGGATGTGAAAAGTTCTGACCTATTTTTATCATTGTCAGATGAAGAATGGATATTCAGATTGCAGATTATTGTTGCCTTCATTTTTTCCATGGTTTGTTTAACTTGGTTTTTAGCTTTTTTAAATTGGTGACTTGAGTCACAAAATCAGTCTGCTGCCATTTTACGACACTGAGCTGGAGATGTGCGTGTTGCATGTGAGCTTGTCCCACTCCCCCCCCCCCCGACGGATTGATTGACATGCTGCCAACATGATTTCTCATCTACCTCCTTGTGTTCTGCAACCGAAAGTTATGCCCTCTCTAAGCATAGTCAATGCATGGAATGCGTGTCTGTGCAAATAGTAGAAAATATATGTTTATTTATTTATTGTTCTCAGGTATATGCAGGAAAAGAATGGCTTGTATGAGTTCTAAACTGATCAGTGACATGAAGGAAGCTGTATTTGCAGTCAGTACAGGCTGCACTTCGGACACTGATTCAAGCCAAAAATTTTTATTTGATTGTCATTCCTAATGGCCACTAGTTTTGGTCATATCCCATGTTTAGGAACAGCATCACAAATGAAGTGTAATTTAGGAATAACAGTGTTTTCCCATAAACTGTTCTATCTGGGATTATGTGCTCAGAACAAGGTCACAGGGGAATTTTTTATTAGCTTGATTGTGTGTAGTTTCTGAAGTTATCGACTTCTGTATTGGATGTCCCGAGCTGTGACCACAACCACACAGTTTCAGACTGGAGACCTATATTTCAAATGCTACGATCAGTAACAGCGATGACGCGTGCTCAGAGCTTTCCGAGGAACTACTGGAAAATGAAGCAGCTGTCTCCCTTTTGAACTAACAGCAGTCTCCTGACACAAACTGTGAATGAGCTTGAAGAAGTGATTGCATTTTAGAGGGAGAAGCACGAGATGCATCACAGTCAAATGAGCCTCCTCTAGAGGCATCGCCAGCAGGCAGGATCTCTACCAGCTGGCAGTACAAATGGCAGACCTGGTGAGATTGGATGCACCTTACAGACATAACATTACTTGAGAAATAGAAAATATGTAGAATACAGCAGCTCCATTAAAGCAAGCTATTTAGAACACTCGTACAATAGCTGAGGGAGTTTTCAGAGTTTTTAAATAACAAACATTGCCACTTTAACTTTCCTTTACTGTCTGGCTGATCCTGCTTCCTGCTGTCGACGTCAAGATGTCCTAATGACGTCGGTGCCAGACAGCAGGATCCAAACATGGCATGCCTTGCTTATCCTGGAGGACTGCTTGTCTCCCCATCCAGGTAACCACTTATTAATATATAATTAATTAATTTATTTATTTAGGCTTCCTTGCTGACTACCACCTCCCCCCCCCCATATGTACTCTGGTTTCCCCCAGTCTCCTTTTCAGCTCCTCCTCAGGCTTTTACGCAGCTGCAGGTGGCTAGTCCATTACTCCTCTCAAGGAGCACTTAGTCCTGCCAATTTCCATGAGGCTTTTACAATTTAAATTAAGCCTGCTGGGCATTGCCAAAAGCCATGGCATGGCTTACAATATGCAGCACTCTCTGCTGCTACTGCAGCTGACCTCTCCACTAGCTCTTTCTCTCACCTACCCCCCCCCCCACTACTGCCATGGGAGTAATTTCTCTTTACTGCTCTAGTCCCTTTCTGCCTTTCAAGCCCCTTAGGGTAAAAACAACTTTGCCACCAGAACGGTGGTTCAGGAAGGTGGGGGGAGGCACTTCCATCCATTGTCTCCTCCACCTCCCGCTAGCTCCTTTTCTGTCCCACCAACATGAAGTAGGCCCCAGCCTGAGCTCCATAGGGGCTGGGAGTTGTAAGTGCCTGCAGGCACTTTCACTTCTAGCATGATCACAGTAGGGGGCTGGCTACGGCCCCAGTGTGTCCTCCTCCTTGCCACTCAACAAATCAGCATCCATAATATACTAGGGTTCAGGGAGCCCCCACTAGACCCCAGGGAAGGGTACTAATTTACTAAAAAAAAAAATGCTGGCCTCAACCACCAGGGAGCTTGCGCACCAGGACTAAATTTACATAGTGCCCCCGGCATATCTAGCCACAGGACCACTCATTTTTTTTCATTTTACCAAATGGCCTACTAGCCCCAAAGAGCTCACATTAGCTCACCTGGGCTACCAAGTAAAATACTGGCCACTCAGCCACAATGGGAACCAAGGGATTTTGCTGAACCCACCTCCAAAACCAAAATTCCTTTCCTTTGTACTTCAGCTACGACTGTGTTTTTCCCCCCAGCTAACCTATTTTTTCCTTTATTTTACAGTCAGACTGGACGCGGACTTCTTCACCATCAGATAAGTATACTTTTTTACCTAATCCATTCTTCCCACCATATTTTACCCTCGAAGTGCTACAGATCCTTTGTGACCCCCTTTCTATTCTTTTTTTACAGGTGCAGTGGACGACACCACTTTGAGACTCGTACCTCTTACTCTCTAGTGCTCATGTAAGACCTTCTACTTAACCTATATTGGGTGGGTTGACTGTAACAGGGCATCCATGTCCATTACAGAGTATGAGACGTAACTGGACAGCAGAGGCTGCTTTTCTAGATATGGCATGGGGAAAGTGAGGCGATGCCACTAAAAACCAGGGACTTAATTTACATGGAATTGGATGAGATAAGTGTTTGCCAGTGGAGGCAGTAAAGTGTGATGGAGTTTTGTTTTAGGTTCCCCCCGAATGGCAGATGCAGTTTCTGGGCAGAACACATCTGTGCCACCATCATAATCACAGACTTCCACACAGCATTGGATTTCTGTGCTGTCAGCTGTCTGGTATACGGGTAATTGACAAGCTTTCCCTCCCAGGAGCAGCCAATGAAGAGCAGGAGGGAGTAGGTGGGACTTCTGCCTGGAAGCTCACAAAAGGTTAAGTGGATTGTTTGAGCACAAATGTTTACAGTGACTATCTTTATCACTGTTATTTTGTAAGGTCATTGTGGATATGGAGAATGAAATGGTGCAGCAAGATCAGCAGCACAAAGGTTAGTAGATTTGTGGCATGTTGGTTTGTTTGGTGGACTGATGGATGGGTGGGTGGCCAGCTTGGAAAGCATGCTAGACATTCTCCATTCTTGAGTAGGATGAGAAGCATGGGAAGGGAGAGATAGATACGCTCAGGAGTGCAGCTTCTGTGTGTGTGTGTGGGTGGGGAGAATGCAGTGCTTCTGTGTGTGTGTGGGTGGTGGGGAGCACAGTTTCTGTGTGTGTGTGGCTGCAGGAGAAGCACAGTTTCTGTATGTGTGTGTGTATCTGTGGGTGGGGTGTGGGTGGAGGCACAGTTTCTGTGTGCATTTGTGTGTGTGTGTGTGTGTGTGTGTGTGAGATACAGCTTCTGTGAAGGGGGATGGAAGCACAGCTCCTGTATGTGTGTTGGGGGGAAAGCACAGTATTTGTGTGTGGGTGTGTGTGTGTGTGTGTGTGCGTGCGTGCGTGCATATGTGTGTGTGTATGTGTGCATGTTGGGGGGAGTACAGCTCCTATCTGGGGGGGAGAGCACAGCTCCTGTCTTGGGGAAAGCACAGCTCCTGTCTGTGAGTGGTAGGGGAGGACATCTCCTGGGTGTTGGGGGCCAGGAGATGACAGCTCCTGTATTGGGGGCCAGGGAGTGCAGCTCCTGTTTTGGGAGGGTGGAAGCGAAGCACATCTCGTGTGTTGAGGCATTGGGACCACAGTGTCTGTGTTGGGAGAGTGGGAGAGCACAGCTGCTATTTTGGGGCATGGGGAAAGCTGCTCCTGTTTCCTATCTGTTTTTTTTTTGTCCTCTATCACCATATCTCTGTTTTCCTTACTTAGATGTCTAAAGGAGACAGGAAATGATTTTTACATAGTTAACTGCCCTTCCATCATCCTTTCCATGCCAGTTATGTATTCTGATATGCTTTGATGATTTTTTGATAGATAAATAATCTAGCTTTGGGGTACCCTCAGATCTGCACTGAGTTCCACTCTCCTAAAGTGATTGCACTGTCCAAGATGGTGGCAGAGTATGAGCTGCCTGAGGTTTGAGCTCCGGAGTCCGAGTTTGTTTTATTTGTTTTATTTCATTTTTTATTAAATTGTGCTCCATTTTATTTTGTTTTAGTTAGTTTTAGTCAGTGAGGGTTGCCAGTGAGTTATATAGGTGTTCTCTAGCGAACTGTGGGCAAATAGTTAGTGCTTTGGCTACTTTTCCTGCTATTCAGGAGTTTAATTGGCTGTTATGGTGGGTAACTTCTGTTTCATGTGAGTCTATCGTTTCAACTTTTTGTGATGGCTGTTCTCCCTGTCCTGCCTGGTTATTTAGGAGTATCAGCTGCTTTTATTATTTTTGGCGGCTCACTTTGTTATTGTGAGTTTTACTGTTGAAATTGCGACGGGTTCCATTTTTTGGAAGCCGAAACAGACTCTGACTTTTATTCCACAGTGAAAAGTGGTTTGGAACCTGCTGCCTGGCTTTGTGAGCCTGAGTCCAGAGGATCTGGGTGGAATTTGTTGTGGAAACATTGTGGAAACCTCGATCTGCTTTTGCCGCCTGTTGTGGGGAAGACTGTGCAGTTGGAGGGCAGGCTGTGAAGCTGAGAAGTTCGGACTGAGCCTGAATTCATTATCTTCGAGGAGGTAGCTGGTGTGGTGAGAGTATACTCAGCGATCAAATGGATGTTTAGACTTTTACCTTAAAGCAGTGATGTGGTTTGGGAATTGTGTTCGGTGGGGGGGTCTCCTGTTTGTGCTTGGGGCTAAATGGCTGGTGTGCCCCTGTGACCAAGCAGGAGTTTCTCTGGTGACCCTCTGGGGAGCTGGAGAATTGATTGGATTTTCTCTCAAGCCTCCTGCAGGACATACCTAGAGGCTTGTCCCCAAGGGGGTTGTAGCTGTGGGTGGCCGGTGGTTAGGTGCCAGGGCCTGCTATTTGGCGCAATTGGATGGGGAGCCTTCCCTTAGATGTCTAGCTTTCACGTCCCAGCCCGCCGCTGTATCGGGGATATTTGAGCTGTGTTCTGAACATTCTCTGAGGCCTGTCTCTTCCTGCTATTTGAGGCATTGCCCTTTAAACTTTGGATTGACTTTTTTCTTCACTACGTCAGACTTGGACAGATTTTACTGCAATTTACCTAGATTTATAATATTTTTGGGGACATTGTTTAGATTTTATTTGTCTGATTCTTTTATATTTCTTTTATTGTTTACTTGTCTCTCAGGCTTCTGGTGAGAGCCGAGCCTGGGATTGGGAAGTCTTGGCATTTTTGAACAGGGGAGGTGGGAGCTTCTTTGGTTCATTCATAAAACATTTGAAATCACCTGTCTGATTTGTTGTAAAGGTCTGCTAGATCATTTATCATAGGGGACTGTTGGATTATTTTCATTAGTATAATCAAGGGTTTATAATTTGGGGGAGGCAACTTGATTATAGGATGAAAGTTTAAATTGTTTGATGTTTGTTTTATTTATTAATTAGTGGGATTACGTTGTGTTATAATAAGTGTATTTGAAATGTGTTGGGAGGGTTTTGAGACAGCTGGGCATTATTGTCCCACCATGCTCAGGGCATTCCACCCTTTTGACTGTCCTCCATTGCCAGCTGAGGTGTACAAGAGGTATTGAGCCTTGGGGATAGCCAGAAATCAATCAAAAAAGGGGCAGTCTGGGCATGGTGGGAGAATGGAGAGGGGTGGACGGATTGAGGTTGTTGGGACTAGGAGATGCCCTGGGGTGAAATGGGGTCAGGAAAGGGGGATTCCCTGCCTGGTTCCCATACCCAAGGGCTCCACAAATAGTGGGCAGGTCTCGGGATCTTTTTCGGTGACCCATTCAACTTGGGCAGTGTTATGCAATGCCAGATCTATTAGAAACAAGATGGCCATTATAGCTGATCTTGTTAGAACATATGATCTGGCATGCATTACCAAGACCTGGTTGGACGAGAATGCAGGCCCTGTCTTGGCATCTGCTGTTCCACCCAGGTTCTTGGTGATACATCGCCCGAGATTGGATCGTAGGGACGGGGGTGTAGCCATTATGTTTAAAATGGAACTGGGCCTTGTGGATGTGCCAGTGGAGTGCACTTGATCCTTTGAGTGTATCTTGGGAGCAGGTGTAGGGTTCAGGATACTCCTCATCTACCGTCCAGCCAGTGATGGGGGAGAATTCCTGAAGGAGTTTGCAGACTTCATTGTCGACATGGCCTTGGAGTCACCCAAATGGTTAATTCTGGGTGACTTCAATGCCTGGGTCAACGATGAACTCTCACAGTTTGGAAATAATCTCCTCCAGTTTATGACTATGCTGGGCCTTACACAGGTGGTTACCTCTGCTACCCATATTGAAGGTCACTCTCTGGATCTCATGTTCCTCCTGGGTATGGAGACATAGAAACGTAGAAACATAGAAGTTGACGGCAGATAAGGACCTCAAGGCCCATCCAGTCTGCCCATTTCTTTTTCTACCTTATAAATGTGCCATCGGCCTTTGCTCTGTCAGTGACCTATCTATTCATAGTCATTTGTATTGCTCCCTTATGCCTATCCCATGCCTGTTTGAAGCCCTGCACTGTATTCATAGCCACCACTTCTTGTGGTAAGCCATTCCATGCATCTACCACCTTTCTGTGAAAAAGAATTTCCTCACATTCCCCTTAATCGGCCTCCTCTAATCTCATGCTGTGTCCTCTTGTCCTGCTATTTTTCTTATATTTAAACATGTTAGACTCTTTCACCTTGTTTATGCCCTTAAGGTGTTTAAATGTCTCGATCATATCACCTCTCTCCTCCTTTGCTCAAGGGTATACATATTGAGCTCCGTTAATCTGTCCTCATATGTCTTCTGATGCAGTCCCTGCACCATTTTGGTTGCCCTTCTCTGGACTGCCTCAATTTGGTTAATGTCCTTGTGAAGGTGTGGCCTCCAATACTGCCGCATGAGTACTCCAGATGGGGCCTAACCAATGTCTTGTACAGAGGATTATTACCTCCTCTTCGACTTGTGATACCCCTACTAATACACTAACACTCCCTAGCCTTACCTACTGCTTTAGAGGTCTGCTTGGATGATTTTGGGTCATCAGTGATGATGATGCCCAAGTCTCTTTCTTCCTTTGTGACTGCTAGCAACTCCCCTCCCAGCCTATAAGTGGCTTCAGGGTTTCTCTTCCCTATGTGCATGATTTTGCACTTCTTTGCATTAAATCCAGTTGCCACTCTTCTGACCATTCTGCTAGTTTATCCAGATCTCTTCTCATTCTGCCCACCCCATCTGGATCATCTACTCTGTTGCAGATCTTGGTGTCATCTGCAAACAGACAAGCCTTACCCTCTAGTCCATCTCTGAGGTCACTAATGAAGATGTTGAATAGGACTGGCCCCAGGACTGATCCCTGAGGTACCCCATTGTGACTTGCATCTCTTCTGACTGTATACCATTTACCACCACTCTCTGTTTTCTGCAGTCAACCAGTTTGCCACCCAGTTGACCAACTTACGACCACTGAGCCTACCTAGCTTATTTAACAATCTTCTATATGGAACAGTGTCAAAGCTTTGCTGGAAGTCAAGGGAAGCGACATCAACTGCTTCCCCTTGGTCCACCACTCTGGTTACCCAGTCAAAGAAATCTATGAGATTAGTTTGACAGGACCTTCCTTTGTAAACCCATGCTGTCTTGGATCCTGTGCCCTATGGATTCCAGGTGTTGCACTATCCTTTCCTTAAGGAGTGCCTCCATAATCTTGCCCACTACTGAGGTAAGACTGACCGGTCTGTAGTTCCCGCCTCCTCCCTGCTACCACTCTTGTGAGTGGGATCACATGAGCCCTTCTCCAGTCTTCTGGGACCTCTCTGTGCTCAGAGACTCACTAAACAATTCTGCTAATGGCTCTGCTAGTTCCTCCTTTAGCTCCTTAGTACCCTGGGATGTATGCCATCAGGTCCCATTGCCTTATCCACCCTGAGCTTAGCAAGCTCTTGTAGGACCCTTTCTTTTGTGAAGGGAGTAGTGCTCACCTCCCTCCCCCCTGTGTCCATGATGCTGAGCCGTGGGCCCTGCCCTACCTTCTCTTCAGTAAATACTGAGCAAAAGTATCTATTTAGGATAGATGCCTTTACAGGGTCCTCCTCCTCACATGCCCCTTTTCTCCATTAAGCTTAGCAATACTCCTCTGGACTTTCTCCTTTCACTAATGTATCTGTAGAAAGTCTTGTCACCTTCTTTACTGTTGTGCTAGTGTTTCCTCAGTTTGGGACTTTGCCTGCCTTACTGCCTTACCTGCTTCCCTTAGGGCAGTTGGTATGCCTCCCTATCTTCATCCCGCTGTGTTCCCTTATATTTTCTGAAGGCCAGCCTTTTGGCTCTGACCTTTTCTGCTACTGTATTTGAGAACCAAAGTGGTTTCCTTCTTCTTTTGACTTCCTTTTCTGTCTAACACAATGGGATGTTGCTTCAAGTATTGTATCCTTAATGCTTGCCCACTTTGCCTGTACCTCCTCACCTGTGTTTCTTTTTGCCAGGGCTAGCTTAACTCTGTTGGCCATCTTATTAAAGTCAGCTCCTCTGAAGTCCCATATTTTTGCCTTGGAATGGGATGATTTAGATGTAGTAGCCAAATTGAACCATACCATGTGATGGTCACTGGCCCCCAGGTGACCTTCTACCTGGAGATCTGTGATCCCTTCTTTGTTAGTCAGTACTAGATCTAGGATAGCCCTGTCTCTTGTGGTTTGCTGTACCAGTTGTTTGAGGCCCTCCTGCAGGAAATCCACTATGAGTCTAGTTCTGGCAGATGTTCCTGCTGGTATTGACAATCTGTATCTGGCATGTTGAAGTCTCCCATTATCAGAACCTCCCTTTAGCTGTCATGTTTGTATATCTTCTAACAGTAATGTGTCTATGTCCTCCCTCTGGTCTGGGGCCTGTAGACAACCCCAGTTCTTATGGCTGTCCCATTTCCTGTTTCTAGGGTGACCCACAGTTCTTCTGGCTCCTTATGTGTATTCTGAATTTCTGTAGCTTTGATATTTTCATTAACATAGGGCCACTCCTCCCCCTTTTCACCTCGGTCTCTTCTGAACAATACATAGCCAGGTACTGAAGTCTCCCATGTGGTTACTGGTAAACCACGTGTCACTAATTGCTACTATGTCCAGTTTAGCCTCTGACATTGTGCCTGCAGGTCTGGGATCTTATTTCCCAGGCTGTGAGCATTGTGTACATGATTTTCCATTGGCCAGATTTTGGTGTGTTAGTTGTTGGGTGAAGTTTGGCATTACCCTGTGCATTGTATGGGGAGACAAACCTTTTTTCTTACCTGGTGATGCAAATGAACGGCAAACACGCTGAATTCCTGTTTGACCACTAGCTGAGGGGAGGGTGTTCTTCCCATTCGGACGATGTGGGTGCTGCACCCTCCCCATTTGCTAGTTTAAATATTCTGCAAAGACGTCAAACTTCTGCCCCAATGCACTGACTCCTCTTTAGTCAGATGCAGTCCATCAAATTTAAAGAACTTTCGCTCCCAGAACTGTTGCCAGTTCCCTACAAATCTGTGTCCTTTTCCTGGCACCAGTCCTTGAGCCACGTGTTTAGCTCCCCTATCTCCCTTCTCTGACCTTCCGTCCATCTGCTCCCTTCTCCCAGACTGGCAGGATCTCAGAGAAGGAGATGCCAGACGAAATAGATGATAGTTTGTCACCCAGCCTAGTCAGGTGTTCCTTGGTCTCCACAACTGACCGGCTGGCGAGATCGATAGTCCCTATGTGTACTAGGACATCAATGATTTCTCCTGCTTTGTGAACAATTTACAATGCGGTCAGTGTCTCTCCATGCTGATGTACCTGGAGACATCTGACCATCACCCTTGGCTGGAGATGGGTATCAACTCCCGAATCATGAGTCTCCTATGATCAAAGTTTTTGGATTTCCTTTGTGCTTGTTTAGTTTTGGTTCCTGATTTGGGTGAGTATTGTTGTGCTAGCTCCTGTGCCACAGTGTCCTGCTCTGCAGTGTCTTCTGCCTCTTTATTTGATTTCAGAGATGAAGCAGATACCTGTTTGTAGTGTTTATATGGTTTTTGGAGTAATGTGTTGGAGAGCAGAGAGTGATGGGGCACCTGATTTGCTCCTCTAACCACCTGCCAACCTCCTGGACCAACTACCCTCTGCGGTCGGGGTTTTCTGTTGGATGCTGGGAAATGGTGGGTGGTTCTTATAATGTATTTCCTCTTCAATATGAAATTTGGGCGTGCAATCTCTGCCCATGCTGCCGGAGCTGAGACCTAAGATCTCCAAGGCCCAGCATGTAGGACAGTGTCCTAAATCCTGTAAGACTGTCCTTCTGAAAATTGTTCCACAGTACCTGCAGTTAATGAAATCCATTCCAAATAAGTTGCTGGGTTTGTAACCTAGTCAGAGTAATTAGAAGGAGAAAAAAAAAATGCAAGTAATGGTTTAATTGTGCTTTGTTTAACTTGTTATAACAAGTTAAATTACTAGTGCCCTGTAAATGAGATCACCTTGGAGGCCCACTGATCCACCCTTCCTGCTCTGCCACAGGAAATGTCACAACTGTGGTACCCTATAAAAGGAGTGTAGCGTGGGGTGGTTGGGGATGAGGGTGGGTGGCTGGGCCCTTCCCTGCCTAAAAGAAGAACCACGACGAAAGAACAAGGAGGTAAGAGCAGAAACAATCAGTCAACAACAAATGCAGTAACCTGAAAGCTTATCCTAATGTTAGATAAAACTGTAAAACCTGTAAGTACCACCTGTAATAATTTCAGAGAAGATATACCCTGTAAGAACACTTTGCTCCAGAGAAAAATAAAGCAGTAACAGAAGATATACCTTGCAAAAGACAATTTGAATCAGAAGATTACAGCAGTAATCTGTTAGCACACACCTGTAGGCACACCTTGTAATAATGCAGAAGAAGGTATACCAGCAACAACAATTTGAATCAGAGAAAAAATAAAGCAATGAAATGTTAGCAACAAACAGTAGCAATCCCTGTGAGTAAAAAATAAAAACACCACCACACAGTAAATCTGCTTAGCCAAACTAAGTCTTAATCCTTCTCCCTTGCTCTGGTAAGTTTCTCTACTCTGCCTTTCAAGCAGTCTTAGAAGGAAAGAGCTCAGGTGAAGCTAGGTGCCTTGGCCAGCAAACCAAGTCTTCTACCTCCAAGATATCCACACATCTGGGGGTGGAACCAGTTGGTTGGTCTGACCATCACACCATAAGGTTCAGTTTTGGGGCACCCCCAAGTAGGCCTGCCCCTACAGAGATGGTCCAGTACCGCCCTTTGAGGGGAGTTACTGGAGAAGGATTATTGGCGGTGCTGGACCTATCGGGTTTATCGAGTGAATGCATGAGTCCAGACAGTCATGTACTGGCTTTATAATAAGGCGGTGGGAGATGCTCTGGACTCAATAGTGCCTGTCCGTGTTCACCCACTCACTCTGCACCCAAGGACCCTGTGGTTCGATGGGTCCTTGAAGGAGCAGAGGAGGGTGGGTCGAAGGCTAGAGAGAGCTTGGTGGAAATCCTGCCTTGATGCTGACAGGCTTAGATTGATGGAACATTATAAAATCTATCAATCAGCAATAACTCGTAAAAAGGCAGAATTCCTGTCCGGGGAGATTGCTGCTGCACAAAATCGACCAGCTCAGCTCTTTCGGACTGTGGACAGACTGTGCAATCCAGTCTGACTTCAGTCTGAAAGAGGTTTTTCACAAATAAAGGGTGATGAGCTTGCTCGATTTTTTGCAGATAAGGTTGCCAGCATCAGGACAGGGATTGGCCCAACTCCCTATATGAGGGATTGTGGAGATCGGCGGGAGGTTGTGTACACCCGGTCTGTCTGGTCTGACTTCAGCTGGCCTGAATTCTTGGACACTGTGAGGATTGTCCAGACTTTGCGACCCGCCAGCTGTAGTTTGGATCTGGGCCCTATGCCACTATTGATACATTGCGTAGATGCTATCTGCCCGATCCTTGCTGAAATTTTCTGCTGTTCCTTGGAAAAGTGGGTTTTTCCTGATCCCCTCAAGGAGGCAGTCATTTGACCACTCCTTAAAAAACTTTCCTCGGTTCCAGACTGTCTGACGAACTACAGACCTGTCTCTAATCTACCCTTTGTGGGTAAGGTTATTGAGAAGGTGGTTGCGTTGCAGCTGGATGACCATCTTACAACCCACAATGTCCTGGATGCTCTCCAGTCTGGATTTAGGAAGAGACATAGCATGGAGAAGGCCCTTGTTCGGGTGTTAAATTATCTCCTAATTGCGAGAGATTGAAAGGCTTGTACTATCTTAGTTCTTCTTGATCTCTCGTCGGCATTTGACACTGTGGACCATGGTTTGCCTTTGGAGCACCTGTGGCATTTCTGTGGATTATCTGCCACAGTTCTAAACTGGTTTTGTTCTTTCCTCACAGGCAGGTCGCAGAAGGTTGTCACTGGAATTTATTCCTCTGATGCCCTCCCCCTGTCCTGTGGGGTGCTGAAGGGCTCCATATTGGCATCCATGTTGTTTTCAGTGTACATTCTGCCATTGGAAAATATCATTAGGCAATACAGTTTGGGTTTTCACTGTTATGCAGATGATACTCAGCTGTATATATCCTTTATGCCCGGACAGTGCTTAACAACTGTCTAACCGAGATCAAAGATTGGATGAGCACTAGCTGGCTGAGGTTAAATCCTGACAAGACTGAGGTGTTGGTTGTGGATCCAGGTCGTCCGGAGGTGGTTCTTGGGTCTGGGCTTCCTTTGGGACTATGGATTGATGGTGTCCAGCTCATGACCTCAGATTGGGTGTGTAACCTGGGTGTTATTTTCGATAGAGGTTTGACTTTGAAATCTCAGGTCTCGGCTGTCGTTAAATCTTCCTTTTACCATCTAAGGAATATCACCCAGGTGAAACACCTGGTTCCTCTGGCTGACCTCCCTATATTGCTCCACACCTTCATAACCACCCACCTTGATTACTGCAATGCCCTCTATCTAAGGCTTCCTGGGGTTGATATCCACCATTTGCAGCTGGTGCA
Source organism: Neoceratodus forsteri (assembly GCA_016271365.2). Classification (NCBI taxonomy): domain Eukaryota; kingdom Metazoa; phylum Chordata; order Ceratodontiformes; family Ceratodontidae; genus Neoceratodus; species Neoceratodus forsteri. The sequence continues at coordinate 62,152,445 of CM057453.1, forward strand.
GAACACGGCAGCCAGGCTTCTGACTGGTACATCTAGGACTAGTCATATTATGCCTGTGCTGCATGAACTGCACTGACTGCCGGTACAGTGACGGATCACCTTTAAGGTCGGCTTGCTGACCTATAAAGCCCTACATGAGCAGGGTCCCTGATATCTGCAAGAGCTCCTGATTCCCTACTGCCCCCGCCATTCACTCTGATCCGCAGTCGAGGGATTGCTAGAGATTCCCAGGATTCATTTGAAAACATCTGGGGCACTTGCTTTTTCATATGCTGTACCTTCCCTGTGGAATTCTCTACCTTGTAGGTTAAGAGAATGCCTGACCGTTATGAGTTTTAAATCTGATTTTAAGACTTATCTGTTTTATCAAGTTTTTTCTGTATGATTTGAATTTCTGTTATTGTTTATATTGGATTTTACTGTAAAGCGTCTTGATAATTTGAAAGGTGCTCAAGAAATACATTTTACCTTACCTTACTTAAACCAGCTACTGCTCTTGATGTTCATATTTCAAAGACATTCTATGGCATCAGAAACTCCCATTCCATGCTATTCATCTGAATGGCCTGGAAAGGTGTTTGTGATGTCATAGAATGTTCAGGCAGTATGAAAAGAGAGATCAGCAACTGCTGAAGAGAGAAGGATTCAGGGTCCTTGAAAAGGCAACAAAATTAGATTATTAATTTAACAAAAAGGTCAAAACATACCAGAATACTGGGTAGCCAATAAAAGAACAACTAGAGGGCATCTAGAGGTGTAAAACCTTTTTACTATCTCCTTGAAGAGCAACTCTGCACTTCAGCAGGTGCTTTAATAAATAAGATATTTTAGCCGCTTTAATTTACTAGAGATTACAATTTTTATTGTCAGTGTTCCTTTCCAAGATTTACAGCACATCTTGGTAGTCCATCTGAAAAGTCTGTATAGAAAACATTGCAAACGTTTGCCTCTCCCCTGTTAACCTCACAATGCGTTTGTTTATGACATCATAGTACTCACCATGGCAGACTGTGATGTCACAAACAGTAGTTGTGTGGTTAGCAGGGGAGAGTCAGATACATTTTGAAAGACTTGGTGAAATAAGTGCTGCATTTATATTTAATAGATCAACAGCATGGGAAAGTAAAAAACAACAAATAACTAGAAAACAGTAAAGTTAAAGCACAATGGGTGTAAATGTAATGTTTTAAAGCTTTTTATTATAATAGAGAATTGCTCTTTAACTCTATCTGTTCCACTAAAACACAGCTTTCTTCACTCCTATGCTGTATTCTACCCTTTGTATCTCTCAGCTCCCTATCTCTACACACAGTACTATAAGTTCCTCATACTTACCTATTTTTACCTTTATTTCAACTTGTCTTGCCAGACATTTGCTGCCCTCACCAAAGTTAAATACTAAATTTAGTATTAAAGTGGTCATTAATTTGTCTTTAAAGACTAATTATAATCAGTTGGTCCAGTGGCACAGAGGGTTGAGGCATAGCCTTACCTCGTGTCATTCCAGCAACCCAGGTTTGGGAACAACCTCAGGTCATCGGGAAGTTGGCTGGGGGGAGGGGAAGGAGCAGGACTGAACTGCCCATGGCAGCTCTACTCTACAGGTGTGGATGCTGTCCCTTCCGCAGTCCCTTCTGCAGTCCCATCACCACCGGGTGGAGGTCCAGTGGCAGTGCAGGTGGAGAGGGCAGCTAGTAGGGTGGGGCACTCTGTAGTGCCTGGCATGCATATGCCTCCACACGTGTATGTTCAGCGCCCCAGGTGAAAAACAGAAAAAAGCCTACAAAAATTGTAAATAAAGACTAATTATAGTCATTGGTAATCATCTGTAGTCATCAACAAACTAATACAGTCTCTAATGATAACAAATTATAAGAAGTATTCAATAAACTATTTGTTTAAGAGTAAAGTATTACTAAATGAAGATTAGAAATAGATCTGCAATGCACTTGAAAATACAATTTTTCGAATATTCACAGTTTCCCCTATGAGAAACTGAAAATGCCTCAGTTTGACTGTTCTGTATAAATAAAGGTTAAAAAAGTGGGTTTTCTGAGAGCTCTCCTATATCAATCCTCCCCCCCCCCATTTATTTTCTGTAATGTATAGGGCAATTTTTAAAACTAACCTGTTAATATATTTCTGTTACTTTAAACATCTGCTCATAAGAAAACTACAACTCCCAAAATCCTTTGGGTGAGGGGCACTTCCCAAGACACATGTGATCTCCCAAAATCCTTTGGTAGCATTTTCCAAAAAGTTGAACTTACTCTATGTTTTGAATTCTGAAGGCTAGGAGAGTAGATAGCTGAGATTCACAAGTTTTTTTTTTAACTTTATTTATGCACCATACTCACGGGGAACTCTCTCAGGCATCCACCTAATCTAGCCGCTCTACCTCCGAGCCTGAAACTCTCCAACCCCTGGCACCAGCCCGGTGATCCCCCTGGCTCTGAGCCCCCCGAGGTAGGGCCGCCCTTTCCTCCCAGGGTGCTCTATCTACAATTTAGCATGCCAGGCTGGGCTCAGCCTGGGGTGAATGGAGTCCGGCTGATGGAGTGTGGCGATGGGCGGTGGTGCTGTCACCTATCCCCGTGGAAGGGAATTTTTCAGCTTTGTTACCCCTAGGGAAGTGAAGTGCAATGACGTCTGCGCATGGCTACCCTGTTGACATCTGCTGCACTCCCCGCCCCTTATGACTCTTGCTGGTGATCCTGTAGTACCCTCAATCTCCAAAGGGGGTCACAAGGACACCGAGCGGCCCCTGGAACCTTCCCCAGGGAGAGGAGACCAGTCCTACAGATGCTCGATCCTCTTCCTCCCCTGCCGACCCCTGGCTCCCCGAACTCATTCCCGAACCCGGGTCCCAGTGTGGTATGAGGTGTGGCATCCAGCACCTCAACCCTCAGTGCTGCTCCCTGTTTTTTTGTTTTGTTTTGTTTTGAGCACTGAGAAAGGTGCTCTTTAAAGGGTCCTAATTCATAATCAGGACTGATTTTGACAAGCAGCATCCTTGAACTGCCAAGTCGCTAAGATGAGTGATTAGGATAGTTTTCCATTTTTCATAAACTGATCCCCAAACCAAGCTCCATATTCCCAAGAAGTCATCCTGTTGTCCCATTGAACTTTAAAGAGTCACTGACATGGTCCAAGCATGCAACTCATACCAAGGAGTTGCCTGCCCGAGGAGTTAATTTAGTCCATGTTTGATTTTTTTATTAAGTGATTAAAAGTATTAGAACAGAATTTATGAGCGGGGCATTAAAGCAGTACTTGTAATCATTCACAAAAAATTGACTAAATTAACTCCTTGGGCAGGCAACTCATTGTACGAGTTGCCACTATCCAAAATCATCTCCTCAGTCAGCACATCCCCTGTTAAGTGCAGAATGCACACAAATAAAACAAATAGCACACTGGAATGGGAAGACAAAGCTTGGAGTCAGACTATTTAACAAAAAAAAAAAAGAACACACAGGAGAACTGTCGTGTGGCTCATCTTAGTAACTAGACAGTTAAAAAGCCCCCAATGCCATTAGGACAAGTCTGAAAAAATGTAATATTTAGACTCAATTAAGCTTATCTTTTATAGTTCTTTCTGAAATGCCCCCCATTATTCTCTAATTATAAGGGCATTTACAGGAAATTAGGATATCTAGCAATCATTTCTTCTCTGGTTGTTTGTCTACACCTGACATCACAATTCTGTTTAAAACATAATAATCTGTTGCAGTGGAGGTAATTATGATGTCATAAACAGGGGAACTGTGATGTAACTGGTGGAGAAGCAGCCAGAGCAGATAATGTGTATGATATTTTTTTCTTTAATCTGTTTATCTCCTGGTCTACCTGGCTGCCTCCTTCTGACAGCCCCCAGCCCCATCACCTGGTTTCTCGGCGCACCTTACAGCGACATCCTCTGCCACAGGATTGTGGTGGTGCCCTAGTCATGGATGTGGGGCCTGCATCATGCTGCCTTGGGTGCTTTTCCTCCTGGTTTTTGCCCTGGGCCCCCAGACATGCAATGGACACGATTTGCAAGCTCAGCTTCCGTGGAGACACCCCCAGCATCCTAAACATAGGTTCCCCTTCCCTACGTAGTGGCGTTGCATGTGCTGCCACACAGCTGCTACTAAATCACAGTCAAGCAGTGCACCATACTAACCCCCCCTCCCCGAGGAAGGAGAGCTGTCCTAGGGGTGCTCAATCCTTCATCTCGTCACTGGCCCCCGAGCAACCCAAGGCCATTCCCGACCCTGGGTCGCCAGCATGACAGGAGTGTTTTTTTTTTTTCAACTAACTAATTACACCACAACTCTGGCATGTGCCGTCTTCATCAAGTACCCCCAATTCTGTCACACCACATCTCCAGGACTTTGCTTATCCCCCCAGATCCCCCATAGTGAGACAAAATCTGTGATCAGTTGGAACTGCCTGGTCAGTAGGGGAGGGTCCTGCGGGATACTAGCATTATCCTGCTGCCCTGATGGTTCTTTTCTACCATATTTATTCCCTCCCCTCAGAGTCAGTGGCATCAACGCACCCATGCATGCGTGCATGCATGTAACAGTCATGCACACGTTCAAGCTGACACACTCCCACTCCCCTAACTTGGTGGCCACTATGATGTCTCCTGCACTACTGCGGGGGGCATTTGTACATAGGCAAAGGCAGCCACCCTCTTCTTCAGCCAGCTCATCACCACCCTGGCTCATTTCCAAATTTGGGTCGCTAGCACTGCAAGCGGTAGCACTACCACTGCGCCAATGGGTCAGCTTATCTAAACCAGCTTCTTGATGTATAACTCCAACCTGTTTCTTGCTGGTTCCTACTTATAACTCAGAAAATATACAGTATGCCCAGCAGCAGTGCATCACTTTAGACACTAGATTCTGGGGTGAACTTTGGAGGCTGGTGCTTGGGTGACTGGCTACAAGAGATGCTGCTGATTGCACTGCATCACAGCAGGGGATGGTCTGGTGTATGTTCTGTAGCCCCCCAATGTTTTTTCCTCTTTCCCCTGACATGCACCCCCTGGAGTTCATTATATAAAGTCCTTGCAGGGTGGTTTGATGCTCTGCCATCTGGGAGCCGCACTGCCTGATGCTGTAAAGCCAGGGGGCGGATTCCCTGTGCCTATGCTGGGGTCGACAAAAATGTTGTAGCACCTATATGGTTAAACTGGCCAAAATTACCCACACTGTGCAGGTGCATGCTATTAGCTCTTGCTGTCCATTGTTCAGTGGCTTTCAAGTTCCTCACTTTAAAAAGCAGGTTTGTAGTATAAACAGGTCTCCCCTTCTCCAAGATATGCCATTGCTTACCTTCCGGTTTAGATAGTCCTCCTAAAAGTTTTACTTTTTGCACAGTATGTTTTATGAATTTTAACCTGTAAAACAGCTCCGTGGAGCTGGTTTGTAAAATGTGAACATTTAAGTGCTGAATTTGAGAAAGGACGGCCACTGCTCACCTAACAAGAACTTTGTTAGTTGAGCGGAGGCCTTCCTTTCTTGAATTCAGTGCTTGTACATCTTGAGAGTGTCAACTGCCCTGCAGTGGCTGCAAATGTATCTACAACAGCCCTAGGCAGGAAAATGCACATTGCACAGCTCTGGCACTGCACAAGGTTTACGTCCCTTCCAGTGTCATGTATGCTAGTCTGACCTCCCCATCTCTGAGGCTCCCCCAAGATGTTATTCTGTATCCAGCCTGTGGGTAAACAGAAGGTTTTAGTCTTTAGTGCTATTAGTCACTTCTCACCAGCAGTAAATCTATCATTGACAGTGTGGGGTAGCCAGAACTCTCCTTGCTCCCCACTGTACCTGGTCCTGTGTTTAAACAGTGCATTTCAGTATCCAGTACTGTCAATCTTTACCTAAAGCCAGTGCATAATGGGCTTGTTTACAATAAAGAGAATCCAAAAGTTTAAATCAAATTCATAGTTTTTATGAATGAAAATAACTAACAATATAATAATAAAGAAAATTCTGCTTGCCAATGAAAAGTAAATTGAGTTAGTGGTTTGGATGTTATTTTGGACAGAAAATCTGCCACTCTTTTGGAAGCTGTTTACTGACCCTGTGGATAAACAAAGGGCTTGTGTTCTCCTTTATGACAGTTCTGATTGTGTGAGGCACAATTGTCTTCCCTTAAACAAATCACAGCTACCCTAAAAAGTCCTGCTCTTCATGCTTCATTAGCATGGGGGGAGGGGAAAACATAGCAGCTTGAACTTGAAGTAAAAACAATACACCTGGTTCATGCATGTGCACTGTGCTACTTCTAGGAAGATTTGTCACATTTCCCTGCCTTTTCTTTTCGCAACCAATAAATGTTTCTGCTGCTTTTACAGATATTATTGACACATAAGTGGTAACAACAAAATGAAACTACAGTACTCAGCACCAGCTCATTTTGGGTGGTAACACATTCACATGCCCCACCTCCCAATAGGCTGTTGCTAGGACAAATGGCCACCACCCGTAAATGTGATCACAATTTTAACTGGCCTGCAAAGCAGATCAGCCCTAACAAACTGAGAACTATTTGTATTTTAATTTCAGTGTTTGTAGACTGGGAAAAATCTTGCTCCTATGCATATCCTGGTTATCGAAGAACACGTGGTTGCTCATCTTGTTACAAAAAGTCAGCTTCATATCAGGTCTTATGTTATGTGTGTGGAGGGGGAAGAAAGAGTTTTGTACAGAACAATTTGTTAGCCTTTGTGTGAACACATGCAGAGTTGAATTCAGAATTCTGCCAGCATAATTGTGCAGAACTGTGACATTGTGTAGTCCACAGTAGACAGTCCATCTTTTGTATATGGGGAAAGGCAGGGAAAAGAAAAACAGCATGAGACATGCTAGGAATAATATAAAGAGAGAGAGCTGGTGCCAGCTCACTGGTTCAGCAGCAAGGCATCCATCTGTAGCACCGATGGCCCAAGTTCAGGAATAAGCTCAGGAGTTGGAGGGCCAGCCAGGGGGAAGAGGATGGAGCATCCAAGGGACTGCTCTCCTTCTCTGGGGGGAGGGTTGGGAGTGCTGCTGGCACCTGTCTGACCCCTAGCTGAGACTGGGGTTTGGAGCATCGGAGCTCACTTTGGAGGGGGAGTGGTGGGCAGGAACCAACATAAGGTCTTGGCATCATTGTATGCTTGCCACTCCATTGGAGAGGTGAAAAACTGAAAAAATTGCCCCATCTGAGGTACCAGATGATGACCCCCTCATGAAGTCCCTGTTGCCGCTAGCTGCCTGTGCATTATTCTCATCCCCCAGACCATCACACCCAATGTCTCATTGTCCTTCTCCCCTGACAGCTGCAGGGGGGCCCCCTGGCAGGGACACACTGGCTCATCTGGGGGTGACAGCAAAGCTTGGGGATCTGGAGGCTGCTATGGTGGCTGGGGGCTGGTGGCCAGTTAAGTCTGGGACTCGATGGTGTGTGGAGATCTGGTGGGCTGGGAATAAAATGATTAACAAAAAAAAGAGAGAGCTGGGAAAGGTGAGAAAACACAGGAACAGAGGCAGAGGCAGACACAAATTCCTTTAAAAACCATGCTGTAGTTCATAAAAGCACATTTGGAAACCAGAGATGGGTGAACCAGTTGAGGTGAAATCCCCCACCTCACACAGATGGTTTGACAGTTCTGAACACATTTTAGCCCATTCTGAGCTAATATCTAAATGGGTGATGTGTCCCCCACATTATGAGGTTCAGTGTCCTACATTTTCGCACATTTTGAGTGTCACTGTCCCACATTTCAGGGAAAAAAGGTTGACAGGTATGAATACCACTGATATGCCCGTTAAGCTGTCAAAGTTTATTTGTAATGTGAATGTGAAATTCAATGTTGTATTAAAATTAAGTGCCCCATAGTGGTGTTCCTGTTCTTTATGTTTTTACCCAGTACCGCCTTCCCAATTATTATCATAAGGAGGGACTGTCTCTTGTTTTAAATTTTTAAAAAAGTTGCTCTGTCTTGCTTTTATAGTTTCTGACTCTCTTGTCTCTAAAACCAACCCTGTGTGTAAACCACTACTGCATTGTTATAGTTGCTGCTACCAGTTGCATCACTAGTTGCAGTCAGTCAGTGGCCCCTGATGCTAATCCTTTTACTTCATCTGCTACATTGATAGGTCAAGAGCAGTTCCTCAATCTGCTCAGTTTTCATCAAAGAAAAATCTTATGCAAGCTGTGGATATCAGCATTAGGTTCACTGATTGATTTTGACTTTTACAACCAATGATATCATTGGTGGGATCTTCGTGATATTAGTAATGATTTTATGTGGGAGCAACATACAGAACTGCTTTCATAGACTATGGAGACAAAAAAAAACAACAAAATAAATAAAAAGTGAAAGACGTATAAAATGCAGAAAGAGAACGGAGATGGGGTGGGGGCTGGTAAGCAAATATGAACTGAAAATACCGCAATGTTTCGCATTCCCAAGGGCACTTGGCATAACAACCACCATGGATGTATGATCCTGTCAGAAGAACCCACACAATATTGTGCCTTGTTGTTGTTTTTCTTTTAAGAAGAATCAGCATTTATCTAGTGCTTTTAATACACATGATGATTTTATATGTTGTTACCTTCTGATACACTGTACAGTTTTCCAACAGATGTATTTATGTGTACCTTTTGTTCCCATTTGATGTTGTTTCAAACCGTTCCTGTCTCATACCTTACAAATTATATTTGTTTGATTTTTGTACTCCCAATTCCCTCCCCCCACCTCCCCCGGACACACTGGGAGATGAGCTATTAGTTTGCTCAGTGTGCCTTTACGGGTGAAACTTTTTACTAAATAATAAATAAAATACACAGTGTATCCCAAAGCACTTTACAAGCAATGCTAGACTGGTAGTGAAGTGACTGAATGTATAGTGGTGGCCATATCGCACATCATCACCCACACACAGCCTGGACAATTGCATGAACTATTTTTTTTTTGGGAAGGGGAATATTAGCCAGGACTTTGGCGAAATTCCCCTACTCTTTGAATTTGCAGGATTTATCTTGATTTTTCATTTGAAACATGAATGAAATGTATTGCTTTTTTGTTGTGTCTTGTTTTTTGTTTTGGCAGTTTGGTGAAAGGGAGGGGGAGGATTTATTGCCTTGTTATAGTAACTGAAAAGTATTTGTTCTTCCCACATGAAGTTACTGTGGAACAAGCTGCAAAAGACTTTGTAACTGGTTCACCCCATCAATCTATCAGCATTCAGATCACTTAATGATCATCCCTTTAAGGAATCCTGTAACTGTTTCCCATTAATTTTACTTTACCTTAAACTTTAGAGTCCGTTCCCCCCGAATTTCATCATATCTGTAGCATTGGCCTTCTCTTAGGTACTCCTGTCCTGATATGCTTCCACTCTGCTAACTCCCTCCCCCTACTGAAATCTTCCCTCTATTTTCCCACCTTATCTAACACTTATGGATCTTGACAGGTTCTTGTATACTTTGTATAATTTGTATACTTTGTATAATTTAAATAGGTCCTGATGTCTTGACATTTGACAGTCTTATATGTTCCTTATATTGCACATTGCCATGTACTCTTTGTAACATTGTGTCATGGTATTGCCATAATCTTTGTATATGTAATCCATTTGTATGTTCTGCTTATGTATGTAACCCTTTTTTATTATGTTATTAAGTACCCCCAGGTCCATCTTGAAAATGAGCTTTGCTCAATGGTGTTCACTTGGTTAAATAAAGATGTTGTTTGATTGATTGAATGTGTTTGTATTATAAATTATTTGTGGAGTCTTTATAATACAGTCCCTACTCTTTGCGAAGAGTGCCTTGGGTTCTTTTACTTCCGCCTGGACACCCACCAGGACAGCAACAGGATGGGTAGAAGAGACCTTGGTTTAATATCTTATCCAAAAGGACAGCACTCCCCAACAGTACAGCACCCCCCACTAATACTGTACTCCAGTGCCAGTGTTCAGGTATAAGCTCAATCCTGCTGTAGGATTAGAACTCATGACACTCTGGCCCAGAGGTAGATGTATTACCAACTGAGCCACACTGACAGCTGACAGCTTGAGATACAGTGTACATGAAATGTGGTTCATAAAATCCCCTTCTATTATATTCTGTTCTGACAATTAAAATGTGGTTTTACATAACACTTGTTAAATAAAACGTTATGTTACGTTACGTTACGTTACGTTACGTTACGTTACGTTATGTTATGTTCATGCAGCTCTGCTTTCCTACAACAAAGATTTTTAGGACAGCAAAAGGCATAATTATTGAATCTAAGATTAGACTTGAGCTGGACAAAGACAACAGAGCAATATGACAAAAAATGATTTCCTTATAAGCAACAGACCCAAACAGAATGTATGATAATTAAGTGGTAAGGAATGATGGAGAGCTGGTGACCATGAAGTAATCCCAACCTCCACGTAGGTAATGGTGAGTGTAGTTTACCTTAGGGCTGGGATTATAGCTCAGTAAATTGTCCTTCCCCTGGAGTCCATGTACTGCTATTATGAATTGCTGTAAACCATTACCTTGTATTTTACTTATTTATTGAACAGTTTTGTACCAGAAAAATTCTCCTGAGCTTAAAACAACTCATTTCCAGAGATATCAGGGAAGAGATAGATGGGGATAATAAAAAAGATAATAATTCCAACAGTACAAGTAAGTAAGAACATACAACAGGGTGTGTGTTTGTGCTCTGAGATATGCACACTTCAGTATGTTTTGTGGAATAAGGCAAACCTGAGTGCCTTCAACCATCTGGGAAGTGACTGTGTGTTAGCACGCTAATGGGTGCAACATTAATATACTGTACTGTAAAGGGGAAAAACACATGAAAAAAGGGCAGGCTTACAGTCACTGGGGAATAATGCACAGTCATGTGATGCTTTTGCATCTATGATAGAGTAGGATTTATGTTACCCATAATGTGGAAATAGTAGTACAGAAGCAATATTTGATTGGTGAATATAATGGAAACAGTGCAATTAAGTAGAAAAAACAGGACCTGAAAAAGCACCTAGGCATTTCACAATAAACTAATAAAGTACTGCCAAGTCCAGATTTAAAGGCAGCACTTAACATTACATCCCCTTAGTCAAAGGCAAGGAGGATCATTTTCACAGTGATCTCCCACTGTGAAGGGAATGGGCACAAGCTTTGTTCCTGTAAAGCATGCCAGGCTTAGTGACCAGTTCCCTGTGGATGGTACCAATTAGGGAGCAGAATCTGAGATGTCTGTCCAACCAGAAACCCAGATATTAACAGAGGAGACTTTTTCTAGCTAGTAATCATCAAGAGTCATGAAATCTGAGGGATACTGTATCCTAGCCAGGTACTGCCATCATGAGTCAAACGTCAGGTAGATAGTCTTTTTGGCATGTAGGGAAAACTGGTTAGTGCCAAACCAGTGTTGTACATAGATGAAGTCCTGCTGCATCCAGATCAGCAGCAGAAGGGTCACAGGCAAAAAGCATAATGTCACCTGTTATGCCAGCTCTTATGAATCCTTTGTCTAGATCCTATGTAAGACCAAATTTTGATTATTGTTCCCAATTCTGGCATCCAACTAAAGGAACATGATCGAGATAAATTAGAAAAAGTGCAAAGAAGAGCAACACAGCTTATGTCAGGGGTAAGGAAACTTAACAATGAAAATAGATTAAAAAAGTTAAAACTCATGTCTCTAGAACAAAGAAGGATACAGGGTGGTTTGCTCCTCTTGTGGGATGTTATTAAGGACCCTTTACTGTTTACTGAAATTGGTTTGGATTTTAAACAAAGCACATTGAACACTCCAGGACACCCATTGTAAGTATGTAGAGTTAAATTCAGTAGCAATAGAAGGTAGTATTTTTACTCCCAAGTATTGTAAACCTTTGGAATACCCTTCCCATGACAAAATTAAAAAGTCTCTCTTCAAGAAAAGACTTGATGACTGGATTCTAAATACTCTGAATCTATGTTAATATGGAAATTGAGATGGGAGCTTTGCACGGGCTTATTGCCTTGTGCTCCTCATCTATCTTAGTATCTTAGTATCAGCATGCATGTGAATGTATGACAAGCCATAGACCTTTAAGAGATCATTCAGGAAAATCAAGAACAAGATAGGGCCAAAAACAGAGCCTTTCAGAACTTCAGACCCAACTAGAAGGAAGGAGAGGGAATAGTCTGACAGTTTAGTACCTGCCCACCAGGTAGAAGCTTAACCATTTGACTCCAAGGTAAAATAGTCCAGCACCTATTAGGGCAAGGGCAAGGCAGGACAATTTAATGTATATAGTACCCAATCCCAGAGACTCTGGGCACCTCATAACAAATACAACAAAATAAAATTAAGAATACAATAGATAGCCAAAGTATAAAACATTAAACTCATGAATCCCAGGCCAAAACTTGATGTAACAAAGTGAGTTTTTAAAGATCTTTTAAAAGAAGCCAGTGAAGGAGCACCTCTCACCTCTCAAGAAGGGCGTTCTAAAGAATTGGAGCCGTGACACAGAACGCTCTGCTTCCCAAGAATTTTAGCTGAGATCTTGGGATGGGCAAGAGGTCTGCCACCACTGACTGGAGGACGTGACCGGGGGTGTATGGAGCTAGGAGTTCTTTCAGGCAGTGTTGGGTAGTAATGCGTTACAAGTAAAGCATTGCTGTAATCTAACTACATTGCTGTGTGACTTGTAACAGTAATGGATTACTTGCAAGAAACTGTAATATTGGGATATTACAGATTACATTTTTATTTGCAAGTAATGCCGTTTGCATTTTGTTTATATTACTTGTGGGGTGGTGCTAGTAGGTGACTTCAATCTGCAAGGAGTGGAGTGGAAGACACACCTGCCACTAAGTGTAGAAGGGAACAGATAATGCTAGACACCTTCCAGGATAACTTCCTGATGCAGTTGGTCAGCGAACCAACTAGGGAAGGGAATACCCTTGACCTCATACTGTCTAACGGGGAGTGGGTGAGGGATCTGAGGGTGAAGGAACCACTGGTGGGGAGTGACCATCGGACAGTATGGTTCCAGTTGCAGCTGGGCAGGGAGAGGGGGGCATCTGGCACACAGGTGCTAGACTTTAAAAAGGCTGACTTTAAAAAGATGGGTGAAGTGGTGCAAGGGTTCCTGGACAGAATTCAGCCTAATATGGACATGAATCAGAGGTGGGAACTCATTAAGCTGGGGATAGTGGAGGCAACAAATTCCTGCAACAAAGCCCAAAGTAAAAAGACTAGGGTGAAGAAACCTAGCTGGATGAGCAAGGGTGTCATAGACAGGGTGAGGAGGAAAAGAGTCACCTATAGGAGATACAGGAGAACTGGGAGGGGGGAGGACAGGGAGAAGTACCTGAAGGAAGCAAAGGAGGTGACCAGGGAAGTAAGGGCAGCAAAGGTGTTAAGGGAGCTCAGACTGGAAAAGGGAATTAAAGAGGGGGGGAAAAAGACTTCTTCAGGTACATCAGTGAGAAAAGGGGTTGTAAGGACCAAATAGTAAGGATTAAGAAGGAGGGAATGGGTGGAAAATGGGGCCAAAAAGGCTACTTCTGCTCAGTTTATACTAAAGAGAAAGGGGGGATACCTTAGGTTGGGGGAGGATAGAATCAGAGGGGGATGGGGTGACGGACGGGGAAATCACAGAAGGTAGAGTGCTAGAGGGGTTAAGGGCACCGAGGGTGGACAAGGCACCAGGAATGGATGGCATACACTGCAGGGTACTGAAAGAGTTGGCAGAGATCCTGGCAGGCCCATTGACAGGCCTATTTAATGCCTGTCTGGACTCAGGGTGTGTACCTCAGGACTGGAGGATGGCCCACATGGTTCCACTCCATAGGAGCAGTCCCAAAGCCGAAACGGGGAACTATAGATCAGTGAGTCTCACATCCATAGTGGGGAAACTGATGTAAACAATCCCGAAGAAGAGGCTGGTGACCCTGCTGGAGGTCAGTGGGGGACAGGACAGTCAGTAGCATGACTTTGTCAAGGGCAGATCCTGCCAGACCAACCTAGTGGACTAGTATGACTGGGTGACTAGGGAAATGGACAAAGGGCATGCGGTGGATGTCCTGTACCTGGACTTCAGTAAAGCATTCGACTTGCTGCCACATGGAAGACTAACATGTAAGCTAAGGGGCACAGGGGTGGGGCCAAAATTGTTGGGATGGGTGGAGAACAGGCTGCAGGGACAGCAGCAGAGGGTGGTGGTGGGAGGAGAATTATCATCCCCAAGAGCAGTGATGAGCGGGGTCCCACAGGGGTCAGTGCTGGGGCCGGTGTTATTTGGGGTATTTATTACAGACATCTTGGTAGGCATAAATAGCAAGATCAGTCTATTTGCAGATGACATCAAGATGGGAGCAGTGGTGGATGACCAAGGGGGGGGTGGCAGGGACTGCAGGAAGATCTAACAAGGCTGGAGACATAGTCTGACACCTGGCAACTTTGTTTCAATGCCAAAAAAATGCAAGGTGCTGCATTTCAGGGTAAAGAATTCAAAGAGGAGCTACCATCTTAGGGGGAGAGCACAGCAAGCTGTGACTGAGGAGGAGAAAGATCTGGGGGTGCTCATAATGGGAGCAATAAACAACTTGGCACAGTGTAGGAAAGCAGCAGCAGTGGCCAACAAGATGCTGGGTTGTATAGCAAGGGGTATAACCTCTAGGAGGAGGAAGGGGATTCTGCCATTATACAGATTGCTGGTCAGACCCCACCTGGAATACTGCATTCAGTTTTGGTGCCCTTACCTAAAGAGGGCCATTAGATTGCTGGAAGGGGTGCAATGCAGAGCAACAAAGATGATCCAGGGTCTGGGGGAGTTACCATATGAGGTTAGGCTGAGGGAGTTGAACATGTACTGTCTGGAGGAGAGGAGGGACAGGGGAAATATGATTGAGACCTTTAAGTACATGAGAGGAATAAACAGGACAGGCATGGAGGGACTGTTCAAGGGGAGGGTGGGGAGAGGCACTCGGGGTCATGACATGAGATTCGAGGGTGGAAGGTTTTGGAGGGAAATGAGGAGGCATTTCTTTACAAAAGGGGTGGTAGCAGAGTGGAATGCACTATTGGCAGAGGTGGTGGTCTGTAAAACAGTGGGATGCTTCAAGAGGGGCTGGAATAGGGCAAAAGGGAGGGTCATGGGAAGGGGGTAAGGTGGGAGGGGCAGCTGCAGAGCAGGGATGCTAACTGCAAAATCAAGCAGACTCGATAGACCAAATGACCTTTTTCTGCTTGCAGTTTTGTATGTTCGTACTTGCCTCTTTTTTTTTTCAGCATATTTGAGCCGGCTCACTTGAGCCTGAAGTTGTCAGTCCAAAGCAGTTTAGCAGCTCACAAGAGAAAGACAGACAGGCAGGAGTGATCTAAATGTGCACCTGTGCCTCCACATTTACCACTTCCATATTTCTGATTGGCTTTCTAGCAGTCACTTCCTCCAACCAGACTATCTCGTATTCCCGGCAATGCTGTAGCTGCATTTGGCACCAATTGCCATTTTGTAAGTTAAGCAGCTGTAGCTGCTGCTGTTGGTATGGTCAATCAGTCCCAATGTGTGTGTTTTTTTTTTATTGTTTAGCAAGTGAGTTGGCAAGTTTAACAGCTGAGCAGGAAGGAACTATGATAGGAGGCAAGTTTTCAGGACATTGCAGGACAGATCTTTTTTTTTTTTTTTTTGACCGGGAAAGGAGGACTAGACAATTCTGCCTATTTTCAGCCTTGTCTCAGGGGAAGAGGATACAGATGGATGCCAACTGACATTGAACCAGATTAAGCTGTTGGTGGTATTTTTAGTGAATGGAGAAAATTTGGCCAAGACACCAAAGAAATTCCCCTACTGCTCAGTTGGGGGAGAGTTTGTCTCCCTGACTGCTGTCCAACATGGCTGCTGTGCAGGTTGGTGGACAATGACAGGAAGAGATGGAGCTGGAGCACGTGGAGGATATTGTGAGGAGACCTGATGCTGAATGTCTGTTATCGGAAGGCCTGGATACTTCCCGGGTTAGTGATGGGTTACACGCTACAGATTTATTGATTCCTGAATGCTCTACTATTGTCTCTTATCTGGAGTTACCGGAGGATAGTTCATTAGACCACAGTTTTACTGCAGCGGCCATTTATTCACCACTACTGCAACAAGGGATCCTGACAAGGAGGAAATTGAGTTGCTAAAGATGTTGGATGCAGAGAAGAGAGTGTTTTTGTTTTGGAAAATGCAGCTAAAAAAACAACTTCGGGACTTACATGCTGGAAAGGGGCTGCAGTCTGTTACCCATGCTCAGATGTGTGAAACTGACAAGGAGGTCACAAAAGCTTTACCGCAATCTTGGGCAGAGACCGTGGAACAGGCGGAGAGTTTGGATTTACTGCCGAACTCTGAGTAAGCAGCTACTGCGTTGGGAGTGGCAAATAGGGGTGTTGTACAGCCTGGCCTAAGACACGTTGAAGTACTGTCGGTGACTTGAGAGAATCGAGAGAAACCATGGTCGGTAGATGAGACTCTCCTTAATGCAGGCTGTGAGTGAGCAGAAACCTCAGGTCAGTGGGTTTCGGGGAATTCCCCTATTCAAATGCCTAATGTACATTGTGATATTCCGGATTCTGCCTTGGAGTTACCAGAGGAACTCCAACTGACACAGAATCTGGTACTGCCGGTTGCCTGTACTTCGGTGCCTGATTGTAACCTTGCCTGCTCGGCTTTGACTGGGGAAGTCCCCTGCATTGAGTTACCTAAACCACATAGGCCCCTGATTTTGATTCAGAGGGCTACTCATAGATACATATACATAGACACATAGACAGTGTCGGCAGATAAGAGTCTATAGCCCACCCAGTCTGCCCATTTGAGCTTGTAAGTTCAGTTTATGTTTTCCAAGAAGTCTGTTGCCCCTTACCCTTGACCTCCAGAATTCCTTTATGTCTATCTCATGCATTCTTAAATCCCGTGATTGTTTCAGTCCCCACCACTTCCTCTGGCAGGGTGTTCCACTTGTCCACCACCCATTCTGTGAAGAAATTCTTCCTCACGTTTCCTCTGAATCGTCCTCCCTCCAACTTCATCCCATGCCCTCTAGTCCTGGAACATCTTTTTTGCTTAAAAATAGTGTATTCCTGCACCCTGTTCCTCCCTGTAAGATACTTGTATGTCTCTATCATATCCCCTCTCTCCCTCCTTTTCTCCAGGGAGTACAGGTTCTGTTCCTTCAACCTGTCCTCATAGGACTTGTGATGCAATCCATGCACCATCTTTGTTGCCCTTCTCTGAACCTTCTCTATCCTGTCTATGTCCTTACGTAGGTAAGGTCTCCAGAACTGTACAGTGTACTCCAGGTGGGGCCTCACTAGTGTCTTGTATAGTGGAATTATGACCTCCCTTTTCCTGCTGGTGATGTCCCTGCCTATGCATCCCAGCATCCTATTTGCTTTACCTGCTGCCTTGTCACACTGTTTCCCTGCCTTGAGGTCATCAGAGATGATAACCCCAAGATCCCTTCCTGCTTGGTACATGCTATATCCTCACCCCAACTGATATATTGTGCCAGGTTTTTGTGCCCCATATGCATTATCTTGCACTTCCTTGCATTGAATTTCAACTGCCAAACCCTGACCATTCTTCAAGTTTCTGCAGGTCCTTCTCATTCTGTCTACACCCTCTGGTGTGTCTACTCTGTTACAGAGCTTTGTGTCATCAGTGAACAGTGAAATTCTGCCTTCTAGGTCCTGCGCAATGTCACTGATGAAGATATTGAATAGGACCGGTCCCAGCACTGATCCCTGTGGTACCCCACTGATCACTCTTCTCTCTGTGGAGTGACAGCCATTTACCACCACCCTCTGTGTCCTGCCACCCAGCCAGTTACCTACCCACCATACTACTGTCCTGCCCACACCCATATTCCCCAGTTTGTGCAATAGTCTTCTATGTGGCACAGTGTCAAAGGCCTTGCTGAAGTCCAGATAGGTCATGTCCACTGCCCTCCCCTGATCCACCTCCCTAGTCACCCAGTCAAAAAATCCAATGAGGTTGGTCTGACATGACCTCCCCCTGGTGAAACCATGCTGCCTTGGGTCCTGTAGTCCATTGACAACCAGATGTTCCACCAATCTCTCTTTCAGTAGTGCTTCCATGATCTTCCCCACTACCGAGGTGAGGCTGACTGGTCTGTAATTCCCAGCTTCCTCTTTGTGCCCACTTTTGTATAAGGGGACTATATCTGCTATCCTCCAGTCTTTGGGTACCTCCCCTGTTTCCAGTGATCGGCTAAACAGGATAGACAGAGGTTCAGCCACCACCTCTCTTAGTTCTTTAAGGACCCTGGGGTGCCCCATCTGGCCCCATTGCTTTATCAACTCTTATTACTTCCAGTTTCTTCGGGACCCTTTCTCGTGTAAAGGGACTTGTGTCCATTCTGCACCATTCTCACCCCTTGTACTCGCTCAGACCCATTACCCTCCTCTTCCTCAGTAAAGACTGAGCAGAAATACCTGTTCAATATGTCAGCTTTACTGTTGTCATCCTCCACACAACCTCCATCCTCCCCCTTCAGTCTCACTATCCCTCTCTTTGCCTTTCTTTTTTCACTTATGTACCTGTAAAAGGTTTTGTCCCCTCTACCCACTGATTTTGCAATGTGTTCTTCTGTCTGAGCTTTGGCTTCCCTTACTGACCTCCCTGCCTCCCTTTGTGTCTCCTGGTACTTCTCCCTATCCCCTTCTGCCTGTGTCTTTTTGTATTGCCTGAATGCAATCATTTTGGCTTTCACTTTCTTTGCTACCTCTTTGGAAAACCATAATGGTCTCCTCTTCCTTTTCCTTTTGCTAACCTGCTTAATACATAATTCTGTTGCTCTTGTAATCCCCATTTTAAATACTGCCCACTGTTCCTCAACCCCTGATTCCTGCCCCATTCCCCTTAATGCCTCTTTCAAGTATCTCCCCATTTTCCCAAAGTCTACCCCTAAAATCCAGAATACGTGTTTTGTGTGGTTTGGTTCTGCTCTTTCTGTGATTTCAAACCACAGTGACTGGTGGTCACTGTTCCCCAGGTGCTCCCCCACTGTTGCCCCCATCACACTGTCCCTGTTTGTGAGCACAAGGTCCAGTGTTGCCTTCTGCTGAGTTGGTTCCATGACCAGTTGCGTGGGAAGGCACCCTGAAGGAGTCCAGGATAAATCTGTTCCTAGTTGATGCTGCTGCTGGGATGCTCCAGTCCATGTCTGGAATATTGAAGTCTCCAACCAGTACTACCTCACCTTGTCTGCCATCCTTTGGATGGCTAGCATCAACTCCTATCTGTTTCTTCCTCCTGGGCTGGTGGTCTATAGACCACACCTGCGCAGTGGCTGGCCCCATTTTCCTTTCCAGCTTAACCCACAGTATCTCTCCCCATTTTGTTCCTCCTGGATCTCTGTGGCCCTTATGTCATTTTTCACATACAGTGCCCTCCTCCTCCTTCCTGCCTGCCTGTCTCTTCTGAATATATTGTAGCCAGGTATGGCCAACTCTCAGTCGTGGTTATCATTACACCAGGTTTCAGTGATGGCCACAATGTCCAAGTCTGACTGCACCATGACAGCCTCAGATCTTCCATCTTGTTGCTAAGGCTCCTGGCATTTGCACACATGGCTTTCCATGATTTGACCTCCCTAGACTGTTTTGCTGTTCTACTCCAGCCCCTTCCTTGGTTGTCCTTTATCCCTGGTTCTCCTTGCTGTCTGCCCTTCTGCTAAATTTTGCCCCTTTTCTGCCTATCCACCTCTTGGGCGCTAATCTCCATCTTTTGCACACTGCTTTGTAGAGACAGCAACTCCTCTGGTTCACTGGTTCCACCTGCTAACTGTGGGGGTGAGCAAGTAGGTACCCTCCTTGCTGACCTGCCACCCCCTTACTAGTTTAAATGCTTGTCAATGTAGCATTTAAACTTATCTTCAGTGCTTGGATTCCCTCCAGGATGGATGCAGGCCATCAGGCTTGACAAACCTCCATCCCTCCAGGTGGGTCCCCAGTCACCAATGAATCAAACCCTTCCTCACAGCACCAGTTCTTCAACCATGAGTTAAAGTTCCTGGTGCATGCACCTATGCTCTCCTTGCCTCTCACAGGTAGTACTTCTGAAAGTGACAGAAGTAGCTACTTGCTTGAGACCCCTCCCCAATTTCCTAAACTCTTCCTGAACTTCCTTTGGCTCCCCATTTGCCAGGTCATTAGTACCTAGGTGGATAATGACATCCAGCTTACCCTCCTGTCTTGCCTTCCCAGTGATCCCCAGAATCTTCCTTGCATCCCTCCATAGCGTGGCACCTGGTAAGCACCTCACCTCCCTGTCCTCCCCCTCCTGTGTTCCTAGCTGGATCCCTCTTATGATGGAGTCCCCCACCAGGATTTGCTTCCTTCTCCTCTGGGGCCCACTGCTTTCCCCGCTGAGGTCACCTCCTTGGCTAACCTCCACATCCTTTCCTTCCACTTCTTCTATTTGGTTGTCCCTGTTTGCCAGTGTGGCATATGAGTTCTTGAGTGGAATAGGATCTGGGATGTGCCTCTGCCTGACCGCTCTAACCCTCCCTGAGCCCACTGTCATCCAAGTGCTCCTCATTCTTGGCATCCTTTGAGGCAGTTGCATTGGACTGGGTGGTCTTTGGATAGGGGTGATGGTACTCCTGACCCAGTTTACTTCCACTCTGAGTCTGGCTACCTCATCCCGCAGTCCAGAGAGATGCATGCAGATAGAGCAGCACCTCAGTGTCCAGAATGTTTGCCTGAATATGGCTGCCCCACAGGCACTGCATTGCACTACTCCCCATATTATACTGCAATTATACTGCTGTTCCACTACTTGTCTGCTACTGAAGCTCTCCTAGTTCCCTTTTTATTAATTTACTGTCCTAAAAATCCTGCCACTGTTCTTCAGATACTTTTCTTTTTAAAAAAAGAAAATAAACCAATAAATAAATAAATGAATCAAAACACTTGTCATGCTGAGGGTGGGCTTCTTCACCCTTATGCCCCTCCTACTCCACACCCCTTACTATACCCTGTGTTTAGCTCCTGTCAGTCAGATTTAACAGGGCATATAATCAAAAGTTGGGGGAAGGGGGGGGTGAAAATTTGCAGCAACCAAAGACACCACCACTACGTTTTAAATCCTCAACAGCCCAAAAACCATTCTAAGTAAAAACAGCAAAGAAAGTATAGTGTCACCAAAAGCCCACAATCCAAGTATAAAGGAAAAACAGCAATTACCAGTTACTGTAAAGCATTGAATTGAATATGCTTCCTTCCCCTTCTGGCTTCTATAACATTCAAAAATACATACATTTATATCTCAGCTCTTTATCCTTACCATCAAAAGGTAACTACAATCACAATAATCTACCTTCAACTAATACAGATTCTATCACAGAACCAGAGCACAATGCAAAAATACTGCTACTTAGCAACAACAAACAGGTGACAACATACCAAGTTGATGTAGCATTTTTAAAATAGAAAAACAAATGTAATCTTTTAAACCAATAGAAATCAGCAGTCCCAAAAGCACCTTGAACTACAAGAAAGAACACAGTACCACAACTCTGCCACAATAACTAAACAGTTCTAAAACATTGGAGAAAGAAGAGAAAAATCAGAGACTGCACAAAAAGATGCAACATACTATAAAGTATTAGGCAATAGGTATACTCAGTTGTTTAACAGAGAAGATAAAGTACCTACCAAAACAGCCAGGATACCCACAATTGACACTTAGGTTCTCAATATCAGACACCACCAAAGGCACACACAGAAAGGGTTTAAACTATAGTATTAAAATTAACCACATCAGGGTAGAAAGATCACACTAAATAAATGTGTTGATCCTTCTGACTTCCAACGAATATCTACCACACAAATTTTATATCTTCCTGGAGCCTACAGGGTTGTCTTTCACAATCACCTAAATTTACATAAAACAAAACAATTGTTAAACTGAAAATTATAGCAAAAAGCACCTAGCTTTGGGAGCTCTTCTCAAACACAGCCACTCAGCTCAGAGTTCTAGAATCAGAACCTCCTTGCTCTTACTCTTCTCTTTTTAAGCTGCCAATTTATCCTGCAAAGCGGCACGATGCGGTCCATCTGTCCTATGTCGGTGGACTGCAGGACCCGCCAGATAGACTGTTCCTGGTGAAAACTCTCTGGAAAGACGCGATGAAGTTCTTTACTACTGAATTGTATGCCCTGATACACATTTCAGGGGAGACCACATTTGACGTGAGCTTCAAGACAGTGTCTGGTTTGGAACGGTTCTGGATGAAATATTCTCAGTTGAAGAAATCTCCTTTATGGGCACTATTTATATCAATACCCCTATCTAAACCTGCGCAGAAGGTTATTATGGTGTTGTTTAGGAATGAAGGAGTTAGTATGAATGACTTAATTTACTGGTTGAAGCAAAGATGTACTATTATTGAGGATCAAGAGGCCAGTTTGGACTCTGAGAACATTTGCACTGGAGGTGGAGGGTAAAAGTTATGCTTAAAACTACTGATACAGGGGTGATACATTTGCCTAACTCTTTTTTACTATGGAGAGATCATGGAATATTATTTTATGCAAGGCAATCAAAGATTTGTTGTAGATGTGGGTCTGTGGCACGCATTAGCAGTATCTGTGATAAGGCAAGGTGCGATATTTGTGGGGAACTGGGACACTTGGGATCGGACTGCACTAATGTAAATGCAATCTTTGTGATGCTTTAGGTCACACTTTTCAGAATTGCAAATGGGCAGCACACAATCTTCCTGATATGACTGTTGGAGATGAGCAGCATTTGATCATTACCCTGATGCAGAAGAGAACCTTGGGTAACAAACAGAATCTAGCAGATCCAGAGTCGGCTGTGGTAGCTCCACCTCTAGCTCCTCTTGCTTCAGATGTAACTGATATCATGGCTGGAGTAAGGATGGTTGCTTGGCAGGTTGAGGGGATTCTGCCTCAGCAGATGGATGTCGTACATGATGGGTCTGTGGTGGGGGATAGGGATTTAGAAGCTGCCTCTACTTCAGCAATGAAAGTTCCTGAGACTCTTATGCCTCCACCTCCACAGCCTTTGGATAAGCCAGAGGGCTGGATTCATAATTCTAAACACCATATGAGGGCTTCTGCTTTGTGACAACATGGGACTTCTATCCCTGTACCCACTGGAAATAAATTTAATATCCTACAATCTGATCACACTGGTGAAGAGTCTGATGATTCTTCAGTAGCCTCTTCCTTGCAAGAGGCTGCTTCTGATTCAAAGCAACAGCTGTCTGTGAAGGGTCCTCAGAAGAGGAAAGTGAAATTGAAAAGACAGAATACTAGATGGGGGAAATATAAATGATTGGTTTGACTGATGCTTGTTCCCTTTACCTGTTTTACCCTTAATGTTAATAGCATCAAGAGGGTTAGCAAGTATAGGATAAATTCTTCTTTTCTGAAAACTCTGTCCTTTGGTATTTATGTTTTACAGGATGTTAGATTTCACACTTTGAAAGAGCTACAATTGGCCTCTAGAGAGTGGTATGTAAGGCCTTCCTATTGGTCCTTTGGGCAGGAAGCCTGTTCGGGAGTAGGGATTTTGTTTCGGCTGCCTGAATTCAAGCTGTTGAAAGTCTATGATTTAATGCCTGGTAGGTCACTTGTTTTGGACATTGTGATACAGGGTGAGACCTTTAGATTGATTACTGCATATGCGCCTCAAACTAAGGCAGGTAGATGTGATTTACTGAAAATGATTCAGCCTTTTTTATTCACAGCACACCATCTGATTTTTGCTGGAGATTTCAATTGCCCTCTGGTAGCAAAGTGCCCTAAAACTTATTGTGATTCTCATTTTTTGAATCATTTAATTTCACAGGCAAACTTGAAGGATTCTTTTTACGCTTGCGTTAAGCGGCATGTTTCTACTTTTCAAAAAGGTTCCCTAACATCTATAATTGACTATATTTTTTTGTCACATCATCTGCCTGTTTTAGGGGTGGAGAATTTTCCTATTGATTTTACAGATCACAGGATTGTGGGAATGAAAATAGGGAACCCTTTAATTGTCAAGAGGGGACCTGGGTTTTGGAAAATTAGTATTTATTTTTTGCCTGGTATGTATTTTTGGCACATTTTCCGGGATTTTAGTATTTCTAGGAAGTCAGTCTTTGATTTTTTTGATGATCCCAGTTTATGGTGGGAGGATACTAAATTGGATCTCCAGAAGCTATGTAAGCAATTTAGCAGGATTCATTCACATAGAACATATTTTACATATTTGCAAAACAGGATGCAGCTACAACAGCTGCTCTCTTTGTCAGCTGAGATAGGACATTCTTTTTCTGATCAGATAGCTCAAGTGACACGTGTTACGAGACAATATCATGCTCGTAAAGCTCAATCTTTAGAATTTCAGCACAAATTTGGTACACAGGGAAAGTCAGATGTGGTATGCCCCTATGAGAGCTATGCTAGAGCTAAAAAGGCTAAGGAAATGACATCCCTTAAGGGACTGGATGGTAATTTATATATGGATAAGACGGCCCTTTTGAGAATTGTGGGAGACTATACTAGAACTATGCATGCACCTTTAGCTATGCAGATGGAAAATATTTCTGACTATCTGACTGATTTGGTTATCCCGGACTTGGACCCTACCTTAATTGAAAAGATCTCTAGACCAATTCAGGTATCTGAAGTCACAGAAGCATTGAAAACTTTAAAACTGGGTAAATCACCAGGGCCGGATGGTTTGCCGAATGAAGTTTTACAACTTCTCTTGCTAGAGGTTCTCATGGAAGTAACTTTAGTATTTAATTATACTTTGACCACTCGGACTGTTCCACTTTCTATGAATATGGGGATCTTGACTTTTCTTTTTAAAAAGGGGGACGCTACTGTGCTTGATAATTGGAGACCTCCTTTTTGTTGAATTCTGACTTTAAACTCCTGGCTAAAATACTGGCTAACAGATTGACTGTTGCAGCATCAGTTGTAATTTCCCATGCCCAATCTTATGCTATCCCAGGTAGACGTATTCAAGATCATCTTTTACTTCTCAGGGAAATAGTTGAGTTGGGGGAGATGGGCAATGGTGGATGGCTTTCTGGTTTCACTTGACCAAGAGAAGGCTTTTGATAGGGTGAGTCATGAGTTTCTTTGGGAAGTATTGTTACACTATTGAATTCTGCCTTTGGTGGTTGACTGGCTGAGATGTATTTATAGAACTGCCATGGTTGTTCCGGTCATGCAAGACTGGAAAGGCTGCATGGTACAGTTACAGAGGGGTGTGAGACAGGGATGTCCACTTAGCCCCATTCTCTATGTGTTTTTTCTGGACCCGTTGTTGCGGATGCTGAATGCTTCTAATTTACTTCTTCCAGTTCAACTCCCAGATACTACTTTTCCATATAAAGTGATATCTTATGCGGATGATATGAATCTTATAGTTCAGAATACAAACTCATTAACTCAGGCTATAGCTCTTTGTGATCGATTTGGTAAGATCTCAGGGGCCTCTTTGAATCTGCAGAAATGTGTGGGGCTACATTTGAATTTTACATTGGGATATGTGGGAACTGTAGCAAACATTTCTATTTCTACAGATCCTATCTCTGTTTTGGGAATTTTATTTGGGCCTTGGGATATGGATGATTTAAACTGGAGCAGAAAATTGGATTTGGGTAAGCAAAAGGTGATGTCCTGGAATAAATGGAAGCTTAGTAAAAAGATAAGAATTAATCTTATTAAAACCTTTTTGGTTGCCAAGTTGGGGGTGGGTTGGGGTGGGGGATTGGGTGTTTTCTTTTTTTTCTTTGGACACTGTCATACATAAGTGTTGGCTTCCATGTTTTGATAATGGTTGTTTGTTTTGTTTGTATGGTTTTGTACTAGCTGCTTGGAAAACCAAAATAAAATAAAGTTATTTGCAAAAAAAAATCTTTTTGGTTCCTGTTTTTTTGTTTACTAGTTATATATCCCCCCCACAATCACAGGGAAACGGAATTGCTTAGTATGTTTTTCCAAGCTTGTTGGGGCAGCTGCTTGAACCCTATAACTCCCTCTGAAGAGGGGAGGTTTGAGTATGGTTAATCCTGTTTTATTTTTTAAGAGTTTCTTTCTTTATACTAATATTAGACCTTTATTTGCTACTTCTGGGGTTGGCTGGGAAATTTTTGCTAGACATAAGTGTGGGCATTGGTTAGACTTGTGGCACTCCAACAAGCTTACTGTTTTAAAGAGGTCTCCCGATATTCCGGAATATCTCAGATGTACTTTTCTGAGACTCAAACAATGGAAACTGATGGAGAATTAGATTTGGTTGTTGCCTAGAAAGCAGTTATATTTTTATCTTTTAGATGTTATTTGTTATGAAGACGTAGTTTTTCGGAACTGCCCATTGGCCTACTCAGCTTGTCTGCTGAATTTTCTCAATAATAATAGGATACCTGTCAATATGTGGGATTTTCACTGGCTTGCATGTCATGACAAGATAAATGTCAAAACAAATCAAAAACGTAACAAACTTGAGGAACGTTTCTGTAGTAGACCTGATTGTACCCAACGGGAGGAAACAATGGTACATTTATTCTTCACCTGTTCTTTCATCGAGGGTTTTGGGGATTTTTTAGCAAACAAATGGGGTTCACATATCTGGGGATCCATAACACTTGATAATTTGATGTATGGAGTATTTTCTGCTGAATGGTATTCATGGAATTTATATACACTGCAACTGATTATGTTTATACTCAAATGGAATATTTGGTTGTCTAGATGTGGTTATACACTACAGCAAAAGAGAGTAATTTTATGGAAATCTATACTAAAGTGATGCTAGATTTGAGGACTTGTTATTCCACAGAGACACAGAAATGTAATAAAAGGCTATTGTTAGAATCTTGGAAGGGTTTGCCCTGGGTGACTAATACTGATGCCCCGATTACTTAACACCTTATGATATTCAGCTGTCTTGTTCTGATTGTATGATCTGTACTTCTTTAGATTTAGTATTGCTAGGATGGTGTTGAGGTATTTGCACGTACTGTATTTCATTACTATGTTCCACGTTTTCTTTGTAACGAAAGTTCTTTTGTTTGTTTCTGTTGCTTTATTTTTTAGTGTACTGTGACAATTGCTTTTTTTTTCTTGCTGAAGTGCTTCTATCTGTTATATTGCACATTCACATTGTTGAGCAGCCCTGTTTGTGGCTCAGAGTGTAGCATAAGGAAAGGACATGGAGGCAACAGCAGCCAGAACAAGGAGACAAGGACTGAGGAGAAGGAAAGGACAAGACTGGTAAAAAAAAATTACATAAAATGTTTTTTTTTTATTTTGATGTGGCCGTGGGACAGACTAGTGAGAGGCCAGGGGGTGCCAAGCCACAGCCAGATAGACTGAAGTAGGAGGGAGGTCGCAGTGGAGCATAGGGGGTGGATAAGAGCCAAGCTGGCCTATCTGGAGGCCCTGAGTGATGAGTCACAGCTGTGTTGCTATATGAACCAAGTCAATGCAGTTACATACCCACAGACTTTTAAGTCGATGGTCAGGTTATCCAGTTTGCCAGCCCCGGCCCCAGAAAAAGAGAAAGTGAGTCAGTGTGGTGGCGGTGGCAGTGGTGGTGGTGGGTTGAGTCAAAGAAGGACCAGAGCAGATCAGAACAGAAGCCAGGCTGTGGAATGAGCCAAGGTCATCATCATCACAGTAACAGGTGGGGGGAGTGCTGCAGTTTTTTTTTGTTTTGTTTTTTTACTGTCCTGTCCTTGCTTGCTTTAGCTGCCTCTATTATTTAGTCAGACAGACTTTGGAAAAATGACTAAGGCTAAGGTTAAGACATAACAACTTGGGTCCCAACAGAAAACACCAAATGTACGGCACTTGGTCAGGGGTGCTGCTTTTGTGCTTGACTTAAGTGGTTGCCTTCTCTAGCTGAGCCCCTGAGTGTGGCTGCCTGCTGGGATGGGGGTCTAGGCATAAAGGAAGGGAGCGAGTAAAATAAGAAAAGCTTAAACAAGCAGCTTTGCCATGGACTGTGCAGGTTGCTGACTGTTCTAGCTGCAGGGTACATTAAGTGGGGAAACAGGTAGGTAGTGGGGAGTTGCTTCAGGGGTAGCTGGTTACCTTCTTTTTTTGTGGGGCTATGCTGTGACAGATGTGTGGATGTGCAGTTTGGTGTACAGCATGCCCATAAGGGATCATCCAAGTACCAGCAGTGCTCTCCCACTAAGCCTCTAGGGGGTCACTAAACTTTATTTCTATATGGCTCCATTCTGGGGCACTCCACACAACTTAAAGTCTGCACAAATAAGTAAGGTGCTTATTTTGTTCTCTCCATCAGCAGGGTCTGTCAGGGTTCATATATTTGTTTAATTTTGAACTGTTAGAGAGGAGACTCACACTCTAGCCTAAGGCAGAGAGTGGCATATCAACTAAATATATGTTTATTGTGTTGGTGTATGATGGTAATGTTCATTTGCTGCATTAAAAGTGGCAACTGAAGTATGTAAGTATTGAATGCTTCTATGACAAGGTTCAGCCACATAACCTATGCCTGGGTGGAGATGGGGGCCCCCCAAATACTGCTATGCATTGGACCCATGGTAATGTAACTGTGGCCCTTGCCAGGACCTGGTCCTTAAAAAAAATCAATTTTTTGTCGTCCCCATGGACAGCTCCATCTGAGTGACAGTGCCAAGGATTGTCTTGACATGACATGTGCTGAAGGTGGTCAGGTCTGGTACACATGTGGGACTCAGAAGGAAGGAAGTTAGGTTGAGTGCACAGTGCAGTAAGTCGTTAGGGCTGCGCACACCATGTACTCATTGGCCCCAGGCATGATTGCTCATCTCCCTCTGCTCCATATTCATTGTGTTTTGTTTTCTTTTGTTTCTTTTTTACTGATGCCAAACCTAACCAACCCTGCTTGCTGCCCCTGTGCCTCAGCCCAGCCTGTTCAGAGTCATCACCCGTGCCAACTTGGCAGACTCAAACCTTCCTGATCTTTCCATTCAACCCATGTCCACCTTTCTATGTGACTTTCCTGGCATGAGTCAAGATGAGCCAGTGGCCAACAGAGAAGAGCAGACTCACAGGCTGAAAAACTGAGCCCAGCAGTAGTGTAAGAGCTGAAGGCATCTCAGCTCCCCTGCCACCTGACGTGCCCCATCAGTTCTTTTGTGGACCAGGTCCCTCATTCCTAAATCTGACCCAACTGTCTCTCTCTCTCTCTCTCTCTCCTCTCTCTCTGTCTGACCCTCCCTCCTAGGAAGCCTAAGCCCAGATCTGGTAGTTGTATCCGCCGTTGTTGTCCCCGACTCCAGTCCCTACCAGCCCAATGCCAAGCAGACAAGCTCTGGCTGAATAAAAGGCTGTATATAGTGTAACACACAGATATAGGAGGACAAGGCCAAGCCTGACACTGACCTACAATGGACCCAGGTCAGGAAGTGTGTCTTTTCATCAGCAAAACCATGCAGGAATTTGGTCTGGTGGCCTGGTTGCACCATTGCAGTCGTGGTGATTGGAGGTTGGAGATTCAATTATCTGTATCCTTTCCTGGGTCCCTCAGGCCAGTCAGCTGTTGTTGCATTTGTGCACTGCAATCCAGCTAACTAGCCAGATCATCCACAAGTAGTAGAAAGAAAGGCCAGGAAAGAGAACCGGACTAACCAGACAGTGAGTGAATGAGTGTGTGCAGATTGATGCAGACACCGAGAAAGGTATCAGGCTCAGGAAGGACAACGTAAGGTAAGGACAGAAAACTTACTAAATACAGCTCTGCTTCTGCTGAGTGTGCTGTTCCATGAATCATCTGGGGCCAAAAGCTGGGTCTGTGCTGCTGCCTGGGCTGGATAGGGAGGGGTTCTCTTTAAGACCCACATCAGGATTTCTGGACCCTGGCTGTGTCCCTCCTAGCTATCCAGATTCCTGGAGTGGCCACTGATTTACACTGACCTAACAGTGCCTTTAGATTTTATTTTATTTATTAAGGTTTTTGGGAGTTTCCTGAGCACAGACTGTAGGTACTCTGTGTTTACTAAGTGTACATAACCATGTGATCAAAAGTAGTATAAAGTAATATGAAAAGTAATAGGTGTTACAGTTACTAATTACTTTTTATACAAAAGTAATAAATAACTGTAACTGATTACAATTATTTCAGAGTAACTAGTAACTGTAACCGAGTACTTTTTGAGAGTAACTTACCCGACACTGCTTTCAGGTAGCCTGTACCCAGACTGTGCAGGGCCTTGTAGGTCAACAAGCACACCTTGAAGCTGATGCGTCACTGAACTGGAAGCCAGTAGAGAGTGTGGAGAACTGGTGCGATGTGCTCAGACTAAGAAATCCTTCAACCAGCTGGGCTACCGCATTCTGAATCAGGTGCAACTGATGCATTAGCCTTGTGGATAACCCAACGTAAAGAGCATTACAGTAATCCAACCTAGACATGACTGAGGCAGGTACCAGTGTTGCCAGATCAGTCAGTTCAAGATAGAGCTTGATCTGGGTGATGTTACAAAGATGGTAAAAGCCACTGGGAGCAACAGCAGACACAATTCCAGAGTCACCTTGGAATCCACAATGTCACTCAGATTCCTCATCCTATCTGAAGCATGAAGAGCCGCACTCTCCTGCACAGGAAGGGTGGTGCTACCACTAGTTGCCGCTGAATCTGACTGACCAGGTTCCACCAGTAACACCGCCATCTTTGAGGGATTAAGCTTAAGCCAGCTGGCCACCATCCAGTCTTGGATTTCTGTAAGACACTCATTCAGTTCCCAAACAACTGTACCGCCATCCGCGGCACAAGACACATACAACTGGGTGTCATCAGCATAGCAATAAAATGCCAGGCTGTAGCATTTAATGATCTCCTCCAGTGACAACATTTACACTGTGAATAACATGGGGGACAGAATTACCCCTGTGGAACACCACAACAGAGCGCAGCACTGCTCGATGTAAAAGAGATAAGTGCCACCTGCAGCACCCTGCCAGACACGTAGGACTCAAACCACTGCAACACTGTTTCTGAGAGTCTCACATAGTGCCTCAGATGATACAACAGCACCCCATGATCCACTGTGCTAAAAGACAAAAGTCAGGTCAAGCAGGGCAAGAATAGAATGCCGTCCACTGTCCCTCACTAGAAGGAGATCATGGTGCACCCTGACTAGCACCGTTTTCATACTATGGCGAGGCCAGAATCTGGATTGGAAAGGCTTGTACTGTAGATGTCATATTTCTTCAGGTGTTGTTCCAGTTCAACCGTTACCACCTTCTTGATCAACTTCCCTAGAAAACGAATGTTCCAGACAGGCCTGTAGCTGGAGAGATTGCCAGGATCCACGGAAGCCTTCTTGAGGATGAGCCTCACCATGGCCTTTTTAAGGGCAGATGGAAAAAAAACCTCCACAAGGGAACACCTAACGATCTCCACCACAGTTGGATTGAGTGAATCCCAGCATTCTAAGAAGTTTGTTTGGTCCAGGATCCAACTCACAGAAGGTGGGACGTAATCCTGAAACCACCCAGGAAACATCATCCACAAAAACTGGCTCAAACTCAGCCCATGAAAACAGCGTGCCTCTGCCCAGTGTAGTTCGAGACACTGTCAGCTGATGACAGGCTGCTTGAGAATATCCCAGTCCAGATGGTGGACACCTTGTCTAGAAAGAATCAATTAAACCTCGCACTTCTCAAGAGAAAAAGCTCTGCCGGGCTGAAAACAGATTGGATTTATTAGTCTGTCCACAGTGTTGAAGACCTGAGCCAGCCAGTTCCTTCCATCAGCAATCACCCATGACAGAGTGCTGACTTTTTCAGAGTGATTGCCCACTGATACCAACCGTAATGAGCTCTCAGTGCCAATTTATTCTCCTGTGAATGAGACCTCTACCAACAATGCTACAGCCTCTACCCATCAGTCTTCAATCTCCTCAGTTCTGCATCATATCTGGGTAACCTGAGGCAGGAAATCAAGGGGCATACATGAAACAATGGTAGGAAGTCAATGGCAGCCAAAAGGGCAAGTTATAACCCTCCACAGCTACCTCAATTCCCATCGCACAAGTTGTCTTCATGCCCTAGTTGTCCAGTATCACCAGGAAGCTTTGAGGCTCCAAGTTTTTAAAAGAGTGGTATCTGACCATTTCCTAAGGGGAGTTTAAATGAGGAGCCCCACAGAGGAACTGGATGACATGATGATCTGATCAAATGGCCAGATCAACCCTGATATCAAGACCCATTGAGAAAACCAAATCCATGGCATGGCTGTGTTAGCAGGTACCAGTAGCAACTTCCTGTACAAAGCCCAGGGAGGACATCACCTGGAGGAACTGCATTCTAAAAAGAGATGTTTCATCATTGACCCAAGTGCTGAAGTCACCCAAAGCCAAACGTTTCAGCCATGAAAGTCTCTAGTTCCTGCAGGAATTCATTCCCATATTCAGAGGGAGGGTATAAGAGCGAGATCCTGCAACTTGTACCTGGCCCACCTTTTACAGCCATGCATTTAAATGATCTAGTCTCTCTCAAGGGGTATACCATCAGTCCCAAGGCACATTCAAAGCAGATTGCTTGTCTAGAAGTAGTGGGTGGGCAACAATGTCAAAATCCTTGGTCAGGTTAAAAAAGATAATGGAGGTGATATCTCCCTGATCCATCCCTATCAGGATGAGATCAGGAAGCCTGAGCAGTAAATTGATGGTGGAGTGGGATTTCTTAAAACTAGACTGGTAAGCACAAATAAAGGATGAGGAGTCGAGGAAAGGAGGGAGTTGAGAGAGAAGCACATTCTCTTGGAATTTAGCCAGAGAAGGGAGAAAACACACAGAGTCACAGTCACCTGGGACAGTGACGGGAATGACCATGGCCCTCTTCCAAGCACCAGGGAATGTGCCCATGCTAAATGAGAGGTTAAGGAGGTCAGAGGGTAGGGACGTTATACCAAGGGCTCAGAGATAAAGGAGTTTGGGGTCAAGCCCATCTAGACTGTTACCTTTAGAGGGGTTGAGAGGTTGAAAAGTAGGGAGACTTACAACAGCTGTGGTAGGGGTGAATGAGAAAGGAAGGAAGGGAGGGAGGAGAGAGGAGAGAAGGGAAGAAGACAGGAGAAGAATGGAGGAGCCAGGTAGAGGGTACAGGTTTAGAAAAAGTGACTGAAGAAGGCAGCAATCTCTTCAGGGTTATATGTGATTGAATTACCTAGCTTTAGATCAGGGATAGGTAACTGGGAGGGGGATGGAGTCCAAAAGGGAGTGCATTATCTACCAGAACTTGAAGGGGCAATTAATGTTTTTCTGAACTTCAATTTAAAAAAAAAACTGACCCAAAGCTCGACCCTGGCCGCGGCAGATAGAGCTACCACTTGCGTTGGTGACCGGGTTGGAAGCAAGCCCAGGAAGCTGGAAGGTCAACCTGGGGGGTGACTGAGTGCCCAACAGGCACTCTCCTTCTCCTCTGGGGAGGGAGGGACTCTACTCCCGCTGCAGTGCCTCCACCTGGGTGCACACAGGTGGAGGTGCAGTGAGGAGTGCCATGTGGAAGGGTTGGACGTTGGCTGGAATCTGGAGCGGTGTCACATCTCAGCATATGCCTGTCTCCACAGATCCATTCGGTAGCCAACGTCCTTGGGGCATGGGGAGAAAAGCAGAAAATGCCCAGTGGTATGCCAGATTACAGACTGGCAAGACAGTGGTGTGAACCTGGGTTGGACAAAGGCCTGACACATGGTACCACCTCGCCGCACAGGGGAAAACCAAGACAGGATGGGGCCAAAATCCAGACCCAGAGTTCATGCTCCCCCCCAGCCAGTACAGAACCTGGAAGGTGAGCCGTCGAGATACAGGGGCATGAGCATAAACACCTAACTCACTGAAAACCTCCTGTGCACACACCTTGATTAATACACTGATGGGGCACATGTGACCCATGTGACCATAGTAAGGTAATCACATGGGTACCAGTTAATAAGAAAGCTGGATGTCTTGCTCCAGTTTTAAAACTCAAAATTATATACAGAATAGCCAGTACTGATTGCATCTGGTCCTAGCTTTAAATTGGACTACTGTAACTCAACATGATATGTTATAAACTGCTTTAACACATCAATATGCAGGTAAGTCTGACCCAGTGGCACTGAGGGTTGAGGTGCTGGATGCCACACCTCGTTCCACACCAGTGACCCGGGTTCAGGAACGAGCCCGGGTCGCGGGGGGCGGTCAGCGGGGGGGGAAGAGATTGAGCATCCGTAGGACTGCTGTCTTCCTGGGGAGGGTGAGGGACACGATCGCTCTTGGAGCAGCCTCTGGTGGCCGTCAGGGGCGCCCAATGTAGCGACACTGCAAATGTTGGGAGGCAGAGTTGCAGCATGACGTTGCCTTGACGATGAGCCGCACTCCGCTGGATCAAGAAACACTCATACACTAAAGAAAAAAAAACATTTCCTGGGGATAGATGAAGGCACCATGACCTTCCAAGCCCACACCTCCAACGCTGGGCTGATTTCCTCTCTGCGAGCTGCCTCGTGTGCTGGGCACTTTGTCCTATAGATAGAGTGCCCTGGTAGGATAGGGCGGCCCTACCTCTGGAGGGTTCAGACCAGGAGGTGGTGCTCAGTGGTGCAAGGGGAGAGGAGCAGTCACAGGGGTGGGTAGAGGCTGGGAGCCAGTGGATGCTGGAAGGAGTTCTCCAAGAGCTGGAGATAAAAAAAAAAAAAATATGCAGGTAAGTGGCTTTTATGGATTATGGAGAAGTAAAGCTATATCTTGCAATTTAGTAAATGTTTGTATGTGGCCAGCCCAGTGGCATGCAAAGAGTTCTCTATGCTGCCACCTGGGGGACCTGGGTTATCAGCCATCAGATTCTCCACCCCAGGACTGGTGGGGGAGGGTGGTCATGTTGCAGAAGTCAGGGGCACATTCCCTGGGGAGGGTATGCCCTGATGACCGACCAAATTGTGGTTATGACATTCACTATAAAAGCAGCCAATTTTCTACTCTCCCAGCCGAGGAAACAAGTGGTGCCACGTCAACACTGATGATATAAAGTTTGATAGCAGAAAAATGCCATTTGGTTCCTACCCCTTAAATAAAAAAGTTTATTTGAGATGTTGGTATGCCATGTATAGAAACATAGACTGTGATGGCAGATAAGGACCGCTTGGCCCACCTAGTCTGTCCATTTCCCTACCTAGAGTATAAGCTGCAGATCCTGTTTAACCAACAGCCTATTTCTTCCTATCCCCCACAAAAATTGCCTTATGTCTGTCCCATGCATTCTTGAATTCTCCCACAGTTTTAGACCCCACAACCTCCTCAGGAAGGCTGTTCCATGCATCCACCACCCTCTCTGTGAAAAAATACTTCCTCACATTGCCCCTGAGCTGTCCCCCCCTCTGTCTTCAAATTGTGTCCCCTTGTTCTTGCACATCTCTTTTTCTGAAAGATGCTACGCTCTTGGACTTTGTTTTGGACTTTGTGGACTTTTTTTAAGCCGTATTGCTTTTAAGGGGAAGAAAATCATAGTATGTTGTCCAAGTGAACAAATCTTGATGGATGAAGAAAAGTACCTCTTTTATTGCATAAATGGCATATTTAGGACATATTGACAGGATGTTATTTTGACAACTAAGCAACACGCTGTCCAGATAAAGTGTTCCTTCTGATGTAAATGTCAACCAACCCAGCAATCAAAGATTGCTTTCACCAAAGGAACAAAGCCAGCCAAATGGAAAATGTACAAACGTTTCTACAAGTCCTCCGATTTTATATCTAAGTATAGCATCATGTGACATTTTCCATTTGGTCTCTGATCTTCACATCATAAAAAAGAACCCATCCTTTCTGCAGTGTCA
The DNA here is from genome assembly GCA_016271365.2 of Neoceratodus forsteri. Taxonomy (NCBI): domain Eukaryota; kingdom Metazoa; phylum Chordata; order Ceratodontiformes; family Ceratodontidae; genus Neoceratodus; species Neoceratodus forsteri. Next base: position 62,188,303 of record CM057453.1, read on the forward strand.
TTTACATGCCTGTCAGAAGTTGAAACCACTCAGAGTTCTACAGTAGAAATCATTTCGGCTGCAAATTATCTAGAACTCCATCCAAAATTCATATTTAATAACCATACATATTTATCAACAAGTCTGCTTGAAAGAAATAAAAAGGGATATAATCAAAACTGTCCTCATCATTCCCCAAAACTGGGCTTTGATCTGATTATTACATTTGTGAACAGTTATCAAAACACAGAAGGGCATAAAATGAAGGACGAAGCGGTAATCAATTCTGAAGTTTTCTAAAGTGAGCGATACAGAACAGAGAATGCTTATTGCAACAAGCATTTGTTAATGCCGAATGTTTGCTTGCTGGCATTGGCATTGGCAGTGTAGAAGTTACAGAGCTGCATAATAGGAATGGCAGTGAAGTATTAAACTGAAGCCAATCCCACCACCACCCTGCAGAGAGTGACAGGCATTGGGGTGTGCCTTTGGGTCATCAGGCATAACGGCCACGCCATTTCACCACACCCTACCCTGCAGACACTGACAAGTGTCACGGTCTGCCTTTGGGTCTTTGGCCCTTATGCACACCCCATTCCATCAGGAAATATGGTGAGATGGGTGCAGTATAGGAGAATGGGGTGAACTTTGGGGCTGAAGAGTCCAAGGCATACCTCGATGCCTCTCACTGGTTGCAGGGTGAGGAATGGTATGAGCATTACAGGCAAGAATCCCAAGTCACACCCCTGATGCCTGTCATTCTCTACAGGGTGGGGCGTTATGGTTGGAAACCCTAACAGCTCAGGCATTCGTTGGTATTTTCACTCCAAATGTTCAACATGTTTTTTTGAGACCCCCACCTCATGAACAGTGGCAATATCAGTTTGTTAGCCGAAAGCTGCTTATGCACAGCGACTACGGCATTTAGCATCACAGGTACAAAAACACATTCCGAGCAGGATGTGAAAACTGACAGCTGTACTGTTCATGGGGAGGTGGAAAAAATGGCAATGTTGCAAATCTGCAGTAAAAATATTAAAAAAACTGGTGAAGTCACGAGTGCGCATAGGAACTGTGCAACGCACACCTGCAATGTAATTAGTGTGGGCATTTTTTACAGCAGATTGTCAACTCAGGCATTTTGGGACCTCCGATCATGAACAGTGTCACTGTGATTTTCTTTATCTGTCCCGAACAATGATTTCCCACAGCGACCACGCATCTCTGCGCTGAAAGTGTGAAAACACATTTCGGCCATGTTGTGAAAAATGACAGCTGTACTATTCATAAGGAAGTGTGGAAAAATACAACTGGTGAAAATCTGGACTGAAAATATTACAAAGTCATGAACTTACGAGGGTGCGTGGAAACTGCGCAATGCTGACTCGTAACACAGTCATTTTATGGACTTTTGTCACCAAATTTTCAACATAGCCATTTTAAGACCTCTGCTCATGATCAGTGTAACTGTGATTTTCCTAATCTGTCCCAAACATTGCTTTTGCACACCGACTGCACCATTGTGCGCTACATGTGCGGAAACACGCTTTGGGTGACATGTGAAAAATGACAGCTGTACTGTTCATAAGGAAGTGTAATAAAATGGCAATGTGGAAAATCTGGAGTGAAAATATAGAAAATTCGCAAACTTACAAGCGTGCGTAGGAACTGAGCAATGCACACTTGTAAAATGAGTCATTTTAGAATTTTTTCACCAAATTTTCAACATAGCCATTTTAAGACCTCTGCTCATGAACAGTGTAACTGTGATTTTCTTAATCTGTCCCAAACACTGCTTTGCTACCGATTGCACCACATGCGCTACATGTCATGGAACACATTTGAAGCAACATGTGAAAAATGGTAGCTGTACTGTTCATAAGGAAGTGTAATAAAATGGCAATGTGGAAAATCTGGAGTGAAAATATAAAAATTACAAACTTATGCGTGCGTAGGAACTGCGCAATGCACGCTCGTTAAACAGTCATTTTTAGGAATTTTTTCACCAAATTTTCAACATAGCCATTTTAAAACCTCTGCTCATGAACAGTGTCACTGTGATTTTCTTAATGTGTCCCATACATTGATTTTGCACACCGACTGTGCCATTGTGCGCTACATGGGCGGAAACACGTTTTGGGCAAGATGTGAAAAATTACAGCTGTACTGCTCATAAGGAGGTGTAGTAAAATGGCAATGTTGAAAATCTGGAGTGAAAATATTGAAAATTCGCGAACTTACGAGCGTGCGTAGGAACTGCGCAACACACACTCATAAAACAGTCATTTTTAGGAATTTTTCCACCAAAATTTCAACATAGGCTTTTTGAGAGCCCACCTTATGAGCAGTGGCAGTGTCGTTTAATTACTCAGTCCGGAAAGGTGATTTCACGCAGTGACTGCGAAATCACCCTTCGGGCCTGAATAACACCACGACAGTGCAATAATTCAAGAGGAGGGGTCCGAAAAACCCCATGTTGAAAATTTGGGCCCAAAATTCCCAAAAATGCTTGAGATATCCAAAAAAGTTGAAAAAACCATATCATTATACATTATACAGCTTACGGCATTTCCTCAGTTCACAGTCGGCTTTGAAAAGTGCAGGCGTGTACCGGTCCACAAGATCATCGCTCCGGGTCAGAGATAAGTATGGGGTGGGGGTGTGGGAGGCAGGGTGCGCAGTGGGTGGTCGGGTGGGTGCAGACACAGTGAGGGACAGTTTTGATTTTCAGGTTTTTTTAATGGCGACGGCGTGGGATGTTTGCCACGCTGGGGTGGGCTCCCAGTGTGGCAGAAGGATGGCTGCTTTGGGGGGGCGTGGAGCCAATGGGGGATTGGGCACCCCCATTGGCCATAGCATTTGTTGCCATGCTAGGGTGGGCTCCCAGCGTGGCACCCTGTACTGGGGGGGAGACAGTGGTGCCGACGGAGGATTGGGCACCCCCGTCGGCTATATGAGGTGTAGCCATGCTGGGGTGGGCACCCAGCGTGGCATATGGACCTGTGTTTGGGGCAGCACAGCTGACGGAGATTGGCACCCCCGTCAGCTATACAGTGTGTGCGTGGGGGAGAGGGCAGCACTCAGCATATATGTGTGTGTGTGTGTGTGTGTGTGTGTGTGTGTGTGTGTGTGTGTGTAGGGGGCGTGCATGAGCAGGCGATATCTGATCGCTGCTCACTGAAGCGTAGCTCCCCCTTTCAACTGTACGCCACTGCATTTTGGAGCTGTAATAGACAGCTCTAGCAGGCACTGGAGAACTGTGGCCGTGCCTGCAAACACAGTGACTGAATTGGAAGAGGGCTGACATAAACATAGAAACATAGAAACATAGAATTTGACGGCAGATAAGGACCGCTTGGCCCACCCAGTCTGCCCATTTCCCTACCTACTGGATAAGCTGCAGATCCTAGTTAACCAGCAGCCTACTTCTTCTTACCCCCATCCCCAGAATTGCCTTATGACTGTCCCATGTATGCTTGAATTCCACCACTGATTTTGACTCCACAACCTCCTCCGGAAGGCCGTTCCATGCATCCACAACCCTCTCTGTGAAAAAATACTTCCTTAAATTACCTCTGAGCTGCCCCCCCTCTATCTCCAAATTGTGCCCTCTTGTTCTTGCACACCTCTTTTTTTGAAAGATGCTACCCTCTTGGACTTTGTTGATTCCCTTGAGGTACTTGAAAGTTTCTATCATGTCCCCCCTCTCCCTCCTTTCCTCGAGGCTATACATATTAAGCTCCTTAAGTCTCTCTTCATATGTCTTCCAGTGCAGACTCTGCACCATTTTAGTTGCCCTCCTCTGGACAGCTTCCATCCTGTCTATGTCTTTGCGGAGATTGGGTCTCCAGAACTGCACACAGTACTCCAGATGGGGTCTCACCAGCTGTCTGTACAGAGGGATAATAACTTCCTGTTTTCTACTGGTGATGCCTCTCCCTATGCATCCCAGTAACCCCCAACCCCCTTGCCCTCTCACATTGCTTGCCCACCTTTAGGTCATCTGATATGACTACCCCAGGTCCCTTTCCATTTTGTTGTTGTTATATCACCCCCATTGTGTACTCTTCCCTGGGTTTTGTTTCCCAGGTGCATTACCTTGCACTTCTTAGCATTGAATCTAAGCTGCCATACATTTGACCATTCCTCTAACCTTGCCAAGTCCCTTCTCATCCTTTCCACCCCACCCTGTGCATCAACTCTGTTGCAGATCTTAGTGTCATCTGCAAAGAGACCTATTTTTCCTTCTAGTCCTTCCACAATGTCACTTATAAAGACATTGAAGAGGACCGGTCCTGATACTGAACCCTGCGGTACCCCACTAGTAACCCTCCTTTCTTCTGAGTGGACTCCATTTACTATTACTCTCTGTGTCCTATTCTCCAGCCAATTCTTTACCCAGGCTGTCATCTTGGGACCCACTCCCAGGCTGGCTAACTTGTATATTAATCTTTTGTGTGGGACTGTGTCAAAATACCTTGCTAAAGTCTAGGTAGGCCATGTCCACAGCCCCTCCCTGGTCTCTACTTTGGTCACCCAGTCAAAGAAATCTATCAGATTTGTCTGGCATGACCTTCCCGCTGTGAATCCATGCTGCCTAGGGTCCTGTGCCCCTCTGGCCTCTAGATACTCGACAATTCTTTCCTTCAGAAGTGATTCCATCATTTTCCCTAACACCTCCGAAAACTCCGATGATGGCACTATGTTTCTTGCACATGTGTGCAAGCAAACATAATAAATGAGAAACTAGAACTACTATATAATGGTAGTCCCACTTCACAAAACTGGTAGCAGGGAGGAGGCTAGCAATTATAGGCCGGTCAGCCTGACATAAGTGGTGGGAACATTAATAGAATCACTGCTGAAGGACAGGATTGTGGAATATCTAGAATCCAGTGACCTGGGACTGCATGGATTCACAGGGGAAATGCCATATCAAATGAATCTGATAGACTTCTTTCACTGGGTGACCAAGGAATTAGAGCAGAGTGGAGCAGTAGAGATGGCATACCTCGATTTCAGTAAGGCTTTCAACACTGTTCTACATAGGAGACTAATAAGTGAGCTGGGTAGCTTAGGAGTGGGCCCTAAGGTGGTATATTGGATAAGAAATTGGTATGGGGATATTCTACAGAGGGTGATGGTAAATGGAATTCACTCCAAGGAAGGGAGGGTGACCAGTGGGATACCTCATGGATCAAGTACTGGAACTGGTCTTCTTTGATGTTTTTATACATAACGTTAGAGAGAAGCTGGAAGGGAAGGTCTGCCTCTTTGCAGATTACACTAAAATCGGTAATAGGATGGACACTACAAGGGGGTGGAAAGAATGAGCAGAGACTTGAGAATATGTGAGGAGTAGTCAAAGATATGGCAGCTGTGTTTCAATGCAAAAATGTACAAAACAATGCACTTGGGATACAGAAATCCAGGGACAGAGTACAAAATGGGTGGCATGGTACTGACAACCACCAAGCAGGAAAGAGACCTGGTGTAATCATATTTGATGACCTAAAGGTGGCTAAGTAGTACAACAAGGCAGCTGAGGGGTAAATGGAATACCGGGGTGCATATGGAAGGGTCTTACCAGCATAAAGAGGGAGGTGGTGTTGCCTCTGTATAGATAGCTGGTAATACACCACCAAGAGTACTGTGTTCAGTTCAGGAGACCAAATCTCTGGAAGGACATGGACAGAGTGCAGGCAGTCCAGAGCGGGGCAACTAAAATAGTGTAGGGTCTGCATCAAAAGACCTATGAGGAGAGACTAAAGGACCTCAATATGAACACCCTGGAAGAGAGAAGAAAAATGGTGTATATGACCTTTAAATAACTCATGGCAGTAAATAAGGTACAGGAGTGAAGTATTTCAGAAAGAAAGTTGCCCAAGAACCGTATACCATAGAAATAGTGAAATGTTTACTTTGAAGACCATTACAGTGTCAACTTCGAACAAATTTGAGATTGTTGCTGTAATGGTCCCACTGTAAATTGGCATTACACTGGCATTACTTTTGCCCCCTTCTTAATCAACTGTGATTCGGAGTTGGTTATATAAAAATTGGAGTGGGGGGCAAAGCCCCTTACATGGGTGGTGCGGAGACCACAGCCCCCTGAAAAAAAAGTTGATTGTCTGACAGGTGAAATTTCACTTGTTGGCATTGTGGATTTTACTCTGCTGGATTTCGACAACTTCACTGTCACTGTGGCTTGGTAGAACCACTCAAGAACAAGGGAACATGCAATGAAGCTGCAGAGGGATTGATTCAGGAAAGATGTGAGGAAGTACTTCTTCACAGAAAGAGTGGTGGATGCCCAAAACCACCTACCAGCAGAGGTGATGGAGTTGAAAACAGTAATGGAGTTCAAGAATGCATGGGATAGGCATAAGGGAATCTTAGGGGAAGGGGGGGGAGAGAATGGGCCATAGATCAAGTAGGATCTGCGGTGATACTGTAGGTAAGGAAAAATGGGCTGACTAGGCGGGTCAAGTGGTCCTTATCTGCCATCAAGTTCTATGCTTCCATGTTTCTAGGTAATGGTGAGGTATAATACCAACAAGAATCTGGAAAAGTCAGTGACCACCAGGTAGTAATGTCCTCCATTCTCACACAAACCCAGCGCTATTTTCTGCAATAGCCATTCCAGCAGTGGGGTGCACAGAAGAAGTTTCTTCTGCTATGACAGTCTGGATAATCAGCAGTTCTTGCAAGATTCTACCTCGAGTTTTATGCCTGTTCCTATACCACCAGAGAGTTGAGCCCCGCTCTGAATTTTGCCAGGCTCCGGTGTCTGAATTCATGTACTTTATCCAAGATCTCACCTCTCAGCACCATGTGTATCATAATACGTTTAGCATACAGTATGTCAGCACTCCCTTAACTGCGGACAGGAGACCTCCCACAGGGTAGAAAACTTGCACCTTCTCAGGGATGCTCCCCAAATGTTCAGGCCAGCCATGCTTCATGAATGTCAGTACCTGCTGACACTGCTGAGCTGCATCTGTGGCTTCTTGAAGTTGATCCATCTTTTGGGTGCTGCTGTATACTGCAGGGAGCAGTGTAATTCTATAGCAATTAGCCTTTTTGTTATGCAGTATTTTGTGACATGTCATTTATTGCACATTACTGCATTGCATCATGGCTGGCTCTGCTATACATCAAACTGCAGTTTCAGGCAGGCAAGCTAGCAAAGTTATGCTGCAGAGGAGAGGAAAGGAAAGGAGAGAGTGCACAATATAAGCTTGCACTGGCAGTTGCAGATCCTCCAGTAGGAGTGGCAGAGTGAATTTAGCCAACTGGGAAAGGTGCAAGGTGGGATCTGTGAAAGACTATTTTTTATTGAATGCTGGTGGTGTAATGGGCACAGAATTCCTCCTTTATTTATTTATTTTTTGCCACCTGCAGCAGGAGCAGACAGAGGGAATTTAGAAGACAGTTGAAAGCTGCAGGGATGGAGTTAAAAGGATTAGTAAAATGGCAAGAAGAAAACCTGCATTAAATCTCCATAAACACACTGTCAGGTACTGACTCTAATTTTTTATTCTCCAAAAAACTAATTAATGCCATTTTATAAGTATAATAAGCCCCTCCAGAGTGTGTAACAAATGATTTTAATGTACTTCCCATGGCTATAAGGACACTCAGCCTTCAGCCTCGTGCCTTACTACACCCCTGTGGCATGCATTCAAATCCTATAATGCACACCCTGTCATGGTTTATTACTTACTTATCTAATAACTTGACTGTTAATTGTGTGAGGCACTGCACTGTTATCTTAGTTTTTTTATGTTTTTTTCATTTGTGAGTGAAAACTAATTATAGAAGGTTACTGCATGTCTCTCAGTGAGCATGAGGAAGATTGAAGAGGATGTCAGTGGATGCCCTGTTGGATGTATGTCTGTGGGTACCAGCTGTAAAGTGGTGTAGAAACCATGAGGAAAAGAACAGGAGGAGCAAGGGAGTACACACTGCAACAGTTTTTTTTAAGCAAACGTGAGAAGCAGTTGCGACTGGGATAGTGGTGGGGTAGGGGCTACTGCTGAGAGATGGACCAGGGCTGGGCATGTGATAGTCCAGTTTGTTAGTCCCCAGAAGTCAGCTGGTTTTACACCACTGCCATAGAAGCCATAAGGTTTGTAAAGCTGGTAGGCCAAGGATGCAAGGGGTGAAATCTCCCCTCCTCAATTATTTTATTCGAAATTTTTTAACTAGTGGAGTAACACCTCCTTCCCTGATTGGCAGCAACTTCCAATGTTTAGTTCCATGATGCACCCTCCCTGGACTGACAGCAGCTTTGCTTTGTTCTATGAACCCCCCCCTCCACTGCCACCACCACTGAGTGACAGCAATTCCATATACTTAGTTCTATGCCCCTTCCAGATTGAGCTCAGCTCCGTATGCAGGCCTTGCTTTTTTTATATGAATGCCTCCCTCCACCACCAACCAGCTGACAGATGCTCCTTATGCATTTTTAGTTCACCGGACCTAGTCTTGTCCAGTTGGCAGGAGGTCTTAGATACGACATCTGGAACTCTGCCTTTGTTACTAAGCCTCCTCTCCAGTGCCATGCATGGGAACCCTCAGGTCATCGCCACAAAGCAGGAGATGCAAGCAATGAGTAGCTAAATGACTCACGTTGAGTATTTTATGGTATCCTGTCTTATAATCATAGCTATGTGCAGCTCAGTTTTGAGCTGTACAGCACACTAAGCAAGTAACACTGTTTACTGCATATGCTACAGTTTAAAGATACAGACTCAAGTGTTTTTTTCTGACCAGGGTTTTTCTTGCACCATATTTTTCACTATGGGGATCTGTGTCAAAACTGCAAACTACATAAAAAAAATCATGGCATCTGTGACTCTCATGAGAAAGGCATAGCCCTCCCTAATAAAACAGTAACATGTTTGTAAAAACTGATGGGGACCAGGCCAGTTATGGAAGCGGTGGCCCTGCTACCCACCCCCCCCCCAATTCCAGCACCTACACCTACTTCAAGCAGCAGCTTTTCCAGCTGGTCCCAGTCATTCAGTGCATCTAGTGATGAAAGCAACCTGAGCAACCCAGAAATGCACCAGTGTTCCACATTTGTCCTCATTTCTCCTCAGTATCCTATGAGTACATGTGGGGCTATAAGAGATTCATCCTTATTGTAAAGGCAAGCCCTTCCCCCAGTTATCTTGTACAAATAACACAACACCCACTGCCAGTGGCACCAGCATGACCACAGCCACCTCTGCACCATGGACATGGATGACTGCCTGCCCATCTTGAGGCACTCTATGATGCCCCCTTCTGTCCCAGCCCCAAAATCAGGCATCAGCAGCAGTAGAATCAGCAAGCCCAGTTCTGCTGCTTAGTCACTGTGTGAGGAAGGTGATGGTGAGTCTGGGTTTGGCACTGAAATTACTGTTATCTTCTCACCTGAGAAAAAAATGTCATTCTTTGGGTTAGTACAAGGGGTACCAACCCCACAATTTTATAAAAGCAAGCCAGCAGCACCACCACTAATGCACTTTATAGTGGAGGAGAATGCCAGTGAGAAGGATATGGAAGCAGAGCTGTTGGAGCAGAGTGGTATGAGAGTGAGGTGGCAGAGGAGGTTGAAGGAAAAGGTCATGAGGAGAAGGCAGCAGAATGGCATGGGAACGCTGATGAATCAAGTGACACTGAAATGGGGGGAGCATGGGGAAGGGAAAGACTAAGTCGATGAGGAGGAGAAGCAGGAACAGGAAACAGAAGAGAAGGAAGCATGAGAGGAGGAAGCTTTGCCTGTCCAAATGGGTGTTCTATACTGTGCCTTGTAATTAATGTTTTATTTTGTGCCTTGTAATTAATGTTGCCTTAACCTGTTTCTTTATAAGCCTAATGTTAGCTGTTGACAATTGTAAGTCGCTATTCTACTCCATGACATTCTTATCTTCACTTCACAGCCTCTCCTCACTTAACCCCACTGCTGCTCTCTTCCCCCCTTCTTCTGTTATATCCTCTTCCCCCCTTTTTGCCACTCCTCACCAAACTCACCTTTACCTGTTCCTACCTCATCCATGCCCCTCCTTAGTCCCCACCCTCCTGGCTGTGCTTAGTCACCTCTCTCCACCTACTACCGCCTACTCCCACCGTCTACCGACCCCCCCTTCCCTGCCCTGCCATCTCTTGGTTCCACTGGCTCGGCTTGACTTTGACACTTTTGCCGCTATTGCCGTAACTCCTCCGCCTCTATCCCCCTCTCACCGGCATCCTCACTCTCGCCCTGCCGTCTATCGGTTCCACCAGACTGGCTGTATTTTCCTACCTCCTACCGCTGTTGCCATCTACTGCCACTCCCCCCACCACCCTCTCTTCACCTGCCGTCTTTCGGCTCCATAGGCCCGGCCGCAGGTTGGTACCTCACCCCGCTGTTGCCGTATCTGACGGCACCTCCTTTCCACTTAATCTCTCCCTCCCGTCCTTTGCCAGTTTCCCTTCCTTGTGTCTTTTCTACTGATGCCTATCCTCTCTTATTTTCTGCCTTCTACTATTCACATTTTGAGTATGTTCCATGATCAAGTGCTAAAGTATATTTTTGTTTACTAATGTATGTTACATTGCCATATGTATTTCTCTCTGCATTTTTTGTACTCGTTGTCTTAATAATCTGGCTGTACTCTTTGTGTATTGTATTTGTACCTCCCGGGTCGTGCCTGAAAACAGTCACTTGCTGACTAGCGCACTTACCCGGTTAACAAAAACTAAATAAATAAATAAAATAAAGAATCATGCTGGAGAAGAGGAAGATGCAGCAGAAGAGGCTGATAGTGTGCAGTCAACTATACCAAGTTCTGATGACCACTGATACAGAGAAGTGAATGCCATCATGGGAGTAGACAGCCAAATTACAAAAAATGCAAAAGAAAAAAGTAAGAAAGAAAGAAAGTTGGTAAGGCAGGAAAATCTAAAGACCACACCAGACCCCAGACCCCAGATGATAAGCCTCATTGTTGCCCCAGCACTGCTGCTGCTGCTGCCAGTGCTGCCTTGCTAGGACATCCAGTCATTTTGTCATGCCACCATGCAAAACCAAAAAACAAAAACCTGAATCGTCATACAGTCACTCCCGTATTGCTCCAAAGAATGGCAGCAGTCCAGTCATGGTGCTAAGAACAATTATCTTCAGTGTGGTAGTATTTTACCAATGACTCCACAAATCTACTGAGAGCAGATTGCAATCTGTATGATAGAAAGATTAGTCGGGGTCAGTCTACTTGGGCATTTCTGGCTAATCATCTACAGTGTGAACAAGGAATATTCCTAACTGTCACATCAATCACAATCCCATCTCAAGTCACACGACCCAACAGCAGTGACAGTCAGGCATGAGTGGTGGGATAAGATAGTGTGTTCAAGGAATACAGCCAGCATGGCAGTCCCAGCAGCCAAGTGATACATCCCCAAGTACTAGGCCTACTTCAAAAGCACCAATACAACCACCATGAGCAAAACAAAGTACACTACCTAAGTCATTACTTGCTTAAACTAAATTGCTACCAAGTCAGTCAGCCTCTGTCTGAATCACACAACGGATTGGGGAGAGGATAGGCCTTGAATTTCAGCCATTCTCCATTATAGAAGACACCAGCTCTTGAAGACTGTTACATGAACTAAAATCAAATACAGCATTCCATCATGCTTATTGTTTTCCAAGTATATTCTCCATAGTATGTACAAGCCATTACACATGCAGATGTTATCACTTCTGAAGGAGGCAGAGGGGGTTATATGTATTTCACTAGTGATATTTAAAGCAGTAATGTAAATTAAAGCTTCCTAAGTCTCACTGCCTTCGGGGATGTGTCCACATCAAGCAGCGCCACCACTGTTTCCACCCCATCTCTGCCACCACCAACCTCTGCAGGAGTTATATAGAGTTATATGGACAGTTCACAGAGGCACACCAGTAGGGAAACTGCCTTACTGAATGTATCAGTCACAGAGGGGAAGAGCAGAGGGGAAAACATTCTGCAGTTCTTCCAGTCAAAACTGGACATCTGGATATCCCCTGATGATCTGAATGTGGGAATGTTCATGCTGAACTGTGGGAGTAACATGCTGGAGGCCATGAATGATGGGGATTTCTGCCATGCATCTTGTTTTACACATTCACTGAATCTGGTGATTAATCATGTGCATGACAAACATATCCAGGTAAAATAAATACTTGACATGCTATAGACATCACTAGATATTTCCATATTTCCATAATTCCCCAAATGCTCTGAGCCTCTCTGCCAGCACGAGCAGAGGCACAGTGTTGTGCAGCATTGCTTAATTAAAGGCGTGGGTACAAGGTGGAGTGCCATCTTTTATATAGTGGAGAGACCGATGGAACAAATGGCAGTGTTATGGGCAATGGAATTTGATGATTTTTTCCTGTGATGGAAATCTGCCCTGGGTGCAATGGTGTGTGCTGCAAAAGCTTTTTTCCATTACTAAGACCTTATGAACAGGCCACCAAAGACATCTGTGCTGAATCAGTGACCCTTGTCATGGTCCTTCCCTTGGTGAGTCTACTTGACTTTCACACACACCGTTATTTGATATTTTCTACAACAACACAACAAAGCAAGCCTAGTGGTGGTGGTCGCTGAGGTGGCGGTACTGGTGGTGAGAAGGACAGCAGTGGAGATGGTGGTGGAGGAGGTGGTGATGACACCCCTAGATTATCTGAGCAGTTTCAGAAGGAGCACCCGCAGAGTGCAATACTGATTAAGGAAGTGTTTCTGACACAAATTGCAGACAGATTTTATTAGTTTGGGCACACAGCTTGGAATTGCAACATCACTGAATCCCAGATATAAAGATACTGTATGTGCATGTTTCCCAGACACATCAACTATATTAAGCAGAAACTGTTGCATTCACTTCAAATGGAGCAGTACAGACAATGTGAAGTAAAAACCAAGAATCAGCTTCCACCTGCTCGTACTGGGTGACAAGGGAGGTGGATCGGGAAGGGCAGTGGACGTGACCTATCTGGACTTCAGCAAGGCCTTTGACACTGTGCCACATAGAAGGCTATTAAAGAAACTGAGGAATATGAGAGTGGGCAGGACAGTAGTGCGGTGGGTAGGTAATTGTCTGGGCAGCAAGACACAGAGGGTGGTGGTAAATGGCTGTCACTCCACAGAGAGAAGTGTGACTAGTGGAGTACCACAGGGATCAGTGCTGGGACCAGTCCTATTCAGCGTCTTCATCAGTGACATTGCGCAGGATCTAGAAGACAGAATTTCCCTGTCTGCTGATGACACAAAGCTCTGTAACAGAGTGGACACGCCAGAGGGTATAGACAGAATGAGGAGGGACCTGCAGAAGACTGAAAAATGGTCAAGGGTTTGGCAGTTGAAATTCAATGCAAAGAAGTGCAAGATAATGCATATGAGGCACAAAAACCCTGGAACAACATATCAGTTGGGGGTGGTGAGGATATAGCATGCATAAAGCAGGAAAGGGACCTTGGGATTATCATCTCTGGTGACCTCAAGGTATGGAAGCAGTGTGACAAGGCAGTAGGTAAAGCAAATAGGATGCTGGGTGCATAGGCAGGGGCATCACCAGCAGGAAAAGGGAGGTTATAATTCCACTATGCAAGACACTAGTGAGGCCCCATCTGGAGTACAGTGTACAGTTCTGGAGACCTTACCTACATAAGGACATAGAAGGTTCAGAGGAGGGCAACAAAGATGGTACAAGGATTGCATCACAAGTCCTATGAGGACAGGCTGAAGGACCTGAATATGTACTCCCTGGAGGAGAGGAGGGAGGGAGAGAGGGGATATGATAGAGACATACAAGTACTTTACAGGGAGAAACAGGGTGCAGGAATACACTATTTTCCAGTGAAAAAGATGTTCCTGGACTAGCGGGCATAGGATGAAGTTGGAGGGAGGGCGATTCAGAGGAAACGTGAGGAAGAATTTCTTCACAGAAAGGGTGATGGACAAGTGGAACACCCTGCCAGAGGAAGTGGTGGGGGCTGAAACAATCATGGGGTTTAAGAATGCATGGAATAGACATAAGAGAATTCTGAAGGTCAGGGTTTAGGGGCAACAGGCTTCTAGAAAAACATAAAGTGAACTTACAAGCTCAAATGGGAAGACTGGGTGGGCCACAGGCCCTTATCTGCTGACAGTGTCTATGTATCTATGTATCTATGTATCTATGTATCTATATCTATGTATCAATGTATCAATGTATCTATATATCTATCTATATATCTATGTATCTTTGTATCTATATATCTATATATCTATGTATCTATATACTGTATCTATGTATCTATGTTATCTATATATCTATGTATCTATGTATGTGTATATATATATATATATATATATATACATGTATCTATGTATCTATCTATATATATATATATATATATATGTATCTATATATCTATATTTCTATGTATCTATGTAGTTATATATCAATCAATCAATCAATATATTTATTTATCCAGGTGGGCACCATTGAGCAAGCTCATTTACAAGGTGGACCTGCGGTCCTACAGTAATAATACAGAAAGACAAGTTACAATAATACAAACAGTAAAAATAGCTGCTATTATAGTAAAAATGCCCATTTACAGGTAATATACATTGAACATAGAACTACAAGGAGTCGTGGATAATAAACTTGTGCTGGATCCAAGTCCAAAAACTGTGCATTTTGTAGTGGGAAATGTTAGGGAGAGGGTAGGCATACCAGATAGAAGATATCAAGTGCATAATGTAGGGAGAGGTGGGGAATAGGGGCGCAAGCGAAGAGGACCCAATTATTAGAGCAGGGTGAGGGACTGGGAGGGCTGAGGACCGTATGAAAGGTGACAAAGTGATTTTTGCCCCAAAACGCAGCGACATATGGAGGAGAAAATCTGCCGTTGTACTAAGTGCAAGAGGAGGAATATAGTAGCAGGGGCATAACTGGGAGGGTCCTGGAGGTTGGGGCAGATGGAGGTGTTGGATGGACGAGGGACCAAATATTTTTTTGGGCGAAAGATGATAATTATCCCCAAGTGCGGTAGCATGTGTTAGAATCAGGCTGCAGCTGTTCAGAGTGTCAAAGAATAAGATATAGGAGTTCGGCAATAAATCCTGTGGATCTGTTGGTGGACATGCTAGAGGCAGAGGCACACATTTCAGCTGGGGGGGCTGCCATTTGCTGACCACCATTTGAGGGAGAGAGGTTAGTTAGTATCTAGTAAAGCAGCTGCAAATGTCTGTAATGACATCACGGTAAAGCCTTTTGAACAAAAGGGTACTTACTGGGGTTTTCAGCTTAAGTATTTTTTGGGTTTTATTCCATATTGATGGAAGTGAGAATCCAAAGACAGCTCTCCTGACTCGTGGGAGTGCCCTGGGTATATTTAGCAGGAATTGTGAGCAGCTTCTAAGGGAATAATTCCTGGGCACAATCGGAGACAGACAGTTGATGATGTATTGAGGGAGTTTGCCACTGAGGGCTCTAAGTGTCCAGAGTGCTGCATTAAAGCTGCACCTGTAGTGAAGTGAGGTCCAGCCCGTGGCGGCATATAGTGCTCAATGATGGGTAGAAAAGGGGAGGTCAGTGATGAAGCGTATAGCTCTGGGGTACAGCGTATCCAATTTTCAAGATAGGAAGCTGCATAGCTACTGTATATGAAGTCTCATGAGTCAATTAAGGACAGGAGCGTGGCTTGGACTAGTTATTTCTATACTGTCTGTAAGAAGTCGCCTTTATCCTGTAAAAAGGCCAAGTCTTTGCCTTAATTTTTTCAGCAAGTCTTCCAGGTGGTCAGTGAAGGAGAATTTACAGTTGATCCAGACCCCAAGATATCTGAATTTCAGAGCATGCTCTAAGCACTCTCCCAGCATCGTGGTTATTGGGGGGAGGGAGTCAGTATTGCTTGTGTAGTTTTCGGGGGAAAATAAAATGGCTTTAGTTTTCTTAGCATTTAATAGCAGTTTTTTATTGATTAGTTGGAGTTGCAGGAGGTTGAAATCTTTTTGTAGGTCAGTACAAGCTTCTTTTGGTGTGGGATGACTCAGGTACAGCACTGTGTCATCTGCGAATAAATGAATACTTGCATCCTTGATTCCCTCATCAATGTTGTTGATATACACTGCGAAGAGGAGGGGACCTAATATGGATCCCTGAGGGACACCTCTTTGTAAGAGTTTTAGGGCAGATAGTTCACCATCTGCTTTCACCTGCTGGTATCTGTCTGTCAGATATTCAGAGAACCAGTTTAGAGAAGTAGCATCCAGTCCTACTGTTTTTAGAGAGTTGAGGAGCAGGTCGTAGTTGACTATGTCAAATGCTTTGCTGAGGTCAAGAAACACAGCACATACTGACTTTTTTATGCTCCAACTCCAGTTGCCAGTTGTTGGTTACTTTAGCTAATGCCGAGACTGTACTGTGGTTGGCTCTGAATCTGGATTGAAGGGGGTTCAGTAATTTTTCTCTGTCGATGAAGGATCTTAGTTGGCCATTTACTATTTTTTCCAGTAGCTTTGAGAGTGTGGGTAGGAGAGGAATTGGCCTATAGTTATTAAGGTCGCAAGGGTCTCCAGATTTAAATAGCGGGATAAGTTGTGCAATCTTCCATATTTGAGGGAGGGTACCTTGTGTTAGGGACAGGTTGAATAAATGAGTAATAGGCACTGCCATTACGTGGCATGCTATCTTTAGAAAGTATGGCTAAGAAAGGGATTAGAGAAGTGCAGGAAGAGTTTGTGGAATTGGGAAGGGGTCTTAGTCAAGTAGCATGCACGGTAACCTTCTCGGTGGTGCTACCCATCTATGGCATAGGAGAGGCTAGGGTGTTCCGCACCATGGGATTCAATCAGTGGTTGAAAATCTGGTGTGGAGCTCAGGGATTTGGCTTCATTGGGGACTGGGGTCCACCTGGAGTGATGCAAGCCTATACTGGCATGATGGGCTGCATCTGTCCGGGAGGAACCAGGATCCTAGGTGATAGGTTTAAATGCTTCATTGGGAAGCTTTTAAACTAGCCAAGGGGAGGCACTGGAAAGGAACAGGAAAATCTAGCCCCCAAATAATCACGGTAGTATGTGCGCAAACACCAACATAGAGGTGTTGATAGGGAGAAGGGCAGGGGTAAATGGAGAAAGTGGCAAAGGCAAGAAGGACAGGGATGGGGCAAAAGGGAGTAAGGCTATCAGGAAATGGAGGGTAATGAGTACCAATGCCCGTAGTCTGAGCAACAAGCTCCCTGAGTTGATGGCCTTAATGGAAGAGGGATGCCTGGATATCGTAGCAGTCACAGAAACATGGTACACAGAGAACTATGACTGGGATGTTAACATACCAGGGTACATAACCTACAGGAGAGACAGGCAGGGAGAATAGGGGAGGAGTAGCTCTCTGTAGGAGGAAAGGATAAAAGCAAGTGAACAAAAGAGTAAACAGGGAGGAGAGGAGGCACTGTGGGTCACCTTGGAGACTGGAAAGGGCACCACAATCCACACAGGGGTTGTGTACAGACCCCCATGTCAGGGGGAAGGAATGGACAAGGATATGATAGAAGGCATTCTTAGAATGGCAGAGAAAGGGGAGATACTGTTGATGGGAGACCTGAATATGCCAGATGTTAACTGGAGCACATTTGCTGCAGCCACATCCAAGAGCAGGGCCATTCTTGATGCCCTACAGGTGGCAGGCATTAGACAGCTAGTTTCGGAACCCACTCATGAGGGGGCAATCTTAGACCTTGTACTCTCAAACGGGGGCAGTGAGAGGATCTCAGATCTAGAAGTGGGTTGCCATCTGGGAACAAGTGACCATCAAACAATGTGGTTCACGTTAAACTCAGCTACAGAGTCAAGCCATACAAAGTGAGGTACTGGACTTTGGAGAGCTGACTTTGCAAGATGGGAGAGTGCCTCAGAAAAGCACTAGTAAACAGGCTACAAGGAGGTGTGGAGCAACAATGGGGAATTATCAAAACTGCCATCACAGAGGCAACAAGCCTTTGTGTGAAGCAAATAAACAAATCAAAATGAAAGAAAAAGCCACTATGGTTCTCAAAAGAGGTGGCTGTGAAAGTCAGGAAGAAAAAGATAGCATTCTGGAAGTATAAGGAAACACAGAAGGAGCAGGACAGAGAGCTGTACCAGTTAAGGCAGAAGGAAGCAGGGAGGGAAGTCAGACTAGCAAAGGCCCAAACTGAGGAAAAGATAGCCAACTCAGTTAAGAAGGGGGATAAAACCTTTTATAGGTACATCAGCGAGCGTAGAAAGACAAAGGGAGGGATAGTGAGGCTAAATAGAATGAACGGTGGGTGGGCAGAGGGGGACAGTGAAAAGCAGGAATACTGAATGAATATTTCTGCTCAGTATTCCTAAAGAGGAGGGAAGTGCCTAATCCAATTAACAGATGCACTCTTGATAGGAGTTCGATCCCAGTCCTTTCACAGAAGAAAGGGTTCTGCAAGAACTCCTAAAACTGAAGGTGGACAAAGCAATGGGTCTGATGGAATTCACCCCAAAATTCTAAAAAGAATTAGGGAGGAACTAGTGAAACCACTGACTACTCTTTTAATAAATCATGGGAGGATGGTGTGGTACCCGAGGACTGGAGGAAGGCGGATGATTCCCTTCACAAAGTGTGTCCAAGACAGAGGCAGGAAACTACAGACCTGTCAGTCTGACCTCTGTGGTGGGAAAGTGATGGAGTCACTTCTGAAGGAAAGAATAGTCAGTACCTAGAGGCCAGTGGAGCACAGGACCCAAGGCAGCATGGGTTCACAGCGGGAAGGTCATGTCAGGCAATCTAATAGATTTCTTTGACTGGGTGACCAAAGTAGTAGACCAGGGAGGGGCTGTGGACATGGCCTACCTAGACTTTAGCAAGGCATTTGACACAGTCCACACAAAAGATTAATAGTCAAATTAACCAGCCTGGGGTGGGACCCAGGGTGGTAGCCTAAATAAAACATTGGCTGGACAACAGGACACAGAAGGTAATTGTAAATGGAGTCCACTCTGAAAGGGGGTTACTAGTGGGGTACCGCAGGATTCAGTATTGGGTCCAGTCCTTTTAATGTCTTCATCAGTGACATTGCAGAGGGACTGGAAGGAAAAGTATACCTTTTGCAGATGACACAAAGATCTGCAACAGGGTTGATACACAAGGAGGCGTGGAAAGGATGAAAAGGACTTGGCAAGAGTTGGAGGAATGGTCAAGTATGGCAGCTAGGATTCAATGCAAAGAAGTGCAAAATAATGCACCTGGGAAACAAGAACCCAGGGAAGAATACACAATGGGTGGGAGGTAGTAACAACAACAAAAAAGGAAAGGGACCTGGGGGTAATCATATCAGATGACCTTAAGGTTAGCAAGCAATGTGAGAAGGCAGTAGGGAGGGCTGGGGGTATACTGGGATGTATAGGGAGAGGCATCATCAGCAGAAAGCAGGAAGTTGTTATCCCTCTGTACAGACAGTTGGTGAGACCCCATCTGGAGTACTGTGTCCAGTTCTGGAGACTCCATCTCCGCAAGGACATAGATAGGATAGAGGCAGTCCAGAGGAGGGCAACTAAAATGGTGCAGGGTCTGCAAGAGAAGCCGTATGATGAGAGACTAAAGGAGCTTAATATGTATAACCTTGAGGAAAGAGGGAGAGAGGGGACATGATAGAAACTTTTAAGTACCTCAGTGGAATCAACAAAGTCCAAGAGGTAGCATCTTTCAAAAAGAGACTTGCAAGAACAAGGGGACACAATTTAAAGATAGAAGGAGGGCGGTTCAGGGGCAATGTGAGATATTATTTCACAGAGAGGGTAGTGGATGCATGGAACAGCCTTCCTGAGGAGATTGTGGGTCTAAAACTGTGGGAGAATTCAAGAATGCATGGGACAGACATAAGGCAATTCTTGTGGGGGGTAGGACGTTAACTAGGATCTGCGGCCTATCCTGTAGGTAGGGAAATGGGCAGGCTAGATGGGCCTAGTGGTCCTTATCTGCCGTCAAAGTCTCTGTTTCTATGTTTCTATGTTTCTGTGGTTTAAGTGCATCTGCGCCGGCACTTTTCTTAGTATCCAGGGTGGAGAATTAAGTCTTCCACTTCCTTGAGGGAAACTGATGAGAATGAGAAATGTTGACTAATGGAGCCAACATTTGGTGGGGTCATGCCAAGTTGGGTACACAGGCTACATGCAGGCGAGTTATCGAAGACTAAACCTAAAGGAGGGCAAGCAATGTGAGAGGGCAGCAAGGAGGGCTGGGGGGATACTGGGATGCATAGGGAGAGGCATCACCAATAGAAAACAGGAAGTTATTACCCCTCTGTACAGACAGCTGGTGAGATCCCATTTGGAGTACTGCGTGCAGTTCTGGAGACAATCTCCGCAAAGACATGAACAGGATGGAAGCTGTCCAGAGGAGGGCAACTAAAATGGTGCAGGGTCTGCACGGAAGACATATGAAGAGAGACTTAAGGAGCTTAATATGTATAGCCTCGAGGAAAGGAGGGAGAGGGGGACATGATAGAAACTTTCAAGTACCTCAAGGGAATCAACAAAGTCAAGAGGGTAGCATCTTTCAAAAAAAGAGGTGTGCAAGAACAAGGGGCACAATTTGAAGATGGGGGGCAGCTCAGAGGTAATTTAAGGAAGTATTTTTTCACAGAGAGGGTTGTGGATGCATGGAATGGCCTTGTGGAGGAGGTTGTGGAGTCAAAAACAATGGTGGAATTCAAGCATGCATGGGACAGTCATAAGGCAATTCTAGGGGGTGGGGGTAGGAAGAAGTAGGCTGTTGGTTAACTAGGATCTGCAGCTTATCCATTAGGTAGGGAAATGGGCAGACTGGGTGGGCCAAGCGGTCCTTATCTGCCGTCAAATTCTATGTTTCTATGTAAGCCTGCTGTGGCAAAGTGCGTGTTGAATGCCTGCAGTATCTCTTTTTTGTCATTGATTACTGTATTGTCAGAGGTAATTTTTGTAGGGAGCATATTTTGTGATGTGGCTCCCGCCAGTTCTTTGATTGTGGCCCAGAATTTGGAGGGACAATTGGCTGCAGTATCTAGTTCTGCTTGGTAATAGCAGGCTTTAGCTTCCCTAATCAGTTTGGTGCAGCGATTTCTGGCTGTTCTAAAGAGGCGCCAATCTTCCACTTTTTGGGATTTGCGGGCAGTTTTCCATATATATATCTATATATCTATGTATCTATATATCTATGTATCTATGTATCTATGTATCTATATATCTATATATCTATGTATCTATGTATCTATATATCTATGTATCTATGTCTATATATCTATGTATCTATGCATCTATATATCTATATATCTATGTACTGTATATATATAGTATATATATATTTATATATCTATGTATCTATGTATTGTTCTTCTGCCTCAGTTAACTTTGCATTCTTTCAGTGCCAGGCATTGGCATGACAACATGGAAGACGACTTGAATAGTGATGCACTGTAGGCAATGAAAGAACATTTGGGAGCTTTCTGACACTGACTGCCAGTGCTGTGCAGGCATTTTGGAGGATGGCACAGACATCTCACAGAGTACATGAGGAAGGCTCATCTAATTGTCATTGTCTAGGAGAAGTAGTGATACCATCAAATTCTGGCAAGACAGGAAAGTCATTTGGCCTGCACTGGCTAAACTGGCTTTGTATTTTCTCAAATGCCCTCCAACATCATTCTCTTCAGAAAGATGTTTCAGCACAGCTGGAGATAATGCCACCCCACATCACCACAGGCTACATCCAGAGATTATTAAATTCTTAGACTTTCTCAAACTCAACTTACTATAGATCAGCATCAGTTATCCATTTGATTATTGCCATTTCCAACAAGTCAAAGCTAGTGTTATTTCCTCTGCTATACCTCCAACTGGCAAGTCTTTCCAAACTCCCACTGGCACAGACAGTAGCACAGCTCAACTCACCACTCCTAGCAACAATGGAAGCACACAGATCCACCTTAAGGCCTCCTGAAGACAGTACAACTTTTGCAATGTCATTATCAACAAGCTCGATGTGAACAGGTGTGATGCACATCTTAGTCTGAGTTATTATCAGTTAACAAACCATTGGAAACAGTTGGGTCGCAAGGGAAAATGCCTGCCACCTCAGTTATCTCCCTCCTCCTGATCACTGCTGGACACAATGAATGGACCCTTAAACACCAATTTTCAGTGTTGGCGCTTCCCTGACTTTCACTCATACTTCGTTTTTAACTGACCAATCAGGCATTAGAATTCAAGGGCTGAAGGCGGGGTGACTGAGTCCTCCCGCAAGAGTTAAACCAGTGCATTTTCTCTGGATTCCTTTACAAGTTATCAGAAACTAATGGATCAAAGGGGTGGATACCTGCATCCCACTTGTCTCTCTCTCCCTTCATAACAATTACCATGGGACACAACAAACAGACCCTTGAGGGCCGCATTTCAGTGTTGTTGCTACCCTAACATCCCATGCCTGCTTCATTTTAAACCAAACAATTGGGTGGCTGAATCCACAGGCTGAGGGCGAGTGACAGAGCTCTCCCCTTATTTTAAATTACCATAGTTCAGAGCAGCTTGGAGTGCTACAGTCTGGAGTGCTAAGGGCCACAGTGCCAAAGGTGTCTATTGTGAGCATTAGCTGTGACAGTCAAGTGGCAGCTGGCCACTGCCAAACCGTGTGTACTCTAAGGTGCATGCTAAGATTCATCAGAAGCTAGAAGGCATGTGCCCATGTTTGCTTCTATAGTCCATATCAGTAATACTTTAGACTGCCCCCCGTTAGTATAAAAGCATCCATATTATTTTTAAATTCTGTTTTATTCTTACTAATCACCACCTCATGTTGTCCTAATGTGCCAATGACATCAATTGTACCCTAATGCAATATGGCATTTGCATAACCCTATCTGTAAGCACTCTAAAGCTGTCACCACACACAATCTGATGCATTACTTCTAAGGATGCTATAGACCATTTTGTTTACTGACTCTGTGCAGATACCTAAGTGAAAACAGTTGGTGTGTTGCTAGGCTACTGCTATGAGAAGTTCTATGTTGCTCTGCTAGCTACATGTACTAGGGCTTGAGTATATGCTTTTTTGTACTGTTGCTAGGCCACTGCTATGAGAAGTTCTATGTTGCTCTGCTAGCTACATGTACTAGGGCTTGAGTATATGCTTTTTTGTACTGTTGCTAGGCCACTGCTATGAGAAGTTCTATGTTGCTCTGCTAGCTACATGTACTAGGGCTTGAGTATATGCTTTTGTACTGTTGCTAGGCCACTGCTATGAGAAGTTCTATGTTGCTCTGCTAGCTACATGTACTAGGGCTTGAGTATATGCATTTTTGTACTGTTGCTAGGCCACTGCTATGAGACGTTCTATGTTGCTCTGCTAGCTACACGTACTAGGGCATGAGTATATGCATTTTTGTACTATTGCTAGGCCACTACTATGAGAAGTTCCATGTTGCTCTGCTAGCTACACGTACTAGGGCATGAGTATATGCATTTTTGTACTATTGCTAGGCCACTGCTATGAGAAGTTCCATGTTGCTCTGCTAGCTACACATACTAGGGCATGAGTATATGCATTTTTGTACTGTTGCTAGGCTACTGCTATGAGAAGTTCCATGTTGCTCTGCTAGCTACACGTACTAGGGCATGAGTATATGCATTTTTGTACTGTTGCTAGGCTACTGCTATGAGAAGTTCCATGTTGCTCTGCTAGCTACACATACTAGGGCATGAGTATATGCATTTTTGTACTATTGCTAGGCTGCTGCCATGAGAAGTTCCATGTTGCTCTGCTAGCTACACGTACTAGGGCATGATTATATGCATTTCTGTATTATTGCTAGACTGCTGCCATGAGAAGTTCCATGTTGCTCTGTTAGCTACACGTACTAGGGCATGAGTATTTGCATTTCTGTACTGTTGCTAGGCTACTGCTATGAGAAGTTCCATGTTGCTCTGCTAGCTACATGTACTAGGGCATGAGTATATGCATTTTTGTACTGTTGCTAGGCTACTACTATGAGAAATTCCATATTGCTCTGCTAGCTACATGTAACTAGGGCATGAGTATATGCATTTTTGTACTGTTGCTAGGCTACTGCTATGAGAAGTTCTATGTTTGTCTGCTAGCTGCAGATATTAGGTCCTAGGTATATGTGTGCGTTTACACCTCTCACCAAGGAGGGCAGAACCACATTTATTTGCACTAGTTGTTGTTAACTGTTATCCCTGTCACTGCACCTAGTTTCTGGTAAATTAGTCTGCTCTTTTTTTGGGTTCAATTGTTTGAATGAAATACTAAAACCCTGCAACTGCCTGTCTGGGGTCCATTAATATTTAAGTTTCTAGAGTTCACTATTTATGCAACTGAAACCCATTTTTCTTTCGTCCATTAACATTTATATTTTTGAGGTCACTACCGGTAAATTTGCGACTGCCTATCTGGGGTCCATTAACATTTAAGTTCTGGGGAGTCACTTGTTTGTGCTTTTAATGGCAACTCCCTCTCTGGAATCCTTTAACATTTTAAGTTTTTGAACTCACTATTGTTGGTTCATGTCTGCAGTCCACAAAGTATTAAACTTATTCCTAATCTAATCCATTAGTGCACCAGAAGCTCTTGCCTTTTTAGCATGGCCTCCATCCACCCACCAGTAGCACTAGGACTGGCTCTCAATGGGATACTATAGCGATGCAGTATAATTATATAGTTATAGTTATGCAACTCCTTCCCTCTGTCAGCTTCACCTGGGAGTAAAGTGGTGCACTGCACTCCTATAGACTACTCCTTCTCGAGCTGACTAGTTGCCTCATGCAACTTGCCTGGTAGCACTGGCATACTTGTAGCAAATAAATATCTCCATTCTCTAGTCATTGCCTCCCACCGTTGTCTTTGCCTGCACTCCTCTCAGGATCTGCTCCGATCACCCTTCTCATTTTTCGTATTTGCCTTATTGTTCTCTGGTGACATTGAGCAAAACCAGGGTCCTCCTCTGTATTCCTGAACTTTGTCATCGACTAAAAGTCTTCAATTAGTGAACATGAATATATGAAGCCTAATGGCAAAGAAGGCTGAACTGCATGCATGAGTCAGCACAAATAATCTTGACATACTGGGTCTTACAGAGACATGACTGAAACCTTCAATAGCTGGCCCTGCCTGTGCCATTCTTGATTGCAATTTTGTTTGTGTAGACAGGAACTCCTCTAAGAGGGGTTGTGGAGCTCTGATCTGTTTTAATGATCATCTAATCATCTCCTGCCATCCTATCTGGCCCCACCTTCTTACCATCCCTCCCTCTGAGTGTGGTGCTCACACTTGGAACAGCTAAAATCTATAGCTAGTCTGCATGTACAGTCCCCCTCAGTGTAGCTTCCTGGGACTGATCTCCCTGATAGACTACCTTATCCTTTTGGCTGGATCTAAGGAGATCCTTCTCTTTGGTGACCTAAACATCAATTGGTTGGGTGCCCAAGCAAAGTCTCTTAAAATGTGTATGAAAAAATTGAATTTTGCTCAGATCACTACTACCCCTACCAGATCCTCCTCACAAAACTCAAAGCGCTTCATGCTGGACTGGTTCCTCCCAAACAGGTGTGATAAGATAGTAATATCTGGCACTTTACCTGATGCCATCTTGAACCACTGCCCCATTTTTGCAGTCTGGCTGTCCTGCTCTCCAAAAGTCCCCTCCCCAGCTGCTTCATTTTCATGATTTCTCAGTGTTAAAGTCCCACCCAGGGCTTCCTGTGTGACCTGGCCAAATGTGACTGGTCCTTCCTTATGCCATTCTCTTATGTAAATGAGATTCTAGCTCAATTCATTGAAATTTTTCCAGTGTTCAGCAAAAACATGCTGCTCTCGTGACATGTAGGTTGCAGGGCTCAACCACAAACTGGCATTCTAGTGGATTTCTAGCACAGCTCTCCTTCTCTGGGGTGAGGGAGGAGAAGAGTGTCCAGTGCTTGATGGACCCCTGGAAGAGGCTGGGGGGCACCGGAGCGACTGGCACCAGTGCATTATCAGGGGGTGGGGTGGATGCTGTACATCACTGCATGTCCCCACTCCTGGGGCAAGTAATGAAAAATGATGGAATGATAGTGAATGGAACACATTCTGAAGAAAGGGGGGTTACTAGTTGAGTACCTCAGGGCTCAGTACTGGGTCCAGTCCTCTTTAACGTCTTTATAGGTGACTTTGCAGAGGGTCTGGAAGGAAAGGTATGCCTCTTAGCAGATGACACAAAGCTCTGTAACAGAGTTGATACACGGTGGGGGTAGAAAGGATGAGAAGGGACTTGGCAAGGTTGGAGGAATGGTCAGACATATGGCAACTTAGATTCAATGCAAAGAAGTGCAAAGTAATGCACCTGGGAAATAAAAATCCAGGAGAAGAGTACACAATAGCAGGGAAGGTACTAACAACAACAATAATGGAAAGGGATCTGGTTGTAGTCATATCAGATGACCTAAAGGTGGGTAAGCAATGTGAGAGGCGTGAGAGGCTGTGCTGACTTGCCTATTACCAGCTGGAGCTGGAGGAGTGAGTGGGGAGCATAGCTTGCTGTGGAGGGGCCGGGGAGAAGTCTGTATATTAGGAAGCACTGCTCAGAAGCGGCAGCTTTGTCCTGCTTTGGTATTGTGTTTTGTACCGCTCGTAAGTGGCAGCTCTTCTACCTTCTGGACTTTCCTCTGTGTTGTGGGACGCTGCTCGTTTGCGGCTGGAACTGTGCACTAAATCGGGACTTGCCTCCTGCTTGCTGTTTGCTGCCCCTGTCCTATTAGCCTGACTTGACTAAACACGGCGTGGAGAGGCCAAGACTTGTTTGCCAGCTGGCGCTGGAGGAGGAGTGAGGAGCATAGCTGCTGTGAGGGGCGGGAGGAGTCTGTATATTAGGAAACGCCGCTCGCAAGTGCGAGTGTTGTGAGTGGCGCGAGCATTGTGAGTGGCGTGAGCGCCACTCGGTGCCAACATTTTTCCGTCTGAAATGAGAGGAGGGTAGTGGGTCTGCCTACTGAATGTCTTATATTATATTGTTAGATTACTTAAGGAAGGAATGTTTTAAATTGTTTGAGTTAGTTTAAATTAAATTTTATCTATTTGCTTGTTTAAACTAGAAATGTGTAGGGGGTCTGTAGTGCGACCTGTGGGGGCCAGGATCATCTACGGGGACTCACAGCTGCATGTTTTGCTTCCCTTTCTCCCTCTCCCTGTGTCTGCTACTACTAGTAGGTGTTGCAGGGAAGTGGGGATTGAAAGGGATTACTTGGCTTGCGGGCTGTGGGTTGACCAGGAGCAGGCTGATGGTAGGATAGAGGTGGTTAGGACCAGGAGATGCCCTGGATTATTTAGGGCATCTAGGCGAAGCCAGACGTGGTTGGTGCCCATTCCCAGGAAGACCACCAGACCGAGTGGTCAGGCAACCCGAGGGGCTACACCACCCTCTTTAGCTCTGACAGAAGTGCTGTGCAATGTCAGGTCGATCAGAAACAAGACAGCGTATATTGCTGCCTTGGTTTCTTCGGTCGACCTGGCTTGCATTTCAGAGACCTGGGTGGGAGATGATGCTGGCCCTGTTTTTGAGGCTGCAGTCCCCCCAGGATATACCGTTGTGCACTGCCCCAGAGATAATTGCAGGGGCGGCGGTGTAGCTATTTGTTTTAGATCTAGTCTGACCTTCACCGTGCACCCAGTGGGAACCCCGGATTCGTTTGAGTGTGTGGCCATTCGTGGAGGACTCGGCTTTGGTTGCAGTATTCTCCTCATCTATCGCCCTCCTGGCCCGATGGGGGGTTTCCTGCACGAATTTGCAGAGTCTGTTGCCGGCGAGACATTGGACTCCCCCAGATGTGTTTTTCTGGGGGATTTCAATGTCTGGGCTGATGATAGAGCTCAAAGGTGCACCAGCGAATTTCTGCAAAATATGTCCTTGTTAGGGCTGTTGCAGTTTGTTGGTGCACCTACTCATCGTGATGGTCACACATTGGATCTGGTGTTCTCACTGGGGATTGAAATTGGAGATCTTATGATTGATCAGGTATTCTGGTCTGATCATTGCACGGTGAAGTTCACGCTTGGGGCTCCTGCCATTAGTTTTTCTCCTGCTGAGATGATTCACTGCCACCCTTTACGTGATCTTACTCCTGAGGGTTTTATGGCAGCAGTTGATTTATCTAGTGTGGGTGGTGCATGCGTCGGAGATGTTGGCGTCGGAGTGGACACCTATAATAAGGTGCTATCTGATGCCATCAACTCCCTCTCACCTATCCGTGTACAACCCAGAGCTTCTTACCTGAGGTCTCCTTGGTATGATGGAGATCTCAGGGAGATGAGGAAGATGGGTCGGAGATTAGAGCGCTTTTGGAGGAAATCCTGCCTGGTGACGGACAAACTGGCCCTGCGTGCGCACTATTGCGGATATCAGGAGGCAATCAACTGAAAGAAGACAGCATTTCTGTCTCAGGAGATTGCTGCTGGGAGAAACTGACCAGCCTCACTCTTCCAGACTGTTGATAGACTTCTTCATCCTGTCTGTCTTTAGCCCGGAAGAATTTCCTCAAACGAGGATTGTGAGGATTTTGCTCGGTTTTTCTCGGACAGGGTGTCTTTGATCCGACAGGAGGTTTCTTCAGCCAGCAATACCATTGCTGACAGTGATCGCCAGTTGTGTGCTGAGTGCACTCTGCCTGATTGGGGAGAGTTTAGGCCAGTGGAGATCCGTGATGTTATTGAGGTGGCAGTCAATCTGAAGCATACCTTTTGCGAACTGGACCCAGTGCAAACGCGTTTCTTAATGAGATGCATTGACTCTGTTGGCCCGGTGTTTGCCCTGATTGTCCGGTGCTCCTTAAGTCAGGGTGTCTTTCCAGATGCCTTGAAGGAGGCTCTGTGAGACCCCTATTAAAGAAATCTTCTTTGGACCCGGAGATCAGGGCAAATTACCGTCCCATCTCCAATCTCCCATTTTTGGGGAAGATTGTTGAGAAGGTGGTATCGCTTCAGTTGGAGGAACATCTCATGACTCATGAGTTATATGATCCTTTCCAGTCAGCTTTTTGGGCCAGACACAGCACTGAAACTGTGCTAGTTCGGGTGCAGAATGACCTCCTCAGGGCTAGAGATCGAGGGGACAGGACAATTCTTGTCCTTCTCGATCTCTCTCTTCAGCTTTTGATACTGTGGACCATTGTGTGTTGCTTCTCCACCTGAGGGAGTTGTGTGGACTCACCGGTACTGTCATCAAATGGTTTGAGTCCTTTCTCACAAATAGGAGACAGCGGGTTGTGATGGGAAATTTCTCATCTACACCCTGCCTCCTTTCGTGTGGAGTCCCTCAGGGTTCGGTTTTGGCCCCACTGTTGTTCGCAGTATATATGCTGCCCCTGGAGGGGATCATTAGGAAGTATGGTCTGAGTTTTCATTGCTATGCTGATGATACTCAGCTATACTTATCCTTTTCCCCAGGAACACCAAACACAGTGGATGTGCTAAATATCTGTCTGGCTGAGATTAGTGACTGGATGGCCTCGAACTGGCTTAGACTAAACTCTGACAAGACGGAGGTATTGGTAGTGGAATCGAACAGAGTTTGAGATGGGTTGGCCTCTGACTCCGCAACTGGACTTGTGCTAGGAGCTGTGTCATTGATGGCCTCCCCTTGGGTGCAAAATCTTGGCATGATGTTTGACAGGAATTTGTCCATGGAGGTTCAGATATCCTCTGTGGTCCATTCCTGTTTTTTCCATCTTCATAACATCTCTAGGATTAAGCCCCTTGTCCCGTCTCTGGACCTCCCTACCTTGATACATGCCTTAGTCACTTCTAGGCTTGACTACTGTGGAGTCTCTGGGGGCTCTCTTCGCAGACTGCAGCTAGTGCAAAATGCTGCTGCCCGGCTTTTGACTGGGCAAAGTAAATTCTGCCATATTACACCTGTGTTATGTGAATTGCACTGGCTGCCTGTCAGGTGGAGAGTGCTCTTCAAGGTGGGGCTTCTCACCTATAAGGCCCTACATGGACAGGGCCCTGGTTACCTGTCAGTTCTCCTGGTACCATCCTCCTCTTCCCGTAATCTCCACTCTTCTAGTGGTGGCCTCCTAGTTGTTCCTAGAGCGAGATTAAAATCTGCAGGCGACCGAGCTTTTAGTTTTGCCACTCCTGCTCTTTGGAACTCCTTACCAGCTATAGTTAAGGAGGCCCCCACGATATCTGCCTTTAAGGTTCACCTGAAGACCTTCCTATTTTTTGCAAGCTTTTGGGGTATAATTTTGTTTATCTTAATTTATTATTACTATTTTATATATTGATGCGGTATGAAATGCTGTAAAAAGTTTTTGTGTGGTGCCCAGAGCCTTTGGGATTGGGCGTCTTTTTAAATAAAATTGCCTTTGCCTTTGCCTTTAAGAAGAGCCAGGGGGGATACTGGGATGCATAGGGAGGGGCATGACAAGTAGAAAAAGGGAAGTTGTTATCCCTCTGTTCAGACAGTTGGTGAGACCCCAATTGGAGTACTGCGTGCAGTTTTGGAGACCTCATCTATGCAAGGACATAGACAGGATGGAAGCAGTCCAGAGGAGGGCAACTAAAATGGTGCAGGGTCTACATCAGAAACCATATGAGGAGAGACTGAGAGAGCTTAATATGTATACCCTTGTTGAAAGGAGGGATGGGAGGACATGATAGAAACTTTTAAGTACCTCAAGGGAATCAACAAAGTCCAGGAGGGTAGCATCTTTCAGAAAAAGAGATGTGTAAGAACAAGGGGGCACAATTTAAAATTAGAGGGGGGATGGCTCAGGGTAATGTGAAATTCTTTTCATGGAGAGTGGTGGGCGCATGGAACTGCCTTCCTGGAGAGGTTGTGGGGACTAAAACAGTGGGGGAATTCAAACATGCATGGGACAGACATAAGGCAATTATAGTGGGGGGTTGCAGGAAGTAGGCTGTTGGTTAACTAGAATCTGCAGCTTATCCAATAGGTAGGGAAATGGGCAGACTGGGTGGGCCAAGTGGTCCTTATCTGCCATCAAAGTCTATGTTTCTATGGCCCCCCGCAGCATGATGGCTGGCTCTGCCATCCACTGCCTCTAATGCCCACCAGGGTGTCCCACTCTCATGGCCCCAACCCAGGGGAGTAATCCAGGGCTTGCTCATGATGTCCATTAGGGAGTGGGAAATCCCCTCGGTGACCTCGCCAGGGAGGTAAGCCTGGGTAGGGGGGCAATGGGGTGGACAGGTCCTAAAGAGAGAGGGGGGTGTCCAGGCCCAAAAATTAAAAAATTGCTGCCACTGCCAGAAACTCTCATAAATTTTGGGATGCCACAAAAACTAAACCTCCCTTGTTGGACAGACTCATCAAAGGTAACTTCAAATGCTATGACATCTCAGCTTTCACTGAAATTGCTGACAACAACCCTGGGTCCTTGACATCTGCCAGAATTCTTCCACCCTGTACTGTACCATGTTCCCCTCTTTCTACCATTGATCTGTGAAACTGGTAGAGATGAAGAAACTACTATTCTTCATCATGCCTGACAACAACTCTAGGTTTGACGGCCTGGAACTGAAGCTGCTAAAGATCGCAGCCCCTGTCATAGAGCTCCTTATCTCCATGTCCGTGACAGTGGCTCAGCAGGTAGCAAACTCACCTCTGAGGCTGGGAGATCAGAAGGCTGTGGGTTCTAGCCCCACACCAGACACTAGGGTTAATATCCTAATACTAACACTGTAGTGCAGCATGAGTGGGGTGCTGCTCTCCTGAGGTGCCGTCTTTCGGATGAGATGTTAAACCGAGGTCCCATCTGCCTGTTTTGGTGGTAGTTCAGGTGGATGTTAAAGATCCCATGGCACTTCTCGAAAAGACTAGGGGAATTTTTTATTCAAGATTTTCAAACAAAAATTACAGAAAAGTATTACATCATACTAGACCAGTATGAAAAGAAAAAAAATCAGAAAGAAATATACGATAATGTCAAAAGGAAAACAAAATGCATTACAGCATACAAATCATAATGAAGAAACAAAACCCAGAAATAAACATTGCAGTATACAGGGAATGTCATAATCAAAAGAAAAAAAAATAAGGGAATTTTCAAATCAAGATTTGTAAACAAAAAATTCAGAAAAGTGTTGCATCATACAAAAGCTGAAAAAAGGAAACAAAAAAGAGAAAAAATTTCTACTTACAAGAATAGCAAAATCATAACAAAAACCACCCCACCCAACAACCAGTCCCCCCCCACCCCACTAACAGGATTAGGGGAATGAGTCATTCATGATTTTCCAAAAAATACAGAAAAGTATTACAACATACTAATTCTGAAGTAAATGAGAAAAAGAGAGCAAAAAAGAGAATCAGAAAAACCAACTGGAGAACCAATCATAACATTCAAGTAATTGGGGCATTGGAGTCCGTGACCCATGGAAGATTCCGCCAAGTCTAAAAAATCCAGGAAGCAGGGTGAACCTACAGGTCCTGTTGAAAAAGGAATTTAAACTCCCAGGTTATCTTTTCCACCAGCTCTGATAATAGCACTGAGCATTGCTGCAAGGTGAACCAGCAGTGAGAATTTCAGATAAACCACTTCACCACTGTGATAATAACCTGTAAGGAAGAAGCATCCCACTGGTGCCAAGGAGAATCAAAAGAGCCATACTGTAAAGCATTCAATGTTATATTGTGGAAAGGAGGCATTTGCCACGTAGTTGCCAAAGTGGACCAAAAATCCAAGATATTAGAGCAGGAAAAAAATAAGTGATGAGTAGTTTCCAGTTGGTTAACACACTGAGGCCTAGAACAATTTCTCTCAGACAGCTGTTTATGCTTTTGATGTTCTTTCATATTCAACCAATTGTGGCAACTGAGCCAGTGAATATCCTACATTTTCTCAGGAATCCTCAGATTATTCAGGAACTGAAGTAAACCAGGTATCAAAGGAGAGGGACAAGAAGGAAAGGTGACCAGTTCATGAAATCTAGTGGCGAGGATCTGTTTATAAATTAATTTCCTGTGGAGGCCACGCATAATGGCAGCTGTCAACAGTCAACATTTTAATTTAACAAAAATATCACGAATATAGGAAGGACAAATAGTAGAGTTACGGAGCACCCATAAAGTGGCCATTTCCCATTGTGAGAACTAAGGACTACAAGTTGAAATGTATAAAGGAACCCAAGCCCTAGCGACATGAGTCAAAATAGGCTGGAAATTGACAATCATGTAAAAAAATATTAAAAAAAACAACAGGGTGACCCATACTTAGGTACCTTGAGATTTAGGAAGATATAAAATATTCATCTTTAGGGGGATTCAGCTGACTTCCTCAGACAGGTTGGAAAAAAATACTGAGTAATGAGGTTTCCAAGGAGCGGGGGGGAGGGAACACTCAAGTGACATGCAAAAAAGAGCGGTAAAAGGAAAGTCTTAAAAAGGCGGACTTGCTTCAAATTACCCATGTGCCAGGAATTCCACTGCTTTACTAACTGTTGAGCCTGTGAAAGTTTAGAAGACCAATTCAGGATGTCCAAGGCTTGGTATCCAAATTCTATACCCAAAATCTTAATTGGGGTCCGAGACAATGTAACTCCAGCAATGGAGGGGAGAGGGATTGAAGGCTTGCCAAATTGTCTCCCTATATTTTTTGACATATTAAGGGAGGATCCTGATAAGGATCCAAAGGAATTATAAATAGTCATGGCCTGAGGCACAGAAACCTCATCCCCAACCAAAATCGTAAGAGCGTCTGCGTAAGCCAGGGCAATATAAGGATAGAGTAAGTATCCACTTGTATGCATGTCAAAGAAGGGGCCAAATTCAAAGCCTGCAAAAGTGGGTCAATACCAAAAACATAAAGGAGAGGGCTGGGAGACAGCCTTGTCGTACTCCACGGTGTACTGGAATCATTGGGCCCACCCAACCTTTAATAAGTGGAGATAGTGTTGCTACTTTATAAATAGATTATAGCCAAGAAACAAAGGTATCTGGGATACCATAGTGCTTTAGTACAGACCATAGGTGAGCATGTCCAGTGGTGTCAAAGGCTTGTCTCTGATCTAAGGAGAGTAAGAATCCAGATAAGCTGTCTGCATTATCACGTTCAATAAGTTTTCGAAGGAGAAGCAGATGATAACTCATCTTTCTTTCCAGCATAGAACATGTTTGAGTGGGGGAGATAAGATATACTACTGCTTGTAATAATCTAGTACATAAAATTTTGGCTAATATTTTAAAATCTGTGTTTGGAAGGCTGATGGGCCTCCAATTGTTCAGGTCTGTTTTGTCACCTTTTTTGTAAAAGAAAATTAAAAGATCCCAGGCCATATCCAAGGGAATAGAATCAGTATTCAAAAGAAAGGTAAATACTGTTGCCAGTTCCTTAGATAGCAGTGGGCCAAGAAGCTTAAATAATTTGGAGGGAAATCCATCCAACCCAGGGACTTTATTAGTAGGCAGGGATTTAA
The DNA here is from genome assembly GCA_016271365.2 of Neoceratodus forsteri. NCBI lineage: Eukaryota > Metazoa > Chordata > Ceratodontiformes > Ceratodontidae > Neoceratodus > Neoceratodus forsteri. The sequence goes on from CM057453.1 coordinate 62,222,761, forward strand.
TAGCCTGTTCCACTTCTGCAGCTGAAATGTTAGCTGTCAATTCAGGTAATAAAAAGGGAGGACAAATAGGGACATGAGGAGATGGTAATAAATCATGAAAAGCAATATCAGGGCAAAAATAGGTAGAAAACAGAGAAGAGACGTGCTGAGTCGCTATGCGAAATATGTTCTGTTTGTCCGTATAGACAGAACCGTCCAAATCCTTAAGGCAATCCATCACCTTATGTTTGACAGAGGTGGAACAATATAAATAAGGGCAGAGGACTGCAGCCTTCCCTTTCATCCAAAAACTGTGCTGATACTTCAGACTTTCTGATAGGCGGAGATGGAAGACGTTCATGTCAGTTTGAAGTACATGAATTTGTTCCTTAAAATCATGGGTAGTAGACCTGGATAAAGACTGTAGTTTCTGCAACTGTTTCCGGTGATGGAGGTACTGAAAGTAAACATTATGATAAATATGTTTACTGTGGGATTTCAATAATTTTTGTAGATCCACATTGACATCTGCCCACCAGAGGGCAGGAGAGTCAAACAAATCAAAAACAGAACTTTTATGAGCTGCAAAATATTGGAGATTAAGTATCATAGACTGTTGGGATAAAAGGGAAGAATTCATTTTCCAATATCCAGGACCCTTAGAAAATGTTACCGTAGTCCCTAAACGGAGGTGCAAAAGCTTATGATCTGAAAATTCTACTTCCGTAACCTTAAAGGAGAAAATAGATAAAAATAAGGAAATAAAAAAAAATCTATTCTGGTAGCCAAGTGGCCCCTCTGAAATGTGGGATGAGCAGTATTATGAGTAGCCAAATAGGCATCTTTTAAATGTGACAGGGAAATTACATTCTTTAAAGTAGGCATATCACAATATACTTTTGAAGTAGTGGTGTAAGCCCCCCATCACACTTGTCAAGTCCACAATTAAAATCCCCACCTAAAATAATGGCCTGAGATGACAACAGAGAAGGCTGAATGTCTGTAAATAAAGAAACTCTATCTGCCTTCGACTGTGGGGCATAAACATTGATCAACCTGTAATAAGAATTATTTATTCTGGTATCAAGAATTAGTATACATCCTGGAACTAAATCAATAAGTTTGAGAAGATGTACCTGCAAACTAGAATGAAATAAAATGCCAGCCCCTGAGCAGACATCTGGGCCTATGGACCAATATGAAGGTCCAGCATACCATAGCTTAGTAACCTGTCCTATTTCAGCAATAGTATGCAGTCTAGTATTTTGCAAAAAAACAATTTGTAAGAAACTAGACTGAAAATAGGACAGTATTAAACGTCTGCGTTTATGATTTTTAATACTGTTCACATTAAGTGAACCTAAGAGTAGGGAAGACATTTTGAGAAAGAAGGGGAAAAAAAAAAACTAGAAAGAAAGTCTTCAGGGAGGTTTAGTCCTCAACCATTGTGATCTACGACGGGTACTTACAGAGGGAGTAGGTAAGTCTGTATCAGAAAGTAAATCCACCTGGGAAGACCACAGAGTTGAGCTCTCTGAATCTGCATCAGAGAGGTCGGAGGGCTGCAGGGCCTCATATTTATTGCACAATGGAAGCTCCATGGTTTTTTGACACCTTAGAAGCAGGATGTGCACCATTTTGAGACCTCTTAGTGGACCGTTTACTAATTTGGGGGGGGCATACCTGTAGAAGAAGATTCTTCTGAAATCTGTTCAGGAATGGGGGCTTAGGCATTGCCGGTAGGCGGCAAGGTGGGGGGAGGGCTAACAAGCACCTGTTGCACTGGCGCAGGAATAGGGACATCCAAGGGGGACAACAACAGAAACCTCAGAAGGTCTGGGGGGGAGAACGTATTTCTTTGAGCCACTGCTATCATCAATCTCTGCTTCTCAACATCAGCTGAGGCAGACTGGTTGTGCGCAGCCCAGGTACAACTCTGATATGTATGTCCGGTGAAATCACAAAGATTACACTTCGGTTCATTAAGACAATTTCCACTAGTATGCCCCATTTCTTGACAAAGATTACATTTAACCTGATCACACAGACTGCATAACTGTGTACAAGAACCACACTTATAGCATGCCTTAGGTTGTCCCGCATAAAACAGGATGCCACGGTCTCGACCTAAAAAAAAAAAACAATTGGGGAGATGACTAAGACCAGTGTCTGTAATGTGGAGCATAACCTTCACCTTCCACCCTTCAGTCCAAATATGTTCTTCATCAAATATGGCTTCTGGGGAACCAAGAACCGAGCATCTTTGCTTTAGCCAGTAGGTCAGGTCAGTGACACTAACCCCTTCATTTCGGAAGAGAACTGTGACTGTTTTGTATTCTGGCCTAGTCAGGGGGATTGCTTCAAAGGGTGCCCACAAAGGTGAAAATTTCAGGGTTTGAAATTGTGTCCAAAAACATTGTAGCCCTGAATTCAGTGCAAAACTTACATCAAAGGTAGATTCACCAGACACATGAATAAGTGCATAAATTTCATTAGCAAAAAACTTCATGGAACCTTTTAATAAAGTCTTTGCAACAAATCTTCTATTGGGAAAGTCAGACATACCCCCTTTGTATATAATCCGAACAGCATTGTGACGTTTAGCTGGATATATTGGCTGATGAAAAAGAGAAGCATGTGGTTTCTTTTCTGTAGGTTTCAGCAAGCTCAGAGGTGCTTCAGGGGGTTGTAGTGAGGAAATGGAAGTAGAAGGGACTGGCGAAGCTGGCTGTGCAAGTTCAGAAAGTCCCAAAAGAGGAGCAGGTATGCCGGTAAACTGGAGTTCTGAAGGGAGATGCAAGGGAGAATGAGAGTCAGAAGGTAAAGGGTCTAGAGGAAGCTGTGGAATAGGAGCAGGATCTGTAGAAATGGCAGCATGAGTTTGAAGCTGAGAAGTAATAGGCGAGGTGTCAATTGGAGTGGGTCCAGAAATCCAATGTCCTGTAGCTGAGCATATCCAGCCTGCCACTTGAAGCATAGCAGATATGTCCTTAGGTGAATGAGGAGAAGAAGTAGCAGAAAAACTCAAGGCACAGTAGAGATTACAAACCAAATCTAGTCCTGGTTTTCCTGGAGTGTGAGGCAAGGCACTCACAGACACACTAGGCGAGGCTAACAATGCAGGAGAAAGTCCAGAATGAAGGGAATCCAAAGGAGCAGGAATAGGGTTCTCTGCAACAAGAGAATGCTGCAACACGGATGAGTCCATCTTAGCAGATAAGTTAAAAGGTTCCTGAGCGGCTAACACAGTTCGTGGAGTTGAATTCAAAGCTGTATGTAATTCCAAATGATGGAGAGCTAAACGCTCCTCTTCAGCCAGTAACTGAAGTGCAAGTGACCGCATCTCAGGAGAGGCATTAGTTAGTGCAGCAGAAAGCTTAGAACCAGTATTCAGAGTATAGCATAGCACAGGAGCAGCTGGAGAAATATCCATAGGAACCAAGTCAGTTTCAGTAGTAGTAGCAACATCCAAAGGTAAATCAGTGGAAATATTGGTCTCTAAGCAAGGAGAAGCAGGGGTAGAGACCAATCCACCTGTTCCAGAGGCAGCAAGCAGCTCCTCCACATCCTCAGCAGCCGCCATCTTGGACAAGAACCAAGATGACAAGGGTTCCTACACTGGAGAGTAGGGGAATTTTTTTATTGAGAAAAATATAACATCAAGCAAGAAACAGTTGTAAAAACAAAATCAAACTCAATAAACAATAACATAAAGTTCATATACATTCGTTGGAATAGGACACGAAGAGCAAGCAATATAAGAAATTAAAAAAACACATTTCAGGTAATGAAATCACAAGGTGATATAACAATAGTAACTAATGACAAAAACCAAATGAGCCCAAAAAGAATGAAACCTGGATAGTGGGAGCTGTTTGTATTCAGATTCCTTAATAGACAATAGTGCATTTTCAATATGAGATATAATAGTAGCCGGAACAGTCGGAATTTGTTGTAATACATATTGGCATCTGGCTTGCCACAAATAATATTTACAGATAGCAAACAATACCCTGAGTGTGCTAGGATGGAATATTTGCCATGGAGCAGTGAAATCACCCAAAATTAACACCTGATACGTAATTCTGCTCAGGAAAGGCCATTTCCACTTGTTTGCCAGTGTTTTCCAAAACAGACGGGCATCAGAACAGGTAAAGAAAAAATGGTCTATAGTTTCCTCTATTTGAACACAAAAGGGTTTAGAGCAAAACCTTTCCTGTGAGGATTTGTGTTTCAAATTCCCTCTGACTTGTAACCTGTCGTGGTAACACATCCAGGAGACATCCCACATATGTGATGGGATTCTTTTATCTTTCAGAATGTTTAAAGCACTAGACATACTAGATGGAGAACAATGTGGAAACAGAAGCACCAGCTTAGAGACTGTCAGAAAAGCAACATATAGTTGTTTCCTGTTCAAAAGTAATAGAGATGTTTTACTAAGTTTCCAAGCTCGCAGTGTACGGACTCCATCTATGGCGTAAGATGGAAAACCAGGAATACGGGAAGGGGAAAGTGGGAGGTCAGTCCAAGCAGACATGATAGGATCCACGGCTTTGCAAACCCATGAATCGCAAACATGAAATAAATATCTAAAGCTTTGAAAAGGTGGAAAAGAAAAAATGAGAGAAAAAAAGCAATAGGATGTATCGTACTCAAACCACCCTGATGTACAGGTAAATAAGTCACATCTCATTTAATGGGATTAAGGCGACTTCCCCAAATCATCTGAAAGAATATGCTAAAAATCCTGGTTTCTAAGTTCTTAGGAGGGGCATAAATATGGCTAAGAAACAAAAAAATAAGGAGTAAGAATTTTTTCACCAAAAGGACCCTCTTCTTCTTACCCAGTCTCCATGTCTTCCATACCCGAACTTTAGACTCACCAAGTGTGAGGCGGGTTTCCCAGTTATAGTTAGCCCCATCAGGAACATTGAACCAGATTCCCAGAATTCTTTGGGGAGCAGCACAGATTCTGATACCACTCACCCCCAGAATAATGGCAGAAACAGGGTCCAAGGGAATGCAGACACTTTTCTGTACATTTATATGACCCCCTGAAAGTAAAGAAAAGGACTGAAATATCCGAAGTGCACTGTCACCTGAGTCTTGATTCGATGTAAACAACACTACATTGTCCGCATAAGCAGAAATCTTGACAGGTAATACATCAGGATGAGGAGTAAGTCCAACAATACTAGAGTCCCATTTAATCTGATGAATGATGGGATCCAAGGCAAAGGTGTATAACAAGGGGCTAAATGAACAGCCTTGGCGGAGCCCAGTCTTCTGTAGGAGAGTGTCACCCGTGAAACCATTTGTAATTGGAACAAAATATGCCAAGGAAAATATGTGTGACAGCCATTGCAAAAAAAGTTGTGGTATACCATAAAGTGACATAATCTGTAGTAAATAAGTGTGGTGCACGGGATCAAAGGCTTTAGTTTGGTCAGGAAAAACAAAACCGATAACCCTTTACATTTCTGAGCTTCAAAATCTCACGTAAAAGAAAAGGTTTGATTGAATAGAGCGTCCTGGTATAGCACACGATTGAGCGAATCAATGAGATCAGAACAACTTTCCTAAGGCGAGAACAAAGTATCTTAGATAGAATTTTAAAATCCATGTTGAGGAGATGAAGGGGTCTCCAATTAGTAAGGGAATGTGCATCCCCTTTTTTAAATAGGAATTTTAAGAAGGATATACCAAAGTCAGGGGCTTTCTCTAAGGAATTCAAAATATAATTATAAACTTGGGTCAGAACTTCCAACAAATTTTCTTGAAAAGTCTTGTAAAACTCATGTGTGAGACCATCAGGTCCAGGGGCCACCTTCAGTTTGAGATGTGAGATAGCACAAGCAACTTCATCTCGTGTAATTTGACCAACAAGGTCCATAATTTGATACACAGAAAGCTGAGGGGCCGGGGCCGACAAAACAGTAGATAAATCCGGGGAGATGTGGGGTAGTGTACAAAAGTGTTGTTGTAAATAGGAATGCATAACAGAAAACATTTCCGGAATAGTGTGAACAATATTACCATGATCATCCAGCAGAACGTGCGTGACAGTGGAAGAAAGTCTATCTTTATAAGCCAAAAATGGGTTAGCAGAAGGGGACAGGGAAGTACCTACTCGCATAAAAAAATCTAAGGTTCGGGCGCTATCATATTGGTGAGAAATCATGAGACGTTTAATCCTGGAAATTTGAGAAGAATAATCCACAGGAGAAGAGACAGAAAGGGACATCAACTTATATAATTGGTTGTGATAAGTTAAGTATGTAAGGTATTGATCCCGAGCCATTTTCTTTCCCAGATGTTGAAAGAAAGAACAAATTTCTAGCTTCGTATATTTTCACCAATCCTAAATTGAATCATAACAGCAGAGAACTGAAATTCGGGCTCGGTAAATAGTACGGACTTGTGCCTGAACAAAAAGAGAAGAAAACAAAGAATTATTCAATTTCCATTGGGGAGAGCTCAAAACAGGGGACAAGGAAGTATAATCAATAGAAAAAACACCTGTCAAAAGACAGTGGTCCGAAATTTCAGTATGGCGTAAAAAAATTTGATTAGGAACACAATGTTTGGAAACAAAAATATAATCAATCCTAGTGTGGTATACTGATCTGTGATATGTGTATCCAACATCAGAATGTAAAGAACGATATGCGTCCTTTAAACCCACATCCTTAATTAAAGTAGATAAAGCTAGGGAATCACAATATACCTTTTTCCCAGAAGCTGTTCTACATGCGACATCAATAGAACAGTTAAAATCCCCCCCTCCAAAAGATATGTTTACGAGTACACAAAAATGGCTTAATTAAATCAAATAAAGAAATACAGGCTGCTTTAGATTGTGGACCATAAACAACAATTAGACGTAAAAAAATGTCATGAATAGAGCAGTCCATAATAAGTGCCCTTCCAGGGAAAACATCTATGATGCGGGATACAGAAAACTGTGGTGAAAAAAATAATATGGCTACACCATCAGCAAAGTCATTCCCAAAGGTCCACTAGGAGAGGCCCTTATACCACCCTCGCCTGAGTTGTATCTCAAATAAGGTAGAGACGTGAGTTTTCTGTAACAAAAGGATATCTAAAAGGAGCGAGGCAGCAAAATGAGAAAAAAACATCCGTTTTTTTTAGCTTTTCAAGCTACAAACATTGAAGGATGCAATTCGGAAAGTAGCTAGGACAAAAAATTATTCAACCACTACCATCAGTAACAGCCATATTCTTCTGTTTCTTACTCCCCTTTTTGGTTTTAGTGAGTTTTTTCTGGCAAACATCAGGGGGTTTGGAGGCAGGAAGATCAATGTCAGATAGTAAAGCAGAAACATCAGTATCACCATCAGTATCATCCTTGTCACCTTTCAGGCAGTCAAAAGCATTGGAAAGGGGAAGATCATGAGCTTTCAAGTTTTTACGAGCAGCAGCCCGAGTAACCCGCCTGCCAGGTTGAAAACCTTCTGAATCCAGAATGGGAGTAGCAGGAGTTGAAAAGGGGGTAGGAGGAGGGAGAGGGTCTACAGTCAATTCTGTATGGGAGGCATTGCCAAGGTCAGTTGGAAAGTCAAGTACTAGTAATGAATCAGGAGGATCGGCTACAGGGAGATCATGGGGGGGCTTGATCACTATGGGGTTGGGAACAGAAGCCAGGGAAGTAAGATGGTCTTGGGCCTTATCCTGAGCTTTTTGAACTAAGACATCTGAATTCCACCCCTCCGTACTCTTCTTACTAGCCCAGGGACACTGATGGTAAGCATGACCAGATTCATTACACAAATTACATTGAAAAACATTCTTACAAGAGACACTAGGGTGTCCATACCCCCCACATAAGCTGCATTTCAATAGGTCACAGGTACTGCTTAAGTGTGTGGTGGCTCCACATTTGTAGCAGGCTCGTGGCTGCCCACCATAAAAACAGACCCCCCTATCCTTATCTAAAAAGAAACTGTTAGGTAAGTGTACCACATCAGAGTTTACCTGAAAAAGTTTAACCCGAAACCTCCAACCCCCCATCCACAAACCTTCATCATCCAGAATGGCTTCAGGGGGAGACAGAACATTACAATGATTCTGTAACCAATGGTAAATATCATTTATGCTAACACCCTCATTCCGAAACATAATAGTGACTGTACTCACAGTCGGTTTAGTAAGGGGTATAACATAGAAGGGAGTCCAGAGGGGAGTATTTTTAAGGGAAGTATAGGCATGCCAAAACCTATCTAAACCGGCAGAGGTTTTGAAACTAACATCAAAAGTCTCCTCCCCAGAGATATGGATCAGAGCATAGATGTCCAAGGCCTGAAAGTGCAATGAGCGCTTCAGGAAGTCCGAGCCACATAATAGGGTCAGGAATCAGAAAGGCCACCCCAATAGTGAGACGGACTGCATCCCGGCGAGTGCTTGCTCGGTTATCTTTAAATAAATCCAGAGTACAGGTCCCTGCTAGAAACTAGGGGTGCTCCGAGTGGGGGTTGCAGTGGCAACCAGCACATGGGAGGTACCCTCCCTGGGTGTATCCAACAAACTTAAAGAAGTATGTATAGAGCTCACAGGGAGGGAAGGAGAAACAGAAGTACTAGCAGGAGTTTTGGGAGAAGGAATCGTGGGTAGTAATGGAGAGGAGTCCTCCGGGTCCTGAGACAAAGTAATAAGGGGCAGCTCAGTAGTTTTAGATATAGGCGGAGAAACATGAGTACTAGCAAGGTCCCTAGATTCCATAATATCCCCCCCAAGAAGCCCCAGATACAGCATCAGGCAAAGAAACATTACAGTCCTTGTCAACACAAATGTCACTACAAGGAGGTACCTCGTTGGAGCTCAGAAGAGGCGCAGGCCTGTTGGGGGAAAACAGTACCCCATGTTTGTCCACGTCCCACGAGGGATCTGGTATCCAGGTGCCCAAGAGGATTGAGTCCAACCCGCCCTTGTAAGGCCTCAGGAGCAGTCCAGGTGGGATCCAAAATGTCCTTCGTATCACGGAGACCAAACCGGGAACGGAGAAGAGCAGCAGTAGTAACGGGAGGCTGAGCAGTCCCAGGCTGTGAAGTCACATCAAGAGGATCCAAAGGAACCAACTCCGCAGTCCCAGAATGCGACTCTACAGTCGCGGCGACTCTCTGCATAGTAGAACCGGAAGAACCCAGGGGGAAGTAATGGTGTAACACACGATGCTGCCGTAGACTCGCGTTCCATTGGTAAAGTCGAAGAAATCAATGTAGAAACATCCTGAGAGACGAAACTCATCGGAGAAGCAGAAGAAGGAGTCGAGAGAAAGGCAGGCGTGGACTCCATAGTCGTAGGTAAGGAGATATGTAGAACCTCAGTTGCAACAGGCACAGGAGCTGTGAAAGTATCCATAAGCAACAGTGGAACACTTGAGGAGAGGTCTTTACTGCAGCAGGGTTTCTCAGAGACTGAGAGATCCATCGTTGTGACCAGAGATTCCCCCTACTGACGAGAGTAGGGGAATGTCCCCGGTGCCCTTGCCAAATTTCTCCCCATTCGCTAAAATACCACCAACAGCTTAATCTGGTTCAAAGTCAGTTGGCATTCATCTGTATTCCCTTCCCCCAGGTCGTGCCTGAAAATAGGCAGAATTTGTCTAGTGCACTTACCAGGTCAACAAAGACAAAATAAATAAATAAATAAATAAATAATCCTAAATTTTTTCATCTCCACTGCTGTTGTCCCTAATATCTCAAAAATTACCAAAATTACCCATTTTTAAGGCAAGTGATCCCAGACTCATGGACAACTATCGCCCCATCACCATACTATCAGTACTTTCCAAAGTCCTTGAGAGAATCGTAGCATCACAGCTAAATGACTATGCTGCCAAATACAATCTCCTGTCTTCTGCCCAGCATGGTTTTAGGGAAAACCATGGCACCTCTACAGCCTTGGCCAAACTGACAAATGATATTAGCCTGTCAATGGACTCTGGACTTCTAACTGCTGCAGTGTTTATAGATCTTACAAAGGCATCTCACCTGGTCAATCACTCACTTCTCAGAACCAAACTCACCTACCTTGATGTCTCCCCTCCTGCAAATTCCTGGTTCTTCAACTACTTAATGAACGGAAAACAGTAAGTTCGTCTCCACTCTGCCAACTTTAACCTGGCTAACATTACTGTTGTGGTTTCCCAGCTCTCGCTCCTAGGTCCACTCCTTTTTTTCTATTAATATCAATGATCTCCCTGATGTTACCCCCGGCTGCAGCACTCTGTTATATGCAGATGATCATGTCCTGCACTGCAGTGACCAAACTATTCCCACCATCCAAAAATCCTTCTCTGATGCCTTCAAACTCACTTAAACTTGGCTATCTGCAAACAAGCTCATCATAAACAGTAACAAGCATTTGTCAATGCTGAACGTTCACTTGCAGGTATTTGCAGTGATGTTTGGCATGTATGGTGCTTTACCCTAATGCCCTGTGCGATTGCTGGTATTTGCACAATAAATTGTCAGCATCACCTTTTTGTTACCCCCATTGTGCGCTACATAGGCGGAAACACGTTTTGGGCAGGATGTGAAAAATGACAGCTGTACTGCTCATAAGGAAGTGTGGTAAAATGTCAATGTTGAAAGTCTGGAGTGGAAATATTGAAAATTCGCAAACCTACGAGCATGCGTGGGAACTGTGCAATGCACGCTCGTAAAACAGCCATTTTTAGGAATTTTTTCACCAAATTTTCAACATTGCCATTTTAAAACCTCTGCTAATGAACAGTGTCACTGTGATTTTCTTACTGTGTCCCATACATTGATTTCACACACCGACTGCGCTATTGTGCACTACATGGGGGGAAGACATTTTGGCAAGATGTGAAAATGACAGCTGTACTGCTCATAAGGAGGTGTGGTAAAATGGCAATGTTGAAAATCTGGAGTGAAAATATTAGAAATTCACAAACTTACGAGCGTGCGTAGGAACTGCTCAACGCACGCTCGTAAAACAGTTATTTGTAGGAATTTTTTTGCCAAATTTTCAACATAGCCATTTTAAGATCTCTGCTCATGAACAGTGACACTGTGATTTTCTTAATGTGTCCCATACACTGGGTTCGCACACCGACTGTGCCATTGTGCGCTACAAGGGTGGAAACATGTTTTGGGCAAGATGTGAAAAATGACAGCTGCAGTGCTCATAAGGAGGTGTGGTAAAATGGAAATGTTGAAAATCTGGAGTGAAAATATTGAAAATTCGCAAACTTTCGAGCGTGCGTAGGAACTGCGCAACGCAGACTCATAAAACAGTCATTTTTAGGAATTTTTTCACCAAATTTTCAACATAGCCATTTTAAGACCTCTGCTCATGAACAGTGTCACTGTGATTTTCTTAATGTGTTCCATACATTGATTTCACACACCGACTGTGCCATTGTGCGCTACATGGGTGGAAACACATTTTGGGTGAGATGTGAAAAATGACAGCTGTACAACTCAAAAGAAGGTGTGATAAAATGGCAATGTTGAAAATCTGGGTGAAAATATGAGAATTCGTGAACTTACAAGCCTGCGTAGGAACTGCATAATGCGGCTAAATAAAACAGTCATTTTGGAATTTTGCACCAAATTTTTTCAACATGAGTTTTGGGACCCATTCTCATGAATGATGTCACTGTCATGGTGTTATTCAAGGCCGAAGGGTGATTTTGCGCAGTGACTGTGCAGTGCCTGCGAAATCACCCTTCGGACTTCCCGCCATGACAGTGACATCATTCATGAGAAAAGGGTCCAAAATTCATGTTGAAAATTTGGTAAAAAATCCAAAGACTGACATAATAACAGTTGAAACCCCCTATGTAGCCCATTATACAGCCTACCGGCATTTCTCAGTTCGCGGCCGGCTTTGAAGAAGGCAGACATGTTCCCCGGTCCACCAAAGATTGTCACGCGGAGTCTGAGGTAAGTATGGGGTGGGGTGTGGGGAGGCTGGGTGCGCAGTGGGTGGGTGCAGGTTGTGGGGGCTGGGAGGCAGCCTGCAGGACCGTTTTTATTTTACAGGTCTAACAAAAAAAAAGATGACGTGGGACATTTGCCACACTGGGGTGGGCTCCAGCATGGTAGCAGGATGGCTTGGGGCCGTGGAGCGGCGGGGGATTAAGTTTCCCGTCGGCAAAACAAACAACGTTTGCCACGCTGGGGTGGGCTCCCAGCGTGGCAGGAAAGCTTTAGGGCGTGGCGTGCGGCGGGGGAGCGTGAGCGGAGGGGATGGCCGGGCGGCGGCGCCAGTATGGCAGTGGTGTTTTCCTTTGAAGCAGAGGAACACCGCTGTCATACTGAGCTCCTGCACCCATTGGTGCAGGACCGCCACGCCTGCTCAAGGGAGCAGTGCATTGGATGGGAGAGGCACACCTCCAAGTGTGCTACTCTCCCAAAACATTCCTTGCGCATGCGCGAAAGCGAACGTAAAAAGGACAAATCCATACTCTTTGGTTCCAAGCCGAAACACAGTGCTACCTCCTCAAAACTTGCCATCACCTGAAGGGATGGTTCCCTACTCAAGGATGTCAGTACTTTCAAGTACTTGAGAGTATGGTTAGGTCCCCTCCCTTGATTTCTCCCACATGTCTCCTCAGTCTGCAAATCTGCAAACACTAAGCTGTGTCTGGCTTGTAGGGTCAAACACGGCCTATCCCTGGCTACCATACAGTCTATAGCTCGAGGTGTTCTCCTGCCATGTCTCATATACAGTCTTCTGGCATTTCTGGGTAGAACAAAACTGTCCTCTGTAGATGGAATACAACATACAATGATGTGTGTCATACCTTGGCTTCCCCAAAGCTCATATCACTGTCTCCTCTACACTGGTCTAGGCTGTCCTTTCTCTGCTGGCCAGTGATCACTTGCTGCGGGCCATCTTGTGGACAAACTTCTCCGAACAGACTCCCCATCTTCTCCATCAAGCTATCTGCTGTGTCAGATACCATCATACTCGCTAAAGTCTGTGGACTCCCAACCTCTTACTGACAGTGCTCTTCTGGCAGGGGAAAGCTGTTTTTTGCAGTCTATGTCCCAATTTACTGGAACTCCCTTACCCCTGACTTATGCCTTTCTCCAAGCCACTTGATATTCTGCAAGGCCCTAAAGAACTCTAAGTGTCTACATGGCCCTTGATCCTCCTAGAAACATAAGGACTGTCTGCTCTAGCACCTTACACTTTCCCGCTCAGATCTCTGTTGTGTACTTCTTATAGGCTATGTGTTATTGTTCTCTGTTTGCTGTACGTGTACCCACGATGTTGATACAGCTGATATCTCTATTTGTCCTGTACCATCTTCCATGTTTTGCAAACACAATTTTGACTGCTCCTGCCACTGTATTTTGTTTGCACTACTACTTATTCTGATGTCATTTTTAATCATAACCAGGACTGATGATGTTTCTCTCAAATGTATGTATACTCTTACTATATATGTTTCTCTTGCTGTTTTAGTCTGTAACTCTCCCAGGTCATGCCTGAAAATAGGCATATGTATGCCTAGTGTTATCTTAGCTGGTATCAAAAACTAATAAATAAGACCTGTCATGTCACCCAACCCATCATTAAAGGACGGCACCCATGGCATCAAATGAGTCATTAGTGATGGCCATGCACAGATGCACAACTGCAGTTATCTTACTTATCACTTCATTTCAATCAATATAAAAAAATAAAATTAAAATATTAAAAATAACAACATGAAAAAACAAACACAAAGAAAAACTCTTGATCTATGCATGGTGAAACATCAAGAAGATAAAAGTAATGCCCTATTTATTGCCTTAAAATTTGTGTTTAGGTTTTTTGATGCATAGATTTTTTGGGGGGCGGGGTGGTATTACAAATTTTGAAAATATATTCAGTCAGGGAGCAGGTAGTAATTGGCATGGAGGTAAAACTGAAAGTACCAGGGATTAAGCCTTGAGCTCAGCAATGAATACTAACAACAAGTGAACAGGGAGCCATGCACCTGCTTTACTTGGTGCTCTTATTCCTAGAATCTTAACCAGATGAGTTCTGCCTCCACAGTTGTACTGTGCCCATCATTTACACATTGGGGCCTCCCCCTTTGCCTTCCCCATCCGCTGCCCCTGCTCTCGCCTTTCTATTTATCTGCCATCCTCCTATCCCTCCCCACCCCCAGTCTCTCTCTCCTACTCCCACGGAATCCTTCTTGGCTGAACCTAGATCCCTTGCTACTGCAGTGGTTCACATACAAACAATGTGTGTTTCTCCTTTCTTCATTCAACTCCCCTATGTCCCTGCCCCAGATTGTACCCTTACTCTGTTGTTGTCACCCCCTCACAAATACCATTTAGAGTAGCCTTCTAACCCTTACCCCTACCCTGGATCTTTATATACAGTGTATACTGGGTGCCCAAATCTACTGTTCCCATCGACTTTTATGTCTATTCATGTATAATTTCATATATACTTGTATGCAGTGTTATCAAATTAGTTCCCTATTTCAGATTACAATTGTCCTTCATCACTGTATATGCCTTTGATGTTATCCCTGTATATATTTTTTATTTATACTGTGTTTTATTCCTGCATGTATATTGTTCATTGTATCTTTCTGATCTGTCTCACCCTGTACACCCAAGGTCCACCTCGAAAATGAGTTATGCTCAACGGTGATTGCCTGGTTAAATAAAGATTTTGATTGTTTGATTGATTGATTCATACTGTAGCCCAGAACTAGGATACCACAGTTGCAGCTGGAAGATAGTCTGCTTAAACAACAAGAGCCTAAGCAACAAAATTAGTGAGCTCCAGGTGAAGATGGCAGCTGCAAGATTAGACGTCGTACTCCTTACAGAAACATGGGCCACTGGGACTAATGACTGGGACCTGGCAGTACTGAGGTATACCATGTATTGGAGAGACAGGGGTAAGGGAAAAGGTTTTGAAGTAGCCCACTATGTCAAAGAAGGCATAAAGGCAGTAGTGGATAGATCATTCAGGGGCAAAAATGGGGAGTTGCTGTGCGTACAGCTCATGACAGCATCAGGAAATAAGTCGCAAGTGGGAATGGTCTATAGACCACTGGGACAGGAAGATGAGGTGGGATATCAACCTAGGAACTAAGAGCAGAAACTTAGAAGGGGGCCGCAAAGGGGGAGACAGTGGTTATGGGGGGGATCTCACTCTACTAGACATAGATTGGATATTCGAGCAGCTAAGAGCACCAAAAGTCAGGTCATACTAGGATATGCTGCAAGACTGCCTAGTTGAGCAGCTGGTCAGGGAACCTAGTGTACAAGACAAGCTGCTATTCTTGATATGGCACTCATCCACTTAGAAATGGTAAATGGAGCCTGGGTATTTCAAATGAGCAGATTTCGATCAGATGAGGAAATTAGTCAGAGGCAAGTTTTGGAGTGGACAAAATTCAGGGGGAGGGTGGAATGAGGTGGGGAGAAATTAAAAGGACCATTCACGAAGCAACCAAACAATGCTTGAGAAAAGTTACCAAGAGGAACAGGTACAAGAGGCAAGTCTGATTCTCTAAGAAGGTCAAGGAAGCAGTGAGGGCGAAAAGGACCTTCACTGGCTACAAGGAGAAACGGGGGGGGGGGATGAGGAATGGAGAAAACACCAGGTAAAGATGAAGGAGGCTAAGTAGACAGTCAGAGACACAGAAACAGATATTTAACTGTATATTACTGGGTAGGGGTGGGGATAGGTGGGGAAAAACAGCTCTTCAGGTACATAAGGGAAAAATGAAAGACTGAGGGAAGTTGTTAGGCTGTCAGAGGAGGGCAGAGTAGAGGAGGAAGATGCACAGAAGAAACACAGAAACAAAGAATTTGACAGCAGATGAGGACCCCTTGGCCAGCCCAGTCTGCCCATTTTCCCTACCTACTATAATACCGTAGACCCCTACTTAATCTCTGGCATAGCCCTGCTTTTGTTAATGACTAAGGTTCCCTTGCACCTATCCCATACATTCTTGAATCTCATTACAGTTTGCGCCCTCACCACCTCTGCTGGAAAGCTGTTCCAGTCATCCACCCCTCTTTCTGTGAAGAAGTACTTCCTTATGTTTCCCGAGTCTATTCCCCCTGAGTTGGGTTGGTTCCAAAAGATTGGAAGATAGCTAATGTGGTGCCTCTCCACAAGGGAGAGGACAGGGAGAAACTTGGAAAATACAGGCCAGTCAATCTTGCCTCCATTGTGGGTAAACTGACAAAGACACTAGTCAAAGAGGACCTAGTAGACTACCTGGAGGGAAATGGGCTCCAGGATATTAAGCAGAATGAGTTTGTGGTAAAGAGATCTTTTCAGACCAACTTGATAGATATCTTTTTACTGGGAAAGAAGGGTACTGGATAAGGGACAAGCAGTAGATTTACTCTATTTCGACTTCAACAAGGCATTTGACTCAGTGCCACACAGAAGGTTGTTCAAGAAATTAGAATATATAGGAGCAGCAAAGAACCTAGTTAAATGGGTGAAAAGTTGGTTGGGGGAAGACAGCAGAGGGTGGTGGTAAACGGGGTCAAATTGTGAAAATGGAAGGTCAGGAGTGGGTACCACAGGGGTTAATCCTGGGACTATTCTTTTTCAATATGTTTGTTAGTGACACAGAAGGAATACAGGGTAAGATGTGTCTCTTCACAGATGACACTAAGCTCTGGGGCAGGAAAGATGGTAAGGAGAGGGAAAGGGAGTTGCAGAGGGACCTGCAGAGGTTAAAGAGGTAGTCCAAGGTCTGGCTGCTGAAATGCAATGCCAAAAAGTGTAAGGTGGTGCACATAGGAAACAAGAACCCCTGAAAGGAATATTGGATGGGTGGTGTTAAACTGGCCAGTACTTCAGAGGAAAGGGACCTGGGAGCCATCCTAAGTGACTCCCAAAAAACAAACTATCCAATGTAACATGGCTTACAGTAAGACAACCAGAATGATGGGGTGTATTGGAATGGCTTCTGATAGAGGAAGGAAAGAGGTAATACTACCTCTCTAAAGATCACTGTTATTCATTCACTGAGCAAGTTAAATCAAGCCTTAGTTGGCCTGTTTGAAAATTACCAAATCAGGCTTAGAATTGGGCCAGCCTGGACCTCAGTTCCACAGATACCATCTGGAGTACTGTGCCCAAAGTCAAAGACAACCTGGAGACAGGGCAGCGCAGAGTAACCAAAATCATTCTGGGCCAATAAAGCAGATCTAGGAGGATTGGTTTAAGGCACTGAACATATACTCTCTGGAGGCCAGAAGGAAAGGGGAGACATGATAGAGATCTTCAAGTTCCTGAAAGGAATAGACAAGGTAAACTGCGATGAACTATTTAGCAGGAATGGTGAGTCAAAAACAAGGGAATGTGAATGTAAGCTGGTGGGAAGGGAGAGTGATTGAGCTGTGGAACAGCCTACCAACAGAGGTGGTGGACACAAAAACTATTAATGGGTTCAAGTATGGCTGGGACGGGGTAGCAGGCTTAATAGATTCTAAGGTGTGTATTACTAAGGCAGGGAGCAAGTTGGGGGAAGAGGAGGGCAAAAACCCCATCTACGCAATAGGTCATGGGGTTGAGTAGAGCAAAATTGGGCAGACTGGCTGGACCAATGGTCTTTTTCTGCCAATATTGTCTGTTTCTATGTTTGTTTCTCTTTGGTTTTGACTGCTTGATTCAGTGTTGTACAAGGCTATTGTGATGTCATTAGCATTGTGAAGACTACTCTAATTTGTTTAGTATTCCATTGTTATATGCTCAGCTTTGCTAGATATTCAATTGCAACGTACCACAAAATGCAAGTTATCATATCTTGGAAAGTTAGTCCAAAACAGTCAGTTTTATTCAGTAGCATTCCTCTCTATACCTGTTGTATACATTAGAAACATAGAAATAGAAACTTAGAATTTGACAGCAGATATAGACCGCTTGGCCCACCTAGACAGCCCATTTTCTCCTACTCCTGCATTATTACCACAGACAGTACTTATCTACAGCTCTTTCTCCCTCCCCTCATTCCATTCCACTATGATTCCCTTGTGACTGTCCCATGCTTTCTTGAAACCTACCACTGATTTTACCCCCACCACCTCCACTGGAAGGCTGTTCCAGGAATTCACCACTCATTCTGTAAAGAAGTACCTCACATGTCTACTGAATCTACCCCCCCAACTTCATTGCATGCCCCCTTGTTCTTGAACTCCTTTTTTCTGAAAAATACTTCCCTCCTGTACTTTATTTACCCCTGTGAGGTATTTGAAAGTCTATCATATCTCCCCTCTCCCTCATCTCTTCCAGGATGTACACATCAAGATCCTTTAGTCTCTCCTCATAAGACTTTTGATGCAGACCCTGCATTGTTTTAGTTACACTCCTCTGGACTACCTGCACTCTGTTTATGTGCCTCCAGAGATTTAGTCTCCAGAACTGGACACAGTACTCTAGGTGGGGTCTTATCAGTGATCTATACAGCATCCACACCACTTCCTTCTTTCTGCTGGTGATAACCCTCCTTATGTGCCCCAGCATCCCACTAGCCTTCACTACTGCCTTGTCGCACTGCCTGGCCACCTTTAGGTCCTCAGATATGATTATCCCCAGGTCTCTTCCCTGCTTAGTAGTTGCACATACCATTATGCCCACTTTGTACTCTGCCCCAAGTTTCTGTACCTTAAGTGCATTGCTTTGCACTTTTTCGCATTGAAATCCAGCTGCCATACCTATGACCACTCCTCTGGTTCTCTCAGGTATCTGCTTGTCCTTTCCACCACCACACCCAGAGTGTCCACCTTACTGCAGATTTTGGTGTCATCAGAAAAGAGGCAGACCTTCCTTCTAGCTCCTCTGCAATGTCACTTATTAAGACATTTACGAGAACTAGTCCCAGCACTGATCCCTGAGACACCCCGCTGATCACCCTTCTTCAGAGTGAACTCCATTTACCACCACACTCTGTCACCTATTCCTAACTAATTTCTTATCCAGTTTACCACCTTTGGACCCACATCTAAGCTACCCAGCCTGCTTACTAGTCTCCTATGTGGAACGGTGTTGAAAGCCTTACTGAAATCTAGGTCGGCAATGTTCACTGCTCTACCCTAATCTAATACCTTTGTCATCCAATCAAAGACATTTTTTAGATTCATTAGACATCCCCCGAACTCATGATGTGTTGGGTCTTGGGAAATTCCACAATTCTTTTTCTTCAGCAGTGATTCCATTAACTTTCCCACCACTGATGTCAGGCAGCCTGGCCTATAATTGCCAGCCTCCTCCCTGCTACCACTTTTATGTAGCGGGACTACATCTGCCCTCCTCCAGTCCTCTGTAATCACTCCTGTTTACAGTGAACAGTTAAACAAGACTGTCAGAGGTGCAGCCAGGACCTACCTGAGCTCCTTCAATACCTTTGGAGGCATCCCATCTGGTATCTGGCCCCATTGCTTTGTCCACCTTCAGATTTGTGAGTCCTTTCAGGACTCTCTCCACTAAAAGCAGACTAGTGTCCATTTTCCTCCCTCCAAAACTTCTGCTACTTTTTTGTGGCTTCTCCCCTTCTACTTCCACAGTAAGTACCAAACAAAAGTATTTGTTTAGGATGGCTGCCTTTTTCTTGTCCCTCTCTGCACAGTCCCCCCTCTTCCCTTTTTAACCTTTCAATCCAACCCCAGTCTTCCTCTTTTCACTTACATACCTACAAAAAGTCTTGTCCCCTTTTGTTACCTCCTGGGCTGTTCTCTCTTCACCATGCACCTTTGTGCTCCTTACTACTTTTCCTGCTGCCCTGTTTCCACTGATACACCTTCCTATCCTCCTCCCTCTGTGTCTCCTTATACCTTCTAAATGCTAGACTTTTCACCTTTACCTTTTTGGCCACCCCTTTCAAGAATCATTGTGGTCCCTTTTTCCTCTTGCTTTTGCTCACTTGTTTGATGCAGAGGTTTGTTACCTTTACTATGCTCCAACTTGGCTTAGCCCACTGATCCTCCACTCCACCCAGGCCTTGCCCCCTTGCCAGATCATCCCTGAAGCATTCATTCATCTTTATAAAATCTGCCCTCCTGAAGTCCAGGACACTTAGCCTTGTGTGCCTTGATTAAGCAGCAATCCTTATATTGAACCACACCATACAGTGATTACTGGTCCCCAGGTAGCCTCCCTGCTTGACATCTGCAACACTGTCCTTGTTAGTGAGTGCCAGGTCCAGTATTGTCCCATCATGAGAGGATTTCACTGATTAGTTGCCTGAGGAACGGTCCCTGCAGAGAGTCTAGGATGTCCCTGTTTCTAGCTGAAGCCACTGCTGGGAGGCTCCAATCGACATCTGACAGGAAAACATTTAGTTATTTATTGACCTATTAGTTTATTTATATTTTCTGGGAATCGATATCCCTCTTTAAGTGTACAGTTTTTTTTTTAAATGGCATTTTACACATAGTAATGCACTGTATATATTTTTCACATTGACTTCAGCTGCCAAAGGCTGGGTTCTGGTAAATCTGCTGCCATTCCACACATTTAAAATCAGGGATGTTATCTATAACTAGTGTACCAATTTATTTAATAATGTACAATATGTCAAAATATATCAGTTGGGCTCATGTAACGAGCATAATGGAGAGGCATAGACAAAAATCAATAGAATGTTTTAGCTGCCTGCAGGGAAGAGATAAAGCACTTCATTATACAGTATTTGCTACAATTTAGTCTTACCAAGCAGTGGATGAGTACCAAATAAAAAAAAATGTAATCCATGAACTAGTACACAGATGCAGGCATTCTTTTATACACAGGTTGTCTTGATTTTCTAAATCTTAGAATGTGCTCAGTATTCACTCTGAGCACATTCAAGACATTTTATTTAAGCAGTAAGGAACATGGCATGACCTTTTGCTGAAACAAGTACTTTCAGATGGAGGTCAAATGTCATTGCAGTCACTCCAAGTGTGGTATTAAATTATAATTAAAGCTTGTTAAACTCATCAAATACAAATAAAAAAGTGATATTTTAAAAAAGATTGTTGCAATATATTAGCAAGAGAGATGCTGAAGATGATCTAATATTAGGCTGAAACATTTTTCTCACACCAGTGACTTGGTTTTTTTTTTGTGCACTTATTCACTTTCTCCAGTTTTGTTCTGTTCAGAGTGTGACAGCTTTTTGTTTTGCACGTATTAAATAAACATAGATAAGTACATTTAGATATGGAAATGACACAGACACTTCAGACATTGTGCTCTGTCTCAGAAACCAAGTAGAACACAAGTTTATAGGGATTCCAGGAGAGACTACTGCAAGGCTCAACATGTTGACTGTTTTTCAACCAACAGTTCAATGTTCTATGCAGCCAGTATAGTGTTATGCTTGTGCAACTGTGTTAGTTTGGTTTTGGCAGTCCCAGAGGAATTACCACTCTGTAGGGGTACCAAAGGCAAGGAACCCTCGAAGAGGGTTCCACCTCTAGAGGTGCCACGGGATGATTCCCATGGCTAAAGGTACCTCAAGAAGGATCCCCGAAAAGAATGAAGTATGTAGCATATAAGCAAGCAGTAACAGCGATGTAGCAGTAGATAAGCATAGATAGTTTAATAACGTAATGAGGTGCTCAGATTGATAACGTAATGAAATGCCCAGGTTTGCGTGGCATGATTCTGATAGTTTGTATTGAGAATGAGGGGCTCCTCTAAGGAGAGAGGGAATGGCAGGGACACCATCCATCTCCATCCAACAGCGGAACCTACCTAAAGAAACTAGGGAACACTACTGTGCTAACTAACAGTTATGACCTGAGGCAGTGGAGAAGATAAAAAAACCCTAAGAGGAGGAAATCTCTGGGGATCCAAGACTTAGATCGCCTTCCCTCCAGGCTTGGGATATTTTATTTCGTGACGGCTCTGCAGCTGCAATTTGGAATCCCCAATTAAAGGGAGGTAGAAAATATTCCAATTTGGAGGAATGCTCTCACTCAATCCCTCTAGCGGGAATGCCGTGGAAGGTTGCGAGAGTACTCTGCAACATGATGAGCAATGACAGCTGAGGCACTCACCTGGCCTTCTCATCCTAAACTCAAACCAGGTGAACTAGAGGCAGTTGCAGGGAGAATGCAATGAAGGTGCCTTGCTAGAGAAACCACTAAAGCCAACGGATAACCATTACAGTGGAACACTAGAGACAGTGGAGGTAACTTTTTCCACCCTTCACAGCTAGTCTTAAATTCTACACCAGGAGCTGCTGTCATGTAGCGAACAGCTAAAGCCAAGCCCAGAGCGAGGACATTCCCAGCAATGGGCCAGGTGAGAAGGACCCAACCCGAAGTCGGGCATGCTTAAGATGTGGACTAAATGCAGAGCAAGACCGTTGGCTGCAGGGAACCCAGCATCAGAATGGTATGGCTGGCATGCCCCAAAGACTGATAGAAGGCTGAAAAGCCGGTGAGCAGCTGAATGAGTACTGGTATGCTGAAACCATAATGGTATTGAGTGCTGAGACCTTGCAAGGTTGAAGGCAGATTGAGTGCAGCAGACATCCCAGAGGCTGGAGCCGAGGGGAAGTGGTAGGCATGAGCAACAATTGTGTAAGCTAGAGTGGAACACTGTGGCGCAAGAGGGGGTGTAATGCAACTGAGATGCATGGGGGACAGGATAGGGCGATATTCAA
The DNA here is from genome assembly GCA_016271365.2 of Neoceratodus forsteri. Taxonomy (NCBI): domain Eukaryota; kingdom Metazoa; phylum Chordata; order Ceratodontiformes; family Ceratodontidae; genus Neoceratodus; species Neoceratodus forsteri. The sequence continues at coordinate 62,245,373 of CM057453.1, forward strand.
AGGAGATGTGCCAAGGTGCATCTCTGTTGAATATGACACAAAATGCGCCTGGTGCATGTACAGTGCACCAGCTCATTCCCCAGACAGGGAGGACCAGAAATGCTCAAGCAGAAATGTAGTTGCGCCATGTGCAGCACCCACCCTATTCAGAAGTGGGCATGCAAATGGAGCTGTAATGTATGCATGGCACAAACGGGGCCATTTGCTTGTAATTATGGCCCCATTTGCATTCCTTGCGCAGGGCAGCCCGGCGAAATGCGCCCAGCACCCTGGGTAGCCGCTGTGAGTCCCTGGTAGTCCAGAGGCTCCACAATGCCCGATTATGGGCATTTCTACAATATCCTGGTGATCTAGTGGTCCCCCTCCCTCCTTCCTGTATGCCCGATCATGGGCAATTGTACATATATACAGTACATGTATATACTGTACTACACAGGCACATATACTGTATATGAATGAACTTATTCACATATTTGTACCTGTGTAGTACAGTACGGTCTGCAAGCCCATTGGTCCACACTGTGCACAAATAGGCTTACACATCATACTGTAAGCTGTGAAAGATAAGGGACCAGGCCTTTTTTTGGGCTTTAAGAACTGGTATGAAATTTGCATATACATAGATAGAAACAAAAAATACAATGGGGTTTACCATATTAAGCCCTCCCTGTTTAATAGATCTGTATGAAATGACATGCTTTACTGGGTTTAATCTGCTACCCCAAATTAGTCTAACAAATATACTATAAATGTTAACCTCTAACTGAGGGGGCAGAGGAAACACATAACTAACATATAATAAGAGAGGTACAATAAAAGTTTTCAACAAAAAAAATTATCTTTTTCTTCATCATAGGCCATGCCTTCCATTTATCCACTTTTGGTTCTGCAATTTGCAATGCAACATTCCAGTTTTCCATATCAGGATGTGGACCTCCAAACAAAATACCCAACACCTAAACCGGACCCAGAACCATTCGTGTCCCTGCAAACTGTCCCTCCTGCCTTTCTTGTGTACCATGCAAAGCAAAACACAAACTTTTATCTTTATTATGCACTACTCCTGAAACCAGGGAGAAATCCCAAATAACAGATAATTCCAAATACCCAGAGTGCTCATCTGACACCATCAGACAGACATCATCTGCATATGCCATAATACATGGTTATACCTGCCCCTGTACCCCACTCACATGATTAATATGAGGATGTTGTTCCATTTTTCGAAGAAAAGGGTCTATACTGAAGACCTACAATAAAGGGCTAAGTGGGCATCCCTGACGCACCCCTTTACCAACCTGAACCCTTTCACCAGGAAGACCATTAACAACCAGTTGTGTGGTGACATTCTTGTAAACACATCTAAGCCATGCTACAAACAGCAGAGGGAGCCATAAAAAAGTAAAACAGAAAATAAAAATTCATGATGAACATCATCAAAAGCTTTAGCCTGGTCCAGGCTCATAACATAACCCTTAGTGTTTGGCATCGCACATACTTCTCTAAGAAGAAACAAGTTATCCTGTGCCATCCTGTTAGAGATAGCACAGGTTTGGGTTAAAACAATTAAAATGTGGGCTGCATCAGGTAGTCTATTACTTAACAGTTTACACAAGATCTTCCAGTCCACATTAATCAGTCTAACTGGCCTCCAATTATGTAAGCCACTCTTGTCCACTTTTTTGTATAAGTAAATCAAAAAACGTTCAGATAATTCTGATGAAACTGCCATCTGTCCTTGCAAGATCTCATTAAATAAAACCACTAAACAGGGAGCCAAAGCTCTTTGGACAACTCATCCAGTCCTGGGGCTGTTCCCCCTGTCATAGATGGCATGACCAAACAAACTTCCCCCTCAGTAATAGTAGCCACCAAGCCCTCCTGCATCTCCTGAAGTAAATAAGGAGAGACTGGAGAAATCCTGATGTCACACTAACATCATCCTCAGTAATGTCCTGTTGAGAAAACAAGCATGTGGTATGCTCATCCACCAATTTAGCCATTTCCAAATTATGGGTACTAATAGAACCATCTGGACAATGTAGATTATTCATATACTTAAATTCAATTCTGTCATGACAACAGTCATAAGGGTTAACCTGAGTCCGCTTCCCCATAGTCCCATATTTTGCTCAACCACTAAAGTGGCCACCCTGTCATACTGTATGATATTCATTTCCTTCTTAACAGATGCAACTTGGGATTTATAGTCACACCCGGTTTCGTATGCCCTTGAAATCAAAACTTGCAAATGCCTCTGAAAAATAATGCATATATCTGGCCTTGTGTTGGTGAGTGGCCCACAGTCTACACAATTGTTTGAAATCAAATTTAGTATCAACCCATCAAGAAACTGAGCTATCATAAAGCTCAAAAACTGATAGCTCGGTGTCCAGCAAGTCATGTAATGCAAAACCCATATGCTGATCCTCCAGAAGTGATGCATGCAATCTCCACATATGGTGGGTTACTGGCTTATTTACTGCACCCCTATTTTTATTGCTATTAAACCAAGGTCAGTAGTTCAATAGGAAAAATCTGATACCAAGAACATGGCATCCAGTGAGACAAAAAAGGCAATCTATCCTGGAGGATAGTAAACCTTTGTAAAAGGTATGGCATGGAGGGCTTCTTTCCATCCCTGCCCTATCCTTAAGTCAAGCCATATGTAGTAATTTATTCAAAAAATTGGAATGATTATATATTTTGGTAGTTTTCTCTGTCTTATCCTGTAAGGACAGTATACAGTTAAAGTCCCCCACCAAATACCACTGTGTTTGTAGCAAAGAAATAGAGCTGGATCACCTTCAAAACTTCAATCCGTAAAGCCTTGGGCTGAGGGGCATATAAAGTAATCAAATGGTATTCCTGATACAAATAGTATATGTCCAAAATAAGGACCCTACCTGAAATCAGGTCAATCAACTGATTAACCACAATACAAGGAATATGAAACAAGATATCCACCCCTGACAATTGGATCTTCCCCTATCAACCAAAAAGAGGGCCCTCCAAACCATTCGGCAGAAGCCAAGGTGGTATCATGCATAGTATGGAACCTGGTGTCCTATAAAAAATAAACATGAAAACCAAGATTTCTCAAAATACCAAAGGTAGTCAATCTCCTTTTCTTATTTTTACTACTATTTGTATTAAGGGAAGAAAAAGAAAAGCAATCTGACATTTATATAGCCAAGAAAACTCTAGGCTTCTGGGGTCAAATAATTCATTTGACAACTTTCTTCAGCTTCACTTTCTTTTTATGAGATTTTTTGGAATCTGTTGAAGCTAAATCACTATCAGTAGTAACCTCCAGAAGGGAAGAAGCAATAGAGGATGAATCAGAATCTGCACCCAAATCTCCCCATGTCTTCCTTTTGGCCAAGACTGAAAATTGATTCTCAACAGAAATTCCTTCTGTACAGGCCACGTTGGAAAGTGAAGTTTGTTTTAGCAGTTTTGTTCCTAGATCTCTTCCTGGGAAGGGGCGTATTCCTTCCCAAAGGGGGTAGGGGGGCATCTCTTCTCTGGTGGAAACTGACAGAACTTGACATTGTCCTCCACTTCCCAACCCCTCTACAGGACCAGTTGTCACTGATGGTACACTAGTAGTCTCCTCACATCTATGCAGGTCCCCATTATGATTTTCCAAAAATTATGGATGATGAAGGGCCTTAGAGTCAGCCACTTGACACTCCCCAGTAAGGGAAGGTGACAGAGCAGATGCCCCCATCAGACCTGGACAGGACCAAGCTGACAGTGTTTAAAGATAGTCAAGTCATATCACTTTCCTGGGCTATGGAAACCACATTATCCTGTTCCTCTCTTTCTGCCTCAGGCCTATTATGTGCTGCCCATGGATAATTTCAAAAAGAATGTCCAACCTCACCGCACAAATTGCAGCTGAGGGCGTTGTACATCCCCCACTTACATGGCTAATTCCACCACATGAAGAACATTTTTGTCTATCACACGCACAACTTAAATGCGTATAAGCCCCACAACAAAAGCATGATTTGGGCTGCCCAGCATAGAAAATGAAGCCCTCGTCCCTGCCCAAGTAAAGCAACTGGGCAAATGTTGAATAGCACCATTCAGCTGGGGGAGACAAACCCGAATCTTCCATCCCCCTGTCCAGAACTGTTCTGAATCCATAATGGGATCTGGAAACCCCAACACTGCACATTTTGTCTTTAACCAGTATAGAATACCGTTTACATAGACCCCTTCATTTTTAAACAGAATTGTGATAATCTTAAAAGTAGGTTTTGTCAAAGGAAAGACAGTAAAGGGGAACCACAATGGTGTATATTTAATCTGTTGGTATCTCATCCAGAATTTTTCCAGCCCAGAAGCAGTTTTGAAGCTTAAATCAAAGATAGAGTCCCCAGACGCATGAATCAAAGCATAGACTTCAGAGGCCCGAAACTGCAAACTTTCTTTAACCAGTCATTTCCCCACATAGATCCTATCAGGAAACACCTCCAGACCCCCTCGATACTTGATCCTGACAGCATGCCAGTGTTTAGCAGGTTCTGGAGGGACATGAAAAAACCCAGCATAAGTCTTGGAAGGAGGGAGGCTTTGCCTCGTTGAGGGGGGCAGCGACTCAGGCGTTGCACCTGATGTCTCCTGGGGGGGGCAGTATCTCCCAGAACATTAGGGACAACAATGTCTTGGACTGGATGAGGACCTGCAAATTCTGCAGCATTATGTCCACCACCCTGTGCCTGGCCTTCATCAGCTCCTTCCTAGGAATGTGGAGTAGGCAATACTAAAGTGGGATTCTGAGTCAAAGTCCAGGAGGGAGGGATTTGTAGTGGACTTCCATTCCTAGACCTATATTCTGGAGAGAGCAACTAGCCAGCTGGAACAGGCCCTGGAGAATGCCAGGATTGCTTCCCAGCACCTTTCACCCAGCCTGCACTTTCTAGTGCTTCAACAATTGTGAAGCCTGAAGCAGACACATTATGATCAAAAGAGGACTGCAACATCGTAATATTTTCAATTGACCCTGTTACAAACACTTCCCCCTCAGAATCAGAATCTGTCCATTTTTGTAACCCAAATGCACCCCCAGACAATATCTGAACTGAATCCTGCAGCTCTCCCCTGTCAGTCCCGGAATTCAGGCTCTCTGTATCTACAGAAGGGAAAGCAACTGGAGACCCCCCTGCCTCAGAAAGATAAACCAAAGGCTCTGTATGTCCAGAAACTCCCCCCAGTCTCTAGCAATGCTCCCACCACACCTTGTGGCCTACCAGACATACCCAGTAATGCTGAAGTAGTCTCTGCCGAAAAAGAATTCCTCCGGTCATCCTGCTGCTTGGGCGGTCCCGTATCCATAACAGCAGCTTCGATTTCATCCTCCATTAGCCCCAGAAAAGCATTCATGTCTGGTGTAATTTCCAGCAAGTATGTCAACTTGGTACCGGCTGTATATCCAGCTCAGAGAACATCTCTGTGTCATGGCAGAAGACCACCCCCCTCCCCCGAGGAAACCAGAGGTCGCGAGGGCCTGCCCTGAAGCCCTCCCTGCCCGCAGAAGCCCAGAACCCGAGACTCACTAGAAGACCACCCCCCCTCCCCTGAGGAGACCAGAGATCACAAGGGCCTGCCCTGAAGCCCTCCCTGCCCGCAGAAGCCCCGAACCCGAGACTCTCCAGAAGATCACCCCCCTCCCCCGAGGAGACCGGAGGTCACGAGGGCCTGCCCTGAAGCCCTCCCTCGCCGCAGAAGCCCCAAAACCGAGACTCACCAGAAGACCACCCTCCTCCCCCGAGGAGACTGGAGGTCGCGAGGGCCTGCCCTGAAGCCCTCCCTGCCTGCAGAAGCCCCAGACCTGAGACCTCCAGAAGACCACCCTCCCCGAGGAGACCGGAGATCACGAGGGCCTGCCCTGAAGCCCTCCCTGCCTGCAGAAGCCCAACCCAAGACTCTCCAGAAGACCACCCTCCCCCGAGGAGACCGGAGGTCACGAGGGCCTGCCCTGAAGCCCTCCCTCCCCGCAGAAGCCCCGAACCCGAGACTCACCAGAAGACCACCCTCCTCCCCCGAGGAGACCGGAGGTCGTGAGGACCTGCCCTGAAGCCCTCCCTGCCCGCAGAAGCCCCAAACCCGAGACTCACCAGAAGACCACCCCCCTCCCCCGAGGAGACCGGAAGTTGCGAGAGCCTGCCCTGAAGCCCACCCTTCCCACAGAAGCCCCAAACCCAAGACTCACCAGAACACCACCCCCTCCCCCGAGGAGACCAGAGGTTGTGAGGGCCTGCCCGCAGAAGCCCCGAACCCGAGACTCACCAGAAGACCACCCCCTCCCCCGAGGAGACCAGAGGTCGTGAGGGCCTGCCCTGAAGCCCTCCCTGCCCTCAGAAGCCCCGAACCCAGGACTCTCCAGAAGACCACCAACCTCCCCCGAGGAGACCGGAGGTCACGAGGGCCTGCCCTGAAGCCCTCCATACCCGCAGAAGCCCCGAACCCGAGACTCAGCAGGTAATTGATAACCCTTAACCAGGCTGTTGCCATGACCGTTGGCTTTCTGGTGCCTTTTTTCAACGGCCACAAGCCCCCAGCCTTGCCGCAGGAATCTCGGCCATAGAAGCTGCCAAGCACCTCGAGTTGCTGCCCAGGCAGAAACGGAGCAGAACCATTCATTTGATGGCAGAATTAGAACAATTTAAAAATGAGCAAACAAGGAGTGTTGTGTAGTTGCCTGTAAACTGTATTGAAAGCTTTACCTCGCTGCATCCCCCAGATTAGTGCTTAAAGATATCCCCCCTGTGCATAACCATTCTGGGGACTGTTTAGTTTACTGTTGAGTGCATTATACCGCGTGTTTCTGAAAGCACACCATGGGGAAAAATCATTTGGGACTGCTTTGTTTAAGTTAAAGTGCATTTGCAGTGCGCAGCAGCTCAGCCAGCCCAGCAAGTAACAACAACTGCCTTGCTACTGTGGAATCGCATTTCGGTTCCTAATAGCCCTGAGCTCTTTTGTTCTTCTCCCCTCACCCAGTACCAGCCCACCCCCAACAAGTTAATCGACCACCTCCTTTTACTTATTTAAACCCCCCTCTCTCTTCATTTCTCTGACGAAGACCACCCCCCTCCCCCGAGGAGACCGGGGGCCTTCAGGGCCTGCCCTGAAGCCCTCCCTGCCCGCAGAAACTCCGAACCCGAGACTCACCAGGTAATTGATAACCCTGAACCAGGCTGTTGCCATGACCGTTGGCTTTCTGGTGCCTTTTTTCAATGGCCATAAGCCCCCAGCCTTGCCGCACGAATCTCGGCCATAGAAGCTGCCAAGCACCTCGAGTTGCTGCCCAGGCTGAGCCCCACCGAATGCTACACGTTCAGCTCCCCACTGCCCCCACCACCACCACCCTTGGTCGGCTCTCGAATTTATAGCCAGGCGGTGACGAGATGAAAATAACCTATTAGCCCATTTCTCCAGCTGCAGGTTATACAGTTCTAACTCTAGTGGCCGCTGTTACTTTCCTCCCACTTAATACCCACACAATGTGCTCACTACTTATTACAGCATTACTGACCTCCAGGATCACACCCCTTGCCCTACAACCCCCGTGGCTCCTATACCACACCACCATATCTACTATCCTAATCTTTCAGGTAACACTGATAACTACTGGCCCAGTCCCTCCAATGTCTCACGCCCATGCCAATTTGATCCCAAAGACTTTTACTCACACACACCCACATTAACATCCACACTCACTAAGGGTAAGCACTGTACCACAGCTCTCCCCTATCCCAGACCCCAGCCCCCTACCACCCACGTTAACCCTTCATTTGTCCCCCTCACTTCCCTCTCCCTTCTACCCAGCATCATTTCTAGTCTCCCAGTACCCTCCTTCAACAAAAAAACCCCATCACCCTACCAATCCCGGCGTTCATCTCCCAAACTCTGCAGGCTTTCCCTCCTGCCCACACCCTCCTACTTCTACTACTATCTGGCAATATCCACCCCAACCCAGAACCTCCCAACACAAATACCTCTCCAAACAAACCTCAGGGGAGACTGCTGCTAGCCTCACTTAATATTTGCAGCCTACCCAAAAAACACATACCCCACTACAAGGCTGGATTGCCCAACATGCTCCAGACATACTAGCCCTCTTTGAAAACTGGCTATCTGATAAAATCCCCAATGATGCTGTCTCCTTAAGTAACGATATCATCCTTAGGGCAGATAGGACCAGCAAGAGGGGTGGAGGCTGTGCAATTTATATTAAAACCCCACTCAATGCCACTGTAGTACAAACCTCCACCCCACAATATGGAGCCCAGACACTAACTGTCAAACTCAGTCTGGGTTCCAAAACACTCCACATCATCTCGGCCTATATCCCTCCGAGAAACCAGAAACTCATGTTTGAGTCAACCCTTCACACTATCTCCCACCTACCTAATACCAGTGAAATCATATTAATGGGTGACTTCAACGTCAACTGGCTATCCCCAGCCGTATCCTGCTACAAAGACACTGCCCTGGCATTGGATCTCACCCAACTAGTCACCTCCCCGACCAGGTGGGACTCTAGATTAGGTACCTCCACCCTCTTAGACCTCATTTTCACCAACAGGCCACGAAACCTCTCCCAGGCAACTGTGCTCCCTGACTATCAGTGACCACTCTCCGGTTACTTGCTGGTGGATGGGTAAACTGCCCCCTGCCCCGCCAAAAACCTCTTGGCAGCGGAAGCTCAAAAAAGGAGGCCTAGAGAACCTTAAAGACTATCTATCCAATAGCTACTGGCTCCCCACATACACCTCGCAGTCAGTAGACATTGCTCTCACCCACTTTATAGCCACCTTCAACAAAGCCTGTGATATATTCGCTCCCTTCACAAAGCAAGTTGTGAAAACCAGAACCACCCCCTGGATCACACCCTCTCTCCTAAACCTTATGCAACAAAGGGACAACCTTTGGCACAAGGCCATTGACTCCCAACATGCCCAGGATAGACAGCGATACAGGGAAGCACGTAATAAATGCACATGGGCCGCACGGCAGGCGAAAGCTAATTATTACCAACAAACCCTTACCTCCACCTGAGGAGACGGGAAAAAATTCTGGAACAACATAAAAGAACTCAGTGGTAAATCCAGCTCCCCAACCCCTACCCAACTCAATCTAAATGAGGATGTAACTCATGATCCCACCACTATCGCAGAAGCCCTAAACGCCGCCTTCTCAGACCTCTCCCATATCCTCCCTCCAAATTTCTTCCACCCTATTAAAACCCCCCTCCCCCGAAACATTGTGTAATGTCAACTCACCCCCTTTCCGGCTCCGAGTCGTCTCCCGTAGTGAGGCAAGACGCTATATCAACAAAGCTATCGCCAATACCCGTTACAGCAATGACACCCTAGACCTTAAACTCATTAGGCTTACACTCGATGTCACTCTGCCTCACCTTACAAAAATTCTCAACCTTTCTGCATGCCTCGGCCAGTTCTCCTCAACCTGGAAGAAAGCCATAATCACTCCCATTCTGAAGAATGGTGACCCCAATAACACCGGCAACTATAGACCTATCTCATTTCTTCCTCCTCTGTCCAAAACACTGGAAAAAATAGTCTCGGACCAGCTAACAGAACATCTAACCAAACACAACCTTCTCAGCAAGGAACAGCATGGCTTCAGGACTGGCCATAGTACCGTCACTGCACTCACTGAACTCACCACGTTCATCCACGAGGCCCTTGACCAAGGCTCAATCACAGGGGCTATCTATGTGGATCTGACCAAGGCTTTTGACACGGTCAGTCACGAACTACTGCTTTGAGTCCTCCCTCAACTAAATGTGGTCCTTGAGGCCACGGCGTGGTTCAAGGACTACCTCTTAGGACGGTCACAGCATGTCAGGATAAACACCACCATCTCCACCTCCAAAACAGTTTGTTCAGGGGTCCCTCAGGGGTCTTTACTGGGACAATTGCTCTTCACCCTTTTCTTAAACTCTCTCCCTAAAGCGTCCAGCAGTCATCTTTTACTCTATGCTGATGATGCGGTACTGTACTGGAAACACCTTCAACCGAGTGCCCTCCAACTAGCCCTTCAGGGTTTTTTCGGGGAACTAGAGAACTGTTTCGCTGATCACCGCCTGATCATTAACTATAGCAAAACTAAGTCCATGATCTTTGCACATCACCAAAGCCCACACAGTCAGACGGCACTCCAAATTAAGAACTCTCTAGGCACCCAACTGGAACACGTTACACACTTTAAATACCTGGGTATCACATTGGACACCTCCCTCTCCTACCATAGTCACGTCCATCCCCTCTCATCCGCAGTTAACACTAGAGTGGGCATCCTCTACAGACTCAAAAACTGCCTACCTGCACAGGCCATGCAATTAGCAGTCTCCTCCTCCATTCTCTCCCTAGTCGACTATGGGATAGTTATACATGGCTCAGCTGACCCCACCACGCTATGCAGTATAAAAGCTGCACTTAATAAAGCCTGCCACCTAGTAACAGGCTGTGACAGACTAACCCATACCTGCAACCTTTATACACTGACTGGTTGGCTAAACTTCCAACAAAGACTAAAATACCACACCTGCATCCTCACAAAAAAGATACACCTCCAGCTTGTCCCCACCGGCCTACTCCCCATCATCAGTACAGCCCCCATCAGGCGTAATACAAGACTCGCAGCTAAATCATCTTTCCTGGTTCCCCTTTGTAGAACATCCCTAGGGCAAAGATCTTTCCGCTACCGTGCCCCTCTCTGGCTCAACACATTCCACCCCCACTCTCCCAGTCCCAAAGCATCTCACTTTTCAAATCAGGACTTAAAACCCAACCAATGGAGAATGCTAAATATGACTGTGGCTAATGCTGCCCACCCCCTTTTCCTCCACTTCTCCTGACACAGGGACTCTCTAGACCCTACGAAACAGCATCCTACAAATCTCTGTATAGGGACCCCAGGAATGCTTCCTAATTACCTCACCTGCTAAATAAGTTTTAGCCTGGACTGCTCTGCCGGTACTGTAACTGTAAATGCAACCTGTATATGTTTGTCTTATACTGTCTTTGTTTTCCCTCCACCCCCTGTAACTGTCGTGGAGCCTTTGCAAAAAAAGTTACTCTGTCAGTACTGTAATTGTAAATGATGCCTGTTGTTGTCCGTCCTTTACTGTATTTGTCTACCCTCCACCCCCTGTAACCTGACGTGGAGCCTTTGCAAAAGAGTCTGTGACTCAAAGGATTGTAATTCCGATTGTACTCAATAAATAAATAAATAAATAAAATAAATAAAATGTTCCAGCTGTGAATTACTTCCGTTCTGCTCCTTCATTTCTGACCTGGTAGATCACCTGCCATTCAGAAGGCGCTCTTGCTGAACCATATGTTCTACAAGTCGCCGCCGTTTACATTCTAAATCTAAGAACAAATCATCTTGGACATCTTGCTCCGTCCTTGCGGCCACTATTTGGAATCCACTGGAAACCCCCAACTTTGTAATCCATGTTTGACCTCCTCAGACCCTAAAACAGGAGAAGAGGTCTTCCCTCCTGCTCAGTCCATGCACTCCTGTCATCTGACTCCAGGGTCCGCCATCTGACGACAGCAGCACCCCCTACTGAACAGTAGGGGAGTTTCCCTGGTGCCTTGGCCAAATTTTCCCCCATTCACTAAAAGTACCACCAACAGCTTAAGCTGGTTCAAGGTCAGTTGGCTTTGATCTGTAGCCACCTCCCCCAGGTCGTGCCTGAAAATAGGCAGGATTTGTCTAGTGCACTTATCTGGTTAACAAAAACTAAATAAATAAAATAAAGAAAGAAATGGAATCACTATTTGGATAGGTGTGATCTACAGGCCTCCGGCACAGGGGGAAGAGCTAGAAAAGGAAATGTTGGAAGCAATTAGCAAAATGGCTAAAAAGGAGGGGGGAGTTCTGGTGGGGGACTTCAATCTGCCGGATGTAGACTGGAGCCTCTCAGCTATGGCTTCAGCTAAAAGGAGGGACATCCTAGACTCCCTGGAGGGGGCATTCCTCAGTCAGTCAGTGAACCCACTTGTGATTGGGCAATATTGGACCTGGTGCTTACTAACTGGGACAGTATTGCAGACATAAAGGTGGGAAGTTGTCTGGTGACCTGTGACCAGTGATCATTGTACAGTGTGGTTCAACATAAGAACAGCTGCAGAATCCAACCACACACTGGCAAGAGTCCTGGACTTCATAAGGGCTAATTTTAGATAAATGGGAGATTGCCTCAGGAAAGCTTGGTGTGGGGAGATGACCTACGGGGGTGGAGGAACAGTGAGCCAAACTAAAAGAGGGCATGGGGAAGGCAACAATCCTCTGTGTCAAGCAAGTAAGCAAAAACAAGAGAGGAGACCACTATGGTTCTCGAAGAAGGTGGCAGGAAAGGTAAAGGCTAAAAGAGCAGCATTGAAAAGGGTTTTACTATGGTGCTACGACATCCGCAGCGCCGACATCCCCAACAGCGACAGCCGGAATGCCGAGTGTCGGCATTGCACTGTCGGGGATGCGTCTGTGATGTATCAGGGGGCTGTGCCCCTGAAACTCCCATGTAGGTAATGCATCTGGGAAACAAAAACCCAGGGGAAAAGTACACAATGGGAGGTGAGATAATAACAACAACAAAAATCGAAAGAGACCTAGGAGTAATTATATCAGATGACCTAAAGGTGGGCAAGCAATGTGAGAAGGCTGCAAGGAGGGCAGGGGGGGTACTGGGATGCACAGGGAGAGGCATCAACAGTAGAAAACAAGAAGTTGTTATCCCTCTGTACAGACAGTTGGTGAGACCCCATCTGGAGTACTGCGGGCAATTCTGGAGACCCCATCTCCGCAAAGATATAGACAGAGTGGAGGCTGTTCAGAGGAGGGCAACCAAAATGGTGCAGGGTCTGCACCAGAAGACATACGAGGAGAGACTAAAGCAGCTTAATATGTATACCCTTGAGGAAAGGAGGGAGAGGGGGGGACATGATAGAAACTTTCAAGTATCTCAAGGGAATTAACAAAGTACAAGAGAGTAGCATCTTTCAGAAAAAGAGATGTGCAAGAACAAGGGGGCACAATTTGAAGATAGAGGGGGGATAGCTCAGAGGTAATGTCCGAAAGTATTTTTTCACAGAGAGGGTTGTGGATGCATGGAACAGCCTTCCTGAGGAAGTTGTAGAGTCAGGAACAGTAGGACAATTCAAGAATACATGGGACAGACATAAGGCAATTCTAGTTGGGCGTAGGAGGAAGTAAGCTGTTGATTAACTAGAATCTGCAGCTTATCCATCAGGTAGGGGAATGGGCAGACTAGGTGGACCAAGCGGTCCTTATCTGCTGTCAAATTCTATGTTTCTATGTTTCTATGTAGGGGGTTCTGCCACCCACACCCCCTGGTCTCTAAATATCCAACTCCAAGTTGGAGCTGGACCAGGGAGGGGTGCACACCGCAGTCACACTGCCGGTAGCCTGCTTGCACCAGCACAGCCGACTACCGCAGACAGGCTAAATCTGTTGCTGTGCTGGTGTTCACTGGGGAGTCAAACCAGGTCAGCACACCATTGAAAAGGTATAAGGAGACCCAAAGAGAAGCGAATAAGGAAGCGTATCAGGGAAAAACATAGGGAGACAGGGAAAGCAGTAAGGAGCACAAAAGTTCAAGCTGAAGAAAGAATGGCTCAGGCAGTATCAAAGGGGACAAGACATTTTTTAGGTATGTTAGCAAAAAAATTAAGACCAAGGGAGGGATTGTAAGGTTAAGGGGAGACCGTATAGAGGGGGACCAAGAAAAGGCAGACGTCTTGAACACATACTTCTGCTCAGTGTTTATAGTGAAATGGGAAGCGGAGGGACTATGAAAAAGCATCAGGAGCTTTGATGGGGGGGGAGTAGATACTAGTCCTTTCTCTGATGAGAGAGTTTGGAAAGCACTTGCTAACCTGAAGGTGAACAATGCTATGGGACCAGACGGGGTACATCCAAGAGTGCTGAGGGAACCCAGGGAGGTACTAGCTGCACCTCTGACAGACCTATTTAACAGATCACTGGAGACTTGAGTGATCCTGGAGGACTGGAGAAGGGCAGACGTAGTCCTACATCACAGAAGTGGTAACAGGGAAGAGGCAGGCTATTATAGGCCTGTCAGCCTGACATTGGTGGTGGGTAAGTTAATGGAAACACTACTAAAGTAAAAGGATTGTGGAATATCTGGAATCCAACAGATTACAAGATCTGAGGCAGCATGGATTCCAAGTGGAGGTCATGCCAAACAAATCTGATAGACTTCTTTGACTGGGTGACCAAGGAGTGTGGCCTACCTGGATTTCAGCAAGGCTTTCAATAGCATTCCACATAGGAGATTGGTAAGCAGGCTGGGTAGCTTGGTGTGGGCAACAAGGTGGTAACCTGGCTAAGAAACTGGATAGGTGATAGGAGACAGAGGGTAGTGGTAAATGGAGTTCGGTCCGAGGAAGGGAGGGTGACCAGTGGGGTACTTCTGGGTTCAGTACTGGGACCAGTTTGTAAGGTTAAGGGGGGGACTGTACAGAGGGGGACCAAGAAAAGACAGACGTCTTGAACAGATACTTCTGCTCAGTGTTTATAGTGAAATGGGAAGGGGAGGGACTGTGAAAAAGCATCAGGAGCTTTGATGGGGAGGGGAAGTAGACACTAGTCCTTTCTCTAAGGAGAGAGTTTGGAAAGCACTCGCTAACCTGAAGGTGGAGAAAGCTATGGGACCAGACGGGGTACATCCAAGAGTGCTGAGGGAACTCAGGGAGGTACTAGCTGCACCTCTGACAGACCTATTTAACAAAAATAGAAACATTGAATTTGATGGCAGATAAGGACCACTTGGCCCACCTAGTCTGCTCATTTCCCTACCTAAGGGATAAGCTGCAGATCCTAGTGTAACCCCTAGGTGGCACTATCCCAAGGGCTACTACCCCTCCCTGCTTGGCTAGTAGCAGGTTGAGGGGCCTGGGTACTGAAATGGGTGCCTCCACCCAGAGGTCAGGGTTGTTAGTGGTCAAGCTAACCTGGGCACAGCCCTCTGGGACACTGTAACCCCCTCTTTCTCTTCTAGTGGCCTGAACAATACACAATAATCACTGTCACTATACCCCTTGTACACCATACAAGTACCCACACTGTTTGCACTTACCACCAGGGCTGGTTCCTCTGGCCCGACCCTGGGGACCCCTTGTAAAACAAGGTTATGCACAGCAAATAGCAACAGTACAGTACTTTTGGCACAAACTGGAACCACAGTCAGATTAAATGCAAAAAGAGGTAGATCTGATTTATTCAGGGGACTTGAACAAGGCAGGGGCGTAATCAGGTTGATTGGCTTGAAGGCTATATCAATCAAACAGTTATGCATGCGCTTCAGAGTCCCTGCACAGTCACACACTCTGGGTACCCAGGTGAGGAAGAGGTGGGCTAGCCAGGAACGTTGCCCAGGGTAGGCCGACGTCGCAGCTGGTTGGGGCCCTGTGATGGAAGAAAGCAACATGCACAACACACACTATTTGTAATCCAGAGCCGAAGGGCTCAGTTCGGGAAAGAAAAGGCAACAAGACAATCAGATGACACACTTTAGATTAAGCTGTCATTGCAGGGAGCTACCCCGATGTTTAGTCACGATACCCAGGCCAATACTGGACACAGGTAGGACAAATTTAAGACTGCAGGTGGTTGAGCTGGAGTGCCAGGAGAAGCAGGGCCCACATGAATCACTGAGGTGTCGTTCCTGTTCAAGCGTGGAACAGGGGGCTGATCCCCAGGCAGGTTTCTCGTCGATGGCTTTCTATGTGCAGCGGGCAGTCTGGTTGGGCCAGTGTGGCAAGGCCCAGGCCAATCGGAGATGAATATGGATTTCAGTCCTTGGAGCTGGATGCAACCTCCAGCAAGCAAAACAGTTCAGGTACACAGTGGGGAATCAAAATACGACCCACTATCAGCACATTTACATGTAAGTGTAACCCTCCTACAAATGGGGGTTCCTGAAAAGTCTTCCTTGAGCTTGCCTACATGCTCACTGCCAGGATGGTGTTCTGCATTTTAGCAGATTAAATGTATTGCCAGAGAGTGCCTGTATAGCCTCTGTGTACTGTTTCTTTAAGAGCTGCCTGGATTGCAGTCTTAGTTAATCTAAAAGGGGAGCTCTGTTAGAAGATGTGCTTGTTTGCTGATCATTTGTTAGAGTAGTAATAATATTGCAGTTTGCTCTAACCTGCCTTCTTTGCAGCAAGGACTGTTCTGTTTATCTCCATCAACTTGGCCCGGGACTGTCAGAATGGGCCAATCAGTACTGTTGGGACTCTAAAATGGAGCCTGCCTACAGGGGCTTGGTGGGGTCAAAACTTGTAGGAATTGTAGTTTTTGCATTTCGGTGCCTAAAATAACCTGGAGGGGAAGCCCTTGTTGTGACTGACAGACAGATCAGCCAACCGAACCTTTTGGATCTTGGGGAAATTCCCAAGCTGCTTGCAGCCAGTTTCAGTTCTGAGTTGGGAAGTGAAGAAATAACAGCTTGAATGATTCAAGCAGCAGCCTCGGCGTAGATTCATTCGGGAAAACTGTGGAAAGGCCTGAGTTTTGACCTGCATGCCTGCCTGCTGTCCCTGAGAGGGAACTTGTGCCATTTTCTGACTGAATCCGAACTTGGAGAGCGAAGTAAGCCACTGAATTGTGACCAGGCTCCTACCTGAAGAAGACCAAAGATTTGCTGAATGCAATCAGCCTGTCTGGATTTCCAGCCACCTCTGAACTCTCGGATTGTGCAGAAACTCTGTGATTGCGATCAGAGAGCCTTTTGCCTGGTACAGTGGAATTTTCTTATATGTGAATGTGTTGTGTGCTTATAGTGGGTCATGATATGGTTCCCCACTGTGGTTTGAATTGTGTTCTGCTTGCTGGAAGCTGCATTAGAATTTCCTTGTGTGTAAATGTGCTGTGTGCTGCTAGTGGGTCATGATTTGGTTCCACACTGTGGTTTGAACTGTATTCTGCTTGCTGGAAGCTGCATCCAGCCCCACGGACTGAATACCAAATCATCTCCATTGGGCTTGGGCCTTGCCACACTGGCCCAGCCTGAGTACCCACTGCACAGAGAAAGCCATTGATGAGAGACCTGCCTGAGGATCAGCCCCCTGCTCAACACTTGAACAGGAATGATACCTCCGTGATTCGTGTGGGCCCCGCTTCTCCGGGCACTCCAGCTCAACAACCTGCAGTCTCAATTTCATCCTGCCTGTGTCCAGTATTGGGTATCATAAGTAAACATCAGGATAGCTTCCTGCAACAACAGCTAAATCTAAAGTGTTGTCATCTGATTGTCTGGTTGCTTTTTCTTTCACAAACTGAGCACTCCCGCTCCGGATTACAAATAGTGTGTGTTGTGCATGTTGCTTTCTTCCATCACAGGGCCCCAACCAGCTGCAAAGTTCCTGACTAGCCCATCGTCTCCCTACCTGGGCACCCAGAGGTGTGACTGTGTGGGGACCTAAAGCACATGCATAACTGTTTGATTAATATAGCCTTTAAGCCAATGAACCTGATTACACCCCTTCCTTGTTCAAGTCCCCTGAATAAATCAGATCTGACTTTTTTGCTGCATTTAACCTGACTGTGGTTCCAGTTTGTGCCAAAGTACTGTACTGTTGCTATTTACTGTGCATAACCTTGTTTTACAGGGGGTCCCCAGGGTCGAGCCAGAGGAACCAGCCCTGGTGGTAAGTGCAAACAGTGTGGGTACTGGTATGGTGTACAAGGGATACTGTGAAAGTGATTATCGCATATTGCTCAGGTCACTAAAAGGGAAAGAGGGGGGTTACAGTGTCCTGGAGGGCTGTGCCCAGGTTAGTTTGACCACTACCAACCCTGACCTCCTTGAGGAGGCACCCGTTTCAGAACTCAGGCCCCTGACCTGCTACTAGCTGTGCAGGCAGGGGTAGTACCCCTTGGGATAGCGCCACCAAGGGGTTACATCTTGGAGGCTCACTGCTGGGATTTTATGCCTTCTAGTGGCCTAAAATTATGAATTATTGTTAAAGATTAATTGCTACCCCAGTAGAAATGGCTGTACGCCAGTTGGTGGGGTGGTGTACTGGGCAGGAGATCGACCCCCAAAATGCTCTGTTTATACTGGATAATCCCCTGGGTACCAGTAAGGACACTGTAGAGGGAGCACTCTCCAAAGTTAAATGTTGATCGCCCAAACTTTCATTGCCTTGGTAGAGTGTAGTGACCTCATGGACAGCTCTAAAGTGCCACAGACTATTGCCTCAGAAGGGGTCCTAGCCGCCTGGAGAGTGATAACAAAAGACAGTAAAGACCCTGGGGAGGATGAGCTCCCACCATTATGTGAGACTTTTGAGGAGAAATTTGCTAAGTTGTTGCTGGAGGAAGGGAAAACTATAGAGGATTTTAAGAAACTATTCCTGCCACCTGGGGGTGTTCCTTCCCCAACATCCCCTCCCACTCCAGCACATGTTACTGCCCCGCCTTCTGTGCCCATGCTGGCCCTTATATCTGTACCCACCATTAGTCATGACTTGTATTGCCGGCTGAGGATGTTTTCAGGCACCCTCCCCACACCCCAGGGGGAGGACAATTGGGAGACTCGGATAGACGATGTTGCCCCTCAAATCTGAGAATGGCAATGCCCCAAACCAGAGAAGAGGAGAAGGGTGACTAAAAGCCTCAGAGGCCCCACCCAACTTACTATCCATGCTACACAGGCTAGTAATCCAGAAACAACTGCTCAAGATTTTTTGAATGCATTGGAAAATGAGTATGGGAGTCTTGATTCAGATGAGAACCTGTGGGGTAGGGTCAAAAACACTCAGCAATACCCAGGGGAGCCCTTTTCCATCTACGTGCTTCAACTCAAAGCAGTGCTACAGGAATGCCTAAAGAAAGGTGGCATGGCCCCAGTTAAGTTAGATCAGAATAGGTTGGACAAACTTCTCAAGTCAGCTCCATTATCTGAATTATTGCTTCTCCAACTACACCTTGCTGCTCAGTTGGATGCGCCTCCTACCTATGATGGACTGATGAAGGAAATTCAGAGGATTGAGAGGAGGCAGCCATGTGGGGGGGGGCCCTCCTGTATCTGTGGTTGCTGCTGCCCAGGTGACCGAGGATGCACATGTGAATGATGCTCAGGGGCGAAATACAGTGCCAGTTGAACATTGGGAGGCTAGCAAGGATGCTCCACCCTGGGGCGAGATACTGCGAGAGGTCCGAGAAATGAGGGCTACAATTTCCCTACAAGCCCATTCCAGAGATACAATGGGCCCAAACCCCTCTCAGAGCATGTCTACTATGGGGGTGGGGGTGCACTCCCAGGCATCCCCTGTTGACAGCAGCTCAAATATTGATGAATTGACTATGGAAGTGAGGGAATTACTGAGGCGTCTCCCCATGCTCACCACACACCAGACAGAGGTTGAATCATGATTTTTTGTTGGTGGTACCCCCACCTCATCCCCTAATGTGATGCTTTGGCCACGCCAGACTCTAGAAAGCATACTCTGTCATTACTGTGGGAAGGAGGGGCATATGAAGGAAGAATGCCGGTCCCCAAAAGACTTAGATAAGGTTGTATACAGACTTCAAGGAGAGCTCCGGAAAGCAAAACCATGGCCGAGGGGTGCTGGAAACAACCACGGTGAAGGCTCAGGAAATCCCAACTCCAACTTCTTTGTGGCTAAGTCGTCTGTATCAGCCCCTGCTACTGTCCCTCCAGACTGGTTCAAGATAGTGGGCCCTTCAATAGAGACCAATGTGGCTGTGAATGGTATTCCTACTCGGTCTGTGCCTGACAGTGGGTTGCAAGTGACCATTGTGTTTCAGGACTGGTATGACAAACACTTATCTGATGTGCCCTTACAATCCCTGGAAGGCCTACATGTGTGGGGTCTGAGTGACAAGACTTATCCATATCTATGATATGCCCACCTCTGATTGTCTTTTCCTGCAACTGTCACTGGCGTAGAGGAGCAAGTAGAGAAATTGGCCCTAGTGTGTCCCCCCACCAGACTGTATGATGGAGTTCCCCTGTTAATTGGAACAAATGCCCACATGTTTGGGAGACTAGCACAACTCTGCCATGAGAAACAAGGGCAGCTGACTGGACGGGCCCTAAGAATTCCAGCCTTAGTAAAAAGGGCTTACGACTGACAACAGAGACCCGATGAAGTGGACCCAGATGGGCCAGTGGGGATAGTGTGGAAAAAGGAACCTGACTCCTTGGTATTGTCCCCCAACATCCAGTGCACAATCCATGGAGAAGTCTGCCTAAAGAGAAATGTAAAGTACAAAATATTAATGTTGGATGCACCAGGAGATGGAAAATTGCCAGAGGGATTATTGGTCAAACCCAGCATCTTGCCTGCTCGTGCCCACGCCTATGCACGACAAGTGATGGTCCAGATTCAGAATGTGTCAGATCGGGAGATTCAGGGGAACAGAGGATGCACCCTAGCTACAGTACACTGCACTGACAATGCCGTATTGCCCAGCAACAAGTGCTCTGGCGAGAAGGAGAGAGTGACCCCGGACTTATTTGACTTTGGTGACTCCCTGCTGCCAGCTGAATGGAAGTCTAGAATTAGCAAAACACTCGCTCAGAGGGACCAAGTGTTTTCATTAAATGAATGAGACATGGGGTATGTCCAGGGTGCAGAGCATCACATACGCTTACATGATGACCGGCCATTTCGAGAGAGATCCCGACAACTCGCTTCAGCAGACACAGATGATGTGAGAAGACACCTGCAGGAAATGCTAGCTGCTGGTGTGATACATGAATCAAGGAGCCCATATGCATCTCCCATTGTGGTTGTGTGTAAGAAGAATGGGTCGTTAAGGATGTGCGTTGATTATCGAACCCTGAACCAGCAGACCATCCCCTATCAATACACCATGCCCTGTATACAAGATGCCCTGGATTGTTTGAATGGGAGCAAATGGTTTTCAGTATTGGATCTTCACAGCGGATACTACCAGATCCCAATGGCCCCAGAGGACCATGAGAAAACAGCCTTCATCTGTCTTTTGGGGTTCTACAAATTCCTGAGAATGCCACAGGGGATTTCAGGTGCCCCGGCCACTTTTCAGTGACTGATGGAATGTGCAGTGGGAGATATGAACTAATTGGAATGTCTTGTGTACCTAGACAATGTCATCGTGTTTGGGCGCACATTTGAGGAGCATGAGACCCAACTGTTTAAAGTCCTAGACTGATTGGAAGACTTTGGCCTCAAGCTGTCCATTGACAAGTGCCAGTTTTTTTCAAACCTCCGTGAAGTATGTAGGGCACACAGTATCTGCAGAAGGGATAGAGACTGATCCCAGTAAGGTTGAATCACTGACTACTTGGCCCCAGTCCCATGATTGAAAGAACTACAACATTTCCTGGGGTTCTGTTGCTACTACCGCAGGTTCATAAAAGACTATTCAAAGGTGATTCGCCTGCTCTTGAATCTTACCCAGGGTTACCCTCCTACCAACCCTAAATATAAAAAAGGGTCCATCAAAGAACCAGAGAAAGTGTACTTCTGCACAGGTGAACTTTTTGGGCCCCGTTGGACACCCAAATGTGAAGCAGCCTTTCATGAAGTCATATACCAGCTCACCCACGCCCCCATCCTCATCTATGCTGACCCCACCAAGCCCTATGTGCTGCATGTGGATGCCAGTCTGCAGGGTCTAGGAGCTGTGCTGTATCGAGCCCATGAGGATGGTTTGAGACCAGTGACCTTCGCCAGTAGGAGCTTGACCCTGTCAGAGTGAAACTACCCTGAGCACAAGCTGGAGTTCCTTGTGCTAAAATGGGCCATCCTTGACCAGTTTCATGAGTACCTCTATGGGACAAAAATATTGGTGAAGACCGACAATAACCCATTAACCTATGTACAGATTTCAGCTAAGTTAGACACCACTGGGCACCAGTGGCTTTCCGCCTTACCAACCTATGATTATGCTGTTGAATACAGGCCAGGACTGAACCATATTGATGCTGACACCTTGTCATGAAGGTCAGTTTCCAAGAGTGATTGGGCCAGGCTGTCTGAATTTGACATTCGAGCCTTGTGCCAAAAATTTGACTGAGATGAACAGATGTCTGCGGACACAGTGGACTGTTTAGTAGATTGCTTAGACCCTCCTGATACATGCATACTGGCTGCCTATTGCCACTTTTCTGCTCTAGATATTAGTGCACTACCTCAGTTTGACAATGACAGCACTCAGTGGGCTCAATCCCAAGATCCTATGATTCAGCCCACACCTCATGCCCTGAGTGTGGGGAAAGATGTGTCCAAGTTGCTTTCCCTGACTTGCGAACTGCTCTATTGTTTAAAGAAGGCCTCAGATTGAAGCTACTCAATCAGTTGTTGTACAGAGAGACAGTGGATTGTGGCAGTCAAGTAGACAGGCAGCAACTGGTCCTGCCCACAGCCTGTAAAAATTTAGTACTGAGGTCCCACCACAATCACATGGGATACCTTGGTATTGACAGAACTCTCGACTTGGTAAGATCTCGATTCTACTGGCCCAAGATGAGGGCCGATGTTGAGCACCATGTGAAGACCTACAGTCGTTGCCTGCAAAGGAAAGCCCTGCCTCAAAGGGCTGCCTCCCCGTCAATATTTCTATCAGCATCCCCATGGAACTGGTCTGCATAGACTTTTTGTGTTTAGAACCTGATCAGCAGAATATTAGCAATGTGTTAGTGGTTATGGATCATTTCACACGGTATGCGCAACCTTTTCCAACTAAAGATCAAAAAGCCTCAACCATGGCCAAGGTGCTAGTGGAAAATTTCTTTGTCCACTATGGTGCCCCTCAGTGGATCTACTCTGACCAAGGCAGAGATTTTGAAAGTTGGCTAATCAAAGAAATACTCTCTCTCTATGGGGGGTGCGGAAGTCAAAAACCACCCCTTATCACCCACAGGGGGACCCTCACCCAGAACGTTTTAACTGCACCCTTCTAGACATGCTGGGTACCCTCCAACCCAAAGACACACCTAAGTGGAGCCAGCAGATTAGCACCTTGGTCCACACATACAATTGCACAAAAAATGATGCCACTGGGTTCTCCCTTTACTGCCTCATGTTCGGGAGGGAGGCCCGACTGCCCGTTGATGTCTGTTTTGGGGTCTCTCCAGATGGGGTCCAAGCTGAAAATTACCTACAATATATACAGAAACTGAAAGCTCAAGTTGAACCATGCCTATCAACTGGCCCAGACAATGGCCACCAAAAGAAATCTCGCCAACAAAGAGAGGTATGATAAAAAAGTAAAGGCTCAAGAGCTTCGGCCTGGAGACCGTGTGTTTTTTCGCAATTTGGGACTGCATGGCAAACACAAAATTGCTGATAGGTGGCACCATCTTCCCCATGTAGTAGTTGGAAAGTTGAATGATTTACCAGTGTACAAGGTGCACCCAGAGAATAACTCCAAAGCTGTCAAGACCATGCACCATAATCACTTGCTACCTATCGGCCAAGTCATAATTGAGTCTGAACCATCAGAGATTGATTCCCCTGGGCCGGTGGCTCGTGCTGCTGCAAAAAAGAAACAGAGTCAACCTACCCCAGTAGTTACAGATTTAAGGTTTCCCCAGCAGCAGGCCCAGAATGATAGTGACTGTCAGTCCACCTCTGACGAAAGTGAGTGTGACAATGCCTATAA
Organism: Neoceratodus forsteri; assembly: GCA_016271365.2. Lineage (NCBI taxonomy): Eukaryota > Metazoa > Chordata > Ceratodontiformes > Ceratodontidae > Neoceratodus > Neoceratodus forsteri. The sequence continues at coordinate 62,269,088 of CM057453.1, forward strand.
CCCCTCCTATGAATTGAGTCCGCTGTTTCAAGGTAACCCTGTGACTAATTGTGGGGATGAAGCTGGGCCTTCTGGACTGCCTAACCCCCCAGCTTCATCCTTTGAGCCAATGCTCCCTGAAAGTGAAGTGCAAAGTATTACGTCTGAGGTTGCTGACTCTCTGTGTTTTGTGGAACAGTGTGAATTGCCTGAAGAAGGGGCTGATGGTCTGAGTCTCTCTGGTGACATACCAGAACTTGAAGAACAATGTGAGAGTATTGGCAGCCCCACTTCAGTGCCGCAAAGCCTAATTGTGCCACAACCTCCTCAAAATTAGCAATCTGGGCCTCCGTCAGAAGATAATGAGCAAAGTGTTGTGGAAACAGAGCCTACAGAGCAAGGAGCTAACAGTACACCAAGTTTGGACATTCCCATCCATGCAGAGGCACCCCTTACAAGTGACAAAAGCTCCAAAGTAAGTGCTGAAAGTACAGAGAATGTGGCTGCTCCCCCCAGAAAGATTGGCCAAGCTGTCAAGCCAGCGCTACGCTTTAGCTATGATACCCCTGGGAGGCCAGTGGATTTGCCTGTCAATATGGTTCACAAAGGGGTTCATGTTTTGCCAAACTCACTGCCCAAATTCAGCTTGACGGCCAACCCCAGGCTACTTTTTCTTCCCTCTCACCATGGTTCCCCTGCCCCATCCAGCCCCAAGTTAGCTGATCGGGAAGGGCTCCCCTCTTACATTGTTTAATGTACAAAAATTTATTAAATGAATCAGTATTACTTGTATGAAACCTGCATATGTATTGTCAATATGGAGGTAGTAATGTGAAGTAAATTGAAATGTATAGTAATGTAACAAGCTAATGACATACAGTATATGTCTCGTTTATATCGCATTTTTGATATTGTGATGGTACAGACTTGACGTGGATGCCAAGTTTTCTCCAGGCAGGGAAGGGTGTAACCCCCCCTACAAACGGGGATTCCCAAAAAGTCTTCCTTGAGCTTGCCTAAATGCTCACTGCCAGGATGGTGTTCTCCGTTTTAGTAGATTAAATGTATTGCCAGAGAGTGCCTGTATAGCCTCTGTGTACTATCTCTTTAAGAGCTGCCTGGATTGCAGTCTTAATTAATCTAAAAGGAAGCTCTGTTAGAAGATGTGCTTGTTTGCTGATCATTTGTTATAGTAGTAGTAGTATTATAGTTTTTTCTAACCTGCCTTCTTTGCAGCAAGGACTGTTCTGTTTATCTCCACTGACTTGGCTCGGGACTGTCAGAATGGGCCAATCAGTACTGTTGGGACTCTAAAATGGAGCCTGCCTACAGGGCCTTGGTGGGGTCAAAACTTGTAGGAATTATAGTTTTTGCATTTTGATGCATAAAATAACCTGGAGAGGGAGGCCTTGTTGTGACTGACAGACAGATCAGCCAACCGAACCTTTTGGAGCTTGGGGAAATTACCAAGCTGCTTGCAGCTAGTTTCAGTTCTGAGTTGGGAAGTGAAGAAATAACAGCTTGAATGAATCAAGCAGCAGCCCCGGCATAGATTCGCATGGGAGAACTGTGGAAAGGCCTGAGTTTTGGCCTGCATGCCTGCTTACAGTCCCTGAGAGGGAACTTGTGCCTTTTTCGGACTGAATCTGAACTTGGAAAGCGAAGTAAGCCACTGAATTGTGACCAGAGTCCTACCTGAAGAAGACCAAAGATTTGCTGAAGGCCTGTGGACTTCCAGCCACCTCTGAACTCCCGGATTGTGACTCTGTAATTGCAACTGGAGAGCCTTTTGCCTGGTACAGTGGAATTTTCTTACATGTGAATCTGTTGTGTGCTTATAGTGGGTTGTGATTTGGTTCCCCACTGTGGTTTGAATTGTGTTCTGCTTGCTGGAAGCTGCATTAGAATTTCCTTACATGTAAATGTGCTGTGTGCTGCTAGTGGGTCACGATTTGGTTCCCCACTGTGGTATGAACTGTATTCTGCTTGCTGGAAGACACATCCAGCCCCACGGACTGAATCCCAAATCATCTCCATTGGGTCTGGGGAATTGCCACACTGGGCCAGCCCGACTACCCACTGCACAGAGAAAGCCATTGATGAGAGACCTTCCTGGGGATCCGCCCCCTGCTTAACACTTGAACAGGAATGACGCCTCGGTGATTCATGTGGGCTCCGCTTCTCCGGACACTCCAGCTCAACAACTTGCAGTCTCGATTTCATCCTACCTGCAACAACAGCTAAATCTAAAGTGTTGTCATCTGATTGTCTGGTTGCTTTTTCTTTCACAAACTGAGTCCTTCAGCTCTGGATTACAAATAGTGTGTGTTATGCATGTTGCTTTCTTCCATCACAGGGCCCCAACCAGCTGCAATGTTCCTGGCTAGCCCATGGTCGCCCTATGTGGGTACCCAGAAGTGTGACTGTGTGGGAACTTAAAGAGCATGCATTACTGTTTAATATAGCTTTTAAGCCAATCAATCTGATTATGCCCCTTCCTTGTTCAAGTCCCCCTGAATAAATCAGATCTGACTTTTATTTTGCTGCATTTAACCTGACTGTGGTTCCAGTTTGTGCCAAGAGTACTGTACTGTTGCTATTTACTGTGCATAACCTTGTTTTACAGGTGGTCCCCAGGGTCGAGCCAGAGGACCCAGCCCTGGTGGTAAGTACAAACAGTGTGGGTACTGGTATAGTGTACAAGGGGTACTGTGAAAGTGATTATCGTATATTGCTCAGGCCACTAGAAGGTAATGAGGGGGGTTACAGTGTCCTGGAGGGCTGTGCCCAGGTTAGTTTGACCACTAACAACCCTGACCTCTGGGTGGAGGCACCCATTTCAGAACTCAGGCCCCTTAACCTGCTACTAACCGCACAGGCAGGGGTAGTAGCCCTTGGGACAGGACCACCAAGGGGTTACATATGGAAAATTCCACTGTACCAGGCCAATGGCTCTGCGGTCTTCTTCAGGTCTGAGCCTGGTCACAGTTCAGTGGCTTAATTCATTCTCACAACTCAGATTCAGTCCGACTAAATGCTCTCCTCCCTCTCAGGGGGCAGCAGACAAACAAGCAGGCCAAACTTAAGCCTTTCCACAGTTCTCCCACGCGAAACTACGCAGCACGGCTGCTCGACTGTCTCGAGCTGTTGCTTCTTCACTTCCCAACTTCAATCTGACTCTAGCAGCAGGCAGCTTGGAACTTTCCCTGGGATCAAAAAGGTCCAATTGGCTGATCCGTCTGTCAGTCACAAGTGCTCCCCCTCCAGGCTCAATTAAGTGCCAAAAGCCCAAAACTACAATTCCTACAAAGTTTTGCTCCCACAAACCCCCTGAGGACAGGCTCCAGTTTAGAGTCCCCAAAGGTACTGATTGGTCCAATCCAGCAGTCCAGGACCAAGATGGTGGAGATATACAGAACTGTCCATGCTGAAAGAAGGCAGGTTAGACAAACTACAATCTGTTTGTCATTCCAATAAATAATCATCAGACAGTTACATCTTTTAACAGAGCTCCCTCTGTGCAATTAGTGATGGTAGAAATGGAGCGATTATCTGGCAGCCCGGGCAGGACTCAAGGATAAAAACACTCAGCCCCCTCCCAGATTAATTATAACTGCAATCTAGGCAGCTCTTAAGGAGACAGTACACGGAGGCAATACAGGCACTCTCTAGCAATACCGTTTAAACTGCTAAAATGCAGAACACCAGCCTGGCAGTGAGCATTTAGGCAAGTTCAAGGAAGACTCTTTGGGAACCCCCACTTGTAGGGGGTTACACTAGCTAACCAACAGCCTACTTCCTCCAAACCCCCACTAGAATTGCCTTATGTCTGTCCCATGCATTCTTGAATTCCTCCACTGTTTTTGACTCCACGACCTCCTCAGGAAGACTATTCCATGCATCCACAACCCTCACCATGAAAAAATACTTCCTCACATTACCTCTGAGCCATCCCCCCTCTATCTTCAGATTGTTCCCCTTTGTTCTTGCACATCTCTTTCTGTGAAAGATGCTACCCTCCTGTACATTGTTGATTCCCTTGAGGTACTTGAAAGTTTCTATCATGTCCCCCCCCCCTTCCTCGAGGGTATACATATTAAGCTCCTTTAGTCTATCTTCATATGTCTTCTGGTGCAGACCCTGCAACATTTTGGTTGCCCTCCTCTGGACAGCCTCCCCTCTATGTCTTTGCAGAGATTAGGTCTCCAGAACTGCATGCAGTACTCCAGATGGAGTCTCACCAACTGTCTGTACAGAGGGATAACAACTTCCTGTTTTCTACTGGTGATGCCTCTCCCTATGCATCCCAGTATCCCCCAAGCCCTCCTTACTGCCTTCACACATTGCTTGCCCACCTTTAGGTCATCTGATATAACTACCCCCAGGTCCCTTTCCATTTTTGTTGTGGTTAGTATCTCACCCCCCATTGTGTACTCTTCCCTTGGGAATTTGTTTCCCACGTGCATTACTTTGCACTTCTTTGCATTGCATCTAAGCTGCCATACATTTGACCATTCCTCCAACCTTGCCAAGTCCCTTCTCATCCTTTCCACCCCACCCCACCTTGTGTATCAACCCTGTTGCAGATCTTTGTGTCATTTGCAAAGAGACATACTTTTCCTTCCAGTCCCTCTGCAATGTCACTTATAAAGACATTAAAAAGGACTGGACGCAGTACAGATCACTGGAGACTTGAGTGGTCCTGGAGGACTGGAGAAAGGCAGATGATGTCCCACATCACAAAAGTGGTAGCAGGGAAGAGGCAGGCAATTATATGCTTGTCGGCCTTACATCGGTGGTGGGTAAGTTAATGGAAGCAATACTAAAGTAAAAGGATTGTGGAATATCTGGAATTCAGCAGATTACAAGATCTGAGGCAGCATGGATTCCAAGGGGAGATCATACCAAAGGTTTCTTTGACTGGGTGACCAAGGAGTGTGGCCTACCTGGATTTCAGCAAGGCTTTCAATAGCGTTCCACACAGGAGACTAGTAAGCAGGCTGGGTAGCTTGGTGTGAGCAACAAGGTGGTAACCTGGCTAAGAATCTGGATAAGTGACAGAAGACAGAGGGTAGTAATAAATGGAGTTTGCTCCGAGGAAGGGAGGGTGACCAGTGGGGTACCTCTGGGTTCAGTGCTGGCATAGGTCCTCTTTAATGTCTTTACTAGTGACATAGCAGAGAAGCTGGAAGTGAAGGTCTGCCTCTTTGCAGATGGCACCAAGATCTGCAACAATGTGAACACGCTGGTGGGGGGGGGGCATGGGCAGAGATCTGAAAACAAAACTGGATAGGTGGTCAAGGGCATGGCAGCTTGGTTTTAATAAAAAAAATTGCTAAATATTGCACTTGGGCCATAGAAACCCAGGGGCAAAGTTCAAAATGGATGAGGTGATACTGACAATGACCAAGCAGCAAAGAAATCTAGAGGTAATCCTACCAGATGACCTAAAGGTGGCCAGGCAGTATGACAAGGCAGTCAAGAGGGTACTGGGATCTTGGGGTGCAAAGGAAGGGGTATCACCAGCAGAAAAAGCAGGTGGTGTTGCCCCTATGTAGATCACTAGTAAGACCTCACCTTGAGTACTGTGTCTATTCCTGGAGACAGCCTCTCAGGAAGGACATAGACAGAGTAAAGGCAGTCCAGAGGAGGGCTACCAAAATAGTGCAGGGCTTCCATCATAAGCCCTATGAGGAGAGGCTAAAGGAGCTCAATATGTATACCCTGGAGGAGAGGAGGGAGAGAAGGCATATGATAGAGACCTTTAAATTCCGCACACCAGGCACTTGGGTTAAATCCCAATACTGACACCGTAGTGCAACATGAGGGGAGTGCTGCACTCCTGAGGTGCCGTCTTTCAGATGAGACATTAAACCAAAGTCCCATCTGCCTGTTCTGGTGGTAGTTCAGGTAGATGTTCAAGAACCCATGGCACTTCTTGAAAAGAGCAGGGGAATTTCCCCTGTACCCTGGACAAATTTCCCCCCATTCACTAAAAATACCACCAACAGCTTAATCTGGTTTAAAGTCAGTTGACATTCATCTGTATCCTCCTCCCCCAGGTTGTGCCTGAAAATAGGCAGAATTTGTCTAGTGCACTTACCCGGCCAACAAAAACTAAATAAATAAATAAATAAATATCTCACTGGCTTAATAAGGTACAGGAGATTAATATTTTTCAGATAGAAAGATGCTCTAGAACAAGTTGACATACTGTAAAGCTGGTTCAGGAGAGATGTAAGGAAGTATTTCTTCACAGAAAGAGTGGTGGATTCTTGGAACAGCCTTCCAGCTGAGGTAGTGAACGTGAAAACAGTGGTGGGGTTCAAAAATGCCTGGAGTAGGCACAAGGGACTCATAGGGGTGGTGGGAGGGGAGAGGCAGCACCATAGATCAAGGGGATCTAATGCAAAAATAAAGGTAGAAAAAAATAAATAAATTGGCATACTGAGTGAGCCAAGCGGCCCTTATCTGCCATCAGATTCTACATTTCTGTGTTTCTAAGTTTTCCACCGCCACAGTAGAGGGACCTGAGGTGTAGATAACTGGGTCATTTGCATACATATGAATATGTGAGTCACCACATATAGAAGAAAGGTCATTCAGGAAAATGGAGAAGAGGATGGGACCCAGGATGGAGCCCTGTGGGACACCAGCCTGAATTGGTAGAGAAAGTAACAGGACATTTCCACTTGTACAACTGCTTACAGTCCAAGAGAAAGGAAAGAAACCAGCCAACAGTGGAGACTGAGAGGCCAGCAAAGAGCCACTTATCCAGGAGGAATGGATGCGCCACAGAGTCAAAGGCTTTGGCCAGATCAATGAAAACAGCCACCATGATGTGCCTGCCCCGATCCAGCTCAGTGAGGATGAAGTCAGTGACCTGCAGCTGGGAGGAGACAGTACAGTGGTGCTTCTGGAAACCAGACTTGAAGGAGGAGAGGAAGTTGGAAGAACAGAGGAAGTTGGCAAGCCTGGAGTAGGCAAGTTTCTGTTGAAGCCCTGCAAGAGAAGGGAGTTATGAGATAGTACAGTAGTTGCCAGGAGAGGACTGGTCACCCCCCTTGTGAATGGGGAGAATGTTGGCAATCTTCCATGACTGATGGACAGTGGAGCAGGTGCAGGAGAGGTTCAAGAGGTGAGTAAGCGTGGAGGTGATGGCAGGAGCTGAAAGATGGAGATGTTTAGGGTCCAGGCCATCAGGTCTAGATTTAGACAGGCTGAGTGAGGAAAAGGAATCAGGGTTTCCTGGGCAGTAATGTGGGTGGGAGGGAGTGAAACCCCAGGGAAGGGTGGGGTAGAGATGGGGGGAGCCTGGGGGAGGGGGAGCACAAGTAGTGAAGAACTCATTGAAGTTAGCAGCTACAGAGGGAAGATGAGAGACAGGTGAACCATTAATCATGAGGACTTTGGGAGCGAACTGGGCAAGGGGGTCAAAGAGGGAGTGAATCACCTTCCAGAATAATGTGTCTCTGTCTTTTTACGTTGACTGGCCATTATGATTTTGTGTCCATTATGATTTTTGTGCCTCTATCTACACTTTATTAAACCGTACTTTACTGTCCTGTTTAATCTGTTGTCCTTTCTGCTGATGCTGAACCTTTGTAAAAGAGCTCTTAGTGCAGATGTATATGCCTGGAGTAGGCACAAGGGAATCATAGGGTTGGTGGGGGGGGAGGAGGGGAGACAGCACCATAGATCAAGGGGTCTACTGCAAAAATCTGAGACTTAAATAAAAAAAAATAATTTGGCAGGGGAATTATGATTGTTCTGGAGGCTGGCCTTAAAATAGAGGGATTTAGTGGTGCAGACAGCCTCCGTGCATGTATTTCTAAACACCCTGTAAGAGAGGAGGTCAGACAGGGAGCAGGATAATTTCAACAGGGCCCAGGCTTGGTCACAGGACATGCACTTTTCAATGAGATCAGGAGTAATCCAGGGTGGTGGGATGATTTATCCTTGGACTTTCTGTGGGGGTGGGGGGGTGCTTCTCCCAGATGGAAGTAAATTTGGAATGGAACGGGGGAGAGAGCCACATTCATGTCAGGGGCAGGGATGATGGGGACCAGTAAGTTGCAGCAAGGTTGCTCAGGGGAGTATTGATGTCAAGTGACCAGAGGAACTTAGATCAGATGTACTTGGGAGAGGAGAGGGGCACCACACTTTTTGACACAGAAAGCCATACAGTGGTCACTGAAGGCACCTGGATGAATACCTGCTGCAATGATGCAATAAGAGTGTGAGGAAAAAATCCAGTACACAAGGGTGTGATTAGGGGAGTCGGAATTGAGCTGGGTGGGTTCAGTAATGAGCTGGGAGATTTAGGGGCTCAATCCTGTGAAAGGTCAGCCTGCTGGCCAGGGAGAGCCAATTAATATTAATGTCCCTAAGGAGGAGGAGTTTACTAGAGGAGGAGTGTGAGGTGATGGCAAAGAGCCTGTCAACCAGTGAGAAAGGGGAGATTTTAGGTGAAGATGAGTAAGGTGGAGGAAAAAGAAATTATTGCAAGGAGGAGCTCACGGGAGGAGGGTATGGACTGCCTGAGAGCAATGGTGCTGGAGAGACTCTGGTGGACATAAAGGGCAACAACACCACCATATTTGTCAAGCTCCTGCCTAAAGAGGTGGTAGTCAGGTACGGTCAGACTAGAGTGAGGAATGCTGGAGGAGAACCAGGATTCAGAGATACAGAGTAGATCTGGGGAGTGTTGAAAGATCCAGACCTTTTTTGGGGGGTCCCGACACCCCAGCACTGACCACCCATGGCAGAAGCACTTCAGCCCTCATCACCCGGATGCCACCCCCAAGCCTGGGCTTCCCCCCCCCAGGCAGGGTGGCCAGGTGGGCACCCCCTCCCCAGGGCAAACAGTCACGAGCGCTGGCTTATTCCCAGGATGGGACCATGGGAGCGGGACCCCCCTGGTGAACTACCATCTCTAAGGGGTGGCAGTGAAGACAGGAGCTTCATTCATGGGGCCAGATTTTTGTAGATGCTGACCCCAGAGCTAGGACGTGCAATGACATCAACAGGCTTGCATCTGACGTCTGTCTCAGCCTCCCATGATGTGTGGTTTCAGTACCTGTAGCTCCCCAGCCTCTGCCAGGGGCTGATAAGGTACTGAGAGCTCAACCCCTTCCCCCCCGGAGAAGGAGAGTCATCAGAAGGTACACGATCTTTCTCCACCCCGGCCGGCCCTCCGACTCCTGGTCCATTCCTGAACCCTGGTCATTGGTGTCATGAGCTGATGCCTTGCCACCATGCCAGTGGGGCAGCTGAAAGATCCAGATCTTAAGGAGATCCAGTTTAGGGAAGAAGGCTACTAGCATTTAAGTGCAAAGTGCTAAGGTCTCTAAGGGTTGGGGGGAGGGAGGAGAGGGACCAGGTTTAGTTTCCACATTGCCAGAAAGGAGAAGGAGCAGGATTAGGAGGAGGCTAGTGGACTTGGCTTTGGGGGGGGACAAGGAAGAGACAGGATAGCTCAGTAGAGGTACTCCAGGTTCAGGGAGATGGTGGGGAGGAGTCCAGGGTGACTAGGGAGGGGGGGAGAGGGAAAGGGTTGGGGACAGGTGGGTGGAAGGAGGATGGAGACAATACAGAGGGGTAGAAGGGGGAAGGAAGAGGATGGTGATCGGGGTAGGATGGGGAGAAGGAGAAGGAGAAGGCAGAAGAGGAGGGCTGGGTGCATGTTGCTCAGGAAAGAGAAATGAGAGTTACCAAAAAGCAAATAACCTAAAAAACTGTGCAATTCAAAAATGTTGAGGTGAAACTGGAAAAAAAAAAAGGCTAATACCCAGACAGGGTGCAGCTAGAATACCTAATAATTAATTGTTAGCAAAAGCAACAGGCATACAATGGTGCAAACAACTGATAAAACTGTGCAATGCAGAAACTTTGTGAAGAAGCAGAAAACAAATATATACCCAGCTGTGGTGTAGCTACCGTAACCAGATCACTGTGTCTTTAGTTGGAAAGCTGCGCCACAACCCCTGTCTTGCACACACACACACACACACACACAACACACACACACACACACACACACACACACACACAGCAAGACCTGTAAGGTTGAGGGGTCTAGATTGTTAAGCTCCTGTGGGTTCGTACCCAAAAAGAAAAAAAACAATGCGATACCTCCACCCACAGAACAGATTAATGGGCCTGGTAAAACTCCCTGGGATGCAACACCTACCCACCTCCCCACTGGCACAAACACGACCAGATCCTACCTGTGAAGCAAACCTAACTAGACAATGCCACTGTACAAATAACAGACAATGCAAATGAACTAGCACTCACACAAGATATAAAAAACTTACAACAGGACATTTATTTATGGGTCCTATAGCAAAAAGGGGACAAGTTGGAAGACAACAATGTGTACAATCAGGCTGTGCCCAGCATGAGCCCACCCCAATACACTGTCTCCCTCTCTCTTCAAATGCACTTTATGTGGCCCAAGTCAGTAGCTCTGGGTGCTATTAGATTTAAAACTAGTCAGTTGAGAGGGTACCACAGCTTAAAGTTACTGTTGCAGGCCTTATCTTGCATTACCCGGTGTCTGTAGAGGTGGTACACAGTTTAAATAAATTAAAATCCCAAACTCGAGTGACTTTTTGTTACTGTGCTAGCAGTCACAGCCCAAATAATTGTATTCCACAAAACAAGGTTTTCCAAGGGTAATTCCAAAAGATAATCCACAAAGAAGTGAACAGTTACCAACCAAGCAAAGTACTCACAGATCTTGAGAACCCAAAAGGTGGACAAGATGGATCTCCGCAGCTCCAGAAGGGGACAAGCAGTAGATATGTAGCTCCTCACAGGATCCTCCAGACGTCACTGGCCAGTGGTCACAGCATGCTGAGCAGGATGACACTGAAGTCTTCCCACGGCAGCACGAGTGAACAGTCTTGAACAATGGCAAATATTTAACAAACACCAGGGAGCTTTCTGGTAACTTTAACTATATTAAAGCGAAACTGGAGTTCCGACCACTAAATTACAGATACAGGCTACTGTGGCTGGCTAGCCAGAGCAGCAGTAGCAGCAGCTTATAACAGAAGCTAAACTGGGCCAAGTCCACACTGTACTGTTCTGTAGCAGGCTGAATCTCACAGGCCAGGAGCATGACTAGCAGTCTCTTCCTCTTTCAATGAGCCGAGCAAGGTTAACCCACTCTTTCAGAAGCTTCTGATGTCACAGGGGATTACAGGCTCTGATTGATTGAGAAGGACTGTCAATTGCATTTTGAATGCCCTAGTGGCTGGCTTTGCCCTGGAGGGCCTGTTAGAAGCATCAGGAACTGATCTTCAATATGTGCCACTCCTTGGCACCTTTTTACAATGGTAATTGCTGCTTGTGCTTAAAGGCGCATCCCCAGGTGTGCACATGCACACTAGGGTATTTGCGTGCTGACTCTGATTACGTGGCCTAGCGGTGCCGTGAACTTCTCTGGCTCTTTCACTCCTGCCCACACAATGGAAGACAACAGTGGGTAGTGGAGACAGCAGAGAACAGGCACCAGAGCCCCAGGGACACAGCAGCAGCAGGAGGGGACTCTGCAGGCATGTGCTGGGCCCAGGCGTGGCACAGGAGATAAGCCTCGATTTCATGGGCAGCTACACTAGGAATACCTGTAATTAAGTCATGCACAGGTTCATTTAGTGACTAGTGGGCTATGGCAAAAAGACATCTGGGAGAGAACCATGCAGTCAGCAGAAAATTCAAGTATGGTTGGTGCCTGCTATAATAAGTTAACTCCCCCACCCACCCACCCCAGGTAAGTCTGTGTTTTCCTTTAGGCAACCTGGCTTTTGTTACTGTGTTGGTTTGCACAGAAACACAATCAGCAGTGAGAGATTGCAGAAGTAAAAATATTTTATTATCACTGGCATTTTTCAATTTCACACAGTCCACACGACCCAAGCCATCCCAGAGCATTTCCAAGTTTTCGTTTGTGGTTTGAGTTAAGGAGTTAAGGATTTCAGCAAGAGGTTGAGGACAAGGCTGTTCATGATCTCAGCTAACTGAAGCTAACTGGAACAGGATGAAAAGGCAATGTGAGAAAGGAGGTATAGAAGGCATGTGTGTGAGTGGGGTGGACTGGAGGGAAGGAGGGAGGGGAGGGTGGCGAGGTATCATGGTCAGTTGTCAGATCAGGAAAGAAAGTGTAATCACATGTCAAATTTCAGATGAAACAAGGAAAGCAGTATGTTTCATTTAAGATAACCCCTTGTCTACTAAGTCATAAACTGTCCAAGATTTCAGCTAGTCCCTTTAGTGAGCTTAATGATTTCTCCTTAGTTTTGGTGTGAGTAGACTGGAGAGGACGAAGGGAGCGGAGGGAGCAAATATGATGTATTGCGGTCAGATGTCAGATTGGGAAAGAAAGTGTCTCCTGAGTGTGCAGACCATTTGAAGCTGTGGGAAGCCTTCTGATTTAGTTTTCCTTTCAGTATGGTATGGTTAAAACAATGAAACCCCAATAATCTGGACTCCCGATTAACCAGACTTACCTGATGTCTCCCAGGCAGGTCGGATAATTGGGATTCTACTGTATTAGCAAAAGCAACAGGCATACAATGGTACAAACAACTGATAAACCTGTGCAGTGCAGAACACTAGTAGGGAAATTTGAAAAAAAGGTTATACCCAGAACGGGTGTAGCTAGGAGCACCTGATAGATAACTATTAGCAAAGGAAACAGGCATACAAAGGTGCACAAAACTGAATAAGACTGTGCAATGCAGACAGTTTGTATGAAACAAGACAATACCCACATATGGTGTAACTAGGATACCTAGTAATTAGTGACTAACAAAAGCAGATTAGTACATTATGATGGAAAACAACTGAAAAAACTGTAATGCAAAACATTCTGTGAGGAAACTGGAAATAAGGATATAACTAGATTGTAGCTAGAATTAAGTGATCATGTTCATTTAGTAGGAGTATACGAAGCAATAATCATCCACAGAAGCTGGTTATTGCGAGTATACGCCTACTAAATAAATGTTATTACTATTATGCCACTACATAGATTTTTTTAATTTAACTCTTATTGAAAAACAAGCAATGTACAGTAACAGCGTGAAATCAGGTTTAAAAAAGTAAAGCTGTGACTCTGAGTATGCACATTAGTGCCGGCTGTAATACAGTTACCCAGAGTGATGGCTTTACATTATGTTTCAAAGCCTGATTTCATTCAAGTTTTAAGAAAGTAATTTGGCTGCTACTTTTTTGCACTACACTTGTTCCTAACATACCATTTTCTGACACACCATACTGTAAAAAAATCAGATGTGTGTGTGCAGTTTTATCAGACTTTTACTGTCTTCCTGAACTGCAGCACTGTTATAATGAATGAACATCATGGTGGACAGAGATGTCGGGCATCCATTCACTGTAACTCGGTGCTCCCAACCACAGCAGCTACTCTGGCGGTTGTTCTCCATCCTGGTCTACAGTGCTCAGTTGCCCAATTTCACTGCACAATACAAAGTAAACCCTCAAAAGTTGTACTTGAACAGACCTTACCCTGTCCAACAATCTGGCAGTAGGATTTAGGACAATACCCAACTCACGAGTACCTCCTGCAGGCATGAACCCAGTGAAAGGAGAGGATGGATAACCTGCTGTGGGCATGGTTACAGGTGAATAACCTATTGTGGGCATGGTTATCATGTGGATAACCTACTGTGGGTGTGGCTAAATTTGGATAACCTAGTGTGGGCATGTATTTGGTAGTCTATAGGATAATAACTGCCAGTTGTCCTGTGTTCTGATCGGCTAAAACTAGATACCTGTGGTATAATACCTGATAATTTAGCAAATTAGTAAACAGGCACTCTTGTGGATAAAGAAGTCACTTTAGCTCAGTAGGGTTATTGCAGTAACAAGAGCAAACCTTACAGTCATGGGATGAATCAGAAGGAGTCGCGTGGATTGGAGAACTGGAGGACAGTGTGGCCAGCCAACAGCTTACTCATGGCTGTTTCCAGGCAGACTCCTTCAAAAAGGTATACTTAGCACTCTGGACCACATTGCTCTGGACCTCTTAATTGGAACAGCAGAAATCAGGATGATTTTACTCCACCCCCTTCCACCCAATTGGTGGAGAGTCCTGGTAAGCTTGAGGCTGCAGGGGAACAATGGCTCAGATGGAGAGATGTGGCATCCATGGGGGGTGGGAGTAAGCTGGAACAACTCACCCCTCACAACCTTGGTTCTGGTGCGTCTTGGCTGGTGGCAGCTTTAGTGAGACATGGGACAGTGCCGAGAGAAATTCAAACTGTGGAAAATGCACCTTTTCATTTCAACTCTGCCCCCTTCTTCCCAATTGGTGGAGAGTCCTGGAGGGCTTGAGGCTGCAGGGGAGCAACAACTTTGGTGGAGAGATGTGGCATCCATGGGGGTGGGGGTTGGGGGAGAGTAAACTGGAACAACTCGCCCCTTATGTAGAAGTAGTAGTAAAAAATGTTATTCATAGAAATATGAACAGGGATAATAACTCAGTTGAACCTGAGGTTGATTTTCAATGAGGTCCCTTTGCATTAGGATCACAGTTACATGTAAAAACAAATCACAAGTTAAGGTTGCATAGAATGAATAAAAAGTTAACATTATTAAATGAATTGTCATCAAGATCAATACACCTTATATGATTTATGACCCTGGTCCTGGTGCTTCCATGTGCAAGCTGCAAGAACTTAAATAAGTTATTGCTCTCCCCATAACTTTTTTCCAAAGGTGCAAATGGTATTAATTTGCCTGCACTCGGCATTTAAGGTTCTCCAAAGTGGGAATATGCAGTGAGTTCCAAAGGAACCAGGTTAATAGGTTCACTAGCTATTATGAAGTTTGGGTTTTGTACAGTTGGTTGCCCCATATCTTTATGTGGGTCAGCCCCTATGGGACGACACCTGAGCATGGGCTCTCCCCGATATGCCAACTGGACTGTTTTGCAGCTTGACCTGTATCCTTTCTGGTGGGCAGTGTAGGATACCTTCTATATTAATACTCAGTGCTGCACACATATTCAATGGCTACCACTGCGATTTGCACAACTGTTCTGACTGATTTGCATCTCTCCAATGTAGGTGTTTACTGCAATGGGCTGCAGCCTAATATAATAAAGAACTGGACAATTTTACGCCACTCAAGTTTCTAGAGGCTGTAAAGTAATATAATAAGAAACTGGACAATTTTAACCCACCCATGTTCTAGAGGCTGCCAACTTGTAAGCCTTACTGGCTATGTTGTGATTCCAAAGAAACTGTGAAATGGAGCTTTGATTGTTCATGAACCAGACTACTAAATTTGACAGTGACCTGCAAACTCAGCTACAACCTGCTGCCGTCCCCGCATACCTTTCCACACTGCTGCGGTATTCTATGACAGCTATGACTAACATTATTGGAGCCATATTTATATTTTAAACCACTGCCAAAATAAAGCACCAAACCCCAAATATGCCTTAATTCAGTTGGCCATGGCTACCAGTGTACCCAAAACAGCATGAATCTCTGCTTTGCCCCATCCACTGCCCTACTGACCCAATCAAAAAAGTCAGTCAGGTTCGTCTGACAGGATCTTCCTCCCACAAACCCATGTTGACTCTTATCCTGGAGACCATTCTTCTCTATGCACCTTAACAACCTTTCCTTGAGTATGATCTCCATGAGTTTACATGCTATCGATGTCTGACTGACTGGCCTATAGTTCCCCGGATCATCCCTGGGTCTGCTCTTGTGGAGAGACACCATATGTGTCGTTCTGTAGTCCTGTGGTACCATTACCAACTCCAGGAATCTATTGAAGAGGTCTACCAGTGGCCCTGTGAGCTCCTTTGCTAGCTTTTTCAGTACTCTTGGGTGTAAATTGCCCGGTCCTGAGGACTTGTCTGTTTTCTGTGCTAGTAGCCCCTCCTTCATTCTGTCTACCTCTATTACCATGTCTGTTGCCCCTTCCCCCTTTCCTTCTCCCCCCAGGTGGTACTGGCCCATCTTTTTTCCTAGTGAACACAGCAGAAGTACTTGTTCAGTACTTCTGCTTTGCTCACTTCTTCCTCCACCCAACCATCCCTTTTCCTCAGTTTGGCTATCCAGTCCTTCCTGTCCCTCTTTTCTCTTATGTAACGAAAGAAGACCTTCTCCCTAGTCTTAATCCCTTCTGCTATTTGCAGTTCTTTCTGTGTCTTTGCTTGCTGCACAACCTTGCCTGCCACTTTAGCAAGTCTCAGGTATTCCTCCTTATCTGCTTCACTCTCAGTCCTTTTAAATCTCTTGTAGGCTGTTCTCTTGTCCCTCACCACTCTGGCATCCCTCCCTGGCTACCTTTGCTTGCCACCACCCTACACTCCCTATTCCCTCCCCTAACTCCACCTTCCCCCTCTATCCTTTTGCTCCACCCTGAATACTTTTCCCTTCTTGCCCCCCATGCTACTTATCCCTCTCTCCCCTTGCCATTATCCTTTGACTCTGTGTTTTCTTGATCCCCTCACCTGCCTCCCTTTCTTCTAAACTGGCCAGTGCTGTGTACCTGCTTGATGAGGCCTCACCCCCATATCAGAATATACTTCTGTTTTCCCACCCCTTTCCCTCCCCTTCCTCCTTGCGCTGATCCTCTTACCCACCTCCCTTTTCTCCTTACCTCCTGCCAATCCACCACTCTGGTTCTGTAGCATTCTTGAGGAGTAGCTGTCCCTGGGATCTTTGGCAACCTCCCTGCTTTCATCATATGCCTGCCATCCAAATACCCCACAGCAGCCTTTACCTGCCCCCTCAGCTGCTGTTCTTTTCCCCCAGGCTCTTCCCCCTCCTTTCCAACTCCCATCTCAGCCACCTTATCTCTGCCCTGAGTTGCTCAAGGCTTCTGCATGCTGGACAGCCCCTACTCTCCACACTGCTCCAAGAAATACTGTGGCCCCACATCCATTGCTGATGACCACCTTCCCTACCCCATCCTGTCTACTGTGTCTTTCCTCCTCCTTTCTCCTCCATGCCTCCCTGCTGACCTGCTGTCTGTGCCAACTTCTATGCTCCCACATCCTCCCCAGTTAGTCTATACCAGCCCAGCTATGTTACTCTGTAGTTCCCGGTTCTTATTTCACTAATTCAGATGACCTCAAGGTAGGGAAACAGTGTGACAAGGCAGCAGGTAAAGCAAATAGGATGCTGGGATGTATAGGCAGGGGCATCACCATCAAGAAAAGGGAGGTCATAATTCCGCTATACAAGACACTAGTGAGGCCACACCTGGAGCAGTAGTGTACGGTTCTGGAGACCATACCTACGTAAGGACATAGACAGGGTAGAGAAGGTTCAGAGGAGGGCAACAAAGATGGTGCATGGTTGCATCACAAGTCCTATGAAGACAGGTTGAAGGAACTGAACATGTACTCCTGGAGGAGAGAAGGGAGAGGGGATATGATAGAGACATACAAGTATCTTACAGGGAGGAACAGGGTGCAGGAAAACACTATTTTTAAGCAAAAGATGTTCCAGGACTAGAGGCATGGGATGAAGTTGGAGGAGGGACGATTCAGAGAAACATAAGAAAGAATTTCTTCACAGAACGGGTGGTGGACAAGTGGAACACCTGCCAGAGGAAGTGGTGGGGCTGAAACAATCAAGGATTTAAGAATGCATGGGATAGACATAAAGGAATTCTGGAGGTCAGGGTAAGGGCAACAGACTTCTAGGAAAACAAACTGAACTTACAAGCTCAAATGGGCAGACTGGGTGGGCCATAGGCCCTTATCTGCCGACACTGTCTATGTATCTATGTAATTGCCCTAGACAGGGTTTTGCTGCAATCCCCTTTTCCTGCTGTCTTACCTTAATAGACAGACATTACATATGTAGTCCTCTGCTTCCCTTCCTCTGTTGAGTACTTACCTACTATGTCCTGACCAGCATGTCCTGTGGCCTGCGGTCCTCCCTGCAGATGTTCTACCATTGCCCCATGTCACCACTTATTCACAGATACCACACTCCTACTTTATGGCACTCATGCTTTGGGGTCGCTCACATGAGGGGTTGCTAGGGATTGCGGGTAATTTATAGGGGACACAGCCACCCTATTGACTCTCTCTTCAGCCATGTGGCCCTGCTTCCCTTCCAATGGCACCAGACACCCTGGTGCACTCCCATCTTCAGCTATCCCTCTGTTGGTCACTTTCCACCTCCCAATGCACAATCTCCAGCAAATCACTACATTCCTGCAGAGTTGTTTTTTTTAAGTTAAAAGAAAGTGCTGTCCCACACACAGAAACCACTTAAATGCTGCTCTGCTGCTCCCAGTGGCATTCTGCCACTCACTGAGGTGGACTACAGCTTAGAGAGGTTTAAAAAACTACTAGGGAAGCAGATGCCCTATTGGCTCTCTTCACCCACGTGGCCCTGCTTCCCATCCAATGGTGCTGGAAGCCCCGGTGTGCTCCCTCCCCCAGCCCTCCCTCTATCAGTCACCAACCACCTTCCAATGCACAACAATCCCCAGCAAAAGAAATCTGTCAGATCTGTTTGGCAAGACCTTCCCCCTGTGAACCTGCACTGCCTGTAGTCTTGCAGCCCATTGGATTCCAGGTACTCAACCAGTCTCTCCTTAGGTAGGGTCTCCATCAGTTTCCCTGCCACAAAAGTTAGGCTGACAGGCAGATATTTGCTAGATTTCTCCCTACTGTTGCTCATGTGCACTGGGACCAGGTTAGTTCTTCTCCAGTTATCTGGAACCACTCCTGATTCTAGTGAGCTGTTGAACAAGGCTGCCAGTGGGGCAGCTAGCACTTCCATGAACTCCCTAAATACCCTGGGGTGTACAGTACCTCATTCAGTCACAGATCCTTACCTACTTTCAAGGCAGCAAGTCCTTTCAGTACCCTCTCCTTAAGATAGGGACTTGTTTATATCCCCCTTTCATCTTTACTGCTACTTGGTGAACCATCCTCTCCACCCTGCACTGTGAAATTGAAGCAAAAGTACCTGTTCAAAATGTCTGCTTTTTCCTGGTCTTGCCCTGCACAGTCTCCCCCTTCTGCCCTTCTGATCCTCACTGTCCAGACCCTTGTTTTTTTCTTCTCCCTGACATAGTGGAAAAAGTTTTCTCTCCTGTACTCACTTCTTTTGCTATCTTTTCCTCTACCTGTGCCTTAGCGCAACTGACTGCCCTTCCTGCTTTTTTCTGCCTAGCTAGGTATATCTTCCAATTTTCTTCCCTCTGAGTTTCCTTGTACCCTTTAAATACTATCTTTTTCCCTTAATACCACCTCCCTGGAAAACATAATGGCATTCTCTTTTCATGCCTTTGCTAATTCCCTTTATATACATGCTAATTGCCCTAATGATACCCTCTCTTAATCCCTTACTGTGTTCTTTCACCCCTACCTGGCTGCCCTTCCTACTGAGCCAACTTGGTTAAGAAGGGGGATAAAACCTTTTATAGGTACATCAGGGAGCATAGAAAGACAAAGGGAGGGATAGTGAGGCTGAATATTTATTTATTTATTAAAATTGTTTCACCAGGAAAGGCACACTGGACAAAAAGATGCTTGTCTCCTGGTGTGACCTGGGGGTTGGGGGGCACAGAGGGAGATAACTTGCAGGTTATCAAGAAGTTACATATAACAAGGTTACAGTAGACCAACAGGTGTACACGTTACAGTTATACAGTAGACTGAAGTTTCTGATGTACAAGTTACATAGGTAGAGTTATGGGTTTACAGATGCAAGATGAACAGAGGGTAATACATTCAATATAGTTCAACAACAGCACAAGGAAGGCATAGTTTAATAGTTAGCTTTTTCCAGCTGCATTGGGTTGCTGATTAACTTACCTGTAGGGTGGCGATGTGATTGAGAAGCCAGTGGCAAAAAGTTGAGATATCAAGTGCAAATTAGGACAGGACAAACACATGTACCAAGAAGTGCTGAAGTTGGTATAGATAAGCCAGCTTTTATAGCGTAAGCTAGGAGCCGCTGGTCAGGCAATCAGGAGTGGAGGGGTAATAGTAGGACTTCTGTGGGGTGGGGTGCAGGAGCAATTTACCATGAGTTAATTTGCTAGCACTGTAGAAAGGGAGTGGGGAGAGGAGGAGTGGCAAATTTGGGGAGGGAGCTCATTCCAGAGTTTGGGGAAGTGGTGAGAGAAGGCTGATTGCCTGAGAGAGGTCTTCCACCTGGGGATTTGTAGCTGTTGGATGTCAAGGGATCTGAGGGCATGAGTAGGGGAGGGAGCAAGGGTAAGTCATGAAGAGAGGTATGAAGGGAGTGCATCAAACCAGAATTTGGCTACAAATTTGGTGCAGTGCTGAAGGCGGTGGGTTTCGAGGCATGGGAATGTGAGGGAATGGTAGAGGTTGCAGTGATGTGTGCGTGGGGTGGCATCGAGGGTGAAGTGACAGAAGGAATGGAAAAGTGGGTCCAGTCTGGATAAGATACATGTGGGAGCAGCATTGTAGACTATGTCGCAGTAGTCGAAAGAGGGAAGAATCATCTTTTGCACTAGCTTACGCCTGGCCATGAGAAGGAGGCTACTGTGGTTCCTGTAAAGGGCACCGAGCTTGGGGCGCAGTTTTTTAATGGTGGCTTCAATGTGGTCAGAGAAGGACAGGTGACTGTCGACCCAAACCCCAAGGTACCAGAAAGAAGTGACGTCCTCTAATACTGTTCTGTCAAAGGTGTGGAAGGGGGGGCTCGTTAGACATTACCAAGTGCTGAAGGTCATGGTGATGGGTTTTTTAGCATTGAGGGAGAGCTGGTGAGAGCTGAACCATAGCTGAACTTTGTTGAAGTCTGCCTGGAGGTTGGCTGTTACCTCATCTGGTTAGGAGCCACAGGCAAAAAGGACAGTATCATCTGCATACATTTGAATAGAAGCAGATGAGCACACTAGAGGGAGATTATTGAGGAAGACAGAGAAGAGGATAGGTCAGAGTACTGACCCCTGGGGGACACTGGTGTTCATAGGGACGGGGGAGGTGGTGATGTCTGTAATTTTAACTGAGTGTGTTCTGTCTGAGAGGTAGGCTTTGAACCAGTTGGTAGTTGAGCCAGTGAGGCCAGCTTCTGAGAGACATTGTAGCAACAGGTGGTGGGAGACCATGTCAAAAGTTTTGGCAAGGTCGATGAAAACAGCCGAGGAAATCAGTCCTCTGTCCATTCCAGAGAGAATGGTGTCCATGAACCGAACCAGGGATGAGGCAGTGGAATGACCCTTCCTGAAACCAGACTGGAATGACGTGAAGAAATTGGAATCAGAGAAAAAGGAGGCTAGTTGGTTGAGCACTAGGTGTTCTTGCAGTTTTGTGAGGACTGGGAGGAGGGAGATAGGGCAATAATTGGAGGTGGAGGTAGTTGCACTCCCTTTAGGGAGGGGGATGACAACAGCATGCTTCCAGACCTGGAGGACAGCAGCAGTGGAAAAGGGGAGGTTTAGGAGGTTGGCTAGGGGGGTTGTTATGGCAGGGGTGGAGAGGTGGAGTAGTTTGCAGTCGAGACCGTCGGGGGATTTTCCTTTTGATGGGTTGAGAGCCTGAAGGGCATTAAGGATGTCGACTGGCAAGATTTCCTTGAAGGTGAAGGTGGAAGGTCCCTCAGAATTTGTACATATGGGAGGAGGGCTGCATGGCTCACAAGTGGGCAAGGAGGAGAGGAGGGCTGAGGCACAGGAGGAGATATATGTGTTGAATTCAGAGGCAACATCCTGTGGGTCCAAGAGGAGGGTGTTATTCATGAAGAGGAGTGGGGTATGGTGGGCAGTAGGTGGTGAGAAGAGGGAGTGGATGGTTTTCCAGAATTTGGATGGAGTATTTCAGTTGGAGCGGAGGGAGGAACTGAAGTATTCCGCTTTTGCTACTCGAGTTGCTGTGGTACATTTGTTCCATAGAGCCCAATAGATGGTGAAATCGCGTGGGAGGCGTGAGGTTTTGTGAGTGCTCCAAGCTTTGTTCCGTGTGATCTGGCAGGCTATAAGTTCTTGGGAGATCCATGGCAGGTGGTTGCCTTGTACCCTGGAGTGACGCAGTGGGGCATGAGTGTCCCAGACATTGAGGACCGTGTTTTGGAAGTGAAGGAAGGTGTCATCCATAGAACAGGGTGTGGCTGGGGATTCCCAGCATGCCAGAATGGACAGTGGGTGGGCAGAGAAGGACAGTGAAAAAGCAGGGATACTGAATGAATACTTCTGCTCAGTATTCACAAAAGAGGAGGAAGTAGAGGTACCTAATCCAATTAACAGAAGCACTCTGGATGGATGGTGGGGTTGATCCCAGTTCTTTCACAGAAGAAAGGGTTCTGAAAGAACTCTTAAAACTGAAGGTGGACAAAGCAATGGGGCCTGATGGGATTCACCCCAGAATTCTAAAATAATTAAGGGGAGAACTAGTGACACCACTGACTACCCTTTTTAACAAATCATGGGAGGATGGTGTGGTACCTGAGGACTGGAAGAAGGCGGATGTGATTCCCCTTCACAAAAGTGGGAGCAAGACAGAGGCAGGAAACTACAGACCTGTCAATTTGACCTCTGTGGTAGGGAAAATGACGGAATCACTTCTGAAGGAAAGAACTGTAGAGTACCTAGAGGCCAGTGGGGCACAGGACCCAAGGAAGCATGGGTTCACAGCGGGAGGTCATATCAGATGAATCTAATTGATTTCTTTGACTGAGTGACCAAAGTAGTAGACCAGGGAGGGGCTGTGGACATGGCCTACCTAGACTTTAGCAAGGCATTTGACACAGTCCCACACAAAAGATTAATAAACAAATTAACCAGCCTGGGAATGGG
The DNA here is from genome assembly GCA_016271365.2 of Neoceratodus forsteri. Taxonomy (NCBI): domain Eukaryota; kingdom Metazoa; phylum Chordata; order Ceratodontiformes; family Ceratodontidae; genus Neoceratodus; species Neoceratodus forsteri. The sequence continues at coordinate 62,291,852 of CM057453.1, forward strand.
TCCCAGGGTGGTAGCCTGGGTAAAACATTGACTGGACAACAGGACACAGAAGGTAATTGTAAATGGAGTCTACTCTGAAGAAAAGGGGGTCACTAGTGGGGTACAGCAGGGTTCAGTACTGGGTCCAGTCCCTTTTAATGTCTTTATAAGTGACATTGCAGAGGGACTGGAAGGAAACGTATGCCTCTTTGAAGATGACACAAAGATCTGCAACAGGGTTGATACACAAGGAGGCATGGAAAGGATGAAAAGGGATTTGGCAAGGTTGGAGGAATGGTCAGAAGTATGGCAACTTGGATTCAATGCAAAGAAGTGAAAAATAATGCACCAGGGAAACAAAAACCCAGGGAAAGATTACACAATTGGGGGAAGGTAGCAACAACAACAAAAACAGAAAGGAACATGATGGTAATCATATCAGATGACCTTAAGGTTGGCAAGCAATGTGAGAAGGCAGTAGAGAAGGCTGGGGGGATACTGGGATGTGTAGGGAGAGGCATCACCAGCAGAAAACAGGAAGTTGTTATCCCTCTGTACAGACAGTTGGTGAGATCCCATCTGGAGTACTGTGTCCAGTTCTGGAGACCCCATCACCACAAGGACATAGACAAGATGGAGGCAGTCCAGAGGAGGGCAACTAAAATGGTGGAGGGTCTGCAAGAGAAGCCATACGAGGAGAGACTAAAGGAGATTAATATGTATACCCTTGAGGAAAGGGGGGGGGCATGATAGAAACTTTTAAGTACCTCAGTGGAATCAACAAAGTCTAAGAGAGTAGCATCTTTCAGAAAAAGAGATGTGCAAGAACAAGGGGACATAATTTGAAGATAGATGGGGACAGCTCAGGGGCAATGTGAGGAAGTATTTTTTCACAGAGAGGGTTGTGGACACATGGAACAGCCTTTCTGAGGAGGTTGTGGGGTCTAAAACTGTGGGAGAATTCAAGAATGCATGGGACAGACATAAGGTAATTCTTGTGGGGGGTAGGAAGAAATAGGCTGTTGGTTAACTAGGATCTGCAGCTTATCCAGTAGGTAGGGAAATGGGCAGACTAGGTGGGCCAAGCGGTCCTTATCTGCTGTCAAAGTTGATGTTTCTATGTTTCTATCTCCTGAGATAGTCATCCATTTCCTTGAGGCTTGGAAGCAATAATGGAGATGAATACTTTTGTTCAGTATTCACAGAAGAAGGGGAAGGTGAGGGGCCACAGATAAGGGACAGGAACACTGAAGGAAGGGAGTTGGACACCAGTCCATTTACAGAGGAGAGAGTCCTGAAGGGACTCACAAATCTTAACATGGATAAGGTAATGGGGCCAGATGGGGTTCATCCAAGGATACTGAGGGAATTCAGGGAGGTGCTGGCTGCACCTCTGACAGTCCTGTTCAATCTGTCACTGGAGAAGGGAAGGGAGTAGTTCAGAGGGCCTGAAGGAGGAGAGATGTAGTCCCACTTCACAAAAGTGGGAGCAGTGAGGAGGCTGGCAACTACAGGTAGTTAGAATAAATTCAGTGGTGGGGAGACTATTGGACTCACTACTGAAGGAAAGGATATTAGAATACCTGGAATCCAGTGTCTTACAGCACCTGAGACAGCACAGATTCACAGGGGGGAAGTCTTGCCAAACGAATCTGATAGAGTTCTTTGGGTCCAGAGAATTGGATCAGGGAGGAGTGGTAGATGTGATCTACCTAGATTTCAGCATGGCCTTTGACACTGAAACATAGAAACTTAGAAACATAGAAGTTGTCGGCAGATGGGGACCATATGATCCATCTAGTCTGCCCTTGGTTTCCACTCCCCCCTTACTTAGCTGCCTGCTTGAGTCTCCAACAGTGTCTGTTCATCCTATGCCCGCTTGAATTCCCCCACTGTCTTGGCTCCCACCACCCCCTTCAGCAGGCTATTCCATGGTTCCACAAGACGCTCTGTGAAGAAGAATTTCCTCATATTGCTCCTGAACTTTCCTCCCTTAAGACTAAGGTTATGCCCTCTACTCCTGTTGTAGTCTTTTAACTGAAAGAGGTTCTGCATGTGCACCCTGTTGTTGCCTTTAAGGTATTTAAATGTTTTGATCATGTCCCCACGATTCCTGCGTTGCTTTAGGGAGTATAATTTGAGGTTCATAGGATATACAAGTCTGAGGGACAGGCCCTTAATTAGACATACCATCATTAATTAATGATGGTAGACAAATTTGTTCTCACCCATATATAAGTCAAGTTCTTGTTTAAAAAGATTCAGAGATTGACTTGATACCACATTTGCTGGGAGAGAGTTCCACAAATGTGGAACTCTTTGTGTTTCAAAGTTTTTCCTCCATACTGTTTTACATAATTCAGCATATAATCTGAGATTATGTGATCTAGTACTTTCTAAGGGTGATTGTCTAGTTAAACAGTTGGATTCCAGAAACAATTCATCCTCAAATGCCTTATAGGCCCAACACATATCACCTCTAAGAAACCTATATTTTTGAGCAAAAAGTCCTAAATTTCTAAGTCTATCACCATATTCCAAGTGTACCACTTTAAAGTCTGACTTAGTCATTTTACGTTGGACTGAGTCATACATTTTCACATCATTAATGGCAGTAGGTGAACAAAAAGGGGCACAATATTCCATATGTGTTCTAACCATAGTTGTATATAATGGAATCAGAACCTTGGCTTCTCAACTTTTTATGTTTTAAAATACATCTGAGTATACCATGACATTTTTTAGCAGCGATATTAATATGGAGGTTCCATTTTAGGTTATTAGAGATTGTCACACCCAAATCTCATTCAGAAGTAGTTTCTTCAAGCTTAATATCATTTATATGGCAATTGGCCACGCAGTTATTACCTCCCAGATGCATGACTTTACATTTTCCAAAATTAAAAACTAATCCATGATCATTTGCCCAAGAATAAAGGTTATTTAGGTTATCCTGGAGCAATTTGACGAATGCTTTATTATTAACAATTCCTTCAAGTTTACTGTTGTCAGCATATTTATGCAACCATATACCGCTATTTGCTTGCATATCAGAAATCATGATATTAAATAGTATTGGACCGAACACAGACCCCTGAGGTACTCCACTACTAACAGTACACCAATGGGACCTACATCCATGCAGAACTACCTTCTGTTTCCTATTCTCCAACCAAGAAGAGATCCATCCGATAATATTAGGATGTAAGTGTAATTTATATAGCTGATGTAAGAGATGCTTATGTGATATCGTATCAAATGCTTTTTCGTAGTCCAGAAAGAGAACATCAACAGGCAATCCTTCATCCAAGGCTTTACTCACTGGCTCAATAAAGCTAATTAGATTAGACATATATGATTTTCCTTTTGTAGAACCGTGCTGTGTTATATCAATATTTCCTGATTTATATAGGTGTTCAGTAATTTTGTACTGTAATAACCTTTCCATAAGCTTATCAATACTTAAGGTTAGGCTTATGGGCCTATAATTACCAATAACATTTTTGGACCCTTTTTTGTAAATAGGGGTAATATTTGCTAGTTTCCAAACATCCAGTGCCTTACTTTCTTTTAAGGATGTATTAAACAGTAAAGTAAGTATACCCACTAATTCTGAAGAGAGATTCATAATAAAGATAGATGGAATACCATCAATTCCCATGGAAGAGGTAGATTTCATGACTTTAATTGCTCTCAGGGTGTCATTTTCAGTAAAGAAGATTATGGGGCATGGAGCAAGGACAGTATTTATTATAAACTCTTCCTTGCTTTTAAAGATACTAGCAAAATATTTATTAAATTCATTTGCCACTTGTTTATCCTCCACAATTAACTTGTCATTTATAAAAAGTGGTCCTGTCCCAATCCTACTTTCTTTAAGGGAACCTATATAATTATAAAATTGTTTTTAATTGTTTTTACAATCTCTAACCAATTTAATTTCTAAATCACTTTTTGCCTGTCTTATCAATTTTTTGGTGGTATTAGATAGTTGTCTAAATTTTAACCATGCTTCTTGTGTTGGTTTTTTCTTGTATCGTTTAAACGCCTTTTTGTTTTTTTTGATACTTTTCTTAATCTTGGTGTTCCACCAAATAGGCACTCTCTGATTTTTATTATTATATTTGACCCATGTCGGTACCCATTTTTTAATACAATAATCCAGTTTTTCTTTAATAATATGCCACATATCATTTACTTTTAAATTTTTAAGATCTTTATGCCAGTTCCAATTTCTTAAGTATTGTTTAATAAGCTTATAATCGGCTTTATAAAAATTAGATACTATAGTATGACCGGCTATATTAATTCTAGTAGTAAAGAAATCCCATCTTATGGCAAAGTGATCACTATTACCCAAGGGTTCTTCTATAGTGGGTAAGGAACCAAAATGTTTAATATCAGTAATGATAAGATCCAGAATATTATTATTCCTAGTTGGTTTATTTATTAACTGCTCGAGGTCATTTTGAACCATAAACTGGATTCATTCATATTCATTACAATTTTGAGTACTCAGGGTAGGCCAATTTATGTTAGGAAATTAAAATTCCCAAAGAGAACGAAGTCAGTGTTAATATTAATTTTATTTAGTGTTGAAAAGAAAATATAATTTTCTTCAACCGCCAGACCTGTTGCTTGATATCCCACCCCTACTATTAAAGGATCTGGCAAGGAGGTAATCTGAACTACAATTATTTCACTATTTGTTTGATTACTGTTTAGTTCATAGTACTGAAGATTATTTTTAATATATAAAGCTACACCTCTTCCTCCTTTTTTAGTTTGTCACTTTTTTAACACTACTGAGTAGCCATGTTACTTGGTTACTTGGTAGTTTGGACAAAAGAAGGCAGAAGCCCATCGAGGATGTCCTCCACACAATGTGGATCATTGATGAATTATGTTCTATCCAGAAGCCATTTATCAAGTTTGAATTTAAAGATATTTATATTCTGGCAGTCAACAATTTCCTGTGGCAAGGAATTCCAAATTTTTGGGGCTCTGACAGTAAAAAACTGCTGTCTTTTGTTTGTTCTTGTTATATCGATTCCTATTTGTTTGTTGTGTATTCTAGCTACAATTTTTCTGGATGTAAAGGATAATCCACATTGGCTCATTAATGTAGCTGATTGTAAGATTTTAAATAACTGAAGGAGATCGCCCCTTAGTCTTCTAAATTTGAGTGAGTAAAGCCTCATTTTATGAAGCCTAGTTTCATAATCCAAATGAGAAAGATGGGGCATAATTTTTGTGTCCCTTCTTTGAACTTTTTCAATTCTTGTAATGTCCTTGGCTAAATAGGGACTCCATAAAGGTGAACCATAGTCTAAGTGAGGTCTGACATGGGTTTTATACAAGGCCATAATGCACTCCTCAGTTTTAAGGATGAAAGTATTATTAATTCTACGTAAGAGGGCATTGGCATGATTAGCAACCTTACTATAATGATTTGAAAAAGACAACTTGTTGTCAACCAGTATACCCAGGTCTTTTTGCATGGGGGATTCCCTAAGTATTGTGTTGTTAAGATGGTATGCTTGCTTGAGGTTCTTTTTACCTATATGTAACACTGAACACTTAGACACATTAAATGACATTCTGTTAGTTGTCGCCCATGATTCAATTTTTTTGAGATCGTTTATAAGAATACTCCTGTTGGTTTCATTATCAACTGGTCCTCCTAATTTAGTATCATCTGTGAACTTTGATAAAATATTGTTTGATGAGATGGTAAGGTCGCTAATAAAGATACTGAACAGAGTGAGACCCAACACAGAGCCCTGGGAGACACCACTTGACACCAATCTTTCATCTGATAGTTCCCCATTCACCCTAATGGTTTGGGTTCTATTATAAAGCCAGCTATTAACCCAAGACACAATACAATTAGAGAAACCTAGTGCTACTAATTTATTTATTAATATGAAATGTGATACTTTATCGAAGGCTTTACTATAGTCAAGCAGAATAACATCCACTGGAATGTTTAGGTCGAGATTTCTGCTGACTGAGTTATAATAAGATAGCAAGTTTGTTATACAAGAGTGCCCAGATTTAAATCCGTGTTGTATAACGTCGTTTAAGTTTAATGCCAGCATTTCTTCTTCGATTAAGTATTTAATATGTTTTTCTAATAATTTACATGGAATGGAAGTAAGGCTGATAGGTCTGTAATTTTCAGCTTTGTGCTGTATCCCTTTTTTAAAGATTGGCGTGGCGGTAGCTGTTTTCCAGTCTGAGGGAACATTAGACTCACTAAGGGATTTATTAAAAATAATGGTGAGTGGAATAGCGATATTATTGTATGTTCCCATAAGAAATTTAGGGGTTATATTGTCGGGACCTGGACTTGTTGTTGACTTCAAAGTGTTTAAGAGTTTGAGGGTATCAGATGTATATTATTAGCCCAGTTTTGCCTTGTAAAGTTTCTGTGCAAGCCCTGAACCATCTTTGCTGCTCTTCTCTGTACCATCCCCAGCCTATCTATGTCCTTCCTGAGGTGTGGCCTCCAGAATTGGACACAGTACTCCAGGTGAGGCCTTACCAGTGACTGATACAGGGGCATGATTACTTCATGCCTTCTGCTTGTGATGCCCCTCGCTATGCATCCTATGATGCCACTTGCTTTTAGTACTGCCTTTTCACATTGTGTACTGACCTTGAGGTCATCTGATATGATCACCCCCAAGTCTCGCTCCTGCCTTGTAACCACCAGCTGCTCTCCTCCCATTAAGAACAGTTTCCCTGGGTTACATTTTCCAAGGTGCGTGACCTTGCATTTTTGGGCATTAAATTTCAATTGCCAGGTCCTGGACCACTCCTCCAGTTTTCAGAGATCAGCTTCCATGCTATGGTGTCCCTCTGGTGTGTTCACCCTGTTGCCAGTTTTGGTGTCATCTGCAAACAGGCGCACCTTTCCCTTCAGTCCATCTACAATGTCACTGATGAATATGTTGAAGAGAATTGGCCCCAGAACCGAGCCCTGCAGGACCCCGTTAGTCACCCTCCCCTCTTCTGACAGAGTGCTATTCACTAATACTCTATGAGTTCTCCCATGTAACCAGTTTCTGACCCAGTTCATTACCTTGGGCCCGACTCCCATGTTCTCTAGTGTTTTGACTAGTCTCCTGTGCGGAACAGAGTCAAAAGCTTTGCTGAAGTCCAGGTAAACCACATCCACTGCCCCACCCTAAGCCACTGTTGTCTCTCTCAGAATGTGTGTGTTTTAACAAATTTTTATACCTAACATAGAAAAATTATTTAATTTTTCTTAATCTGTCTTGTTACGTATTTATACCTTGTATGTGTTTGTTTTGTATGGACCGCACCAGTAAAAGGATTTTATTTCCAGTTGTACTAACCCATTAAACAAATAAACAAACAAACAAACAAACACTGTTTTGGTGACCCAATTGAAAAAATCAACCAGGTTTGTCTGGCAGGACCTCCCTGCTGTGAAACCGTGTTGATTTTTGTTGAATTGACCAGTTTGCTCCAAAAAAGCTACAGTTCTTTCCTTCAGCAGGGACTCCATCAGTTTTCCCATGACTGACATTAGACGAACTGGATGGTAGTTTCCTGGCTGTTCCTTGCTTCCACTCTTGTGCAGTGGTACTACTGTTGCTCTCTTCCAATCCTCCAGCACTCCCCACTCCTCAATGATTTGTTGAAGAGTACCGCTAAGGGAGCTGCCAGTTCTCTCCCAAGTTCTTTAAGTATTTTTGACTGTATACCATCTGGCCCCATAGCTTTATTTACCTTTAACTTATCTATTTCCTCTAGGACCCTTTCCTCTGTGAAGGGACCCATGTCTATTTCTTCAATTGGATGCTTCTTTATGCCTATTGTTGGTCCATTTCCATTTGCTTCCTGTGTGAAGACTAAGCAGAAGTACTCATTGAGTGCCTCTGCCTTCTCTCCGTCTTGCTCTGTGGGTTGTCCATCCTTTTTTGTGATTCTAACAATGCCCCTTTGGTCTTCCTTTTTTCTCATATGTACCTGTAGAAGGTTTTGTTACCCTCTTTTTTTTACTTCCTGAGCTATCTTAACCTCTATCTGAGCCTTTGCATTTCTTATCACTTTTCCTGTCTCTTTTAGTTTCTGTTTGTATTTTGTTTTGCCCACCTTGTTCCCTGACTCCTTGTACTTTCTGAAGGCTATGTGCTTCTCTTTCACCATGGTTGCCAGCTGCTTGGAAAATCATAGTGGGTTTTTCCTTCTTTTGTTCTTACTAACCTGACAGGCACACTGTGATGTGACCATGGTTACTGCATCCTTCAACCTTGTCCAACATTCCTCAGTGCTCCCTTCTGCTGTGTTACCAAGCTTGCCCCTCAGGCAGGCCTTCATTTTTGTGAAATCTGCCCTCCTGAAGTCAAGGACCTTCAGTTTGGAATGTGTAGAGTCTTCAGTCCTTTTAACCCTGAAATATACTGTACTATGGTCACTGTTGCCTAGGTGGTTCCCTACTTCAATGCCCAGAATCCTATCGCTATTTGTGAATATCAGATCTAGAATCGCGTTACCCCTTGTGGGTGATGTCACTAGTTGGCTCAGGCCTGCTTCCTGTAGTGTGACTAGGAATTCCCTGCTTTTTTGTGATGCCGCTGTGTGGGTACTCCAGTCTATATCCAGCAGATTGAATCCCCCACCAGCCCCACATCCCCTTTGCCTGACATCTGGAGGATGGTTTCCAGGAGTTTCTTATCCCTGGCTTCCTCCTGATTTGGGGATCTGTAGATTATTCCTACCTAAATGGGTTTCCAGCTTCCACATAGGAGATTAGTAAGCAAGCTGGGTAGCCTAGTAGTAGGACCAAAGGTGATAAACTGGGTAAGAAATTGGCTAAGGGATAGGAGACAGAGGGTGGTGGTAAACAGAGTTCACTCCGAGGAAGGGAGGGTGACCAGGGGGGTATCACAGGGATTGGTACTGGGACTGGTCCTCTTTAACCTCTTCATTAGTGACATTGCAAAAGGGCTGAATGGAAAAGCCTGCCTGTTCACAGATGACACTAAAATCTGCAACAGGGTAGACACATCGGGGGGGGGGACGAGAGGGGAATCTGAAAATGTTAGAGGAATGCTCAATGGTACAGCAACTGGGCTTCAATGCAAAACAGTACAAAATCATGCACTTGGGGAACAGAAACCCAGGGGCAGAGTAAAAATTGGGAGGAGAAGTACTGATGACCACCAAACAGAAAAGAGACCTGGGGGGTTATCATATCTGATGACCTAAAGGTGGCTAGGCAGTGTGACAAGACAATCAGGAGAGCTAGCAGGATGTTGAGGTGCGTAGAGAGGGGTATCACCAGCAGAAAGAGGGAGGTGGTATTACCCCTGTATAGATCACTGGTGAGACCTCACCTTGAGTATTGTGTCCCGTTCTGGAGACCTCATCTCTGGAAGGACACAGAAAGAGTGAAGGTAGTCTAGAGGTGGGCAACCGAAATGGTGCAGGGTCTGCATCAAAAGTCCTATGAAGAAAGACTGAAAGACCTCAATATGTATACCCTGGAGGAAAGGAGGGAGAGGGGGATATGATAGAAGCTTTCAAATTCCTCACAGGAATAAATAAAGTTCAAGAGGGAAGCATTTTTCAGAAAAAAAATAGGATCAAATATAAGAGGTTATGCTATGAAGCTACAATGGAGCAGACACAGGGGGGATGTGAGGAAGTACTTCTTTATAGAGAGGTGTGAGGGATGCCTGGAACAGCCTCACAGCACAGGTGGTGAGGACAAAGACTGTAATGGGGTTCAAGAAAACATGGGATAAGCAATAGGGAACCTTAATGATAAAATGGGGGGATAAGCCAGAAATCAAGTTGGGTCTGTAGTGATGCAGTAGGTCGGGAAAAATGGTTAGACTAGCTGGGTCAAGCAGTCTTTTAGACTAGCTGGGTCAAGCGTTCCTTATCTGCCATCAAATTCTATGTTTCTGTGAATGCAGATAGTGTATCTTTTTATCTTGAGATGGTTCATGTGGTTTCTCTGTAATTATGTCTAGTAGGTAGGAAATTATTTGATCAAACTGGGACTTTAACCCAGACTGCAGAATATCATCCTGGTGTGATACCAGTTGAGCAATCAAGCCAGCTGATTAATGTGAACTGCTTGTGGTCTCTTTCTTTGTCGAACAGCAAATGCTACAGCTGTGAATAATGAGTACTGTGTCAGGAAAGAAGGTGTTTGTATAGCATTGGCCACTGCAACAAATTGCGGAGATGAGGAAATGATGGACCCTAACTGGGAGTCAGATCAAGTCCCCTGAAATTCTGCTCCATATCTTAGCAAAATACATTCTGAAATACTGCACTTAAAGTTTTGGACATGACAGCAAATGTCTTTAACCTGGGGCAAGAGCAACTGGCCCCAAAAGGAAACTAATACAATTACTAAGGCTCGAAGAGCCACCTTACAAAATGCAATGAGTTTCCAGTTCAGGATACATTTCATTATGCTAATTGTGTTCACAGTAACACCCCTAGTACATTTCATTAGGTCAAAGTGACACTATGGGTTGCAGTGTTCTAATGACAAGAGCACAAAGAGAAGCCATGCATCAGTGGATACATTTCTGGGACCGAGAGTTTTGGACAAATCCATAATTGATCAGAAAGTGGAAACAACTAAAACCAATGCTGCTAACTCCATTATCAATTAGGCACAATGACAATGGTGCACCATGTTTGATGGACTAGAACATGCACTAGAATTTAAAGTTAGTTCTTCTCTCTCTACTGCAGCCCGTTTCTGACAATAAAGTGCTGCCTTTATTTTTTGGAAAAGTGTTTTTATTTCTGCTTTTCTTAAATGTACTCCTATAATTAAAAAGAATAATGCTGAATGGTCATCTTGCCTGTGTATGTGTTATCCTGCCCCTTATATCTACTAATAATATTATTTTGCAGACATTCATTTCATTTAAACCTGAAGTTTCTTACTGTGTCTGCCTTCACTGCCTCCTGTAGCAATCTCTGTTTCCTCATTTGTACTGCTCATTGTGTGAAGTGATACTTATAACCAGCCTCACTCTTGCCAAAAACAGTTTTTCCTCTCTATCTCTGCTCTCCAGGAGCTTATATCGATGCTGGCCTGATGCCCAGATCATGGCATAACTCAGAATGACCCCATGGAGATCCAAGGTCAGGTTGCAGGGAGACTACCATAGTAGAGAAAAGAATTGACCTTTTAGAAGCGGCACTCCATCAATAAGAAAAATAATTTTTTATTTTCTGTCAGTGTCCTGGGCCTTGGGTCGCCCCTTGGTCATTTGGAATTGACATGTAAAAAACTGTTGCTTCTTGCACTGAACCAGATTATAAATAACAGAGTCTCCTACAAGAGCTGCTGTTATAGCTCACTGCTAGAGATTCTGTTCTGTTTTTCCTATAATTCATAGTTCAATGGGTCTACACAACCAGAGTAGTGTTAGGCTTGTGCAACTGTGATAACTGTTTGGATGTTCGTACTAGCTGTTCCACGGGAATTACCACTCTATAGAGGTACAGAAGGTAAGGAACCCTTGAAGAGGGTTCCACCCCTAGAGGTACAGCAGGAAAGATTCTCTTGGATAAAGGTACCTTGGGAAGGAGCCCCCGAGGAGAGAGGCTGGAGGAGCAGGGGAGTATGGTGGGGCAAAGAAAAAGTGCTTCAGAAGGAGGCTGGGAGGAGCTGCTTATATAGCTCAGGAAGGGGGTGTGACTGGTTGCTCCCCCACTGAACTACAGGCATAGCCATTCAATTCAATATGCTTGTACAACTGTGATAACTGTTTGGCCATTTGCACTCTCTATTCCATGGAGAATTACCACCCTGTAGGTGTACCGAAGGCAAGGAACCATTGAAGAGGGTTCTTCCACTAGAGGTACCACAGGAAAGATTCCCTTGGCTTAAGGTACCTTAGGAAGGAGCCCCAAAAAGAACACTGAGTAGTAAACATTGACTATGAGGTAGAGAATCTGATTGACAGCGATGAGACAACTTGCTGAAACACAAAAGAGATGCATAGGTTGTCAGGATTGCACTATAGAATGGATTGCACTGATGAGATGAGGGGGGCTTCCTAAGGAGAGAGCGAACAGTGAGTAGGTCCAACATCCATCTCCATCCAACAGTGGAAGCCTACCTAAGGAAACTAGGCAGTATACTATAAACAACTAACTACATATTATGACCTTTGGCACACTGGAGAGGACCCCCCCTTTTAAAAAGAGGAAACATCTGGGAATCCAAGGCCTAGGTCGCCTTCTCTCCAGGCTAGGGGTAATTTATTTAGTAATGGCTCTGTTGCTGCAATTTACAATCCAATCAAAGCAGAGGACTATTCCAATTTGGTGCAAAGCTCTCATGATCGCTCTTTGGGAGTGATCTGTTAGGAAGCATGGGGACCATGGGCCTGTCACAAAAAGTAACAACAGCTATGCACTCAGGTGGCCACATATTGGATTTGTTTTTCCATTAGGCTTAGATATTAATGACCTCAGTGTTGATCCTGTATTTTGGTCAGATCATAGTACAGTGAGGTTCTTGCTTGGTGGCACTCTCTAGATGGTCCTGCTTCTGTGGAGATGGTCTGGTATCGCCCATTAAGAGGAGTTTCCTTGATGGGACTATCTGCGGTGTTGGACCTATTGAGTGTTGGGGCGGCTTGTACGATTGGAGCGGAGGAAGCAGTGGTAGTCTATAATGGGGTGGTTGCTGTGGCCTTTGATTCCATTGCACCCATTCGTGTCCATCCCTTGTCCACTCGCCGGAGACCTCCTTGGTTTGATGGGGATCTCCAGAGTTTAAAGATCAAGGAGCAGAGGTCAGAGAGATGTTGGAGGAGATCTGGCCTGCTGGAGGACAGGTTGGCCCTGAGGTTGCATTATACCAAATATAAGGGGGCAGTCTCCCATAAGAAGGTGGAATATCTGTCTAGAGAGATTGCTGCGGCAAGGAACAGACTGGCTCAACTTTTCCACACAGTGGATGGGCTATTACATCCTGCCTGTCTCTGTGTTGGGGGAGCAGGTTTTAGCAATAGGTGTGAGAAGCTGTCTGTATTCTTTGCCGACAAGGTGTCCTCTATCAGGGATGAGGTCTCCTCGGCTATCTCTTGAAGGGGATGCATGGACCAGCCAGGAGAGTGTCAAAACACTCCTCCTGCCTGGGATGAGTTTGAGCTGGTTGGGGTGGAGGAGGTGGTGAAAATAATCTTGAAGCTGCTGCCAACCCAGTGTGAACTGGACCCAGGTTTGACCTGACTGTTGGTTGGATGTTTGGACCTGGTTGGGCCTGTGATTGCTGGGGTTGTCTGGAGTTCCTTGAGGAGTGGGGTCTTCCCAATGGTCTTGAAAGAGGCCTTGGTTGAAAAAACCCTCCTTGGACCCTGACTGCCTCAGCAATTACAGGCCGGTCTCAAATCTCCCATTTTAAGGGAAGGTTATTGAAAAAGTGGTGGCCATACAGCTTGAGAGACATCTTGCCTCTTCCTCCACCTATGAGCCTTACCAGTCTGGATTTTGTGTGGGGCATAGTACAGGGACCACCCTGGTGAGGGTACTTAACGATCTCTTGGTGGCGAGGGACAGGAGAGACCGGACTGTCTTGGTCCTTCTGGACCTCTCTGCAGCGTTTGACACCGTGGACCATGAGGTGCTACTTGACCGCCTGCAGTTTTGGTGTGGCTTGTCTGGTAATGTCATCAACTGGTTCAGGTCATACCTGACAGGCAGAGTGCAGAGGGTGATGATGGGATTATCCTCATTTAACCCAAAACCTCTGTGCTGTGGGGTACCACAAGGTTGTGTCTTGTCGGCCTTGTTGTTTACAGTGTACATGCTGCCACTGGGAGACATTATCAGGTGGTACGGGCTGGGTTTTCACTGCTATGCAGATGATACCCAACTGTACCTGTCCTGTGTGCCCAATACCTGGGTGTCGGACTCTGTATTTAACAGCTGTCTCAATGAGATCCAGGCTTGGATGACTCAAAACTGGCTTAAGCTCAACCCAGACAAGACAGAGGTACTTGTTGTGGATCCAGTTCGTCGAGGCAGAGGGCGTTGTAAGTGGTTACCCCCTCACCTTGTGTTGGGGGGGTGTTCCCCTTACTCCATCTAGACAGGTGAAGGATTTGGGCATGATCCTGGACAACAGTTTGACGCTTGATGCTCAGGTGTCAGCCGTCGTCAGGAGCAGATTTTGTCATCTAAGGAACACTGCATGAATCCTAGCCTTGATACCGCCAGAGGATCTGACAGCACTTGTACATGCTTTGTCACTTTCAGGATGGGCTACTGTAATGTCCTGTACCTAGGGTTATCTGGGGGCAACCTCCACAGGCTGTACCTGGGGTGGAATGCGATGTCAAGATTACTGATTGGTGCAAGACGGAGATCATATTACCCCGGTCCTCCGCGGACTGCACTGGCTGCCAGTCAGGTGGAGGATTATCTTCAAGATAGAGCTCCTGACCTATAAATCCCTACATGAAGGGGAACCTGTCTATCTGCAAGATCTTCTTGCCCTCTACCAGCCAGGGGAGGCCTCCTTGGAGTTCCCAGTGTGAGGTTGCGGCATTCTAAGGATAGGACATTTTCAGTGGGAGCACCCACTTCTGTGGAACTCCCTTCCTGGTTATTTATTAGTTTGCAATTAATTTTATTTATTTATTTTTATTTAACCAGGTATAGCACACTAAGCTGAAAGCTTTTTTACAGGAGCAACCTGGGAGCACAAGGAGGTTAAGTGACTTGCTCAGGGTCACACAGTATGCAAGTGGAAGCTGTGGGATTCAAACCCAGGTCTGGTCTGCTAGATATCACCAGATTTGCAGCTCAGAGCTTTAGACCGCTGCGCTATACTGCCTCCTTAAGGGAGGCCCCCTCGGTAGAAGACTTTAAGAAAGCATTAAAAAACATATCTGTTCCAGCAGGCTTTTAATGACTGATTTTGGTTTTAATGCAATGGATAGAATTTTAAGTTTGTGTTGAGCTGCTGCCTATATGTATTTTGTTATTGAATTGTTTTGTACAGCGCCTAGAGTCCATGGAAATGGGTGCTTTATAAATAAAATATCTAACTATCTATCTATCTATCTATCTGTCTGTCTGTCTGTCTGTCTATCTATCTAATGTGAACACTGTGAAGGGCTGTGAGAGGCCTCTGCAGCAATGGGTACTCTGAGTGAGAGCGGACCCCAAGGTGGGAGGAGGAGAATGACAATCACTGAGGCACTCACCCAGCCTACTGATTAACACAAACCGGGTAAACCAGAGGTGGTCATAGGGAGAATAGCTTTCTAAATTACCATGGTGAAGCCATAGCTGAAGGATCCCTCTTGGTTTGGAAGGGCCCCACCCTCAGCAGCTGAAGTCTTAAATTCTGCATCAAGAGGTGCACCATATGAAGATGCATGCTAAAGCTCCACCCAGAGTGAGGACATTCCCACTATGGGCCAGATGAGAAGGACCCTACTCTGAGGTTCACATGCTCAAGAAAGAAACATAGAAACATATAAACATACAATCTGATGGCAGATAAGAACCACTTGGCCCACCCAGTCTGCCCATTTCCCTACCTGATGGATAAGCTGCAGACTCTAGCTGATCAACAGCTTACTTCCTCCTAACCCCCACTAGAATTGCCTTATGCCTGTCCCATGCATTCTTGAATTCTGCCACTGTTCCTGACTCCACAACCTCCTCAGAAAGGCTGTTCCATCCATCCACAACCCTCTCTGTGAAAAAATACTTTCTAACATTACCTCTGAGCCGCCCCCCCATCTTCAAATTGTACCCCTTGTTCTTGCACATCTCTTCTTCTGAAAGATACTACCCTCTTGTACTTTGTTAATTCCCTTGAGATACTTGAAAGTTTCTATCATGTCCCCCCTCTCCTCCTTTCCTCAAGGGTATACATATTAAGCTGCTTTAGTCTCTCCTCGTATGTCTTCTGGTGCAGACCTTGCACCATTTTTGGTTGCCCTCCTCTGAACAGCCTCCACTCTGTCTATGTCTTTGCGGAGATGGGGTCTCCAGAACTGCACACAGTACTCCAGATGGGGTCTCACTAACTGTCTGTACAGAGGGATAACAACTTCCTGTTTTCTACTGTCGATGCCTCTCCCTATGCATCCCAGTATCCCCTGCCCTTACTGCCTTCTCACATTGTTTGCCCACCTTTAGGTCATCTGATATAATTACTCCTTGGTCTCTTTCGATTTTTGTTGTTGTTATTAACTCACCCCCCCATTGTGTACTCTTCCCCTGGGTTTTTGTTTCCCAGATGCATTACCTTGCACTTCTTTGCAATGAATCTGAGCTGCCACATATTTGACCATTCCTCCAACCTTGCCAAGTCCCTTTTCATTCTTTCTACCCCACCTTGTGTATCAACCCTGTTGCAGATCTTTGTGTCATCTGCATAGAGACATACCTTTCCTTCCAGGTGCTCTCCAAAGTCACTTATAAAGATATTAAAGAGGACCGGTCCCAGTACCGAACCCTGCGGTATCCCACTAGTTACCCTCCTTTCTTCACTGTGGACTCAGTTTACTATTACCCTTTGCATCCTGTTGTCCAGCCAGTTTTTCATCCAGGCTACCACCTTGGGACCCACTCCAAGGCTGGCTAACTTGTATATTAATCTTTTGTGTGAGACTGTGTTGAATGCCTTGCTAAAATCTAGGTAGGCCATATCCACAGCCTCCCTGGTCTACTACTTTGGTCACCCAGTCAAAGAAATCTATTAGGTTTGTCTGACATGACCTTCCTGCTGTGAAACCATGCTGCCTTGGGTCCTGTGCCCCACTGACCTCTAGGTACTCAACAATTCTTTCCTTCAGAAGTGATTCCATCATTTTCCCTACCACTGAAGTCAAACTAACAGGTCTGTAGTTTCCTGCCTCTGCCCTGCTCCCACTTTTGTGAAGTAGAATCACATTTGCCCTCCTCTAGTCCTTAGGTACCACTCCATCCTCCCAAGATACGGACTTCATGAGAACAGAGAAAGACCGTCAGCTTACAGGGTGAGCCCTGAGCCAGAAAGGTAATGAACATGGTTGGTATGCCTCCAATTTAGGAATGAGAGCATGATTCAACTTTGAGTACTTGATAGGAGGGGGCCCGGCAAAGTCAGCAGCCGTAGATTAGGTAGCAGCTTATTGATGAAGAGGCTGGCCTTGAAAGGTTGTGAGCAAACTCTGCACCCATGTGATTGAAAGGCTGCAAGTGAACTCTGCAACCATGAAATTGAAAGGTTGCGAGAGAACTCTGCAGTCATGAGAACTACCAAGGTGGGGCTTGGGTGAGGTAGGAGGCTGTAGTGCGAGCCAGTGATTGGTATTTTGATAATACTAGTCACCAAAGGAAAACAAGCCAACCAAATCCATTATGGAGCCAAACTAATGGTGACATAGAAGGTAGATGTTTAGGCAGTGAGGTTGTGACCCCAGTGTTTGATACAAGGAGGTTTAGTGGAAATGAATCAATGAGTTTTAGCAAATAGGAAACATGTAACAGATTTGCAACAGCATTTGCCACAGCAATAAAATATGCAGCAGCATAAGTAAGTATGATGCATTGCATATGAGATGAGCTGAATTACGTATATGCTTAGCTAACCAGTTCCAAGAAGGAGTTATCATAGTTTACATAAGGCATTCGATGGTACGGTCTCAGCATGAACAGTGAATTGGTATGATAGCATGAATAGTGATTGATATGATTGGCAGGAATACCTTAAATGCCATTAAGGCAGTCATAGGTTAATGCAAGGCAGTAAATATTTGCAACACAGTAGTGAAATGCACAAAGTTCTCAAAAGCCATGTAGGGTATGAGGTAAATCTATGTATGCAATGGATAACTGAAAGCCATGTAGGCAAGGAGGAGGAGTGAGGACAGGTGATTCATTAACTTACTTAAAGCGTGCTCCTGCTACCTGGGCCATGATGCACCACTGAGACACCACAGTCCTCCACCATAGGAATAACAGGGAGCCAGGAGCAAGGGAATATGAGACCAGGCAGCCATGAAATAGCAGAAAGTGTCAGTATGGCAATGCAACATTTGTCCTAGTGGAGCTAGCACCGAGTAAATCATGAGCAGAGCTATAAAACAGGGAGTAGCTGCTAGCTAGGCAGCAGAGCCAGGACCAGGTGCAATCAATTAATGAGGAGCAGGAGGCAGCAAACTGCAGTGTGAGTTGAAAACATACAATAACAATAGCAGGAAAACTGAGGTGTGGTAGGAGCCTGGAACACAGGCAAGATAAACACAGAGCAAACAAAGGGCAACAAGATGTTAGGAAAACTAGAAAAAACAAAAGAAACACAAAATAAAAATGCAAACACAGGAGAACAGTAAAACAGGCACACAAGGAAGCACACAGCACTAGCCGAAGGCAAAAGAATACAAACCAAAAGCAGGAGAACACAAAAAAAACAGAAGTCCAGCACACACCAAGCAGAGCTCAAGCACAGCAACATGGTGGTGGGGGGGTCAAAACCTCTGTGGGCCCCAAGGGAGAAAACAGACTGACAGAGCCTCCGGCCAGCAAAGAAAAAGTGCTTCAGAAGGATGTTGGGAGGGACTGCTATATATCTCAGGAAGGGTGTGTGGCTGGTTGCTCCCCTGTTGAACTACAGGCATAGCCTTTCAATTCAAGACTTAACATTTATCTAGCTACATGGTACTGTTTACCTAGGTTTAGGTGTTTGTTGGTGTATATCATTTTCATATATTTGCCATGTTTAAAAAAAAAAAAACAAGATGGCAGCTATCACAACCCAAAACTTTTTCTCACAACACAAAAAGTACTAATTTGTGCTAAAGCAAAATGCTTGTGAAAGTAAAATTTTTGTGTTGCATCAGAGGGCTATCCTGAAACCCTGTTGAGCATGCATAGGAAAACATTTTAAATCCTTTTAACTCTGGATCCGATTAATAGTTTTTCATGAAACCTTTGAAAGGCACTACCTTGGCACAGGCACCTTCTACCCTGAAAGTTTTGGAAAAAACTTCTGTACCATCTAGGCCATAGGTGAGAATAGACAAATGTGTAACAAAAGCCTAAATAAGTTTAGACTTTTATGTAACAATGACACATCTGGATCTCAGTAACTGGAAAAGTGACCATACCCAAAACTTCCCATGCCTCGAGAACTTGCCTCAAAGACAACGCATGCTAAATTTGGTGCAATGTTATCAAACACCACCAAAGTTATTAAGGAGTAAAGTTATGGATTAAGATTGAACCCTGTACTCAATCCTAACTATACTGGTATGTTATACTGGTGCAGTAGCACCAGTATAGTTATGATTGAGTAAGGTATTTAATGTTAAACCCCAGTTTTTGTAGCTTAATAGCTTTGGTGTGGTGTTTGACAAAATAACCCAAAATTAGGCATGAGTGGTCTGGCTGGCAGGCTCTCAAGATGTGAAACGTTTTATGACTGCAACATGTGCAGTTCCTGAGATGCGGAATGTCAATTTTTAATGAAGTGCAGTGTTTATACCAATAATTAATACATGTTTTGCTTGCTTTCCCGTACAGCCTAGATAATACCGAATTGTTTTCTGAAACTTTTAGTGTAGAAGCATCCTATGCTAAGGGCCTTTTGAAGGTTTTGTGAAAAATATTAATTGGTTCCAGAGTTATAAGAATTTACATTTTTTTCTGAGCATGCTCAGTTGGGTTTTTGAATACCCATATGACATGAAACTTAAATTTACCTTTCGCTTATCGTTTGTGAGAGAAAAAAAAACATCATTTTGTGATAGCCACCGTCTTGTTTTTTTTTAACTAAAAATGTGGAAAATACCAAAAAATTATGTGTTTTTAAAAAACAAACACCTGAACTTAGCTAAATGGGACCTGTTTAGCTGGATTCTGGTGTTTGTTTTCTAAAATTACCATCAGAAGTACCTTTTCACCACCCCCCCAAGGCAACATCAGCCAGCAGTTAGAAAATTCCATTCTTTGTATGAGAACAGTGGGATTTTCCTTACTGCTGCAGCTACAAATGAAGACATCCTGCCGACTTGAGTCTCAGCAATGAGCCAGCAGTCTCCCTCACATTCTGGTTTGGCACCTGATGATTCAATTGCAAAAAGTGGCATCCCATCCATCCATCTATCTATCGTCTATCTGTCTGTCTGTCCATCTGTCTGTCTGTCTAGAGATCTCCTGTCTGCCTGTCTGTCTATCTCTCTCTCTTTCTGCCTGCCTGCCTGTCAGTCTGTCTATCTACCCACCTATCTATATGTTGCATGTTATTCTGTCTGTCTGTCTATCTACTTTTTTCATTTGCAAACATTAGTATAGTAGACAACCACACAACAATGGCGAGACAGAATAATGATATAAGCAAAGTAACAGATTCTGGTAGCCTCCCAAACACACTAACTGTCACAATGATACAAAACCCAGCTCATGCAATGCTCTGCAAATGCACCTGGACTTATGGAAAATGCAGGCATGCCTAAACATTTTTAATGTGCCTCAGGGAAGGGGATACTCTTCTGGGAATAAGTGTAATAAATATAATAAAGGGGGCAAATTATAAAACAGGCACATCAGCATTCTGTCACATACATACTGCCAGCATGAAATCTACCAAATCCCAATGCAAACCCAATGCTCTCAGATGGATTTGTCATTTTCCCTGTAACTCCAGGGCAATTTTAATGTATTTCCCTGTAGATGGCATTATTTCCTATTGAAGCCAAATTGCACTGTTTTTCCACATAACTAATGCATGTCTGTGGGAATAATTTACCTGCAGACAGCTCAATTTTCCCTGTAAAATACAGGAATCCCTGTTGATCTGGGAGCCCTGAAAACCCTAATTCAAATTATGTGACTTCCTGGGGCCTGTGCTTTTGCAGCCATTGCTGTGTGTGTATGTCATACAGCGTGCATGAGTACATGTGGCTGCAGAACCACAGGCCCCACAGAGGCCTGCACTTCTGCAGACAGTAGTATTATTGTAAGTGGTTATCATGGTTTCAGCAACAGATCTAGAAATCTTTCAAGGGGGTAGCAGTTTTGTTTAGAAGTAGCACTTCCCCCTAAAAATTTAAATGTTACCTTTGAAAGCTCAGATTAGGTTAAAACAGCTACTTTATGCTGGCCTAAGAGGATAGTGGGTGCTACCTCACTACATAGCTGGATCTGCTAGTGTATGGTTTTCTATATGCAGTTGCATACATGCAGTCCCCACAAGGGCCTGCCCTTCTGCAGCCAGAAGTAGGTGTGTATGTCTTACACATGTGACTAAAGAGGTGTAGGCCCCTCAGGACCTGCATTTCTGCAGACAGAAATGATGATGCAATTTTTATATCATTGATTTTGTGGCACCTGTGGTTCTGCAGCCAGCGGTTGGAGTGTATGTATTATACCTGGGCTGCAGAAGTAAATGCACCTCAGAAGCCTATGTTTATGCAGACAGAACTGTGTATATGTCTCACAGTGTGGATGAGTACCTGTGGCTACAGAATGGGGCCTGTGCTTCTGTAGACAAAAGAACTGTTGAAATGAGGGTATCATGGAGTTGTAACTGTGGCTGCAGACATCAGTACTTCTGCACACAGAAGCAGTGCTGTGATTGGAGTATTGTGGATTTCTATTTACAGCAAGGAGTGAATATGAATGACTTGTGATATGTGTATGACAGATACAAATCCACAAAGGTAGCACATCAGTGCTACTGCATTTGTGTCACCTGGAAACAGTTGCATTTTGTTTGTCTTATCAAATGATGACTGTCTGTGGTTGCTTGTGTTGCCTTGTCCTTTTGCTATTTCTGTGTGTGTGTGCTGGGGGGGGATAGAGCCCTAATGCTCACCCAAGTCTCCTATGCTGTGCCACCCAGCTTATTTTCTGATGGAAAGGGGTGAGCATTGGGGCTGATGACCCCAATGCCACCCCTCCAATCCCTCTTCGTCTGTGCAGGGTGGGGGTGTGGTGTTAGGGTTGGAAACCCTAATGCCACATTTCCCTGCTTTTGTCACTTTAACTCTAACTGATGCATTAACAAAGTTTTTTGCAATTTATATTCAATATAGGTAAAATGTAACAGTGTAGTAAGTGAGCAAATGTGTTTTATTTTGTGGCTCCATTGATTTCAATACAGTCTTGGATGTGTGCAATTTTAGATGTATGCACAAAATGGGACATACCAGGCATGTACATACATCAGGAATTGACAGTATATTTTTGTATTTATTTATGTAAACAGTTTCACCAGGAAAGGCATATTGAGCTGAAAGCAGCTCATTCCCAGATGTGTCCTGAGGGGGACGGGACTACAGTATATTTTACACAACAGTGCATTAAATCTAACATACATGCTAACATTACATATTTACATTATATACTTCATGAGAAATGAAGAACATGCACAGAGAAGCATCAGTGTGCAGTAGAAAGTATGGAGCTCTGGAGGGCTTATAGAGGAAGCCTGGAGGATAGAGTTGGAGTAGAGTATGACAAGGTGGAAGAGTAAGAATATAGTGGAATCTGGAGATAGAGCAGAGATAGTGAGAAGATGGGAGTGAGTTGGATGGTAAGGAGAGACTGAAAGATAAGAAATAGGTAGGGGAACGAGTAGAGGGGAAGGAGGGGGAAGGGGGTAGGGAAGATAAGAAGCAATAGTGAGGCAGACCTTCGACCCTCTGGGATGCATACCCACAAAGGCCAGACACGGCTCGATGCAGCCATCCATTTCATTGGGATGCAAGGAAGACGAGGTAGGAAATGGGGGGTGGTGGGGAAACAGTAGTGAAGGGGAGATGAGTAGAGATAGAGATGCAAACCTTCTATCCTTCTGGGATGCATACCCCACAAGGGCCAAGACACAGCTGCATGCACACCCAGTCTGTGTCTTGTGCTGCCAGGAAAGCAAGGGAGGGAATGGGGGAGGGTATAGGACCTCAGGGGAGAAACTGGGAAGATAGAGAGATGATAGGAGGAGGCAGAGGGGGATGGAAGGGAGAAGGAGGCACCAGAGTAGAGAGAAGGTAAGAGAAAGCAAAGGGGAAGAAAGACAGGTCACTTACAATAACAGGAGGAAGAAGCGAAGTTAAGTAGAAGGGAGGCTAGTGAGTGGGTGAAGGGGGCAGATCTGATGTTTAAAGGGAGTGAGTTCCAGAGTTTAGGAAAGCATTACGAGAATGCAGCCTGGCCTGCTAAGGAGGCCCTGGGGGAGCGCAAAGGAGCGGAAGTTAGAGCTGCGAAGGGCATAGGAGGTGGGTGGGGGTAGGGAGAGGATAGAGGAGAGGTAGAATGGGAGAGAGCCAAACCAGTATTTGGCTTAAATAGAGGAACAGTGGGCTAGATGCCTGTCCTCAAGGGAGAGGAAGGAGAGAGAGAGAGAGGTGTATAGAGCACACTGGTGAGTGCAGGACAGACAGACAGTTTAGCATACACAGTTTAGCGCAAAATGACAGAAAGAATGGAAGAGGGAGTCCAGTCTGGATAAGGTGGATTTAGTATATACTGTACTTAGGGTTTCTGGTTTTAGGTGTTTTTTTTTAGAAAAACGGTGTTTATTTTAAACCTTTTCTCGCACATTTTCAAAGTCATAAAAATCTGTCTTTTCCAGTACAAATAAAACAAAAGACACACAATTTCAGTATGTGTCAGTGCTTGTCCCAATAAAAATGCACTGTGTACAATGATCATTTGTTGTTGCTGAGGTTTGTTTGCTGTTGCCCTATCCCTGTGCTGGGGAACTGTTTATTCCACACTGGGGAGGAATGAAGTACTGTAGGAATGCACTGCCTGCCAATGAATAACATGTAATTTATACAATCTTAAAGGCAAATACAATATGCAGCTCTCTTTTGGTGGCTCAGTGGAGGCAGGTCTGGGTACACAAAAATACACTTGACATCCCCAAAAACTGTTTTCAGGCTTCTAACCTGTGCAAGACTGTACTACCGTTCCATGATATACTACAGGCCATTGGGAGATGGACCGGCTAATGTTTCATAGAGGCATTGAGTAAAAGTAATGACATCTTTGCCCTTGCTCCATTCTGGGAGTCCAATAATAATTTAATAATGTATGGACCGTGTCTATTAACCCCTGTTTTCAGTCAGTTTATAGCCTGATAATCCCATTGTTTTTACATCAGTATGCTGTAAACCTTGCTTAACTATGTCATGATGGGATTACAGGATAGAATGTCACTACCTGTCAAAATTCTTGGAAAGGAAAGGTGATCTGCTGCTTGGACATTCATTCAAAACACACACATTCCATTTAGACAGTTACAGACCTGCTGCAGTATAGATCGCAATGGCTAATTTCAGCACTTCAGTTGCTTAACATTCAAACCATGAGGCATTCATAGTCGAGCAGGAGAACAAGCACACATTGAAAAACTATTTTTTTCCCACAGTGGCGAGTTTTTCCATATACTATAAAATACAGTGCCTGAGTAACAGTGGTCATCTGCTGTACCCTTTTTGATCATTCATGCCAACTGAGTGACAGAGCCTGAGTGCTCAGAATGCGGTACTTGAACTGCTCCAACCACGAGGGAGTGCAAGCCAGAAGCAAACACGGGCACATGGATGCATAAGGAATGCCCATGGAAATTCGGTGCTTATCGTTTTTTACCAAAATCATGAAAAAAAACACCTCGGTGGTGTTTTATCGGTGATTATCGGTTAAAACTGAAAACTGGGAACCCTATATACACTATATATCTACCATGGTCCTAAAGAAAACATCACTGATATTTTTCCTGAGTGCAGTTTGACATTATGATATCATGAGTGCCAAGCAAACTGTCTCAAACCGTACAAGTGAAAATATCAGTGATATTTCATTATGGCCATGGCATATTTTATTTATGTAATGCCTATTATATTATAGAAAGAAAAAATCCTGTATTCTGATTTTTCAGGGGGCACATTGAACAGTGATGTAGTCCCAGTGAAACATTACTGGATGAAGAGGAGTATCAACCTAATCACAGCAAAACATCTCTGAACAGAGTATCATCATATTCTTGCACTGTGTCTCCATTGCCACTATGGACATAGTGTATAGATAAATGAATCTACCGTGTGGGTAAATGGACTTAGGGTGAGAATAAACTCAATATTCTTACTCTAGTCTATGGGAGCTTTTCACAATTAAAGTGTGATGGGTTTGCTCTGTTTTTTGCTGATAAGATTGCCTACATCAGATCGGGGATTCAGTCAGCGTCCTCTTTGGGGGCCTGCAGTGGCGAACCAGGGGTCATGGGCACTCTTTCTATCTGGTCAGATTTCACTCAGATGACAGATGCGGATGTCGTGAAGGTTATCCAGGAGTTGAAGCCCACCTATTGTGGTCTGGATCCAGGTCCAATGCACCTTCTTGTAGTGTGCATTGATTCCATTGGCCCGGTCTTCACTGGAATAGTTTGAAGTTCTATAGTGAGGGGGGTTTTCTCAGAGCCCTTGAAGGAGGCGATGATGACACCCTTCTTAAAGAAACCATCATTGGACCCGGACTGCCGAGCCAATTACAGGTCAGTCTCTAACCTTCCCATTGTGGGAAAGGTTATTGAGAAGGTGGTGGCTTTTCAACTGGGTGACCATTTGTCAACTCATGACATCTACAACCCTCTCTAGTCGGGTTTCAGAAAAAGGCACAGTACCAAGACTGTCCTGGTTTGGGTGCTTAATGATCTCCTGGAGATTGAGGAAAGTGTTCCATCCTTTTATTTCTCGATCTCTTGGCAGCGTTTGACATTGTGGACCATGGGATGCTGTTGAAGCACCTGTGGGTTTGTTGTGGGCTGAGGGGAGCAGTTCTCAACTGGTTCCATTCATTCCTCACTGGCAGGATGCAAAAGGGTGGTGCTTGGTACCTTTTCATCTGCACCACTGCCCCTGTCATGTGGGGTCCTGCAGGGCTCTATCTTGGCACCCATGCTGTTCGTGGTGTATAAGCTACCACTAGGGGACATTATAAGGTGGTACAGCTGAGTTTTCACTGTTATGCAGATGATACTCAGCTGTACCTGTTCTTTGCACCTGAACAGCAGGATGCTATCTTGAGTTTCAATCAGTGCCTTACTGAGATCCAGAACTGGATGAGACTCAACTGTCTCAGGTTGAATCAGGACAAAACAGAGGTACTGGTGGTGGAATCTAGACACCCGAGGGTTGGTGTGCAATCTGTTCAGGTCTCTGGTTTTAGGATCAGAGACTTCCCAACTGCCCACCCCAGTCAAAGTGAAAAATCTTGGCATTGTGCTGGACTGTGGCTTGTAGTCCAGAGTGTGTTTTACCATCTTTACAACATCACCAGAATTAGACACCTGATTCCGTTGGGTGATCTACCATCACTGGTGCATACCTTTGTGAGCTCCTGGCTCAACTACTGCAATGCCCTTTACCTGGGGCTATCTGGGGGTGAGCTCCACCGCCTGCAGCTAGTGCAGAATGCGGTGGCGAGGTTGCTGACTGGTCTCCCAAGGTTTTTTCATATTACACCTGTGCTCCGCTCTCTGCACTGACTGCCGGTTAGGTGGTGGATCACCTTCAAGGTTGGCTTGCTGACCTATAAGGCCCTACACAGTCTGGGGCAAGATACCTGCTGACCTTCTACAGCCCTACTGCTCCTCCTCTCCCCTCCAGTCAACTGATGAGGGCCTCCTTGTGATTCCCAGGGTATGTTTGAAATCTTTTTGTGCCCGGGCATTTTAGTTCATGGCACCAGCCCTGTGGAATTCACTTCCTCAATCCATCAGAGTCTCCATCAGTAAATGCCTTCAAGAGGCAACTAAAGACAATTCTTTTAGAGAAGCCTTTGCTTCAATGAATTAACCTGAGTCAATATTAGTTAATACTATCTACTTAATTTCTTATTATCTATTTTTGATATTAAGTATTCTGTCTTTTAACTTTTTATGTATTGTCACTTATGCAGTGCCTTCAATTGCAATTGAGAAAGTGTGCTATATATAAATAAATAAACTAAACTAAGCTAAACTCAACTCTAGGTCTGACCACTCTCAAAATAGTAAAAAATATTTGCTGACCCTTCTATATTGTAATAATATAGGACCCTGTGCTGCACATGGATTGTACTCTGTGTATCCAAATGCTATCATGCTTCTTTGCACTCACTCACTTACATCTTAGTTGAACAGATTATCTGTAGATTGACTTGCACTATTGTTCTCTTGTTTCTTTTGTTACCTTATTATTAACTGATTTTATTATTGTCTGGTGCCATTCTCCCTCCCCATTTCCCCGAGTGCATCTGAAAACAAGCTGTTCCCATGTCAATATTATTAGCTAGCACTGTTCCCATTCCCCAACCCCCTCCCAGGTTGCATCTATAGATCAGCTGTTCCCAGCTCAGTATGCCTTTCCAGGTCAAACGTTTGAAATAAATTAATCCACAGCCAACACCAATGCTGCTCCCTTGTTTGCCTGCAGGGGTATGCGAGTACTGGGCCACCCCTACCTCCCCAGAAGTCGAGGACCTCAACTACATGATCCTTCCAGTTCTCACTTGTGCCTAGAGAACAAATTCCAGGGCTCAAACAAGAATCCCAGTCTCCCAGATGGTGGCACAATGTGCTGCCATCTGTCACTGACCAGACTGCAATGGCAAAATGTGATACAAACTCATTTCATTTATTGTATATACTGGAGCAGCATGTGATATAAACTCATGTCATTTATTGTTTATACTGGAGCAGCCCGTGATACAAACTCATGTCATTTATTGTTTATACTGGAGCAGCATGTGATACAAACTCATGTCATTTATTGTTTATACTGGAGCAGCCCGTGATACAAACTCATGTCATTTATTGTTTGTACTGGAGCAGCACGTGATACAAATTCATGTCATTTATTGTTTATACTGGAGCAGCACGTGATACAAACTCATGTCATTTATTGTTTGTACTGGAGCAGCACGTGATACAAACTCATGTCATTTATTGTTTGTACTGGAGCAGCACGTGATACAAATTCATGTCATTTATTGTTTATACTGGAGCAGCATGTGATACAAACTCATGTCATTTATTGTTTATACTGGAGTAGCATGTAATACAAACTCATTTATGTTATTGCTTATACTGGAGCATCATGTGATACAAACTCATTTCATTTCATTTCTTATTTATACTGGAGCAGCATGTGAGCAAAAATTGCCCATTTTCACAAGCATCCAATGGTAGTAGAAAAAAGTACAAAGGGCAAAGCACTGACAGGAGTAGCAATACAAAGAGAATAGGCATTGTATCGTGCATGGCTACCAACACAAATCAGTTTAAGATATCATAATGGTTAAAATAACAGAGAGGTGAGCTAGAATCAGGCGCAATTGCATATATATTTGTTGTAGTGGTAGCATTTTAGGTTGTTTTTAAATAAGGACAGTGACGGGCACTGAGCAAGGGCAGGGGGTAGGTTGTTGAAGAGTTTTGCACCCCTGTAGGAGAGGAAGTGTTGTCCTTGGGAAGTGTGGCAAAAGGGGACTAAGAAGGCATGACCCATGGAGTGTCTGGTAGTCCTAGCATTTACGGAGCTCTGAAAGATGGAGACAATACTATCAGGCAGATGGCTCCAGAGAATTGTATAGAAGAAAGTTTTGCTGTCAAACCTATTCTTCATAAATAGCCAGTTTTCTGATTTGTAGAGGTAGCAGTGGTGGGTATTTCTGGTGAGGCCAGTGATGAACTGAATAATGCTGTGGTAAGTAGCCCTTAATTTAACAAGACTTTTCTAGGAGGAGGAGGAAGAGTAGATCAGAGAACCATAGT
This sequence comes from Neoceratodus forsteri, assembly GCA_016271365.2. Taxonomy (NCBI): domain Eukaryota; kingdom Metazoa; phylum Chordata; order Ceratodontiformes; family Ceratodontidae; genus Neoceratodus; species Neoceratodus forsteri. The sequence continues at coordinate 62,320,614 of CM057453.1, forward strand.
CAATTATGGGGAGCAAGAAACTGTTGGCTAGCAGGGCCCGGGTTTTGGGGATCACAGAATCACAGAAATCTGAAGGCAGAAAAGGACCCCAATGGCCCATCAAGTCTTCCCCTCCCCCCCCCACTCATCTCCTCTTCTCAGCCCTCTCCTTCCCCACTTACCGACCCCATAATGTCTGTCCCATGCCCTTGAATCACTGTTTCAGCCCCCAACCACCTCCTCTGGTATTTTGTTCCAGGCCTCCACCACCCTCTCTGTGAATAATCACCTCCTTACATTGCATCAGGAATTGTTTTAGCCAGTATAATGTGCCAAGTCTCTGGCCAACTCTTTTAATCAGCTGACTGATATGGTGTTCATAGGTTAGATGGCAGTCAAGGTGGATACCCAGGTATTTGAACACAGAGACTCTCTCAATTGGTTACTGCCATTGTCTCTGAGGGTGAAATCGAAGTCTGTGACTTGTCTGCTGCCTGAGAAAACCATCAACTTGTTTTGCTTTTAGTGTTAAGGACGAAACTGTGAGTGGAGAATCAAGAATTTTAACTTGCTGAAGTCATGCTGAAGTTTGTCAAAGAAGGTGCAGGGATTCCTATCTTTGCAGAAGAGTGCTGCATCATCTGCCTAGAGAATCAGCTTGGTATACCTGCATATCTCAGGGAGTGGGTTAGCCACCAGTGAGAAGAGTAAGGATCCTAGGATAGAAACCTGCAGTACTCCATATTTAATTGGACAAACATCAGAGAAAAGTCCTCCTATGACTGTTCTATGTGACCGACCACTTAGGTAGTTCCTAAACCATTTGACTACTTCATCTGAGAAGTTTAAGCGGGGCAGAGAGGAGAGGAGAATGTTGTGATCAACTGGCTGGAAGGCCTTTGTGGAATCCACAAACACTGTGCCAGTGTAGAGCCCCTCGTCATTAGCCTTATCAATGAAGTTAGTAAACCTCACAAGGGCAGTATGTGTATTGTGGCAAGCCCGGATCCCATGCTGCAATTCCATTAACAGGTTATAAAATTCAAGGAATTTCATGACCTGATCCAGAAGGATTTTTCTGAAGATTTTGGAGAGGGGGACAAGAAGAGAAATCGGACATATTATTTTTGGGGCCAGATTTATGTAGAGGTCTTATAGAAGCACTTTTCAGTCTAGAGGGAAAGACCCCAGTCCACAGTGAGTAGTTAAAGATATTTGCCAATGGGAGAGCCATGGGATTGCAGATGAGCCTCAAGCTGCAGTAGGCAATGCCACCCAGGCCAAGGCAGGGCCTGAGATCATTCGTTTTTAGCTAAACAATTACCTCAGCCAGCGTGAGGTAGGGAAGGTAGAATTTGAGACAGGGAGTGCCACTGGGATTGTGGGGGGGGGGTGCCTCTGAGATAGTCCCACTAGGCTGAGGGTTTATGAGTTTTCACTTGTCAAGGTCACCAGAATAGGAGTTGAAGAGACTGGCTATCTTGCAAGGCTCAAAGATGAGACTTCCCTCCTTGGATAGGGTGACTGGTTTGTCTTTCATACCATTGCCAATCAAATTATTCAAGTTCTCCAGGTGAGTTTTGAGATACCCCTCTCACTAAGTTGTTTGTCTCTGAGGAAGTTTATTTTGGCTGCATGGACTGCAGATTTGCACTTATCATGGAATGCTTTATATTCCTGTAGGTGGTTTGGGAGTTTAAATTTCCTAAATTTGGTTCAAGACCTGTCTCTCATTCTCATACATTTTAGGAGGTCTGACATGGCCCAGTCATTCTTTTGTCCTTTGACCCTGAGCTTTTTTAAGGGGACAAAAGAGTAGGTGTCTGTCCTAGACGCTAACATGAAAACAGTAATGGCGTTTAGTAAATTTCATGGATGTTTGCGTTTTTCTGTTTGAAATGGTTTGGCAAGCAGCTTGGTCATGTGTTTTATGGAACTAGGCAATTGAGCCAGAAGATTGACGCATGAACTTTTTGAGTGTTCTGATGCAGAAAGATAAGTTAAACTATGCTATTTTTGTGCAATTTGAACTTTTAGAAGCTAAGGCTTCTTTGAATTTGGCGCCAATCGGACGCTCTGTATTAATATGAAAATGGTCTAACGCTAGTTGGTTAATGTGTAGTTCTGCTGCTATTGTGTGTTTGGACAGTAAGTAAAAATTCACATGGTTATCAAAAGCTGTTTTGCTGGTTATCTGAGTGCCCTTCAAGCTATGTAGGAGCTTAGGCTATACATGGTCTAAAGTCTAAAGTTTTTTTCCCTGGAAGAAGCACCAAGTTTCTTCAACTTTGTTAAAATGACCTAATACTAGGTCTTATTAATTCAAAATCCAATACAGCCCACAAAATCTTCTCTTGTCTATGTCCTACTAAAGGTGTCAAGGGTGTCGTCAATGTTCTTGATGCATTCGGTAAAGAACCAGTCAGTGATATAGATGGCTTTAACGAATTTATAAGTGTTTAGGTTTTTCAGTTGTCTGTAGATGATATACAGTACTTTGGTTCCCTTTTTAAATCCTTTGCAGAACAATTACAATAGACTGCACAGGGGTTGCTAAGGGGAATTCAGGAGGACACTGGATGCTGCAACATGAGTGGGGTTGGTTACGATGGTCCAATCCAGGGTAGATACAAACCCAGTTTTATAATTTTGTATGGGTGGTAGCTGAGATAATCTGGTACATAACTAGCCCTATGATAGCGTCTCTGACCTCACTGGCCTGGCATGACTGCCGGTTCAGGTTTAGACTCAATTCTATGGTGAGTGATATAGAAACATACAAATAGAAAATGATAGTAGAAAAGGCCACGCAGCCCATCCAGTCTCCCCACCCTATCTAACTACCCTGTGTAGGTCCTAGTGACCACCCTTCCTCCTAACACTGCCCTCTTTCCAATATGTATGGCTATACTATAGTCCATACTATGGTCACAGGGCCAGATCCCTTACAGAAATAATTATATGAAATGTTTTCATGCTGCACACATAAAACTACTCTTGGGATATGCGTGCTGCAAGCATGGTTTAGACGTTAAATTGGAACCGATTGCATGCATGTGGCATGCATGCAGCAAGCAAGTGTGGAAAGCATGCTTTTTATGTTAAATTGGAACAGGCTGTATGCATGTGGCATGCGTGCAAAAAACAAGTGGCCACTGATAAGTGCACACATAAAAGTTAAGTGACTTGCTCAGGATCACACCATATACTGTATAAGTGGGTGTTGATGAGATTCACACCCAAGTCTTTAGGTCTCCAAGTCTCATGGTTTGCAGTTCAGTGCCTTTAACCACTAAGCTGTACTGCCTGCACACATGGTTTGCTTGTACTTCAATACAAATCTGCATACTGTACATTTGCATGCATGCAGCATGCGTGTAGCCACTGTTATACTTTTCAGTTTTCTTGTCCTCCCTCAGCTGCACAACTGAACTGTAGCATTGAATTAATACCAATGGAAACACATATGGTTCTTCTCACCCCCAATGCACACACTTATCCACAAAACTACCTAATTAAATCTGTGTGGCCTGTACTCCTACTATTGTCTCTTTATAGTTTTCAATAATTCCATGCAAACAGACTTTAAGTTGCAAACACAAATGTAACAATAACTCGACACCCACCCACATGGCCAGTCCCCTCTCCCCATGCACACACACTGCAGCATGTGTGGCCATGCTGCTATAGACAACGCACCAAGTATAGATATAACCAGAGAGTCTCTTACCTGAGTACTAAGGAGCCAGAAGCAGGAGTCTTTAAAAGATGATGTCCACGGGTCAGAGTGCTGGGGCGTAGTAATACCCCCTTAAAATGAATGGAGCTATTTTTTATTACTATTTTATACATTATGATGGTGAGTTGGAGAATAATGAGGCTACTGTTCTACTAACATTCGAGCAGTGGCCTTCATTAATCTCCAGCTTTCCATCAATAATGTATAAAATAGTATTACAAAAATACCCCCATTCATTTCAATGGTGCATGCCACTGCAGTCTCCCTTGCCTTATGTCATAATGTGCCTGAGTGTGGTGATGTGGAGGTCAGCTTCACGGGGGGGGGGCATAAGCTTGACTACAGTGGGGCTCCAATAGTCTGTGCATACCATACTGCTCAACTGTCCCTGATTGCAAGGGACAGCCCTCATTTTATCCCTGAAAGCTGCCCTGCTTCTCATCCATCCTTCATTGGAAACATACTGCTCACACAGAGGATGTCCTGTAAATTTAGACTTTATGGCATGGGCACCATTTCAGATTTCAGCATGTGGGTGCCAACAACCAGTGGAGACCAGGTGCTAGTTAGCCCCTAGGTGGCAAGCTCTAGAATGTCTGGAACATCGCTAAAAGGTAAAACTCATTTGTTGTTACTGAAAAGTGATATGAAAATCAGGAAAAATTCAAATGTGTAAGATTCATCTGTGTGTACCCCGGAGCAGTGCATCAGATTTGGGCTTAAACCCATCAAGTTATTAACCAATTTTTTTTCCTGGCTGATGTTCTGACCCTTCCCCCCCCAAAAAAAACAATTTTGACCCAATTTCTCTCCCCGACTCCATTCCATTCAATACCCATCCCATACGGTTCATGAAGCCACCCAAAGGTACAGAAAAGTGAAAAACACATCAATATTTAAGTCCTTCTTCTTTCCCCAGTCCCCCTTTAAAAACATTCTTTACTTTTACTTACCTGGCCATCTGGCCAGAACCTGTAGCCTGGCCCAGTGTGCCACGAACCTAGTTTTCAGTCCAATCCTCCTCTTCCATCCTTCTGCCAGAAACTGTATGCCAGTACTGACCATCCCAGGTTGCCAAAATAGTCTGCAAGCAAGTCAGCTCACTAACCAAACCCACCCAACCTGCATTGCTTGCTTCTTGCTTGGCTGCTGCTATGGCTGCTGCTGTACTGCACTGATCAAGGGGTATGAAACCACCCTCACCACTGTCAATGCTGCTGCTAGGCCAAACTTGCTGCCGAGGAGGCCTGTGCTGTTTTTTTTTTTTTTTGTGAGGTGAGCCTAGTAGAGTAAGTAGGTAGCTTAGTCTCGAGTTAGCTTCCACCTCACCCTCTGTCTTCAGCCACCAGGTGAGAAGGAGACTCACTAGGAGCAGACCAACCAAAATATGCCACCATAACACTGCTGTTGAGAGTTCAGTGCTGACTCCACCAAGCTGTAGTGTGTAGCCTGTCTACTCTGTGGCAGGAAAGACAGTGTCGCGCACTTGCGTGACTCATGTGATCTTGCTTGGCTGGAGTTCCTCCATGTCATGTCTGATGGTGCTGCTGCTAATAGGTGGAGAGAGTGGACAATGCAATACAGATATAGTCAAGTCAGAAGTGCATCTGCAGTTTGAGTGCACACAGGCCGGGGGAGCACTTATTGTGCAAAAGATTAAATCCACATTTAATTCCATTATTGCCACACCATAAGAACAACCTAGGCACAAATGCTCTGCCCTTCTTAAATGGCTCCCCTGCTTTGTGGTAGAAATTCATTCTTAGGTATCGGTACAAGTAAATTCAACAGTTTCCACTGTGTTCTGAGGTACTGTATCTCCATGTTTCAGAATGTGTCCTGATTATTGTGAGGATTAGTGTCCCTCATTGTACCTCATTTTGAGTGTCCATGTCCCTCATTTCAGTGACAAAATGTGAGGTATGGTGCATGCTTCCAAAACCGTACTCAGCACAAAGAGTGCTGAGCATGGCCATAGTGTATATACTCCATACAGAATGACAAAGGGAAAGTAAGTGATCAGAATCAGTCATGGAGAAACACATTTGTAGCACTAAATATGCATAAAGAAATATGCATGGCCGAAAACAAAAAGATCAGGCTTCACAACACAGAGGCCCCTCTTCGCACATCTGGATTGGGGGATGTTGGCTGACTATACCCTAGGCATTTAAAGCAATAAGCAAACGATACAAATTAAAGGAACTTCAATGACAAAAATCAAAAGCCATTAAACAACTTGCAAAAGGATCAGAATTAATGAGTTTACCTACTTTTAATGGGAAATCAATGAAAATGTATTTAATGGCTCTAATTGCTAGCAGTAGTATGAGAAATAGAAACTGATGTGTTTTTTAGATAAGATTTGCACCAGCTTAGTTGCAGTACATATGGCAAGCGTGCAGCATGTGAACCTAATGTGATTTTAAAATTATATTCACCCCACCTTAACTGCTGCAATTATGTTAAGTGTGCAACACACAAACCTGATATGATTTTTGGAAGATGTTCACATCAGCTTACCTGCCTCACACGTCAAGCTTGCAGCATGCAAACCTGATTTACTTTTTAGACCTGGTTCGCTTAGGCTCTCTTTGTGTATATGAACCACATGCAAACACTGCAGAATTAAGCATGTGGCATGCATTCTGCATGTACACAGCACACACATATTTCTGTAAAGGATGTAGGGTAGGAAGCCCATCAGGACTCCCCACATTACTTAGTGGCAGTACTTGACTGAATTTCCTTCCAAAATATAGCTGTCAAGTCTGCGTTAAATTGCAATTTTGCTTCACTGTTCACTTTGTTACACTCATCTATAACCAACCCTGTGTGTGTAAAAGAACTGATAGCAAGTAGTTTTGAATGGTGTTGGTTTAAGCTGTCTATTATGATCTCTTAACACAAGCAATTTTTTGTTTAATTTCTAAATTTATTTGTGTAATTAAGGAAATGCCATTGTGGACGTCAAACAACAGGAGATCCCCTCTAACTCTTCTGATTTCTAAGCTACATAACCCTAGTCTTTTCAGTCTCTCTCTTTAAAGTCCATATGAATCTACATAGTTGCTTTCTTCTGAACTCTTTCCACATGGTTCATGTAACCCCTTTGGTGTGGAGCCTAAAATTGTGCCCCCCAGGTCCAAGAGTTGCTGAACATGTGACCTACAGTATATATAGTAGAGCCCCCACAACTTTTTCATTTGTATTCACAAAGGTTCTGTGAATACTGGTTAAAGCACCACTGGCTTTTTTTATGACCATATCATTCTGTTTTGAGTGTTTAAAATCACTTCATATCATCATCATACTTCACCATCTAATTACTTATACCCTTATTGAGATCTGAAAAATATAAATCTGGAACAAATTAAGATCCCATACTGAGCCCTGTAGTACTCTACTCATTACCTTACCCTCAGATGACACATAGCCACTTACAGTATTCTTAGCTTCTGGTCCCCACAATTCACCTAGGACTTAATACTATTGTACTATGTAATATGGACACTTGCTATCTAGCAATTATTTTTACTATGAAGTCATAGGAAACTAAATTAAAAGCCTTGCTTAAATCCAATAAATGACATCTATGGGGTGACATGTGCCTACTCCACCCTCCCTTGAAACTCCACACTGTTGTGGCCTTCACCACCTCCTTGGGAAGTTTGTTCCACTTGTCCAGCACTCTTTTGGTGAAAAAGCACTTATGGACATCCTTCCTGACTCATCCTATTGTCAATTTCAGTAAATTCCCACATGTATCTGTGTTCCTACCTAAGATGAATATCTTATTACAATCCACCCTATTTATCCCGTGCAGGTATTCGTAGGTTTTTATCATGCCCTCCCTCTTCCTTGGCTGCTCCACTGCTACTGATAATACACTCTTCAGCTAAAAAGACCTGACATTCATGAAGGAGGGCTGGGTAGGAGTTGGCAGAACTCAGCAGGACCAAAGGATCATTTTCCCTTCCTGCACCATGAAAACAACTGCGCTATGATCAGCACATCAAAGGCAAGTAGCACCATCAATGGAGGACTGCATGTGCTGTTGCCCTGCCACAACCGAGAACTTTATCCAACCCCTGCCACCTAAATCGGGGGGAAGGAACTATGGAGTTTAGGACAGAAGCCTTGAGGAGAAGAACAGCGGGGCAGGTCACTTGATGACCTGGACGGTGCCATCTTGTTGACCCATGAGCCCTTGGACAGCCAGTTAGGGGTGTGGGGGCCCAGAGAATGCTTCCTATGAATCTGGAGGAAGGATGGGCTGTAATTCAGGCAGCCTTTCTCAGATCTATATGGCATTGTAGAGGGACAGCAGGATGAACCAAAGGGAGCTGAGCTTGAAGAGTTCAAATAAAAGGAGGTTGGCAGATTGGAAAGGATTTGGAGCCGACATGATCTGCTGCTTGTTGCAGAGGTCAGGCTGTACCACACAGGGTCTTATGTCTACAGAAAATCAAGCAGGATCAGTTGAGCTGTCAGAGGAGGAAATGAGTGGCAACTGCATGCAAGCCAGCATGAGTACAGTGCTGAAGAGCCAGCACAGAGCAAAAGATTGAGATCCAGGGCTACTGATCCAGGTCCAGTAACAGACACAATTTTCAGGTGTTGGGCTGCGACTAGCTTCAGGGTTTGGAAGCTAAGATATGTGGGGGTCTGTCCAAGGCCTCAGCAGTTATTTGAGAGAGAGAAACAGAGAGAGAGAGAGAGACAGAGACAGAGAGGAAGAGAGACAGAGGCAGAGAAAGAAAGACAGAGAGATAGTGAGAGAGAGAGTGAGAGAGCTAGAAAGAGAGCTAGAGAGAACGAGAGAGAGAGAGAGAGAGAGAGAGAGAGAGAGAGAGAGAGAGAGAGGATTGGAGAGCCAGCAACCAGTTCCAGTGCCAACCAAGAAGCCAGCCCCTGAGAGAGGTTGAGAGAGTTCGAGGAGTGAGCCATTCCAAGCCAGATGGAAGATAAGAGAGCCAGTGGCCTGCAGAGACAGAACAAGCCTGTTGGGGAATTGTGAGTAACTTCAGGGCTTGTCCTGACTCAGGAAGAACTGTTGTTTTGAGGTTTGTTTGCAAGTTAGCCATCAGGCCAGATTAAAATACTTTATTTTTAGAGAATTTACCCACCATCTATGCAATTGCATGGCCTTTAGGAATTGGTGAAATTAAACAGTTTGCATTTAAATTTACAGGCATCAACACTTGCCAGCCTGTGGCAACACACACAGGCTTGTAACATTTCAACACTGGACACCCAGAGACTGCCATAAAGGCATTCCTATCACATTTAAGGAAAAATTCCCGGTGTCTGGTAGGATACAGTAGTGGCCAGCAGCACAGGTGGGCCATCAACCCCCACTGCAGTGTCTGGGGCTATACTGAAGTGTGAGGATGGGGTAAAATTTGACTGCTCCGAGTCAAGCCTTGTTAGTGGTAGCCGAGGTACTGTCAAATGTGCTGCGCCCTCTCAGGACTTAACTATCTGCGGCCTGTGTGGGTGGTAGTTGGGATCCTGACTAGCAGGCACTTAACCAGAGTCTGGTACTGTGGTGATTTGCTCTAACCCTTCTTCCACTGCAGGGGCAGAGGTGTTAAATAAAGCTGTTTGCTGTGTAAGTCTGTTACTGTTATTTGCAACAGTTATAATGTGCATGCTGATTGGGGGAACTGTTGCATATGTGTAGGGTCTGCAGGAGGTGTGTCCACGGTGGGGTCAGGCAGGCACGACATCCCAGGAGTTGCGCTATCATAGCATGTAGCCTACTTTAATATTTCTCTGTATGTAGGCACTACACATTTAGTTTTAGTTGGATATGACCCCCGTCCCCGCTGAGTGTGAAAAGAACCCAAGAGCCACCACAAACATCTATAGCCGCATGGTGTCATATAGTGGCATTTCACCCAGTAAAGCAATTGGGAGGGGCACCTGCCCTTCATGGGCCTTACACTATTTTTGCTTAATGTGATGATTGCACAAAAATAAAGTAATGCAGATTGGCAGAATTTTCCCATTTTCAATAGAAGTGAAAAAGGCTCAACCGCTTAGTGAAAATTTGATTTTGCACAATTTTGGTCAACTAGCACCATGCACTAATTATAACATATAAAAATAATGAATTTTACGGTAGTATCTGGCCATACCACAAATTCAAGTCTGAGTTTAAGCAGTTCTCCAGAGTCCATTAGCTTTGTTCATTTGCTGCATTCTTTTCCACTGCCAGAAATAATTACTGAGGTCTGAAAGTGAGATGCCACAGACAAACCCTGCAATGGCTTCCATCATTATTAGATATTTGCATCACATGACAAAATGGCGCCACTTGCTCTGCACTTAAATTTAACCACCATATCAATATGCGACTGCCTTTCATAGTTGTAGTAAGAGGCATTATGTTACAATTATCAGTTTGACAGAATGAGATCACGCTGCTATTAAATGTTAAAAGAAGTTGCAGCATAGTTTAAGGCTGACATAGTGCTAAATTAGACATAGAGGCAAGCCAGTTCTCCAGTGACAGGAAAATATAAATAAGGCAGCTACATAGTGTTAACTACTGACACAAGCTGATAATTCCATCACTTCTCACGAAGGTCGGCTCTGATAGCAGTGCCACTGCCGTAATCACAATATTTATTACTTTGGTGAACTTATTTTTGTTATGTCACATCAAAGGTCACAGACATTTTTTACTGCTGTCTCTCCACAGTCAGTAAACCTCTGTCCACAATCCAAGTGCAGAAGTAATGGCTACAGTATAGTAATTTTGTTTCAGAAGTTATAATCCTATTCAAGCTCCATAGACGAGATGCTCTTTCTACAGGATAGCTCAAAAAAGTAACTTGTTTGCAGATGCAAAGCAAATACACTGCACCTTGCATTCAAGAAAAGGACAACTTTATCAAACAAAAACCAATTCATAGATTGTTAGCGGGGAACAAGCATATTCTGAGTGAGTGCTAAACTACCTTGCTACAGTACTTCAGGAAAACATTCCCCATTCCCTTTAATACTGCCCAGTGAAACTGTGTGAAGGTTCAGCTGCCTTGATGTAAGGCTGGGTGGGATTATATATTTTACAGCCTGAAATACTGTGGAAAAAGTGGATACCTTTCAATTTAAAGGTACAAAATGTATGGCATTTTTCCCTAGAAATTGTCTGATCGGCGTAAACAGATGCCATAAACTAAGTACACAGGTCCTGTACTTACAAAACAAAGTACCAGAAAACATACAGAAGTGAGGATTATGAATACCATCCTTAAAAAGCTCCATCCAAACTAGGTGCACTGTACTTACACAACAACAAATCCTACCTTCCACTCCCAGTCCACTGCAAGATCGTCCTCAGGATGATCTCCGTAGTGTTTGACTACACAGCACTGTGTCCAGTGCAACCCCTAAAGCTACCCTAACCAGGCTGGATCTTCTTTTTAGCATTTTGTCATTTTACTCTCAACTGGCATCCCCTGATGCAACCTTGTTTCCTCTAGTCCTTCCCTCTTTTCCCTCTCTCAAGGCCCTTGCATTTCTCACTACATCATTTTCCTCTTAAAATTCTGGTTTATCTCCCTATCCTGGTACTTCTTCTACCTCCACACCCTTCCCTTGTCCTTCCTCTTACTACTTCCACTTTTTTTGACTCACACTTCTTCTCCATGCCCCCACCCCGAGGGGAGGCTGTAGACCAAAACATGTGTGTGTGTGTGGGGGGGGGGGTCAGTTCATAAAAACATGTTATTACTGGTCTGGACAATAGGATAATTTAGGGGGTACACCTCCTACCTCCCCACTGTAAAATATCTGTTCAGCAGCCAGCCTTTCCCTCCCGTCTCCACTGCTTTCAACAACCTTTCCCTTACTCTTTGTTCCTCCTCTTCTTTCTTCTCCTTCAAAGTCCTCCTCAGTGACCTCACTAGAAAAAAACTGTACCTGCTCCTTCAACTAGCCCCTCCCACTTCAGTTGCCCCCTTTGTTTTCTAATCCCATATTACCCCATTTTCTTTGCACTTTTTTCTTATGTACAGTCTCTACCTGTAACCCCACACCCAACTCACTCCGGGGTTGCTGCTGTTTATTTATGTAGAAAGTCTTGGTTTATTGGGGGGGGGGTGCATTGACCTGTTTTATTGACAAGGTGCATGTTGGCCAGGAACCTGGGGAAACTCTCCCACTCTTCTGATAAATGCTATGAGATCTTTAACTTCCAGTTGGACAGCCACCAGAACTAGGCAGAAGGGACCTCAGTTCAATGTCTCATCTATAGGATGGCACCTCAGCTGTGAAGCACCCCCTTAGGTGTACACTACAGTTTTAGCATTTGTACCATATGGCCCAGATATTCAAAAGGGTTGTGCCATGCGCAACAGAGATGCACCAGCACAAGTCCGAAAATGCGCCATACTGCGATATTCAGCAGGAGGCAACTGCGCCCCCCCCCCAAATCACAATGTGCAAGAGCGCAATGGTAATGAATGCATGCACAACTGAAGGGGGAGGAACCATGAATAAATGGCGCAGTGCGATATAAAACAGCATGCGTCATGTGCAATAGGAGAGCAAGCAGAAGTTGTGTGATAGCGGAAATGATCCAAAATAAAAAGGAACAAGAGAGAGGCGCAAGAATGCTACAGGGAAGCCAGAGGTGGGAGAAAGGTGACAGCCACAGAAGACAGGGAAGCAGTGAGTGGTAATGGAAAAGAGCAGGACAGGGCACATCTGGGAACATAGGGCAACAGGACAGGAGTGGGGAGCCTGTGCCACAGTGGACTGAGGGCAGTGGCAGTGGGCAGGACAGCCAAATCTTGAAGGTGTTCCCGGTGCAGGGGGAGTAGCACAAAGGACAGCGGGGGAATGGGATTACAGCTGCTGGGGGGGGCACAAGCCAGGGACATGGCCAGTGCCACCATTCAGATGGAGGCAGTAATGAGGGGTGTGAGAAGGCAGGCAGCAGGGGGGCACGGCCGTGGAAGGGCCTGTCAGTGGTATGCCCCCAACAGGCGGTACCGATCCTGCACCAGCTTCAAGCACTACAGTGACGCTGAGATTGTGGGCCGGTACCGCCTGAACCAGGTGATCCTGAGGCGGCTCTGTGAGTTGTGCAGTGATGAGATGCAGCACCCACATGACGGAGCCATGCTCTGTCAGTGGAGACAAACGTAACAGCTGTCATGTGCCTGCTCACCACGGGCACCTTCCAGAGACTAACAGGAGACACAACAGGCAGAACCCAGTCAGCCGCATCATGCCTACTCACACAGTTCCTCAGTGCACCGCTGCCACATGCTGCTGAGTACATCCCTTTCCCCAGCACACCAGTGGAGCACACAGCACACATACAAGAGTTCCACAGGGTAGCACGTATGCCTGGCATGCTCGGGGCCATTGACTGCACCCATGTGGCCATCCGCACGCCACCTGACCCGGAAGGTACTGCATACATTAATCGGAAGGGCTATGCCAGCATCAACTGCCAGGTGGTGTGTGATGCTAGGGGGTGCATAACCAATGTCTGTGCCATGCACCCTGGGGGAGCACATGATGCCTTCATCTGGCACCAGTCTGCACTGTGCCACAGGATCGAGAGTGGGGACATCCCCACTGGCCACCTAGTGGGTGAGTATGCAAATCACGCAGAAAGACATGGAGCTTGGGAGGGGCATAGTCAGAGGTGATATGGGCACTGGCCTAGATGGCACATGGCAGGACGACACTGATCACCAAACTAATGTCCACCCTCTATACCCAGGTGACAGTGGATACCCACTCCGTCCCTGGCTGCTCTCACCATACCGGCAGCCGGCGACCCCATTGCAGCAATGGTACAGTGAGGCACATGCCACCACATGCAATCTCATAGAGTGGGTGTTCGGGATGCTGAAGTCACGTTTCCGTTGCCTGGATATGTCTGGCGGTGCCCTACAGTACAGCCTCTTGAAGGCCTGCAGGCTATTCCTGGCCTGTTGCATCCTGCACAACATGGCCAATGACTGTGGGAAAGCTGTAGAGGTCGAAGAGGGGGACAGCTATGGGGACAATGAGGAGGCTGGTGTAGATGGTGATGGGCAGCCCCCCCCTTGGTCAAAAGGACCCCCGACTGATCTAGATGTTATAGCTGCACTGGGACACCATCACAGAGGAGCACTTCAACCAACCCAGGTAAGTCATGGGGCCATGTGCAACCACCAATGGCAAGGGCACAACCCACAAACATGCATGGACAAACCTCAGGGGCGCAAGGCGTAAAGGGAATTGGCTGAGCGTGGAACCATACACGCTGTCAGGGATGGGCAAGGCCTAATATGGCACGTGGTCACACACACACACACACACATACACACACACACCACAAGACATGCACAAAGTGTAGGAGGCACGCCGACCCCAACCACCACCCCTAGCCACACACATGTCCACTGACCACCACGCCCAGTGACTGTCATTGTGCGTGTGTCAGACACTGGGCACCATTGCACAGTGGCAGACAGCACAACGCAGGCATCATCATGCACACGCCACAGCAGCCAGCAGCCGGGAGGGTGTACACATGGACCGTGTGTGTGTGTGTGTGTGTGTGTGTGCAGGGCCGGGTACCCCACCCATGCATTGCACGTTGAACAACACACTGCACACAGGGCAGCGTCAGAAAGTAGCCATGGTGGGGGACAGGTCAGTCACGTGGCACAGTGCCACAGCCACCACGGATGTGTGGGCGGCCCCGCCAAGACCCGCCAGCTGTGACAGGCTGACCATTGGCCTCATGGGGTGGCACCGACAGTCCCCCAGAGGTGCCGCTGCGGGAAAGCAACTGTTCTCGAGCAGGGGTCTGCAGCTCACCAAACATGCCTATGCCAGGTGTGCTCGGGATGCCCATAGCTGAACCTGGTGTTGACAAGGAGGGTGCCGCACGATGCTGGGAATGAGGGGTGGACATGGCACTGCGCAGTGTCTGTGGCGCATGGGCAAATAACTGTGTGCCCATTGTGGCCACGAGGCTGTGAATGTCTGTGTCTGCCTGTCAATGGCATCGGTCACATCCTCCCACAGCCGGTCCATCCCTGCCAGGAGCAGACCAGTGTCCCTTCTGCGCCGCTCCTCTGCCTGGCGCAGGACCACACTGAGTGCATCCACCGCTGTCACAAGCCGCAACTGCTGATCCACTGATTCATGGAGTATGCGGGTGTGCTCATCTAAGAGGTCATCTGCCTGATCAGCATGCTGTCCCTCATGATGTTCACAGCCATGCTGGGCAGCACCCCTTGAGGTTGGGCGCTGCACACCAGGGCCATGCCTGGTCACGTCCACAGGTGGTGCACTGATGCTACCCTCCGACACTGTCCCCTGTCACCATTGGCCGACTGCTGACACTGCCCCTCCAGCCGCTGCTTGCCAGGGCTCAACGGTGCCACCGTAGTGGCCGCAACAGCCCCACTATCCTGGACGCACACCAGTGCTGCCCCACTGGTGCAGACAGGCACAGGCTGGGAGTGTGATGTCACACAGGCCTCCACGGCAGCACCACCCCCGGCTATGCCCGTGCTGTTACCTGCTGTGCGGCCATCCTGCGGCCCACACGTATCACTGTCCATAATGTGAGCTTCATCATCATCGGTGACGGATCCGGCACCAGTCCGAGTCTCAGCATGCTGGCATCCATGGATGCTGTCATGCTGGGACACGGGCAGGGCATCCTCTGCACCAGCTCCGCCAACCTCAGTCCGGACAGCCAGGTGGGCCCACTGTCATCCTGACCCTCGGACACCTGTGGAGGTGGATGGACTCTCCTCTATACCCAGGGTATCACCCTCAGTGGATGAGTCCACCACCGCTGACCCATGTAGACACTCAGGAGCTGTAAGGGAACACAGTAGCATTTATGTATCTGCCCTACCCTGTGGCATTCCCCCAACCCCCCCCACAGTGACAGATCAGGACCTACCATGCAGTGACGGGCTACCACCCATCTGGAAGCCACCACCTGGAGCACCCTCGAGGGCACAACACAGCATGCTGCCAGCAACCCGCTCTTCCTGTGGTGTCAGGCGTGGCATGGCCAGCTGTCCCCCACCAGTCACAGCCCGTGCTGCCCTGATGGCAGCCACCTTATCTTTAATCCTCCTCCTCCTGTCCATGCCCAGCTTCTTCTTGCACTCCTGCACGGACTGCTGGTGGCTGCTATGCTGGTTGATGGCATGCGCCACCTCACCCCATGCAGCAGCACATGCCTGTGGTGTCCCCCGCTGTCTGCTGAGCAGCAGTTCCTGGTCAAGGTAGGTCTCAAACAGGGCATCTGATTCTGCCTTGGTGAAGTTGGGCCTCCTCCATCTCCCACGTCTCTGTTCCTCCTCCTCCACCTCACATTTGGTCAACATTGATCCTGTGGGAATGACAGGTGTTATCTCTGACTGTGCAGTCCCATGCATCTCCCACACACCACAGTCCACACTGGCAAACAGCATGCAACTCACCACAATAGATTGCAATACCAGACTATGGCCTCTGTAGCCCCATGTCACATTTATATAGAGCAACGCTTGCAAATGAGGCGAGGCTCAATTTTAAGTGGATGCTAATGCAGTAGCTGTGCCATTGAATTGCTGATGAGCTGATTTGCATATGCTGGCTGAATATCGCGCTGTTGCACCTTGCATAATTGTGTTAACGTGATCAGGCAAGGGCGCAGCTCTGCGACATGCGCAGTAGACAGCGAACAGCGCATGCCTGGGGTGCTGACGCCGACGCCTGCCACGCTGCTGATGTGCTGAGCATGGAAGGCAGTGCAGGGCACATCCACCACTGTGCCAGTGGCGCTAGCGCACTGTTCACATGTATAGCGCTCTTGCACTGGGGTGCTGTAGGCACCGTGGTGCAACAGCGCGGTAGGCCACTACAGGAAGTGCCACACAGGCGCCCTACTGTGCTACATGTGGTGAGTACCAATCACGCTGTGGCAGTCCATGCGCGAGGGACCCCTGACCCTGTGCCGACCTTTGCCCCCTAGGTGCCATGCGTCCGCATGGGTGCACTTTTATCGCGCTGTTCGGCGACAGCGCGATGGGGAATGGCAGCACAGTACCACGCAGCATCCGCATGTGGTGGACGTGAACTACGGAGCGCCATTTTGATACTCAGTGCTTGAAAGATGGAACAGAGATGGGCACCAATCTGGAGCCAGGTTGAACTGGCTAACCTTGTGTCCCTGGTTGAGCCCCATGCTGGTGCTCTCTTTGGGGAGGCACCCCTGGACAGGGCCAGGAGTGCCGTGTGGGAGGAGATGGCAGTGGCCCTGGAGGAGGTGACAGGGATCAAGAGCACAGAAGAGCAGTACAGGCACTGGTATGGGGACTTCCAGCGAAGGGACCCGGACAGGCTTGCCCGCCTGCGGCCACACACCAGGAGGGGCGCGGTTCCACGGCCAGGTAGGTGCCACATCCATACACTGGTTACGTCCATATGGATATCGCGGTGGGCATGTGTCCAGCACATGGGGGGGGTCCATCCAGTGTGGGCTGTGATGGTGGTGGTGGTATAGGGGTGGGGGGCAGATGGGTTTGGCTGTGTGGGATCGCACACACCCAGGGGTGGGGAGCCTTTGCTACTGGATTGAACTGATGTTCCTCTCTCCATGTTTGCACCCTAGGCCCTGAGGAACACCAGCATGCCAGAGAGGGGCAGCTGCAGTGTGAGGGACGTCAAGATGCCAGAGGACCCATACCAGCCCAGTGCCAGGACCAGCCTGATGATGGTGAGTGCCTTACATCCAGGATTTTTTGTGCATGCTGTGTAGCAGGGCAGGTGGCGGGGCATGGCCACCATCCATTGACACCACTGCCATGCATGCCACATGGTACAGTCAGCACTGTCCAGTGGCACAGCATGTCTTTGAGTGCATCATTGGTGGTCCATGCGTGCACCGGGTACATGGCTGTGCCACTGCCTTTGCACTGCAAAGCCATGTCACTGTACAGTCACAGTGATGCTGTACGGGACTTGGGCGGTGTGTGTGTGTGCAGTGGTCCGCATGGCTGTGTGTGCCTGGGTGGGCAGGTCTTGTGGACATGATCACTGTGGGTGGTCGCACACCATCACAGGAATGTGTCCCATGGCTGTATGGCATGCACAATGGGTGGGCTGCAGGGGGCTGTGCATTCACGCATATTGACTCTGCTCCCTTGTCCTAGGTGTACGGAGGATGATACTTGTGGAGCGGGCACTGCAGGAGCTGTTACAGGTGGCCAGGGCCTCTTTGGCCATCCTCGAATGGATGGAGCACCACGGTGTGAGGCATCTTCATGACAGGAGGCGCCATAGAAGTGGGGAGCGGGGCTCCCGCTGAATATGGACCGCAGTTACATCTTGTGAAAGCCCCATGGAGCCACCCTCACATCCCTCCTTCCCTCTCCCATTTGTTCGCCCCACCCCTTACCCACCTCCACCCAGTTTGTGGCCCTCACCCCTTTCAAATGTATATATTTGTACATAGTTTTGTTACAACTTTTGTAATATATTTGTTTAGTTATGCCTACTGTTGCGGTCTCTGATTTGCAGCGGGCTAATGGTGCTCAGCTGCAGTGTTGTGCATGGTGTCGGGGGTGGTGCTATCATGGGGTGTGTGTGTGTGTGTGTGTGTCCGTAGGGGAGGCAAGAGTGGTGTGGGCGTAGCTCTTAGTCACTGTCTGTGGTTTGTGTGTTGTTCCCTGTGCAATGGATGACTGTGTGCAGTGGTACACGGTGCATGCGCTGTGTCCATGGCGCACCTGTCAGACTGTCCATGGCCTGTGCAGCTGCCACCCTTGCATGTGTGTGACCTGCACAGTCTGCTGACATGTCAGTGGTGTCTGCCCATGCTGGACTGCCACTGTACCCAGCGCGATGCCGTGTTGCCTCCTGTCACTGGTGTGGTGCACGTCTGCCTCTGGTGGCACTGTTGCATCCGCTGTTGTTGTCCCACCTCGATGCTGTCACCTGTGCCTGTTGCAGGGGATGTGCTCCACTGTCTGTCACTTGTGCTCCAGCCACATGCTGGTAGCATACAGCATCATGGTGCCTGCATAGGGTTGCTGGCATACCTGTGCCGTGGAGGGGTTCTGGCCGTGAGTACACGGCTGCCGTGGTCACACACCGGGGGCTTGGTTGACCTGCTACTGTGTGCCTGTGTTGGTGTGCCCTTGGGTATGGGTGGTTGTTTGTCTTTGCACTGTGTTGCATCCTGTGTGGCGCATGCTTCCATGCAACACTTGGATGTCTGCACTGGCTGTTGTGGCCAGTGCTGGGGCGAGTGTGTCCTTGGGAGGGTGGGCAGGGTGCTGTGACACTGGTGGTGGGGTTCCGGGTCATGCCCTGTCACGTGTGTGGTACCTCATGTGCTGACGCATGGTCGGCCTCACAGCTTTACCTGGGGGGGGACATGCATGGCGGCACTGTGTCTGCAGCCATTGCTTCGCTGTCTGCTGCTGCTTCCCACTGTTGGGTGCTCGTGGTGGGGCTGCCTTGCATGGTTCTGTGGTGCACAGGGTTGTATTGTCACAGTGGGGGTGGTGGCATGCTCGGGGTGTCCTGCATTGTTAGGCGCTACTCCTGGGCAGGGCGTATGGGGATCATGGTGCAGGGTGTGCTCTGCATTGGTGGGTTGGTGTGGCATGGGGCGGATGGGCATCCATGTGTGACGGTCCCAGCTTGCAAGGGGGTGTGCTGGTGCACCGTGCCATGACTATGGGTTTCTTACTGGTGTCCCTGGGCCATTGGTTCTTCCTGCTCTCCTCCAGTTGTGTGGTGCATGGGGTGTGGGGGGGGGCGATGTCTGTTCTGCTGAGTGCTCCTCTGCCCATCCCTACCATGGGTGGTGGGCCCCAGCATCCTGTTCCTGCAAATCTCTGGTTGTGCTGTTGCACTGCTGCCCTGCTCCACTAGGTGTCCCTGGTTTTGCTATTGCGCATCTAACCTGTACCACTGCACATCCCTGGTTGTGCTATGGCACAGTTGGCACGATATTCAGTCGTGTGCCTCAGGCGCATCTTGACCTGCGCAGTGTTTGAATATCACATGTATTGCGCATGGACGCAGTGGACTTGAGCTTGCTCCTGCTGTTGCACACTGTTGTGGTGCAGTTTGAATAACTGGGTCTATCTGTCCATGTTCCTGGTTTGGGAGTAGAACCTATGAACTTTTGATCTTCCTGCACCAGATATGAACTGGCAACCTACTGAGTCCTGATATTATTATTTGTACTTGTGTATTTACTTCCTGTCAGCTTGTCAATTATTTGGGGTTTGAATGGTTCCAAATTGTTTTTGCTATTCTTTCCTTATAAGCCTCACCCCTCCCCCCACCCCAGGGTTGCACCAAGAAATGGGTACTGACTCAATGTGCTTTTCCCTGTCATCAAATTTTAACTGCCTTTTAAAAAATCAGAAATTATCCTAAAACTTTTTCACCAATGTTGCGAGTTTCATAGATTTAACAGAGTTCTTTTGCTGCTTTTCACAGAATATGTACAGTGAAAATAAATTAGTGGCATCTTTGGCATCCAAGGGACCCCTCTCTGTTAGGCTCTTGCTCACTGTTTTTATACACAGATAAATGTTCTGCAAATATGTTTTTTGATTGTGCTGTGGATAATTGTAAGTTGCATATGCCTGATTTTTTGTTGATGACATGTAAAGCAAATTACAGTATACAGATTTTTCCCAGTCCTACTTGACTGTATAGTACAGCGCTAGGTCTCTGGATTACTAAGGCAAGGCTGGCCCAGTACATTCAGGCTGATGCATTCTCTTTGATGTGTTTATACTGTATGGCGCTAAGAAAGCAAAAACACTCTCTGGGGACCTTCAACATCCTTATATCTCTGTTTATCTTTTTCTGAACTTCCTCTGTTGATAGACTACATTGAAAGTTGGAAACTTTGCAGCATAGTAATTTAACATCAGAAGGGACTCAGGTTCCAATACACATCCTTTGTTGACTGCACTAAGAAGTGTAAAGTCATGCACATTGGAAAGACAAACCCAGGAGGGGGGTACCACCTAGGAAGAGGAAAACTGGAATCCTCCACACAGCAAAGAGATCTGGGGATCATCATGACAAACAATCTAAAAATGTCAAAACAGTGTGAGAAGGCAGCACAAAGAGCAAACGGGATGTTGGGGTGCATAAGCAGGGGATTACCAGTCGAAAAATAGAGGTCATCATGCACTCTACAGAACACTGGTAAGGCCGCATCTGGAGTACAGCATTCAGTTCTGGAGACCACACCTTAAAAAGGATATCAACAGGCTGGAAACAGTGCAGAGAAGAGCAACAAAAATGATACAAGGCCTGCACAACAAATCCTATGAAGAACGCATGCGTAACTTAAACATGTATTCCCTGGAACAGAGGTGGGAGAGAGGGGACATGATAGAGACCTTCAAGTTCCAGAAGGGTATAAACGAAGTACAGGTACTGGACCTGTTCCAAATGACGAAAAACTCAAGAACAAGGGGGCACAACATGAAGTTGGGGGTGGGGGCAATTCCGAGTTAACACATGTAGATTCTTCTTTACTGAGAGGGTTGTGGATTCTTGGAACTCAGTTCCAAAGGAAGTGGTGGAGGCAAATACAGTGGGATCCTTTAAAAACACATGGGATTGATTCAGGGGCATCATAACATTTAATTGCTCCTTAGGAGAGGGGGTTATGTTCGTGGGCAGACTAGATGGGCCATATGGTCCCCTTCTGCCGTCACTTTTTATGTTTCTAGTCTGTCTCTTCTTCATAGCAGAGATGAAGAAGTATGCTGTGTAAATATGTACTAATGGAAAGTGGTTCAGGTTCAAGTAACTTAACTATTATCTGTCACTGAATGGAGCAGTGATCCCTCACTCTTACACATGCAGTGAATTTGGCAGCCTCAGCTCCGATCTGGGTAACTGGTAGTCAGCATCATACAAACAGTACATAGCTCTGCACCATTGAAAGTATTTGCTGAAAAAAGACCCCAGTCTGAATTAGGATGGATCATGAACTGCCCTTTCACTTAAAGCAAGAGTTGAGCGGTATTTATTTATTTATTAGCTTTTGGTGACCGGGTAAGTGCATTAGGCAATATACCTGCCTATTTTCAAGCATGACCTGGGAAAGTACAAGATACAGTTATAGGAAACATACAGTGGAAAATACAGGCATTTTGAACATTGTGCTGCCTTGTGACACACTTACAACTGACTTTGTTTTCCTGTGCTGGAAAGAACTTTTTTTTTTTTTTCAAATGTACAATTCTAACTTGTGCTTATTACTCAAAGTGCACCTTTCTTGACAGTCCAAAAAGTTACAGCTTGCAGTCATTATATGCAGTACCAGACCTTATGTGTGCATTTGTTATTTTTGGCCAAGGTTTACTCTGCCTTCCATATTTTGCATTTGTTGTTGAGTCCTGCTGCACTTGCCTTTGCTGTTCAGCTGCTGGGCTGCTGGCTCCAGCTGACATCACTATATGGCAGAGGAGCGACTCACACTGTGAAATACAGTGCAGTTGCAGCAGTTTTTCGAAGGAAAACTACCAGTACTAGGTGTGTATACTGTGTTCCCCCTTTCCCAAGACACCCTGTTAGCAATGTATTATGCCAAAATCCAAATGCCTTGTCAGTATGATTTTTTTGTAAACTGACTTACTTCTGCCTCTGTAACAAAGCAAGGGGAGTGAGAGATGATAGAGTTGCTGTCAGCACCTTTCCCAGTACAGCCCTTGGTCCAATGCAATACCAGGTTTGCTACAAAAGCTTGGGTACACCCTGCAGTTTTTAGCAGCTCAGAATGCAAAAACTAGCTGCAGAGGACAGTAATGAAATACAATTCCAGAATCAATGCAAGAAGGAGTAATTTATGCATGAAAGTCAAAAGGACTCAGAAAGGTGCTGACAGCAACTCAATCCTCTCTCAATCCCCACACTTTGTTACAGAGGCAGAAGTAACCCAGTTTTACAAATAAAACATACTGACAAGACATTTGGATTTTGGCATGATGCATTGCTAACAAGGTGTCTTGGGAAGAGGGTTCACAGTATGTGCATCTAGTAATGCAGTTGTCCCTTGTAAAACTGCTATAACATCACTGTACTGCAGTGTGAGTCATACATACTGCATTCACCACCACCACCACCACCAGCACAAAAACTACTACTCTCACCAGCACTGGACAACATTTCAAAGTCATTATGGTCCTCCACCTCATCATGCCTGTAGTAATCCTCTGCTCTTATTACCACACTACTGCACACGTTTAATTTCCTACTGGGCTTAACAGTCACGGAAGGGGATAACATGCTGGCTATGGTTGCCGCCGGTGATACGGGTGAATGTCCCACTGTAGTATTAGCTGCCAACTTGTGCTGGGTCCACAGTGCCAAGAGCCTATTCTTAAGATGTGTATGCTGTCCTCCTGTGCCCAGATGGCTCCACTTTTTACCTCAACTCACACACACGGCAAACCTGGCAGATTGCAACTGACTCATCATTTGCATCTTGAACAGAAAAATCCCAAACAAGGGATTGTGATGCTCTGCTTCTAACATGTCCGTGATGTGGCACACCTGGACTGCAACTGACCACCATGACTACCTAGCATATTGATTACTTGGTCATCATCATCATCAACTAAAACCTGTAGATCACAAGTTTTTACAGGGGAGGATTCCTGCAAACAGACTCAGACACAGCCACTTTTAATTTCTTTTTCTCTGGTTCCCAACTGGAGTCAATTACATCATCATCATATTCATCAACATCACACACATCCACATCTTCTGCTTGGACGTTAGCATGTGGACTGCATGTTGCAACAATAGCAACGTCATCATCATCATCATCACATTCATCATCAGCATCTACACCACCATCACGTAATATTTTTTCACCACACTGTGAATCACGGCATGGAAAATGCGTGACGTTAAGTACCACAGTGGACAGAATATCACATTGTATGCTGTTGTTGACATGATCATCAGAATCCTCAGGTTCAGTTACTGGGATGTTACTGGGAAGTATGACATCATCTACGCTGCCACTCACTTGCACTGCTTCACACTCAATATGTTTGGATACGGTACACTGGTCGGAATTAGAATTTGACGCAACAATACTAATACTACCTCCACTGCCACTAACACCAGTAACACTAACACCACCTGCTGGGAAAACATCATCCTCTCCAACTATGAGTGAAGCTGCTGATTGGGCTGTAAAAAACATTGCAGGAGAAATACCTTTCCTCACATGAGCAATGCACTTCTGCGTCTGCGTACTACTACCACGCCCACAGACCATCTTACTGCCAACATTGCCATGGCCAGAAACAGCTTTGCTTGCACGTCTCTTTGCAGGCATTTTGGGGATCAACCACAAATATTATAACCAAATTCAGATTTTGATACATTCACTCTCTGATTGGAGGGACGCTGGATGTGAAGCCAAATAAACAACTGTGGCTTCAGCAACAGATAAGAGACTACTCTGAGACTGTCACGGAATTAAAACAACTTTAGTAACCAGTGGTGCTGATGAGGTCACAAAAACAATCCAATCTGGTAAAAAATACCTTTTGAATCTGGGGGTGGGGGAGCACTGAATACAGACAGTGCTGATTTTTACGGCACTACAAGCAGCAAAACTAAGAACAGATACCATGACCGCAGTACAAAATCAGCCTGCTGCAGTGGATAGCAGGTTTACACTGCTGCGCTTGCAATTACACTAGTCTGTGGCACAATAAAAGGTGTATTATTTAATGCATGCAACACTGCACACACACAGAACAGTTTGTGTACAATGCTGAACGAGGAATGCGCTACAAATGCAAAAGTTCAGTACTATGCCACGTTACGTATTGTAAATTTGTAATGTAAACAACCTGAACTTATGAACTGCTGCACCACATCCACGCAACAAACAGCAAGAACATTTTTACTATTACTGTCAATATTACTGTGTGTACATTAACACAGTCAGTTATAAAACAAAAATATAACCAAAAACCAAAGAAATCACTATTTCTCGAACTTAAATCTACCTGCACCACATATATGCCCCTCCTCCAAAGCACACTTTCTCTGTCTTTCACCACACACACTTAATGTTGTAAATTAACATTCAAAATCCACACAAAAAAATGCTCGATGATATGAGCACAGGAGGGTTTCTTACAATCAATGAACTAAAGTTGGATCCTCCCAAAAAAAGCAAAAATGCTTTTTGAACAGCTTTTACAAGATTCCTATCACAGACAGCTATCAGAGCACACTGTCTCCTACTCCTTCCTACTCATACTACCCCTAACTAAGGGCGGTGCAGATCAATATAGAGCCCATGTGACCTGAAATCCCATGAATCACTGCAAAATTCACCTTTGGAGCTCTAAAACAAGGCAAAGTGAGGTGAAGTGCACTGCCTGCAATGCTCTTCGCCTTAAAATTGGCAGAGTAGTGGCCTGGGGAGGCAGAGTAACACGAAGTCATTGCTTCCAATAGACTTTGCATTCCTCATTATAACGCGAAGTACTCCACTTCGTGTTGCGGAGCACTCCGTGAATCCGCCTTTTTTGATCCATGAATCACTTCATGGAGCGGATTGAGCCCACTTTGCCCACCACTAGTCACTCCTCTGTCATACAGTGATGTCAGCAGTACAGCCCTGGGTCTACAGAAATACCAGGCTTGCTATAAAAGCTCTGGTACACCCTGCAGTTGTTAGCAACTCAAAATGGAAAAACTAATTGCAGAAGACAATAATGAAATACAATTCCAGAATCAATGTAAGAAAGGGTAATTTATGCATGAAAGTCAAAAGGACTGGGAAAAGTGCTCTTTAAGTGATAAGGCATGATATGGTGTGTATTACTGTGGAATAACATCATGTCTTGGGATGTGAGGCATAAGGTAATGATGAGTGCTTTACTCAACTAAGTGCCATTACCCCACAGTGATGCTCATCCCAGAATGCCTTACTGTGACTCTAAATTAGTTACTCTGATTTGATTTTGAAACTGAATAATGAGGTTCCAGAAGCTAAGTGTCTCTGACCTGTGCTGTTGTGCTGTAATAACAGCAGGTCATGTAATCATATTTAACCAATCACAGGTCTTGACTTGCTTTATAGCTTTTATAATACAGATTTTATCCTGGGGATGGAGTCGGTGTCTCAGTACTTACAAATCCCTGTTAGTCAACCAAACAGTAGCTTTGGTGTTGACTATGAAAGTAGCCACTTGTTTGCTGTTGCAGTTGCAGGAAGGGTGCAGATGTGGTGAGATGACCCTATGGTAGTGGTGGATAGGAAGAGCTGGGGCAGGAACAAGACTGGGAGTAAACTGATTATAATAAATAGTTAAATATTACCGTATAATGAACATTTTTAGAAAATGATCTACAATACATTACAAGAATAATGTACAAGAAAATGTTTGTAGTTGTGACAACATAAAACACCAGACAAATTGCAATTGGCTTTACCCTACACATACTCCAACCACCGTTGGCCACTGTTCTAAAAACAGCAATAAAATGTACTTCAAAAATCTTGAATCTTGAATCAGTGTCTCTACATTCTTTATATCATCCTCATGCAATAACCTGTAAAGCACCATATAACCACATTTCTTGCTGTCACTTTTTACGTCTGCAGTGGGCGGAGCCTGCAGATGTTTTGCATCAGAAAAGGACCTAAGTCATGTTTTCTGTCCACACAACATTATTTCTTCCACAGAGAGAGCCCAAGGACTATGCTGGCTGTATAAGGCATAGTAGTTAAACAGCCCTATTTTTCTTGCCGCTTCATGTCTCCAGAGGTGACCTCCCCCACAGAGTATGTTTAACCCGCCCCAACTCTGCCCCACACAGAATTTACTACAGTTGTAAATAACCCCCCCCCGCAGTCTGCCACTGTGCGCTGTACCCTCCATCCCCTCCCCACACCCATCACAGGCAAAATAAAATCTTGTCAGATCCACCACAGCTGCATAATGAAGTCTGTGAAGAAAATGGGCAGACTGATTTTAAGCAGCAGCTATAACCGTACTTGTTTTTAATCCATTTCTCGGCGTGGTTCAGACTTCTACCAATTGTCTTTTGTTTTGAGGTTTTTAGTCTTTAAGAAACTTGTTTTTTGTAATGTCATTTGCACTATGCCTCTTAATTTCACGTCTTGCAAACCAGGGACACAGCTATGCAATGGTGGTAGTGTGTGTGTGGGGGGGGGGCAGGGGGCACATCTCTCCAAATGAAAATATCAGCTTAAGAAGTTTGTTGCTATATCATGTGGCTTACTGTGAGAAAGGAAGAACTGAAGAACTACAGTGCACTGTAGCATTAAGGTCTGGCAATAGTTTATGCTTCAAATCCCTACTTTTTATGTTGCTTGCACGCATGTGCAAGAGAAACATAGGGCCATCATCCGAGTTTTCGGAGGTGTGGCACCCATCTTCCAATGCAGTCAGTGTGTTTGCAGGCACGGCCCAGGTTCCCCAATCACTGCAGCAGCTGTCTATGACAGCAGTTGAAAATGCAGTGGTCGGACAGTTGAAAGGGAGAGCTCTGCTTCAGTGAGCAGAGCTCCCTCCTCCACACACATGCACACAAGCACACATACTGCGTGTTCATGTGCCTTCCCTTCCACACACTGTACAGCCTGACGGGGTGCCTAATCCCCGTCGGCTCCACCAAGCATCCAGGTGCCATGCTGGGAGCCACCCAGCATGGCAGAATGTTTTATGGCCAATGGGGTGCCCAATCCCCATCAGCTGCATGCCCACAAAGCATCCAGGTGCCACGCTGGAACAAAATGATGTTATGGCCAATGGGTGCCCAATCTGGTCGGCTAGCCCCCAAACGATCTTCAGCTGCCAACGCTGGAGCCCACCCAACATGCAAACGTCCCTCGTAGTCTTAAAAACAACCTATAAATAACAAAACTGTCCCTCAGCACTTCTCCTGGCCCCTCCCACAACCGCACCCACCACTGTGCACCCTGCCTCCCCACACCTCACCCCATACTACCTCTGGACCTCAGCTTAACGATCTCCGTGACCGGGAACACGCTCTGCACTCTTCAAAGCCAACCGCAAACTGAGGAAATGCCGTAAGCTGTATAATGGGATAGATAGGTTTTTCAACTTTGCTGCATATCTCAGGCATTTGGGAATTTTGACACCAAATTTTCAACATGGGGTTTTTGGGATCCCCCCCTCATGAATTCTGTCACTGTCATGGCGTTAATCAGGCCTGAAGGGTGATTTCGCGGTCACTGTGTGAAATCACCTTTCGGGACCAATTAATGAAAGGACAGTGCCAGTGTTCATAAGGTGGGCTCTCAAAAAGCCTATGTTGCAAATTTGGTGAAAACATTCCTAAAAATGACTGTTTTACGAGCATGCGTTGCACAGTTCCTACACACGCGTGTAAGTTCATGAATTTTCAATATTTGCACTCCAGATTTTCAACATTGCCATTTTACCACACCTCCTTATGAGCAGTACAGCTGTCATTTTTCACATCTCGCCCAAAATGTGTTTCGGCCCATGTAGCGCACAATGGCATAGTCGGTGTGTGAAATCAATGTTTGGGACAGATTAAGAAAATCACAGTGACACTGTTCATGAGCGAGGTCTTAAAATGGCAATGTTGAAAATTTGGTGAAAAAATTCCCAAAATTACTGTTTTAGGGCTGCGTTCGCAGTTCCTATACATGCTCGTAAGTTCGCAAATTTTTAATATTTACACTCCAGATTTTCAACATTGCCATTTTACCACACTTCCTTATGAGCAGTACAGCTGTCATTTTTCACGTTGCCGAAAATGTGTTTCCATGCATGTAGCACACAATGGTGCAGTTGGTGTGTGAAATCAATGTATGGGACACATTAAGAAAATCACAGTGACACTGGTCATGAGCAGAGGTCTTAAAATGGCTATGTTGAAAATTTGGTGAAAAAATTCCTAAAAATGACTGTTTTACGAGGGTGCATTGTGCAGTTCCTACACACGTCCGTAAGTTCGCAAATTTTTAATATTATCACTCCAGATTTTCAACATTGCCAGTTTACCACACCTCCTTATGAGCAGTACAGCTGTCATTTTTCACATGTTGCCTAAAATGTGTTTCCATGCATGTAGCACACAATGGTGCAGTCGGTGTGCGTGATCAATGTTTGGGACAGGTTAAGAAAATCACAGTGACACTGTTCATAAGTAGAGGTCTTAAAATGGCTATTTTGAAAATTTGGTGAAAAAACTCTTAAAAAATGACTGTTTTAGGAGCGTGCATTGCGCAGTTCCTATGCATGCTCGTAAGTTCACAAAGTTTTAATATTTACACTCCAGATTTTCAACATTGCCATTTTACCACACTTCCTTATGAGCAGTACAGCTGTCATTTTTCATGTTGCCGAAAATGTGTTTCCATGCATGTAGCACACAATGGTGCAGTCGGTGTGCGCGATCAATGTTTGGGATAGGTTAAGAAAATCACAGTGACACTGTTCATAAGTAGAGGTCTTAAAATGGCTATGTTGAAAATTTGGTGAAAAAATTCCTCAAAATAGAAACATACATAGAAACATAGATTTTGACGGCAGATAAGGACCGCTTGGCCCACCCAGTCTGCTCATTTCTCTACCTAATGGATAAGCTGCAGATCCTAGTTAACCAGCAGCCTACTTCTTCCTACCCCCACCCCTAGAATTGCCTTATGACTGTCCCATGCATGCGAATTCCACCACTGTTTTGTCCACAACCTCCTCCGGAAGGCCGTTCCATGCATCCACAACCTCTCTGTGAAAAATACTTCTTAAATTACCTCTGAGCTGCCCCCTTCTATCTTCAAATTTTGCCCCTTGTTCTTGCACCTCTTTTCTGAAAGATGCTACCCTCTTGGACTTTGTTGATTCCCTTGAGGTACTTGAAAGTTTCTATCATGTCCCCCCCTCTCTCCTTTCCTCGCGGCTATACATATTCAGCTCCTTAAGTCTCTCTTCATATGTCTTCCAGTGCAGACACTGCACCATTTTAGTTGCCCTCCTCTGGACAGCCTCCATCCTGTCTATGTCTTTGCGGAGACTGGGTGTCCAAAACTGCACGCAGTACTCCAGATGGGGTCTCACCAACTGTCTGTACAGAGGGATAATAAAATGACTGTTTTAGGAGTGCACATTGCGCAATTCCTACGCATGCTCGCAAGTTTGTGAATTTTTAATATTTACACGTCAGATTTTCAACATTGCCATTTTATTACACTTCCTTATGAGCAGTACAGCTGCCATTTTTCACATCTCGCCCAAAATGTGTTTCTGCACATGTAGCGCACAGTGGCGCATTCGGTGTGTGCAATCAATGTTTGGGACAGATTAAGAAAATCACAGTGACATTGTTCATGAGCAGAGGTCTTAAAATGGCTATGTTGAAAATTTGGAGAAAAAATTCCCTTCAGATGTTCTGCAATGTTACTAATGAAGACATTGAACAGGACTGGCCCCAGCACCGATCCCTGCAGCACCCCACTGGTCACCCCCTCTCCCTAGACTGCACCATATTTACCACCACTCTCTGCCTCCTGTCTGTTAGCCAGTTTCTAACCCAATTTACCACCCTTTCCCTCCTGCCCAGCCTACCCAGCTAGTTTATCAGCCTCCTATGTGGGATGGTGTCAAAGGCTTTGCTGAAATCAAGGTAAGCGTTGTCCACTGCCCCACCTTGATTCACTTCCTTTGTCACCCAGTCAAACAAATCAACCAGATTTGTCTGACATGATGTCCCCACTGTGAATCCATGTTGTCTATGGTCCTGGGCTCCGATGGCTTCTAGATGCCCCACTATCCTTTCTTTAAGCAATGTCTCCATGATCTTCCCCACTACTGAGGTGAGGCTGAACGGCCTATTGTTCCCCACCTCCTCCCTGCTGCCAGACTTCTGTAGAGGGACCACATGTGCCCTCCTCCAATTCACTCGTGTTGAATGACTCAGTGAACATGGCTGCCAGAGGTACTGCTAACTCCCTTCGCAGTTCTCTTAATATGCCATCTGGTTCCATTGCTTTGTCCACCTTCAATTTAGTGAGCTCCTGCAGGACTCTTTTGCCTTTGAATGGACTATTGTCCACCTCTTCACCCCCTTGGCAACTGCTGTACTGCTGTGGCCCTTGCCCCTCCCACTCTTCTGTGAATACTGAACGGAAAGACACAGTGGATGTCTTGGGAGGAAGGCATCAAACGATCACTTCCAAATACCTAAACAGCACATATAAGCAAGCAACATTCGGCATTGGCAAATGCTTGTTAGTGATGAAACGGTTGGACCGATAATATGTTTGAAGTGAAATCAGGGATATCACTGAAAATCAGGGACGATTAATAGGTGTGAATTTTGCATAACTCCCTGTGCCGGCTTATAACACTGATAGCTTCTGAAAGGAGATATACGACTCTAGGCATATTAGTAACAGTTTGTTGTTCCTTGTTGTATTTAAAATACACATTCTATGAATATAAGTTATGGTTTTTGTATGTGTGAAAGGTATCATATTCCACACATACCTTGGTCTCAACCTTTTTCTTCCGGTCATCCCCACCTGTACCACCTCAGAACTTCCTGAAAACAAGATTACATGTAATGTGTTTCCTGTACATGCCTTAAAGAAACATCATATAATTAATATAAAACAACGGGTTATGAGTTTTATCTTAGGCCTAACATTTCCTTCAACTGTCTGCAGATTATTTTCAAAACCAGTGCTGCCGTAGTTGCATCTAACGTGTGCTGTACTTTTGTATCCCTGTCGGCAACATTCAGCTTCTTGGGCCCAGAATGATTATCCTGTTGTCCACTAAGCAATGACAATTTGACACACAGCCAGTACTGTTATGTGCCCCTTAATATATCCACTTCGGATTTTACCTTTTAAAAAAAAAATCAGGGGACTGGATGCTGGAATGGGAACCCTGCATTGTACTAGACTTCTGCACACATGCAAATCCTACTCGGGTAACAAAAAAAACACACCTTCTTGCCCTGGCTTCAATCATTTAAGTACAGCAGTCAACTGTTCAAGAAGTGATGGTATTATTGGAAATTGTGGTGTCCACATTTTAAAATCTTATGGGGCAGCTGCCTTGTTTCCATTACATAATGTGGGATTTCAGTTCCTTCTTTTGCTTTAAGTTATATCCACGAGGATACGCTCGCCTCCGGCTGACTTCACGATTATTATTATTAATAATAATAATTAATTACAATAACAGTTAAAACAGCACTGTCAATATTTGTAGTTTGGTGCAACTGTCAGCCCCCCACACCGCCCCCTCATCACAATAATAATGGAAACATGAATAAGCATATTGCTCATTTTATTGCAGAAAGAAGCCTCAGTCCTCAGTCTCTTCCTCCAGCAGCTGATCAGATTTATTAATTGCAGGGTAGTCTCCCTGCAGTCCCAAGGGCCGCCAAGTCCAGCAACATATTAGGAGGCTGGAGAGACTGACCACTGCATCCCAATGTGTTACTATAAAATGCAATGAAACAGTTGTTCGTAAAATATAGAAATTAACAAACAACAGCAAACAGGAGTTCTTCACTTATAGAGTCTGTGTGTGTGTGTGGGGGGGGGGAAGGGCAACAAACCAGTGAAGTTTCATATGCCACTGCACATATGAAACATTATAAATACCAAGGTTTGCTGCCAGTGAACTAGAATAGCTGGAAACCAGGAGATGGACACCGGCTCCCAAAGATGAAGCCTTTTGTCTTCACTGACCAACAACAACTTAGATGTTCACCAGTTTATTAATCACCAGAGTTCTCCATTCACAGCAGAGGACAATAAATTCAGCTGGCAGTGAGGTACACAGACAGTTACATTTGCTCCTTTCGCAGCTGTTTTTTTTTTATATTAAAGTTGGAATGATTTGGTTGAAATTGTATTGTTGGAACATATACTTCATTTTTTTGATTATCAGCATAGCTACATTTCTATATGAATGGCCCGGAGTCCGAGCACAAAAGACGGTGTAACCACAATTAAACAGGGAGACACAAATTCTCTTTATTCATTCTACTCGCTAGAATGCGGTCCCTACTCAATCCAGGCATGCCCTAAGCATGGTGTCCAGGCACTTCCAAAATCTGAACTCTTACTGTGGAAATGGGTTCTACATGTAATGAAGAAATGTAATGACTTTGAATTGTACCTTAGATAATTTCGTATAGATTTAATCCCTGGCAACAGAGCAGGTTCAGATATTAGTGTTATAATGTATATTATTGCACCAGATGACACAATTGTACATGATAATGCAGCAGACTTGTTTGCTGTGACTTAAAAACACAAACAATAAACATAAATAAAAAAAAAGAAAAAAAATGGTGTCCTGTCCACACTATAAAGTCCCTCTGTTGTGTTGCTCCTTGGACTGGTACAGTAACAGGATGCATGATGTTGTTCAGCATAGGGCTTGCAGCTGGGTGAGAAACGGCACCAAGCCTGGCCTATAAATTCTGGGTAGGTCCCAGCCCTTATCAGCATACAGTGCTAGACAGCATCCGAAGTGCAAATATGGGGCAAATGTACCTCTAGCCTGGCATCCACAATGAAATGCCTAGTGGTCAGCAGTGGCTCACACAAGACCGCCAAGGACAGGAAGGTGACAATCTTATGGTGCTCAGATCTCTCGACCAATAGTGTCACCCAAATATACATCCCTGAAAACACTGGGGAAGAGGCACATTGTGGGGTATATCATCACATCTCTGAACTCTGACGACCTAAACATTCGTCCATACGTGGTCACACAATGTTGCTGTTCACCGCCGGAGTAAAGTTTTGTTTTGAAAATGTTTGTATGGAGTCAAGTGTGGGGCAGCAACCACTCAGTGTGGGGCAGTGGGCTTCTGAGCCGGGCAATAAAGGACCCTCCTTCCTAATATGGGGTATTTGAGATGTAAAATTGTATACTCGCCTGCAGCCCTGATAACAGCCGCTTCTTCCAGGACAACTACAACTGGGGGCACAGGAGATGTGCCACACCTATACTGGGAGCTTATAAGCATTAGTTTTAGTATAAAAAAAATCCACCAGTTTAAAATATGCCGACCAACTGCTATGTATGCAATAAGTGACAGTTTCACTGGTTTAAGAAATGACTTCTAAGTGTAATAAGTTTTTAATCTACCTCCTGCGAGACCTGTTACAGTATGCTAAATCCAGAACGAATATTCACATCACTCCAATTTATATGTGCTCCAACAGATGTGTTGCTCAGAGTATGCTTCTATAAGGAAACAGCCTTGAAGGAGGGATCAGTAATTCTGCGACAAGATAATTATGCGACATAAAAATAAAAATTTTTAACTAGCCTCCCCCTGGTTGGAACAAAAAGTTAAATCGGTGCCCGAACCAATGTATAACAGGCTTATTTCCAGGGTGTGAGCTCACGCAAGGAAGCAGACGCTACACGCTGGCAGTCCTTTAATTCATGCGCACACTCTTTTCTTGTACAGTAAAGCCCATGCACAGAGACATGGGAGTCGCATCCCGAATCAAGGCTCTTTCTCTTAGTAGAGGTCCTTCCCCATTTCATTTGTACAGTGTTTTTCACGGATTTCAGTTCCTCATCTAGAATGACAGGGTAGCTCAGGATCATCTTGAACTGGGGATACAAAAGTTTTCTGTCAAATACAAGCTCTTCTGGGAAGAAGGAAAGTCAGTCAGGGACATCTTATGGTGCAGTCAGTCAAACACACACACACACACACACACACACACACACCAATGTGATAAAAGCAATACCCTTTCTCCACTGAAAATATCACTGTCAGCAAGTTCTTGTCACTGCTGCATAATGAAGTTTGTGAAGAAAATGGGCAGACTGATTTTTTTAAATGTTAAACTGGGTTGAGCTATGGGCTACCCCCCCCCCCCCACGTGTTGGATGAAGTTGGTGAAGAAAATGGGCAGACTGATTTTTTAAAAATTTAAACTGGGTTTAACTATGGGCTGCTACTCCCCCATGCGCTGGTGTGCTGCACGCCATGGCGTGCCAGACGTATTGGTAGCTACACTCTTGCTGTTAAGGGAAGGGGAGAGAAATGGCAGGGATGCAGAAATGTACAAAAAAATACGCCCATAAAAAAAAAAAAGCCCACTGTGATACAGTGCAGTGCTGCAGTCCATAGGGACAACATGGGTGGATTGCTTCTTGGGGGAGGGTCACGTGGAGGAAAAACAGTTCCACAGATGGAAAACATGATGTCAGCCCTTTTCTACATGCAAAACATCTGCAGGGCTCTGCCCATGCAGCCGTAAACAAATTAAAAGAATGTGTTGAACACTGGAATTTTAACAAAGCGCACAGGCTCGGCTTGCAGACAATGAACTTTTGTCTTTGCACAGCTCAGCAATTTTAATTCATTTGCACCACTCTAATAAATCTGCCACTGGCACCACCAGTGCTTACTGTCAAATCAGATGCACACAAATTATTAAAAACAAATGAAATTGCCTATGCATCTTTGCAGTGCGAATTATTCTGTACATCAGCAACCAATAAGAATATTTGCAACGACAGAAGGAAAATGCTTTTAGTTAGTTAGGTTATTGTTCTAGGAATTACTACCTTTGAGCCAGAGGCTCTTTTACAAAGGTTCCACATCAATTAGGTACAGTACAAAAAAAAGTTACATAGATAACACAACAATTTGTGCTGTGTCAAGAGCGAGAAAACATATACAAATACATATCAAATCATTTGTGCAAAAGGACATGAGATATCAATAATCACATTATTATTACAAGAAAGAGGTCATGCCAGATTAGGAGAAACAAAGAGGGAAAAAGTCCAGAACAGAGAGGGTAAGTGAAAGGTGTGGGGAGCAGACAATAGCAGGAGAAAAGGTTTCCAAACATGTCTTTGTCAACTAACGGAACAGGGTGGGTAGTGAGAAAATAGGAGGTTTAATCAGGGCAGTCACAGGAGCTGGAGGGCAAGGTGGAGAGAACAGCCTTGATTTGAAAATACCTAGAGAGGTGGAGGCAGTAATATGAGTGCTGAGGGCATTTAGCCAGCTGGGGGCACGATAGGCAAATGATCTTTGTCCCTAAGAAGTCCAGCATCGGGGGACTTGGAGAGGCTGGTGTTCTGATCTTCTGGTAAACAGGTGCTAGCGCTCGGGCATAACAGGTCTTGGATACAAGGTGGAGTGAGGCCCAGAGTGGATTTTTTCACCATCAGCAGGTAAGGTACTTTATCCGGTTTGAGAGTTGCAACCAACCTGAGTCAGCATAGAGTTCACATGTGTGGGTACATCGATGTGCACCAGTGAGCAGCCGACAGGCCTTATTTAGGGATGTTGTAATGCAACTAAGTGCTGTAGTAGTGGCAGATCTATAACTAAGCCATAGTCAACGACTGAGATGACAGAGGATTGGATGGCAGTCCTCAGTGCAGAATGGGTAAGGAGCTGTCGGTTCCGATACAGAATCCCAATTCGCTAATTAATAGTTTTTGCTGTGCTATCAATGTGAGGTGCAAAGGTTAGGCCTTGACCAAAGTTGATTCCAAGATATTTGAAAATTGGCACTTGTTCAAGGGTATTTCCCAGGTATGTATTAATGGTGAGTGGGACTTGCCCTTTCTTGTTTTGCGGGTTAGAGAAGAGCATGGATTTAGTTTTTTTGTGGTTTAGAACCAGCTTATGTTCAAGGAACCACATCTCAACTTTGGAAAAAGCAAGCTGAAGATTGAGGCGTAAGAGGTTCGGATCTTTATGAGTGGCAAGAATCATGGCATCATCGGCATAGAGGATTATTTGTTCAGGGCAGGATTTGGGGAGGGAGTTTAGGAAAAGGGTGAAAAGGAGGGGGCCCAGGATGGATCCCTGGGGAACTCCTGAGTGAACCGGTTTTGTGTCTGAGAGAACTCCAGCTACTTTTACAGATTGATAGCATTGAGCAAGGTAATTTTTTACCCAGTCACCAGGACCCTGCGAGAGCCCTAGGGATAGTAGTTGTTTGATAAGTAGGCCATGGTGTACTGTATCAAATGCTTTGGTTAAGTCAATGTAGACTGCTCCAGTTAGGTTTCCTTTGTCCATGGCATTGTGGATTGCTCCTGAGAATTCAAGTAGGGCAGTCGATGTGCTGTGCCCTTTCCTAAATCCATGCTGCTGAGTGCATAGGATGTTGTGCTTTTCAGGTAGTCTGAAAGTTGGTCCGCCTAGCGTTCAAGGGCCTTAGAGAGGTGGTAGTATTGATATCGGGTGATAGTTACCAGGCAGTGACTTATCACCACTTTTGTGCACCGGAGTGACAACTGTAGCCTTCCATTTCCTAGGGGATTGGCTGT
The DNA here is from genome assembly GCA_016271365.2 of Neoceratodus forsteri. NCBI lineage: Eukaryota > Metazoa > Chordata > Ceratodontiformes > Ceratodontidae > Neoceratodus > Neoceratodus forsteri. The sequence continues at coordinate 62,357,691 of CM057453.1, forward strand.
AGCAGAGGGAGAGACTGAACATTTTTGTGAGGGGGAGCAGTACTTCCTCCAGAGTGAGGGACAGAAGTTTAAGGTCAATAGTGTCGCTGCTTGCTCGGGACTTAGGAATGGCCTTCTTTACATATTTATAGACTTCATGTGCCTTTATTAGTTTGAAATGGAAGGGTGATTTGGTTGGAGAGGCAGTAGTAGAAGTAGAAATTGGAGGGTCAGCATCAGTGAAGAAATCAGATGAGAGGACACCACTAAGGTCCGTGAAGGTATCAGTTAGGGTGTTTGCAATGACCTCTGGGTCTAATGTAGTGGTTCCATCCACATTCATTATTGTGGGAGAGGATTTGGACTGCTGACCCATGATATTTCTTATGTTGTCCCAGAAGGATTTCCCTTCACCCCAGGAGTTGGAGAGGGCATTCTTGAAGTAGGAGCTCTTCATCAAGCGGATCTGTTTAGTACAGTGGTTGCGAGCCTGTTTATATTTTTGGATGTCCGACAGAGTGCCAGTAGCTCTTGCAGTGGCCCAGAGGTGATCCCTACTTTTGAGTTGTGCCAATAAGCTACGCCATGAGCCAGGGATTTGTGAGTGCTTTGATTTTACGCTTTTTACTGGAGCATAGGTGTCACAGGCAGTGTTGAAAGTAGTAATAAAGTAATCAAGGGCTAGGTCAACATCTTGAGTTTTGTAAATCAAGGACCAGTCTATCTGCCTAAGACAGGTCTTGAGATGAGTAAGGTTGCCATAAGGTAGGACTCTGCTATAGATGTTTTTGGAGGACTTACGAAACTTATTTGTCCAGGTACATATTATTGGAGAATGATCACTGAGCGAGTCAGGGAGAACACTTACATTGGTTATACTGGGTAGGGTGGCTGGTAAGGATCCAGTCAATGAGGGTGCTGGTCCCTGATTTGTAGTTTTTCCTGGTAGGGGAGTTTACCACTTGTGTTAAATTTGCTGCTAGGATAGCATCTTTTTTTGACCCTGCATCAGGAGCAAGCCAATTTATATTAAAGTCCCCAAGGAGAAGGAGTTTGATGTCAGAAGGTTGTGTACTTATGAACTCGAGGACAGCCTGTAGGCCAGAATCAGGATCTTTTGGTGGGATATAGACAGCAACAATCATGAGGATTTTGTTTTGGGCACCAAGTAGTATCTTGATAGGGAGGAGTTGCACTGAGGTTTCTGTGGTGGGGTAAGAACCAGGGAGACAGGTGAGGTAGTCCTTTATGTAGATTGCACACCCACCACCCCTTTTGAAGGTACTATCTAGCCTGAATATCTTGTAGCCTTGTATAGAGATGGCATGATCCAGAGTATTAGGTGTCAGCCAAGTTTCGACGATGGCAAGGATATCCGGGTTGTGTTGGCTGGCAAAGATTTGAAGGGAGGCCAGTTTTGGAAGGAGACTGCAGATGTTTAAGGTAGCAATTTTGAGCCCCCCCCCCCTCCATTTTGGCAGGCTTTGTTGTACTGTAGGAGACAGGGCCAAGATTTGAGTGGACACTTTCTGATATCAAGAGGAGGAGGAGGAGTAGGAGTTTAAGAGACAGTTGCAGTACTTCAAAATGCTTTTGTTCAGAGGACTTCAGCAACAGCACCGGAGAACTCCACAAAAAGTTTATATGTCAGGACCAACTGCACTCCAAGTTTAGTGAACTTAAGGCACTGCTACATAAATAAAAATCAGGTTTGAAAAACTCAGTAAGTGTAAGGGGGATACAAATGAGTCCCATTCTGCAGTTTGATTGTAAACTCCCGAGTCCCAAGTTAAAGCCCGTTTTCAGTGCAGCCAGGTACAGGAGCGAATTCAGTGCTTGCTTGCTGGCTTACTTGCAAGTTCAGAAATAGAGTATGAAAAACACATTTATGTGTGAGGGCAGCTCACTGCAGGATTTCCTGCCAGTACCCAAAGAAGACACTGTCACTCTGTCCGTCTGCAGCATAGCCCCTCTGCATAGCATGTCAGCCCCCCGTAAAGAATCATGTGCCCTTCACCCTTCCCCATTTGTTTCCCCTTACCTTTTTCCTCATGACTTTCTGGCAGTTGGTGCAGATCACATACTGGTAGTTCGAGTCGGAGAGCTGCTCATCGCTTTTGTTGTTCCTGTGGACGCAGCAGGACTGTGCTGGCTGGCTGTTACTCCGTACCCGGCTGACAGATACATGTCCTGGCCAAGCAAGATTCCCATTTCCCAGTCTTCTGCGCCAGCTGCTGCGGCGGTGGGGATCTCACCACTTAGCAGCTCGCATGGCATGGCTTCAGCAGCTTGCAGTGCCTGTCTCTGTCATGGATGGGTGTGATAAATTGTGAGCGCACACACTGTGCTCACCCTCTCTACACAGTCGCTACCTCTCCGTCCAACCCAGTGGTGTAGATTACAGGGGCCGGGGGGCAGGCTGCCTCTCCCCGGGCAAAGAGACCAGGATTTTTTCAATTTGCTCGCTTTTGTTGTTGTTTTTTTTCTCTTTTGGCTCTTGCGTTGGACCTGGCTGGGAGACTGACTGAGCAAGAAGGGGGGTCAAAGGACTGTATATTTTTTTAAATTACCGTTCATCCGACTCTTGTTGTCCCGACTTCCAAATATCCCCATTTTGGATTGGCTGCAAGCATGCTGTAACCACAGCAACATGCATTTTGTGGCCAATCAGAGAGCACTGCAGCCACAGTCTGGCACGCACCTGCATGGATGGAAAAACATTATGGTGCCATTTTTTGCCCAGTTGCCAGCCATTGAGAAGCCAGCACACTGCCACAACGTTTGTTGTCTGGTGGTGGGTTGGAGACAGTAGTTGGTCCACCGTGGGTTACTCGCTATCCGCCCATCAGTTGGAGGATTTCTCCTCTGTTGCCATCACTGACTCTCCAGTTCAATAAATCATTTCTCTCTCTCAGGTCCACATTGAAAGGCCTATGGCCCACCCCGAACACATACTGCTGTGGCGCTGCTAGTCCCGGGAAGGGACAAAGAGAGCTGAGGAGGAGAGTCATGTTGAGCTGCTGACTAATTGGGAGGGGAGGATAGAGCCAGAGCAGAAGGGGCCAACTGGCCAAGACAAGAGGTGAGCCGCAAGACTCGAGAGAACATCACACCATGACCTGCGATGAGCCTACAGGGGGGCTGCCTAGAGTGCCTGACTGACTGAGTGAACTGAAGCTGAGGTGAGATCCTGAAGTTCTTAATTTTTTTTTTCAAGTTAGCCCTGAGTCTGACTCCCAAGGCTGAAGAAGTGAGAAAAACAAAATCTCAAGTCAGTCAGTTTCGGTATTCAGGAGGAGCTGGGCAGAGCTGCTGCAGTGAAACCCGGGTGGGGGAGGTGGTGCTCTCACTTGGCCTGTGGCACTGCATTTCATTTTTGCATCTTTACAGCCATTTGCCTGACCGGGTCAGTCAAAGCCAGGCTCAAAGCCATCATTACATTAGCCTTAAGCCAAGTACAGTCTTAACATAGATACACAGATTTTGATGGCAGATAAGGACCTTGTTAACCTCTTGTGTGGGACTGTGTCAGCACCACAGCTGCAGCCCAGAGGGTGTTGCAGCCAGCAGCAGGTCTGAACACGTCTAGTAGCATGGGTCATGCTCACTAAATTTATTCCTTATCAGGTCAAATCCTGCAGATGTTTTGGCTCTGACCAGACCTGTTATAGCTGCTATAACACAATAGTTTACAGTGATTTTAGTGGTATTTTAAGCTAGTCAGAATATCTAGAGAATAAGATAACTTATTACAAGACATGATTTATAGCCTCACTCCAATAAGGATATATTCCTCTTTACCTGACAAAAGTGTCCTGTTTGAGCAAGCCGGCACTGTTGCACACGAGGTGAGGGAACTGATGCCAACATGCATAAAGTTCCATTGTTAAAGCTGAACATTACATAGGTGGGTATAGTTCTCCCACCTCCTGTATGACTGCATCTGCTTGCCCAGCTGGGACACCCAAATCAGGGATAGCTAACTTGCTTATATATTTAGTCCAGTAGGAACAGCAAAGTGGTAAATTGTGAGAACAGTGTGGCGAGTTTTGTAAATTTTTTGTTCAAGGTGAATATTTAATTAGATTCTGGTCCTGCTCATATTTTATCCTTACTTTTAACATGGTCAGGCTGCACTCTCATGCCTCACAATGCCCCCAAGGTGTGCATTAATCCACATTATCAGCACACCCTGTCATGTGTTATGCTTTCTTGTTGTTCCTTACAGAAGAAGTGCAGCTGTGGTGGAATGGCAAACAAGAGGATCTGTCTTCCCCTGCTGTGTCACTAGTCCCATATGTGTGTTGTCCTCCCACCCACTCACCCACCCACCCTGTGGATCACCGGGAACTGCACAGTGACTGGGAAGAGGGAGTGCTTGGGGAAAGGGAGTGCTCACGCAAGAGATAGAGACACACACAGACACAGGAGTGAGTGTGTGTGTGTTTGTCTGTTTCTCTCTCTCTCTCTCTCTCTCTCTCTCTCCATTGTGCTAAGAGTGCTGCAGATCTTATTTTATGTCATGCATTCGGTGATGGTTGCCCTCCCCCCCCGTTCAGTGGCAAGACATTCACATGTGTACACACACGGATATAGAGAGACAGCAGAGGGGTCTTCTCTAGCCACCCGCACTTGTTCCTGACTCCCAGTCCTGTGCTGGCAAAGTGTCTGTAAAGTGCCCCATGTCACTTACTTGCAGTACAGGACAGTGTGCCATTCTATAACTGATAAGTGCCTAAGTACATTGCAGCCTCGGCTGAGTGCTGCACACTGCATTGAGTCAAATGACACTGTTATAAGTGCAGCAAGTTTATTTGCTGTTCACGTGTCTTGCCGTACAGCAGCATTCATGGCTGTTGTCCCTTTGGTGCATCTTGTGTCCCCTCCTGCACCCACCGGAAAAATGTGTGCCCACCGTCAGCAAACATGAGTTCCCGTCCAGTTGCACAGCATTCCCTCCCACAGTATTCATGGCTTTTGGGACATCTCCATTATGGGGTGGGGGTGCTGAGGCAGACTGTAGTCCTGCGAGCTGTGCGGGTATCAGAGTAGCAGGTTGCACGTTTAATGATGCGCGAGGTGTTTAGATACCGACAGTGTCTCCACAAGTGAGCATGAATGTCAGAGAGAGTTGCACACTGAAACACAGTGACCGACAGTGAGGGTGAGAGAGACCCCCCCCACTCTCCCCTGACTGTCCAGTGCCACCGATGGTGGGACATGTCATGCAGGACTGTCACTCTCGAGGAGGTAAGTAAGCATTAAGCCAGGACGAAGGTGGCATCTAATGCTGGATTGATGCATGGTTGGGGGGGGGGCTGTGGCCCGAGGCTGGAGGCCGAGGGTGAACAACCACCCCACCATGCATCAATCGCATTACATGCCACCGCCGGAGTGGCTTAATGCGCTTGTAACATGGGCCACGTGACAGTGGCATCGCCAGGAGGGTGGCCAGTGTGCATTAGGGAACATAAGACTCGGAGTCAGTGCTATAACAAACCAGTTTTACTGCACTTTGAAATCACGGCAGACAACAATATTTACATACTGATGCGGTCAACTTTATCACTACCTCTAAGTACAGAACAGAGTGCGGCTGAGAGAACTTTCCCGAAATTATGCACTTCTGCGCAGGTATTACCTTCATACCCACTGCTGAAGGTCTCCGGTGCACTGTTCAGTCACCACGATCAATGCTTGGGTCGAGATTTGCATACAGCCACCGCTCACTTCCTCCTTCCTCCCGCTGACTGCTCCGACGCTGGTGTCTCTCTCCTCTGCTGCATGTGCTGGTGCTGACTCTCTGGTGGGGTCCCTTCCTGCGCCCAGCTATTTCTGCCCTCCAGTTTCAGTCACCCTGCGCCATAGTTGAAATTGACCGTGCCATGCACGGTGAAGTTGTGGCAGTGGAAGCCCGGCGGCGGCGGTGTGTACGCCACATTGGGCACTCTCAGAAGATCCCCAGACTCCTCGGCTTGAAGCTCTTCTGCTGTGTGCTCTGTGTGCGCCTGAGGCGTCTGCTGTTTGTCTGCGGTGGTTCAGGTCTGGCCAGGCTCCACATACCGTGCTGCCCTCCGACTCATGGTACTGTCCCCTGGAAGAGATCTCTCCGTCTGGAGCCTCGCTACTCTGCTTCGATGAAGAGGTGGGCTTGCTGTGGACTCCCGGTCCCTGTCTCGGGTCTCTGTGCTGCTGCTGCAGCTCTGGTTGTCAGTCGCAGACAGGATGTGCGACTACTTCTGTCTGTCTGTGACACTTGGGGACCAGTAGTTGCGGAGGCTGGTCTCGCATCTGTGCCCTGTCACCAACATTATTTCTCTCGATGCGAGACCAGCCTCTGTGAGCATCTACACAGCGGTGCTGTGCACACTGTGGTTAGTATACCTCCTGGACAGGTGGGCATTCTCTGAGATTTGGGATATCATATCTCCGAGATAGTTTCTGCCCATTGGCTGTCTTGAGAACCAGACCTGTTGCTTGTCCAGCCCTTCCTGTGGCAGACGGATGGGGTGCAGGTAAAAGGCTGGGGCCCCTTCTGGGCATCTGCTCACAAAGTCCTTGTACAGATCCACTGGGCAGAAAGTGCTGTAGGGCTGCGAGTACAGCAGTCCGCAGAGGCTCTGCCTGTTTGTCTCAGTCACAGAACTGCGGTTCTTGGTCGCCTCATTGAAGTCCAGTGCTAGGAACTCGTTGCCACCAGCATCTCTGTCAAGGACAAACGACAACTGGGTGAGCTGCCTCAGTCCCTCTCACCCTCTCCTAGCTAAGCCCAGCTGGATCTCAAACCATACACGCCTGACCAGTCCATAGGCTGTTCGAGGGTTCAGGGTGTCACTGTCTCGAATTCTCCGCAGGTCTTCCAGGGTTATCATGGGGAAGTAGGCTGCGACATCCTTCCCAGCTCAGTGATACCTCTTCGGTACTGCCAGAAGCACATTGTTTGCACTTCTGAATTCGGAGTCTGTCATAATGTTCATGTGCCTTCTTACCTCCACGCTGTTTATGTAGCGGTTCAACATGGCTCTTATGCCCACCAGGGAGCTTATGCTGTACTCCTCTCCCCCCTCTGCTCTAATGCTCCCGTAGGACTCCCTCAGTATCTATGCGAGCTCTGGCACTGTCACATCATGATGTCCATGGTCATGCTGTTCTCCTCAAGCCAGTCTGAGAAGACATTGCATAACCAGGCGGTGGTTTTGTCCATGTTCCGCTCAACCTTGCTGCGCTCTAGTGCATCCAGGTCGGTTGGCGAGAGATACTGGTGCCTCCTCATCCAGGTGTCTGTGCCCATCTCTCCTCTGCTTCTTTTGGCAGTCCTACTGCTGTGGCACTGCCCACCCCATGCTTCTCTCTCTGCTCCTCTACTGCTTCCTGTGCCCCCAGCCCAGTCTGCCTGCATACTGCCCACATCTGTGTGCTCTGCTTCCACCCTGCCATGGACCAGATATGCCGCCTCCATACTCTCCTGGCTACATCAAGCTCGTGCCTCTATCTCATCATGCCACTGGCTGCTGGTGGCCTGTCTTGCCTCTGTGACTGTTCCACTCGCTACTGCTTGTCCGTCACTGCCCCCGCTGCTGCCCCTAGACAATGATGATCAAGCCACTCCTCCATCGCTACACCTTCTGTTATTGAGAACCAGATGTCACTACCCTGCATCCTATGTCTATGTCACGCTCCCCTACCTCTCACTTCTGTCCGCCGCTGGTTCTTGCCCCCCTCTGCATTTCTGTCCCAGCGTACCTAGTCTGCCTGTCACTCTGCCTGTCTTGCCTGTGTTAGACTAGCTCCCCACCTGTACCCAGTGCTGCTAAGCTGGGGGACTGGCTCATTTCGGTACTACCTTATCGGGCACGGCATCTATCGTGGATTAATACCCGCACCACTTTTGATCCTGTGGTGCCATTTCACCAATTACTGCTGCCCATTCCACCTCTCTCATTAATGCCATGTTACAAGTGACAATGAGAGTGACAGTAGGTGGTGTTGGGTGCGTTGTGGGCAACGGGAGCACAGCTTGTAAGTTGGCTGAGAGACCTTCACTGTTCCCGGTACTGCATCCAGTGTATGCCAGAGATAGAGAGAGAGATTGAGATCGAGAGAGAGAGAGCAAGGGAGGAAGTTGATGGTACTTGCTGGGCTCTCTGCATGTGTGTGTCAAGCACAGAGTAGTGGCAGAGACAGACAGAGTCATAATGGAAACCAGTAGTGCTCAAGTGTTGAGGGGGCATTCTTCTTCTGTCAGGCACAGTCGTTGCCCATCCTACATGCTCCTCTGATTGACTTGGCAATAAGTGACAGCGTGTTCTGTGGGCCCCAGCCACCTTGCACAGAGATCATGGGAAGCGATGACTGGTACCTGTAGTGCAAGAGAGAGAGAGAGCCAGCAAAAGTGTCATGGGGTAAGAGGGAGAGGACAGATTGTCATTAATTGTAGCAACACACTTCCTTGACAGCATGGGGGGCACAGAAATGTCATGGGTGTTGGAAGTGTTATAGACAACAAGAGTGCCATGTGTTAAGAGGAAGAGGGAGACAGTCATTAATTGCAACTGCACACTTCCTTGACAGCATGGGGAGGGAGGCACAGTATAGCCATGGGTTTTTCAAGTGTTACAGGCAGTATTATGCACAGCAAATGTCACAAATCCTGGCAGTACTTTATCTGTGATATTGGTATGTGCATAAGTGAAGGCACATGTCTGCAGGCTGCAGTATTTGTTAGGGACTATTTTGCAAGGTGGAAGGATACAGTCCCTTTTTTGCCCTTTAAATGGCAAGAAAACACCTTTTCTGTTTTTTTTTTTTTTTTTGCTGTTTAAACAAAGCCCATGTTATAAGTGTGTTAACACACTCCAGGGTTTGCTGATAATGTGGATTAGCGTACACCTCAGGGGCTGTGAGGGCACTCGAGCTGCCCTCCCGTGCCTCACAATGCCCCTGAAGTGTGCATTAATCCACATTCTCAGCACACTCTGTCGTGCGTTAATGCTTACATCATCTATATTTTATCACTTTCTGTGCAGTACATAAATATGTAGTAAATTCTTTATTTTTGTACAAGAATAGTTGATCACATCACACATTAGGTCCATAGGGCCTATCTACAAGGTAGTCCTGTGTATATTAATGTATATTCATTTATGTTATTGTCACATTTTCCCCATTTCAGCATGAACATCCACAAATATTATTGATTTAGCCACTATAAGGTACTCATAATTCAGTGGATTCTCTTTTGTCTCTTTAACAGATTTATTAATGGGGATTTGATAAAGGACATAAAGTATGAGGATGACATAAAGAATATAGAGACATGGATTCAAGATTTTTGAAGTATATTGTATTGATGTTTTCAGAACAGTGCCTGACATGGGACAGAGTCTCTGCATAGTAAAATAAAATTGCAGTATGTATGGTGATTGTGTTGTCACAACTAGAGACAGTTTTTTATAAACATGAAATAGTTTTTGTATATACTGCAATTATCTAAATATGTTTATTACCCCAGGATCACCATTTCCTGATGAAGTGATTGGGATTGAAGCAACAGGAATATTTGTGAATAATAAACTGAAACATTTAAAAAGGCTTGATAAGTGGATGGCCAATCCATTTTCTGCATACAGTTCAAACTGTCCTGAGACAGCTCCCCCCACAACACACACACACATATAAAAGTGTGTTTTTTGCAAGGGGATAAGAATTACCTGAAACACTGCAGTCTTTGTATGTGCCCTGCATTACCAAGGGACCCCACAGAAAGGAGACTTTGTATTTCATGGGGTTATCTGACCATCTATTTGATTCACATTCAAAATATATAATAAATAACTGTACGGTATTAAAGGTGTAAAATAGGTGTGTAAAGTGTGAAATAAATTTGCGGCCAGAAAAAAGACTGACAGGCTTCCACTGGCAATGAAAGTGAAGTGTCTTGGGGGGTTGGGGTGTAAAACACATCATCTATCAGGATTCAGGGCATAACAAGTACATGGAAACTCAGAACTATGCCCCTGGTAACTAACACTGTTTGAAAGGGGTAAAGACAAACATTGGGATTGATTTTCCCACTGCACGCCTAATGTCAACCTTAGACCTCAATATTCCCCTAGCAAAGCATGTTATTGATGTCCCCCAATGTATACAATACTTTAAATGCCATACAAAAGCACAAATCAGCCAAATAATATATTAAATTGATGTGCAGCTGTGGCAGTTAGGTTTATGTTTTTTAGAAACACTACTCACTCTCTGCTGATGCTGCTGGAGAATCATCATGGGTGCTCCTTCATTCTCCACTCTAAAATAAACAGTGCCTGCCTTTCTGATGGTGGTGTTGGCCTGGAGGTCATCTGGAGTCCAGGACACAGGAAAGGGGTGCTATGGCAACTACTTTTTTTATTTCCTCAAGTCAGGGCAAGTTCTAGAGCCCCCTCAAAACCATCCAGTGACTCAACCACTACTACAGCCAGCCAAGGGATGCTGGGTTATCTATTTTCACTTCTGCATGGGACACTAGGAGAGGCCCATCATATTGGCGGAAGCCAGGTGTTCAATTCCTGCTCGTAGTAGATGCCAGAAGAGGCTGGCTGGGCTGGCAGGTGCTGTTTTTTTTTTGTCCCAGCTCCTGCAGGAGAACGGAAGAGGCTTTCTGTGATGGTGGATGCTCAGTTTTCTGTTCTTGCCTGACACTAGGAGAGGCAGGAACTGTTTTTTTTAATTTCTGCTTGTGTGGAACATCAGAAGAAGCCTACCATGTCAGCCAGTGTTGGGATTTCTATTCCTATTCCTGCAGGCCATGAGGAGAGGCCCTTTGCAGGGACTGCTTAGGGCCAGTAGGTCCATGGTGGGGGGGGGGGGGCACTCTATTCTATTTTGGACTGAAAGTTCCATGGAGTTGAAGGGGGCCGAATTTCTTTTGTAATTACTTACACAATTTACACAACAAAACTGTTTTTTAGGGCCCCACTGTTCACAACTGTCACATACAGCATACACTCAGCTGCTTTATGTCAGTCACAGTGCAATTCCATAGGTAAGTACTGCCAGGAACATTTATTAGACCAATAACAGCAGAAGAAAAAAAAACAGACAACATAAGTTAATAGTACTCTTACTTACAGCTGGTAGAATGAAAGTACAGTGAGGTCTCATTAATTTGAGTTGTTGGTCATTTTTGACCAATGAGTTGTGATAGCTACATCCTAGGTCCATGAAGAGGAGTGATAAAAGGATCTTTCTTATTCTCAGTATTAGGTATTAGCCAAAGTTCTTGATGTGGGACCAGAACCAATAACCATCTGATTGTTGTATTAGCCTCCTCACTTGTTAATCATTTCTATTGTACAACATAAATTGTAGTGAGAAAGAAAACAAACCAGGGGATTAGTGTAAGTGACACTGCCATGATAAAGCACCCTTGCTTAGAATCAGTTTAAGAAATGAAAGAGCATGCTAAGAATGTAAAATACTTGGGCGCTGTATAAAATAAAAAGCATGCACCTGTCATCCTGTTACACAACACCCTGCTTTACTTTATTCATGGCAGATGAGACATGCCAGTTGGGGTTCAATGACAAAAATTGCAGCATCATGAGAGTCACGTGATGCGTCTGGAGGTATAGCAGCCGAATTTTGGGTCTCCCCTCCCCGCTACATAAAACCACGTTTTAAAACGTATAATTTCGAATTTATCCTACCAGCCTTTCCTGTTTAAGAGTTCAGACAGTGTTTGTTTGCTCTATTCTGTTCCCTGAGCGTGAGACGAAATGGAGAGCTCGGGCCAGGAGCTGGAAGCTAAGAGACCGCGCAGGAGTTCATCACCGGCGGCTCCACAGGAGGAAATAACCCCAGCACAGATTTATAGTGATCTTATGACTATCAAAGAGGCCTTATTCAAACTGGTGGAGGAGGTTGCAGATTTCAAGCCAGCGTTAATTCAGCTAGCCCGTTGGGTGACGGATACTGAGGCCAGGATCTCCTCTATCGAGAGGAACATGGATAAAAACGGCCTAGCTATAATGGAGACAAAGAAAATAATAAACAAATTGGAGGACCGCTTGGATGACTTGGAGGGGAGAAGCAGACGCAATAATTTAGTCCTGTTGGGGCTTCCTGAGTGAGAAGAGGGCCCCAATACTATTTTATTTCTTCAAAAGCTCCTAAAGTCGTCGGTAGGGCCTTCGCCCAATGGGCCTGAATATATTATTGAGAGAGCCCATCGAGCCCTCAGGGCTAAGCCGCCACCTTCAGAGCCTCCGAGGCCTGTGATTTTCAAGCTTTTGAATTTCCTCGACTGAGAATTCATCCTAAAAGAAGCTAGAAAAATATCTGCTATCTTATGGGAAGGGAAGAAGCTTCGCATTGTTCCTGATCTGACCTTGAAGTTGCGCTTGGCCCGAGCAAGCTTTCGCCCTGTCACATCGAAGCTTTGGGCTGCGGGTATCAAACATCGCATGTTATACCCAGCTAAGTTGGAGATCACCTTAAAGGAAGGGGTAAAGCAATTTGACTCAGTGGAAGAGGCTTTAAAAGTACTTATAGTCACTTTGCCAGATTTGTTCTCAAAAGGGTGACTGTTGGTGTCCAACGTTTATTGAAGGCTCCCATAGTGCTGATGGTCAGATTTATTCAGTCCAGAGATGCTCAGGATCCTAATGCATTTAAATATGGACTAAAAAGGACACCTTTTCTTTCTTTCTGGAATTGTTATGCATATTTTTTTTTTTTTTTACTTCTGGCTTTGTTTGGGGTTAACTAGATGTCATCTAATTTAGATGTTCTATTATATGACGTCTCCATAGAAGTTCATTGGAACGAATTTTACACTCAATAGTCACTAGAGGGAGTATTTGGACTAATTGTATTTACAGCACCACCGGTGCATTAGATCTGTTATATTAATCTAACGATTATTTAGATATATCTATTTGATATATATAAGGTGAATAACCAGATACATTTTAGCCTGTTAGATCGAAGGGTGGGAGGGAGCTCTATTTTTCTTATATATAATTCCAAGTATTGTTTTGAGTTTATATTAGGAGCTCTGGTATTCAGTTATGGAGCTCCCTTTCTCTGGCTATAAATCATTTGTGGAATAGAGCTAGGGTAGAGGCAGGGCAGGTGGAATCATGCAGATCAAATTTTTTTTTTGGCTTTTATCAAAGTATCTGTGTTACTCCCTAGTGAGGCGATGCCTCATTATCGGATAGATTCTATACATTAACATAGATTGTAGGGGCTAAAATTATTGTAATAGGCTCATCATTGAGCAAATGTGCTCAAATTAATGCATATTCTTTCGGTTATGAGGGTTCCATTTTGATAGGACCCCAAAGCTTTGATTTTTCTTTGCTGAATAGCAAGTTTAAGATTAAGTTATCTCGGCTGTGGGGGCGCTTCACCTCTAGAGTGTACATGGACCTGAAATTTTGGAGTTGGCTTCGGGCCAGTGGGGTTGTTTTTAGTTGTAGGAGATTGAGCTTTTTGTGGAGGTTTATTAGTTTGGGGAGTTTGGGGAGTATGGGGGTGGGTTTAGGCAGCTTTCCAATCAGCTTTATATTTTTTTCTCTGAGTTTTCTATGGTTAGCAACCTGAACATTATTTCCTGGAATATAAAAGGGGGGGAAGATAATATGAAAAAATATGTTATATTAAATCATTTGGTGCATTACGATCCGTCAATAGTTTTTCTCCAAGAAACTCATATTCCTCCGGAGCAGCTTCATCATTTAAAGAAAAGATGGGTAGCTCAGGTTTTTGGAGCAGGGATTTCCCCTAGTAAAAGGGGGGTAGCCATCTTAGTAGCAAAAGGGATTCCTTTTTTTCCATCAGAGATTTTTTCGGACCCCAATGGAAGATATGTGATAGTTACAGGGAATTTGGGGGGAGTTAACCTAGTCCTGGGATCTGTTTATGGCCCAAATCCAGAGTCACCTTCCTTTTTCACGCAGTTGGCAGTGCTTATGGCCCCTTTAGCAGACAGACCCGTAATTTTAGGTGGAGATTGGAATTGCGTACAATCCAACCGTTTGGACTGTTCGTGGTCCAGAGCTGACCGCTTGTCTCCCTCTCAAAGAGCATTAGTGGAGTTTATTTCTTCATTGGGCCTTATTGACCCATGGAGGACGATCAACCCTACTACCAAAGAATTTACCTTTTATTCTCCCGTTCATAGAAGTTATTCCCATATTGATTTTTTTTTAGTTAGCCACCAAGTTTTTTCTTGTATCTATGAGGTTACTATCTCAAGTCGTGTAATCTCGGATCACTCTCCTATTGGCTTTCGTTGCCGCCCTTTGTCAGCTCCACCTAGATCTTATTCATGGTCCTTGAATAATAGTTTGTTTAAGGACCCCAAATTGCTAGACCATTTTCGATCCTTTATGTCTCAAACAATTATGTACAATTGGGGCTCTATTAGTGTGGTGGACAGGGCTTGGTCGGCCTTGAAGGCTACATGGAGAGGAGAGCTGATTAGACATGCATCAGTTCGTAAAAATAAAACAAAAAGTCTTCTGGCTAACTGTCTGGAGAAGATTAAAGCCTTGGAGATTATGGGAGAAGATTCAAGATCCCTAGACCAAAACAAAGAGCTAGCTACACTTAGGGCTTGGTATGCGGGGACTCTGAGAGAAGGAGTTGAAAATCGGGCTTCTAGACTTAAGGCCTCATATATAGGGCAGGGCAGCAAAGCAGGTAAAATCTTGGCATGGCAGCTAAAGCAAAGATCATCGGTAAAGAGTGTGGCTGGGCTGAGACATCCGAGTACTAATAATTTAGTCTCGGATCCAGAGGGCATACTAGCTATTTTTTTTGATTTTTATAAAAACCTATATTCCAGTACACTGCCCCCCCTCGACGGGAGGGTTGGGATGAGGGAGTTTTTGGCAAATATACCTTTTCCTGTACTTCCAGAGGTGAGCAGTCAGAAGCTAGAGGCTCCCTTCACTCCCAAAGAGATTATTGAAGCTATTGATGCTCTTAAGGTAGATAAGGCTCCTGGACCTGATGGGTTCTGACTTGTTTTTTTAAGTTATTTAAAGATCTTTTGGTACCGTTATTGCAACAACTTTTTACTTTTTGGCATGATTGTGAGATACAGGACCCATCTTTGTTCAAGCAAGAATTATTCTTCTACCTAAAGCAGAAGCCTCCAGACTTGGTTAGTAACTATAGGCCAATTTCACTACTCAATGTAGATATCAAAATTTATGCTAAGATCTTGTACCCAATTAAAAATATATGGCTAGATTTAGTGAGCTCGGATCAGGTTGGATTCGTTGCTGGTCGCTCGTCAGCTGATCATTTCAGGAAAATAATTTACTTAATCTCTGCATCTACGTGTCCGGATATGAGCGTCTCTGGTTTCTCTAGACATGAGAAAGCTTTCAATAGGGTGGAATGAGTTTTATGTTCCAGGTCTTATCTAAATTTGGGTTTCCTGAAAATTTTTGAGATATATTCGGGTTTTATACACCGGCCCTACAGCAAGAATCCAGTGTAACAACCTGATCTCAAATGCTTTCCCCTTATGGCGAGGTACCCACCAGGGATGTCCCCTTTCCCCATATTTATTCAATCTATATTTAGAACCACTAATTAGGGCTATTAATAATGACAAGCAAGTCCAAGGGATTTGTATAGGGAAGTCGGAGTATAAGTTATCAGCCTTCGCGGATGATTTATTATTGCATGTCCGCAATAGCTGAGAATCACTTCCCCATTTATTCCGTATTATCTCTGATTTTAGTAAATTTTCGGGTTACTATTTGAATAAGAGTAAAACAATGGTTCACCCCTTATCTCCGTACCTGCAACAAAGTTGGTGTATCTCTTTAGGTTTGCAATGGCAGCCTAAATCCTTGCTTTACTTAGGCATTCAGATCTCCAAAGACTTGTCAGGTCTGACAGATTTAAACCTTAAGCCATTAGTTAAGTCTATTAAGGAAAGCCTGGAGAAGTGGTCTAAGCTTCCGCTATCTTTTTGGGGGAAAACTAACACAATTAAAATGATGATTCTACCGAAAATTTTCTACGCCCTCTATAACCTTAATGTATACCTTCCCAGGTCTTTCTTTAACCCGATGTACAAATATTGCTCTGATTTTCTGTGGAAGGGGAAACCACCTCATAGAACTTATAGGAAGCTTACTTATTCAAGGAAGGTGGGAGGCCTTCAGCTTCCGGATTTTTATATGTATTATCTGGCCAGCCATGTTGCTAGAGCGGCTCTATGGATGTTAGACTCGGATGAGGCCTAGGTAGGACTTACGTTGGATCGGTTGATGGCTAACAGCGTTAATATAGATTTAGAATCTTGTTTATATATTCCATGGTCCAAGGTTCCCGCTAAATTGAGCGATACCCCCGATGGGGTGGGATATAAAGGCCCTCCATCAACTATATTCGTTTTTAAGAATTTCTTGTGTAAAAGATATAACACAACCTCTCTTAAGGAATCCTAACCTTATGGTTGGGAATCAGCTGATAAGGAGACATGTTGGCAAATTCCTTACTAACCCTAGGGTAGCTGATTTTGTTTCATTAGGCTCAGTTATTTTGCTCTCTGCTCTGTTGGAGAAATTTAAAGTTCAACCCAATGAACGGTTGCGGCTGTACCAGATCCAAAGATGCATTAGTTTCCTCCTTAGGGGGTCTAAAGGAACCGATGAAGCTGGGGAACTGATGAGGAAGATGAGGGATTTGTCAACATCTGGCAACTCAGTTTCGAAATTGTACAAACTAATTTTAACTAGGAGAGATTCCAATATTTCACCAGTCTCCTTTTATTGGGAGGCTAACCTGTCTTTGGGTTGGCCAGAAGAGACCTGGAGTAAGATATGGTCGGATTTATATATTTATGTCAAGCAAGATAGATTAAGGGGTCTTCAGTTTAATCTTTTACATAATCTCTACCTTTCTCCAGCTAAACTTTCTCGGATATACAACTCTAGTTCTTCAGAGTGTAAAACCTGTGGCTGCCCTGTTGCTACTACTTATCTACAAGCTATGGAATGTCCTAAGGTGGTCAAATTTTGGGATCTGGTGAAACAGTGGTTGGGCCCCTACTCCAAAATTTCTAAATATTTTAATGCTGAGGTTTGCATTTTTGGTATGTTTGCTCACATCTCGGTGTTAGCTCATAAGTACCAAATGGCTCTAGTGGCCTTGGTGACGAAGTTACTTCTCCTCCGCTATTGGCATAGCGACCAATTTCCTTCCTACAAGGAATGGTGGGATGAGTTTCTAAATGCTCTAAATACGGAGAGGTCAGTGGCTAACTTCTTTAACCCAATTAATAAATTCAATGATTATTGGGATAGTTTTTTACAGTGCTTGAAAGCTAAGTATGGCTATTAGATGGGCTGGGAGTTTTTCTCATCTCTCTTTGGTTTTTATTATATTTTGATATTTTGGAAGACTCTCCTTCCCTCTTTAGTCATGCTTGGCAGGAACTCGGACAATTTAGCGTTTTCGGTTCCCCGTGCAGAGGTAACCAAGTCGAACGATTCTTAGGTTAATATTAACTCAGAATGGTCACAGTTATTAATTGTCAGGTTGCTAACATATCCAGGCTTATATTTAGGTTTATTTATGCCTTCTTTACTTTTTATATAGGATTGCCGCCTTAGGTTGGGGAGGGTAGGGTTGGTTTGAGGCCGGGGAGCTTTTTTTTTTTTAGGGGGCATCCTCTTTGATGTGTTGTGACTTACTTTATCCTCCAGTATGTACAGCCAAGAGGCTATTGTTTCTTTGTTGTTTGAGTATTGTAACGTTGTTTGTTATAAAATAAAATTATTTGCCAAAAAAAAAATTGCAGCATCATGCACCTAGAGCATATAAGCCCTAATGCTGAGTATTTGATGGGGGGAGGCATTGACAGTCACTAAACAGAAAGGGTCCTTGGGGTTTTTTTATCAGAGGACCTTAATGTGGTAATGCAGTGTGACAAGGCTGTGAGCAGGTCTAGTAGGATCCTAAGGAGCATAACAAGGGGTATCTCTGGCAGGAGGAGGGAGGGAGGTGGTGCTGCAACTGTATCACCCCTGGTAAACCCCCACCTGGAATACTGTATCCAGTTTGGGAGATCACACCCCAGATAGGACATAGACAGGATGGATGCTATCCAGAGGAGGGAAACTGAAATGGTGCAGAATTTGCATGGGAAGCCCTAGGAGGAGAGACTGAGGTCATACACATTGGAAGAAAGTAGAGGAGGAGAGTGAGAGAGGTGACATGATCGAGACCTCGGATACCTCACAGGGGTAAACAGGGTGCAGGTGGGGAGTCTTTAAATGAGGTTAAACACTAGGACCAGCAAGCATGTGATGAAGTTGGAGGAGGATGTTCAGGAGAGCTGTGAGGAAATACTCTTTCATAGAAATGGTGGTAGATACCTGGAAGAGACTGCCAGCAGAATTGGTGGAGGCTAGGATGGTGGGGATCTTCAAGCATGCATAGAATAAACACAAAGGTATATTTTTAAAAAAGGCAGGGAAGGGGAGGGTGACCAGAGACCAGATAGGGACTGGTGAGGTAGACTAGACAGGGAACACTTGGGCAGACTGGGTGGGCCAGGTGGTCCTTTTCTGACAACAAATTCTATGTTACTAGTGGCTACTATGTGTTTTCTGCACTCCCCCCCCCAAGGTTCAGTACTCACAGCAGGGCTGTACTGATGTCTTAAATCATGTGCTGGTATATTTATTTTAGTATAATTGGTATAGTTAGTAGATGGAAATTATAGAGGGCCCTGCAAAGATGTTGCTCAAAGCTGCATTTGTAAAACCCTTAAGAGGAGGCTAGCACAGTTCAATGTCTAGCACAGTGCTTGTTCAACGTTATATAAGTGTATATCTCAAATGCTAAGTGCAAAACACACTTTCCCCTCGCTACATAAAACTGTAAGAAAGGGCACAACACTGTATCAAAGTACTGGGGCATTACATGTAAGTAAAGAAATTAAAACATACTGCAGGGACAAAGTCTCTTACCTCATTTTCAAACTTGGGTCCTATGCTGGTCCAATGGTGCTCCTATAGGTGCCTGATGGCCATTCCTTTCCCATAGTTATATCCCTATGCAAATTAAGGACTGCTTGATGAAAGAGTTAGAGATCAGGTTAAGGTGGTCCTTGGGCAGAGCATCACCCCTAATTAACCTTATTTCAGAAAATGTTCTGCTCAGGTTTAACTTATCATTCTGCATTTAAAAAGTATACACTGTATGTCTGTATACTGTATATGTCTGTTTAAGGATCCCAACCACTAGGTGTATGTTGTAAATGAAATCTGTTGTTATCCCATGAATATGTAATACAATGTAATAAAAAAATTCCAAATATGGTTTAAATTCAAATAGTTATTAGCATACCATTTAGAGTATGTAGTCATATATATATATATATATATATATATATATATATATATATACTATATATATATATATATATATCTATCTAGGGGATACATGATGGGCATGAGGTGTGATATGGCAAATATTGTCACTCCTGCAGAGTGAGCTCTGGATATCTCCACGAGTGCGAAGCCACGGTGAGATATCAAGCTCACGATGTGGAAGTGACAATATTCTCTTAACTGCAATCTGCCATCATGTCGACTCATATAATAGGGCCAAGAGTTTCAGAAGTTTTGTTATGCTGTCTCGTGTTCTGTTCCTGTTAATGTGTTTGCTCATTCTGTGTGTGAGCTTTTCTGAATGGGCTGGCAGTGTTATAAACTTGAGAGACACATGAGTGTGTTTTGCAATGCTAAATGAGTTAGTTTCAGATAGGAATGAGAAACATACTTTTGTGAAGCTGTATTTAGCAGTCTGGCTGCAGTGAAGTTAAAAGCATCACAGTAATTGTAATGAACTGAGAGGCAGAGTGTCAGAACAGCTGATACTGTTTTCAGTGGTAATTAAGTTAGCTGCAGGCAGAGTGTTCTGTGAAATTGTGCTCTTTAGGATTCTGGCTGCAGTGAAGTTGAAATTGTCACAGTAATTTTCATGGGCGAGAATCAGAGTTTGAGGAACAAGTGAGAGTGTGTTTCAGTGGTAGTTGAGTTAGCTGCAGGCAGTAGTTTAGACTGTTCTGTGAAGCTGTGCTGTTTGGAACTCTGGCTGCATCAAGTTGAAAGCATCACAGTAATGAGCTGGAAGTTGGGAAGGGGGTGGAATAGGTGTGTTTTGTAATGCTCACTGAGTTAGCTGTAGGCAGCAGTGAGACCTCTCAGGTAGTTCTGCATTTGTGTCTATGGTAACAGCACAGGTGTTTCTTTCATGCTGAAGGGAAAGCTGCCTAGGGTGATGATATCAGTGACCTTTTGTGACCTGTGTGTGTAAATGTCTCATATCATCACAGTAGAGCAGAGGGTAAAAATATCACACTGCAGTGGATGATACGCTGTTTTATCTCACTCATTTACCACTCACCCCTATTGTATATATATATTTATCTATCTATAGTAAACATTCATTGCACCAAAATGTTATTTTCTTAGACATGCAGGGCGGGATATTCAGACTGTGCCAGGCTGTGGCGGAAGCCTGGGCGCAGCGCGACTTGGATGAGCAGGGGCGTTGACAGGGTGAGATTCAACAGAGCTGCGCCATGGTACCGCATCATTGAATATCACTCCTTGGCCACCCGCAGTGTGCATGGCACAGTGGCACTGCACCAGCACAAGTGGCCAGAGTGGAGCAGGGGGATGCACAAGTACAAGTGCCGTTGCGATAGGCGCAACCACCGTGATATTCAAAAGTGCACATGCAAATGGTGCCATAATGTATACAAGACACAAATGGGGCCATTTGCATGTCATTATGACCCCATTTGCATGCAGGTGTGCCGATCCCCAGTGACTTACGACTGGCGCCCTGCCAGGCTGCAGCCGTCGGGGACTGACCCCCCCTGCACATCGCAGCAAAGTGCCCCAATGCCCGATCGTGGGCATGTGTATATGGAGGAGAACGTCCAATATCCCGGGTGGTCCAGTGGACTGCTTGCAGCCCGATCGCTGGCATTTGTAGATAAAATAATAGTCCCATATCCCTGGTGGTCCAGTGGACCACTTGCAGCCCGATCTTGGGCATATGCAGATAAAATAATAGTTCTATATCCCTGGTGGTCTAGTGGACTGCTCGCAGCCCGATCGCGGGCATCAGTAATAGCACATGACGAACCAACCCAACCCTGGTGGTCCAGCGGTACCCCGCTCCCCACCTGCCCACTGAGCCCCACCGCCCTGCTCCCCCCTGGTCAGCGGCGGGTGGCAGCTCCCCACCCACTTGTTGCCCTGCCGCCCGCCGACTGACTCTGTATGGTAGGGCTGTATGCCCACTGGTCCAGAGCGTGAGCCAATGGGTGTGTAGCCTGTACCGTACTACACAGTCCAGATATGTGAATGTGGATCAGTCACATATCTGGACTGTATGTATGTGTCGACTGCCACATTGGCTCTTGCTGTCCAGTGGCGACAGCCTACCATACAGAGTCAGTCGGCGGCAGGCGGCAAGTGGTGTGAGCTGCCATTCACCACTGATGGTGGGGGGAGGCAGGGGTCCCAGTGGCAGGTGGGGAGGGGGGACCGCTGGACCACCAGGGTTGGATTGGTGTGCAATTATTTATTACTGACACCCGCAATCGGGCTGCGAGTGGTCCACTGGACCACCAGGGATAGTGTTAACTGTTTAATACATACTTATGCTCGTGATCGGGCTGCAAGCGGTCCACTGGTCCACCAGGGATAGAGGACTGTTAATCATGTATACATATGCCTGCGATCAGGCTGTGAGCAGTCCACTGAATGACCAGGGATATAGGACTATTACATTTACAACTTATGCCCGTGATCGGGCTGCGAGTGGTCCACTGGACCACCAGGGATATGGGACTATCCTTTTTCTATGTATGCCTGTGATCGAGCGGAGGGGGGTGCCGCCATGAAGGTGCAGCTGGAGCTTGGGTGGCCACCCACAGGTGGCAGCTGCCATGTTGCGCCCTGCAACACGGCAGCTCATCTGTGGGTGGCCAGCTGTTGCTCCCTTTTTTTTTGGCTCACCTGTGTGCAGCACAGGTAGGGGTTGCGCATTCAAGGGCTCAGCACATCCCGGGCCGAATATTGGGATGTGCAGAGTATGCATGGGCACACCCCCCCCCACCTGCACCGCATACATTACTGATGCACTCTGGCGCATCGGGATTTGTGCCAGGCTCAGTCCCCCTTTGAATATCATGCTGGGGCGCATCAGTGGGTTGCGCATGGCGCAACTGTGTTGCACCATGCGCAACCCTTCTGAATATCCCACCCACATTTTTTATATTTCAGACTAATCACAATTCCTTTATCCACAAATTTTTTAACACTTGTAATTCATGTGTTTTCAATAAAGATAAAATTGTTGGGTACCAAAAGTTTTATACATATTCTAACCTGTACCATTCCATCTTCTCTTGCAAATATTGGCACGATGCTCTGGATTGAGGCAATCTAATTAATCTCAACCAAAAATTTAATTTTCTTGTCTCCATTCTAGCATTTATATTAATTATACCAAGTTGAGCTCTTATATACGATGCTGGACAAGAAGTACCAAGTCCCAGTGTTTTCCATATCATTTTATAAAGAGAGACAGATAAACATTAAAGCATTTTATTGTTATGTAAATTCAAAACAAAAAGTAGATAACAACTTAGGACCAATTAAAGGGAAAATAAAGTATTAACCAGAGATACAGAAATAGCAGAGGAGCTTAACAAAATATTTGCTCTCTATACCAAAATGAACATAGCCTAATTAATATCCCAAACTCAGGTAGAAGAAAACAGCAGATTAATGAGGAGGAACTCAAAATCCACATAAGACATTTAATAACAGACAAAGCTGAAGAGCCAGGTGGCATAAATGCAAAACTAATCAAAGAACTAAGTGAATAAATAGCCCCTATCTTACATAAATTATTTACACAGTCCATAAATACAGGGGAAATACCTTAAGCATGGAGAATAGCAGATGTGATACCAATTTATAAGAAAAGAAGTAAGGGAGATGACATAATGCAGTGTGCCTGGTGCTAGATCCGAATTCTTGCTCCAGCCACCCAATCAATTCATTTGTTTATTTTACTAGTTTTAAAATGGTTTAATCCCTAACACCTTGCTCGGAAGACTGCTAAACTCTTTGCCTACTGCCTGCAAGTAAGAATTCCTAGATGGAGGTGGAAATGCAGAAGGCATTACCAAAACATACCCCTCCTGCAACACCTGAAAAAGGCCCGAAGAAGCCTAGAGCCTCTAGCTCCGTGGACCTACTGGGGAACCTCCCGTTCTACTCCGGATTTAGAGCCTCTTACCCTGGCTGAATTTAGACCTTTCAAAGAAGAGCTTCATTCGCTTACCTCGGAGGTTAAATCCATCTCCCAAGCATTAGAGGACATTTCTCGATGAACCTCTGACTCAGAGGCATGGGCCAGCTCTCTGGAAAAATGCTGGAATAAGATAGATCCTGAGGTGGTGGCCACCAGACACAATATCGCAAAGATGGAGCAGAAGGTAGAAGACCTTGAGGGCCTCAGCTGCAGGAATAACGTGGTCCTCATTGGGCTCCCAGAAGCTGAAGGTCAGGATGCCATCCTCTTTGTACGGAAATTCATTGAGAAAATAGCTGGGCCTTCTCCATTTGGCCCCAAATATGTGATTGAGTGTGCACATAGTGCGCACAGACCAACTCCCCCAGATGGAGCCCCTCTGAGACCATTGATCTTTAGATTCCTAAATTATCTAGAGTGCCAGCATTCCTTAACAAAAGTAAAAGAATTGCAAGAGGTCTGATTGGAGGGAAATAGGATACGAGTAGTGCAAGATCTCCCTGCTACCATTCGACAACATAAGACGGCTTTTCTTCCCCTTGTGTCTAAACTCATCACTGCCGGGTTCCAATTTAGCATAAACTATCCAGCGAGGCTCCAGATCTTAATAGCAGGTACTTGGCAAACTTTTGATGACCCTGAAGTGGCACGAACAGGGCTCAAGTCCACACTGCCAGATCTCTTTCGGGACACCTGAGCTGACCCTGTGATGTTATGTCATATTCCCCAGAAAAATAGAAGGGTATGTCATTTTGCAAAAAGAGTGTCCCGAATTAGAAAAATAATGGGCCTAAAACAGTTCAAATTCTTGGAATTTCATTTTATTTAACTTGCTCTTTATATTTGGCTACATCCATTGTTCAACTGGAACTGTGAGTCATTCACTTTCCTTGAGATATTATTTCTCCTGCCCTTTCCTGTGCATATCATGGCTAATAGCCAGCGTGAAGCAGAAGTTTTAGCACCCAAGCAGTTCATTTCTTGGGTTCGCCCAAGGCAGTGCACTACTGTACACTACCAACTTTCTACCAGGGCTGAGATCATACTTCACGGCGACCACCAGAGGGAGCGTATCGCCCTATTTCCAAGAAGCTAACTGTGGCCTGTGAATCTAAAGTAATCTTGGCTTTAATGTTTGACTTTGCCATTTGGATTAATGTTAAATAGTGCTTATTTTTTTGAAGTTTCCTTTTAGGATAGAACACTGTTAAAATAAAATCTTTTTGGAGCTTCTGATTGGACACCTTCATGAACGATCGGATCTGAAGATGGCTCCTTAGCATAAACCGAATATGGGAATTGTGGGCTTGTTTATGGGTTGTGATTGTTTTTGAAATATACAGTAGTAGGCCTTTTTTATTTTTTTATTTTTAACGATCTGTATATACAAGATGTACTAGCTGTTTATATTAGACTGATAAGAACCCCATATAGTATTCGAGTAGAGGTTGTATCCCAACTAAATAACATAGGGGATTTCTTTCTGCTCTAAATTTATGTTTTTGCTTTTGTATGTTTCTCTGCTGTAAGATAAAGATCAGGGAATTATTGTGGGTGGCTGGAGGGACAGAGCAATAGTATAGAAGATCTGCGGAATGAAGTTCGCAACAGTTAGGGGATATGGGTGGGCTGGGTTGGTTCGAAGGCATACACCTAATTTTTCGTTTCTTGATGGGACAGGGGGTCTGGGGAGTAGGACAGAGGGGGAAGTGGGGAGGGAGAAATGGAGGCATTACAACACAGATTCATGATGGGACAAGTTACTGGCAACCCAGATAGCAACTCTGGATTTCATGCTCAACTCTCTGCTTGCCATATTACATGGCTAAAAACCTTAGATTTGCTACTTGGAACATCAAAGGGGTCAGGCAGGAAGTGAAACAATAGAAGATATTAAAGCATCTGTCATTATTGGCAGCTGATATTGTATTTATACAGGAATCTCATCTGTTGGATTCCGAAGCCATTTGGATGAGGAGACAACAAGTGGGTCAGATATTCTCAGCTGAGGGCTCCACCCAAAGTTGTGATGTCATGATTTTAATAACCAGGAAAATACCATTTTCACTCATACAAATGGTCAGAGATCCCCAGGGCAGATTTATTTTTGTTCATGGCACAATATATGCAATGAACGTCTTACTGGGTAGTATCTATGGGCCCAATGTGGACACTCCAGAGTTTTTCACGCAGCTGGTCAACATTCTTGCCCCCTTTCTCTCGATACCCATAATGCTAGGAGGGGACCTGAACCTCGTATTTGACCCCATTTTAGACCGTTCTGGACAGACCCGTAAGGGTCTTTCTCCAGCACAACGAGCCCTCCGTGAACTTAATGATCAGACTGGTCTATGTGACATTTAGCGGGTGCTTAATCCCATGGAAAGGGGTTATACCTTTATTTTCCCAGTTCATAATACCACATCTCACATTGACTACCTACTTTTATCTCAAACACTATTGTCTGGGGTATTGGAATCTTCCATCCAACCTGGCCCCCCATCTGACCACTCTCTGGTCGTGTGTTACCTCTCCCATTTACCTCTTCCCAAAAGAGAAACATGTTGGAAGATCAACAACCAGCTGCTGAAGGATCCTGAAATGACCACAACTCTTTCAAAATATATGGAACAATTCATCAGCATTAACCACAAATCTATAGCCAAGCCAGGCTTGGAATGGTGTGCTTTTAAGGCTTACATTAGAGGTATCCTAATTGGTCTCAGCTTTCATAGAAAGAAGAAAAGAGAACAAAAACATTTAAGCTTTCTCTCCCAAATCCAGACAATTGAAGCTACATTAAATCCCCATTCCACAGAATCCCTCAGACAGGATCTAACTAAAGTAAGAGATGAGTACCTAGAGATCTTAAGAGAAAAGGCAGAATTTCCAATCCTGAGGACCAAGGCATCATATACAGATCAAGGTGAAAAAGTAGGGCAACTATTAGCCCTCAAGATAAAACAACAAGAGTCTTCCAAATGCATACCATCGAACTGTTCTCAAGAAGATGACTCACTGAAAATATCCCCATCAGACATAGTCACTGAATTTAGTAACTACTATAAAAACCTGTATAGTTCGATGTCTGACCCAACCTCAGACCAGGCCCTAGATGAGTTTCTGGCTGCATCCAACCTACCCTCTCTCTCCAAAGCTCAACAAAGGGCACTCATAACTTCCATTTCCCATTCAGAAGTGGCAGGAATCATTAACAGCCTTCCCCTTGACAAAACTCCAGGCCCTGATGGATTCTCGGCCAATTTTAATAAAAAATTTACAGAGCTGATAATTCTTCTACTATTGTCACTATTTCAGTATGTTTTGCCAGGAACATCTGTGGACTCAACCCTCTTCGAAGCTTTAATTGTTCTGCTACATATAGATGAAAAGAACCCAGAGCTAGTTATAAGCTATCGCCCAAGATCCTTATTAAATCAGGATACTAGCATTTTAACAAAGCTTTTAGCTGATCGTATAAATGTTATTCTTCTGGATCTTATTGGCCTGGAACAGGTTGGATTCATGAAGGGGATGTCTTCAATTAACCATCTTCGAGTCTTGCTGCATATATTCTCGGTGTCCAGAGATGCAATTTTTCCAGCTGCTTTGGTGTCTCTGGATGCCGGGAAAGCATTCAACAGAGTGGACTGGAATTTTTTATTTCAAACCCTTAAAGCCTATGATTCCCCCCCCAATATTTCAACAATGGATACAAGCACTGTATCATTCCCCTTCAGCGAGAGGAATGGGTAATGAAGCAGTTTCCAACCTTTTCCCATTGCAGTCAGGTATCAGACAGCGTTGCCCCCTGTCCCCACTGCTTTTTAATCTATATTTGGAGCCCCTCATCTGTTGACTCATGAATTGTGGGAGGATCTAAGGAATAACCAACTTGGATCAGGAAATCAAGGTTTCTGCTTATGCAGATGACCTTCCTCTCCATCTGTCCAACCCATCTGCTTCTATTCCTCCCATGTTAGAAATCATTGAGAAATATAGTCAGTTGTTCAACTATAAGCTAAAGATAGACAAAACCATAGTATTTCCCCTCAATCACAAGGTTCTCAAAGGCTCCATCACTGAATTAGTACTATCTTGGAAACAAGACTCCTTTAAATACTTGGGAATTGTACTGACAAGGAACTCAGTATCCATTCAGAAATTGAATTTGGATTCCCTGGTTAAAACCATCAGTCAAGATCTAGATAGATGGTCCAAACTTGTACTTTCCCTTTGGGAAAAAACTAATTTAATTAAGATGAACGTATTTCCTAGACTTTTACAGCCTCCTAATTTACTTAATATTTGGTTACCCCTCTTCTGGTTCAGAAAATTAGGGCTCATCGCAAAATTTATTTGGTCTAATAAACAGCCTAGAATAGCTTACTACAAGCTTGCTGCCCCTAAAGCTAAAGGGGGCTTGTGCCTCCCCCATTTAACCTTTTATTATTAGGCTAGTCATTCCACCAAATATCTCCGTTGGTTGTCTCCACCAGATGAGGTATCCTCCTCTTCCTTCTCACCACTCTGGCTTAGAAGTGAACTAGCTCTTATGAGAGCCGGTGGTCTATCTCCAGCTACACTTCTATATATCAAAGCCAGTGCTCTCCCTCCCAGACTTAAAGCATCCCTTATAGCAATCTCCGTTAAAGTTCACACCCAGTTGTGTAATTTCCTTAAACATAATCACATTCAAGATTTAACACAGTCCATATGGGGAAATCCAAATTTTAAGATTGATAATTAATTGCTTAATGTTCACTGTCTGCCTCTCTTGGGAGACGGACAGCTCACCCACTTCAAAAAAGAAGAGGATACCTGGTTTTCTACCACAGAAATTTTAAACAAATTTGATATTCCTACCCAAAATGTTTTAAAAATGTTTCAATTAAGACACTTAATCCTGAATGTGTTGGGAGCTGCCCCCCCTCCCCAACTGGCCACACTATCCTTCTCAAAAGAGTTGGGCTCATTAGTAGGTCTCCAACAAGCTGTGTCCAAGACTTATGGGATCTTATATGATTGGGCGTGCCTGGACTGCTTTGGCCCTATGGCCTACTGGACTCCTTTTTTCCCTAATCTGGAGTTAGACGGGCCAACATTATGGCATAATTGCCACAAGTACATCACCCAAGACAGACTGTGTCTCACCCAATTTCATATATTACATAATTTATATTATTCACCACAGAGATTATTCAAGTTTGGTCTCCTGTTGTGACCTACTTGTGTCTGCTGTCAACAAGAGGATGATTCCCTGTATCACATCTTTTGGACTTGTCCCAGTGTATCATCACTGTGGTCTAATATTCGACAAAGAGTGGATCTTTACTAGGCCTGAGCGACCTGTTTATCCAAGAAATCTGTGTATTGGGAGATTATTCTGGGATATCAGTGCTCAACCACAGGTTTTATATGGCTCTTATTTCCACGTCTGTTAAAAAAGTCACACTGCACCATTGGAAGGACAGTGAACATATTTCTT
Source organism: Neoceratodus forsteri (assembly GCA_016271365.2). Classification (NCBI taxonomy): domain Eukaryota; kingdom Metazoa; phylum Chordata; order Ceratodontiformes; family Ceratodontidae; genus Neoceratodus; species Neoceratodus forsteri. The sequence goes on from CM057453.1 coordinate 62,386,534, forward strand.
ATACTGAATGGCTTAGTGAGCTACTTGCGAGCCTCAGAACAGAAAAGGCAATAGCAAGTCTCAATAATAGGTCAAAGAAGCAGATGACAGTTTGGGACCCCTTACACACCCTTTATTCCCTATAACGTCATCATGCCAATATCCAATTATCTGTAGGTACCACCTAATTTCAGGTATCTGTGTTGGGTAGGGAGGGGAGGGTTTCTTGTGGGGTAGGGGTTGGGGTGGGGAACAGTTCCATCATGCTGTCCAATATATTGTTGATGTACACTGTTTCTTCTGGGTCTGTTCTCTGTATTGTTAAAACTCAATACAAATTTAAATTGCGAAAAAGCAAAGAAGTAAGGAGACGCCAGGTATAGTCTAACTGCAATACCAGGGAAGATAATTAAAAAATCAGTTAAATGAATTTTGGAAGATTCATGTGAAAAACTGGAAATGAAAGACAAGCTTCAGCATGGTTTCAAGGCAGGCAAGTCATGCACTTTGAGTCTCCTTACTTTCTCCAAATCGGTCAGTAAAGACTTGGACAATGGAAACGCTGTAGATGTCATATTTTTGTATCTGTGCAAAGCATCTGACATGGTGTCACACAGCAAATTAATTGAAAACCTAACACTGCTGGGAATAAATAATGCAGTCATAAAATGGATAAGAAATTGGTTAATTCAACAAACACAGAGGGGAAGAATGAAGAGCTGCTGTCCAAGTAGGGTTCAGTTACAAGTGAAGAGCCAGAGAGAGATCAGTTTTGGGCCCAATATTGCTTGAACTGTTTATAGTGGAGCTAGGTGAACATTTATGTAGTAATTGTGGCAAATTCTCAGATAACACAAAAACAGGTGGGAGGGCAAACACGAAAAAAAGAAGTAAATAAAATTCAAACTGATTTAAATAACATTGTAGAATGGGCAAAAAAAATGGAAAATATAATTTAACAACAATAAATGTACAGTGGTGCATCTAGGGAAAAACAACATTGAAACAGTTTATTACATGAACAGAATTAAACTGAAATCAACAAGTGAAAAAGATCTAGGGCCATATGTTACTGCTGACTTAAAATCAAAGAATCAGGTCAATTTAATATATGCTAAAACAAACCACTTAATGAACACTATTAAAATACACTTTACACATAGATCAGAACATGCATTACTACCACTTTACAGATCATATGGTAGGCCAATAATAGACTACAGATCACACTTTGGGTGGGCTAAATATCAAAATAGACAAAAATCAATATAAAGCAATGAAAATGATTAGGAGACTGGAGCATTTATCATATGATGAGGGATTAACTCATTTAGGACTTCACTCACTGCAACAGCATAGAATAAGGGATAACATACTATCTTTGTTTAACATACAAAATGACTGGGACTTGATGAAAATGGAATTTGGTTAGAGGACAAGAAACATGTGAACTAAGACATCACAATAAACAACTAAAAACAATACTACTTAAAACCAACACATGGAAACAGTTTTTCAAACAAAGGGTGGTAAATCTATGGAATAATTTACCTTATGACTTAGATAACCATGAAAACATCAATCTGTTTTAAAAGGGTATTGACAACTGGCTGCAGGAGGGAAAACACAAACCATCTATAATATGAATTGTGAGATGGGCAAGTAGGCATAAATTGTCTAATCCCATCTCTAAAACCACAGCATAAACAAGATTCAAAGTATTAGCCAGAACTAGTTAAGTTGCCTGCAGGTAATTAACAGGTTTATTATTCTGAAAGTCTGCTTCAGACCTTACTGATACTCTCATCACTGATATCAACAATGACATCTAACAGTTTCTCTCATACTACATAAACTGTAGTGAGAAAGAAAAAAATATTTTTCACTGGGGATCTAACTCAGGCCCCCTTTAAATACTGACTTAGTGCTTTACCACTGTGTACCATCATCACCAATGGTGAAACATAAAGTTTCTGGACAAGAAATGCTTGCAAGGAGAATGCACATTCTGCATTGAATTAACCCTTCCCCCATACACAGCTGCAGTAGAATTTAGTAATGAACATTTTGTCAACTTTTATTTATTTATTTTTTTTATCCCCTGGACACCCAGTCTGCCCCATCCACCTCCTCTCCTCCAGCTCCATCACCTCACCATCTCTATGATTAACCCATCTGATCCATTGTAGTGCCCCATGGATTAACATCCCCAACCCATGGCAGAGCCTCCTGGGCCCATGCTAAACCCAGTAGGTGTTTCATTTGGATGTGGGTAGGAGGGGGCCCAGTGGGTGAATACAGAGCCTACGAGGAGAGACAGGTATCATCCTGCTGACCAAGGGTTTATCCAGTTTCTCTTTAACCTGAAACCCGTGGACGCTCCGTAAGGGAGGCAGCATGACAGATGCATGAACATGTGGATGTCTTCCACAGGGAGTGTCCCCCACCCAGAAATGCTGCTCCTGGCTGTGTCACCACACATGGTCAGCTAGGTGGCAGTATCACAGCACAGCAAACAACCTTCTTCCTCAGGGCAGGAGATCATCCATTGGGATGCTTAATCCTCCTCCCCCCGGCTGACCACCGAGTGGCTCTGGCTTGCTCCTGAACCCAGGTGCTGCATGAAGGCAGGAGAGGCATGGATGCCTCGGCTCTCTGCGCCACCAGGCCAACTAACATTTTTTCAACCTGAAGTATAGCTTCCCACTAAGTTGAATTCAAACCTTGGCAAGCCTCAAAGAATCAGATGGAACTAAGTAGTGTTGTGCAAAATTGAAACATTTCACCCATGAAATATTTCGCAGAATTCCCGCATTTTGTGAACTATTTCGCTGGGTGAAATGCAAAATTTTGCCCGTGGAGCAAGCAAGAACTCACCTGCAAACTGGCAGAATTCACTGGTCACGGGTGAAATTTCACCACCAGCAGGCGAAATTCCATAATTTTGCCACGATGATCAGCTTTCTTTCTTGGTGTCTAGTGGTCCCCACTCCCAGCCACTCACTGGCCCAAATTCTTTAAAAAAAATTCTCCTCCCTGGTGTCTAGTGGTCCCCCCCTGGCTAATCATGGCCAAAATTAAATAAACCCCCCCTCCTCCCCAATTATCCTGAGTCTTCATGTCCCTCCCAACTGAGTCCGAATACAAAATTGTATTAAAAAAAATTATAATAATTAAATCCCCAACTCTCTGGTGTCTAGTGAGCCCCCGGCATCAGATGCACCACTCCACTCCCCAGTACCCCAATCGAGCCACTGGCACAGCCCTCCACTCACCTCCATTGCCAGCAGCCCACTGAGCACTTCAATGAATGAGTGCGTGCTAGCACAAGCACGTGCTCATTCATTGTCAGACAGCCAGTGCTCTCATTGCACTCCAATAGTACTGAGAGTGCTGGCTGTCTGAATCCAATGAATGAGTGCGTGCTTGTACAATCACAAGCTCATTCATTGAAGCTAGTTGGCCTGCCGGCCATGGAGGTGAGTGGAGGGCTGTGCTAGTGGCCTCATCAGGGTACTGAGGAGGAGCATGGTGGGCGTTATCTGAAGCCAGGGTGGGGGGGGTCCACTAGACACCAGGGAGTTGGGGATTTAATTAATTATTTTTTTTAATTCAAGGTCAGATTAATTTTGTACTCATTCGGGACATGACACAGGGTAATTGGGGGAGAGGGGTTATTCAGTTTTGTCTGTGATCAGGCTAGGTGGGACCACTAAACACCAGGTAGGATTTTGTTTTTAAATGTGGCTGGAGAGTGACCCGGGGTGGGGGGACCCACTACATGACTCTAAAATGTGACTTGCAAAAACTGGTCATTAGCACACGAATTCACCATTCAAATACTTACGAAAACACAGGTAAAATAAGACTTTTTTTTTTAAACAAACTTTATTGATTTTACAATGTTAGACATACAAACATATACCTGGTCAACCCAGGGTACACAGTCCCAAACTGACTGTGTAAACTATTTACATCCCACCCAACTTCATACATTTCGAATGGAACCAATTTTCAAACCATTACTTTATTTCCAAACCCTCTATTATGTGACATCCCTATGCTCAGAGACAACCTGCTCCAAATTGATATAGCCTCCTTACCCTTGTATCTACCATTAAATGATGGGTCTCCATCACCGGTTCCATTTGTGAGACATTCCCTCTATAAGGTGGGTCCCTTCTAAATCCCCTGGAAAGAGAGAGAGTCCCCATCCCCCCATATATCTTAACAGACCTTGTTCATTATTCTGCACACTTGTGGTTAAACCCCAGCATCTGGAAAACATTTATTCATATTTTGCTATACAACAGCCTTATATCACATTCACCTACTTCTTGCCACAGCATATCATTCTTATGCTACTCACAATCTGACAGACAGATCTGTGTCTGGACCGTTATGTCCTGCAGTGAATAGATCGCCTCTAGTGTTGCCCACCTCTTAAAATATACCCTTTTCCTCCCCTCCATATACAGATGCCTCTTTATTCTACCCAGAGCCACCATCATATCCCTCACCCAATTATCATAAGAATAAACAAGATCATCCTTCCAATGTTGTACCAGGAAGGCTTTAACCACTGCTGCCATCAAAGCAACATGATACTTAGGCATAACACCGGCTATTCTTGTAAAATCTCAGCACACATATTTCTGGTAGTATGAATTCTGAGTAATCTAGCGGGTCCATATGTCATTTAATTGCATCCCAAAGAGGCAGTATTTTATTACATTCCCACATCACATGCAGAGGGTCACCTATTCCTTTCACACCTGAAACACAGGTCTGTCTGTCTAAGTTTTCTATCACATAGTCTTACAGGGGTAAAGTACAAATTAGAAACAATGAAATATTGCATACACTTGTGTTTAGGTATAGATGTATACTTGCTGCTTTTCAGATATTGTTCCAAGCCAAGCTCTGAGGAGCCATCTTATTGTCCCAATAAGAAACACTTACAGGAGAATTCGGACCAATATATTCCAGGAGCACCTTATATATTTGTGATAGAGAGTGTGATTTCAAGTCAACTGCCCTTAGCTTGTCCCAAGTAAAGGAATTATCTGTAAAACCCCCAAGCCTCTTCTGTACCCCTTCCATCATTCGTTTAAGATGTAGTCTGTGAAAAAAGGGCATTCCTTCACAACAATTCCTTAGAGGTAAAATAAGACTTTGGTTGAAACTTACTACAAGTATTGGCTGCTTCACTATTATGTAATATAAGGCTAGTGATAACATCCAAGCTGAAGGGCAGGAACCTGTAGTTAGTGAGTAGCTAATAAAATGGGTCAGTTGCTGAGTAATTGCAAGGTACACTTAGTACTAGAACTCACAGGAACCAAGCGCTTAAGTCAGGTAGCAGGTGCTAGCCCAAAATTACACCCAGCCAGGAAAGCACAAGTGAAAACACTCCAACCCATGAAATCAAGAAATTAAGGCAACTTTGTAAGAGTGATGAAAATATTTATTTTAAGTGCATGCTGAAGGTACAGCACTAGGAACCCCAGAACTTCATATTTAGGTCCCTCAAGAAGTTCATTTTCAGCTTATTGACAAAAGTGTGATTGTCAATACACTGATTTGGACTAGTGAAAGATTAATGGTAAATGGATGATTAATCCATAAGATTCAGAAAATTATTGACCACTTTCCAAAACTTTTTTGGATCAGCGGTAGAGGGATTGAACCTATTTTGGAAATAGGCTGCTTTGGATGCCCTAGTACTGTAATACCAGTGAAGAGATTACATAGTGTACTATAGTTCTTTCCATCAGCAGGTGCAATAGATCATTTATGTCTGGACCAGGCAGCATCTCTTTGACAGAAAAGATCAAATGAGATCTCTATTAATCTATGAGACATTGACCCTTCTTACTGAAGACCACCTAACAGAGGGGTGCTTATCATAGACTGAGATAAAGATTCTTTGAAAATTTACAAAGGCTATCTCAGCGTCAATGGAACATAATAATATAAGGTTACAGTAAACATCACACAAATCACAGAAAAGAAGATCCACAATATTAAAAGTTTGTACAGAAGGATCTGTCTAGGATAACTCTTGATAGAGCCTTAGTGGTCCAAATCTTTCATACACAATATATCATACACTGACCACTAAGGATGTTGCAAAGCAGATCAGCTGCTACAGTTATTTGATGGTGACATGAGCAGCACCAGGAGATGCTCAATTGCAGTGGGTGAAATTGAGGCAAAATTTTGCTGCAATTTTACAAAACATTTTGCATGGCGAAATTGCCTATGTTGCAGAAATTTCACAGGCAAAATTTTATTTCACAACATCCCTAAAACTAAGTACGTTGACTGGAGCAAAGTAACAGTTTAATATTTTGAAAGTCTGCGTCAGATCTTAATAAAACACTTATTTCTGACATCAGCAATGACGTCTAGCAATTTCTCTCATATTTCTTCAATTGTAATGTGAAAGAAAAATGTTTACGGGGAATCAAATTCATTACTACTGGCTTAGTGTTGTACCACTGTGTGCTATCATTTCACATGGTGAAATGGAAGGTTTCTTGCCATGTAACCCATACAAGGACAACACACATCCTGCATTGAGTGAAGCCCCCCCATTCACGCTGCAATGGAATTTACTAATGAACACTTTGCCAGCTTGAAGTGATGCTTCCCACTTAGTTGCACTCAAACCTATACAAGCCTCAAAGTATCAGCTAGAGCTAAGTAAGCTGACTGCAACAAAGTAAGTGCCATATTCTGAAAGTAAGCTTCACACTTTACTGAAACTTTTATCACTGACATTAGCAATGACATCTAACATTTTCTCTCATACCACATAAATTGTAGATGGAAAGAAAAAAATGTTTTTACTAGGGATCGAACCCAGGCCCCATTCAACTACTGACTTAGTGCTCTACCACTTTGTGCTATACCAATAAATGGCATTAAAATCTAGACAAGCCTCAAAGTAGCATCCATAACTAAGTTGATTACAACAAAGAAACAGTTTAATATTCTAAAATTAGAAATCAAAGATCGGGATAGGGGCTGTGAATGCCTGGCAAAAAAAAAAAATACTGCCTGGGCAAAGGCACAAGTCCCTGGCCCTTCTGTCAGTCTACATCCCCATGGTAAGAATCAAACTGTCCTTGAGTGCTATATTAAATACTTCAGGCAAATCAACCAAAATTGGGAGTGCACAATATTTAAACTAGCAAATGGGGAGAGGGGTGCAGCACCCCATACGTCGAATGGGAAGAACACCCCTCCCCCCTCAGCTAGTGGTCAAACAGGAATTCAGCAAGTTTGCCGTTCATTTGCATCACCAGGTAAGAAAAAAGGTTTGCCTCCCCATACGACGCACAGGAGTAATGCCAAACTTCACCCAACAACTAACACACCAAAATCTGGCCAATGGAAAATCATGTACACAAATGCTCACAGCCTGGAAATAAGATCCCAGACCTGCAGGCAATAATGTCAGAGGCTAAACTGGACATAGTAGCAATTAGTGAGGCGTGGTTTGAAGTAACCACGCAGGAGACTTCAGTACCTGGCTATGTATTGTTCAGAAGACCGAGGTGCAAAAAGGGGAGGAGTGGCCTGTATGTTAATGAAAATATCAAAGCTACAGAAATTCAGAATACACATAAGGAGCCAGAAGAACTGTGGGTCACCCTGGAAACAGGAAATGGGACAGCCATAAGAACTGGGGTTGTCTACAGGCCCCCAGACCAGAGGAGGACATAGACACATTACTGTTAGAAGATATACAAAACATGACAGCTAAAGGGAGGTTCTGATAATGGAGACTTCAACATGCCAGATACAGATTGGTCAATACCAGCAGGAACATCTGCCAGAACTAGACTCATAGTGGATTCCCTGCAGGGGGCCTCAAACAACTGGTACAGCAACCCACAGAGACAGGGCTATCCTAGATCTAGTACTGACTAACAAAGAAGGGATCACAGATCTCCAGGTAGAAGGTCACCTGGGGACAGTGACCATCACATGGTATGGTTCAATTTGGCTACTACATCTAAATCATCCCATTCCAAGGCAAAAATATGGGACTTCAGAGGAGCTGACTTTGATAAGATGGCCAACAGAGTTAAGCTAGCCCTGGCAAAAGAAACACAGGTGAGGGGTACAGGCAAAGTGGGCAAGCATTAGGATGCAATACTTGAAGCAACATCCCATTGTGTTAGACAGAAAAGGAAGTGCAAAAAGAAGGAAACCACTTTGGTTCTCAAATACAGTAGCAGAAAAGGTCAGAGCCAAAGGCTGGCCTTCAGAAAATATAAGAGAACACAGCGGGATGAAGATAGGGAGGCATACCAAACTGCCTAAGGAAACAGGGAAGGCAGTAAGGCAGGCAAAGTCCCAAACTGAGGAAACACTGCTACGAACAGTAAATGAAGGTGACAAGACTTTCTATAGATACATTAGTGAAAGGAAAGTCCAGAGGGTATTGCTAAGCTTAATGGAGAAAAGGGAGCATGTGAGGAGGAGGACCCTGTAAAGGCAGCTATCCTAAATAGATATTTTGCTCAGTATTTACTGAAGAAGGTAGGGCAGGGCCCACAGCTCAACATCATGGACACGGGGGGGGGGGAGGTGAGCACTACTCCCTTCACAAAAGAAAGGGTCCTACAAGAGCTTGCTAAGCTCAGTGTGGATAAGGCAATGGGACCTGATGGCATACATCCCAGGGTACTTAAGGAGCTAAAGGAGGAACTAGCAGAGCCATTAGCAGAATTGTTTAGTGAGTCTCTGAGCACAGGAGAGGTCCCAGAAGACTGGAGAAGGGCTCATGTGATCCCGCTCCACAAGAGTGGTAGCAGGGAGGGCGGGGAACTACAGACCCGGTCAGTCTTACCTCAGTAGTGGGCAAGATTATGGAGGCACTCCTTAAGGAAAGGATAGTGCAACACCTGGAATCCATAGGGGCACAGGATCCAAGACAGCATGGGTTTACAAAAGGAAGGTCCTGTCAAACTAATCTCATAGATTTCTTTGACTGGGTAACCAGAGTGGTGGACCAAGGGGGAGCAGTTGATGTCGCCTACCTTGACTTCAGCAAAGCTTTTGACACTGTTCCACATAGAAGATTGATAAATAAGCTGGGTAGGCTCGGGGTGGGTCAGAAGTTGGTCAACTGGGTGGCAAACTGGTTGACGGGCAGAAAACAGAGAGTGGTGGTAAATGGTATACAGTCAGAAGAGATGCAAGTCACAAGTGGGGTACCTCAGGGATCAGTCCTGGGGCCAGTCCTCTTCAACATCTTCATTAATGACCTTGCAGATGGACTAGAGGGTAAGGCTTGTCTGTTTGCAGATGACATCAAGATCTGCAACAGAGTAGATGATCAGATGGGGTGGGCAGAATGAAGTGATCTGGATAAACTAGCAGAATGGTCAGAAGAGTGGCAACTGGGATTTAATGCAAAGAAGTGCAAAATCATGCATATAGGAAGAAAACCCTGAAGCTACCTATTGGCTGGGAGGAGTTGCTAGCAGTCACAAAGGAAGAAAGAGACTTGGGCATCATCATCACTGATGACCTAAAATCATCAAAGCAGACCTCTAAAGCAGTAGGTAAGGCTAGGGGGTGTTAGGGTGTATTAGTAGGGGTATCACAAGTCGTAAGAGGAGGTAATAATCCCTCTGTACAAGACACTGGTTAGGCCCCATCTGAGTACTGCGTGCAGTATTGGAGGCCACACCTTCACAAGAACATTAACCAAATTGAGGCAGTCCAGAGAAGCAACCAAAATGGTGCAGGAACTGCATCAGAAGACATATGAGGACAGATTAGCGGACTCAATATGTATACCCTTGAGCAAAGGAGGGAGAGAGGTGATATGATCGAGGCATTCAAACACCTTAAGGGCATAAACAAGGTGAAAGAGTCTAACATGTTTAAATATAAGAAAATAGCAGGACAAGAGGACACAGCATGAGATTAGAGGAAGCCGATTAAGGGGAATGTGAGAAATTCTTTTTCAGAAAGGTGGTGGATGCATGGAATGGCTTACCACAAGAAGTGGTGGCTATGAATACAGTGCAGGGCTTCAAACAGGCATGGGATAGGCATAAGGGAGCAATACAAATGACTATGAATAGATAGGCCACTGACAGAGCAAAGGCCGATGGCACATTTATAAGGTAGAAAAAGAAATGGGCAGACTGGATGGGCATTGCGGTCCTTATCTGCCGTCAACTTCTATGTTTCTATGTTTCTATGCATAGCCACCAGTGATTTCAAAATCAACTGGGTTGCTGTCCAGCTCTAGCCATGGGGCCAGGATTGCCAAACTGTTCCTAATACAAATGGTCACATAAACCACCAGAACCAACTATAGAACTGGGACCATGACACTAATCGACTGGGTTCTGGTAACTCACCCTAACAGGGTTAAATCAGTCAAGGTTCTGCCTGATACCCTGAGTAATCACTCCCCAGTGCAATGTGTATGGACAGTCAAACAGCCCAAGCCACCCCAACTCATCACAAACTGGGTCCTGTACAAACGTAAGCTTCAAATACCATCTAGCCCTAACTGACTGGAGTCAGATGCAATTCCTGATACCTATTCTGCTCTTGAATTTTTTGTCCCTGAATTCACCAAAGTCTATGACAAATTTGTGCCAATCAAAAAATGTAAGGTAAGGGGAACACCATCTTCCTGAATCACCCCTGTGCACCTTGCTTTCATGAAAGAAAGGGACAGAATGTGATCAGTGGCCAGGGAAACTAGGTCCCATGCTTACATCCAAAAATTTAAAGGAGCAAAAACAAATGCACCAGAGAGATAAGACTGGCTATATCAGAATACTTCATGGCACAACAAACACTTAATTGGGGAAATGGGAAAAGATTTGTGGAAAATGTTTCAGAACCTCTGGGCAAAGGTGAAAAAACACCCCCCGAGAATACTCATGGTCAATGGGAAAGAGGTCCTTGAGCAAGGCGTGATTGGTAGTGGATTCACTTAAACATTCACAGATCTCAGTGCTGTGATGCCGGATATGCAGGACCAGTCCATCTCTGTGGGTCCTGATCCTGAAGCTGGTTTCTTGGAGGATCCCAACCTAAGGCATCTTAAGTTTTACTTCAGGACTATATCAGTTAAAGATATCCTCAAGTATGTAATAAAGGTCCTTGGCAATACCAGAGTGATGGGGACACACTAAACATACAGTTAAGTTTCCCTGGCTTTTGATGAACTCTCCCTCCCCATCTCAAGAAACTTCAACTTATCTCTTTGGTACCCCCAGTCATCAGGGAAGGGGAAAGCTATACTGGTCATATCTGTATTTAAAAATGGTGGTCATTCTGATATAGCGAATTACAGACCCCTCTCAATTCTCTCCCCACTGTCTAAGGCCCTGGAGAGAATTGTGTCAGACCAGCTAGTCACACACCTAAAAAAGTATGAACTGCAATGTGCCCAATAGCATGGTTTTAGGAAACTCCACAGCACCACACAGCACTAGTAGAATACATCAACTACATGAACAAGGCCCTTGATGTTGGTAATATGGTGGGAGCCATTTACATTGACTTAACAAAGGCCTTTGATTTGATCAGCCATATGCTACTACTCAGTAAGCTCTTTGGCCTTTATCTGTCTAAAGACTCAGTGGCCCGGTTCCAAAGTTATCTATCTGAGCACACACACAGAGTGTGAAAATTGATGGCTCTCTGTCTGAGAGCCAGAGACTATCCTTAGGTGGGTCACAGGGCTCTATTCTGGGCCCCATCTGCTTTGGCCTTTTATTAACCAATTGCCTGATGCCTGGCAGCTCATGTTTCCTGTATGTATGCAGATGATGCTGTCATCTATGCTGAGAACATTAACCTTCACAACCTCACCTCTAATCTCCAGGTAAATGTAGTGTCCTTAGAAAAATGGTTCTCTAGTAATAAAGTAGCCCTCAACTACAAAAAACAAACAACAAAACAAAACAAAAACCATGCTTTTTACCCGCAATCACATGAAGAAAAAGGTCTCCCTCCCATTAACATCCTCAGTAACAAAAGTCTAATAATGGATCAAGTGGAGACATTCAAATATCTTGGGGTAGTGCTGAATGGCACTCTATCCTTTATCCCCCATGTGGACAACCTGGTGTCCACTGTAAATAGAAGGCTGGGTACCCTATTCAGAAATCAGAACAGCCTCACTGCTGAAGCCAGGTGACTGACTGTGTCTAGCTCCATCCTTTCCCTAGTGGACTACGGACTACGGACTACATACCTATGTAGCTGCGAGTGACTCTGAATCGAACAGGGTCATGGTGATATGCAATACAGCTTGCCACTTTGTGTTAGGAGATGACAAGTGCACCTACAGTTGTAACCTTCATTTGCTCACCAACTGGCTATCCCTTCCCAGTAGAATAACATTTCAAATCTGTCTACTAGCCAAGAAAGCAGTGATGGCCCAACACCCCCCATTCTAAAAAACTGTTTCCACCAAGTATGTAACCAGTATAGTACAAGGCGCATGGCCAGGAATGTCCTTGAACTACCTTCCTGCGGAACTCAGCTGGGTAAGCGTTCCTTTGCCATTGGCTGCAGGCTGGCTAAATGAACTGTTGGAATCCATGTTGAACCTCCACAAGTTTGCCCAGTTCAAAAAATTCCTGCAGGCTGCCCTAGTAGTTAAGTGCGAGTGCAATTTGTCATTGAACTAGTCATAATCATCCTTGTTATCCTCTACTGCCTCTCTAGCAGCCTGCTTCTGAAACACGCTCTTGTTCAGTCAGCTATACACTTGCACAACTTACTGTTTCTTGTTTTGTTAGACAAGCTTTCCCTCCAGAATGTGTTCATTTGCCCTGTCTTTTATTTAATTGTAACAACTACTGTAATTCTATTTTATCATTTGTTGCAAAACTTGTAACTCTGATGCGTAACCTTTGTAAAAGAGCACTTGTGCTCAAAGGTGTCATTGGAATCTTCTAATAAAAAAATAAATAAAGTCTGCTTCATAACTTACTGAAACTATCATCACTGATATTAAAACATTTCTCACATATTGCCTAAATTGTTCTGAGAAAGAAAAAATGCTCTTCACTAAGGTTTGAACCTAGGCCCCCTTCAACTACTGGTTTAGTGCTGTACCACTGTGTGCTATCATCTAACATGGTGAAACAGAAGCTTTTTTTGACAAGTAATCCATGCATGGAGAATGAACATCCCCTGCATTGAGTGCAGACCTCCCTCCCATACACAGTTGTAGCTGAGTTTACTAATAAACATTTTGCCAGCTTGAAGTAATGCATCTCACTTAGTTACATTCAAACATAGAAAGGCCTCAAAGTATCAGCCAGAACTAATTAAGCTGACTGCAACAAAGTAACTGTTCACTATTCTGAAAGTCTGCTTCAAACCTCACTGAAACTCTTATTATTGATATCAGTAATGATGTCTAACAATTTCTCTAATACTACATACATTATAGTGAGAAATAGAAATGTTTGGCACTGGGACTCAAACCCAGGCTTGTGTAGATCTAAAACCTTAGGCCAAGATATCAAAACCCTATTACAGACAACATCATTGACATCATGCAGCCAAATCACTCAGAATGTAAGCTCAAATTTGAATGAACGCAGGAAAGAACATATATGATGGCAACAGGCACTAACTAGCTTATGCTAGTCTGAGCTTAAAATGTGGTAAATGTATGCTATATTCAAATCTGATTTCCTGAAATGTATCTAAATACTGTAGATAGTGCACTCAGACTTCTCTTAGGACCTTCGCTACACACTTCAAGTGAGCAAGCCCCATCCTTCTTTTTATTATTTAAACTTTTTAATGATTTTACACAAAAAAGCCAGCATTATTACATACATTCACATATTTCATGTTGCATATATTACCTGAAAATAATGTGAGGTCTAAGTATTGAGTGGTACAGTAGTCAAGCAATGTTACAAAATTTGACCAGTATTTTCTGAGAGATATATTTATCTGTATATTCATACAGAAAACAGTTAACTCTCTGTATGGTGTTAATATTAGAAATGAGCATTATGACATCTACCAGTTCCCAATGGAAAAACAACACATATAAGCAAGAGAAGCATACCTGGAGTTCCAGATTGATTGTCATTATTGTTAACCTGTTATTGTTATTATTATTATTGTCATTATTGTTAACCCATGAGACAGCAAACACACAGATAAGACTAATACATGGCACAGCTACAGAGACAGACAGTATCCTAAGGAAAGAAGGTTGAAAAATACTACAGTTTGTTACATTTCTAACATTCCACATTGTTAGACTAATGAATAACAATGAGAGCTCCATCATCCTAATGCTAGAGAAATAGCTGAGAGCTCCTAAGGGCTAGAAGGTATTATAAAGTATACTGAGCATTAAAAAAATCAGTAGAACCTTCCGTCAACACACTTACAACTCAATGGGAGAAGGAGCTTGGAAGTCCAGTAATAAATAAGAAGAGGCTAAGGGCATACATACTGTACCACATGTAGAAAAGTCAAGAGTCAGCTTATTCAAATGAATTCCTTACAGGTGATATAAACTTTGCCCTTAAACCACACAACAAATGGTGATGTAACCAACAGGGTTTCTCCCACACATTTTATGGCCTTTCCCAGTTTTCCTTGGGTTCTGGGACCAGGTACTACCAACTGTAAGAAAATAATCCCTGTATCTATTCCAAGAGTCCCGCAACTCCGGATCCCAGTAGGCACATCCTCTGTTACAGTGATCTTACAAAGAAAGGATAAATGGGCATATTTGTCTGCAATGGAAGACGTGAAATGAAGGCAATCTGTCACTACTTTTTTAATTTGCCCTTTTTTCCTCCCTTATTTTACCTGTCTTACCCAGCCCAACCATTGCAACCTAGACCACTTTTCTCCAGCATCGTGCTGACCAAGACAATCCATGAATTACCCACATGGTGAACCACCTAGGAAGAAATCCAATTATTGGCCTTCTCATGCCAATTAATTTATTAATGTGCATCCCACTTTATAAAAGGGTCTAGCCAGACTACCAAGTATTTACAAAATTGTACCACTGACAAGATGACACTATCCAGAGTAGATGGGGTTAGTTCATTGAATTCTTCCTTAACAGAGAGCAGGCAGCCAGAAATCACTGCTTGAGTTTTCTTTGATTCAAGAAAGAACAGTTACTTACCAGTAACAGTAGATCATTGACAGAATCTCCTTAATTGGGTCATATTGTACATTTGGAACTGTAAGCTGGTGGCATCAGGACCAATCGGAAACTTTTGCTAGCTGGGGCCACAAATGATAATGTGCAACATCAGTGCCTGTAAAACAAGAGTGGCCCCATTGCCCCTCAGTTTCCTGCCAGGGGCAAGCTTGGAGGGCCTCTCACTGTGAGGAACCAGGAGACCAGACCAGTACTAGGCATAGAAGGAGAGGCAATGGACCGGGCAATAGAAAACATAAGGCACTCATGGACACTTCTAGATAAGGCAGGGGGCAAACTACCAGCAAATACATCAGCAACTGAAATGGGGAAAGGAGGGTGGGTGCTCTATGGCCCAATGGAGGAGATGCTCTCAGAGATCTACTGTTACTGGTAAGTAATGACTCTATTTTCATCAAGGATGTCTCCTCCATTGGGCCATACCTTTGTAATGATTTCCAAGCTGTACACAAGGTACCCGGGGAGGATGGCTGAACCTGGCACACCATCAGAACAGATAGCCTTGCAGAACAGCAAGACCAAGCCAGCATGTCTCCATGAGTCAATATTTAATCTGTAGTGCTTGGTGGAAGTATGCACAGTGCTCCATGTGGCAGCAGCACATATGTCAGCTACTGAAACATTCTGAAAACAGGCAACAGAAGTGGCCATACCACTTGTAGCATGGTCACACACAGCACCAGGGAGTTCTTTACCATAGAAATGTAGACTTTGATGGCAGATAAGGACCGCTTGGCCCACCTAGTCTGCCATTTCCCTACCTACAGGATAAGCTGCAGATCCTAGTTAACCAATAGTCTATTTCTTCCTACCCCCCACAAGAATTGCCTTCTGTCTATCCCATGCATTCTTGAATTCTCCCACAACCTCCTCAGGAAGGCTGTTTCATGTGTCCACCACCCTCTCTGTGAAAAAATACTTCCTCACATTGCCCCTGAGCCATCCCCTCTCTATCTTCAAATTGTGTCCCCTTGTTCTTGCACATCTCTTTTTCTGAAAGATGCTACCCTCTTGGACTTTGTTGACTCCACTGAGGTACTTAAAAGTTTTTATCATGTCCCCCGGCTCTCTCCTTTCCTCAAGGGTATACATATTAAGCTCCTTTAGTCTCTCCTTATATGGCTTCTCTTGCAGATCCTGCACCATTTTAGTTGCCCTCCTCTGGACTGCCTCCATCCTGTCTATGTCCTTGCAGAGATTGGGTCTCCAGAACTGGATGCAGTACTCCAGATGAAGTCTCACCAACTGTACAGAGGGATAATAACTTCCTGTTTTCTGCCAGTGATGGCTCTCCCTATACATCCCAGTAACCCCCCAGCCCTCCCTACTGCCTTCTTACATTGCTTGCTAACCTTAAGGTCATCTGATATGATTACTCCCAGGTCCCTTTCCATTTTTGTTGTTACTACCTCCCCCTGCATTCTGTAATCTTCCCCTGGGTTTTTGTTTCCCAGGTGCATTATTATTTTGCACTTCTTTGCATTGAATCCAAGCTGTCATACTTCTGACCATTCCTTCAACCTTGCCAAGTCCCTTCTCATCCTTTCCACACCTCCTTGTGTATCAACCCTGTTGCAGATCTTTATGTCATCGGCAAAGAGGCATACTTTTCCTTCAAGTCCTTCTGCAATGTCACTTATAAAGACATTAAAAAGGACTGGACCCAGCACTGAACTCGGCAGTACTCCACTAGTAACCCCTCTTTCTTCAGAGTGGACTCCATTTACAATTATCTTCTGTGTCCTGTTGTCCAGCCAGTGTTTTACCCAGGCTACCACGTTGGGACCCACTCCCAGGCTGGTTAATTTGATTATTAATCTTTTGTGTGGGACTGTGTGAAATGCCTTGCTAAAGTCTAGGTAGGCCATGTCCACAGCCCCTCCTTGGTCTACAACTTTGGTCACCCAGTCAAATAACTCAATTAGATTCATCTGACAAGACCTTCCTGCTGTGAACCCATGCTGCCTTGGGTCCTGTGCCCCACTGGCCTCTAGGTACTCAACAATTCTTTCCTTCAGAAATGATTCCATCACTTTCCCTACCACAGAGGTCAAACTGACAGGTCTGTAGTTTCTTGCCTATGTCATGCTTCCACTTTTGTGAAGGGGAATCACATCTGCCTTCCTCCAGTCCTCAGGCACCACATTATCCTCCCATGATTTGTTTAACAGGGTAGTCAGTGGTGTCACTAGTTCTCCCCTTAATTCTTTTAGAATTCTGGGGCAAATTCCATTAGGCCCCATTGCTTTTTCCACCTTCAGTTTTAGGAGTTCTTTCAGAACCCTTTCTTCTGTGAAAGGACTGGGATTGACCCTCTCCCCCCATCCAGAGTGCTTCTGTTAATTGGATTAGGCACCTACCCCTCCTCCTCTTTTGTGAATACTGGGCAGAAGTATTCATTCAGTATCCCTGCTTTTTCACTGTTCCTCTATGCCTACCCATCGTCCATTCTAGTCAGTCTCACTATCCCTCCCTTTGCCTTTCTACGCCCCCCGATATACCTATAAAAAGTTTTATCCCCCTTCTTAACTAAGTTGGCTATCTTTTCCTCAGTTTGGGCCTTTGCTATTCTGACTTCCCTCCCTGCTTCCTTCTGCCTTAACTAGTACAGTTCTCTGTCTGGCTCCTTCTGTATTTCCTTATACTTCCTAAATGCTATCTTTTTCTCCCTAACCTTCTCAGCCATCTCTTTTGAGAACCATAGTGTTTTTTTCTTTCATTTTTGATTTGTTTATTTGTTTCACACAAAGGCTTGTTGCCTCTGTGATGGCAGTTTTGATGTTTCCTAATTGTTTCTCCACCCCTCCTTCTAGACTGTTTGCTAGTACTTTTCTAAGGCACTCTCTCATCTTGCCAAAGTCAGCCCTTCTGAAGTCCAGTACCCTCACTTTTGTATGGCTTGACTCCGTAGCTGAGTTTATCGTGGACCACACTGTTTGGTGGTCACTTGTTCCCAGATGGCTACCCACTTCTAGATCTGAGATCCTCTCACTGCCCCCATTTGAGAGTACTAGGTCTAAGATTGCTCCCTCATGAGTGGGTTCCAAAACTAGCTGTCTGAGGCATCCAACCTTTAGGGCATCAAGAATGGCCCTGCTCTTGGATGTGGCTGAAGCAAAGGTGTTCCAGTTAACATCTGGCATATTTAGGTCCCCCATCAATAGTATCTCCCCTTTCTCTGCCATCCAAAGGATGCCTTCTGTCATGTCCTTGTCCATTCCCTCCCCCTGACATGAGGGTTTGTATACAACCCCTGTGTGAATTGTGGTGCCATTTCCAGTCTCTAAGGTGACCCACAGTGCCTCCTCTCCTCCCTGTTTACTCTTTTGTTCCATTGCTTTTATCCCTTCCCTTACATAGAGAGCTACTCCTCCCCCTCTTCTACCCTCCCTGTCTCTCCTGTAGGTTGTGTACCCTGGTATGTTAACATCCCAGTCATGGTTCTCTGTGTACCATGTTTCTGTGACTGCTATGATATCCAGGCATCTCTTTTCCATCAAGGCCACCAGTTCAGAGAGCTTGTTTCCCAGACTGTGGCCATTGGGACTCATTACCCTCCATTTCTTGAAGGCCTTACCCCTTTTTGCCCCATCTCTGTCCTTATTCCCTTTGTCATTTTCTCCATTTACCCCTGCCCTTCTCCCTATTGACATCTCTATCTTGGTGTTTACCTCACTTACTACCCTGATTTTTTTTGAGGGGGCTAGGATTTCCCTGCTCCTTTCCAGTGCCTCACCCCTTGTCTAGTTTAAATGCTTACCAATGAAGCATTTAAACCTATCACCTAGGATCCTGGATCCCCTCCTGGACAGATGCAGACCATCACGCCAATATAGGCCTACATCCCTCCAGGTGGACCCCCAGTCCCCAATGAAGCCAAATCCCTGAACTCTGTACCAGTTTTTCAATCACTGATTGAATCTCATGGTGTGGAGCACCCCAGCCTCACCCTTGCCATAGACAGGCATCACCTCCAAGAAGGTTACCATGCATGCTACTTGTCTAAGGCCCCTCCTCAACTCCATAAACTCTTCCTGCACTGCTCTGATCCTTTTCTCAGCCAGGTCATTTGTTCCTAGGTGGACAATGACATCCAGCTCCCTCCCCTATGCAGCTGCTCCAGCAATCCTGATGATTTGCTCCCAATCCATCCAAGCCATTGCGCCAGGCAGACACCTTACCTCTCTCTCCCCTCCCTCCCCAAGTTCTACCCCCTAACAATGGAGTCCCCCACCAGGAGTTATTTTCTTCCCCTGTGGGGTTCCATGCCACCCTTCTGTGGGTCTCCTTTGTGGAGGTTCCCAGCATCCTCCTTGGTCTCCACTGCGGGTGCCTCCATAGAGGAACCACACTTTGCCAGAAAGGCATATGAATTGTGGAGTGGAACAACTGGGTGATATGCCTCTGTTCCACCACCCTCACCTCACCCTCCCTGAGCCCACTGTGGTCCAACCACTCTTCTTTCTTGGCAACCTCTGAGGCAATGGCAGTGGCCCTGGTGGTCCGTGGGTGGGAGAGGAGGTCCCCCAAATTCTGTCCAACTCAGCCTGGAGATAAGCAGCCTGCTCTCTCAGCCCAGAGAGGTGCCTGCAGATGGAACAACACCACATCCTCCAAAATATCTCCCGGAAGACTGCGACTCCACAGCCACTGCACTGCACCACTCCCATCATGTCTCATTTTTGGCCCCTTAACTGTTGTTTGGACTACTTACTCTTTCATCTGTTTATTTTTTTTTTTCTACTTAGTTACTTACTGTCTCTGTGCCCTTTAAGCTCCTGATCTTCCTGTTCTGAGTCAAGAAGTTTCTATATTTCTCAGTAGTCTCCTTACTTGCTCAGAGTCAGACCTCCAGCAGCTGGGGGGGGGGTTGGAGAGCTACTCTTTTCCTTCTAGGATGTTGATTCTTTTGTGGCTCTGTGATCACTCACTTCCTGCTCCCAAACAGGAAGTTCCTGTTGTCAGTCAAATACTGTGCCTATAAAAGGATAACTGGCTTAGCGTGGGGGGGTGGAGGGGAGGGAGGGAAGGAGGGCAATATAGTCTCAGTAGAGAAGCATAGTTATAACAGCAGATCCTTCTTCTTGGTGTCCTCTGCCTGTTCTCTGGCAGAAGCTATCTATGGCAGTTTTTAAATCTGGCTTTAACCTGACTTCCTTCTGCTACACCACTCCTCCTACTTTACAGCTTTTTCAACAGTTAGTTAATTGTACAGATAACAATTCCCTTCAGCCACCTGAGACAAACACCTAGATAATGCACAGATAACAATTCACTTCAGCCAAGTCAGACAAACACACCTTTTTTTTGTTTTGTTTTTACCCTAAATTGAAGGTCCCAGTAGTAGAGTTCTAGTTCTAGTTCTTCTTTCTCAGTAGAGAAGTATAGTTATAACAGCAGCTGCTTCTTCTTGGTGTCCTCTGCCATACTTCTGATAACAGAACTCAGTACAGTGAGACAGTCATTGGACAGGCACTGTTTAGTCACAGGAGTGCCCTCTTTTCCAGGGGCAAATAAGACTAAGAGCTAGAAGGACTTACTGCAGTTCTTAGTGCAAGCAAGACAGGAACATGGTGTTTTATGCATGTCAAGTGTACACAGCAGTACTTCACCTCTGTTAGCACACTCAGCATGATACACAGGGAGGTGTATAGTCTGACTTTGAGTGAAGTCAGAGACCACTTTTGGTAGATAAGATGGACTGCTTCACAAGGACACTTTGTCCTTGTGGAAAATCAGGTAAGGAGGCTCATACATCAGAGCCCAAAGATCAGAAATTCTACAAGCTGAAGTAATGCAGAAAAAAACAATGTTTTCCATGAAAGAAAGTGCATCTTGCAGGTTGCAGTGTGCTCAAATGGAGCTAGAGTCCTCAAGTATGAAATTCAGCTCCCAAAGTGGAACCAGTTTGCAAACAGGGGACACATCTGTAGAAAACCCTATAGGAATGTATGGGACACTTCTAGCTGTGTCACCGTACACCCATCAATAGGGGCATGAAAAGCTGAAATGGCATCCAAGTCCACCTTAATGGATGAGTACTAGAGACCGGAGTCTTCTAGATACAGGAGGTAGGCCATTACAATATTGACAGAACATGTAAAGGGGTCCTTTGAATGGGAAGCACACCATATGGAGAAACGTTTCCATTCTAAAGAATAGATGTGCCTCATGAAAGGTGTTCTAGCCACAAACAAAACATCAGCCATCTGGAGGAAAACTCCAAAACAGGCAGTGGCTATGTCTTCCAGAGACATGCATGAAGATGCAGGGACCATAGATCTAAATGGATCAGGAATGCCTGGTCCTGTGACAGTAGACCCTGACAAAGGGGTAGCCAAACAGGAGGCTTCACTGCTAGATGCTGCAGAAGTGCAAACCAGATCTGGCAGGGCCAGAATTGGGCCAATGATATCAGGGTAGCATGCCCCACACTTAGTTTGAGAACCCACTGAATGAGAGAGATTGGAGGGGAATGCATAAATGGACCTCTGTTTCCAATAGAGGGACAGTGCAGCTTACCAAAAACCTCCATGCCCTGGAGTAAACAAGCAGAAATGTGGCAGTTTTGTCTAGTGCAGGGATGCAAAAAGGTCCAACTGTGGAGGACCCCCGCCTTGTGAAGAGGGAATTTACCATAGAGGTCAGCAATTATCATTCATGTACCTGGGACTAGGACTGGCTTAGCCTTTCTGCTAAGACATTTTGAACACCAGGGAGAAACATGGCTGACAGCTTAAGGACATGAGATATCACCCACTACCACACTCTCATTGCTTCCCTTCAGAGTGGGTAAGAGTGAGTACCCTCTGTTGATATGGTGCATTACACTGACGTCTGTCCTTTTCAACAAGGGACCAGGACTCAGATGTTCTGTGAAGGCTTGGAGACCAAGCAGAACAACACTCATCTCTAGAATATTGATGTGGAGATCTGAATCCAGGTCATTCCACACCCTGGCTCTGGAAAAGACCCAGATGGGCACCCTATCCTGAGGCCTCCACTGTGAGGATCTTCACTGGAGCTGAGGAGAAGAAAGGGAATCCCTACAACAGGCGCAGGCAGTCCATCTTCCATAGCAGAGCACTGCAGAGAGGTATGTGACAAGGACTGTCCATTCTAGCTCATCGGTAAGGTGATCTCACTGTACCCAAAGGATCCACTGCTATAAGCACATATAGAGGCAGAAAAAAGGAATTGTCACCATGACAGTAGCTATAAGTCCCAGGAGTGGACACATAATGACTCATGTGGACCAGAAGGGCCTGGGCAACTGGGGCATCTGCTCTGTCTACTGGCAGAAATGCACTGCCAACTGCTGTGTCTAGCACCACACTAAAGTATTGGAGTAGTGCTGATGCGCTGATGAGAAACTAGTACTAATTTTAGTATGTTGACCATAACACCCAGTTCCTTGAACAATTGTCTTATTCTGAAAAATGTGTACAGAACTACTGCCCTAGATGGGCCCTTCAGGAGCCAGTCATCCAGATATGGGAAGATATAAAGCCCTTCAATCCAGAGGACTGCTGCCACAACCAGGAAGCATTTGGTAAATATCTAGAGCATTAAGGATAAGCCAAGAGGTCACGTGGGGCAGCGCTCCTAATGGCAGCTTAATCCACAGCTCTCCCCTCTCAACCAGCTGATTCTTATATATACCGACTTTGGGAACAATATTTTTAACATTCTCCTTGTCTATCACAGTTCTCTACAACCCAGCATCACCTTCTATTGGCGTTTGAGTGATTTCCTAATGACTTACGCCAAGGTGCGGTGAAGATAATGGAGGCCGAGATGAAGACCGTCAGGGCCAGGCAAATGCAGCCGAGTACTCCAGAGAAAACGGCCAAAAAGTCAAGAACCCTGCCTATGGGTTCGGGTGCTAAATCTGGCTCTTCTAACATCCCCTCCAGCCCGCTCACAGAGGATTGGTTCCTCCAGGAGCCGATTCCGTTTCGTAAAACTCTTCAGGAGATCTCCTCAGAGCTAAAGTCCATGCGCAGCGATCTTGCTTCACTAACTACCCGAGTAGGTGACTCGGAGGCTCGTACCAGTTCCTTGGAGACTTGGAAGGCCAAGTGTGAACCCAAGATTGTAACGCTCAGACAACAAATCGCTAAATTAAAACTAAAGACGGAGGCTCTTGAGGGACGTAGCAGGAGGAACAACATTCTGGTGCTGGGTTTACCGGAGGCGGAGGAAGGGCCAGATATCCTGTCTTTTGTGCAAAAGCTCCTGACCAAGATTGTTGGCCCCTCGCCTATCAATCCCTCCTACCACATTAGATGTAGATCCCTGAAGCCTAAACCTCCGCCAGGCTCCTCTCCCAGACCCATACTAATCAAGCTGCTTAGCTATCTTGAAAGGCAACATATCCTGAGCAAAATCAAGAGTTTACAAGCGGTCCTGTGGGAGAACCACACTTCGAGAATTACTCAAGACCTACCACTTGAAACCCGACTGAGGAGACGAGAATTCCACCCGATTGTGACCAAGCTGATTGCTGCTGGGTTTAAGTTCCGCATGAGCTACCCGGCCAGGCTGCAAGTCCAACTCGACAATGTCTGGTATGTCTTCGAGAATCCGGATCAAGCCAAAAGAGAACTTTCCCAGAGACTTCCTGACCTATTCAAATCTGGCTGATTGATGTATATAAATACTAGTGTTAAGATTGCTTACCTCTGTTGAGCGATTTTGTACTGATTGCATGCCTGCATTTTCTGTTTATTTGCGAGTTGGGATGGGGCTGGCTGGCCTTCCGAAGGGGTTGGGGCAGTGTTGCTTGTCTGGGCAGGGTTGAGGCCTAGGTTTTCTACATCTGAGGCCTCTGCCTCATGGCCCGAGGGGGGGGGATAGGACCCTTAATTCCGCTTCTGGTTTTTGGCGGATAGTTTTTGCCGACGGACCTGCTGGGTCCCTACCAGTTTCCCTTCCCCTTCCTCTTCCATGCTAGGTGATGGCCAGCTCGTGTGAATGGAGTTTTGTTTTACTTTTTTGCTCCTGACTCCGACATACACGGAATGGAGCAAATGCTGCAGCGGCCAGCTGGCGTATTCCTTTCCCATCACGGTGAGATATTTCAGGTTATGATAGATCTGCTTAGCATTTTGGAGTCGTGAGCTTTGTAGTTTCGTATTTGGGAGAACTGTTTACCGAATGTTGGTTATGATGTAACGACTCTGTTTAGTAATTACCTTTGGCTGGGGGGGTGGATGGGAATGGCGAGCCTCGAGATGCAGTCTCCCAACCTGAACTGGGGGGGGACAGCAGTACCCTGGTTCTTGTTTCTACTCTGCCCTATGATGTACTTTGTCAATGGGGGCATCAAGCAGGGAATTCCTACAGTTAGACGTGGGTCTGCTAGTCCTGGGGACCTATCCCTTTCCAGGATACATATTTGGTACTTACATGTTTCTCTGATTTTAAAGGGATGGGTTGTAAATAGTTTCTGGGCGATCACAGGGTTATTCATAGTTTTTGTCATTTGGGTGCGTGGGGTAGGGGGGTATGTCTTAATTTTTAGTCCAGTCACCTTTTGAAATCGTCTCTCTGGTTTGAGAGCTCTCAGTGCTCAGTTTCATTTAAGTCTGTTGGTGACTTGGTCATTTTCTGTGGGTTATTTTATTAGGGGGCTTGGGGAGGGAGGGTGCCTAGGAGAGTTTCAGTCCCTATGGTTTTTATTATTGTTGGGCAAACTTGGTGTAATCCTCATATTACTATCTGCACTGGTGGGACTGAAGTTCCTATGTCTTGTTCATTCTTGTATTATTTACTATGGCATTGAGAATGATTAAATTTGCAAGTTGGAATGTCAGAGGCATCAATGATCCTCTTAAGAGACAGCAGGTGTTTCTGAATTGCTCCCTTTTTAACGTGGACATAGTTTTCATGCAGGAAACCCACTTGGCTGCCTCAGAGGCCAAGAAACTACGAAGGCTAGGGTTCTCCCAAATTTTCACTGCCTCCGGCTTGCAAGCTAGTAAGGGGGTAGCAATAATAATTAAACATCACGTCAGATTCATAGTAGAGGACAGTATTATTGACCACGAGGGTAGATATGTATTGGTTAAGGGCCAGCTTGATAATAGTAGTGTGGTACTAGGGGCGATTTACGCTCCAGTAGGTGGTGACCCGTCCTTTTTAATGTCCCTGGCAGATAACCTGAGCAGATTTCTGCCTTCCCTTCTCATCCTAGGGGGCGACTGGAATGTGGCTCCTTCCAGTGAGTTAGACAAAACCTTTAGACCAATAAAACCTTTGTCCCCTGCGCAACATGCCCTCTCTGATTTCACAAACCTGTTGGGTCTGTGTGACCCTTGGCGTCTCCTTAACCCTGACAATCGACTCTCTTCCTTCTACTCCCAGGTACACCAAACTTGGTCAAGAATTGACTATATTTTAATTAGCTCTTCTTTAATGAGCTGTACCCATCAAGTAGGTATTGAACCAATAGTCATCTCGGACCATTCCCTGGTTTGGGTCAAGGTTTCCCTTGGTATTCAGGGACAAAGGGATACGTCTTGGAAACCTAATACGCAAATCCTGAAGGAAGATCACACAGTTTCCCAAATTAAGGACACGATCCTTTCGTACTTCGACTTGAATCAGGGATCTGTACACCAGAGGGTATACTGTGGTGCTCCTTCAAATGTTTTATCAGAGGGGAACTCATTAAGATTGCTGCCACTAGGAAAAGGGTAAGGGAGTCCAAAATTAATTCGCTATCTAGTCTGCTAAGGGCAGCTGAAGACAACCTTCTCTCTTCCAATTCCCCAGCTAACCTAACGGCTCTTATTAAACTCACAAACGAATACAATGATCTGACTCGGGAAAAAGCTGAATATGCATTGTTCAAGACTAGGACTAGATATATTGATCAGTGTGAAAAGCCGGGTCGAATGCTAGCTCTGAGGCTGAAAGAAATAGAGAGTTCCCGTATAATCCCAGCTCCAAATCTCAGGATGGCACCACTAAGACGCTACCCAGGGAGATTGCCCAAATTTCTGAATCCTTCTATACTGACATTTATAGTAGGAGTTCCACGCCGTCACATTCTCAGCGGATAGAGCACTTCTTAGATGGTATCAAACTCCCTTCCCTCCAGATTCATCACTGTGACATATTGTCAGCTCCCATCACTCTAGGTGAAGTAGAAGAGGCAATCAATGATTTACCATTAGGAAAAGCCCCCGGGCCAGATGGTTTTCCCCAAATTTTTATAAGGTTTTTTGTAAAGAGCTATCCCCTTTACTGCTTAAGTTATACGAATATTTGTTCTCTGCAGAAGTGATAGACCCCTCTCTCTTAGAAGCGACAATAATTTTAATCCCTAAACCTGATAAACCCTTAATAGATCCTGCCAGCTACCGTCCAATATCGCTCTTAAATTATGATATCAAAATCTTATCTAAAATTCTATCGTTCAGAATCAAAAAGATTTGGCAGCACTTGTTGAGCCCGGAACAGGCTGGTTTCATCCAGGGTAGATCATCCACTGATCACTTGAGAACCTTAGCCCACGTCTTTCAAGCGGCCCACACTTTGCTAGATCCCATGGCCCTAGTCGCTCTTGATGCAGAAAAAGCCTTTGACTGAGTGAATTGGGACTTTCTGTGGGCCACTTTGAACAGAATGGGCTTCCCTGATTCCTTTATTCATATGATTATGGCAATATACAAATCCCCCTCGGCAAAAGTTTACTGCAACGGAGTTTTTTCTTCCAGTTTTCCTTTACGTGCTGGCACTCGTCAAGGGTGTCCTCTTTCCCCCTACCTCTTCAACCTATATTTGGAACCTCTGCTTGTTAGTATTAAAAGTTCATCACGAATCATAGGTTGTACTATTGCTCAATCTCCCCTGACTGTATCAGTCTTTGCTGACGATATCCTGCTATACCTTACCAAACCCGAAACATCTTTAATACAAGTACTAAAAATTATTGACCATTTTGGTCAGGTTTCTAACTATAGGTTGAATGTTTCTAAATCGGTTATTTTTCCGTTAAATTCTCTTACTTTTAAATCGGATTTCACACGATTCGGTATGAAAAGGTCCCCGGTTTCATTTAAATATTTGGGTATACATGTGGCCAGGGAGGTGAAAACGGTCAAGAAACTCAATTTAGATAATACTGTAATTATAATCCAGAGGGACTTGGACCGATGGCAAAAATAGCCACTAACCATTTGGGGGCGAATCAATATCGTCAAAATGAACATCCTTCCCCGGTTATTTTACCCCCTGAATCACCTTAATATATGGCTACAAAATCAATTTTTCAGTCAAGTAAACTCGATGCTATCCAACTTTGTTTGGAAGGGGAAACAACCTCGTATAGCCTTTCTTAAACTCACCACACCTAGAGACAAGGGTGGTCTTCGTCTACCCAATCTCTTGCTATACAAATGGGCTAGTCACCTAAATAGCATAGGTAAGTGGTCCACCACACAGTCTACCACGCCTCTACCCATATGGCTACAGCTTGAACTAAGCTTATTGGACCAGTTCAACTTGAGCCCCCCGTTTTTGGCACCCGTTCTCCACGTTACCCCCAGCCATCCAAGACTCCGCTATCGGTCTCTCTATTAGAATTCTTTCTTAATGTTGGAATTTTTTCAATATATCCCCAACCAAGGATTCAGCACAACCTCTTGTGTTAAATCCTAATATCAAAATTGGAGGTAGATGGTTAACCTCTGATTGGCTTCCACAGTTGCACAACTTACCGGTGGAATCTCTGTATGAGCAAGGCACACTCCTTAAGTCGGATAAAATCTTAACGTCCCTTAACATTCCCCAGAAGCATATCTTCAAAGTTTATCAATTGAGACACCTCATCCTCAAAATTCTTGGGCCGGTTAACTTCCCCTCCAAAATAAGGCCATTCCTTGAGAAAATTCAGAAGGCGGCCGGTATGCGTGGAGGTATATCCAACATATACAACAAATTGCTTGATGACCTTTTCCCTGACTCCCTGGAGGGTTCCAAAATCTGGTCACTTTCTAGCTTGAGCTCCCCTCTTTCATGGGATTCAATCTGGAAGGATGTGTATCGTTACTTATCCCAAGACAATCATAGATTGACCCAATATTATATTTTAAATAATCTCTACTATACTCCAGTTAAGTTGGTCAAACTTGGCAAACTTAAGTCGAGTATATGCTTGAGATGTGGAGACGCTGAAGGGAACTTGCTGCATATCCTTTGGGAATGCGATAGAGTGGCACCTTTATGGATCACTGTAAGAGACAGTTTAGTCCCACTTTTAGGGCTCAAAGACCTATTCACCTTAGAAATATGTATCTTGGGTGTTTACTCGAGCATTTTGGTGAAGGAACATAGATATCACATGGCTCTCATCTCAATAGTTATAAAAAAGCTGGTCCTCAGGCATTGGATGGATCAGGATATTATTACCTATCAGGAATGGCTTAAGGAGATGTCCCACTGCTTCAATACCAAGAAACTTATAGCTAGCTCTAGACATAATCTGGAGTCTTTTAATCGGAAATGGGGTAAATTAAATGTGCTCTACCTAATGTAACCCAGACACTGGTAGTACCTTAGGTAACTGCTGTTGCATTGATACATGCAGCGTTATCAGGCTCCCAACCACAGTTCTCCTCCTTAATGACCCGACATCTCCTTCGGCTATGAAACTCTCCGGGGCGACGGGGGGTGGGCTAGTGGGGATGGGGGAAGGGGGGATATTGGGGTTGTATTTTGTATTTCTTTTTTTATTGTTCCTGTTTATGTCAATGTGATTGTACACATCTACATGTGCTTTATCCTGGACTTGGGTACTGTACGATCAGACAACCCCCCAATATCTGTACCTTGTTTTTCTTTTTTTTTTTTGTTGTTCTTCTTATATATAAACTCAATAAACTTAAATTTAAAAAAAAAGGATAAGCCAAAGGGCAAGACTCAAAACTGATAATGGTTGCCCTCCAGCATAACGCGGAGGTACTGCCTGTGGCCTTTTTGCATTCACTTGCACTTGCACAAGGAACGTCTTGGGACTATACGGCATTTTAGAGGTGTGTCACTGCCGAGCCAATTACAGCTGAAACTGCAATGGGCTTGGCAGTGTACACCAATGACCAGGCACTCTGGTCAGGACAGTAGTTCTGCTTCGCTGATGTGGCATGTCTTCTACGTGAAAGAAATGAACCGCTCCAATAAGAAAGAGCTTCATTTCTTTCTGTAGCCATAACCCCAGCCATGCGCATTAGAGTGCACACTAATATGCGTGGCCAGAGTTATGGCTGCTGTACTCTCGTTTCCTGTCCTCGCTCCTCTTACCCCCCCAAAAGGATTCAACATTAGCCGTAGTGCAGCTTTCTCTCCCGGCCATTGCTCCTCTGCCCCTTCCCGGCTTCTACATTAGCTGTGGTGAAGCTTTATCTTAAAGCCAACATCAGGGTGCCCAGTCCCCATGTTGGCAATACAAACCCCCTGACCCACCACTGAGGGGCACTGGGGAGCCCACTCCCAGTGTCCCAGTTATTTCCTCCTGCCCTCTTGCCATCTGGGACACTGGGGAGCCCACTCCCAGTGTCCCCATATCTGTACCCCCAATAGTTCAGGACACTGGGGAGCCCACTCCCAGCATCTCCATATCTGTACCTCCCAATAGTTCAAGACACTGGGGAGCCCACTCCCAGTGTCCCTATATCTATACCCCCATAGTCTGGGACACTGGGGTGCCCACTCCCCAGCGCCCCCATATCTATATCCCCATCAATAGTCCAGGACACTGGGGAGCCCGCTCCCAGTGTCCCCAAAAATCTTTTAGAAATGTACCTGTAAAAAAGAAAATGGTTCCCAATGTCTTTTTTTTTACATGAAAAAAGAAAATGATCCCTCGTCGTCTCCTGTCCCCTCCCATCCCGACTCCTCCCTCTGCACCCACCTCACTGCACCCACCCTTACCCATATGTACTTCTGGAGGTCAGTGGGTGTCATCTTCTGTGGACCGGGACTTGTCTCCACTCTTCAAAGCCGAACTGCAAACTGAAGAATCAATGTAAGTGCCGTATAATGGCTGTCAGTGGCGTTTTGAAGTTATGTTGATATTTCAGCCATTTTTAGGAATTTTCACCCCTAATTTTCAACATGGGGTTCTTGGGACCCCACCTCAAAAGTACTGGCACTGTTATTTCATTCCTCAGTCCTGAAAGGTGATTTTGCAGTCGCTGTGTGGAATCACCTTTCAGGGCCAAGAAGTGCAAACCAGATCTGGGAGGTCCAGTAACAAAACAACAGTGCCAGTGTTCATGAGGTGGGATCCCATAAAGCCCATGTGGAAAAGTTGGTGAAAAAGTTTAAAAAAATAGCCACAGTATGAGAATGCATTGTGCATTTTCTATGCAGGTGCATAACTTTGCCAATTTGTAATATTTTCACTCCAAATTTTCATCATACACATTTTATTAAACCACCTCATGAACAGTACAGCTATCATTTTTCACATCTTGCCCGAAATGTGTTTTCACACCTCTGGCACAGAATTGTGCAGTCACTGTGTGAAATCACCATTCAGGACTGATTAAGGAAAAGACAGTGCCAGTGCTCAAAAAAACCCATGTTGAAAATTTGGTGGAAAAATTCCTAAAAATGGCCATGTTACACAGGTTTGTTGACATTTTCTTACACACATACATAACTTTGGTAATTTTCAATACTTTCACTTCAAATTTTCAATATAGCCATTTTTCCACACTACCAGTACAGCTGTCATTTTTCACATCCTGCCTGAAATGTGTTTTTGCACCTATGGTGCAGAATGGTGCAGTCACTGTATGAAACCGTCTTTCAAGAATAAGTAACAAAATGATAGTGCCACTGTTCATGAGGTGGGGTCCCAAAAAAAAACATGTTGAAAATCTACAGCACAAATACCAGCAAACACCTAGGTCATTATGGCTTCCAGTGGTAAAACCCCACCCCTACCCTGCAGAGACTGACAGGCATCTAGGGTGTGCCTTGGGGTTGTCAACCATAATACTCATGCCATTCTACCCCACCCCTCCCTGCAGTCAGTGACAGGCATCGGGGTGTGCCATGGGATCTTCAGCCCTAACATTCTCTCCATTCTTCTATACTGCTCCCATCTCAGCTTATTTCCTTATGGAATGAGGTGAGCATTAGGGTTGAAGACCCCAAGGCACACTGCGACACCTATTCATGTCTGCAGGGTGGGGGTGGAATGGCATGAGCATTATGGCTGATGACCCAAAGGCACACCCCCAACACCTGTCAGCCTCTGCAGGGTGCGGGTGGGGGTGGGTGTTAGGGTTGGAAACCCTAATGCCTCATTAAGGAAATAAACCAGGGAGGAGTGGTGAGCGTTACCTACCTTGATTTCAGCAAAGTCTTTGACACCATCCAACATAGAAGGCTGATTAACAAGATGGGTAGTCTGGCCACGGAGCACAAGCTGATAAACTGGGTTAAAAACTGGCTAATGGACAGGAGGCAGAGGGTGGTGGTAATGGGATGCAATCCAGAGAAAGGGGGGTGACCAGTGGGGTACCTTAGGGATCAGTTCTGGAACCAGCCTTTTCAATGTCTTCATTACAGACATTGCGTAAGGGCTAGAAGGAAAGGTCTGCCTGTTTGCAGATGACACCTACATCTGTAACAAAATGAATACTCCAGAAGGGGTGGAGAAAATGAGCAGGGACATGGAGAAGCTTGAAAAATAGTCTGAGGAGTGGCAACTGAGGTTCAATGCAAAGAAGCGCAAAATAATGCACCTGGGAAGAGGGAATCCTGGGGAGAGCTACAGGATGGGGGGAGGTGCTGATGATCACCAAGGAAGAAAAAGACCTAGGAGTTATCAGTTCTGATGACCTAAAGGTGTCAAAACAGAGCACAAATGCTGCAAGGAGGGACAGTGGCATGCTGGAGTGCGTAGGCAGAGGTATCACTAGCAGAAGGCGTGAGGTGGTGATGTCATTCTATAATGCACTAGTGTCCTAACCTACAGTATTGGGTGCAATTCTGGAGGCCACAACTGTGCAAGAACATTGAGAGGGTGGAGGCAGTCAGAAAGGCAACCAAGATGGTACATGGTTTGCAACACAGAACATGACCATGGGCAGACTAGGTGGGCCAAGCGGTCCTTATCTGCCGTCAAAGTCTATGTTTCTATGTTTCTATATCAGGAGAGATTAAAGGACCTCAAGATGTACTCACTGGAGAAAAGGAGATATTGGGGGGAAATGTTAGACACGTTCAAGTACCTCAAGGGCATAAACAAGGTACAGGGGCTGACATCTTCCAATGTAGAAGGAGTACAAGAATCAATCAATAAATAAATCAATCACTTTATTTAACCAGGCATAAACACCATTGAGCAAGCTCATTTTCAAGGTGGTCCTGGACATAAATACAATACAGTACACTTCATAAGATTACAATTACAGTGGACAATGATGCAAAAAAAAAAAAAAGCAAAAACATTGTGAAGGTGCCGGTCAATATGGGCCTATACATACCGGTCAACATAATTAACATGCAAAGGTACATAATGATAAGCTTTACTGAAATGAGAAGAGACAACAATCCCATATAGTCTCCGCTGAGTAAGAGCTCATACCTAAATGATAAAAAATAAGGAGGTATTAAGGAATAGGGTAGAAATTGGGGTGAAAGAGTAGGCAGCCAAAAGGGAGGCCAGAATAGGTAAAAGGTAGAGAATAGGCAGGGTCATCTTGGATTAAGGAACCTAGGCTTCTAGGTCCTAGGTTTCGCTGTTAAGAAATGTGGAGTGGATGAGAATACTTAGGCATAGGATTTGAGTGGCACCCGAGGCTTAGGGGTCATCACATCTGAAACAGTTGCATGATTCCTTCAGATAATCCATTAATAGAGCTTTGAATGTGAAAATGCTTGGAAGTGAGGATAATTTTAATGAGTCTTGCATAGTGCTCCAAAGTGATGGAAGTGAGAAGTTGATTGCTGCTGAGCCAAGGGTAGTTTTCACTCTAGAAATCTGGACGCAGATTAAGGAGAAGTGTCTCAGGCCATAGGAACCTTTAGCCCGTTTGAAGATGTTCGAGATGTATGCAGGGAGGTTATCAGATAATGCTCTAAAAAACCAGAGGAGAGCATTCCTTTTTCTTCTAGTTGAGAGTGAGGTCCATCCCAAAATCTGGCATAGATGACAGTGATGTGTACTACGGGGTAGATTTAAGATAAATCTTACAGCCCAGTGGTAAAGGGTGTCCAGTTTGTTTAGCATCGTTGATGGGCAATGACTGTAAAGGAAGTCAGCGTAGTCCAGTATAGGTAGGAATGTAGTTTGTACTAGTCTCATTCTGGCTTCTAACGGTGAGTAGTGTTTAATGCGATAGAATAAACCTAATCGCTGTCTTAGTTTCTTCAAGGTTTCATTTAAGTGGCACAGAAAGTTGAGTTTGTTATCCAGCCAGAACCCTAGGTATTTAAAGGTATCAACTACTTCAAGGGGTTCATCTAAGAGTGTTCGGATCTGTGTGATATGTGGACATCCGGAGGTAGACTTTGGTGAAAGAATCATTGCTTTAGTCTTTTTGGCATTGAGGAGGAGCTTATGAGTATTGGAGGGTGACAAAGTCTTTCTGTGAGTACTCATGGGCCAGATCCAAGGATGAATTTGTGGTATAGAGTACAGTATCATCTGTGAATAAGTGCACATCTGCTGTGCCCAGCTGCGAGTCCAGATTATTGATGTATATTGCAAAGAGGATAGGGCCCAGGATGGAGCCTTGTGGGACTCCTCGTAACAAGGATTTTTGTGGGGACAGATCTCCTATGGCTTTGACTTGTTGTAACCTATTGGTTAGGTAGCTGGTGAACCATTTAATGGCAGAACTATCAAGTCTGATGTTACTCAGTGCAGTAAACATGATGGTATGATCCACAGTATCAAGGCCCTTACTTAGATCAAGAAAGAGGGCAAATACATGCTTTAGAGTCCAAGGCCATTTGCCAGTCTAGAAGTTACTTGGCAAGAGCCTATATTGTACTATGTTTATTCTCTTAGCCGACTGAGCTGGTTTAGCAACTTTGTGAATCCAAATGTTCTCTAAGTTGGATGTTGACAATTTTTTCAAGTAATTTATAGAGGACGAATAGTATAGAAATAGGCCGGTAATTGTTCAGATCACTCAGATCCCCAGTATTGAATAATGGTAGGATGTGGGCAGTTTTTCACAAGACAGGTAGCTCACCTTGAATCAGAGAGGTGTTGAATAAGTGTGTAATGGGGGTGGTCAGATAGATATGGCCAAGTTTTAGGAAGTAAGGTTCAATATTATCTGCACCCACACTCTTTTTTGTATCCAGAGAAAGGAGGAGGTCCTCCACTTGCTTGAACGTAATTGTGAGGAAGCTGAAGGGGGTGGGATGCGGTTGGTTATGGTTGTGATTATCAGTGAAGCCAACAGTGCAGTCTCTTGCCAGGCTAAATTCACTGATAGGTGAGGTGTCAAAGGCAAGCCCTGCAGTGGCAAAGTGATCATTAAGCTTTTCTAGTATATCAGCTTTGTCCGTATAGGTGTTACCATAGACACAATTTTGTTTGAAAGGGGTGTTGCAGTGGACTGACCTTTGACTTCTTTGAGGATGTTCCAAAATTTGGCAGAGTTGTTTTTATTGTCTTCTAGTTCTTTTTGGAAGTACCTAGCTTTTTCTGGCCTAATTAGTTTGGTACAAGCATTCCTAGTGGTACGGAATGCTAACCAATCAGCCTCCAGGTGGGATTTCCTCGCTTTTTTCCACCAGTAGTCCCTATCCCTAAGTGCTTTCTTCAGGATGGGAGAGAACCAGCCAGGAGTTTTATTTTTTGATTTGATCAGTCTTAGTGGGGTGTGTTTGTCTATTAGCTCCAGTAAGAGGCTGTGAAAGATGTTAAATGCCTCGTTAAAGGTGAGGGCTAGGTAGAAATCCTGCCAACGAATGTTGCTTAGATCTTTCAGGAAAGTGTACTGGCAGAACTTTTTCAGGCATCTTTTCAGTTTGAATTTGGAGGCCGTTTTTATTTGGGAAGGATGTCTGATGCAGGCAATAGTGCAATGGTAGCTTATATCGTTGAAGAATACTCCATTATGCGAGATAGTGTGAGGTTTGTTTACTAGGATAAGGTCCAGGAGGGTGCTGCGCTCAGGGTTTTTTCTGTTACGCCTGGTTATGGCAGAATGGGAGGGCATGATATGAAATTGGACCGAGGTAGATTATGAGGAAATGTGAAAAAGGTTTTCTTCACAGAGAGGGTGGTGGTCACATAGAATAGTGTGCCATAAGAGGTGGCAGCAGCAAGCAAGGCAGATGGTGGTGGTAAATGGGATCTACTCCAGGGAGAGGGGAGTGACCAGCGAGGTACCTCAGGGATCAGTCCTGAGACCATTCCTCTTCAATGTCTTCATTAGTGACATTGTGGAAGGCCTACAAGGAACGATCTGCCTGCAGATGACACCAAGATCTGTAACAGAGTGGATACTGCAGATGGGGTGGAGAAAATGAGTCGGAACCAGGGGAGGTTTGAAAAATGGTCTGAGGAGTGGCAACTTAGGTTCAAAGCAAAGAAGTGCAAAATAATGCACTTGAGAAGAGGGAACCATGAGGAGAGCCACAGGATGGGGGGGTGACATGCTGTGGTGCATAGACAGAGGGATCACTAGCAGAAGGCGGGAGATGGGGGCAAAGAAACCCTGGGGAGAGCTACAGAATGGTGGGGAGGAGTTGCTGGCAGTCACCAAGGAACAAAGGGACCTGCTGGTTATTATTTCAGATGACCTGAAAATGTCAGAGCAGAATATAAAAGCAGCGGGGAAGGCCACTGACTGCTGGGGTGCATAGGCAGGGGTAACACTAGCAGAAGGAGGGAGATAGTAATGCCATTATATAGGACCCCGGTCAGGCCTCAGATGCTGTACTGTGTGCAGTTCTGGAGGCCACACCATCGAAAGGACATAAACAGGCTGGAAATGATCCAGAGAAGGGCAACTAACATGGTACAGGGCTTGCACTATAAAATTTATGAGCAGAGATTAAGGGACCTCAATATGTACTGGCTAGAGGACAGGAGGTAGAGAGGAGACATGATAGAGACATTCATGTTCCTCAAGGGTATGAACAATATGCAGCGGGAGACATCTTCCAAAACAGGAGGAGTATGACAACGAGGGGGTATGACATGAAATTAGAAAGTAGCAGGCTAAGAGGGAATGTGAAGACGTTTTTCTTCACAGAGAGGGTGGTGGATGCATGGAATGGTCTGCCATAGGAGGTTGTGGGAGCAAGCACTGTGGTTGGAGTTAAACATGCATGGGACAGGCATGGGAGAACCATAGAGGTAAAGTAGAGGGAGGGTTGGAAGCCGTAGTCAAGTACACGGCTTACAGGCAGACTGGATGAACCTAACGGTCCTTATCTGCTGACAATTTCTATGTTTGAACCTCTGGCAGCCATGCTTACAGAGTCACTCAACACAAGAGTGGTGCCAGGGGGATTGGAGTATGGCACATGTGGTCCATCTACACAAATCCGGTAATAGGGAGGAGGCAGGGAACTATAGGCCACTCAGCCTCACATCAGTAGTGGAGATGATCAAGGAGGCACTGCTTAAAGAAAGGATAGTGGAACATTTAGAAGCCATTGGTGCCCAGAACCCAAGGTAGCATGGATTCGTAGCAGGTAGGTTGTTTCAGATGAATCTGATAGATTTCTTTGACTGGGTGATGAAGGGATGAAGGAAGTAAATGTGGGAGGGGGGGCGTGGATGTTGCCTACCTCATTTTCAGCAAGGGCTTCGACACCATCCTGCATAAGAGGCTTATTAACAAGATGGGCAGTCTGGGCATGGGAGACAAGGTGATGAACTGGGTTAGGAACTGGCTAACAGACAGGAGACAGAGGGTGGATGTAAATGGGGTACAATCTGGGGAGGGGTGACCAGCAGGGTACCCCAAGGATCAGTTCTTGGGCCCATCCTGCTCAATGTCTTCATTACTGACATTGTACAGGGGCTGGAACAAAAAGGTGTGCCTGTTTGCAGATGACACCAAGATCTGTAACAGGGTGGATACTCCAGAAGGGGTGGAACAATGAGGAAGGACCTAGAAAGGCTTGACAAATACTCTGAGAAGTGGCAACTAAAGTTTAATTCAAATAAGTGCAAAATAATGCACCTGGGTCATAGAAACCCTGGGGAGGGTTACATGATGGGAGGGGAGTCACTGGCAGTCACCAAGGAACAAAGGGGCCTGGGGGTTATTATTTCACATGACCTGAAAATGTCAAAGCGAGTGCAAAGGCAGTGGGGAGGACCAGCGGCATCCTAGGGTGCATAGCAGGGGTATCACCAGAACAAGGAGGGAGGTAGTGATGCCTTTATAGAAAACCCTGGTCAGGCCTCACATGGAGTACTGTGTGCAGTTCTGCAGGCCACACTGTTGAAAGGACATAAACAGGCTGCACATGGTCCAGAGAAGGGCGACTGAGATGGTACATGGCTTGCACCATAAAACATATAAGATGAGATTAAGGCACCTCAATATGTACTCGCTGGAGGATAGCAGGGAGAGAGGGGACATGATAGGAACATTCAAGTATTTCAAAGGAAAAACAAGGTGCAAGGAGCAGACATGTTCCAATATACTGTAGGAGGAGTACAAGAATGAGGGGGCATAGCATGAAATTGGAAGGAAGCAAGTTAAGAAGGAATGTGAGGAAGTTTCTCTTCATGGAGAGGGTAGTGGATGTTTGGACATATGGAGTGGTCGGCCACAGGAGATACTGTAGTGGGAGCTAGTACTGTGGGTGGATTTAAACATGCATGGGACAGGCATAGGGGAACCATAGAAGTAGAGGGAGGGTCAGAAGCCATAATCAAGTACAGGGCTTACGGGCAGACTGGATGGGCCTACCAGTCCTTATTTGCTGACAGTTTCTATATTTCTATGTTTCTGTGTGCTTCCACACCTACAAACATATATGCATCTACAGAGGGATTGCAGCACAGGGTCCAATACTATTACACTATCTCAAAAAGTGAGGAAATTAGGGGCGTGGTTTGGCAGCTAAATATGATGGCGGCTTGATCATTCAGGAGCCGAGCACTGGAGCTGAATGCCTGTCATTTCTCCACAAGTTTGGTCGGTCTTTGTGCCAGAAACGTGAACGGTGGGCGTCGGAACTGTCTATAAACTTCCCGACCGTGTTTTGAGCCGTAATTTCATGAATCCCACACTTGGACACCAAAAACTCTCTCAGAGGACCTGGCCACATGGCACGCAGCAACAGAGAAGCCCAAGAGCCCTTGGTGCAGGATATGTTTGCCACCATCATGAGTCGCCTGAGGGCACTACCTATATCCCGCAGTCTCACCGCAGGGGCTGTAACTCAGCTGGATACTCGCCTCACTATGGTCGAGCAACAAGTCATCGGCCAAGATAGTGTGGTGCAAGGACACTATGTTACTATCCGTGAATAGGCGGAACAAATCTGTGGGCTCCAGGATAAAATCACCGACTTGGAAAACCGAAGCCATAGAAACAACCTACGGATTCTCAGCTTCCCGGAGGAATTCCTTCAACAGACACTCCCTGAAATTCTCAAACTGCCTCCAGGGATCAGGACCATTATTGAAAGGGCCCACTGAACCCTACAACCCAGGCCTGCTGCAGGAGAAAGACCTAGGCCAATGATGGCCCAACTACTAAATTTTGCTGAGAAGGATGCCATACAGGACCGGGAGTGGGAGCTCGGGGCACTATACTGGCAGGGCAGGAGTATAATGATATTCCAAGACTACTCAAAAGAACTAGCTGCTTGGAGAAAAGGCTATACAGAGGTTAGGAGGTGAATGCACGATCTGGGTATCCCTTTCTCCCTTAGATACCCAGCAACCTTGAGACTCACTCGCAATGGCATGCAGCACCAATTTGCTACACCAGAGATTGCAAAGGCCTTTATCCTGCAAACTTGATTAAGCCCTGAGAACAACCTATGTAGATCATGAGACAGTGGCTCCCCTGCGACCAGCTTTGTGGACTACGAAGACAGGCGCTCACCCCTCAAAAGGGTTCAGCGGCCAAAATCGAACAGACTTCCCTCTCAGCGCTTGCTGTGGGAACCAAGACCTCTGAATTAGAAGAAGTGCCTACCAGAGGAGGGACATGAGAAATGACAGTACCTGCAAGACTACATGACAGAAACCGACCCAGGCTCCAGTCTTAGTCACCACGAGGGATCGAAGGAATAGATGGTGACCAGCTCCTACTTCACTAAGAACCGATTCTCACCATTGACCCCGGTTACTCCCCCCAACGAGATCTCTGAGCAACAGGACATGGAACTGGGCTTATGCTCTCACTCTGAAGCTGAACCACAGAACCGAAACCGAGACTGGGCTGATGATCCTCCTGCCTTGAGCCCACCACTGGCCCGCATGGCTAAGGGGACTAGTGAGAGCCATGAAGGCAATCCTCCTGAGGGATAGCAGAACCCGGGGTCCGAAGACGGGTGAATAATTCTGCCATTGTGCACCTCAGATAAGTACAATTTTTGTGCTGAGTGAATTGCTGGAGGAGAGTAATGGGGCTATTTTGATGGTAATGGGGGAAGCACATTAGTACCTGATGGACAGGAGGACATTCACTCCTGTTCCCTCCTCTATATCTTGCCCAGCAGGATTCTTGTACACTTGCTTTGTTGATGTGGGGTGGGGTGGAGTTGGTGAGTTGGGGGGGGGGACCTAGAGGGATGCCGTTTGCACCCAGAGTTTTGACATCATTGTATCTTTTGCTTACTGTTTTGTTAGGGCCTCTAAGCACCCTTTTACACCTGTTGTCAGTATCTTCTGTAAGCTATGCACCTACAAGAACCTGGGACCCTACTGACTGGTACTGTTCCCCGATGATAAGTCAGCCATACCATGGCATTAGTGCCTAAGGCCAGAACACAAGTTACTCGAGGGAGGCAGTCTAGCCTTGCACCCATACCCTAGCTGTAAGAGCAAGAGCGTATCCTGCTGCCCTCACTACCTCCCTTCCCCTACAACATTCACCGTAGTGAATGGGGTACTCTCTACAATAGAAGGGCTCCACTCTAACTCAGGGACTAGTCTTCTCCTCTCCCACATGCCCCATGGGCATCCCAGACCCAGTGTCCCTGGCTTCCTCCCTGTCTCCCCCCCATATGACCGTAGATAAACACAATGCCCCTGGCTTTGACTAGCCCACTGCCCCAGGGGGCTGCATACCATACACCGGGACCCACTCAAGTCCAGACAGTGTGTCAGCTGACCCTAGCTTCGAGCAAACACTATAAGATCTGCACATGGTGCTGCATGGGTTCACTAGATTGGGCCCAGTTTATGTTATTGTTGGCCGCCAGACCTGACTGTACCAAGTTGCTCCGCTCGGAGGCTCCTCCTTATTTGGTGAGGAGTCAGTTTAGAGCTGTGCGTAGTGATCTTAATCGTTTGTAGAAACTCATAGCTGGGTCACCTATGGGACCCCTTACCTGGCCAAGCCACCTCCCAGGGGAGGTCAGATCAGCCACTCGTCGCAGTAACGGCCGGCTTTAATCAGACCAGACACCCATCAGAATACTACCTTTAGTTTCCCCGCTCCTTTTTTTTTTTCTTTCTCTTTCTCTCTCATGTTGTCAGAGGTCCCCTAATACCGGTACTATACCTAAGAGCTTTGGACAATACCTGCTGTATTATAGACCTTGAAGTTACATTACATAACCTCCATTTGTATTGGTTACTGCTGCCAACTCTTGTGAAAAATACTCGAGCTGGGAACTTAGGTCGGTACTCTGGCCACACTGCACTGGTATACAATTAAGATACAGGTTTAGCCACCTGCCAGGTAACCCCTCCTCTGTTACCCTCCTCCCTCAAACACATCATGGCGGATGTGGTAACGCATACCTGGAATGTCAGGAGCCTAAACTCCCCTATTAAGAGGAAGAAGGTTCTCTCCTCCCACCTGAAGCGCCTTAAGACCCAAGTGGCATTCATTCAGGAGAAATAAACTCTTGGGAGATGACCATAACATGCTACAGAAGGACTGGGTAGGACAACAGATTCATGCTGCAACTACCTCCCGGAAGAGGGGAGTGGCCATTTTGCTGCACAAGTCCCTGTCCTGGAAGCTTACTAGCCACAGAGTGGTCGGAGAAGGGAGATGAGTAATGGGAATCTATGACACCCCCAGTAGGCATATTGTATTGTGTAACATATATGCCCCCAACCAGGATGGCGCTAACTTTTTCAATTCCCTCGCCTCAGTCCTTACCTCTTTTACATCACAGCATGTCCCCCTGCTTTTAGGAGGGGATTTTAACTTGACTCTGATACCTTGACTCAATAGGAACGACACAGGGATAGAGGCACATGTAAGAGGAGGTAAAGCACTGGGCTTAATCATGGAAGAATTGGGACTCACGGATGTGTGGAGGCTTTTTCACCCCCGCACTTATGACTATACCTACCACTCCAAATCCCATTCCTCTTATAGCCATCTTGACTTCTGGCTAATCTCCCAAGCCCTGACGCACACCACAATTGGCACTACTATTCTTCCTCGAACGATATCTGACCATGCACCGGTACAACTTATTATCACCTGGGGTCCTGCCAGCCCACCCCCCCAGTCTTGGAGACTGGACCCACTCCTGGTGCGGGACCCGGAATTTATTACCTGGGCCAGGAATTAAGCCCTCCTATTCCTTCGGGACAACCCTATTGAGGACACTTCTCCAAGTACCACCTGGGAAGCCTTTAAGGCTACCATGAGAGGAAACATAATGGGCTACGCTGCAGCCAAACACAAGGAGAGAGAACATCAACTGTGCGATTTGGACACTCAATTATCCTGTGCAGAGACTGCTTATAAAGACATGCCCTCTCCATCTACCTCATCACCCATTGGTCGGGAGATTCTGAAACTCCATATGGGCTTTAACCAGATCCTTAACAGGAATGCCGAAGTTGCCATCCTACAGCTTAGGCATTCCTTCTGCGATGGGGGGACAAAAGTGGCAAGATACTGGCATACCAGCTGTGCAAACAGCAGACTGCTAACCATATCCCTGGCTTGAAGGATGAGAGGGGGGTTTTACTGTCAGACCAAGCAGCTATAAATCAAGTGATGACTGCTTTCTATTCTAAGCTGTATTAGTCCTCACATCCCTCTTTCCCTTCAGATGCAATGTCATTCCTACATGATACCCTAATACCCAGACTCCTACCACAGCAAGCTGCTGCTCTAGAGCTCCCTTTCTCAGAGAGGGGTGTTACAGAGGCCATCCAAATGATGAAATGTGGGAAATCTCCATGGGGAGATGGATATACAGTGGAGTTTTACCAGACCCTTAATCAGATGCTGACCCCACTACTGACTGCAGTCTTCAGGGAGTCTGAATCTAAAGGCACCCTTCCTCCTACCCTGTGAGAGGCCAATATCATTGTCATCCCCAAGAAAGGGAAAGACCCGACTACCCCAGGCAGCTACTGCCCCATCTCCCTTATCAACATAGACAGTAAAATTTATACCAAGGCCTTAGCCACTAGGCTCAGCCCCCTGCTGACTCACCTGATACATGAGTCCCAGGTGGGCTTCATCCCTGGTAGGCATAGCTCAGACCACCTGAGGGCCCTGGTCAATCGGATGCATGCCGCCCGCCATCTTACATCTCCAGTAGTGGCTGTGGCAGTGGACTTTGAGAAGGCCTTTGACTCCCTGGAATGGGACTATTTAGATGCGGTGCTGGCCCACTAGGGGATAAGAGAGGGCTTCCAAGCCAAGATTGGAGTGATATACCATCTCCCAATGGCCCATGTCTCCACCAATAGGATGACCTCTCCCCTATTCCCACTAGGAAGAGGCACTCGCCAGGGGTGTCTGCTGTCTCCTTTGTTGTTTGTCTTGGCAGTGGAACCCCTGGCGGTTGCCATCAGATCTCATCCCACTATCTGAGGCATCCAAATCGGCTTGCACAGCTACCTGACCTTAATGAATGCCAATGACTTGCTTCTCCCACTGGCTGATGCCCCATGTCATTACCCCCCCCCCCCATTGGAACTTCTGGAGAGATTTACTGCCATTTCAGGCCTCAGGCTCAACCAATCCAAAACGGAGATGATGCCCTTAAATCAACACTGTACCTCTCAAATGACCCTCGAGAGAGGGCTGCTCTGGGCTCCCGAAGGCACAACATACTTGGGCATCAAGGTGTCCCCAAAATTGGAGCACATGGGGGGGTTAACATGACCCCACTTCTGGCTAGTACCAAGCTTGAGTTTGAGTGGTGGTAAACTCTCCGGCTGACTCTAGCAGGGAAAATAGCGGCCGTAAAAATGATCACTGCCCCCAGATTCCTTTATCTCTTCTCCCACCTTCCGATAGAACCCCCTAAACTTTGGACCCAACCAATTGATGGTTTATTAGGGGATCTACTATGGGAAGGCTCCAAACCATGTTATAGCTGCAACAAACATAGAGCCCATTGGTCCCAGGGTGGTTGGTGTTTGCCCTGGTTGGAGGGGTACAAATGGGCTTTTCTGATAGCCAAGATGGTTCAATGGACTGGCACGCAACAGAGCGAGGGGCCGCAGTGGGTCCACATGGTAAAAGACATGGCCAGTCTCTTGATGCTTCCTCACTACTCCTTCCACTACAGTACAACAGCCCCCCCCCCACCCAGCTACTGGGAGGGTCCCCGACTATCACTGCCTCCCGAAAGACCTGGCAATGAATCACATCCAAGCTCCAAACTGGACCTCTGCCCTTGTCGACTACCCCTCTGTGGCATAACCCCTCCATCACAATTGGGAGAAAACCGGTGGCATGGCCACAATGGCAAAACAGAGGCATCGGGAAGGTTACAGATCTCCTAGACCTACAGACAGTCACTGTTATCCCCTTTCAGGCTCTGCCGCTCCACTGAGGACTACTTCAAGCAGAATTCTGGAGATACCTACAGCTTCGAGCAGCACTTAAGCAAATGTTGGCCCAGCCTAGGCCCCCTTCCACTGTGGCCTCACTACAGCCCTGGCTGGATCACCCTAAAGGACTAGCGGGGGGCATACATTCTCAGATATGTGGTATCTTACCCTCACAGTCCAGTTTAGCAAAGGCCAAGTGGAAAAGGATGCTGCAATGCACTATACCGGATCCCCAGTGGGAACAGGCCTAGAAAGACTCTCATGAGTGGTTCAGAGATGCACGCACCAGACTCATTCAAAATAAAATCTCCCACACCTGGTATAGAACCCCGGCAATCCTTTTCAAAGCTAAACTTCTCCCATCAGACGCCTGCTGGAGATGCTTGGGCCCTGGAGGTAATCTGTTTCATAT
Organism: Neoceratodus forsteri; assembly: GCA_016271365.2. Classification (NCBI taxonomy): domain Eukaryota; kingdom Metazoa; phylum Chordata; order Ceratodontiformes; family Ceratodontidae; genus Neoceratodus; species Neoceratodus forsteri. The sequence continues at coordinate 62,431,093 of CM057453.1, forward strand.
CCTCTGGTCTGGCCCCAAAATACATGGTATGTGGCAACAGGTTTGCTGGATGGCATCACTGGTGCTGAAAAGACACATCCCAATGTCCCCTGCCTTCTTCCTCCTAGGAATCAAGGGAGATCTCCAGGGCCTTTCCTCTCCGGAATACAGATGGCTGGCATTGCCGTCCAGGCCAAGAGATCATTGGTCTGTAAATGGCGTATCTCCTCGCCCGCTTGCTGGCACCACTGCACATGCGCATACCTACCAACAAAGCACTATTTTTCCAAGTGTAACAATAAATCTAATAAAAACTAATAAAACATCTAAACCAACTTAGTTTTTTCTTATTTTTTCACACACAAAATATACAGATGTCCATTGTATAATCGCAATATGCCACTCGAGAATGTTGGTGATGCCAGGATTTTCACATGCCCTGGGGTGTTTTGGCCACTTGGCTGCACCTTGTGGCCAAACAACACCCCAGGGCATGGGTAAACCCTGGCATCACCAACATCCTCTTGTGGTATGTTGCTTAAGTCAAGGGCAGCGATGGAGGATAGAAGACATTTATCTAGAATTTGGAGAAAAAGGAGTTTATGTGCAAGACTGGCAGCAGTTAGTGTAATTCCTAATTACTCAACAAAGAAACAGGTGGCTGCAAAAAGCAAAGATAGAGCCAAAAAATGCAAGGGTATTCACACTAAGCAGACAGCAGCACAGCTACACATCACTGCTGGAATGAAAGCGCATCGCAGTCAGAATAAAGGTGTGTAAAAAACGTTTTACGTACATAACGCCAGCACACAGTTAATGTGCCCCTCCCTAATTCAATTCGAATGCTTTTGCGCTTAAATTATACTTTCTCAAGGCTCAGAAAGCCTCTGAGAAAGTGCAAGGTTTAGAGCAAAATGTTCGGCTGAATTGGGAAGGGCATGTTGTAGATGTGTGCTGGAGTTTTATGTATACAAAAAGTTTTTTTACACCTTTATCCTGACTGCGATGCACTTTCATTCCAGCAGTGATGTGTAGTCATGCTGCCGTCTTCTCAGTGTAATTCCTAATTAGACTCTGCTTTTGGCAACTTAACACCTGCCGCACTCTCTTTCTCTCCCCAGTCCTCACTCCTCTGCCCCCCCCCATCAGGCTTCTACATGAGCCACAGTGCGTCTTTACTTACTGGCGGCTCCTGCCACCCACCACACTCTCTCTCCCCATTCCTCGCTCCTCTGACCCATGCCCCCAGGCTTCCACATTAGCCACGCTGCTGCTTTACTTATTGGCATCTACTGCCACCTGCCACACTCTATCTCCCAGGTCATCACTTCTCTGACCCCCAGGTTTTACACAGCCATGTGCGTGCTACTTACTGGCGGCCACTGCTGCCCACCGCGTCTCTCCCCAGACTGGGCCGCCTCCTATGTAACCCCAGACTTCTACATTACCCACGGTGCAGCTTTACTTATTGGCAGCTCCTGCCACCCGTCGCACTCTCTCTCGGTCCCTCTCTCCTCTGAAATTCCCCAGGCTTCTGTGACAGGATGACCCTGTTAAGATGAGTGCCCTGGTGGAAAGGCGAGGGTCCTTGCCCCCCATACACAATGCTGCAAATTACAGTGAAAATGTGCTTAGAGTTGGTTAGGAAGAACGAGAATTAAGGTGCTTATGGTATGCTGTACCACTTTTATTCTATATAAAAATAAATATAGAGTATGTGCCTTTGTTTGTTTTCTTCATTTAATAACACTGAGCACAGATGGTATAGGCTATATAAAGGTGATACTTGCTAATCTTTATAAAAAGAAAAATAAGACAGCTGCATCATAAAAGCCTGTAGCTGTAAAATAAAGAAAGACCCAGACAAGAAGTAGCTTTAGTTTTTAACATGGAGAGACTCGGTCTTTTCATTCTGAGAAATTGCTCAGTGTGTGAAAAGTTAACCCGTGTGCCTCTGTATTTAGAGTTTATAGAAGAGAGACTTGTTCTGTAAAGGGGAAAGTTGTATTTTAAGTTACTAGAAGGTCGTTTAGTTGTTAACCCTTTTGGAATGACAGCAGCACATGTAATAAAACAGAATCCTGACAGGCAAGGAATGAAACTGTGCTGCTTGCTGACGAAAAGCCATTCCCTGTAACTGATTCCCTCCATATGCTTCCCGTTCATAAAAGACACCTCCCTAGTGACAGAGAGAAAGAATGGAGCTGTTTCACTTTCACTTGCAGTACAGAAGTCGTATAGTTTATAAGGGAGGCTCTGTTTCTATTTAAACCAAAGACGCTTTGAGAGTAAAACTTCCATGATGGACTCTAAATCCATAGAATGACAACATAAAGCCGAGTGAACTGGAGAATATAGAAAATCAGGAATTGGTAGCTGTGTACTGAATTTTCTAGAGTGGAAAAGTTTGCAGCTCTTAAAAATGGAGAGAGAGTTCAATCCCTTTAACTTGTTTTTATACCTAAACCAAAAGGCTGGATGAGTTATTCCTGTTTGGAACATTGCCTGATTTACAAATGAGGAGAGCCTTGTGTACTTCATAAAGAAACCAAGTGCTTGCTCTTCTCGCTCTGCCCTCTCTCCCTCCCAGCTATCATACTCAGGTCAGAAGTCTGACTCAGCAAACAGAACAGAGCTGGGGGCTACAATTGTTTTGGTAAATTTCAGCCACCACTTAAATATGATATTATACAATGGGCATAGAAATGAAGCACAAATCCTCTAATCTCATTGGCTACCTGTCATATCTTTCCCGTTGTAAAACCTACAATCACCCCACGGGAAGAGGTGCCAGGCGGTCTCTCGACATATCACCCACCCAAAAATCACTGTGGGTCCCATTTCACTAAACAGCAGCCGCCAACTTAATTGCTCGATATGATGCTCTGACTGAAATGAAACCGCAAGTTTCAATAGCAAAAACAAAGCACAGAAAAAATGTATATCTCCTTTGAATTAACTGAGAAAACGGAGCTACAACAAATGCTCAGCACACTCAAAAACAGCACTCAGGTACTCCACAACAAAAGTCATCACGTCTTCCACTCACGGTGCCGTTCTCACCATGGGACCAGACTCATCCTGCTCAAAGTGACACCACACTATCCCATCATACAAGCAGCAATGCAATGCACTATTTTCTGTGGCACATTAACACTTTCACTATTCTATTTAAAATAAAAGAAGTAAAAAATAAAAATCACTAACCCCCCAAAAAAAAATTACTAAACATACAATTCCAACATTGTATAATCGCAATATGCCACTTGAGAATGTTGGTAATGCCAGGATATGCCCTGGGGTGTGTTTTGGCCACTTGGCTGTGCCTCGTGGCCAAACAACACCCCATGGCATGGGTAAATCCTGACTTCACCAACACCCTCTCATGGTATATTGCTTAATTGAACTCTCCGGGCTAGCCAGGAGAAACCAAGGACAGTGTTCAGACGTTGCATTTTACCCATAGACACTATGTTAGGGTAGACAGCCCTAAAGAAACATGAAAAGGGAATCTATAAAAGAAAATAAATAATACAAAAAGGGCTAAATCAGGGGAAAAGTAATGCTTGTAATAGAAAAATATATTCTTCTTAAAATGTAGTTGGAGCCCCTCATTTCTGTTAAGAAAATTATTAATGTTGCTGGTTTCCATGGTATAAATTAATATAAGTGTAAACTATACCAGGGAGTACAAATGCTGTGTATAGCTTACCTGACTCCTAGGCTACAAGTAATTGATTACTATAAGGAAGCAGCGCCCTCTGCAGTCCCCTTATAGACAAAATAACCTGTCACTCACTAAAATACAGGAGGGAACTAAATACTTGATTACAGTGCAATTAGGCATTAATGGAGTTCTGTTAGCCCACGCTAAACATTATGCTTGGTCATTTGGTTTATATTTATGCTGGTTACTAATTTTTATACTATGGTGGGTCATCCTGTGTTAATACCTTTAGAGAAAGATAGGATAACTAGTGTATTAGTTAAGGGGCAATTATGGGCGGATCTTAGATCCATGATGTCACTAGGACAAGGGTATAAAAGATTGCCACTAGGGGCTTAGATTAGATAGGGAGTCAGTTGGAACTGACTGCAAAAGGTGGAGGACCTCTGGAGCGCACACAACCATGTTAAGCAGGCTCAGAGATAGCCTGGTGCCATTGCTGGGAAGGGCATTGGCCCTTTCTGAGCTCATTTTGTTTGTCTATTTTGTGGACTTATTGAAGTGAATGAACTAATTCTGATTTTTTGATTTCTGTAAAAGATCATTTTACAAGATAAAATAAAATGATAAGTGCTTTGCCGGTGCTTTTTATGTACTAAGTCTGTGGGTCTGCCTGAGTTTGTTATCCTGTTATCCCAACCCCATGTTGTGGCTTTACTTATTAGCAGCTTCTGCTGCCCAGCACACTTGCTCTCCCTGCTCCTTGCTCCTCTGAACCCCCCCCTGCCCGGCTTCTACATTAGCCGCAGTGCGGATCTACTTATTGCTGGCTCCTGCTGCCCAGCACACTCTCTCTCCCCAGTCCACTAAGGCCAGTGGGAGTGGCTTCTCTGACTAGCAGCTCCTTCCTGCATTTATGGTGCAGCTTCCACCATGCAGCACCCGCTGCTCTCATTGCTGCCTACTCACTCCTCTGAAGCCAGTACCAGTACCAAATAAATACCTGCAAGTGAATGTTCGGCATTGACAAATGCTTATTGAAACTTGGTATGAAGGTAAGCATTCTTTATGTCCAGGGTGGAGAACCAGTCCCCTTTTTGCAGCAGGGGTTGAGAGCCTGAAGAGACACCATTCAAAACCTTTGTATTCAATTAATTTGTGTAGGTCTCTAAGGTCCAGTACAGGACATAGATATCTTGTCTTCTTGGGAACCAGAAAGTATCTGGAATAGAACATCCTATTCCTTTCTTTTGGAGGGGCAGGCTCACTAGCACTCCTGTGAATTAATGATTTCACGTCTTCTGTCAGAAGGGACACATAATGTGGAGGATAATGGAAAAGAGGCAAAGGATGAATTGGAGGATTGGACAGTAACTCCAGAGCATGCCCCTTGACCACTGTTTCTAGAACTTACTCATCTGTGGTGATCTCTATCCATTTCCTTCACTTAAGATCCTTCCCCCACTTGTACCCTTAGAGGCAGTAGTCATGGGGTATGAAATGGAGATTCAGAAGGTATCGGGGGTGGCAGGGACACATAGACTGACACCCTTAGACACCTTGGAATAGGCACCACAGGTGGGGGACCCCAGAAGGGGACCTCCTCCATGACCACTGGATTGCAGACCATAGCCATGGGCTATGGGCTGCCAGTCTATGAAATGAGCCTTTACCATGTTGCCTGGCAAGCTCAGGGTTCAGTGATTTAATAGACCTTAAAGTAATTTTGGATGACTGAAGCTCCCTTACAGCACTTTAAAAACCAGTCCCAAACTACTTGCACTCCTAAAAGGGGAAATCAGCACAACCTGTTGGACATCAGTGGAAAAACCAACTACCCTGAGCCAAGAATATCTCCAAAGACATAGACCGTAGGCAGCCACCATGGCAGAAGCATCAGATGCATCATATGCAGAGTGTAACAGTATCAATACCTTCTGAAGCAGCCTTCAGCAATGCAGTTTGGCAAGACTATCAGACAAAGCCTGAATAGTAAGCATGGCAAATTTTCAAAAGCTATTCTGATATTTTATCAGGTATGCCTGATAGTTTGCATTTCATAGGCCCAAGGATGCAGAAGCATACATTCTTTTGCCCATAACACCCAGCCTCCTGGATTCCCTGTCAGGAGGCAAAGTATTCATGATTCTAGGGACTCTAGTATGACTGTGAGCAGCCATAATAACTATTCAATTGGTTATAAGCTGAGATGCATAATAAGGCTTAACAAACAGAGCAGGGTAGTGTTTTTCAGCCTTTCTAGATAGTGAAGGCAAGGGATTAGACCTAAGCCAGAAAACAAATGTACCATCCTCTAATACAGGATATACAGAAGATGCTACAATATAAGGTGCAGCTGTAACCTCCAAAAAATCCATTAGATTGAGTTTACTGGAGTCTTCTTCATCCTCAAAACCTATGACATCCTGGATTTGTCTGAGCAAAGCCTGGAATGAGGGATCTTCAGGAGGAAACCTGGAGGTATATACACCACAGAGTAATCCCTGCAGGAGGAGAGGGTGGAACTGTAAGGTAAACTCCCTTCATATGCATCATCATCCCTTTCCTCATCCTTCAAAGTATCTTCCATGTTAAGGAGATCAGGATGATATTCCACCTCATCATCTAGAATAATGGTGGGGTAATCAATGGAGAGAGAGGCAGCTGTGATGAAGGAATAGATGGTGCGCTTTTATGTCCTGTTGAAAATGACTGTACCAACTGGGCAGCTCAGTCAATGAAACTATAGTTATCATCACTGGAAGTGATGGTAACAGACAACGTATCTGTTCATAAAATGATGCCCGCACAACCTGGGAGTTGAGGGTGCCCATTAAAGGGTCTGTGACTACCAATGTGAACAGGACTGAGCCTGATGACAGAGGCTACATTCCATCCATAGAAGGTATGGCAGCACCAGAGCCAGGCACTAAACTTGGTGCCGCAATGACAGTCGGGGGGGGGGGCTGTAGTGGATGCCACCAGAGCAGTCGATGCTGAAGACTTACCCTCCTTTAATGGAAACTCAGTTTTACCCAGAAGCAGTTTTGTGTCTATGCTTGCAGCAATGGCTAGAGGAGGAGGGCTTTGATGATGATTTGTCTTGTCTTTACTCTTCTCCAAAGTACAGCATCAGAAAACTCCTGGGAGTATCCTTCCTGGCCACGTCGGATGAGAGGGAGAGGCCTGTTTGGAGCCTGCAGCCTTGTCTTGAGCTTCCATCACCTTAGTGGCAATGAAGGTTTCCAGAGCCATCTTTTGGCATCTCTCCCTGTGGCCTGGTTGAATCCCTGGCAGATTTTACATGTCCTGACATTGTGGGAAAGTCTCAGACAGTAAACACAAACCGTGTGAGTGTGTCCTATACGGATCTTGTAACAGCGTGTACAAAACTTAAAGATTATTTTAATAACAGCATACAGGGACAGCGACAAAGTTAGTTAAAATGAAAATAATAAATTCCTCACTCCCCGTTGCAGTTGTATGTTTTTTATGTAAAAGAACCAATAATATTTTCTCTGCAAGTCTGACAAGTGGTCAATGGTGGATGAAAGAACTGAGGAGCAATGGTGTCACCCATTTTTTATAGGCACCAACGCTGCACATAATCATGGGTGGCCCCCAGCTAACAAAAGTTTCTGAATGGTCCTGATGCCAATGACTTACAGTTTCAAAGATATGGACCAGTGGAGGAGATGTCCTCAATGAAGATACAGTTTGTTTTGATGCAGAGAGTGTTGGATTTTTGAGAATGTCATACTGCAAATGGGACTGAATATTGGGCAGATCTTGTGCACTGTAGTAGACAATGGTGTTATCGGTATATAAATGTTTTGAAAATGAGAGTTGTTTGGCTAGATCATAGATGTACTCCAAAAAAATTACACAGGGCCCAATACTAAACCCCAAGGGATGCCAGTGCAAACATATGAGAGGCTACATTGTGTTCCCTTGATGGCTACAGATTGTTTATGGTTGCTTAGATAACTTTGGTTAATAGTGAGTCCCATCTTTACAATACAGAAATGACCTGGGCAATTTCCCAGTTAGGAGGAAATGTACTGGAGGCCAGAGAGGTTGAACAAATACATCAGAGGAAGATAAATGAATGGGGCCAAATATGAAAACAGCTTATCTACCCCATCCCAGCCACCTGCTTTGTTAAGTTTTATGGACAACAATCTTTTGAGTGCTTCTTGGGAACTAAAAGATGAGAGAACATTTTTGGGAGCTAGTAACAAGAAAGACTGAATAGCTGCAGCACTAATGGACTCTAGAGAGTCCTGAGGCTTAGCAATATTACAGACTTCAGAAAAATATAAACTGAAAGCCTCAACAAAAAGATCTGGACGGAGAGTGTAATGACAACTGACAAAAAAGCAATTGGGTAGATCAGGTTAATGGTTTTGATTCAAGCTCTTTAATAGTTTCCAAAAAGGGCTTGCAGGGGCTGGGATCAAAGCACAGTACACAGTAGTAAAGCTTCATGATCAACAGATCTGGTGAAGCTATTTTGTTATGAACATTAACAGGACCCAAGACTGGAGAGTGCCTATGTATCAAGAATTAGTAGTTTACAACTCCAGGTGAAAGGATCAGGGTGACAAGTGCAACCATTTAGCTCAAGGAGGTGTTTTTGAGCTCTGACATAAATGACCACATTTCTTAACATGATTTTAGAACAAGGGGGAGGGAATTCCACATTTGGGGTACAACAGGCAATATAACATTTCCCCATGAAGTTCTGATATGGGGAACTTGGAGAGAGCTACAGCAGGCAGTAGATTGTAGGTTTCTATATTTAGTTAGTTGCTGTTGACTGGGAAAGGAGAGCTAGACAATTCTGCCCATTTTAAGGCTTGTTCCGGGGAGAGGGGGTAAAGATGCAGACCAACTGAAATTGAACCAGATTACACTATTTTCAGTGTATTGGGAAATGTGGCTAGGACATGGGGCAATTCTACACTTCTTGAGAAGAGCCATGGGACCTTAACATCCACCTGAACAACTGCTAGAATTGGTATGGTGACTTGAGTTCGATCAGGAGTGACCCAGTGATTAAAATCTCTTTAAAACCTTCAATGAAAACAAAAAAAAAAGTCAGAAATTTGGGGGCAATATAATAACAGAACCCTACCTTGTTCAAGTGATCATCAGTTTTAACAGATCATGATCTTCCCGGCAGCAAAAGAAAGAATGCCTAAATCCAACTGGAAGCCGTGGGATGCCAGCACATACTAGGCCAGGATGGCCGATGAAGAACAGGAGGATGGCTCGGACAGAGGGAAAGGCCTAATCAGTGCAGATAGCAGGGCCATTATGATGATGTTGCACAAAATAGATGGGAAAGTAACCAATATTCAAAAAGACTCAAATAAGCTGGAACATCACACCTCTGCAGTAGAATCACAGGTAGAAATTCTACAAATGGAGCATATGGTGATGGGGAGGGCCCTCTGCTACTTATACAAAAGAGAGAGAGAGAGAGCTATCAGGACGAGCAGAAGACGTGGAAGCTCGTTCAAGAAGAAATAATATACGTATATTTGGGATGCCAGAATGGGCCAAACAATCAGATATGACAAAATTTCTTGAATGCTGGCTTCAACAAGAATTAGATTTATCAGCAGATTCAGGGTTAGGCATAGAATGAGCCCACCATGCTATAACCCCAAAACCAAAGCTGGAAGACCCTCCCCATCCAATAATAATCAAGTTTTTAAGTTTCCCAATAAAGGAAAAAGTATTAAGACTTGCCTGGGGAAAGAAAAATTTTAGTTTTGATGGCCAAAGAGTATATATAGATCAGGACTACCCTCCGCTGCTACTGGCCAAAAGAAAAAAAGTCCTTCAAGTGGTAAAACAACTCAGGGAGAAGGGACTAAAAGCTCAGGTCCGATACCCAGCAAAGTTGTGGATTCAAGATGGAGTGTCTATCAAATCTTTTGAATCGCTAATGGCAGCAGCATCATTTCTGAAAAATGCAAACATACAAGTACTAGATCTTAAAGAAGAGCTGGCAGAGGACGAAATGGAATATCTATTATGGGAAGTCACGAAAACGAAGAGGGCCAAAGGGCAGCAACATACACAAGGGATCGTGCCCCTTCATTCAGACTTAACAAGTTGGCTGAAGAAAAACCCAGGTACTTAATAAAATAGCAGCCAAAAGGAACTATGCTTGTATACATGGTTTATTCTGAGGGGAAGAGGGCGACTGACCAAGGGAGTGGTAAAGTGTTCCAGCTGTCTGGAGACACTCTTTGATTTCCTCTTGCACAGGCTCTGCCTGAGAAACAAAGGCCTGTCTTGTGAAGCAATACGGGCTGTCAGGCAAAACAAGATGTGGGCTCAAAAGCATGTTAGATTTTGTTTTTATTATATTCTTGGTTCCTGCAATCTCAAGAGAACACTATCCACGAAGGACTTAGAGACTCAAACCTGATAGAACTTGTTTAACCACGTCAGAGGTTTATGCTTGACCAAGAAGGACTGGTTTTGTTTTAAATTAGAAAGGCAACAAGCATTTGGATTTAGTTTTTGCGCTCTAAAGAAAAGCACAAACATGCATTTTGAGATGTTAATTTTTCTCTTTTCTTTGTCATTTTCAGTCCTAAAGAATTGGTAATACATTCTGAAGACTAATGCCTGGGATATAAAGGGGGATAATTTGTAAGAGATATATAAAGATTTGAACAGAAAATGCATTTACAATACAAAAGGTTGGGGTTCATTTTAAAATTTAAGAATTCCCATATATGATAATAGAGTTTTGGAGTAAGGAAGGCTTGAAGCATTTCCAAGACCGAAATCCCAACTACATCGGAGAGGTATGGTTAGATTGAAAATAAATTTCATTTTCAGCAGGGTGCCTGGATTTGAACCCCAGAAGTTCAAGTGGAAGAAGACGCACTTAGGTGACAAACCAAGGCTTCAGGCCCAGATAAGCAGGGTGTATCTTCTTTAGAAAACTAATTTACTGGGTGCTAGAGTGCATCTCGGTGGGGGGGGGGACCTTTGTCCACCCACAAGTTAAACTCATTGGTTCTTTCTCCACAATAGAGGTTAGGCTACTGTGTGGAATACTTTAAAATGGTTGTTGAACATGTTCATATGCATATACAGTATATGTTTTGTTAACTGTGTGTACCTACTTTAAATGTTTGTCTTTTTTTGATTTTGTTTTTCTTGTACCTGGGTCTGAAGGATGGGGATGGGTGGAGGGAATGTGGAGTGGACCTTAAAGTTGTTAAAGTGCTCAGATGGATGGCCTAAATATTTGTGGATGGAATGTAAAAGGAGTCAATAATGTGGTTAAAAGAACAAAAGTCCTACAAGAACTGCAAAGAATTAAATGTGATATAACCTGCATACAGGAGACCAAACATTCCCTTGCAGAACACCTAAAACTCAGGAGGGCCTTGGGGGGTCTACGCTGACTCTCGCCCACAAGCGAAAAAAGCAAGAGTTGTGATCCTGGTTAGGAGAGGACTACCATTTTGGGTTACCCAGAGTTTTTCAGAGGGTGAAGGTAGGTTTGTGAGGATATAAGTGAAGTGGGCTGGACGACTGATACACATAATATCAGTGTATGCTCCTACACCACCCATGGGAGAATTTTTCAGAAGGCCCTTCCAACACATTGCTTCTCTCCCAGAGGTGCAAGTACTGTACCTGGGGGACTGGAACTGTGTGGGAGATCAGGAGATGGATAGAAGTGCCCAAAATAAAACAAGGTTAAGAGCAAGCTCAAAGTTATTGAAAAGTCTTAGAACAGAGGGAGGCTTCATTGACCCTTGGAGGGTACAGAACCCAGCTATAAAGAAATTTACATTCCACTCCCTAGCAAGTAACTCATACTCCTGCCTAGATCGGTTATATACAGGGTTCGACCTAACATTATTTTACTAGTCCTGAAACTAGTGCAAATTGGCCAGGGCTAGTGCAGCTAACCCTCTACTTGTCCATCTTAACTAGTGCAGGTTTTTCATGGCTGTTAAGAAGTTGAAAAAGTCCCTGCTTTAGCAGGCTGTAGTCCTCTTGCTAATATCCCTCAGTGTTCCAGGTGGCCTGGTGTGATTAACAGCTCATTAACAGCTTCAATTATCTGGCAGTTCAAGAGGGGGCTCCAATAAAAGACTTGATGTGAGTCATCATTATCCCTCAATAGTTAGGACATTCAGCTAGTGTGCATGCTGTGATCAAGGGTAGAGTGGTTAAGTCACTAGCTTCCAGTTTGCTGAACTTGCTTTTGATTTGTTACACAAAATTAAGACCAGTGTGCCTCATTTCCCAACCTTTTGAGTGTCTGTATCCAACGCAGCAGTGGCAGAATGCTATGATGTATACACGGTCTGCCCAGCCAGGTAGTCTGTCCACTCTATACTTTCTCTGGATACCACTGCAGACTAGACTCTGCAGTGGCCATCCATAGACCCATAGCTGCCATTACTGACTGGTGTAGGGGTCACAGCTCCTCTTAATGGATCACACCAGTCAATGCCATCCATGCAGTACCACCCAGCATGTCATTCTATCCTAAAAACAGCATGTATGGTACAAAGCAAAACCTTAGTAAAATATATAATTTGAAAGGTTAAAATAGGTTTTACTGGTATGCATAGATCATCCTATATAGAAGGAGAGGCAGTACAGCATCATTCCTGTATACTGCTCCCCTTTGACTGATGAAAGGACACCATTATGAAAAATCTGTTTTTTGTTAGGGCAGAGCATGTTATATCAGTACTTAACTCTCTCAAAAGAAATCCTAAAACTTCCCCTGGCTCACTTTGTAGTGTAAGAAAACTTCCAGAAGTGCATATCTGGCTAATCACAGTCCTAGAGTTGAGAAGCAACGCACTACAGTGAGGGGGGTGCTCCTACGGAGGTTGCAAACCTCTAAACTCCAACAGAAGAAAAAAGTGAGAGCAACTCCAGTTTAGTTTTTGCAGTTATATTAGCGTTTTATTAGTGCCAGAAAATCGACAGCCAGGAACCCCTTTGCTTCGGTGTACTAGCCTTCAAGCTGCAAAAACTAAACTGGAGTTGCTCTCACTTTTTTCTTTTGCTGGTTAATCACAGAGTGGGGATGAGAGTGTCTTTCTCTGCCTGATTCTGTACATTGCCCTGCCGGTCAGGGTGGGACTGTGGTGAGGGGCATGATGATGTTGGCTATTGTGTGTGCAGAGCTAGAACTGCTTGATTGAACATATGCTATTATGGTATTCTTTAGTCTGGTGGGGAGGGAGAGAAGAAAGAGGAAGCAAGGGGCACATGGTAAAAAACTGTGGGAGTACATACTGCAAGTGATTGCATTGCAGTCTTTTTTTGCTGGGGCAGGAAGCAATGTGTGAGCAGGATAAATATGCAATAATCAAAGTATTTCTTGGCTTGCATTTTTCCTGTATAACCGAACAAAACTGATTATTATTGTTATTGTGGACTAGTGCAACCATCTGCGGGCTAGTGCAATTTTTAATCAACTTGTCCGGCTGGCTAGTGCAAGAAAAGTTTAGGTTGACCCCTGTTTATATACCCCCCCAAAAATGGCCTACACGATGAGTGGAAACAAAGACACACCCCTATCTCTATCAGACCATAGTAGCATTGAAGGAATATCGACGATTAGGAAGTGCGATGATCACGCCTGGGGTGATTAGGCACGAGGTCGCAGGCCGAATGTGACTAATCGCCCCAGAAGTGACATTATCCCAGCACGACACACACCCTGGAGTGCATTATTCCTATTATACAATGGCACTTGTGTGTATAAATAACAAACAGACTTTTTTGTTTTGGGTTTAAAAACATTTTTAATGAGTAAAAATGAAGTAATGTCCTTCCACAAGGTAAAATAGTTCCTTTTTTTTTACATTTTTTTGAAATATTTAAATATTTTAAGTTAATAAATATTTCTGAACTGTAGAAATATTAAAATATTGAAATATCGTAAGGGATAATAAATTGGTAACTGTATTGAAACATTTCTTTTAAGTGTTCAACCATTAGAACATTTATTTTTTAACTTTTAAATGTAACAGTTAAATTCTGTGAGTAATTGTTATTTGGAATACATACAGTCTATGGTTTGTAGATATTGATGACACACATACTGTTTCCTTGTATGAAGAATTGTGTGTTGCTGGTGTCTTGCTGCTGTGTTTGGGTTTTTTCTTTAGAGGAGGTTATGCTGTGCTGCAGTTCTGTTGCTTGAGGTTGTGCTGAAGCATTTCCAGAGGTCGTCGGCAGGTGTTGAACCATGTTGTCATCGGGAGGCACTGATTCAGTTCGGTGGTGACCTGTGACATCTGGAATTGCACCGGATAGGATCGAACTCCATTGTCAGCGTTCCTGTAAAGTCAGTCCCCAATAACTGTGCAAGGAAGACTCTTGTTTGTGCCCTGTTACAGAAATAATTTGTCGACTCTCTAAGCCGGCGTTGCTGAGGATCTGGATGGCAGTTGCACGCAGGCTGTGGTTTGTGTAGCTGTTAGGAAGACCTGCAGCACGGCAGATTTGGGGCAGCATTGTAGCAAGGTAATTTATTCCAACTGGTTCCATGCTGTACCAGATTTCTTCATCTTGCCATGGTTTTGTGGTTTGTCTACGGGGATGCATGTACAGGCAAGGAGCTTTTGGTGGGAGCTTGGAGATGTATGTTTTTGCAGGGCTGCTACAGGGCACTGGGAATGACCTGGCAGCTTGAACATTGCTCCTCTGTTCTTGTCATAGTCTTTTTCCAGAGGGTCTCCGTGATTCTTGATCTTTTCATTAAAGCTTAGGGAGACATAGTTAAGGCCATCTTCAGATGTGTGGAACTCAAAAGAATTTGGTTGCAGTTTACGTTGGCCTTCACAACCGCGTCTGGCAAAGTGTATTTGGAGTTCGAGCCAGACACGGCACAGCAGTCCCTCTGGAGTCTGTGTGCTTAGAGCGTGAGATTCACGGAGAAGTCTGAGGTTTGTATTGCTGAGGGGGTGGGTGGTGTTTTGCTTTATCTTTCCCCTCTCATCTAAGGTTTTTGATTTGGGCAGAAAAAACATTGTTGGCACTTTGGAAATCAGGATTTGTTAGAATATTCATATTACGGGTTAAAGGATGCCTGCTCATAAACCGATTAAGCTGCTGATTCCATATGGCTGACCAGAGAAGTTACGGACTAAACCATAGAATTTGCGGAGAACTGTATTTAATTCACAGGCATTTATTGTGGTAAAGTTTATTTCTGTACCTGTTTCTGATAGCCAGTCCTTCATGGCATTGACAGCCCATGTTGTTTGGCGCTTTGTGGAGAGCTCGTTTCTGTCACATTCCAGCTTGTCAATGTCATCATCGGGAAGCTGGATGAGTCTTCGTTTTTCTGAGGTTTTTTTCAGTTGCTGAGGTGGTGCTGTATTTTCTTTTTCATTGGAAAACCACTCCTGGATGTCTTCCATTTTGAAGAGAGTAAAGTTTACCTCAGGATATTTCAGCATGTGAGTAGTGGGATGTGACTCTGAAGGCTGTCAGTCTATCAGCTGTTGTGTAAGGATATTTAGGCTGTGTTCAGGTTTTGACGTGGATGGCACTATACCCGTGATGATATGCCAGGATAACATCATGGGTACATTGCCATTCCAGCTAATCAGAATCCAGGATTCTTTCTTGCCATTGTATAATGTTATATAAACTAAAGGGGGAACCTCACATCAGAGAAGCTCTAGGAGGCCTAATGCAGGCTTACTACAAGATAAACACTTCATAAACTCCACAAAAGAAGTTATTAAAAATGTTATAAGAGAGAGAACAAGACAGGTGAAACACCAATAAGATTTGTGTGGGACAGCTTGAAAGCAGTGATGAGAGGCCATGCAATATCACAGGCGGCCTATAT
The DNA here is from genome assembly GCA_016271365.2 of Neoceratodus forsteri. Taxonomy (NCBI): domain Eukaryota; kingdom Metazoa; phylum Chordata; order Ceratodontiformes; family Ceratodontidae; genus Neoceratodus; species Neoceratodus forsteri. The sequence continues at coordinate 62,446,614 of CM057453.1, forward strand.
AAAACAAGCATTTGTCAATGCCAAATGTTTGCTTGCTGGCATTAGCATTGGAAGTGCAGGCATTAGACAGATGCAGAATAGGAATGGCAATGAAGTATTGACGCCAACTCCACCCCACCCTGCAGAGATGGACAGGTATTGGGGTGTGCTTTTGGGTCGTCACCCATAATGCTCACACCATTTCACCTCATCGTACCCTGTAGACACCGACAACTTTGGGGCTGAAGAGTCCAAGGCACACCTCTATGCCTGTCACTGGCTGCAGGGTGGGGGTGGCATGGTGTGAGTATTGCTGTCAACAATCCCAAGTCAACCCCTGATGCCTGTCAGTTCCTACAGGGTAGGGCGTTATGGTCAGAAACCCTAATGCACTGGGCATTTCTTGGTATTTTCACTCCAAGTTTTCAGCATGGGCTTTTTGTGACTACACCACATGAACAGTGACACTAGTTTAGTTTAGTTAGTTTTTGTTGACCGGGTAAGTGCACTACACAAATTCTGACCATTTTCAGGCAAGACCCGGGGAAGAGGGATAGAGATGAATGCCAACTGACCTTGAACCAGACCAAGCTGTTGGTGGTGTTTTTTTGGTGAATGGAGGGAAATTTGGCCAGGGCACAGAGGAAATTCCCCTACTCGTCAGAGGGGGAACCTCTGTCCAAGATGGCGGATGCACCCTTGCCTTCTGAGGAGGGCACTATGGAGGTGGGAGATTTGGTCTCTGCTCCTACCTCTGATCAAATGGAGACCACGATGCCAACAATTGATGTGTTGCATGTTGCTGTTCCTACTTCAACTTTAAGTTATGCTGCTCATACTAAGGATGCTATACATAGCCCTCTGCTTACTTCTTATGGAACTGACTTGTTGACTTCCGTGCCTGCAGTCGACTTACCGGAGGATTTTACTTCATCTGATTCTGAAAACCACTGTTTGACAGCACAAGAGATCCGGGAGCGTTTTGCAATGGCGGAGCGCCATTTGGCTAGTGCAAAACTGAAAATGCACAAAGATATGCAACGCCTGAGAGCTGACAGCACAGATGCATCTTCCACTCGGGTGGAAGCTCTTGAAGATTTACCTGACTTGTCTCCTTTACTGCCTGTCGCTGTGACAAGCTCTGACCCGACCTGTGCGTCGGTAGCTGAAGCCCTACTGCCTGCTCCCCTGCCGCCTGCAGTACAAACAGATTTGGTTTCCTTTTCACAACCTGCTTCCATTACATCACAGAGTTCCTCACATGTACAAGACTTATCTACAGTAAATGCTCCCCTGCCGCCTGCAGTACAAACAGATTTGGTTTCCTTTTCACTACCTGCTTCTATTTCATCGCAGAGCTCCCTACATGTACAAGAATCATCTACAGTAAATATTAATAAAGCGCCTACCCGGACTGTTGAATCGGCGCTGAGAGGTGCTGGCTGGGTTCAGGGTACTGTCCCAGGAAGTTGGAAGTCTGATCCGTCTCCAATTCGGTCCCCCTGCCCTGAAGATTTTCCAGAGCTACAGAGCAAGATAGGTGCTTCAAAAGTCACTACTGACCCCTTGTGTCTTCCTCATGAACTGGAGCTTACTCAGAACCCTGTGTTGGATTATCTGAAGGGTTCTCCACCTCAGGCTCCTCTTTCTACTACTCCTATAGAGGCTCTGGCTCCCCCACCACCACAGGCCCCCCCCCCCAAATTATCGAGACCAAGCCGTTCATATTCTTCATTCTTTAAATTTCCAATCCAGGCTGCTAAGAGACACAACGCTGTTCGCTTTGCATACCGGGGGGGGGGGGTTACCTGAGCCACCTGATCGGGTCTATGTGGCATGTATGCTTATAAAGGATTCTTTAAAATTCTTTTCCCATGAAATATATGCGTTAATTCATATCTCTGGTGAAACCACGTTTGACATAAGTTTCCAAACATCTAGGGGATTGGAGCGTTTTTGGTCAAAGTATAATTCTCTGCGGACTACTGCATTATGGACCCCATTTCAAGCTATTCCTCTTTCTAAACCTACTTTTAAGACAATTACTATTCTGTTTCATAATGAGGGCGTTGAGGTGGAGGATGTTGTGTATTGGCTGAAACAGCGTTATGACGTCCAGGGACAGCCTGAAGCCATTTTGGATACCGAGAACATTTGGACTAGGGGCTGGAAGTTTAAAGTCTTGTTATGATCTAATGATTCTGGGGTTGTACATCTGGCTAACTCTTTTTTTATAGGCCGAGATAGGGGGGTCTTGTTCTACCCGAGTCAGCCGAAGGCTTACTATTGGTGTGGTGACCCTGCACATCTTAGTAATGTATGTGATAAAATGAAATGCAACGTCTATGGAATTGAGCCATGTAGGGGTACACTGTTAGAATTAATGTAGATGTAACCTCTGTGACGAACAGGGGCACACCTTTCAGAATTGTAAATGGGCTGCACAAAATCAGGAATTTCACGATGGTGGAGTAGACCAGCGCTTTATTATTACGCAGGCGCAGAAGGCCCATCTCCAGACCACCTTGGCTGTACCTCCTCCTAAGGCAGCCCAGCCCTTACTGCAGGCTTCAGTGCCTGTTGTATCCTCTGAGGTTGTACCTCAGATAGTTTTCTTCACGGATGACCCCTTGCTTGAGATTTCTCCTGTCCCCGATCCTGCCCAGTCTAATTTTCCTGTTCAGGACCCGGTCCCAGGTCCAAGTACTATGCCCCTCCCCGAAAGCTCACAAGTGTTATACATAGAAGGTCACTGAGAAATAACCCTCAGGTTGTACCATCTCCTGAGAGTGGTCTGGAACCCCCAGTGCCCTTATCTAATTCTTTTGAACTTCTCCAACCCCTTTCTGATGATGCTGGAGGTGAGTCAGACTCTTCCTCCATAGCTTCTTCTCTCCCTGACGGTACCACTGACTCTGAGTTGCAGCTTGGTACTGGCCTTTCTCAGAAGCGAAAGACCAGAGTAAAACTTAAAGGGAAGAAGGTGGTTGGGAAAAGGAAATTGTAAAATGTATTTTTTGTCTGTTCTCCTTTTTTTTTTGGTGCTTTGTTTCACTTTGTTTGTCATACTATTAATGTAAATAGTATGAAGCGTATGGCTAAAAGGAGATTGATTTTTTCCTTTCTATGGCTTTTGCCTTTGGGTTTAATTTTATTACAGGATACTAGACTTCATACTACACATGCGATCCGACAAGCACAACAGGACTGGTTACTGGGTCCTTCTTTTAGGTCGATAGGTCAGGACTCTTGTTCGGGACTGGGAATTTTAATTAATATCCCAGATTTTCATTTGCTTAAATTGTTTGATGTAGCCCCTGGTAGGGCGCTCATTATAGATTTTGTCATTGGGTCCTGTCCCTACCGGGTGATAAACATTTATGCCCCTCAAATCAAAACTGAATGCATAGCTTTATTTACTTTGCTTCGTCCTTATTTGCACACTTCTTTTCAGGTATTGTTCGCTGGTGACTTTAATTGTGGCTTGAGTCTTCAAGATAAGAGCTCCTTTGCTGCTACAAAGAAACTGTTTTGTGATTCCCACGAATTGGGTAAATTGGTTCGAGTCGCCCACTTAACAGACTCCTATCTCTCCTTTACTACACAACACACCCCTACCTTCCAAAACGGTAAACTAGCCACACGTATTGATTATGTGTTTTCCTCTCCTACAGTACCAATTATTTCTGCCAAAGTTCAAGTGGTTGAGTTTTCTGATCATAAGCTACTTTCTGTAGGTTTTGGTTTTGTTGTCTCTTCCCGTAAAGGTCCAGGTATTTGGAAATTCAACATATTTTTGTTGCAGATTCCGATGTTTATGCAGTCCCTTTTGTCCTTCATACAAGCCCGTAAATCTGTTTTTGTTTGTTATGAAGATCCTGTTCAGTGGTGGTTAGACACGAAACATGATCTGGTCACTTTTTTAAAAACTTATAGTCGTTTAAAATGTAGGAGGGAATATCTAGACTATTTGCAGAAGAGGGTTCATTTTCAGTCATTATTAACCATAGAGTACACGACGGGGCAAGACCTTTCCCAACAAATAAAAGTCCTACAGAATGATATGTTGATTTTCCAACTACGGCAATCACAGCAACTTTATTACCAACATAAATTCTGTACTGTTGGAACACGTGATGTTATATGTCCTTTTGAATGTAACTCCCGTCAGACTGCCTGAAAAAATATGACGTGTCTTCTAAATTCAGAAGGGACCTTATGTTCCTCACAAACTGAGATTTGTCATATTGTAACAAAGTATACTACAGCCCTTTTTTCTCCCCTCCCTGCTGTGGCTGGTAACAGTGCGACTTTGTATAGTGGCCTTGATATCCCAGCTCCCTCACAGCCATGTCAGGACCAGGCTTGTTCTCCCATCACGGAGCAGGATTTGACATTGGCTATTTCTTCATTACCTGTACAGAGAACTCCTGGTCCGGATGGTCTCCCTGTTGCCTTATATAGGGTGCTGGGTGACCATTTGGCCCCAGAACTTACATCTGTGTTTAATTCTCTGTTAACATGTGAATCTATCCCTTTGGAATTTACTAAGGGTACTTTGATTTACATTTATAAACAGAAAGGTGATATCCATTCTCTAGAGAATTGGCGACCTTTATGTATGTTGAACACCGACTTTAAGCTCTTAACGAAAATTACTGTGAAGCATTTGGTGAGGATTGCGGAGGTGGTTTTGCATCCTGCCTAATACTGTTCTGTGCCTCAAAGGAGAATTTCTGATCATTTGATCCTCTTACGAGAATTATTTTCTCATGGCTATGCAGGTCTAGCTTCGGGACTTGTATCCGTAGATCAGAAGGCTGCTTTTGATTCAGTTAGGCATGATTTTTTATGGGAAGCACTTTGTTTTCTGCATGTACCTGATGTTATGGTACGCTGGATTCGTGCTTTCTGTAGAACGGCTACTGTTGTGCCTGTAGTGAATGATTGGATAGGACCCATGATCTCCATAAAAGGAGGGTTCGTCAGGGCTGTCCTTTAAGCCTGTTGTTACATGTATTTTTTCTTGATGTTTTGCTCCGTCAGTTGAATACTAACTCTCAGATTCGGGCTATTTCTAATTGTGCCTTATGCTTGCCTTATAAGGCGATCGCATATGCAGATGATGTATGTTTTCTTGTAGCTGATGAAGCCTCAGTGGTTCATTCTCTCCATGAGTGCTCTATTTTTGGAAACTTCTCTGGTGCTGTTTTAAATTACACCAAAGTTCATTATTCGGTCGGTTCAGTAACCTCCCTCGGACAGTATTTGCCCGTTACGCTTAGTTGAGGGCCCTATTTGTATTTTGAGAATTTTTTGGGGACACAGGACCAGATTTTTTAACTGGAATGTTAAACTGCAGCAAGGTAAACTTCAGGTGGCTCCTGGAACTGGGGAGATAGGAAAAGAAACGTGTTTTCTTAATTAAAACTACTTTGATCTCTACGCTCTTTTCTGAGTTATGTATTCCCTATTCCATGACAGTTAGAAACTGCTATCTTTAGCCTGCTTTTCCAGGCTCTTTTGGGAAGTAGGTTAAACCCGATAAAGTGGAATATCACTTATTTACCTATCCCTGAGGGTGGCGTTTGTATGGTTAACCCTTTGTTATTTTTTTCTTGTATTTTTTTCACTGCAAACCTTAGGCCTTTGTTGATTCATGCCCAAAGGGGGTGGAAACCTTGGTTTTATGACTCTTGCGGGATTTGGTTTCATCAATGGGGAAACTAATTCCTTAACTGTGTTAAGACAAACTGTTGGTATACCAACTTACGTAACGCATATGTTTTTACTTCTCAAACAATGGAAGGTATCTGTTCAGATGTTATTAAACCATTCACATAAAGTTTTATATAAGAATTTACTCCTGACGGATTGTGCTGTATCAGTACCCTTTGATAAGTGTCCTGGTCAACACCTCCCTTCCCATTTGTTATTGTGGAGATGTAAGAGCGTTCCAGCCAAAACGTGGGATTTTCATTGGCTTTCATGCCATGAAAAGATTAATGTAAAAGCAAAGCACAAACATAAGCAGTCCCAAGATAGAATGTGTTCTCGCTTATTATGTATTACAGAACTTGAAACTATCTCTCATTTATTTTTTGACTGTTCCTTTATCAAAAATTGGTGGTCCTTTTTGGCACAGGCATGGGCTACCCCCTTGCTTCAGTCGGTTACTTATTTGAATCTTGTATATGGGTTTTTTTCTCCCCAGTGGTCAAAATGGCACCAGGACACATTGAACCTTGTTTTTGTCTGCATTAAATGGAATATTGGGATGGCGCGTTGCATGTTTTCTTTGCAGCAAAAGGACTGCTCCTATTTGGAGCTCGAAAAAAAAGATTGTACAAGATCTAAAAGAAATTTATGAGCATGAACGTACTATTTACTCATATATGACTCTTTTGGAACTTTGGAAAGCTCTTCCTTGGATCACAGATTCTGATTTTGCAGTTACCTGAATGGCTGTATAATAGCTATCCTGTTTTTCTTCTTTTTGTATTATGCTTTGTGTACTATTGTATGATTTTTGTCTCAATAAAACTTTTCCTTACTCTTTTCGAGAACTGCCATGGGATCTTTAACATCCATCTGAACTACCACCAGAACAGGCAGGTGGGACCTCGGTTTAATGTTTCATCCGAAAGACGGCACCTCAGGAGTGCAGCACCCCCCCTCCCCATGCTGCACTACAGTGTCAGTATTGGGATTTAAGCCAAGTGCCTGGTGTGGGGGAATAGAACCCACAGCCTTCTGATCTCCCGGCCTCAGAGGCGAGCGTGCTACCTACTGAGCCACTGACACTATCAGTTCATTAGCAGAAAGGTGATTTTGCACAGTGACTGCACCATTTGGTGCCACAGATGTGAAAACAAATTTCAAACAGGATGTGAAAAATGACAGCTGTACTGTTCATGAGAAGGTGTAAAAAATGGTAATGTTGAAAATCTGGAATGAAAATATAAAAAAAATTGAAGTCACAAGCTTCAATGCACATCCATAATGCAATTATTTTGGGGATTTTTTACACCAGATTTTAAACATAGGCATTTTGGGACCTCCGCTCATGAACAGTGGCACTGTGATTTTCTTAATCTGTACCAAAAGTTGATTTCACACAGTGACCGCGCCCATTGCGTGCCACAGGTGTGAAAACATGTTTTGTGCAGGATGTGAAAAATGACAGCTGTACTGTTCATAAGGCAGTGTACAAAAATGACAATGTTGAAAATCTGGAGTACAAATATAAAAAACTGGCGAAGTTATGAGCGTGCATAGAAACTGCGCAATGCAGGCTGGTAACACAGTCATTTTTGGAATTTGTTCACCAAATTTGCAACATGGGCTTTTTGGGACATCTCCTTATGAACACTGTCACTGTGATTTTCTTAATCTGTCCCGAAAGTTGATTTTGCACAGCGACTGCACCATTGTGCGCCAGATGTGTGAAAACACATTTCAGGCAGGATGTGAAAAATTACGGCTGTACTGTTCATAAGGAGGTGGGGAAAAATGGCAATGTTGAAAATCTGGAGGAAAATATCAAAATTCTTGAAGTTACGATCGTGGCTTAAGAACAGCACAACGATGTCAGAATAGTACTTTGGGAGTCGCGCTTTATCAAATTTGCAACATAGGCTTTTTGGGAGCCTACCTCATGAACAGTGACACTGTCATTTTGTTAATCAGTCCCAGAAGATGATTCTGTACAGTGACCACGAAATCACCTTTTGGGACTAAATAACAACATGACAGTGACTGAGTTCATGAAGTGAGGTCCCAAGAACTCCATGTTGAAAATTTGGTGCCAAAAAGTCGCAAAAATGGCTGAGATATCCCCTAGTTGCCCCCCCCATTTATGCCATTATACAGCTTATCGGCATTTATTCAGTTCGCGGTTGGCTTTGAAGAGTGCAGACGGTTCCCTCTCCACAGAAGACTGTCGCACTGGTCCCGGAGGCAAGTAAGGGTGGGGTGTATGGGGAGGTGGGGGCACATAGGGTGGGTGTGGGGTGGGGAGGGGCACCACGTACATTGAGGGACCGCTTTTGTTTACAGTAAAAAAAAGAAAAACTTTCCAGGAAGGTTTTCTTTTACAGGTACATTTGACATGCTGGGTGGGCTCCCAGTGTGCCACCTGGGTGTTTTTGGACTACTGGAGCCGACGGGGATTGGACACCCAATTGGCAAAGAAATGGGTCTGTGTTTGGGGGGGGGGCATGATGCCGAGGGGGATTGGGCATGTCCTCGGCATACAAATTAAACTACAGGTACATCATGCCATTGGGGATTGGGCTCCCCATTGGCAAATGAACTGGGGAGAAGGCATGCCGACATGGGCACTGGGCATCCCCGGCGTTGGCTTTCAGGTGGGACTGTGAGAGGCAGACAGCGACAGCTGCCACCATGTTTCTTGAAATGTTATACCAGGCAAGGCATGCCCTGCAATGACAGGTCACTCTCATTGCAGCAGCAAAATTGTTTCAAGTTGGTGGCACACTTTTGAGCTGCTGTCATAGACAGCGTGCTCATTCATTGGTGTCACACAGACAAGCCCTAAAAAGCAGTGGTGGCACTGGCCACAACATGGCTGCACCTCCACAACCTGCTACTCCAGCAAGCTGTCACAACACGTTTCTTGCACATGTGTGCAAGCAAACATAAAAAAGGCACCAAGTGGGGATTATGAAGGTGGAAAAAAATCTCAGGTCCCTAGAAGCACAGCATAAAAAATTAAGAGAAGTATCAGTCTTAACTAAAATTAAGGAAGCCAAAGAAAAATTAAACACCCCAATATCAAGGAAAGCAGAGAATACAATCAGAGTTTTGAACCAGAAGTATTATGAAGGAGGGGAGAAGGCAGGGCGGTTACTTGCCTTTAGACATAGGAAACAAGAAGCGGAAAAGATATAATAATAATAATATATGGCAAGGAAAATAAAAGAGGGAAGGGGAGTTGAGATAGGCACTAAGCCAGAGGAAATAGCAGAAGAATTCCAAAAGTACTATGCCAAGTTATACAAAAATGAAAGGCAGGAAGGTCATAGCGAATGAATTTCTGAATTTCTGGAGGAAGTCAAACTCCCCATTCTTTCTAAAGAACAACAATTTATAGAAGCCCCATTCACCGAAAATAATATAAAAGAAGTGATAAAGTCATTGAAGGCAAGGAAGGCCCCAGGACCAGATGGCTACATCGCAGAATTTTACAAGGTGTTCTCCAAGGAACTGTCACCACTATCCCCCAAAGTGTGTAACACAGCACATAAATAGGGAGAAACTCTGGATACCTGGGGAGGAGTGATGATTTCAGTGATGCCCAAACCAGGTAAGGAGGGCACCTCCTGTGCAGTTTTCACCCAATATCCTTGCTAAATTTAGATGCTAAAATATTTTCAAAAGCAATAGCAAATAGGGTACAGGAAGTTATCACAGGTTTGGTGCACCCAGACCAAATGGGATTTATCCCAGGGAGGCACATACATGACAACATGTGCCTTTTATTGAATGTCCTGGGAACGGCTGATAAACTGCCTCCTGAATCCCTAAAAACGGTCATCTCAACAGACACGGAAAAAGTGCTTCACCAGCTAGACTGGGATTTCCTACAGGCCACATTAAATAAATTTGGGTTTGGCACTAAATTTCAAGGGTGGATCTCAAATATCTATCACACCCCCACAGCGAACATCAGGGTTAATGGTTTATTTTCCCAAAAGTTCAAAATAGAGAGGGGAACCAGGCAGAGATGCTCCCTATCTCCATTACTCTTTGCTCTGAGTATAGAACCGTTGGCAGCTAAAATCCGTCAGGATCCGAAGTATAAGGGCATCAGAGTGGGAGGGGAAGAGATACATATATCTCTTTATGCAGACAATACTTTATTATATGTATCAGATCTAGAGAATGCAATACCATATATAACTAATTTACTGTCTCAATTTGGCAACGTATCAGGCTTTAAAGTTAATGAGTCTAAAACAGAAATGCTGCCTCTTTACCATCCGGGGTGGTAGATTGCCCACCCTAGGAAACTTCAAATGGACTAGCACCAGATTCAGATATCTAGGAGTATGGCTCCCAGGAAACATAAAATAATTATATCAAGCAAATTACCTGACGCTGCTAAAAGAAGTCCAGACAGACTGTGGTAGGTGGAAATAATTCTCTTTATCCCTCATGGGAAGAGTTGAAGTAGTACGAATGAATCTGTTACCAGGTTCTCGTTTTTTTCTCTTCGATCCCTCTCAGACCCCCTCTACATTCTGGAATGATCTTAAATCCATCTTGTCTCAATTTATATGGGGAGGAAAGAAGCCTAGAGTGAGAAGGGCAGTCCTGACATATCCAAAAAATAAGAGAGGTCTGGCTCTTCCAGATTTTAAAGGGTACTTCTGGGCAGGACAAATACAACATATTATACCCCATTTGTGAGGGGTTAACCCACCCTTGTGGGTATCTAGAAAAAGAGACAAGGGGAATGGCTGAAATTGGTGATATGGTATTTATGGATCAGAAATTTAAGACTATTGGATACATCAAATCCATGGGTCCAAGGACTTAGAAACATCTGGATAGAAATCTGCTCAAAATTTGGCCTAAAATTCTGTTTGGGAAGGGATACCCCCTTAAGAACATGTCTGGACTTTCTGCCATTTAAAATATCAGGAGGAGTGAAACAATGGAATTCAAAGGGGCTCTTAACAATAGGTCAGTTCTGGGGAGGTGGGGAGTTAAGATCATATGCACAACTGGGTAAGGATTTTCGATTCTTCCCAGGAGATTTTTTCCATTTCCTACAATACAGGAATTATCAACAACAGGGTGGCACAATTAAATTCATATCCTAACCCATTGAAAGTGTTATTGATAGACATAGCCAAGGGACAAGATAACAAAAGGGTGGTGTCTAGAATATATAGATTTTTATTAGAACTAAAGGCTGAAGAGACAAAACCCATAAAAGACAGATGGGAGGCAGAAACCCAGATAACATTGTCTGAAGAGGAATGGGTGAGGATCTGGTCAGGAATTTCAAGGACAACAGCTTCAACCTCTTGGAGGGATTTTAGGTGGAGAGTGGCAATTAGACATTTTCACACCCCATTTATTTCAAAATACCTGGGGACGAGTTCCTCTGAAAGGTGCTGGAGGAATTGCCAGGGGGTGGTACTTAAACCCATATCTTTTGTTCTTGCCCGATGGTAAAAGTATTCTGGGAGGAGGTAAAGAGAGAGTTGGAGGTGGTCTTTGGACTTCCATTACCACTGGAATTTCAAACATGGGTGTTGGGATTACCCCTGCAAGGCGTGAGCTCCAAGTCTCAGAAATATCTGTTTTATATAATGGCGGCTGCTACTCATAAAACCATAACACAAAAGTGGCCATCACCCACTCAACCTACAACAGAATCTTGGTTAAACAATTGTCAAAAGATAATGATCATGGAAAGGATGACAGCCAGGATTCGGCTTCAGAAAGATAAGTTCATAAGCAGATGGCTGCCATTCTTCCATTATTTGGCCAATAAACAAGGGAAAGATATTATAGATATTCTTGCTAACCAAGATCAATAAGAATAAAAGAGGATACTGATGTTTTCTCCCTTCCCTGGTTCTCTTCCCACACCCAAATTCCACAGTATAGCAGGGTAGCAGCCTGCCCCAAGTTACGTATTCAGAACATGAATTAGTTCCTAGGTATGAAATGTCTATTGTTAGGATGAAGCTATTCTATTTTATATTTTTTATTTTCAGTATAAGCTGTGTAAGTGTAATAGACCAGTGTTGCCAGGGGGTATGAATATACTGAAGCAATGAGGGAAGTTAAAGGCAAAGAATGATGTATTGTATACTTTTCTTTATTAATGTCTGTTGGATAAGGATTGTCTTTATGTTAAAATGTTTTTATGTAATATTTGTGTGTTTTTATGAAAAAAACCTTTAATAAAATATAATTAAAAAAAAAAAAGACAGATGGGACCGTGGTTTAATATCTCATCCAAAGGATGATACACACTGACAATGCAGCTTCCTCCTAAAACTTCACTCGAGTGCCAGGGTTTACGGATTGAGCCGAGTCCTTGCGTGAGACTAGAATCCATGACCTTCTGGCCCAGGGGCAGATGTGCAACCAAGTGAGCCACGTTGACACCTATGTTATGTTGGGGAGCTGCTTTGTCATTGTGGAAGCCAGGCTGAATGGTGAGCAGATGTTTAACATCTTGAAGGTCATGTACTTTCAAGGTCATGCACTGTAGTGCACCATGCAGTTTCCTTTGTAATGTAAGCCATCCAAATTCCTCAAACACTCTGCAGTAATGCTCTCTGCTGAGGGACAGTCAACAAATTCTGTTATAGAGGGCCTTCATTCTAGCCAGTTCCATCTCCTTTAGGGAGACCCTGACAACAGATCCACAGGTGAGTGTGAGGCACATGATACTGTTTGGAATTCTAAGGCAGGACTACATCGTAAGTGTAGCCAGCCCACCTTCCCATTTGTCTAGGGGTTCCTGATATAACAAAAAGGGAAGGGGGGCCTACCCAAAGAGACCCAGACCAGAACATCAAACTACCATGGAGAATAAAAATGGTGTTATCTTACCACGGCCCAGATCCTACTGCAGCATAATAGAAACTGCTACCCCTCATCACTCCTCTGGACACTGTCTGATGGAACCAGAGACTTCCTCTTTTCTCTTCCTGCTTTCAGAATCCCCCACCAGCATCCTGACCCAGGAAGCACCGACATCACAGGGGTTGTAAGCTTCAAACTCCCCCCCAAAAAAATCTGGTTAGAAATCCATTAAGTTTTCTGGAATTTGGCTATCTAATAATCTTTAAAAACACTCTTGCATACTCAGGAATAAGCATCAAACCAATTTATTACACCTGCGGTACTAATCATTTCTGCCAGGACCCAGGGGTTCTCATTGCTTGATTAAAACTTTTCAGCCATGGAGCACAAACTATCTACAGAACTAGAGGGACAACAAGACTGAGAGAACAGATGTACTAGGCAGCATTCCACTAAAGGCAGCTAATGAAACCTCGGAAATTGCTATTACCCAAGACCTCCCTAGGACCTTCACTGGACCTAAAAGCCCACTGGTAAGTTGATCTCTGATTTTACTTGTTCTTCACCATTTTTCCCTGGTCAATCTTCCATCTGTTGAAGAAGCAAGCTGCTTCTCCCACCTGGTCCCCTGCCAAGGGACTCAGGAATTTTCCTTCCCTGACCAGTCCTAAATCCTTAAGGGTGCCGGAATCCCCTTAAACCTTGGCCGGAGTCACACCCAGTCTCCTTTCCTCATCTAAAATGGGGGGGACCTCAAACTACTTCTGGCCTGTGTCCCCACACATCTTTCATCCTGTGCTTGCTTTAAGCTACTGGGTCCAGAGGGCTTCCCAAGACCTGTCCCAAATGACCTGTGGCAGCTTGTGATTGGCACCCTGAGGCCTGCCCCTCCAAACAGGCCCCATAGTGGGTGAAAAGCATCCAGCACCCCCTCAACCAGGCCTGGACCACACTGCCACACTGGGAACTGGGGGGCACTGTCATCACCCTTCCACTGGAGGAATCCTGCCACCAAACCTCCAGCCCTAGCAGTCCAGGCCTACTTCCCATGGGCCTGGGACCCCATGCTGCCTCCTAGGGCACTCTCACCACCCCTTTCTCCCTGCAGCCCCATCTGCCCCACACAACACTGGAAGGCTAACTAATGCCCTCCCTCACACCTCTGGTTACTGGCACCATGTTGCCTTGCTCCTGGCACTACCTTGGACTTGCTGGGGGGGGGGGGAATCACCCAGGAATATGGCTCCAAACCTGGACTGATGAGCTCCTTTTGCCTGCCTGTCCTGCCATCTCCCAGCCAGCCTCCTGTCTCTCCCAAGTCTACCAGCGCGCCCAGCTTTTAAGATCTAAAAAGTCTGCCCCTAGTGGCAGTCTCAAGGTATAGCCCAAAAGGTGCCTTCCCCAGAACACCTATAAAACCCATAAACTGGAGGGGAAGGCACACAAAAGTGGGGTCCCTAATGGTGAATGTAAGCCCCTCTCATAGAGGGGGCTTACATAAGGAATGCTGAGAATCTATATAATGGCACACACATCTAGCTAAGGGTGTTGGAGAGGGAGTCAATATGAGTTCTAAGGGACAGACTTGGGTCCAGATGTAGGACAAGTCATTTGAAGTTATTTGTGACCTCCAGGGGAAGGCCATCATTAAAGAGATCTGGAGCTGCTCCATATTTTGAGTAACTTTTTGAATACACAGTAGTATCAAAGAGCATGGTCTTAGTTTTCTTTTAGTTGAGGATACACTTATTGGGGCCTATGCACTAAAATTCTGATTGCCTACGCACTGTGTATCCACGGCTCATAGGCAACCTTAATTCGGAATGCCACAAACCAGAGATCCGGTGGACCCCCATTCAAAGAAGGGGTGTGCACCACTTGCGCACTTGATCCCCCAGCTGATCATGGAGCTATGTGCATGAACAGTCCAGGGCCATGTATGGGGACATGCCCGCATTCCACGCTATTCACAAAGGTGCAGAGTCCCAGGCAAGGAGTGGTACAGGATATTAAGGTAGGGATCCTGCTCTATCTTTTTTGCCCGCTAGAGAAACCCTGTAGGCTGTGGGAGAGCAACATCCCTCCTCTACAGTGCTTCCCCAGCTCTCTAGTTAGAAAGGGAGGGCTGGGGACAGCTATTTAGACAGTTGCCTGACTTTTTAAATTTACGTCTACTGTGCCATCCCAACATTCCCTGCTTGCATGGAGCAGGGGATCCACTTTAACACCCAGGACAGGCATCTGATTGGATGCCTGTCTCTGTACTTTGATCTAACCCCCACACCGCTGTTTACTGGGGAGGAAATGCTGCAGATAGGCACCCTGTGAAGGTGTGCGGTAGTGCATGCCATGCACTATGTGCCTGTCTGCAGCTGTGGAGCTATGAGGGCTGGGTATGTGCGAATTACGCATACTCTGCCCTTCAATTGTGCATAGCCTCCACTGTTTAAGAACCATTCATGCAGATTTTTAGAATGGCCACAGTATATAAAAATAACAGCAATATAAATTATTTAAAAGTTTTAGTCTGAGAAGGCTCGAGAAAATAAATAAGTTTTTAACATAGTTTTAAAATTGCTGATGGTAAGGTATTCTCTTAACCGATGAGGTAGAGAATTCCACAGGGTTGGTGCTGCAAATGAGAAAGCATGAGCACCAGATATTTTTAAGCAAACCCTGGGAATCTCTAGCAATCCCTCTTTGGTGAATTAGAGAGGACAACTGGGGGAGTAGGGAGTCAAGAGATCTCTCAGGTAGTTGGGACCCTGTTCGTGTAGGGCTTTAAAGGTATGCAAGCATATCTTGTAGGTGATCCACCATTGAAATGGCAGCCAGTGCAGATTGCACAGCACAGGCATAATGTGGCTGGTCCTAGAAGTACCAGTCAACAGCCTGGCCACAGCGTTCTGTACCAGCTGCAGGTGGTGGATATCAACCCCAGATAGCCATAGGTAGAGGGCATTGCAGTAGTCAAGACGGGTAGTAATGAAGGCATGGACCAATGTTGGAAGGTCACCTGGGCAATATTCTTCAGATGGTAAAATGAGGATTTAACCACAGCTGACACCTGAGTTTTCAGAGTCAAGCTATCGTCAAAAATAATGCCCAGGTTATGTACCCGGTCTGAGGTAGTGAGCTGGACACCATCAAGCCATAGGCCCGACATATGCCCAGCCCCAAAACCCACCCCAGGGTGAGCCGGGTCCACGACCAACACTTCAGTCTTGTCCAGATTCAGTCTCAGTCAACTCAAGCTCATGCAATCTTTGATCTTGGAGAGGCAACCATTTAGCACAGAGATCGCATCAACCTGTCCAGGCGCAAAGGACATGTACAGCTGAGTATCATCTGCATAGCAATGAAAACTCAAGCTGTATCATCTGATGGTATCTCAGTATGAATCCTTGAGGGATTTCTTAATCTATCATTTCAGAGGAGGATAAGACCATCTTGATCCTAACAATTTGTTTCTAGAACCAAGGTAGTTCAAAATCCAGGTAGTAAGATGCATTCTGGTATATTAGTAGCTTATACTGTTTATACAAAGTTGCTATCCTTTAATGTGAATGTTGTAAAGGTATTCGCTCTGGGAGAACATCACATGTATTTCTAATCTAATTTTGAGTTTTATCCTGTTCTGTTAGTACACCCCTACTAGTGTGTAACCCCCTCATGAGTTTTACAATCTGATCACGTAAGAAAGAGCATTAGCATCTTGGTGTGCTCTGTTATGTAGTGTGCCCACAGAACTTAAAGACTGTGGACTGGGCTGTCTGTATATATCAGGGTGGTAAAAGGTTCACACTCTTTGTGAAAGTGTAAAAAGACAAGAGGGACAACTGCAGAGAAAGCTTGACGGTGTCTGTGCTCAATCCCTGGTTAATCACTACAAGTGAATACAGTGGCACCTAACTATAGCCGATAGACAGTGGCAGAGGATGGGATTGAAATCCTACTAATCGGCAAGTACAACTTCCAGCAGCTGAGCTGAATATACAGTACAAACACCAATCAGGAGGGCTTGACTATGAACCAATTAGAGAAGCACATTTTGTAGTGGGAACTGAGTTCAATAAACGTGCATGTGACAGTATCCTCCTATGCAGGGAGCGCAAAGCTTATCACCCAATCAGGCATACAGAAGTCTGTCAACTGAACGATGGACTGATTGACAGGAACAAACATTAAACAAATGATGGGGATGATATAAGAATAAAAGACATTGATGGAGCCATCGGGGAGGAGGTTGTTTGAGCCATGTTATTGTAGTGAGCGCAAGCAGAGGGCGTTGGAGTACTGTATGCCTGAGAAAGGCAGAAAATCAGGAACCAGAGAAGCAACAGTGGAATCCTCAAGTCATTTGCACCTGTGCTACAGGATAGAGTCCCGTATACTGACTGCCCAGTTTGCCATGTCACCATTAGAGGCAAATCAGTGAACCTTGCTGTTCAACACTGTCGGGCCTGCTGCTGCTACCCGCTGAGAGACTGAACTTAAGACAGACCATTGGCCTGAGTAGTTGCATCTAAACCACAAGTACTTTAAGTGTTAAGCATGGTGAGATGGTGGGAGCACTGATCACTGATTGCAGTGTTATAGCATTGCAGTGTTATAGCAGGAACCAAGTGTTATCACCGGTAAAGGCTACTGCTCAGCTGCCTGTGTCACTCCTGTGTGAAGTGATAGCTGTTCACAGAACAGAAACATTAACTGCAAGTCCTTTAGTACAGTACATAGACTGCTGTTGAAGCAAATGGTATATCCTCTTTAGGAGCATCAATTAGGTCCCATATTGTAAATCTGCATCCACACTGTCTGTACAGTCAGCAATATGTCAAACTCTTGGAGAGAGTAACTTTTATCAAGACCCTCATGGCAGAAAGTGATCAACTGTTATCAACAGTCGGGAGTGTCAGGTCCTGCTAATGGGGTTCCCTACAGTACACTGAATACTTGGACCCAGCATCCAACACCCTAGCCCCATCACCCTGATGTCCACCAAGACCTACCTGCTAGTCAGCACCCCCAGGGCTTGCCCCCTCAAGCTGTGTTGATGGGCTCCCCCGATCTCCATTCTGAGCCAGATCAAGTTTTCTGATCTGGCGAGCCCAGTTGGTCAAGTGCAGGCCTGCGAGTGGTCAGGCATCATCCTGCTGCCAATAGCTTATCTTGTTTCTCCCCAAGTGGAATGGCATGCAGTGATGCCATGACATGTGCCACACACTTCCATGCACCACATGTCGGCATTTGCCTCACCCCTCCAGCCTTTCTAGGCAGTCCTGGATACCTTTCCTCTAGCTCCCACTAGGAGCCAGGCAGACAACAGCCTCTGCAAATCCTTCCCTCAGAGGAGGAGAGCAGTCATCTGAATGCTTGATTCTCCTCCCCCCAGCCAGCCCTCCGATGCCCAAGTTCTCTTTCAAACCCGGGTCACTGGTGTCATGAGCAGTAGTGCTACCACTGCGCCGACGGGCCAACCTGCTGTAACCAAACGTTAAATCCCCACCAGCAAAACTGGACTGTATTCTGGCCTATACTTCATCAGAGGCAACTAATTTGGAACCCACCCATACAGCATGAGTGAGAATTGTGTGTCAACAAGTTGTGAGTGGGGAGCAGGGACAGCAGCCATCCTTAAAGGACATGCTTGTTCAAGTTCTCTCATTAAGGACTTTAAGCTAAATCTAGTTGGCATTCTGAAACAATAGTTTTACATCTGAACTTGGAGGTTTATTCTTTATCAGCAGCACTACCAACAAACAAATTCGTGGCAACTTACAGTTATGGAAAATCCTAAAAAAGGCAATAAAAGGTGGAGGCTGGAGGGTCTAGACTGCAGGGCCCAGTGGAAGCAGAATGACCTTTGCTTAATTAGATGGAGGAGCAGACAAGCCATCCAACAGAGACCTGCTCGAGGTGATTCAGGCACTAGACAAGAGGGTCCTAGCATTGGATCAGAAAGTTGAGGATTTAAAATCTTCCCTCACCCTCTGACAGACTCATGCCTCTACTGCTATGAAAGAGGCAAAAGACGAAGCCAGTTCAGTGCTTAAAGCAGCTACAGCCACAAGTGGACTTAATAAAGAAAATAAAGCACTCCAGTACAGTATGGAAAACTTAGAAACTCTTACCAGAGCTGCAAACACCTGGATACTCCCAGAAGCAACAAAAGATGAAAATACTGCAGGCTTGGTAGGGTCTTGGTTGGGGAAGCATCTCTGCTTGGAATTGGCATTGACTGTTTTTTTGTACTTTTAGGATCACACCAAGAAACGGACTAGAAAAGAAGGTGGCACCCAGGACATTATTGGTAATTTTAATGGGACCGCATGAGAGAAACCGTGTGCTGAATGTGGCACAGCATGTGGGTCCCATGAAGTTTGACTCTATTGAAACAATCTCACTTTACGCAGACCTGAGCTTTGCAACAAGGGATGAACACAAAGTATTCAACTCAACAAGACTAGGGTGGCCTTGCAATCCTTCGGGGTGTCACATATCTTACAAAACCCAGCAAAACTGAAGGTGGCATTGCGACAGGGTTAACTCCTTGCCTCTGTTTGCTTGTTGTATTGAAAGTAATAATGTAAGGAAACCACTAGTTCGCTCAAGAGAAAACTTTCTGCATCATTCTTTCTGTACCTTGTATTTTCTTTCTCTAAAACTGTTGTGCAACTGTGTTTCTTTCTATTGTGTCTGAAGGATGTCACCCTTTGGAAATCATTCTAATCTTACATACTTTCCTGTTTCTTTGTACCTTCTTAGTATGCTCCCAAATACAGCTAGAAGCAGGTTCTGATGCGGTCTGCAGAAAGTTAGAGCAATTGTCATGGCTACAGATGTGTTCTTATGGCTCAGTTGCCTTGCCCAGCTCCTTTCCTTTGGTTACAGTGTGTTTTCCTTCCCCCCCACTTCCTGTCTTCTTGGTTGAAACATCAGGTTTAACTAATGTTACAAATTAAGCCTTTGAGGAACATTTTGTACTGCTGCTTATAGTGCTGTTCCCATATGTGCTTGAAATTGAGTGATTTCAGCCCAGTGGTGCAGAGGACAGAGGCACTTAAGCACCTTACCTCTCCCATGCCGGTGACCCAGGTTCGGGAACAAGCTTGAGCCACTGGGGGTAAGGGGACGGTGAAAGCAGGATTGAGCGGTAATCAGGGATGGGAAAGTGGGCTTTCCTGGCTCTTGGCTGCCACTAGGCAGAGATTCAGTGATGGCATCAGGATCTAAAGGAGCTGGTGATAGGCCAGGTGGGTGAACTGGGGTCTCTGGTTCCAGCATGGATGCATCCCTCCACATGCATGCATGACCAACTCCTGCATATACTGCCCTCAGATATGCAAATGTGGGTTACGGAGCATTGCCCAGAGACCGGTGAGAAAGCAGTGTCTAGTGGAGAACTATCAGATAGCAAGACAGCACACTGCTGTGAGACCATGTAAACACCCTGGTACAGTAAGGCAGTCTCCTTTTATGGGACATAAAGCAACCCAAAAAATGAGCCCAAAAGCGAGAAAGAGAGACTGCTTCTTGCAGAAGTGGTGTGTTACCTACTACCAAGAGGGTAGAACATACTGCCAGGAAATGTCCTAAAAAGAAGAGTGAGGACAGCCACCTTGCCTTAACAAACTGGGGGCAGTAGACGGCTGAAACTGGAACAGGGGACAACAAGGTATAGTACAAGGACTTACGGATTTGGGAAGCAAGCTAACCCTGGGGAAGGCAGCTGTTGTACCTGGACATTGCAATAAAGGCCCAGGAACTAATGTAATGTGCATCCGTGGTGACACAAAATGTTATCCTTCAACCCCTTAACCCTTGAGATAAACAGTAAAACCCAACAGAGATGTCTGGTATTGTTCCTTCCCTTCCACTTCCTGTAGTTGTGGACCATGAATTCCCTAGTTTTGCAGGACTATTTCAAGAGGGACTTCTGGGTAAATTAGCAACTGTGGTGACCAGATCCCAAACAGCCAAGGTCCAGAAGGATACTGATTTGGGGGAGATTTTTCCTTTTGCGGGACCAGATGGTTTTTATATTCCACAGAGCCAGGGAGGCATCCCCAAAGCCTATGGAAGAAGGTTAAAAGAGACTGAATAAAAACCATTGACCAATTGCAAGAGACATTGCCACCTGTACTAAATTGCCATGACATTGGTAAAGAGTAGCAGAATGATGTTGCATTGCAAGATTTATGTTGGCAGGTGGTGATGAAAACAGAAAAAAGTGCTCCTTTCATTGAAATGCATAAAGGTGTTGTGTACAGGGTGGTGGAGAACCCCCAAACCAAGAAGCAGATCAATCAACAGGTAGTCCCTTCCCAGTTTCAAACCGATTTGATGGTGTCAACCCTTGATCTACCCCTTTCTGATCATGCTGGTAATTAACACACTTTGTCCCAGCTGCCCACTATTTTCTTTTGGCTTAACATCCACTTGAATGTATTCGAGTATTGCAAGGCATGAGTGTCAACTGGTGTCATCTGCTGGAACATGGGACACAGATCTCCTAATACCCCTCCCTTTGGTAACCACTCCTTCTGATTGTACTGGTATAGACATTGTGGGTCCTTTGGAAAAGAGTTCAAAGCAAAACCATTTCATTGTAGTGGTTTGTGACTATGCCACAAAGTACCCAGAAACATTGCCCCTGCAAAGGGTTACTGCTTCAAAAGTGGTCACTGAAGAGGTAAAGATTTTCAGCTGGATGGGCCTCCCATGAGACACCTTGTCCAACAAGAGCCATACTGTCAGTGCCCAGATACTTAAAGAATTTTATAGGTTACCGGGTATTGAAGCTGTATATACATCCCCATACCATTATTGGACAGATGCACTGACAGAGTGTTTCAACCAGACAGTAAAAGAGGCTGTTGAGAAAATGTGTGCAGGGGGAAGGGAGGAATTGGAATCAGTTTCTCCCATACCTGTTGTTCGCATACTGGGAGGTGCCCCAATTATCCACAGGATAATCTCCATTTGAGTTATATGGTAAAAAACTCTAGAGGGGCCCTAGATGTGGTGAAAGAAAGTTGTGAAGGACACACAGATAAGGGCCAAGAAGTAAATTTTGTTTTGGTCAATCTGTGAAAGAAACTGGTTAAATATGTGGTGAGTGTTCATCAGAATTGTGTAGTAGCCCAAAAAGCTCAGAAAGAATGGCATGATATGGTGGTGGGACACAAAGTGTTTAAGAAAGAGGATCTAGTTTTGCTTCTGTTATCCTCCAGTGAGAACAAACTCCTCATGAAGTGGCAAGATATTCGACCATAGAAAGAGAATGCCTAGCAGCGAAATGGGCTATTGAGACACTTATGTACTATTTGTGGGGTGCAGAATTCAAGCTGGTCAAGCTGGCCCACCGGTACAGCGGTGGGATTTCCGATTGTGGCACCGGTGACCCAGGTTCAGGAATGGACCCAGGATCGCCGGAGAGCTGGCCAGGGGAGAAGGATAGATCATCCTATGGACTGCACTCCTTCTCCGGAGGAGGGTGGGGAAAGTGTCCAGTGTGAGACGGACATCTGGCAGAGGTTGGGAGCCTCACAGCTGCTGGTGCTCTTAACTAATGGAGGTTGGGCAGATGCTGGACATCATTGCACGTCCCCGCCTCCTGGAGGAAAATCAAGAAAATGGAGGGGAGAGCCTCTGTCTCCATGAAGGCCTTCCTGGGCTTCAATTAGCCACTGCCGCTGCACTCCCAGCTAGATACTATGCTCATGGCCCAGAATTGGGGCACCGGAGCTGCAGCCCCACCCTCTGGGGGTAAGCCGGGAGTGACTGGGAGATTGCGGGCATAGGCAGTTGGAGGAAGCTCCAGGGGCCATGACTAGGGCAGAAATTGATGGGGGCCTCCTGAATAAAGGGGAATAAAATAAAAAAAAAAGAATTCAAGATGGTCACTGACCACAATCCAATGTGCTGGATACAACAGATGAAGGATACAAATCCTAGAATAACATGATGGCATCTTGCACTTTAGACCAACAAGTTTAGTGTAGTATATAATGTTGGTCCTTAACATCAGAATGCAGATTTCTTAGCTTGATATGGTGCAGGTGTTGAGGCAGAAAATTAACTGTCTAGTTAGAATGAAAATATAGACTGATGCTTGTGTTGTACATGGTGACTGATTATTTGTATTTTCCATTTGTCTGTATGGTGGATACTGTAACATGATAACAGTCTACTAGTTATGTGCATATAATCTTGATATAAATATATGTTTTAGACTTCTGCTTAGGTAACAGGCCAAGCAGCAAAGCCTCATGGGACCTGGGATTTTAAGAGAGAGGAAAGAAGGGTCTGCGCTCTCACTGACCCAGTGGCTAAACTAATTAAGAGTTTCCTTTTGACACCTACCTGTCATGCCTGCGTTAGCTGCTATAAACCAGGTTGTAACAGGTTGTAAAATGACAACTGCTTTCAACATGGGAAACTAACCATAAAAGATTGCATTTTTACATCAAGAGGTAAGCCAACTCTGACAGGTACTTTTGAAAATCTTCACCGCTTAGAGAGGTGTTTTGCAGGATGTTGTTCTGAAACATCAAAGGGTGAATGCTCTGATGAGGAAAGAGACTGTTTGTTATAATTTAATATTGCTATCTTTGCAGATTTCAAGCAAGCAGTAAGAGGACACCCTTTTGGGTATACTTGGTCATGTTACAAATTAATTAAAGGACCAAGAGTGACCTAATGTGTTGTGACATCACAGGGAGGTTGGGACTGTAACTTTCAATATTATCAGTCATCTGAAAGGACAGAATCATCTTCTACTTTGAACTCCTGAAAGAACACACTCTTGTTCCAACTTTGCAAGACTTAACACACTTGTGCTGTGGACTTAAGAAACACTTCTACCAAAATTAGGTAGTTTCAGCACCACTATTTACCAACTGAAACTGGGGTAGGATTAGTTACTCAGTATAAGGTGGTTTGTTTAAAATTGTCCATTTATTTTTCTGTCTGCACCATTAATGTTATATGTTCTGTGTTTTGCATTTTATTTACTATTTTTAATTTTAGTAAACTTTGGTTTCCTTAAAATCCTACCTGAGACATTTTCTCCTTTTTAATGTGAATGCTGCAACAGTGTTGATAATTTTGACATAACTGTTAAAGTGCTTATAGTGTGTCACCATATGCAGTAAAGTAAGGCAATACCTAGATCTCAACTGAGTCAGAAGGGGGATTGTGAACCAGGTTGTGTGCCCGCTGGGTTAAGTATTGCACTGCTTTCCCCAAAGAGGGTGTGATATTTGCACCTGCTACCTGGGCATACTAGCAAAAAAGGGTTCACATTTGACCCCAGGACTCGAGACTGGTAGTTGCTCAGACCCAAAACAGACAGGAGGGTTTCCCTGTGTGTCTCCTGTTCACATATTGCACTTTGAGGTTGGGCATTGTGGGAGCAGAGGGCATGACCCCCAGTATGCATTTGTGACAGATCTGGTTGGCAGTAGTGCAATCTGAAAGATTTGGTTTGCAGTGCTGCTATCAAAAATATTTGTTTGCATACTGTGAAATTATTTGATGACATAAGCATTAACAGTCCAGTGTGTCAGATTGATAAACTGTAACAGTTCACACACAAAACAAGGCAGTGATTTAAAAAAAAAAGAAGAAATATATCATTTTGGTTATAGTCAAAGTTCCCTACCTGTTCTATTTTTTTTTGGGTGCAAGCTAGTGTAGCCATAGATTAGGGAAGAAGATGGCTTCCACCTACAATGAGTATATTGCGGAATACCTGAGACAGTTGTGCCAGGAAAGAGGAGTCCGTTTCAAGTGGTGAAACAAACAGCACCTCATGGAGGCTGTTGTGGCAGCCAATGTAAAAGCAACTGCCCAGGACCTTTGGTCATAGTCAGTGACAAAAGGATCAGACCTTGGACGTGGTGGTGTCAGAGTCTATAGCACTGTCCAGTCAAAGGGAGGAGGGCAGCGAGACCAGTGAGAACCAAGAGCCACAGCACCAGGGGAGGGTCACCACAATGCTAGAGCCAGAAGGGATCAGGCTGCAGCTAGCATTGAGGGAAATGGAGCTGGAATTCGAACAGAGGAAGTTCCAGATGAAGCTGGAGAAGCAAGAAAAACAAAACCAGTGCTGGAGAGAGAGAGAGGGGTCAAGGAAAGAGAAAACCAGCTTCAGAGAGAGGCAGAGGAAAGAGAGTGACAGCTTCAGAGAGAGGCCAAGTGAGAGGAGAAAGAGTGTCAGAGGAAATTTGAACTGGAGAAGCTACAACTCCAAAGACCAGCGCCAGAGCAGGTAAGTGGTATGGGTGAACCTGGAACTGCAGGACTAGCTTATAAGTTAAATTCTAAATTGATAGCTGACTTTAAAGAGGGGGAGTATATGGATACATTTTTAAATTCATTTGAAAAGGTATGCATTCAGTCAAAAATTCCCAGAGAGTCCTGGAGCTTCCAGCTATCCACGCTGCTTACTGGGAAAGCTTGTGACACATTGAGTCAAATGGACAATCAGGACAGTAATGATTATGGCAAACTTGAAGCTACCTTGCTAAAAAAGTATGACTTGACTACTGAAGTGCACAGAGTTAAGTTCTGTAAGTTCAAGAGAAGCCCTGACATAAGCTATGAGGAACTAGCTACAAAACAACGTCAGTTTTTGAAACATTGGTGGGAAGGGGTAAAAGCAAACTCTGTAGAGAAAATTGAGGATGCTGTACTTTTGGAGCAGTTCTCTTGGGCTTGCCCAGCAGAGCTGAAAACCTGGCTAGAGGACCAAGAGCCAAAAACAGTGCAGGAGGCTGCCGAGCTCTCTGATCGCTATGCCAGGAGCAGGCTTGCTCTGAAAGGGAGTGGAGCAGATATGACAGTGCAGAAAGGGGAAAAGTGCACCTTCAGGGCAGCTAAAACCCTCACTGCCTCTCCAGAAAGAGGGCAGCCACAGGTTACAAAGAAAGAATTTACCTGCTAAAAGAAATGATTGTTGGTTTTGCAATCAAACTGGGCATATTGCAAGATAGTGTCCTAAAAAAGCACAGAGTGCACAAAATGGTGTTGGGAAACGTGGATTTTTTTGTGTATCCCTGAAAGCATGCCAGTAAACATGAGGGAGCACATACACCCAGTTACTGTGAATGGGGTGCAGACCCACGGTTTAAGGAACACGGGGGCATTCCTTACTTTGGTAAAAGGGGATTTGGTTGAACCTGACCAGCTTATATCCAATCAGTTTGTTGCAGTATGGGGATTCACTGAGGAGGAGAAAACTCTGCCACTTGCTAGTGTTCTCCTGAACTGGGATGAGACAGGAGAGACAGCGCAAAAAGTTGCAGTGGCAGAAAATCTTGCCCTGGATGTGATTATCAGGAACAATCTCACAAGGGGTGTGGTGTGTGCAGTTACCCGCAGTCAGGTGGTAAAGGCAGACTGTAGCTCCCTCGACCCCATAGAAGCCCCTGTGGAAAACACTGGGAGGCTGGTTTCCCAGCCTGTGTCTCCTGATATGGAGAATAGTGAAGGAGGGTAGAAATTCCCCTAGTATCAGTCAACAAAATAGCTACAGAAGGTTACTCTGAGGAGGAAGGGGTAGCCAATTGTCAGAGGGTTAGGGATGGCAATGACCCTGAATGCCTGATGCCAGAGCTATGAACCCTAGTTTAGGAACTGAAGGGGACCTGTTGCATGACTTAGGAATATGTAAAGATTTTGCAGCTGTTCAGAAAAATTACCCTAGTTTAGAGAGGCTGAGGGCTTGGGCAGAATCTGACGGGGCACAAGGAGGTGACAGGAGACATAGAGGGTAGTGGATAATGGACTGCTGTATATGCAGAACGTAATGACAGAGAGAGGGGTGATGAGCAGGCTGCTTGTCATTCCCCAGGGGTACCGTAAGCGGTTGCTCAAGATTGCTCATGATATCCCCATGTCTGGACAGCTGGGAATCATGCATACTATGTAGTAAAACAAAGACAAGGCGCTGCGTCAGCATGTGGTCTAAAAGCAAAACAAAATGGTTATATTAAATGCACGCTGAAAATAGAAAATAGAGTAAAAAATCTACGTTTTGACCTTAGGTCTTCTTCAGGAAATATCTAAAAGAGAAAAAAAAACAAGTTAGTGTTCTCCTGAACTGGGATGAGACAGGAGAGTACTAACTTGTTTTTTTTTCTCTTTTAGATACTATGTAGTGATTGGCCCAGAATTTCTATTGGCCCAACTTCACCCAGCAGGTGAAGGAATATTGCAGGTCTTTTCACTGGTGCCAAGAAATAGGAAAAGTGGGTAGTAAAATCCAAATCACCCTAATTCCCTTACCCATAGTGGAGGAGCCATTCCAGAGAGTAGGAATGGATATTATGGGGCCTTTGAATACCCCAGCTCCTCTGGGAAGAGGTTTATCCTAACAGAGGTGGATTATGCCATCCAGTACCCAGAGGCAGTCACTCTATCCTCACTGAGGAGAGAAAAAGAGGCAGATGCCTTGCTAGGGATTTTTTCCCATGACGGGTTCCCGTAGGAGATTATCACCAATCAATGGGTTCCTTCATGTTGGGCCTGATGAAGTGTTTGTGGGAGAAGTGTGGGGTGGTGCAGAGATGCACGACACCTTATCACCTGCAAGCCAAGGGTTTGTGGAAAGATTTAATGCTACCCTAAAATCGATGCTCCAAGCATTTGCTGAACAGTATGGGGGGACTGGGATAAATACTTTCCCCACCTGTTGTTTGCACACAGGGATGTACCCTAAGAGTTGACAGGGTTCTCCCTCTTCGAGCTCTTATATGGATGCAGGGTGCGTGGGCCCCTAGACTTGATCCGGAAGGACTGAGAAGGCAAGCATGCCACCCAGGAAACTCCCATAGTGGATTATGTCCTTAAGTTTAGGGAAAGGCTGAAGGAGCTTATTGGAACAGCCCAGATCAACCTGGCAGCTGCCCAGCAAAAGCAAAAGGTGTGGTACTACAGCAGAGCCAGAGCTCGCTCGTACACTGTGGGTCAGGAGGTCATGGTCCCAATCCCAGTCTGGAAAGATAAGCTGCAGGCTGAGTTGGCAGGACCGTACAAAGTAGTCAAACAGGTGAATGATGTAAATTACATTGTAGAACTGCCTGACAGGAGACATACCCAAAGTATATACCACATCAACATGATGAAGCCATATGCAAATAGGACTGACATGGTCTTTGCAGTGTGTAGTCCTGGGGAGGGGATGGATGAGGAAGACCCCCTTCTGGACTTGCTGGAAGAAAGCAAGTGGGACTTCTCTGTGGAGCCAATTAAAATGTCGCCCCAGCAGACCCCAGACCAGACCAAGGAAGTAAGGGAGGTTTTAGTAGACTTTGCCCAATTGTTTAATGCCAAGCTTGGACTAACCCCCTTAGTGACACACAATGTAGATATGGAGACGCACGCGCCCATACGGCGGACAGCATATTGGGTGTCAGAAGCCATCCAAAAGGACATTAAGAGGGAGGTGGAGGAAATGTTAGATTTAGGGGTAATCCAGAAATCCCACGGCCCCTGGGCCTCACTTTTAGTCCTCGTTCTCAAGCCAGATGGCTGTACTCATTTTTTTGTGGACTATCATGGACTCAATGCAGTAACAAAGTCTGATGCCCACCCAATGCCATGGACAGATGAACTACTGGACAAGTTGGGAGGGGCGACATACCTTACCACTACTAATCTGATGAAAGGGTATTGGCAGGTGGAGTTAATTGCCTGAGCTAGGGAGAGGTCGGCTTTCATCACTCTGATATGGTTATTTGAGTTCAAGCTAATGCCTTTTGGAATGAATAACACCCTGCCACCTGCCAAAGGTTTGTAAACCAGGTGTTACATGGTACTGAAGAATACGCCATGGCGTACCTGGAAGATATTGTCATCTTCAGTGCCATCTGGAAGGAACAACTGTCCCACCTTAAGGAAGTGTTGGGCAGGATACAGAGGGCCGGGCTCACTGTAAAAGCTGACAAGTGCCAGGTAACCATGGCTGAGGTGGCATACCTAGGGCATGTAGTAGGACAGGGACAGCTCCATTCTAATCAAGCAAAGATTGAGGCAATCGAGGCATGGCCCAGACCTGAAACACAGAAGCAGGTTCTGAGTTTTTTGTAGGGACAGCAAGGTACTATAGATCATTTATATCAAACTACAGTGCCCTGGCAACTTCTCTATCTTACCTGCTAAAGAAAAGAATGCCTGGAAAGGTAAAATGAAAACCAGCTTGTGAATAAGCCTTTACACAGCTAAAGGAGACACTATGCAGTGCTCCTGTATTAGCCAGTCCAGACTACAGTAAACCATTTGTAGTCCAGACAGATGCCTCAGATGTGGGTATTAGGGTAGTACTTAGCCAGACTTCTAACCAAGGAAAAGATCACCCAATAGTGTACCTCAGTAAGAAATTACTTTGCAGGGTGCAGGCTTATTGTACAGTGGAGAAAGAATGCTTTACAATGGTGTGGGCACTGAAGAAATTAGAATCATACCAATACGGGAAGCACTTTGAGGTACAAACAGATCATAACCCCCTGGTTTGGCTTGCACAAATGGGTAAAACTAATATGTAAGCTTTTAAGATGGAGCCCTGCCTTCCAGGGTTACGACATGACTGTCACTCACAGGGCAGAGGCAGCAAATGCAAATGCAGATGGGTTATCCCGACACTCAGAGCAGAGAACTGAATTTGGGGAACTCATCCCATGACTAGGGATAGATTCTCTTAAGTTCAGTTTAGGAGGGAGGAGTGAAATGTGATGACCATCTACTAGTTATGTGCATATACTTTTGATATAAATATATGTTTTAGACTTCTGCTTAGGAAACAGGCCAGGCAGCAAAGCCTCATGGGACCTGGGATTTTAAAAGAGAGGAAAGAAGGGTCTGCCCTCTCACTGACCCAGTGGATAAACTAATTAAGAGCTTCCTTTTACACCTACCTGTCATGCCTGTGTTAGCTACTATACACCAGGTTGTAACAGGTTGTAAAATAACAACTGCTTTGAACCTGGGAAACTAGCCATAAAAGACTACATTTTTACAATATCAGGAGGTAAGCCAACTCTAACAGATACCTGTGAAAATTCTCACAGCTAAGAGAGGTGTTTTGCAGGATGTTGTTCTGAAACATCAGAGGGGGAATGCTCTGATGAGGAAGAGACTGTTATAATTTAATATTGCTATCTTTGCAGATTTCAAGCAAGCAGTAAGATGACACCCTTTTGGGTATACTTGGTCATGTTACAAATTAATTACAGGACTAAGAGTGACCTCGTGTTGTGACATCACAGGGAGGTTGGGACTGTAACTTTGAATATTATCAGTTGGCTGAAAGGACAGACTCATCTTCTACTTTGGACTCCTGAATGAACACACTCTTGTTCCAACTTTTCAAGACTTAACACACTTGTGTTCTGGACTTAAGAAAAACTAGGTAATTTCAGCACCACTATTTACCAGCTGAATCTGGGGTAGGATTAGTTACTCAGTACAAGGTTTGTTTAAAATTGTCCATTTATGTTTCTGACTGTACCATTAATGTTATATGTTCTGTGTTTTGTATTTTATTTACTATTTTTAATTTTAGTAAACTTTGTTTTCCTTAAAATCCTGCCTGAGACATTTTCTCATTTTGAATGTGAATGGTGGGACAGTGTTGATCATTCTGACATAACTATTAAAGTGCTTATAGTGTGTCACCATATGCAGCAAGGTAAGGAAATACCTAGATCTCAATTGAGTCAGAAGGGGGATTGTGAACCAGGTTGTGTGCCCGCTGGGTTAAGTACTGCACTGCTTTCCCCAAAGAGGGTATGATATTTGCACCTGTTACCTGGGCATGGTAGTGAAAAGGGGTTCATATTTGACCCCAGGACTCAAGACTGGTACTGGCTCAGACCCAAAACAGACAGGAGGCTTTCCCTGTTTGTCTCCTGTTCGCATATTGCACTTTGAGGTTGGGCACTGTGGGAGAAGAAGGCATGACTCCTGGAGTGTGTTTTTGACAGATATAACCACCTGACAGGAGACCCCAGTGAATAATGTATACTATGGACACTCCTTTTACTCATGAGGTATGTTGTATGTTTGGTAATTAGCACTTCACAGGTGACAAAGTAATGCACCTGGAAAAGAAAAACCCAGGGGAAGAGTACACAGTGGGTTGGGAGAGGGGGCACTAACAACACCAAAAATAGAAAGGGACCTAGGGGAAGTCATATCAGATGACCTAAAGGTAGGCAAGCAATGAGGGAAGGCAATAATGAGGGCTGGGGGTATACTGGAATGCATAGGGAGAGGCATCATCAGTAGAAAACAGGAAGTTGTTATCCCTCTGTGCAGACAGTTGGTGCGGCCCCATCTGGAGTATTGCATGCAGTTCTGGAGATCCCATCTCTGCAAGGACATAGACAGGATGGAGGCAGTACAGAGGGGGCAACAGAATGGTGCAGGGTATGCACTAGAAGCTGTATGAAGAGATACTAAAGGAGCGTAACATGTATACCCTCGAGGAAAGGAGTGAGAGGGGGGAACATGATAGAAACTTTCAAGTACCTCAAGGGGAATCAACAGATTCCCAGGGGCTAGCATCTTTCAGAAAAAGAGAGGTGCAAGAACAAGGAGGCATAATTTGAAGATGGGGGGCAGCTCAGGGGCAATGTGAAGAAGTATTTTTTCATACAGAGGGTGGTGGACGCATGGAACAGCCTTCCTGAGCAGGTTGTGGCATCAAAAACTGGAGGAATTCAAGAATGCTTGGAACAGACATAATGCAATTCTAGTGGGATGCAGGAGGAAATAGGCTATTGGTTAACTATGATCCACAGCTTATCCAATAGGTGGGGACATGGGCAGACTGGGTGGGCCAAGCGGTTCTTATCTGCCGTTAAAGTCTGTGTTTCTATGACTGGTTCCCTCTTAAATGGTGTGGGGGGGTATGTGAGAGGGTTAACTTCCTGCTCCTGTTTCCCTGCTGTCTTCAAAGAAATAAAGTAAGGAAGACACTAGTGGACTAAAGAGAAAACTTTCTGCAGCATTCTTTCTGGGCCTTGTATCCTCTTTCTCTAAGTCTGTTACACAACAGTGTTTCTTTTCTGTTTGCAGGATTTCATCCTCAGGAAATCATTCTAATCTTATATACGTTCCTGTTTCTTTCCACCTTCTTATTATTCTCCCAAATACAGCTAGAAGCAGGTTCTGATGCAATCTACAGAAAGTTAGAGCAGCTGTCATGGCTACAGATGTGTTCTTATGGCTTATTGCCTTGCCTGTTCCTTTCCTTTGGTTACAATGTGTTCCTCCGCTTTCCTGTCTTCTTGGTAGAAACATCAGGTTTAACTAATGTTACAAATTAAGCCTCAAGTTTAATTAACGTTACAAATTAAGGAACATTCTATACTGATGGTTTTAATATGGTTCCCTTATGTACTTGAAATCAAATGGTTTGTATTGTGTGCCTATTTTGATTATACTGAGGCCTGACCTAATCTTAAAGGAAAACAGTCATGTGCAGAGGCTCCTGCCCCTGCAAACCTTACCTTCTGGGTAAGCTTTTGCCAAAAAAGCACCCTTTTCTGTGTCGGGAAAAATAATTTAATTTACGAATAAAAAGTCCGCTACCCGGAAGTATGGCAGACTATTGGGTGGCTCCATTAACTGTAACGGTGCGGCACTGCACCCTGCACTTCAGTGCAAAAACATAGAGCAGGAGTTTTGAGTAGCTACCCCTAGTGCCTCGACTACACGAGTCTTCATTCTGTATTCTTTGCGCACCACTTTCTGCTGGACTTGTGTTTATGTGGAGGTTAGCCGCCTCCTACTGTGGTATTTGCAGTCAGCCGAGACACTGTAGCACGGTGAAGTTCTTGACTGTTTGTATCCGAGGTGCTGTTTTCACTGCAGCTTGAATTCATCAAAGGGACTGATGAAAGGTCGCAAGGAATATTAGAACTGCGAGCAGGATGTTCTTTGTAATTTACAGTGTTGCAAAATAACTGTGGGACTTGCACTTTCACAGAAAGGGTGGTGGATGCATGGAACAGCCTACCTCAGGAAGTGGTGGATATGAATACAGTGCAGGGCTTCAAACAGGCATGGGATAGGAATAAGGGAGCAATACAGATGAGTATGAATAGATAGGCCATTGACAGAGCAAAGGCCGATGGCACATTCATAAGGTAGAAAAATAAATGGGCAGACTGGATGGGCCTTGCGGTCCTTATCTGTCGTCAACTTCTATGTTTTTATGTTTGCTTAATATGTCTAATACAGACACAGCAGCTGCGTCATCAAGTCCAAACAACGCCAATTATAATTGGGAAGAAACTAGTCCTGATACCTTGGAAATCCACCGTAGAAGACTACGCAGTAAATTAAATAACTCTGAAAGTTCTGACACTGGGGCCAACAAAGATATCATAGAGACCTTTATTAATTTGGAAAGACTGTTGATTAAAGATTGGAGCTATCTTATAATATAAGCACTTTAGATGAATACATAGACTGTGGTCAGGCTCAAAGGGGGCTACGTATTAACATTATACCCTCTTGTGGTTTAGAAAATGTTCAGTTTAAAGCTGAATGGGTCAAAGCAGCATGTAAGTGCTCTAAGATTTTTATTGAGCTCCTATTGCAGGATGATTTAAATAAATTTGAAGACCTGACTACTGAACTGAATAAAGCTAAAAAAATCACTATCAAACTAAAGGCCTCTGAAGAATATTTGGATTTTAATGAACAACTCAAGAAAAAGATTCAGAAAATATGAACAGGAACTGATACTTAGAAAGAGCACAAAATTACAGAGAGATAGGAATGATTATGACAGAGGGGACATGCTAAAATGGAATAAACCTTGTTCTGTAAGCCGTGGAAGATCTAGCGTGAGGTTTCAAAAACAGGATAACAGAAAACAATCCCAACAAAAGGCAGCTTCAGGTGTTCATAATAATTTAGGATCTGATTATTCTTTTTAGAAGAGACAAGATTCAAAGGACAAGGAAAAAGAAAAAGAAAAACAAGGGAGGTTGCAGGGGGAGCAAGAAAACAAATAGGAGCGGAGAGGCTTTTGAGAGAGTTAAAGAAAAATCCAGTTTACAGATATTAAATCTCTCCCAT
Source organism: Neoceratodus forsteri (assembly GCA_016271365.2). Classification (NCBI taxonomy): domain Eukaryota; kingdom Metazoa; phylum Chordata; order Ceratodontiformes; family Ceratodontidae; genus Neoceratodus; species Neoceratodus forsteri. The sequence goes on from CM057453.1 coordinate 62,480,265, forward strand.
TTAAACCTCTCTACAGACCAACAAAAAATATTGAGAAGGGGACTAAGCTTCATTCCCTCACCTCAAATTAATGAATTTTCAGTCGTATTGGACCTTCAAGAATTTTTTAGGAAACTTCATTTGAAACTTCATTTTTTTGGAGAGAATAATTGTAATATACCTGACTTCAATTTAGCCAATATGGGGTTTACATCAGATACATTGCTGGAGGACATTGACCTGATACTGCAAGAAATTGATGGCTATACCAGTACTGCTGAGACATTCACAAATATTGAAGGAACTGAATCATTCAGCCTACTTGTTGAGGGCACTCAATATGACATGGGTAATTCTGAGTCAGCAGGAAATTATTACAGTAATCTATTAACCTTGGAAGAACTGTACATGGAAAGTAATGCCTCAAGGGAGGATTTAATCTCAAATGTGAAAGGGGGTTATGGCATGTTAGGGGTGAGTTCAAATTTAAAAACCATCAGAAAACAGCTGTTTAAACCTAAATCTACATTCTGTCTTTATACTTATAACAATGTAGTAGATACATATGAAAAGACTATGACTCAACAAGTGAGGGAATTGATTAAGACTAAAGCCAATATTCCTTCTTTTAACATATCCAGAAAGGAGAGAATTGCCATAACCGAACTGTCACAAGATAAAAGCATTGTTATTAAACTATCAGATAAGTGTGGAAACATTGTTATTTTAAATATAGATCATTACAGAGAGGTTGTTAAAGACCTCCTAGAAAATGGGGCACATTATAAATGTCTATCAAGTAACCCACTGATACAACAGAAAAAAAGAGTTGGCTATACTCCTATCTGAGGCTATAAGAAATGGGAGTATTTCAGAATCAGAATATGGATTTATTTGGGAAGAATATCTGACTATTCTGGGATTTTACATATTACCCAAAATACATAAAAATAGGGATAGGCCACCAGGCCACCCTATTGTATCAGGAGTGGGGTCTCTAACACAAAACTTAGGGAAATTTATTGATTTTTTTCTACAGTTTGATGTGAAAGCATTAAACTCCTACATAAAAGATACCACTGATTTATTAGAGAAACTGAATGAGGTAAAATGGAACAGGAACTATAAATGGTTAGGGCATTGACGTAGAATCTCTTTATACCTCCATCCATCATGAACAAGGATTGGCAGCGGTAGAATTTTTTCTAAAAAATAAATCAGAGTATTCAGGGGTTCCAGTGAAATTCATTTTGGAAGCACTGGAATTCATTCTGAAGAACAATGTCTTTGAATTTGAAGGGACATTTTTTCAACAAGTCTGTGGCACAGCTAAGGGTGCCACTACAGTACCATGCTACGCCAACCTATCTTTAGGTAAATGGGAACGAGACACAGTGTTGAATCCGTTGGTCAGTCCTTTCCTTGTTAACAACAGACACTGGTCTCACTTTATTGATTATGTTCTGTGCATTTGGGATGGGGACACAGCAAATGCGGAAGCATTTATGATATCGCTTAATTGTAATAATCTTAATTTAAAATTCACCCATCAGTTGGACTGCAATAGACTAAATTTTTTAGATCTAGAGTTGTTCATTAACACTGCTGTGAATTGAGAATATAATATAAACACTAAAACCTATAGAAAATCAACTGCCACCAATTCTGTCCTACATTCTGAAAGTCCCCAACCCCCCACCCTGAATTTAAAGAAATCTATTCCTTACAGTCAGCTTCTGAGATTATGGAGAAACTGTAGTCAAATAAATTATTTTGATTTTCAGGCACAAGAACTAATAGATAGATTTGAACAAAGGTGTTATAACAGGGACATTTTGTTGAAAGCCAAACAAAAAGTGGTCCAGATTCCCAGAAATTCCCTCTTAAAACAGTTCACAAAAAATAATACGCAGGATCATACCTCTCAACTGCTATGAATTCCGCATAGCGCTATGATTTTCACATTCAAATTTACCCTTGCTCCTCACAGGCTTACTGATGTTCCTCATAATGTTAGAGGTATTTCTGGACACACAAATTATTAAATCATTGAATTAAGTTGATAGAAATATTCCTTATCACTAACTATATGGGGCTCACTATCTGTAGACATAATATTGTTTAAAATAAGAAAGTGCTACACATTCTGGCCCTTTGCTATGATTTTTGAAGGCCAGTGCTATGCATTTTAATGCTGAGAGGTTGAGAGGTATGCGCAGGATGTACAGTGCACATTCATAACAGAGTATAATCATCCTGCCAGACAGATTGGCAACATTGTATATAAGAACTGGCCTGTTTTAACAAGTGATGAAATTGTGGGATCAGCAGTGGGACCCAACCCAAGAGTTACATTTTGGAGGGGAAAAAATTTTAAAGACAAACTTGTCCATACACGTCCTAGAAAGGAACAAATGATTACATCAAACACTGTACAGACCTGGCCCCCTCAAAGAACAAAAGGATTTCATAAGTGTAAGAGATATAACATCTGCAAATTCGGCTTAGAGGAGAATAATTTTATACACCCAGAGAGATCAGAAATCACTGTGGAGATTCGTGACCTTATTACATGTGACACTACACATGCAGTATATGCACTCTGGTGTGAATGTAATCTTGTATATGTAGGTAAAAGAGTGAGACCCCTTAAAAAACAGATACAGGAGCATGTTAGGTCTATTGTGAATGCTAGGAATGACACCCCTGTGGGTACCCATTTTGCTACCCACCATAATTACAATCCAGATTGCCTGAAATTTCAAGGCATTGATTGTGCACTATTTGACTCATGGGGAGGGAATAGAGCAAACAATCTCTTACAAAAAGAAAGAATGTGGATATTTAAGTTGGAGTCAGTAAAACCAAAAGGTTTAAATAATAACTGGGATATCAAGCCATTTTTACATAATAGGAGATGCTAATTAGCATATGTTTTACTTGTTAGAATGTATTCACTTTTTGAATTCATGTATATTTTCTACATCCATGTATTTAATTATATGTTTTTTTCTTTCTTTCTTTCTTTCTTAGGTGCCACTAACCCATCCTATCTGGACTCCTACCTACATGGTTGGCATTTGCCTCAACAGAGTTTGGCAGTCTGACTGCTTGATAGTCCCAGGACTTTTATTCCCTAGGATACCACATCCTGTGACTTTTCTTTCTTGTCTCTCATACTTTGTGCTTTTTTTCTCTCTTTGTCAGACTGTTTAGTGAGATGCATTAATTTTTCTTTTTGTCCAAATAATTATTTTTTTATGGTTAGTGCCTTAAAAGTTTAGAATATTTAGAGTATACTTAGAGTATAATTTTGTATATTGCATTGGAGGATTCTCCTTGAAGCGCATTGATATTTCTTGATTACATTTTTTCCCCCGCTATTATATAGGATTGTGCAGTTTATAGCTTAGACTTTAAAAGGTTGATCTTGCAGTATACATTTAATCTGCTTAGTTATGTATTATGTATTTAACAAAATTTGGTGTAATTTAAGGTTTAAATTTTTCACGTGTGGATTTAAATAATGTTTCCTACAGAGCTCGTTAACATGGGATTTAACATGACAGTGTACCTGTAAACTAATGAGTACTGGATATTACATAGGGGATACTTCCCCTTTATATGTTAAAATACTAATGATGTGATGTGGGCACTGACTGGAATATCAGGAAGTGGTTCACCTGTGTGGCTTCACCCCCTTGAAGACTCGTATAGTCGAGGCACTAGGGGTAGCTACTCAACACTCCTGCTCTGTGTTTTTGTAATATGCATGTATGGTTTGCAGTAAAAGTTTGCTAAACAGCATTTTCATGCCTTGTATTCTTTGTGCACTACTTTCTGCTGGACTTGTGTTTATGTGGAGGTTAGCCACCTTCTACTGTGGTGCTTGCAGGTGGCTGAGACGCTGTAGTGCGGTGAAGTTCTTGATTGTTTGTACACATGCAGATGACACTTGAAGACCCTCCAGAGTCACCTACTTCGGCAAATACTAGCTGTGATGGAGAAGGAGCTTCAGGCTAAATGCTCTACCACTTTCCTGGCCTCTGGGGTATCTTCTGCTTCTTCTTCCCAGAAGGAGAATAAATCTAACAGGAAGCACAAGAACTGGGACAGCACTGGGATAATTCTCAGTTAGTCTCTCACTCACAGTCGCAGCATAGAATGGCTTCCACCTCTGGGTCTTCCTCCCCTGGGTGTCAGCCCCTCCTTCCTCAGTGGCGCTTACACTTTTTTGGGCTGCCAGTAGTACAGTCACCCACCCTCATTGCTATCACAGGTGATGGCTTCTCTAGGCAGTGGATCTCATCCCCTGCTCCCATCCCCTGATGCTTGGGCCCTTAGTACCCACCAGCCCTCAACTAGGCAGATCAACCAGGGTTAGAACCTCAGGTGGAAGTCTTCACCTGTCATCCCCCCTGATTAAGACATTGCCTTCATTGGTCTCTGATTCCGGGTCCAGCACTAGTCCTTCCAGGCATTGCCTGGAGCAAGTGCTCACCTCCTCTTCTACACAGGCAATGCCTCTGTACCTGCCTTATGAGAATTTCCCCCCCACAGGCATCTGCCTCACCTCGGGGGCCAACATTGGCTGTTTCCCCAAGACCGACATCAGCCTTCACCTACCAGCCCGGTGCCAGCCCTGCTGATGCCTACACTGATGACTCCTCAACCGTTGTCACCTCAGCCTCGGCCTGTGCCTCTACCGATGATGCCCACTGGCCCAACCAGCTATCTCCTGCCAGCGTCTGCTGAACTGACACCAGGGTACCCTACACAGGCTCATCCATCAATGTATCTGTACCCCCCTCCCCAGTACCCTTATCCATCTTACAGTCCTCCCCACCAGTAGATTATAATGCCCTATTCACAGCATGGTGGACCTTTATGAAGGACAAGGATGCACCTAGGTGTCCTTCTTCTCCTCTCCAGAACCCCCTCCTCAGGATCCAGATCAGGCAGGACCTAGCAACCCCCACACCACAGGGTCTTCTGGAGGTCACAAGGTGGCTTCATACCAGCATAGGGACGACTGTCAGCCTCAGATGCCAGTCCCAGACAGCAATCAGCCGGGGGACAATACCTCCTTCTTGGAGCTGTTGGAGGATTCCAGAGTCTTCTCTCATGGACAGGAACCTCTCAAGGTGACCCCCGAGTGTCTCTCTGATAATTCCTCTTTTCTATACGTGATTTGTCACATACAATCCCTTATGGGATAGGAAACAGAGGAGCTCGATTCAGAGTACCGTCAGCTGGCTATTTACCTCCAGAAGAAGGAGGAGACCCTGCCTCTGGTGGTTCCTCCCCTTATTGACTCATATGATGATGTGACTAAGGCAGCATGGAATCATCCCCCGACCACCCTGGCCTTGGCTAATAAGGCAGATCATCTCTACCATGCACCTGGGGGCAAAGACTTCTTTGGAGAACATCCCATGGCAGATTCAGTGGTCATGAACGTGACTTATGACCATACTAAGAAACCCAAGCACCTCAGCAACCACACTCCAGACAAGGAATCCCACCAGCTGGACCAATTGGGCAAGCGGGTGTGTTCCTCTGCCACTCTGGCCACCCAGTCCCATAACTATCTGGCCTATATGGTGCAGTATCAGAATGCCATTTGGGACCAGGCGAGGGATCTGGTCCAGTCTCTCCCTGAAGATTCCATTAAAATGTAGTAAGCCCAACTCCTAAAATCTGATTTAGATGTGGGCAAACATGTACTGAGGGATGCCCATGACATGGTGGATTCTTCTGGGTAAGGGAAGGTAGCAGGGATCTGCATACACCACCACTGATGGCTAAGGGTCTCTGGGCTAGCTTCTGATATTCAGGCCAAAATCCTGGATGCTCTCTTTTGGAATTCTGTTTTGTTTGGGGGAGATACCCAGGATATCATCTCCTGCCCTCAGGAATCTGGCAAGGCCCTGTGGTTGATACATTCCCTGTACCAGTCTCAACCATGGCCTTCCCAACATCAGTCCTTTTGCTGGACCTCCAGATAGCCCTCCAAGGGCCAGCAGTCATACAGCTCCTTAAAGCACATGATTAACTCTCCTCTCCATCCAGTGGTTCTGCTCCTAGGGCTCCCAGAGTACCCTCAGCTGCTCTGCCCACCCCTGGCTCCACTGCCTGACCCCCCCCCCATTGGCAGAGGCCTTGGGGCAGGTAGTCGGGGGTCAGTTCTCCCTATACCTGAATGGGTGACACACAGTATCCTCAGACCAGTGGGTACTCCAGTTAATCAAATGGGGTCACACCTTTGAATTCTTTGAACCACCTCCAGAAAAACCTCCCTCACCCTCCCATTATCCTCGAGACCATATTGCCCTCATCTGAGAAGAGATCCAGCCCCTCCTGTGCAAAAAGGTCATAAAGCCCATCCCCCTGAATCAAAGAGGGAAAGGGTTTTACTCCCACATTTTCCTCATCCCCAAGAAGACACGGTACCTGAGACCTATCTTGGACCTCAGCCACCTGAACCTATGCATAGAGTACAGGCATTTCAGGATGGTGGTTCCTGAGGGACTGTTGTCCCTCCTTCACTTGGGGGACTGGCTCTGTTCCCTGGATATGCAAGATGCCTACCTCCATATCCAGGTTTTCTAGGCTCACCGGAATTTCCTCCGCTTCTGTTTCTAGGGGACCACTTTCAGTTCTGGGCCCTCCCTTTTGGTCTTTCCTTGGCACCTCAGGTTTTTATGAAGTATCTAGTGGTGGTAGCTGTGGCTCTGAGGAGGCAAGGCTTTTATGTGTTCCCATACCTGGATGTTTGGCTGCTCACAGCCCCCTCCAGCGATCTCCTGCTACAGATCCTGGAAGGCACCTTTCGGCTCTTCCAGACCCTAGGGATCACTATCAACCTACAGAAGTCTTGTCTCTCTCCATACCAATGTCTCTAGTATATTGGAGTGGTTCTGGACTCATACCAGGGCAAAGATTTCCTGCCAGAGGACAGAGCGGAGTGCCTGATGGCACAGGCCTGGTTGGTATCTTCCAGTTGTCAAGTACCAACCAGAGTGCTTCTTTGGTTTCTGGAGCACATGGCAGAGGCTATAGACCAGTTCCCCTGGCTGACCTTCATATGAGGATTCCACAAAGGACTCTTCGAACCCAATGGCACCAACACACTGACAACGTGGATCAGCCGGTGCTGGTTTCTGCTCCAGTGAAGAGGACCTTGTAGTGGTGGCAGAATCCCACCAATCTCCTGAAGGAGGTTCCCTTCCCTGTTGTCTCTCCTCAGCAGATTTTCACCACGGATGCCTCCGGCCTGGGCTGGGGAGCTCATCTAGCTGATTGTCAGACCTAGGGCAACTGGTCCAAGTCAAAGCAACATCTCCACATCAATGTGCTGGAGATGTGGGCAGTTTTGTATGTCCCTGCAGGCCTTTCAGATCCCCATTCTTCCTGGACCACTACTTGTACAGATGGACAACAAGATGTCTGTAGTCATTTATAGCAACAAACAGGGGAGCACTCATTCTTACCCCTTTTGATGGGAGGCCATGAGGGTTTGGTATTAGGCCATTGAGCATGACCTGAAACTTTAAGTCGTCCATGTTCCATGTGTCCAAAATATCCTGGCTGACAGCCTAAGCTGGCCCAGGTCAAGGATGCACGAGTGGGAACTCCTGTCCTTGACAGGTGGGGATGTTCAGAGTGAGATCTTTTTGTGTCCCCACTCAATGCAAAACTGCTGTTTTTCTGCTTTATCCAGGGCCTGGAGTTTTCTGGTGTGATGCACCGTTCCTGTCCTGGAAAAGGAGGTTTCTCTTTCCCTTTCCAGATCTGCAGAGGGTCTCCTCAAGCTTCAGTCAGAGGGGGCAGAGACCATGAACATCGCTGCCCAGTGCAAAAGCGACAAAATGCTGGAGTGCATAGCGAGGGGGGTTTCGTCCAGGTGAAGATTGGTGATCTTGCCCTTCTACAGGTCACTGGTAAGGCTGCACTTAGAGTATTGTGTGGAGTTTTGGAGGCCATACCTAAAGTGTGATATCAGGCTACTGGAGGGGGTGCAGAGGAAGGCAACAAAGATGATATGTGGAATGGAGGGGAGAGACTATGACAGCAGGCTGGGAGACCTGAATATGTACACCCTGGAGGATAGAAGGGACGGGGGGGGGGACATGATAGAGACATTCAAGTATCTGAGAGGAATCAATAAGGATGGGTCAGATGGTGTCTTTAAGTTAAGGAGGTAGAGGGTCACCAGGGGGCATGGGCTAAGAATAGAAGGGGTAAGATTTAGAAAGGAAATGAGGAGACACTATTTCACATAGAGGGTGGTAGGAAAATGGAACACCCTACCAGAATGGGTGGTATCATATAAACCTGTGAACAGCTTCAAAAGGGCATGGTACAGGAACAGGGAAGAGTGAGGGTGGGGGAGGTGGGGGTTGCAGTGGGATGGCAAAGGGGAGGGGGGTGGGACAGCTGCAAACTAGGGGTGATAGCTGAACACTCAAGCAGACTTAAATAGACTGGGTGGTCTGTTTCTGCTGGCACAATCGTATGTTTGTATGTTCATATCTCAAAAAGAAGGGAAATTCATTGCAAAAAACTACGTTAACGCATCAGTTAGGGTTTTTATTAAATTGTCAAAAGCTGGGAAATTCGATGTTAGGGTTCCCACCCCTACCACCCCACCCCCACCCTCCACACACCAACAGGTGTCAGGGTGTGCCATGGGGTCGTCAGGATTAACTCTCACCCCATTCTCCTGTACTGTACCATGTCAGCTTGTTTACACATGGAATAGGGTGGGATGGTAGGGGTGGGAATCCTAACATTGAATTTCCCAGCTGTTGACGATCTAATAAAAACCCTAACTGATGCATTGAAATACTTTTTTCAATGTGATCTGCTGGCTGTGCTATAGCAACAAGCAGTGCAGTTTCATTCATTAGAAGCCGGCGCTCAGCAGTGGATGAGAGAGGGTTGTGCTGTGCTGGACCGGCGGGCAGTGGCGGGAATTGCCTTCTCCTAATAAGGAGAATTGGGTGCTCGGTGCTGGGTGTCAGATGCAGGGTGCGGGTGCGGGGGGGAGCTGATGGATGGACAGAGTGGTCAGGTCACTGCTTGTTATTGCTGGGGAGGATTTCTCTGTATTCCTGGCTCTGCTGCCTCTCACTTAAATATGTGGGATTACTCTGCATTCTTCATGCTGCTGCCACTCCATTAAATTAATTTATAAGATGGGGGCCAGTCGAAATATTTTTTGGCAGAAAAAAAAAATTGTGGGTGCTGGGTGCATAGGAGGGTGGGATTTAAATAGGTGTTACTGAAAGAAGTTGCTGCCTTAAAAATACATAAGGCTATCAGGCCAGATGAGGTACACCACAGGGTATAAAGGGAGCTCAGGGAAGTGTAGCGTTAAACAAGCAACCAACGTTTGGCACTGACAAATGCTTGTTTGTATTAGCATGGTTGAAAGCACACTCAACAGCCACACTCAGCTGACAGAAGTAAACCACTGAGCAAATAAGAATATCTACTACATGGCAAAGAAGCAATGCACTTAAAAGCACTGAGGTGCTGGTTTCCTTCATTTGTCATTCAATAAATCTACTCGGATTATAATTTTTGTGTGTGAGTGCTGCTATTGTCTTCTCCTGTTTCATAATGTAAGCTGCAACTTTGGTTTGTTTGGTTCAAAATAACAAAAAAGAGGGCCCTAAACCAGTGAGTCTTCACACCCAAACCCTGATCCCTGCACCTTTAAGATAGTTGTGAGGCTTGCTAGCCTCCTTAGTCCAGCTGTTTCACTGTCTCTACCTGTCCAGACTGGTGGGGTGGAATGCCATCTGCCTTGGTCACTTATTGCCTTGCCTCTGCCTTCCTTGACAGGGATTTTCAATATTAGGGTAGGGAGGTGTGGTTCTTACAATTGCCCCCCTCCCCAGTGCTACAGTACCTCTGACCTTCTGCTGCCTACTCTGGTAGGCCAGACCCCACCCCATATCACAGTTATGGTCACTGTCTATCACTGGTGGACTTACATACTTGCTACCTTGCCCCCTGATGCTTCCTGATCTAGCAGGGGAATGGGCAGTGCAGGCAGACTCCAGCAGCAGGGATAATACTGGGCTCTTCCATCTTGAGGAGGGGGCTGGCCAGGGTTCCTAGTGCCAAGGAAACCCAAAAGGAGCCAGAGATGGCAACAAACACAATGCCAATAAGTGCAATGTCCACACCCATGTACAATGTTTTCAAGTAGGGCATTTATTCAATAATGTTCAACAATAAAAAGGTAACATGACTAGCGACTTTGTCAATAATCATAAGTCATTTTTCCTACTTTCATGCATTCTCAATTTTTCCCCACAACCATTGTAATAGACAGTTCCTATTCTTCGTCAACACTCCATCCTAACTCCTTGAACCAGGTCGAGGCACAGAATCTCAGCAGACAACTGAGAATCCAGGCACACTTCACAAAAAGGAAACATGCTGCACTGAATGACTCCTGCTGCTGTCTGGCCTCGGATGCTGCATATATCACAAACTTTACAAATGGCAGTGCATTGTAGTAAGCCTGAAAAAAATAATTTAAAATGCACCAAAAAGTAGAATGCTTGTGAATTTATTAACAAGCAGCAGCAGCAACAGACTAGATTTCAAAGGACCCTGATGCTTTACTGCTCACTGTGGCTTTATCAGGGGATCAAGAACCTAATCTCATATGATGGTCACGTGCCCATGTTGTTCAGACACAGCTGAATAAATTTCAGCCTCAGCAGTGCTGGGCATGTTGTTCAGTTTAAATAAATTCATGTAAGTTTATTTAATACTAGAAAATGTGCCCAAGGTCTCATCCCAGGTAACCTCTCAGAAGTTCAAACAATAGCAGGTTCTTACGTAAGCAATAAGACATGACAGAGTGTGGATAGTACATGATAAACATTTGCACAGGTGTGTTGTGAGACACCACACACCTGTGCATATGTATGTTGTGAGGCACTCAGCATTTCAGCACCTGAAAGTGCGGTTATCACATAACAACCCACACCCTGAAGTGTTTTATTGCACTTATAAAACGGGTAAACTGAGAAAATTTTACTAACAAAAAATGGCCAACTTTTTTTATTAAAAGCAAGTACTTTATTTTAAAATTAACTAGTAAAAGGTAATCCCTCCCCACTTGTCAACCATTTGTTTTTCAACACATTCAATAGTTGGAATGTTTCACATGGAAAGCAGGAATTAAAACTTCTGCAGAATGCTGCCGGCAGAATGTTCACCTTGCCCTAAACAAACACACACATCAGAAGGCCTCAAAAAGCAAAGGATTCAGTCTTCTCTGTGGCAGGGTAATCTTAGATGGAGAGTTCCCTGGTAGGCAGGTACAAATAGGAATTTTTTTTTCATAGTTAGAAAAAAGCTGCAGAAAATAAAACTTTAAGTAGCACTTCATTTTTTTTTCATTTTTGTGTGTAAGGAAGAATATTATAAAAAAGAACATTTATTAAAGAGCTGCTGATGCCTTTAAGAAAACTTTGGAAAACATAATAGCTAAACAGCTTGCAGTGTCAGTGGCTCAGTAGGTAGCACACTCGCCTCTGAGGCCGGGAGATCAGAGGGCTGTGGGTTCATTCCCACATCTCGCACTTGGGTTAATATCCTAATACTGACACTGTAGTGTAGTATGAGAGGGGTGCTGCACTTCTGAGGTGCCGTCTTTCGGATGAGACATTAAACTGAGGTTCCCATCTGCCTGGATTGGTGGTAGTTCAGGTGGATGTTAAAGATCGCATGGCACTTATCAAAAAGAGTAGGGGAATTTCCCCGGTGTCCTGGCCAAATTATCCCCTTCCCCTGGGTCATGCCTGAAAATAGGCAGGTTTTGTCTAGTGCACTTACCCGGTCAACAAAAACTAAATAAATAAACACAATTCAGCTTGCATTTCATATACATTCTCTAGATTTCTCCTCTCCATTATTTATTATTGAAGAAATCCCCCCCCCCAAACCAGATCTTGTTACTTCAGAGGGATTACACCAAATCACGGCGACAAGAATTTCGCTGACCTCCCCCACAGCCACACATTGTCACTGACATCCCCGACAATGCCAGGTCTCGACCGTGACTAGGGATCATACTGACACTTGTTCAGTGTTAATGCGGTGGGGGGGGGCTGCTCCCATCCACAGTCCCCAGACTTCTGGATTCCAAGTCGGGGGGGGGGGGCAGATGTCGGGGGGAGAGCAGCCAGAACCGTGAGTTGATGAATCATTCATAGCTCTGACAACCCATTTCATGCTGTGGTGTCGGTAGGTTGGTGTCGCTGTGTGGGATTCACTGTAACAGCATCGCTGTTACAATGGTATATGCTTCTGAGTGCATCTGCCTCTTGTTCACTACTTGGAATAATAATGCTCTTTTGTGACATCACAGTCTGTTGCCATGAGAAGAACTGTGATGTCACAAGCAGAGCATTATGACAACAAAGGAACAACCCTCTTGTTTTCATGCATGTGTTCTCAGTAATAAATAATGTGAATAAGAAATACAGAGCTTACGAGACATATAAGCTGCTTTGTGTCCAAATGTTTTTCAAAGTTCTTCTCGAGGTGTCAGTGGCTCTTTAAATTAATTTTTTTTTTAAATCTTTTTTAAATCTAAGGGATTTTTATGGCCTAGTCGGCTTTTTTGTGAGGCCATGTTTGTAATAGAAATCAGGAATATAAAAAAAAGGCATTAACATGTTAGTGTGCTGTGTCCTGATTGTCGGTACTTTTTAACCATTGGTAGTGGTCTCACAATGCGCAGCTGTTGACCAATAAAGTTGCAGTGATTTCTCTACCCATTCACAGCATCCTAGTCCCAAGAGACATTGTACATGGATTATTCTGGGCTCAAAGAACCCATACCTAAAGTCAAAATTCTAAGCCCAGTCTATTCCTTACTCCGTTTAGTTCCCTAATATGTTTGTCTCCAAGTCACTTATCTTCTATACCCTACTTCTCTCCTGAATGACCTTCAAGTTGTTGATGGCCTCTAACACTTCAGTTTGTTGTTTGGTACTCCACTGGAATTTGAAAAACTGGATCTGGAATTGGGATGGACCCCTCAATGCACCCACCTGTGGGTTGGGCTCCAGACAGCCTTCTCTGCTATCCCTCCTCTCCTTTTTCTATCTTCTTCTTAACATGCCTAAACATGAGTCACCTCTATCTCCTTAGACCTGTCAATGACACCACCCCCACCCCAGGGCATGACTGGCATGGGAAGTTTCACAGAACATGTAAAGTAAAGGGAACCTATCTAGAAACCTCTGGTGGTCCTAAAGTTATATAGTCCTCCTGGTAAAACTCATGTTGTCCACAGCAAGTGTATTGGACCCGAGCTTCCTTCCTTGAGGTTTCTCTGGAGAAAGATGCACACCCTCCTCCTACTTGTGGCCTGCACAAAGGAAATCCCAAAGGAACAGTTCTAGCTATTTCATGACATCTGTCTAGTCAAAGAATGCACTAATGGGATCTCCACAAAAAGAATTGTATAGGCATGTTTTCAACCCTACACTGAGGGTTTTGTCCATTGCTAGAGACTGCAATCAGGAGCCCCTCATTCAGAGCACATTGGGCATCACCTCTCCCGTCTCAGGACTGTAACCCCGCCCCCTTATTCAATAAACAGTGCAATCATTTAGAAAGCTACCAGGCCATGATCCAAAGGCCTTTTCTGTGCCTGAAAAGAAACACATTTCTGTAGTTCATTATCAGTACATTTATTTTGAATTTTTGGCTCCTCCTCAGCTGCAGCTGAAAGAAAAAGCATTCCCATACCATACTTCTGAAACTCATTTTTTTTGTAAATAAGCAGTAGTATAAGGGAAACCTTAATCATCATTCTAACATAGTAGGAATATAATAATCACATATGCAATGCTTCAGGTACTACACTGATTTGAAATCTGCATCAGCAGGGGTAATGCAAATGTCTTTGGTGACTGCAGGAACCCCACAGTGCTGAGAGAAAAACAGAAAATCACTTTCTATTATGAGAATTGATAGCAATATTCCTTCACCTTTATTAGAGCATTGATCAAAAGTTGTAACAAGGGTTGAGATATTTCTTTCACCTGGGAGCCAGTATCGCTCATCAGTCTTCATTCCAACTGGGTGGTTGAAAAGTTCTTAAGGTTTCTGCTGGAGGAGCCGTAGCAATTTCTAGCTGCATTGGTAGGTTAATCAGGATTATCTGAGGTTCAGTAATACAGGTAGGGGTCTGTTTTTTTTTATATGTCTCGCTCTCTTGAACCACCACCGGGCAGGACTGTGATTTAACAGCACCTTTACTGGAAGTCAGCAGCACAAAGTGTTTTAACATGGTTCACCCCATTTCCCAACCCTTACGCATCTGATTGAACACCATGTCCATTTGCTTATGTTGTTTCAAAGTAAGGTTCTCTAGGAAATGGTTACCTGATTTTGTCCATCAAGCCTTCTCCTGCCATGCATCCCAATTCTCCACCACACAGTTCCATGCTTCTACTGGCAACTAGGGCTATTTGAAGTCTGATTTGACCTGAACCTACCACTAAATGAGGATGGTGGTTTCTTATGGTTCCATCAATAGCATATAAGGCTCTATCTGTGACATACTTTCTGTTCCCTGGGCCCCAGACTCTTACATTTTCTCTGATAGATCCAGAAGCAAATGATTTAATACCTTTTAATGGACCAACATAGATGTAACAACAAGAACAAAGTGCTCTAGCTTTCGGACCAACCAGTCCTTCTTCAGAAGCTAATGGCAGTTGTTTAGAAAATACAATACTTATAACAGCTAGATCATGCAGAAAAAAACGAAAAAATCCCCATTGGTTTAAAATAGTCATTTAAAAAAATACAGAAGATGATGTCAGAGAAGTTTAACAGTACCATACTGCCTTCAGCCAGGAGGGTCCTTGGTTCAAAGGTGCTTGGTGGAACACACATACAAAGAATCCTACTGCATATAAATTTTATTGACATAAGATAATACTGCTGAAGCAGATGACTCTTAAATCAAGCTATGAGTGCCACAGTTTGTATAAGGATGTGATTACTGGAAGGCAACCCCCACCCAGATTAAATACAAACTAAGATTGTCTTAAGGCTCCAAGAAGTTTCAATGCCTTCATTATAGACAAGAATTTACCAGTAAAGTTGTCTTAAAAACATCAGTGCACACTGTGTGATGTGTAAAACCTAGCTGGACCTGTCACCCTCTGTACTCTCAAGGTAGATATAAGGCCCAAGAAATTTCAAAAACTTCTAGTAATATAACAGGTGTGTGGCTTGCTGAACTTGGTACTGGAATCGTGATGATGCCTCAAGGCTCTCACCTTAAGGCTGGGCCCCAGAAAGCCTTCTCTGTACTCCCTCCTCTCCTTTTTCCTCTCTTTTTCTTGTCTTCTTTCTTCTTCTTCTTGTGCCTAAATGAGAGTCACCATTAACCATTAACCACTTTTAGTGTCAATCACTGTGATCAGAAAAGCTATAAATAGTCAGCAATCATCAGAGAATCATGCAGCACTAGTCCAGTTAAAGGGACACTGTCAACCTTTTTTGCATTATATTATTTTAAAGTAAAAATCCACATTTTATGATTGCTTACTGCCCCTAAAATTCATTGATGTTGCTGGTTGTTTTATCTGCCTCCTTGCTAATTAGAACCAAAATGCATGGTAATGCATAGCTATGCCCAGCTTTGTTTTGCTTTATATCGCTGAACTACTCTTACTGCATACTTCCTGAACATTAGAAACACCTTCAAACAATGCAGCCACCCAGGATACAATAGTCTCCTCTACTCCCACTGCATAATCAGTAGCTAGATTGTGTAGGGGGTGTTCCTGAGTCTAGAAAAGATGCAGTGGGAGTTGGTCAAGAAATGTAAACAAACATGTTTTGGTGTGGTAACACCAATATGATAAGCAGTCAGTTTTTCACTTTTTAAAAGAAAAAAGGAATCAGAATCAAACTACATTAGTATGTTAGGAGAGGAACATTCTGCCAGTGGAACTGAGCAGAATTTTGAATCCCTGTATTCCATTGTAAACATTCCATATCTTGAAAGTGGGGAAAGATAGAGAGAAAAAAAAAAACAGGATGAAAAAAGTAGGCAATAATATTTCATAAACAAAGAGCAAACATGGGAAAAAACAGTTACATAGGTAGAGGCAGATCCAAACTGCTGAACAGTGGGGGTGAAGTTCCAACAATTCGCTACATTCCAAAATTCATGAATTGTGCTCAATTCATGGATCACAATTCATGATTCAGATTTTGCCAATTCAACAGTGGCTCCCTACCTTGTCAGGTAGTGCCCCCAGGCCCCCCACCCTGCTCCCCAAACCCTGGAGTCCCATCTATCCATGTTGTAAAAAAATTAGTAATTCCTTACGGTGTCTAGTGGACCCCACACCCCCACCCTTTCAGGAAATTCCCCCACCACGCTCCCCCCAACCCTGAGTTCATCCATGTTTAAAAAATAAATGTTTATTTTATTCTTCCCTCATTCCTGGTGTCTGGTGGACCTCCACCCACCCCACCCTCTCAGGTAATTCCACCTCCTCGCTCTTCCCAACCTCAAATCCATCCATGTTTAACAAAATTTATATTTATTTTATCTCTTCCCACATTCCCTGGTATCCGGTGGAACCACCACCCTGCCAGTAGCTACAGCCCCTGCCCCCCAACCCCAGTCCCCCACTGGGAGTGGGCCACTGGCATAGCCCTCCACTCACCCTCCATGGCTGGCAACCCCACCCATCTGAGCTCAATGAATGGCGCATGCTTGTACAGCACACGCTCTTCATTGAGCTCAGTTGAGCGGGTTGCCAGCTATGGAGGTGAGTGGAGGGCCATGATGGTGGCCCACCTCTGGTGGGTGATGGGTTGGGGAGCGGGGCAATTATTGACAGGGTGGTGGCGGTGGGTAGTACCAGACACCGGGGAATGAGGGAAGGAATAAAATAAATATTTATTTTTTTAAAAATGGATGGACTCGGGATGGGGAGCAGGGTGGGGAATTAACTGACAGGGTGGTGGTGGATGGGGTCCACTAGACAGCAGTGAATGAGGGAAGGAATAAAATAAATACATATTTTGTTTAAACATGGATGGACTCGGGGTTGGGGGAGCGGGTTGGGGGAAATACCTAACAGGGTGGTGGGGTGAGGGGTCCACTAGACACCAGGGAAGGGATATTTTTTTCCTTTTTTCCTTTACAATGGGCATTGGGTATGCGATAGGTGGGATGGAAGGGTGGGAGGTACCACTAGACACCAGGGATAGATCAGGGGCAGTGTTGGGGGGGGTCACCATTTGTAACTTCAACTTGCTTTGGGAGTTTTAAGTACAATTTGCACTTAAAAAACCCCAAAGCAAAGTGAAGTCACAAATGGTGAATTCTGCAATTTTAAAAATTACTGAGTGCTATGGGACGACTGCCAACTTCTTGCAAACAATTCTCGCCCACTTAGTAAAACTTCCCTGCATCTCTACTGCTGAAATACATTCCTGAAGTTTATAAAAGCACATACATTTGAATCATACATGGTTATTTTCAGCTGATATCTATCATCTCCCACACCAAAAAAAAGGCAGCCAACAGGTTTAAAGTTTTAAAAACATTTTCATTAAGAAACAGTATTTGTATTGATTGAAAATGTAAGGTAACATTTCTTCTTATAAAAATGTGTGCCGCATATGCAGTTTTCATTATGTTTTTTGTTTTTGGCTAACCCCACAGTTACGAGAATAGGAACTATTTTTTTGTATTCAGAGTTAAAATGAAGCATATTTCAATGAAAGGTCCAATTGTTATCTTTTTAAAATACTTTCTTCTTATTTTCATTCATTTTAAGTCATATATTTCACTGCCATTTTATAACAGCAATAAGACACTCCAGGAGTGTGCCTTTATGGTGGAATAATTGCACTTCTCAGGTGCATTTAATGGCACTCGGCTGTGCCTTATGCCTAACAGCGCACCTGAAACATGCAATTATTTCACCATAATGCACACCCTGTTACTGTATATCTTATTGCTTACTTAGTTTTAGGCAGGCAGGGAAATTATGCTGCACAGGACAAGGAGGGCAGATTGTGTATTTTTTTATCTGAGGCAAGGCACTCCAGAACTGGGGCTTAGGACAGTGATGTAGGCGGACAGGAAAAATGCTGTTGGGGGGGTCCTGAACATTTTATTTGACAAATAATTTTGTAATGACTGTATTGATACTACACAGGGTATTGCACAGAAGGCAGTGCACACCAATCCATATTTCTTATGTTTTTGTCTGTGAACCTGAATAAAAGTAAGGAAGGCTCCTCCACTGCAGTGAAAGTGAGACATTCAGTGTCTCTCTGTGGACTGGTGAGCAGGGCTGTCCATCATACTGCCAATGGGGGACACGTGCTCCCCTCCCCCCACCATAAAAAAATTGTAATCCCATCCCAGCATTTTGGTTTCAGGAAGGCTTGTAAAAGTGTAATAGCTACATAGATACATGGACAGTGTCTGCAGATAAGGGCCTATGGCCCACCTAGTCTGCCCATTTGAATTTGTAACTTCAGTTTATGTTTTCCTAGAACTCTGCTGCCCCTTACCCCTGACCTTCAGAATTCCTTTATGTCTATTCCATGCATTCTTAAATCCTGTGATTGTTTCAGCCCCCACCACTTCCTCAGGCAGGGTGTTCCACTTGTCCACCACCCGTTCTGTCCTGCACAAACAATGTTAGTTGGCACTATCACAGAAAAGGAGCAGGTGCCCTGTCATTTACAGAGAAAACTGATTTAAAAAAAAGTGAGCACGCACTATCAGTGCCATGAAATGATTTTGTTGGAACCAACACTCACAGAGTGGATGCCCCATTACTTCACTAGAGCTTTGTCAGGAGGTGGGGTCCATGAATAAGAAGCTCTATTTTAAATGCAGCATTTAAAGGAGACAGGTAATTATTTTTACATAGCTAACTGCCTTTCCATCTTCCTTTCCATGCCAGTTATGTATTCTGATATGCTTTGATGACTTTTTGTTAAATAAATAATCTAGTTTGGTGGTGTCCTCACATCTACGTAGAGTTCCACTCTTTTCACCAGTTACTGCTCTTGAGTTTCCTATTTCTAAGATATTCCATGACATCAATAACTCCCTACTCCCATTCTATACTACTCATGTGAATGGCCTGGAATGGTGTTACTGATGTCACAGAATGTTCAGGCAGTATGAAAAGAAAGAGCAGCAACTGCTGAGGAGAAAGGGATTCAGGGTAGTTACAAAGACATCAAAATTAGATAATTAATTTAATAAAAAAAGTCAAAAACATCAGAATACTGGGTACCAATAAAAGGACAACTAGAGGGCATCTAGAGGTGCAAAACCTGTTTCCTATCACCTTTAAATAGAATCTGACTCTATTAGGAAACTTTAAAAAATGTAAGATTTTGGTACAATTCAGTGTGTATTTCATATATTTTCTGTAATTCTTTGTCCTTTTTTCTTTGACACTGAGAACAGTTGCATGAAAAAAAGAGCATTGCCCCATCGATGTTATCTGCTGTGGTTGCCTGCCTACACCTCACATCTTAATCCATGGTTTATGACACCATATTTATCTCCACAACAACAGATTATGATGTCATAAACAGAACTGTGATATCAAGTGTAGACAAGCAACCAGAGTAGAGCAGAGAACCTATTTGTATGCAAAAGCTAGGAACATAGAAACACAAAAGCTGAATACCCAACCCAGCCAACCTCAGAAAAACTAACTTAAAGTAGTAAACGTTTATATAATGGGAGAGGTCTCCATCCAACACAGGCTAAAATACTTTTCAGGAATCTGACATATTAGACCCACACCAAAATTATTGTATCACATTTTATATTTTATTTTATTTGTTGAATCCAGACATTTATTTTTCCTATGTTTTGGGCAATCCTTCATCAGGGAGTCTGGTTTCTAAAATACATAAACATTTTATCACATTGTACTACTTCCATTTTGTTTAAAATAGATTACATTCATTTATAGTAAGAATTGAACCACACTTACTTGCTTTTATCTTTATAACTCTTTTTGATTTCAGTTCATTGTTTTTCAACAACCATCTGCCAATATAACATCAAACATCTTTTCGCTCTGTTACAAATTATGTATTCTGTAGTATATCACCTCTGCAATACTTATTTACTGTTTATAAAGAATAAAGCTTGCACCTGAGCAGAACACTGCCTTAACCTTCTTTCATTTCTTCAGTTAACTTCTTTAAAGATGACAAACAAACTGTGTAGTTGCCATATTGGTCCTTGTGAACAGATCCAGAAGCAAATGGTTTGATACCTATTAATGGACCAATATAGATGTTACAAAAAGAATGAAGTGCTCTAGCTTTCAGACCAACCGAGTCCTTTGTTTTTTCCTTTTTGTAACATTTATATTGGTCCAATAAAAGGTATCAAACCATTTGCTTCTGGATCTCTTCTTTAAGGTTTAAGTTCCTTATCTATTTTCCTGTAAAACAACATTTAATCTGTTTTTAAACCACTTTCCGTTTATCACTGTGAACTTGTGAGCTGAGGTCCCAGAGAGGAGGCTCTCCTCCTCAGGGAGTGGGGTAGTCGGTCTCCGCTGTGCTACTGTGACTTGGGTGTCTACAGGTGGCAGTGCAAGCAGAGCCATGAACTAGGGGTGGACTCTGAGGGGCTCTGCATTTGCAATGCACACACACATGTGTGCGTACACACTGGGATCCCTTCCTGGCATCCAAAGAGGGAGAAAACCAGAAAAGGAAGCACTAGCCACAGCAGGAGGATGTCTACCCCTCACTGCAGGCCCCACACCGCAGACCATGATCCCCTCCCTTGAGCATCTACCCAGTCTCCGTTGGGAGGTAGAGGAGTCCTTCTGACAAACCCACCCCTTGGGCATAAGCCAGGGGGGTGTAAGAGGGAGATGTAAGCCTTGGAGAAGGTGGTTGATGGGTTGGATGAGTGGAGTAAGACCAATTGGGGCTGGCTGGCAGGGCGCAGAAAACATACTAAATTAAATCGGAAAATGAAACCAATAATTCACATTCTTTTGAAATGGGTTAGCTAAGGAGTGATGGATGGTGACCTCCTGCCAACAACTTAGAAATATAAGGCATATGGAATAGTATTTTCGAATTTTACTACCAATTTCATACAAGGTTGCTATGACTTTAAATGCTGCATTTAAAAGAGAGCTTCTTGTTCATGGACCCCACCTCCTGACAAAACCCTGCAGTAGGGTTAAGTGCTAGGGTGTCCATTCTGTGAGTCTTGGTTCTAAAATAATTATTTCACAGCACAGATGATGGATTTGCATTTATTTTTTTCAATTTAGTGCCCTCCCATATGCCAGCCTCCTCCTACCTCTCTTTCTGCTAACTCACATTTTTATGGCAAATAAATAAATAACTAATAAACATTTGCATACTGTAATAATACTGTAGAAATAATTATAATAATGTTAGAAGAAAAGAAGACGTACACTCTCATGAATCATGAATCGCATTTTCAAATAAATAATAAATCAGACAGTCTCGCTCATCTTAATTCCTCATCATGTATCACTGTGGCTTGTATGCACACTGCAAAAGTTGTACAAAGCTGTCTGAAATTTGTCTTCCTGGCAGGCCAGTCTCATTAGCCTCTTTTTTTCCTGAATCATGTTTTGAATAGACACTGTTAGCAGATAAGGGCCTGTGGCCCACCCAGTCTGCCCATTTGAGCTTCTAAGTTAACTTTGTTTTCCTAGAAGTCTGTTACCCCTTACCCCTGACCTTTAGAATTCCCTTATGTCTATCCCATGCATTCTTAAATTATGTGATTGTTTCAGCCCCCACCACTTCTTCTGGCAGTGTGTTCCACTTGTCCACCACTCGTTTTGTGAAGAAATCCTTCCTCACGTTTCCTCTGAATCTCTCTCCCTCCAGCTTCATCCCATGCCCTCTAGTCCTGGTACATCTTTTTTGCTGGAAAATAGTGTATTCCTGCACCCCGTTCCTCTCTGTAAGATACTTGTATGTCTCTATCATATCCCCTCTCTCCCTTCTCTCCTCCTGGGAGTACATATTCAAGTCCTTCAACATGTCCTCACTGGACTTGTGATGCAATCCCTGAACCATCTTTGTTGCCTTCTTCTGAACCTTCTCTACCCTGTCAATGTATTTACATAAGTAAGGTCTCCAGAACTGTACACTGTACTCCAGGTGGGACCTCACTAGTGTCTTGTATAGTGGAATTATAACCCCCCTTTTCCTGCTGGTGATGCCTCTGCCTATGCATCCCAGCATCCTATTTGGTTTACCTGCTGCCTTGTTGCGCTGTTTCCCTACCTTGTGGTCATCAGAGATGATAACCCCAAGGTCCCTTTCCTGCTTGGAGCATGCTATATCCTCACCCCCCAACTGATATGTTGTTGCAGGGTTTGTGTGCCCCATATGCATTATCTTGCACTTCTTTGCATTGAATTTCAACTGCCAAACCCCTTGACCATTCTGCAAGCTTCTGCAGGTCCCTCCTCATTCTGTCTACACCCTCTGGCATGTCCACTCTGTTACAGAGCTTCATGTCATCAGTGAACAGGAAAATTCTGCCTTCTAGGTCCTGTGCAATGTCACTGATGAAGACGTTGACTAGGACCATTCACAGCACTGATCCCTGTGGTACCCCACTAATCACTCTTCTCTTTGTGGAGTGACAGCCATTTACCACCACCATCTGTGTCCTGCTGCCCAGTCAATTACCTACCCACCGTGCTACTGTTCTTCCCACTCCTATATTCCCCAGTTTGTTAAATAGCCTTCTATGTGACACAGTGTCAAAGGCCATGCTGAAGTCCAGATAGGCCATGTCCACTGCCCTCCTCGATCCACCTCCCTTGTCACCCAGTTGAAAAATTCAGTGAGGTTGGTCTGCCATGACCTCCCCCCAGTGAAACCATGCTGCTTTGGGTCCTGTAGTCCATTGGCAACCAGATGGTCCACCAATCTTTCCTTCAGTAGTGCTTCCATGATCTTCCCCACTATTGAGGTCAGGCTGACTGGTCTGTAGGTCCCCGTTTTCTCTTTGTTCCCACTTTTGTATAAGGGGACTACATCTGCTGTCCTCCAGTCTTTGGGTACCTCTCCTGTTTCCAGTGATTGGCTAAGCAGAATTGCCAGAGGTTCAGCCACCACCTCTCTTAGTTCCTTTAGGACCCTGGCGAGCACCCCATCTGGCCCCATTGCTTTATCAACTCTTATTCCTTCCAGTACCTTCAGGACCCTTTTCTGTGTAAAGGGACTTATGTCCATTTCTACCCCATTCCCACCCCTTGTACTCCGTTCAGGTCCATTACCCTCCTCTTCCTCAATAAAGACTGAGCAGAAATACCTGTTCAGTATGTCATCTCTTTGCTGTTGTCATCCTCCACGTGGCCCCCATCCTCCCCCTTCAGTCTCACTATCCCTCCCTTTGCCTTTCTTTTTTTCACTCATGTACATGTAAAAGGTTTTGTCCCCTCTATCCACTGATCTTGTGATGCTCTCTTCTGTTTGAGCTTTGGCTTCCCTTACTCACCTTCCTGCCTCCCTTTGCTTCTCCTGGTACTTCTCCCTATTCCCTTCTGCCTGAATCTTTTTGTATTGCCTGAATGCAATCTTTTTGGCTTTCACTTTCTCCGCTACCTCCTTGGAAAATCATAATGGCCTCCTCTTCCTTTTCCCCTTGCTAACCTGCTTAATGCATAATTCTGTTGCTCTTGTTATCCCTGTTTTAAATATTGCCCACTGTTTCTCAACCCCTGATTCCTGCCCCATTCCCTTTAATGCCTCTTTCAAGCATCTCCCCATTTTCCCAAAGTCTGCACCCTTGAAATCCAGGATACATGTTTTTGTGTGGCTTGGTTCTGCTCCTTCTGTGATTTCAAACCATAGTGACCAGTGGTCACTGTTTCCCCAGGTGTTCCCCCACTGTTCCCCCATCATACTGTCCCTGTATGTGAGTACGAGGTCCAGTATTGCCTTCTGCTGAGTTGGTTCCATAACCAGTTGCTTGAGGAAAGCACCTTGAAGGGAGTCCAGGATAATTCTGCTCCTGGTTGATGCTGCTGCTGGGAGGTTCCAGTCCACGTCTGGAATATTGAAGTCTCCAACCAGCACCACCTCCCTCTTGTCTGCCATCCTTTGGATGGCTAGCATCAGCTTCCTGCTTCTTCCTCCTGGGCTGGTGGTCTGTAGACCACCCCTGTGTGGATGGCTGACCCCATTTTCCTTTCCAGCTTAACGCACAGTATCTCTCCCCCATTTTGTTCCTCCTGGATCTCTGTGGCCTTTATGCCATATTTCACATAAAGTGCCACTCCTCTCTTCCTGCCTGCCCTGTCTCTTCTGAATATGTTGTAGCTGGCTATTGCCATCTCCCAGTCATGGTTATCATTACACCAGGTTTCTGTGATGGCCACAATGTCCAGGTCTGACTGCACCATGACAGCCTTCAGATCCTCCATCTTGCTGCTAAGGCTCCTGGCATTGGCATACATGGCTTTCCATGATTTGAACTCCCTGGACTGTTTAGCTGTTCTACTCCAGCCCCTTCCATGGTTATCCTTTATCCCTGGTTCTCCCTGCTGTCTGCTCTTCTGTTGAATGTTGCCCCCTTTCTGCCTATCCACCTCTTGGGTGCTTATCTCCATCTTTTGCACACTGCTTTGTAGAGATATCCACTCCTTCTGCTCACTGGTTCCACTGCTAGCTGGGGGGGCAATTAGGTGCCCTCCTTGCTGGCCTGCCACCCCCCCCTTGGCTAATTTAAATGCTTGTCCATGTAGCATTTAAACTTATTATTGAGTGCTTGGATTCCCTTCCAGGATGGATGCAGGCTGTCAAGCTTGAACAAGCTTCCATCCCTCCAGGCGGGTCCCCAGTCACCAGTGAATCCAAGCCTTTCCTCACAGCACCAGTTCTTCAACCATGAGTTAAAGTTCCTGGTGCATGCACCCCTACGCTCTCCCATGCCTCTCACAGGTAGTACTTCTGAGAAGGTGACAGAAGTAGCTACTTGCCTGCGATGCCTCCCCAATTTCCTAAACTCTTCCCGAACTTTCTTAGGCTCCCTGTTTGCCAGGTCATTAGTACTTAGGTGGATAATGACATCCAGCTCACCCTCCCGTCTTGCCTTCCTGATGATCCCCAGGATCTTCCTCCCATCTCTCTATACCGTGGCACCTGGTAGGCACCTCAACTCCCTGCCCTCCCCCCTCCTGTGTTCCTTGTTGGATCCCTCTTATGATAGAGTCCCCCAACAGGATTCACTACCTCCTTCTCTGGGGTCCACTGCTCTTTCCACTGAGGTCATCTCCTTGGTTGACCTCCACATCCTTCCCTTCCACTTCTCTGGGTACCTCTGTTTGGTTGTCCTCATTTGCCAGTGTGGTATATGAGTTCTGGAGTGGAATAGGATTTGATATGTGTCTCTGCCTGACTGCTCTAACCTTCGCCAAGCCCACCATCATCCAAGTGCTCCTCACTCTTGTCATCTTTTGAGGCAGCGGCGTTGGACTGGGTGATCTCTGGATAGGGGCGAAGGTACTCCTGAACAAGTCACTTCCACTCTGAGTCTGGCTACCTCATGCCACAGTCCACAGAGATGCCTGCAGATAGGGCAGCATCTCAGTGGCCAGAAGGTCTGCCTGAATACAGCTGCCATCCACTGCATTGCACCACTCCTCACATTATACAGCACTTATACTGTGATTCCAGTACTTGTCTGTTACTGAAGCTCTCCTAGTTCCCTCTTTATTAATTTACTCTTCTGAAAATCCTGCCACCTATTCTCTATTTAAAGAAGGAAAACAAAAACAAACAAAAAAAATGAGTCAAAACACTTGTGCCGAGGGTGGCTTCTCCCTTTATGCCCTCCTACTCCACAGCCTCTGCTATTCCTGTGCTTAGCTCCAGTCTATCAGATTTAACTGAGCATATAATTAAGAGTGGGGAGGAGGGTGGCACACCAAACTAGGTTTTAAATTTTCAACAGCCCAAAACAATTCTAAGCAAAGACAGCAAAGAAATAACAGTACTACTAAAAGCCCACAAATCTAAGTTTAAAACAAAAACAGCAATGAGCAGTTACTGCACTGAAATGAATCTGGATTCTTCCCCTTTTGGCTTCTTCTGAGAAACCCACACTCACTCACACAGATCTCAAGGGGGCACAATTTGAAGATGGTGGGGTGGCTCTGAGGCAAGGTGAGGAAGTATTTATTCACAGAGAGGGTGGTAGACACATGGAACAGCCTCCCTGATGAGGTCATGTGGTCAAAAACAGTGGGTGAATTTAAGAATGCATGGGACAGACATAAGACAATTATAGTGGGGGTAGGAGGAAGTAGGCTGTTGGTTAACTAGGATCTGCAGCTCACTCAATAGGTAGGGAAATGGGCAGACTCGGTGGGCCAAGTGGTCCTTATCTGCTGTCAAAGTCTACATTTCTATGTTTCTATGATGTCCTTTTGATTTTCCTTTACTCTACATTATCATGAATCACAAATCATGTCACGAATCACGTTTTCACGAATCACATTTGCATGAATCACATTTTCATAAATCATGTTTTTATGGAATTTAAATAAAGCAAATATATATTAGCAACCCTTCCTACAGTCCTTTCTGCAGTGACTCTACCCATACTCCAAGTTCACACATGCCATTATGATTTTCTATGGCAACTCAAAGAAGCATATTATTATATTACAATAGTATTGCAGTATTTATTATCATTTATACAAATGTGACAGCAGAAATAGACCTTCTCATCTATCAGCGTCTGTTTGCATGTGCAGCTAGTGCCCCTAAGTTGCAGTTGCCCCACCCCTCTCTTTTTGTCTGCCCTTGGCTGTTCTCAGCCTCACCCACCCGTACTCTCCCCTGTTCTCTGCCCCATGCCCCTTTAAAGCTACCCACAGTTTTGCATGATATCACCCTCACTGGAAGGGTGTTTCACTTCAACACCACTCTCTCTGTGAAGTAATGCCTCCCCATCTCCCTCCTAAATCTTTCCCCCTCTATTCTTAACCCATGTCCTCTAGTGTCCCTTCCCTTCCTCAGTTTAAAAACCCCATCGGCTCCATCCTTGTTGATTCCCGTCAGGTACTTGAAAGTTTTGATCATGTCCCACTTATCCCTCCTCTCCTCCAGGGTGTACATTTTCAGTTCCCCCAGCCTGTTCTCGTAGTCTCTCTCCTCCATTTCTTGTATCATCCTCATTGCCCTCTGCTGCACTCCCTCCAGCAGCTTGATATCCCTCCTCAGGTATGGCCTCCAAAACTGTACACAGTACTCCAAGTGCAGCCTGACCAGAGACCTGTAGAGGGGCAAGGTCACCTCCCTCTGCCTTGATGAGAACCCCCTTGCTATGCACCCCAGCATCTTGTTCACCTTCGTTGCCGCTTTCCTGCATTGGACAGAATTGTTCATGCTCCCTGTTACCATCACCTTTAGGTCCTTCTCCTCCTCAGTGATCCCCAGCTTTACCCCCCAAACCAGTATTCTCTTCTTGCGTTCTTTGCCCTGAAGTGCATAACCTTACACTTCTTCACATTGAACTCCTGCTGCCACCTCTCCGACCACTCCTCCAGTTTGGTTAGGTCCCCCTGCAGTTGCTTCCATCTCTCCTCCTCATCCACTACTGCACACATTTTGGTATTGTCTGCGCGAACAGACTTACCCTGCTTACCACTCCGTGCATGATGTCCAAGATGAAAAGCCCAAATAGCATCAGGCCCAGCACTGAGCCCTGTGGCACTCTGCTCATCACTGGTCTAGGTATTGAGAATTCCCCACCACCACCTATTGTAGCCTCCCACACAGCCAGTTTGTAATCCAGTTTGCCATCTTCACCCTCACTCCCATGCCAGTTAGCTTCCCCCAAGCCGCCCATGAGGTACTGAGTCAAAGGCCTTGCTGAAAACCAAGTAGAGGACATCCACTACATCACCCCATCCAGCTCTCAAACTGAATGCAAATAGCAAGTTGTGAAATAAAATATGCAGAGTCATTATTAAGACAAAGAGTTGTCTATGTCTGAGTGCTTGTGAACAACTACTAAACAAGTTTAGTGATACACAAGTAATTTAATGCCCTGACACTAAGCACCAGAAGTTTTACCCAGAGCAAAGCAATAGGTTAAAGAGCATTGCAAAGGAAGTGAAGTTAAGTATTGCATTAGGTTAGTTTGACAGGACTTCCCCGATACAAACCCATGCTGCCTTACATCCTGGAGGTAATTGTCCTCTAGAAATGACATCAGCCTCTCCTTCAGTATCATCTCCATAAGCTTGCCCACAATGGAAATGAGACTGACTGGACAATAATTGCCAGGTTTGTCCCTTGGGCCGCTCTTGTGTGTCGGCACCACATGGGCCATCCTCCAGTCCTGAGGCACACATCCCGTATCCAGGGAGGTGCTGAACAGATCCACCAGCAGTTCCACCAGCACCTCCGCCATCTCCCTCAGCACCCTGGGGTGGATACCATCCAGCCCTGGTGCCTTGTCCACTTTTAGCACCCTCAGTCCCTCTAATACTCTACTTCCCTCAGTCATTCCACCCGTCACCTCTTCCTCCCTCCCCACCATCCCAGTCCAAGGTGGTAGTGTTCCCCCCCTTCTCTTGCATGAACAATGAGCAAAAGTATTCATTTAGTGCTTCCGCTTGTTCCTCTCCCTCTCCCTCTTATACCCACTCCTCACCCCTCTTTATTCTCACGTTACCCTGCACTTCCTTTTCTCTCTGATGTATCTGAAAAAGTCTTTCTCCCTCCCTTAATTCCCTGAGCAAACCTTAGCTCCCTTGAGGCCTTAGCTTCCTCACCCTCTTGGTCACTTTCTTGGATCATCTTGCATACTTCTCCCTGTCCTCCTCCCTCACCGTCCCTCTGGTATGCAGCTCTCTTTACCCTCACCCCCTCCATCACCTCGCTGTTCAACCAGCATGGTTTCCTTGCTCTGCTCCTATTACTCTGTAACTTGGTATACGCTTCCATTGCTTCTGTAATCCCTGTATAATAATGTCCAATGTCTGCTCCACTTCCATCCCTGACCCTATGCCCTCAGGTT
Organism: Neoceratodus forsteri; assembly: GCA_016271365.2. Taxonomy (NCBI): domain Eukaryota; kingdom Metazoa; phylum Chordata; order Ceratodontiformes; family Ceratodontidae; genus Neoceratodus; species Neoceratodus forsteri. The sequence continues at coordinate 62,509,366 of CM057453.1, forward strand.
TCCCTTTCAGTATTTCCCGCATCCTCCCTAAGTCTGCCCTCCTGAAGTTCACCACCTTTGTTAGTGAACCCCTTGACTCCTTGCTCATTGTGATAGTAAACCACACCACATAGTGATTGCTTTCAGCTTGTCGGTCCTCCACCCTTATTTCCCTCAACACCTCTCCATTTGATAGTACCAGATCTAGCGTGTTACTTAGCCTAGTAGGTCCAGTGACCAGCTGTGTCAGGAGTCCTTCCTTGATCATGTCCAGCAGCACCTGGTCCCTAGCACTTTAGGTGAAAGGAGTGCTCCAGTCAACCTCCAGGAGATTGAAGTCCCCCTACAATGGCCACGTTCCCCTTCCTACATACACTCCTGATTTGAAACATAGAAACATAGAAACATAGAAATTGATGGCAGATAAGGACTGCAAGGCCCATCCAGTCTGCCCATTTCTTTTTCTACCTTATAAATGTGCCATCTGCCTTTGCTCTGTCAGTGGCCTATCTATTCATACTCATTTGTATTGCTCCCTTATGCCTATCCCATGCCTGTTTGAAGCCCTGCACTGTATTCATAGCCACCACTTTTTGAGGTAGGCCATTCCATGCATCCACCACCCTTTCTGTAAAAAAGAATTTCCTCACATTCCCCGTTAATCGGCCCCCCTCTAATCTCACGCTGTGTCCTCTTGTCCTGCTATTTTTCTTATGTTTAAACATGTTAGACCCTTTCACCTTGTTAATGCCCTTAAGGTGTTTGAATGCCTCAATCATATCACCTCTCTCCCTCCTTTGCTCAAGGGTATACATATTGAGCTCTGTTAATCTGTCCTCATATGTCTTCTGATGCAGTCCCTGCACCATTTTGTTGCCCTTCTCTGACTGCCTTAATTTGGTTAATGTCCTTGTGAAGGTGTGGCCTCCAATACTGCCACGCAGTACTCCAGATGGGGCCTAACCAGTGTCTTGTAAAGTGGATTATTACCCGGCCTCTACGACTTGTGATACCCTACTAATACACACCCTAACACTCCCCTAGCCTTACCTACTGCTTTAGAGGTCTGCTTGATGATTTCAGGTCATCAGTGATGACGATGCCCAAGTCTCTTTCTTCCTTTGTGACTGCTAGCAACTCCCTCCAGCCATAGGTGGCTTCCAGGGCTTCTCTTCCCTATGTGCATGATCTTGCACTTCTTTGCATTAAATCCCAGTTGCCACTCTTCTGACCATTTTGCTAGTTTATCCAGATCACTTCTCATTCTGCCCACCCCATCTGGATCATCTACTCTGTTGCAGATCTTGGTGTCATCTGCAAACAGACAAGCCTTACCCTCTAGTCCATTTGCAAGGTCAGTAATGAAGACGTTGAAGAGGACTGGCCCCAGGACTGATCCCTGAGGTACCCCACTTGTGACTTGCATCTCTTCTGACTGTATACCATTTACCACCACTCTCTGTTTTCTGCCCGTCAACCAGTTTGCCACCCAGTTGACCAACTTCGACCCACCCTGAGCCTACCCAGCTTATTTATCAATCTTCTATGTGGAACAGTGTCAAAAGCTTTGCTGAAGTCAAGGTAGGCGACATCAACTGCTCCCCCTTGGTCCACCACTCTGGTTACCCTGTCAAAGAAATCTATGAGATTAGTTTGACAGGACCTTCCTTTTGTAAACCCATGCTGTTTTGGATCCTGTGCTCCTATGGATTCCAGGTGTTGCACTATCCTTTCCTTAAGGATTGCCTCCATAATCTTGCCCACTACTGAGGTAAGACTGACTGGTCTGTAGTTCCCTGCCTCCTCCCTGCTACCACTTTTGTGGAGCAGGATCACATGAGCCCTTCTCCAGTGTTCTGGGACCTCTCCTGTGCTCAGAGACTCACTAAACAGTTCTGCTAATGGCTCTGCTAGTTCCACCTTTAGCTCCTTAAGTACCCTGGGATGTATGCCATCAGGTCCCATTGCCTTATCCACCCTGAGCTTAGCAAGCTCTTGTAGGACCCTTTCTTTTGTGAAGGGAGTAGTGCTCACCTCCTCCCCCTGTGTCCATGGTGCTGAGCTGTGGGCCCTGCCCTACCTTCTCTTCAGTAAATACTGAGCAAAAGTATCTATTTAGGATAGATGCTTTACAGGGTCCTCCTCCTCACATGCTCACTTCTTCTCCATTAAGCTTAGCACTACCTCTCCTGGACTTTCCTTTCACTAATGTATCTATAGAAAGTCTTGTCACCTTATTTTACTGTTCGTGCTAGTGTTCCTCGGTTTGGGACTTTGCCTGCCTTACTGACTTCCCTGCTTCCCTTAGGAAGTTTGGTATGCCTCCTATCTTCATTCCGCAGTTCCCTTATATTTCCTGGAAGGCCAGCCTTTGGCTCTGACCTTTCTGCTACTGTATTTGAGGACTAAAGTGGTTTCTTCTTCTTTGCACTTCCTTTTCTATCTAACACAATGGATGTTGCTCCAAGTATTGCATCCTTAATGCTTGCCCACTTTGCCTGTACCCCCTCACCTGTGTTTCTTTTTGTCAGGACTAGCTTAACTCTGTTGGCCATGTTATCAAAGTCAGCTCCTCTGAAGTCCCATATTTTTGCCTTGGAATGGGTTGAGTTAGATGTAGTAGTCAAATTTAACCATACCATGTGATGGTCACTGGCCCCTAGGTGACCTTCTACCTGGAGATCTGTGATCCCTTCCCTGTTAGTCAGTACTAGATCTAGGATAGCCCTGCCTCTTGTGGGTTGTTGTACCAGTTGTTTGAGGCCCTCCCCCTGCAGGGAATCCACTATGTGTCTAGTTCTGGCAGATGTTCCTGCTGGTATTGACCAATCTGTATCCGCATGTTGAAGTCTCCCATTATCAGAACCTCCCCTTTAGCTGTCATGTTTTGTATATCTTCTAACAGTAATGTGTCTATGTCCTCCCTGGTCCGGGGCCTGTAGACAACCCCAGTTCTTATGGCTGTCCCATTTCCTGTTTCCAGGGTGACCCACAGTTCTTCTGGCTCCTTATGTGTATTCTGAATTTCTGTAGCTTTGATATTTTCTATTGGACGACAGGCCACTCCTCCCACTTTTTGCACCTCGGCCTCTTCTGAACAATACATAGCCAGGTACTGAAGTCTCCCAAGTGTGGTTACTGGTAAACCATGTCTCACTAATTGCTACTATGTCCAGTTTAGCCTCTGACATTATTGTCTGCAGGTCTGGGATCTTATTTCCAGGCTGTGAGCATTTGTGTACATGATTTTCCATTGGCCAGATTTTGGTGTGTTAGTTGGGTGAGGTTTGGCATTACCCCTGTGTGTCGTATGGGAAGACAGACCTTTTTTCTTACCTGGTGATGCAAATGAACTGCAAACATGCTGAACTCCTGTTTGACCACTAGCTGAGGGGGAGGGTGTTCTTCCCATTCGACGTATGGGGTGCTGCACCCCTCTCCCCATTTGCTATTTTAAATATTCTGCAAAGACGTCAAACTTCTGCCCCAATGCACTGACTCCCTCCTTAGTCAGATGCAGTCCATCAAATTTAAAGAACTTTCGCTCCCAGAACTGTTGCCAGTTCCCTACAAATCTGTGTCCTTTTTCCTGGCACCAGCCCTTGAGCCATGTGTTTAGCTCCCCTGTCTCCCCTTCTCTGACCTTCCGTCCATCTGCCCCCCTCTCCCAGACTGGCAGGTTCCCAGAGAAGGAGATGCTGGATGAAATGGACGATAGTTTGTCACCCAGCCTGGTCAGGTGTTCCTTGGTCTCCACAACTGACCGGCTGGCGAGATCATTAGTCCCTATGTGTACTAGGAAATCAACGTTTTCTCCTGCTTTGTGAACAATTTTAGCAATGCGGTCAGTGTCTCTCCGTGCTGATGTACCTGGGAGACATCTGACCATTACCCCTGGCTGGAGATGGGTATCAATTCCCGAATCATGGAGTCTCCTACGATCAGAAGTTTTTTGGATTTTCTTTTTGCTTTTTTGTTTTGATTCCTGATTTGGGTGAGTTTTGTTGTGTTAGCTCCTGTGCCGCAGTGTCCTGCTCTGCAGTGTCTTCTGCCTCTTTGTTTGATTTCAGAGATAGAGACAGATACCTGTTTGTAGTGTTTATATGGTTTTTGGAGGTAATATGTTGGAGAGTAGAGAGTGATGGGGCACCCGATTTGCCCCTCCTAACCACCTGCCAACCTCCTGGACCAACTACCCTCTGCGGTCGAGGTTTTTCTGTTGGATGCTGGGGAAATGGCGGGTGGTTTTTATAATGTATTTCCTCTTGAATATGAAATTTGAGGTGTGCAATCTCTGCCCATGCTGCCCAGAGCTGAGCCCTAAGATCTCCAATGGCCCAGGATGTAGGACAGTGTCCTAATCCTGTAAGACTGTCCTTCTGAAAATTGTTCCACAGTACCAGTTAATGATATCCATTCCAGATAAGTTGCTGGGTTTATAACCTAGTCAGAGTAATTAGAAGGAAAAAATAAAAGTAATGGTTTGATTGTTTTGTTTTGTTTAACTTGTTGTAACAAGTTAAATTACTAGTGCCCCTGTAAATGAGCTCACCTTGTGGATGCCCCACTGATCCGCCCTTCCTGCTCTGCCACAGAAAATGTCACAACTGTGGTACCCTATAAAAGGAGTGTAGTGTGGGGTGGTTGGGGATGGTGGGTGGCTGGGCCCTTCCCCTGCCGAAAAAGAAGAACCACGGACGAAAGAACAAGGAGGTAAGAGCAGAAACAATCAGTCAACAACAAATGCAGTAACCCTGAAAGCTTATCCTAATGTTAGATAAAACTGTAAAGCACCACCTGTAATAATTTCAGAGAAGATATACGCTGTAAGAAACACTTTGCTACAGAGAAAAATAAAACAATGAAATATTAGCAACAAACAGTAGCAATCCCTGTGAGTAAAAAATAAAAACAACACCACACAGTAAATCTACTTAGCCAAAAGAAGTCTTAATCCTTTTCCCTTGCTCTGGTAAGTTTCTCTACTCTGCCTTTCAAGCAGTCTTAGAAGGAAAGAGCTCAGCTGAAGCTAGGTGCCTTGGCAGGCAAACCAGGTCTTCTACCTCCCATTTGTTCTGCTAACTCCCTGTCCAGCTCCTCTGCCTGGGACAGCGGCCAGTACACCACCCCGAACCTCAGCTTCCTACCCTTGGAGTCCAGGAGCTGCATCCAAGTTACCTCTTTTCTCCTTTCCTCTTCCTCTTCCCTTGTACATTTGATCCTGTCCCTCACATAGACTGCCACCCCACCTCCCTCCCCACCCAGTGGTCCTTCCTGTACAATTTGTACCTTGGGAGTGCCAGATCCCAGTCCCGGTACTCTGTGGCCCACATTTCCATGATGGCCACAAAATCAACCTTCCTCACTGCCAAGACCGCCTGTAAATCAGCTGATTTGTTACCCAAGCTTCTTGCATTCAGTGAGACCACCCTCCATCCTGTCCCCTTCCCTTCCTTTCCATGCTTCTCCTCCCTCCTATTCCCCCCCCAATGCAACTTCCCGAAATGCTTCCCTGCTAGCTTGGGAGGTAAGCTCATTTGGCTCCTCTCTTCAGGATTCCTGCCTACCAGCTGTTCACTCGCCACCCCCCACCTAGTTTAAATCCACCTTTGTTGCTACAGTATATACCCCTCTAACATCTGCTTTAATACCGCCTTCCCCTCCACACTCAAGTGCAGCCTATCCCCTGCATATAGATCGTTATTGTCCCAGGTTCTGCCCCATCCACCCCTACCCCATACCCCTTGCATTGACACCACTTCCCCTACCATGTGTTGAACTCCCCAATCCTCCCTTTCCTCGCCGTACTCGCACCGGGTACTGAAAACACCTCTGAGAAGGCCACTGACTTCCCTATCACCTCACCCAGTCTTCCCACACCCTCAAACCTCTCCCTCACTACCTCCACCATCTCCCCCACCAGGTCATTCGTCCCCACATGCACCACTATATGCAGTTTCCTCCTACTCCTTCTTGAGCACTTTAGAATTGACTGCCCCGCCATGTCTGCTGTTAACCCCAGTATGAACTCCACCCATATGTGACTATGCCATTCCCCCTTGCTTCCCCTTCTGATCCCCTTATGTATGGAGTCCCCCAATACCACTACACCCCCTTCTTCATTCCTCACTCTCATCCCCACTCTTCTACCCAGGTTCCCAATTCTAGAGTCCCCCCTTCACTGCTTGCTTACTATCCTCCACCTTCCCCCATCTGCCCTGGGCTCCTCCCCCACCTCTGCAATGACCCTCTCTTCCCCTCCACCAGTATTGCCCCTCTTCTCCTCCTCTTCCTGAGTACCGTCCCTTGTGCAATCTCCTCCTGTTCCCTCTCCTGCCCCCTCCTGGAGCCCGCCCTCCTTCTATTCCTCCCCCACCAGTGTCGATAGTACAGCAAATCTATTTCCTACCCCCTCTGGGCTGCTATGCATTGTCTCCTCCCTCCTGACTTGAGTCCCCCCTCTATTGCTAGGCCCGACTCAAGTCCACCCTCCATGATTAGGCCTCCTGTCCAGTTTGCTCCCACTCCTGCTCCCTCCACGAACCCTTGCCTCAGCCCATTGTTCCTCCCACGTGGTGTCTTCATGTTACTCCCTGGTGAATGCCTACCTGTCCTAGAATCTTCCCCTTCCCTCATCCTCTCCAGCCTTCTATCAAGCTACCGCACCTCATCCTCGAACCTCCTCAGCCTGTGGCAGATTGGACTCCCTCCCAGACTCCAGAATATGTTAATCCATACCGCTACCCCACAACCACTGCATCCCACAACCCTACCCATGGTTAGCACTACCTATTAATGAAACAAAAGATGATACAGTACTGTCTATACTAATTGTACCAGTCTAGCCCCATACCCACTATACCTACAGAAGGCACAAGACCATATTCACCAAAGATGTCTTAAAAATACCTATAGGTTTATATTACCAACTCTACCTACACAGTTCTGACCAACAGCTCTTGCCCTTCCTGTTATGGGACAAGAAGTTCCTGTATTCTTCAATTGGAAATAGAAGATTGCAGGATGTTGCAAGGCACTATGGGACCTGACCTACAAATGAAGGCCAAACCCTGGAGAGAGCGGGTTGTGGGGTTGGAGTAACCCTACAGGCTGTGTCCAAAAACAATCTGCCAAGGAGTTCCCAGGCAGTGGCTAATCCAGCCACACCCACTTACAAAATGCTTCAAGCTAACAGAAATTCAGCCCAAACAAAACTGAGGCACAGAAGCTAGAGCATGCTGAAACCAAACACAAAGCCGGTGAAATTAACTGAAACCTGCCCTTCAATACCTACAGCAAGTGAAAATCCAGCCATACCCACATAACAACTGCTCCAAGTTAACAGAAATTCAGCCCAAACAAAACTGAGGCATAGAAGCCAGAGCCTGCTGAAACCAAACATACATAGTAGCTACATCACGCATACCAACAAATCAGATCACTGGTAACAAAAAGCATGAAACAGCCCAGGAAAATTAAATGGCAAACACCTGTCTAAAATACTGCCCAAAAAACATGGACACACATACATGAAACAGAAAGCAGGACCAGAGCACAAGCCGACCTCGAACAATGATACCAAAACTTAGCCGTACAACTGAATAATCCTGTGAAAAAAATTTCATTTATAAAGCAGCCCAAACAGAAACATTTTCAAATTTCTGAAACATCAGGAAATGCTGGCATCAGACACCTCTTTCATGATACCTCACAACTCAAACATCCATCAGAGAGAGTACTTAAATAAGAAACCCACCCACTAACCCATGCCAAAACACCCCAAATACACACCACAAAATAAAAAAATAAATATCCACATACGACATACTGAGTAACGCTGTCATGCCAAAAATAAAAGAGAAAGCTCAAAGAACACAGCAAAAGTCCCACCCACTAACACACAACAACCAATAAAATAACAACGTAACAGAATATCAACCAATAGAATAACAACACGGCCGACAAACAACCAATCAAAATACTGCAACACAACACTATAAAAGACAGAAAAGCACGAACACAGAGCCGAAGAAAAGCCCCCAAAAAACATAGAAAAAACAGTGTAATACAGGCGCAAACCACTACAGCCTTATTATATAAACTGAATATGTGATGGGCTGTGTGTGGTGGAATATATGTTATCTGCATAATATTATCGACCTCGGAAACATCACCATGGCCCACCTCACGCCACTCATGAAGTTACCCGAGGTCAGTATGCACTTATGCAGATAATATTCCACCACAGCCCAACACATATTCCTTATGTCATTGTCATGCATGAGGGGACGGCCATCTAAAAATTATTAATGATTACTGTGAGTTGTCATGGTTAGCATCTAGTGGCAGCTGCATGATGTCATCATCTGGCTTCTTCAGACAACATTCCACTCATTTTCAAATGAGTAGTGGGTAAACACAATGGGTGGTGGTGAAGCTATATGCTCATGCAGTAGTTTCAGATTTTAGATAGCCGTACTCACCCCTCCTTCTCCGGAAGAAATCCTCGAATACTCAAGTTTCTTTTGGTGTTCTTTTTCAACCATAATCAAGGTGACAATTACAGAATTGTAGTGCTCCATTGAGCACCAACCTTACATTTCGCATGTCAATACGTGCTTCATCAAAAATCTACAGTCCATTCACAAATAGGTTGTTTTTATAATGCATTTCCACCAATCAAAAGACATTAACTGGTTGTGACATCATAGTATACAGCATCTCTATCATCAAGGTGCAATCATTATAAACAAAGTTCAGTTTTATAAATACAACAACCCATCTATTGTAGACTCCACTGGAGGCTCCGAAAGACTCATAATGGAGATAAGATTCTGGTCTAGTGGGATAAGAACCTCCTGGCCTCCCACCGCCAGAGCGGAAGGTTCAGAAATAGGGGGATAGAGGTTAGATAGGGGAGCTGTGGCTGAGAGTCCCGAGCATTTTGCTGGGCCTGAGTAATCACTTCTTCCTGTTCCTCAGAGGTAGCAGAGGGGTTGTCATGCATCACCCTGGGGCAGTTCTTATAGGTGGCATGTGTTTCTTCACATAAATTACAGAACTGTGGATTAGGGCAACTAATGCCCATGTGACCAATGGCACCACAGAGATAGCACTTCACCTTATCACAGGTCCTATTCAGGTGGGTATAAGCTCCACATCTGAAGTATGACTTTGGCTGTCCCGCAAAAAATAAAACCCCTGTCTCTGCCAAGGAAAAAACAACTGGGCAGATGCTGTATAGTACCATTTACTTGGGGCAGATGTACCTTGATACACCATCTTCCTGTCCAGATCCATAAGGAGCGCAAAATAGGGTCGGGAGCTCTAAGATCATGCATTTCATTTTTAGCCAATGAAGTATATCAGTGATAGCAATCCACTCATCTTGAAAAGCCCAGTAATAGTGCGAAATGCCGGTCGAGTTAGTAGCATAGCGACAAAGGGGGACTAGAGTAGAGTATTTTTAACCTAAGGATATTTCTGCCAAGAGGACTCTAGGCCCTGGGAAGTTTTAAAGCTGAGGTCAAAAATAGGGTCCCCAGAAGTATGAATGAGAGCATACAGCTAGAGACGGCAAACCTCATGCTTTCCAGAATCAATTTACAGCCAACATACAATCTATCTGGATATGTTTCTAGAACTCCTCTGTATTTTAGGGGAATGGCATTTCACCATTTGGCAAATTCAGGTGGGTGTGAAACAGACCTACATAAGATCTAGCCTGTGGACCAGACTGAGAGGTAGACGGGTACATCTTGGCCAACGTGACCCCCTGCAGGATCTGTATTCTCCTGTCAAGGGGTTATTTGTTTCACACAATTGGAGCTAGGCAATGCTCTGTTTTCATTGTTTCCTGTATCAGGCTCAGACATGGCACCTGTATCTCCAGATAAAGGCAAATGTAATAATACTGCGTGCTGAGTTAAGTCAAAAGTCGATGGCAGGGCAAGAGGGTCATTCAAAGGCCCCAATCAGCACTGTCAGTAGTCCATGTGATGTAATGTCAGTCCAAAAGAATGCTAAAAGAAAATGATGGATCTCAATAACATAGCGTATAAGAGGTGGTACGAATCAAGGGCAGTAATCAGCTCTGAGGAAGGAGGGGCATCCTTTCGAAACATCAGCAGTACGTCACATGGAGAGCACCTGGAAGAAAGGGGGAGAAAGGTGGAGTCAGAGAACGCCAGGTAGAATGGCAGAATGGTGAAATGGCAGTTTATCCCAAAGTGGACTTAGTCTCAGTGTGTGACTTGAGTGCAGATATGGGGGTCGATCTAATAACATCTTTTGAAGAAAGGACCAGCCAGAGAGAGGTTTTTGTGCCCAAAGTTCAGTGTGGTTTATGTGTGAATATGATCAGTTTTTCAACCTGCAGCATGCATTTGGAAAAGGCAATTGAGCCATGAAGAAAAAAAAATCACTTAACAGAATGATAAGTACTTTTTTGGTTAAACAAGTGTGCTATTAGTATAAAGGAAATCTGGGTGCAATAAAAGTTTGTAAACTAAAAAATGCACATAGCTGTTGGTAAAATACAATATGCAAAGCAAAATCAAGACAAAATGGTCTAAGTCTGTGTGCTTGTGAAAGTCTTACTAAAATAATTTTAGTAAAACACCCACTGGATTTAAATACCTTGCACAAAGCACCAGTATCTCCACCCAGAGCAAATATAAATAGAGCATTGCAGAAGGAAAAGAAGGAGAATTAGTTATGTACAGGGTAGTTTCATTCTGACGGGGTCAAGCTCCTACTGGCAAAAGCCACTGGTCTCAAACCATCCTCATGGTCTTGATACAGCACCGCTCCTAGATCCTGCAGACTAGCATCAGTATGCAGCACATAGGGTTTGGTGGGGTCAGCATAGGTGAGGATGGGGGCGTGGGTGAGCTGGTATATGATTTTGTGGAAGGCTGCTTCACAGTCGGGCATCCAGCGGGGCCCAAAGAGTTCACCTGGATGGAAGTATACTTTTTCTGGTTCTTTGGTGGTCCTTTTCTCGTATTTACGATTTGTAGGAGGGTAATCCTGGGTAAGATTCAAGAGTGGGTGAATCACCTTGGAATAGTCCTTTATGAACCTGCGGTAGTAGCCATAGAACCCCAGAAAACATTGTAGTTCTTTCAAATTATGGGGCTGGGGTCAAGTAGTTAGGGCTTCAACCTTACTGGGATCAATCTCTGTCCCTTCTGTAGATACTATGTGCCCCACATACTTCACAGAGGTTTGGAAAAACTGGCACTTGTCAATGGACAGCTTGAGGTCGAAGTCTTCCCATCGGTCTAGATCTTTAAACAGTCAGTTCTCATACTTTTCTAGGGTGCTCCCAAACACAATGACATTGTCCAAGTACACCAGGCATTCCTCGCTTGCATTGACTGGTACTCTCTCTATAGCTCATCGGATGTTCAGACTGTTCTAAATATTTTTTTGTCCAAATTCCTAGCCTTACAAAAATTCCACTGTCAACTTGTGACTACGTGGGTTAAAAATAGACAGACCCGCTAAAGTCTGACCTATTATCTAAATTATGGCAGAGGGACAAGACATGGCTTCATTACAAGAAATCTGGTTTTCCTGCTGACTTTAATGCCTGCTGATCTTTGAGAAATGCCTGTAAGAAAGAAATCAAATAAGCTAAGAACTCATACTGCAGAGACCTTCTAAATGACTCCCAGGGGGACACAAAAAAATATTGGTCCCATATTAAATTCTTCCTTGGATCAAGCCGGTCCACCACCCCAAATAATATGTCTCTCAATGGCATCCACTGCAACAATCCCCTCACAATTGCTAATTTCTTTAATAGGCAATTTGCTGATCTTATTATTTACTCCGCCACTTTCACTACACCATCAATTCCTATCTCTCCAGCAAATGCCACAGGACCCACTCTCCATTTCAAGTCTATCCAAAAAAAGTAAGGTTCTTTGACTCCTTAGTAACATCTCAGAGCACGCAGCAGTTGGGTCTGATAACTTGGAACCTAAGCTCCTAAGATTGGCTGCCCCTTACATAGCTGCTCCCCTGGCTAGGATTTTTACCCTCTCTCTGTGTAACTGCACTGTTCCTGAGATCTGGAAAACAACTAGTATTACCCTGATACTTAAAAAAGAAGACCCACTTGACCCATCTAATTACAGACCCATTGCCATACTATCTGTTCTCAGTAAAATTCTTGAGAAACTTGTGGCCACCCAAACTACTGCCTTTCTCCTGAAACATGACCTCCTAACAGATGCTCAACATGGTTTCCACAAGGGACATAGTACTACAACTGCTTTACTCAAACTTTCATCTGACACCCTGGTGGCTATGGACTCTGGTAAGCTCACTGGGGCCGTTTTTATTAACATGACCAAAGCTTTCAATCTAGTTGACCATTCCATTCTAGTTGCTACCCTAAACTCTTTATTTTTCTCACCAAATGTTGTAAAATGGTTTGACAGCTATCTGACAGAAAGGTCCCAATACGTGAAATTTAACTCCACCCTCTCTGACAAGGTCACCATAAACATTGGTGTACCTCAAGGGTCTATCTTAGGTCCTCTGCTTTTCTCCATTTTCATCAATAATGTTACCACTAATCTCCTTAGTACTTCCTCTTTACTTTATGTGGGATGACATCGTTCTGTATTCAAGCTCAAATAGCATTGAGGACATAAACTCTAAACTCTCCCGCTATTATCAACTTATCCAGCTGTGGCTTACAAATCACAAACTTGTTCTAAATAAAACAAAGACCCAAGCTATGCTCTTTGGCTTCAGTCTCAAACTCAAACACTCCCAAACTCAATTTAATGTCTCCTCCCTTGATGGCACATCTGTTGGAGTGGTAACCTCATTTAAATATCTAGGGGCCACCCTTGACCCATCCCTGAGTTTTGACCAACATATTCAATCTACTTGTAAGCAGGTAAAGTCCAAGCTTGGGGTTGCGTACCAAACTAGTTATGCTCTCACTCCCTCAGCTAGACTTGCAATTGCCCGTGGTATATTACTTCCCTCTCTCACTTATGGGGTTGCTACATATGTGACAGCCAGCAGCTCGTGTCTTCATAAGTGGGATGTTACTTATAATAACATCTATCATTTTGCCTCCAGCTCCCCATGGCTGAAACATCACTGCCTTCTCTACTCAGATCTTGGATGGCTTCCACGTAAATAACTAAGGTCCTTTGAACACGGGTCCATCACTGATAACATTATCAGATCTCATGCACTCAAACCTCTGGCCTGTCTTCTTCCCTACCTGAAAACCAATTATGCATTACGCTCTGCAGAAAATGCACCTGTCCTTATCCCGAGACATTGTACAAAAAAAGGTAGTAGTGCATTTGCCTATCATGCACCCCAATTCTGGAATTCACTCCCTCTAATACTTCATCAATCTGCTTCCCATACCTCCTTTAAGAGAGAACTTAGACACTATTTCATCTCATCCCACATATGCTCCTGTTTTAAACCACCTTAGTCCTTACTCTATAAACCCAACCCCCTCTCAGTTGTCACTATGGGTGCTGGGGTCTACTCCACCTGGTGCAGTTCCTCTCAGCTTCACCTCCTATCTCTTACTTTCTCATCCTCTATTTTCTCCTTCCCTCTCCAGCATAAGCATAATTACTCCCCCTCTTCAAACTCTATATCTCTCATTGTCTATACCACTGACACTGCTGCCTCCCTACTCTTGCCTCTCTCTCTAGCTCCACCTCATCTACTTCTGCCAAACTGGTATAATTCCTTAGCACTTTATACCACTTTTTTAAATAAGTGTCTGCATGCTTTAATTTGCCTGATTTGTTGCCTTATGTAACCTAAATACTGTATTTTGTTGTTTGTTTGTTTTTTGCTACCTAAAATTCCTTTGTCAAAATTACCATTGTTATGCTCAAATATCTATATGTAACTTGTGTTTTGTATTCATGATTGTTCTCTTGAAGTTTGCCTCTGTACTCTTCCAGGTAGTGTCTGAAAATAGTCTTTCTGGCTAGTGTACTTACCCAGTAAACAAAAGCTAAAAAAAAACTACAATAAATAAAAATTCCAGCAAATTCATATGTCCCACTGCATGTTCCATCAGTTGCTGAAAGGTGGCCGGGGTGCCCGATATTCCCTGTGGCATTCTCAGAAATTTGTAGAATCCCAAAGGACAGATGAAGGCTGTTTTCTCATGGTCCTATGGGCCATTGGGATCTGGTAATATCCGCTGTGAAGATCCAACACCCAGAACCCTTTACTCCCATTCAAGCAGTCCAGGGCATCCTGTATACAAGGCATAGTGTACTGGTCTGGGATGGTCTGCCGGTTCAGGGTTCAATAATCAACATACATCCTCACAGACCCATTCTTCTCTTGCAGAACCGCAATGGGAGAGGTGTATGGACTCCTGGATTCTTGTATCAGACCAGCAGCAAGCTTTTCCTGCAGGTGTCTTCTCACATCATCTATGTCTACTGGGGTAGACATCAGGACCTCTCTCAAAATGGCCATTCATCGAGCAGGCGTATGTAATGCTCCACACCCTGGACACATCCCACGTCCCATTTCTTCAACAAAAATACTTAGTCTTTCTGGGCAAGTAGCTTGCTAATTCTAGCCTTCCATTCAACTGGCAACAGGGAGTCACCAAAGTCAAAGTCAAACAAGTCCGGGGTCACGCTTTCCTTCTCACCAGGGTGCTTGTTGCCAGGCAATACTGCAGTGTCTGTGCAGCATACCATAGCTAAGGTGCACCCTCTGTTCACCTGGATCTCCCGATCTGACACATTTTGTAAATCTGGACCGTCACTCATCGTGCATAGGCATGGGCATAAGCAGGCAAGATGCTGGGCTTGACCAATAATCCTTCTGGCAATTTCCCATCGCCTGGTGCATCCAACATCAGTATTTTGTTTTTGACATCTTTCCAGAGGTGGACCTCTCCTTGAGTGGTACACTGGGCATTAGTGGCCAGTACCATTGAATCAGGATCTTTCTTCCACACGATCTCCATCGGTTCATCCTGGTCTACTTCATCAGGTTTCTGTTGCAAATCATAGGCCCTCTTGATCAGAGCTGGAATTCTCAGGGCCCTCCCAGTCCATCGTCCTTGTTTCTCATGACAGAGTTGTGCCAGTCTCTCAAACATATGGGCGTTTGTCCCAATTAACAGGGGGACCCCTTCATACAGTCTGGTGGGGGGACACACTAGGGCCAAGGTCTTTACTTGCATCTCTACACCAGTTACAGTTGCAGGAAAAGACAAACAGAGGCAAACATACCCTAGGTAGGGATATGACTTGTCACTCAGGCCCCACACATGTAGGCCTTCCAGAGATTGCAAAGGCACATCAGATAAGTGTTTGTCATACCAGTCCTGGAATACAATGGTCACTTGCGACCCACTGTCAAGCACAGCCCGAGTGTGAATACCAGTCACAGTCACTGTAGTCTCCATTGAAGGGCCCACTATTTTGGACCAGTATGGAGAGGCAGTAGCAGAGTCCTGAACAGACAATTTAGCCACAAAGAAGTTTGAGTTAGGGATTCTTGAACACTCATTGCGGTTATTTTGGGCACCCCTTGACCATTGATTTGCTTTTCACAGCTCCCCTTGGATTCTGATTACTACTGTTTTGTAGTCCTTCTGAGACCAGCATTTTCTTTTCATATGGCCATCCTTTCCACAGTTGTGACAAATGATAGATTCCTGGGTCATCCTGGGAGAGAACGTCGTATGAGGACCTGAAGCAGTAGTAAAAGACTGGGGTCTAATATCTGCTTGCAGTGGAGAGAGTGGTGCAATGTGTCTTAGCAGTTCCTTCAGAGTGGCAGTCAACCCGGTGATCTCAGACTTATAGCCATCCTCAGTAGCGGATGCCTGAGGGTGCACCCCCACGGCAGTCACGTCCTGAGAGGGACCAGAATCTTGTTCCATGGGGGAAACCCTTGCAGAGGCACCCATCTTCAACTCTTGGACTTCCTTTAGTAGCTCATCTTTCCAATGCTGGGCCCAGGGCAGGAAATCCTTTGCATTCTCGGAGTGCTCATTAAGTGCCGACCTTTGCCCCTGAGCCTCACTGGGCTGATCACTCTTGGTCACTTGTGCAGCAGTAACAGATAGGGGTGCAATTCCCCCATGGGGTCACCTGTGCTCAACCCCTCGAATTTCTCTCATTAGCCCGTCATAGGAGTGGGGCGATTCCAGTCGGGTGGAAAGGTGCAACTGAAGCAGTTACAATTCTGAAAACAGAGCAGACTTAAGGATCAGGTCCAGCCTAATTCGATCTAACTCATTTGATGGAAGACTACCCTTTCTGAGGCATTCTTGTAGCACCTTATCAAGCCGAGGTACATACACAGACAATGGCTCCCCTGGGTACTGCTGAGCATTTCTTACTCTCCACCAGAGATCCTCATCTGTATCCGGGATCCCATACACATTCTCCAATGCATCAAGATAGTCCTGTGCAGTTGCTTCAGGGTTATTGGTCCACCTGGCACATATGGTAGCCAGGGCAGGACTTCGGATGCTCTCACTCAGCCTCTTTCATTTCTCTGCTTCTGAGCATTGCCACTCAAGTACTAGAGGGGCAACATAGTCTATCCAGGTCTCCCAGTCATCCTCTCCCAGGGGGGAGGGTGCCCGAGAAGATTCTCAGCCTTCGGTAGGAGTCGTGACTAATGGCAGGTACAGATATAGGGGTCAGCATTGGCACAGGCACAGAAGATGGGGCAGTAACAGGTGCTGAAGTGGGAGCGGGTGTTGGGGAAGGAACACCCCCAGGTGGCAGGAATAGTTTCTTACAGTCCTCTACGGTTTTCCCTTCCTCCAGCAACAACTTAGCAAATTTCTCCTCAAAAGTCTCAGATAGCGGTGGGAGCTCATCCTCCCCAGTGTCTTTACTGTCTTTTGTTATCACTCTCGAGGCAGCTGGAACCCCCTTCTGGGCCAATAATCTGTGACACTTTTAGAGCTGTCCACAAGGTCACTACACTCTACTAAGTCTGTGGAGGTTTGGACGATCAAATCAGCCTGTTGACCCACCACAGGGCTTTTTAAACATTCAACTTTGGATAGTACTCCCTCTATAGTGTCCTTATTGGTACCCAGGGAAATATCCAGTATAAGCAGAGCATTTTGGGGGTCGATGTCCTGCCCAGTACACCACCCCACCAATTCATGTACAGCCATTTCTACTGGGGTAGCCATTAATCTTTAACAATAATTCATAATTTTTGGCCACTAGAAGGCACAAAATCCCAGCGGTGAGCCTCCAAAATGTAACCCCTAGGTGGCGCTATCCCAAGGGCTACTACCCCTGCCTGCTTGGCTAGGAGCAGGTTAAGGGACCTGAGTTCTGAAATGGGTGCCTCTACCCAGAGGTCAGGGTTGGTAGTGGTCAAGCTAACCTGGGCACAGCCCTCTGGGAGACTGTAACCCCTCTCTTTCCTTACTAGTGGTCAGAACAATACACAATAATCACTTTCACAATACCCCTGATACACCACACAAGTACACACACTGTTTGCGCTTACCACCAGGGCTTTTCTCTGGCTTGACCCTGGGGACCCCTGTAAAACAAGGTTATACACAGCAAATAACAGCAGTACAGTACTCTTGCACAAACTGGAACCACAGTCAGGGTAAATGCAAAAAGAGTTAGATCTGATTTATTTAAGGGACTTGAACAAGGGAGGGGCGTAATCAGGTTAATTTGCTTAAAGGCTGTATCAACCACACAGTTATGCATGCACTTCAGGGTCCATAAACAGTTACACACTCTGTGTACCCTGGTGAGGAAGAGGCGGGTTGGCCAGGATAGTTGCCCGGGGTAGGCCGGCATCACAGCTGGTTAGGGTCCTGTGATGGAAGAAAACGACATGCACCACACACACTAATTGTAATCCGGAGCCGGAGGCTCAGTTTGTGAAAAAAAAGAAACAACAAGACAATCAGATGACACACTTAGATTAAGCTGTTGTTGCAGGGAGCTACCCTGATAGTTACTCACGATACCCAAGACTGGACACAGGCTGGATGAAAATTGAGACTGCAGGTGGTTGATCTGGAGTGGCAGGAGAAGCAGGGCCCACACTATTCATCGAGGCGTCATTCCTGTTCAAGCATGGAGCAGGGGGCTGAACCCCAGGCAGGTCTCTTGTCAATGGCTTTCTCTGTGCAGTGGGGTAGTCTGGCAGGGCCAGTGTGGCAAGGCCCAGGCCGTATGGAGATGAACGCAGATTCAGTCCAGTCAAGCTGGATACAGCTTCCAGCAAGCAGAACACAATTCACACAGTGGGGAATCAAATCATGACCCACTATAAACACACAGCACATTTACAAGTAAGGGATTCTAGTATACCAGGCAAACTGCTCTCCAGTCACAATCGCAAAGTCTCTGCACACACCAGGAGTTTTGAGGTAGCTGGAAATCCTGACAAGCCGATGCATTCTGCAAATCTTCATTCTTCTTCAGGTTGATCATGGTCACAACTCAGTGGCTTGCTTCATTCTCACAAACTTGGATTCAATCCGAACTGATTCTCTTCTCCCTCTCAGGGGCAGCAGGCAGGCAGGCATGTAGGCCAAAACTCAGGCCTTGCCACAGAGACTGTCTTGAGCTGTTGCTTCTTCAGCTCTCAACTAAGGTTTGACTCAACTGCCAGCAAGCCTGGGAATTTCCCCAAGACCCAAAAGGTTCGGTTGGCTGATTCATCTGTCAGTCACAACAGGAGCTCCTCCTCCAGGTGCAAAAAGGCACCAAAAGCCCAAAACTACAATTCCTACAGATTCTGACTCTAGACAGCTCCTGTAGTCCGGCTCCATTTTAGGTCCCACCAATACTAATTGGTCCAATTCGGCAGTCTCTGGCCAAAGTGGTGGGATAAACAAAACAGTCCTTGCTGCAAAGAAGGCAGGTTAGACAAACTACATTATCATTATCACTCTAAATAATTTTCAGCAAATAGTTACATCTTTCAACAGAGCTCCCTCTCAGGTTACCTATGACTGCAATCCAGGCAGCTCTTAAAGTGACAGTACACAGAGGCTATACAGGCACTCTCTGGCAATCACATTTAAACTGCTAAAATGCAGGACACCAGCCTGGCAGTGAGTATTTAGGCAAGCTCAAGGAAGACTTTTTGGGAACCTCCATTTGTAGGGGGATTACACCTACATCAAACTCTGGCTTTGCCGTCCCTTATTTGACCTTATGCATTTCCAAAAACACCAGAGCAGAGTCAGGATCTGTAAAAAACATGAGTTTTGTTATTGTATTGAACCTGTACCTCTGCTGGGAACAAAAACTGTGCTACAAGACCACTTTCCAAGATGGATTTCTTCACTGCTTGAAGCTGCTGTTTATGTTCTTGAGTCTGGGAGGAAAGGTTGTGGAAAAAGGCCAATTTGTTTCCCTCCCAGACAATAACACTTCGCATCCTGGCTGCTACAGAAGTGGAATATGTGCCTCAGAGCAGGAAACAGTAAGTGCGGCCATCACCAGTCACTGCATTACACCTTCACATGCCTGAAACTGGATCAGAATCACAAACGTTTTTATGATCTTTACACCTGCATGAGGCAAAAGAGCAAGGTTCATGAAGATTAGTCTGTTCAGGGCAGAAAGCAGCTCTGTACGCCCTGCAAAATGTGGTGGGCACCCCACCACTGTCACATTTCCTTGGTGGAACTCATTCTTCAGTGTTTCAACTTTTGACCAGAGAAATCCAATGTCCCTGACAAGCATAGTGTTAAAACCCTGTTGCTGCTCTTCTGCTTGTACAAGCTCTTCAACATTAGTTTTGCACTCAGCAATTCTCATCCAAGTCAACGAACTGAACGTCAACTGCAGCAAGGCGATGTTTCATTTCTTCTCCCTTTCCTTATATTTTCTGCAACATTGTCATGATCTGTGTTCTAGGCACAACACCACTTAAGCCACCAGGCAGTCCAGGCCCTGATCCCTTTGATTTGGTCATGGCAGAAAAGTATGCTTCCACTCCCTATACAGCTTGTTTCTGGCCATTTTTTGGCCCCATCAGGTCAACAGATCAGTAGTTTGTAAGAAAAAATGACTCACCTTAGTAATTGTATTTCTTCTAATGGAGTCTTGCTGTTTTCTGACTATATGCAGTTAGCCCCAGCACTTGAACTGCTCTGGAGAGGAAAGAGCTAACTCTATGCCAAGGCATAGTACGTTGAGCTCGAGCTCGGTTTTCAATACTCTGTCCCAGGTACTCTTCACTGTAACTATAAAATTCTAACGAGCCCTATACTAACCAACTAGCAACCCAGAAATTATTTTTAAAACTTCTGTTCCAAAGGGCAAAAGACATAAATTTAGGGTCCAAAGACTCAAGTCGAGGCCCCCAAAAAGAATCCAAGTAGGTAATAAACAAAGTATAATAAAACATAGGAACAAGAAAAAACCCTCAATTAAGAAGAGGCACACAGGTACCCCCTTGGGGTGCAACACTGCGCCTGCCCACTCACATCCCAAAACAACTAGGTTCCAGGAGGGAAGGCAGGGAGGGAGGTCAGAATACAGCAAGACTCCATTAGAAGAAATACAATTACTAAGGTGAGTAATTTTTTTCTTCAAACAACATGAAGTCTTGCTGTATTCTGACTATATGCAGACTACCAAGCAGTACCCCTAAGGAGAAGGGAACTACATAACCTATTTTGGGAACAGGCTCTGCAGTACTGCAGTACCAAACCTAGCATTACTTCTTGCCTGAATGTCCAGGAAGTAATGCTTGGTAAATGTGTGAACAGTCTTCCAGGTGGCTGCTTTACAGATCTCCACCAAGGGATAACCTCATAGTCTTCAGGTGAAGCTACCTCTGGCTGCAAGCTGCAACACTGGACTTAAGATTTGCAAGAAAGTGAGTAGTGCTCACAACAGAGGGAGGTGAACCTTACAATTTACAATTGTCTTTGGTTTGAAGCAGATTCCTTAGGAAAGTTAATATTCTTCAGGTGGAGGATACTTCTAACTGAAGGGTGAAATAAGCAACTTAGAATTATCAGAAAAGGCAGTCTTTCAATCAACAGAGGGAGGTGGAGTTTGCTTTGCTTGTGTTACAAGTGTTAAGGTTTTCAGTGCAGGAAGCATTTAAACCCACATAGGCTAAATACTGTTTTCTGTGTCTGTCCTTCTGCACAGCTGACATGTTTTGGGGCTGACTGTTTTCAGAGCACAAGTCACCAGGCTCTTTTGGGGCAGGGGAGGTTTACCTGTATCTGACTTGGATGTTTGGATTTTTCTTTGTTTGATTAGCAGGGTATTTTCTCTGTCAAATTGGTCTGAAGCAGTATTACAAATTGTCGTGTATGGCATCTTGCTGACAGGAAGGCACTCATCGCATCGGTAGGTCAGAGCGTTTAGCTGATTGTTTCGTGAGGGCACAGTTTAGGCCCAACCCCTTCCCACCCTCACCCCCCACCCTGGAAATAGTTCATTTATACCTGGGGTTCTGACATCATTTCCTCAAGAGGGCAAGGTACACATCACTGTCATATCCTGTCTAGCACACTGCACTGACAATATAAGTATACAAATTATACAAATACATATATTTCTATATAACGCACCAATCACACACACACACACACACACACACAAAAAAAAACTAAACAAGGTAGACAGTTATGTGGGGAGTAGTACAATGTAATGGCTGTGGGGCATTAGTCTTCCGGGAGTCTTTCTGGAGGCTGAGATGCTGCCCTGTTTGCAGACAACTATCTGCCCTGAGGGAGGAAGTTGCCCATCTTCAGGCCGCACTGGACAGTGGCAAGGGAACTCCCCATCCAGGGAGCACCACAGCCACCACCACTACCTCAGAGGTTCCAAGAAAGCACAGCAGTTGGACCACAGTGGGCTCAGGGAGGTAAGGGTGGTGGAACAGAGGCACACCCAGTCAGTTGTTACACTCCACAATCCATACACCATTCTGGGGAGCATAGTTCCCCATGGATGCACCCAAGAGGAGACTAAGGAGGTGCAGACAACTGTCACAAGGGAGGCCCTCAGGAAGGAGGCAGAGGGCACCACAGGAAAGAAAGCAGCTCCTGGTGGGGACTCAATTATTAGGGATAGAAACTGGGGGAGCAGGGAAAACTGAAGTAAGGTGCCTGCCTGGTGCCATGGCTTGGAGGGACAGGAAGCGCATCCTTAGGATCACGAGAACAGTTGCACGGGAGTCTGAGCTGGACATCATTGTCCACCTAGGGACAAATGACTTGGCTCATCATGAGATTAAAGCAGTGCAAAAGGACTTTGTAGAGTTGGGGAGGGGCTTAAGACAAGTAGCACACACAGTATCCTTCTCAGAGGTGCTGCCTGTCAGTGGCATGAGTGAGGCGAGGGTACTTTGCACCATGCAGTTTAACAAATGGTTAAAAAAATGGTGTGGAGCACAGGGGTTTGGCTTCATTGGGGACTGGGGTTCCACCTGGAGGGACACCAGCCTATACTGGCAGGATGGTCTGCATCTGTCCAGGAAGGGAACAAGTCTTTGGGCAATCGATTTAAATGCTTCATTGGCAAGCTTTTAAACTAGTCAAGGGGGAGGCACTGATAAGCAGAAGGAAAATCCCAGCCTCCCCCTACAAAACAGAGTACTAAATGAGAAAAAGACCAAGGTAGAAAGGTCAGTGGGGGTTGCGCACAGAAGTTAAAGCCATCAAAAAATGGAGAGCAATGAGTACCAATGCCTGTAGTCTGGGTAACAAGCTTCCTGAATTAGTGGCCTTGATGGAGGAGGAAGATCTGGATATTGTGGCAGTCACAGAAACATGGTACACACAGAACCATGACTGGGACGTAAACATAGCAGGATACACTATCTACAGGAGGGACAGGGAGGGTAAAAGAGGAGGAGGAGTAGCTCTCTACATAGGAGAAGAAATCAAAGCAACAGAACAAAAGGGTAAACAGGGAGGAGAAGAAGCACTGTGGGTCAATTTGGAGGCAGGCAATGGCACCACAATCCGCACAGGGGTTGTATACAGACCCCCCTCTCAGGGGAGGAAATGGACAAGGAAATGATAGAAAGTATACTTAGAATGGCAGATAAAGGGGAGATGGAATTGCTGATGGGTGATCTGAATATGCCAGATGTTAACTGGAGTGCAGTTGCAGCAGCCACTTCTAAGAGTGGGTTATTCTAGATGCCCTACAGGGGCATGCCTTAGACAACTAGTATTGAGCCCACCCGAGAGGAGCAATCTTAGACCTGGTTCTCTCAAATGGAGATGAAGAGAGGATCACAGATGTAGAAGTGGGTAGCCATCTGGGAACTAGCGACCATCGAACAGTATGGTTCACAATAAACACAGCAATAGAGTCAAGCCATACAAAGACAAAGGTACATGATTTTAGGAGGGCTGACTTTGCCAAAATGGGTGAGTGCCTAAGGAATGCACTAGCAAATGGGCAGGAAGGAGGGGTGGAAGAACAATGGGGAATAATAAAAACTGCCATCACAGAGGTAACAAGCCTTTGTGTAAAGCAAATAAACAAAACGAAACGAGGTAAGAAACCACTATGGTTCTCAAAGGAAGTGGCAGTGAAGGTTCAAGAGAAAAAGAAAGCATTCAGGAAGTACAAGGAATCACAGAAGGAACAGGACAGAGAACTGTATCAGTTAAAGCAAAAGGAAGCTGGAAAGGTAGTCAGAACAGCAAAGGCCCAAACCGAGGAAAAAGATAGCCAACTCAGTTAAGAAGGTGGATAAAACCTTTTATAGGTACATCAGGGAGCAAAGGAAGACCAAGGGAGGGATAGTGAGGCTTAATAAAGGGGAGGGATGGTGGGCAGAGGGTAACTGTGAAAAGGCAGAGATACTAAACAAATATTTTTGCTCAGTATTTACAAAGGAAGAGGGGGAGGTACTAAAAACAAACAGTAGAAACACTCTGGATACAGAAGTTGATACCAGCCCATTTACAGAAGAAAGAGTTCTGAAAGAGCTCTTAAAACTGAAGGTGGACAAAGCAATGGGGCCTGATGGGATTCATCCCAGAATTCTAAAAGAACTAAGGATAGAACTAGTGACACCACTGACTACCCTCTTTAACAAATCATGGGAGGATGGGGTGGTACCTGAGGACTGGAGGAGGGCAGATGTGATTCCCCTTCACAAAAGTGGGAGCAAGGCAGAAGCAGGAAACTACAGACCTGTTAGTTTAACCTCAGTGGTAGGGAAAATGATGGAATCATTTCTGAAGGAAAGAATTGTTGCATATCTAGAGGCCAGAGGGGCACAGGACCCTAGGCAGCATGGATTCACAGCAGGAAGGTCATGCCAGACAAATCTGATAGATTTCTTTGACTGGGTGATCAAAGTAGTTGATCAGGAAGGGGCTGTGGACATGGCCTACCTAGACTTTTGCTAGGCATTTGACACAGTCCCACACAAAAGATTAATATACAAGTTAGCCAGCCTGGGAGTGGGTCCCAAGATGACAGCCTGGGTAAAGAATTGGCTGAGAATAGGACACAGAGAGTAATAGTAAATGGAGTCCACTCTGAAAAAAGGGGGGTTAGCAGTGGGGTACCACAGGGTTCAGTATTAGGACTGGTCCTCTTCAATGTCTTTATAAGCGACATTGCAGAGGGACTGGAAGGAAAAGTATGTCTCTTTGCAGATGACACAAAGATCTGCAACAGGGTTGATGCACAAGGTGGGGTGGAAAGGATGAGAAGGGACTTGGCAAGGTTAGAGGAATAGTCAAATGTATGGCAGCTTAGATTCAATGCTAAGAAGTGCAAGGTAATGCACCTGGGAAACAAAACCCAGGGAAGAGTACACAATGGGGTGAGATACTAACAACAACAAAAATGGAAAGGGACCTGGGGTAGTCATATCAGATGACCTAAAGGTGGGCAAGCAATGAGAGGGCAGCAAGGAGGGTTGGGGATACTGGGATGCATAGGGAGAGGCATCACCAGTAGAAAACAAGAAGTTATTATCCTCTGTACAGACACCTGGTGAGACCACATCTGGAGTACTGCAGCAGTTCTGGAGACCCAATCTCAGAAAGACATAGACAGGATGGAAGCTGTCCAGAGGAGGGCAACTAAAATGGTGCAGGGTCTGCACTGGAAGACATATGAAGAGAGACTTAAGGAGCTTAATATGTATAGCCTCGAGGAAAGAAGGAGAGGGGACATGATAGAAACTTTCAAGTACCTCAAGGGAATCAACAAAGTCCAAGAGGGTAGCATCTTTCAAAAAAAGAGGTGTGCAAGAACAAGGGGGCACAATTTGAAGATAGAAGGGGGCGGCTCAGAGGTAATTTAAGGAAGTATTTTTCACAGAGAGGTTGTGGATGTATGGAACAGCCTTCCAGAGGAGGTTGTGGAGTCAAAAACAGTGGTGGAATTCAAGCATGCATGGGACAGTCATAAGGCAATTCTAGGGGGTGGGGGTAGGAAGAAGTAGGCTGCTGGTTAACTAGGATCTGCAGCTTATCCATCAGATAGGGAAATGGGCAGACTGGGTGGGCCAAGCGGTCCTTATCTGCTGTCAAATTCTATGTTTCTATGTTTCTATGTCTCTAGCTGCTGCGACTGAAGCAGCTGTACCTCTGGTAGAATGAGCCCTCAGGCCTGAGGGTGGCTCTTTCCCCAACTTTGACTAGCAGAACTGAATGCAAGAGACAATCCACCTAGCAATAGTTCTCTTGGTGGCAGGCTTACCTTTACCCACCTCCCCATAAGTGAGAAACAGCTGGGAGCAGTCATTTCTATGGGGCTTAGTGGATTCTACGTAGTAACTCAGAACCCTCTTTACATCAAGACTGTGTACTCTCCTCTCTGCAGAAGAGGAGTGATCAGTGAAAAATACAGGCAGTGTCATAGACTGGTTCAGATGGAAGTCTGATACCATTTTAGGGAGGAATTTCCTATTTGTACGGAGGACCACCTTATCCCTATGGAATGAGATGACATCAGGTTCTACTGATAGAGCCTGTAACTCACTGATTCTCCTGGCAGAAGTAATAGCAACCAGGAATACAGTTTTCCAAGTCAGGTATTTGTGCTCAGCTGAGCAAAGGGGTTCAATGGGAGGCTGCATCAGCTGTGCAATACAGATATTCAGGTCCCACAGAGGAGTAGGATCCCTGAAGGGAGGATTGATGTGGACCAAACCTTTAAAGAATTTCTTGAAAACTGGATGGGATGCTAGAGAACAGCCCTTCCCAGCTGAAAGAAAAGCAGAAATAGCTGCCAAATGTACCTTGAGAGTGGTATGCTGACGGCCTAAACTGTTAAGATATAACAAATTATCTAAGGCAGTGGCAATATTGGCTAAATCTGTCTGAATGTGCCTCTGGGAACACCAAAACCCAAACCTCTTCCATTTAGAATCATAGTTTCTCCTAGTGGAAGGTTTCCTACTGGCCTTAAGGATATCCAGAGCTGATTGTGAGAGATGCAGGTCTGCATATTCTAGCTCAAGAACCAGGCCTTGAGCCCGAGTGTGTGAAGACTGGGGTGCAATATCCTCCCCTGAGATGAGGTGTGGAGGTTGAACTGTCTGGGAAGGCAAAGGGGAATTGTCACTGATAGTGACAACAGTAGAGTATAGCAAGGCTGTCTGGCCCAATCCGGGGCTATCAGAATGACAGTGCAGGGCTGGGACCTGATCTTGACTGGAACTCTGAATATCAGAGGAAAGGGGGGAAAGGCATAGAGAAACCTGTTGGTCCAATCCAACAGGAGAGCATTTAGAGGAAAAGACCCCTGCAGAGGGAGGCCTGCAGCAGAACAGAGGGAGCTGATGGTTGTCCGGGGGTGCAAAGAGATCTATCTCTGGAGTGACGCATCACTTGAAGATGATCTGAAGAATGAGAGGATTCAGGACCCATTCATAGTGACCTTGAGAAATCCTGCTGAGAGCATCTGCAAGTACATTGTCCTTCCCTGGGAGATGCACAGCAATCAGGGAAGCCTGCAGGGAATAAACTAGTGACCATATTTTCATGACCTCTGTGCACAAGGCCAAGGACCGAATACCCCCCTGCTTGTTGATGTGCCACATGGTTGTGGTGTTGTCTGTCCTGATCTGCACCACTTTCCCTTGAATTAAACTCAAAAATGTCTGAAGAGCCAGAAAGACAGTCCTGAGTTTGAGAAGATTTATGTGTAGAAGAGACTTCTGAAGGGACCAAGTCCCCTGAGCAGTATGCTGATCCAGGTGGGCTCCCCATCCCAGCAGAGAAGCGTCTGTGGTGAGAGTCACTGTGGGAGCCTGACTGAGGAAAGGAACCCCTTGCCTCAAGTTGTCCTCTTCCAGCCACCACTGGAGGGCCTGAACCAAAGTTAGAGACACTGGAACCAACTTGGAGAGAGGATCTTTTGTCTGAGACCAAAAGGCTCTTAGGTGAAATTGAATATCCCTCATCTGAAAAACTACCATGTGGCCTAGCAACTGCAAGAAGTGTCTGGCTGTCCGAGACACAAATGGATGAAAAGAGGAAGCCAGAGAGATAAGAGATTGGACCCTTGAGAGAGGTAGGAAGGCCCTGGCCTGAACAGTGTCCAGCTCCACTCTTATAAATGTGAGAAGCTGAACTGGCTCCAGAACAGACTTTTCCAAATTTAGGATGACTCCTAGGGAGTGCAGAAGATTTTGAGTGACCCCTAGAGCTGACCTGACTTGGTCTGGGGACTGGCCTACTATAAGCCAGTCATTTAGATATGGGAACAGTAAGATGCCTTGTCTTCTGAGGAAGGCCATCACTACTGCTAGGCATTTGGAGAATACTCTTGGGGCAGATGTTAGGCCGAAAGGCATTGCTCTAAACTGGTAATTGCCTGAGGGCAGTTCAAACCAGAGGTACTTTCTGTGGGACTGCCTGAAAGGTATGTGGAAGTAGGCATCCTTGAGATCCAGGGAGGCTAGCCAGTCTCCTGGTCTTAGAGAGGGAAGAATAATCCCCAGAGTTACCATCTTGAAGTTTGGCTTTAGTATGTATTTGTTTAGGTACCGGAGATCCAGGATGGGTCACCACTCCCCTGTCTTTTTTAGGGTAAGAAAGTACCTGGAGTACAATCCTTTCCCCTGTGAATGAGAGGTACCCTCTCCACTGCCTGAAGAAGCAGTAGAGAAGAAACCTTTATTTCTAAGGCTTGTGTTTCCTCTTCTGAGGAGGGACAGAAAGTCTTTGCTCTCATCTTTGGGAACCTGATGAAGCTGAGAGCAAGACCCCGGCTCTCTACTTCCAGGACCCACTTGTCTGAAGTGACAGACTTCCAGGCCTGGAAAAAGTGAGCCAGTCTGCCCCCTACAGGAGTTGGGGAGGCAACCCTGGCTGATACATGAGGTTGTCTGCTTGGCAGGGGGTTTAGACTGAGAGTAGGATGCAGCCCTTGTCATCTCCTTTCTGCCTCTTCCCCTAAAGAACCCCCTCTGCTGAAAAGAAAAGGAGGCCTGGGCCTGGTAGAAAAGCCTGCGAAAAGGCCTGCCCCTGCCAGCCCTGGATTGATGCCTCTAAGGAGTGTTCTGCTTTTCTTTGGCTGCAGCACTCCTGTATGTGGTCCTGTACTGGTCCATCTTTTTCATGTACGTCTCTGTTTGTTCTCCAAAAAGAGAGTTACCAGTGACAGGAAAATCCATGTCCTTGGTCTGGGTATCCTGAGATAAATTGGTGCACCTGAGCCAGGCAAATCTCCTCATGGAAACAGATGTAGCCATGATACTAGAATGAACATCATTCGAGTCCACAGCAGCATGAAATTGGACCTTTGAAGCTTCAATGCCATCCACAACCACCTGCTCCAGCTCGTTGGCCAGCTGGGGAGGGGCATTCTTAGCCAGCTCCAGAACTGTACCCCACCTAGACTTCTGATATCTGGCTATATATGCCATATAATTAGATTGCCTGTGTCCCAAAGAGGATGCCAAGTACTGCTTCTTTGCCATGGCATCCACTTTCCTGGAATCCTTATCTGGGGGGTGAGATGCAGGGGATTATTAGCCTTGTCACAGGCTGCAGCTTGCACTACTCCAACATGGCTGCAATGGTTAATAAGGAAATCCATACCAGGACCTGACAGAGCATATCTCTTGTCCATTCTCTTATCCACAGGAGGTATGAATGTTAGAAACTGTAATATTTTGGGGTCTGTTTCCCCAGAGACTTGTGCAGAGAGATAGGCACCCTTTTTGACTCTGGGACAACCATCATCTCAACATAGTCAGGCTCCTCCTGATCCTGTTCAGCTTCTTCCACTGGAAGCTGGAGAGTCTCAGCCACCTTCCTGTAAAACAAGACATGGGAGCGGGACTCAGTAAGCTTGGGAGGAGACACATTAAAAGGCCTGTCTGGGGAGATGTCAGGCTCAATAGGCTCATCTAGGTCTTCATAATCCTCATCTTCAACATCTTCGTCTCCTTCCCAGTCACCCTCATAAAATGCTTCAGGGTTATTTCAGAAGCAGACAAGTCCAACCGAACTGACTGTCTCTGTGTTGGTGTTGGTTCTGTCAGAACCTGGCGAAGCGACTGCACAATAGCGATTGCTTTGGCTATCTCATCAGCGGTCAGACCATGGGAACCGGGATCCGAGCTGGCTGACTTGCACTTTCTTTCCGTAGGAACTGATTCCACAGAATCGGCTCTCCTCTTGCCTGAGGGGGTATCACCTAGATCAGTGGGCACCCCCTCTGGTTCGGTCGGAACCGAACTGGGCTGGCCATCCAGTTCAGTGGATTTTCCGGCCTCCCTTTCCTTCAGTCTACTTAAACATTTATCCACAGTGGCCTTAGGAAAGTTCCTGCAGATTTGGCAGTCTTCTCTGAGGTGATCAAACCCCCAGACAATAAACACAGATGAGGTGGGGATCAGCCTTGGCAAAAGCCTCCCCACACTCAGTGCAGTGTTGAAACCCAGTGGGCCCGGTTTTCTTTTTGGGTTTCTCAGACATGCCTTTAAATACAAAGTCACCCTTACCAGCGTTCAAGCCAGGTGACTACCAAACCTATCGGTTCCAACCGTGTCATGGGTCGGATGAAAGAACCGGAGAAATCAATGTTTTTTTCAGGAAGAGATAGATACCGGAAAACCACACTAAAATACCTGCAGAAAAACAGGAGCAACAAATCGCTTTGGTTCCCAACCGGACGGACCAGAAAGAAACCGAAAAATAAAACCATTTCTTGCTAATCCACTCTACTACCTACTAATACACTTACTGTACCGGGACAAAGATGTAAAGACCGAAAAAATAAAGAAGCGGTTTACTAAACCGACCAATTTTACCACAACCGAACTGAAGTGAAGGAGAGGATCTCTGGAGCGACTGCACTAAGGCGGAGTAAAGAATCTGACGGTTACACTGAAGAGTACTAGGGACAGAGGTTTGAAAATCGAGCTTGAGCTCAACGTTCTATGCCTTGGCATAGAGTTAACTCTTTCCTCTCTGGAGCAGTTCAAGTGCTGGGGCTAACTGCATATAGTCAGAATACAGCAAGACTTCGTTTTGTTTGAATTAACTTGGCATAACCTGGTGTGATTAGACAAAGGAGGCCAAAGCCCATTAAATTGTCTCCCGCTCATAGTGGGTTTATGTCCCATTGGTATTATTCATCGGGAATTTATACAGAAGTGTTTTGAAAGAGTCAAGTGTTGGTACATTAACTATAGAACTAGGCAATCTGTTCCAGCCTCCAGTTACATGCAGATTAAAGTAATTACTCTATTTGACAGTATGTACCCAAGGTATTATATTAATATTTGTTTATCATGCGATCTAAGATTATTACTTCTAGCTACTAATTGAAAACCACATTGATTCTGCAGTTCACAATTGTGCATGATTTTGTATCAATCAAATCAATCTATCAAACTTTATTTAACCAGGCAGTTACATCATTGAGCAAGTTCATTTTCAAGATGATTCTGGACACATAGGACACTTTCATTTAGAAAACATACAATTCACATATACCAGGCAGTAATACAGACCATTACAAAATACAAGGTCAATAGGCTTTGGAGCTAAGCTTGGATGGCAAATGCATGCATAGACAATTCAGCATATACTGGCAAAACTCAATATGGTACAGGAGGAGGAGGAGAGGAGGGGAGACACAGGAGAGGTCAGAGGAACATAGGAGATATCAAGACATATACTGGAGAGAGGGAAGGGAAACCTAGTAAGGAGAAGGCCCCCTGGGGAGCTAGTTAGGGGCAAGAGGGTGGAAGGAATGGGAGGATAGTTACCCAAGAGAGAAGCCAGCCGACAGAGGGGAATAGAGAGGCCAGGTCGATTGGGAACTAGGGTATTGTTAGACCAGATGGACAGTGCTTACCTGAAACAATCACCCACTGTATTAAGGCATTGGTTGAGCAGCTGTCTGAACATGTAGGGACTAGGTAGAAGGGAGAGTTTAAGTGCTTTTTGCATGTTATTCCAGAGCGTTGGTAGAAAGGAGCTGATGGCAATAGATCCAGGACGTGTCCTGGTCCGTGGTGGCTTAAGGAGGATAAGAGAGGAGTTCCTTAAGCCGTAGGTACCTTATGAGCGCTCAAGAAGTTTACAGATATAGGCTGGTAGTTTGTTTGACAAGGCCTGGAAGAGCCACATGAAGGTGTTTATTTGCCTTCTCAGGGAGAGGGACGGCCAGTCTAATACTTGGTACAGCAAGCAATGGTGAGTCTGTAAGGGCAGGCCAAGAACAAATATCAATGCACAATGGCAGAGTGTATCAAGCTTTTGGAGCAGATGTTGAGGGCAGTGACTATAAAGAAAGTTGTCGTAGTCGAGCAGAGGAAGAAAGGTTGTTTGAACCAGCCTCTTTCTGGCTTCCAGGGAGAGTTGGTGTCTTATTCGCTAGAATATACTAAGGCACTGTCTTAGCTTTTTTGATAACTCACTTAGGTGTGCATTGAAGTTCAGTTTGTTATCCGACCAGACTCCCAGGTATTTGAATTTGTCCACTATTTCTATGTGTTCACCGAGGAGGGTGATAATCTGGGGGTACCTGGGGTCATCATATTGAGGGTGGAGGATGGGGAGATAACCATGGCTTTAGTTTTTTTGGCTTTTAATAAGAGCTTCAGATTCAGCAGGTTATATTGGAGTATGATAAAGTCCTGTTGTAATTCCTTGTAGGCAAGATCAAAGGGAAGGGTTAGTTGTGTAGAGGACGGAGTCATCTGCAAAGAGGTGAACGCTTCCTGCTAGTAAGCCAGAGTCAATCCGGTTGATATAGATGGCAAAGAGGATAGGCCCCAGGATTGTATTTATAAATATTGATGAACTGTCTGACTTCAAAAACTTTTTCTGGATTAGCAGGATGTCTAAAACTGTTTCTTGTGTTGCAATATGCACATAAATTGCATTTAAGGCACTTGAAGCAACCCATGGGTTTATATGGTAACCATGTAGCCCCTTGTTTTTTTGTTTCAGGTTTCAACCCGCTATGAACCAATTTATCCCTTATGCTAGGTACTCTACTAAATGTGACCCTAGGCTTGGTCCCAGCAGCTGCTTCAACCCCCTGTCCCCTAGTTAAATTGGCCAATTGTTATGGATTGTGCTGCCAATCTGTCCTGACCAGTTGTTATATTCGGTAATAAATGTAGTAGGGGATAGTGTCTGTTCCTTTTGTGTAGGTTTATCCAGTGATTCTGCCCTAGTTGTAGCATGGGCTTTCTTCAAAGCCTCATTTAAAATGTCAATCTCATATCCCCTAGTCATGAATCTATTCTTGGGCTCCTCAGCTTGAGTAAGAAAGATGTTTTCATCTGAACAGTTATGTCTGAGATGAAGGAATTGTCCATAAGGGACAGAGTCAATTAATCTGCGAGGGTGGTCACAGTCTGCCCGGAGAACTGAATTAGTTGCTGTACTTTTTCTGTAACACTTAGACTCTATCTGACCCCAGTTTCAGAAGGTCTAGAGAGGGATATATCCAAAACATCCACAGTCACAGAATCTACTTTATAGGTGAATTTAAGATTCTTGTCATTTATGTTCATCCATTTTACAAATTCATCAATTTCTGTTATATCTCCATCCCATATAAACAAAATATCATAAATAAAATGCTTCCACCATCTGATCCTGGGCATAAATGGGTTAATGGTAGGATTAAAAATACATGTCTCCTCCCATCTGCCCAGCAATAGATTAGCATATGAGGGGGCCATAGGTGCCCCCATTGCTGCCCCACACATTTATAAGTAGAATGTTTCATTGAATTGAACAAATATATGTTTTAGAATAGTCTAGTGCTTTAAGAATAAATTCTACAGGGATATAGTCACTCTGCCAGCTATTTTCCAAACAATATCTACATGCATCAACTTAGACCGGAGCACAAAGCAAGCTGTATTGAAATGGAATAGCCCAGTGCTAATCCTACTGAATATAGCAGTCTAAGGCCCTGTCCACACTACACCTCTGTAACGTTACAGAGTGCCCAAACCATTACCTCAATGGTTTGCGTTTACACCTGTAACGTTACAGAAGGCGTGTTCGTAACCATTGTTGAAACCCACGTATGAGGTGGTTTCAATAACGGTTATGAAACCGGTTCTACCCTCGTAACGCGACCAGCAGTAGTGAGGACGGGCGTAACAGTCCCCTGAAGGCCTGTAGCGCAGTGCAAGCTGCATTGTGGGATTGGGCACCCCGGTAACGGTCACCCAGTTCCCAAGGTGTGGACTGGTGGTACTGGTCTCGTACCAGTCACTGCTGCAGTGTGGACACACTGTACCTCTCCCCAGCTGTAATGGTTTCTGCCCGTTACGGGGTCTAAGCAGTGTAATGTGGACGGGGCCTTAGTAGCAAGCCAGTGTTGCAGGTGGAGAACATTGTGTGTGATTGCACTGAGATGTCTTACATCTGCAGACAACAATGTGAGACACACACTGCAGAACTGTGCTATGCTGAAGTAAGGTTTGCCTGGGGCTGACCCGATTGCACAGTGCTAACACATTAGCCCGGTGCAAACTGGTTAGCCCGGGGCAAACGGGAGCTGTATTCAAAGCTCCCATGCAAATGAGCCTACTTAGGTAATCTGTGGGCAAACAGGTATATTTGCATCTCATTAGGTGCTGTTTAGCATACATTACCATGCAGTTTGCCCGGTGTTACTGCATGGAGCACAAAGCTTCCCTTTTTGGTCAAAATGGATGTACAGGCTGGATGCTGCAGGCCAAGGCATGCCCAGAGCATCCCCTGTTGGTCGGAACAGAAGTACAGGCTGGAAGTAGCAGGAACTGTGTGGTGGCAGGCACAGTCGGAGCATACATACCTCGCAACCCCTTGCCTCAAGAGAAGAGACAAGGCTTCAAAAGATCAGGGACAAAGACCCATAATCAAGGACACAGTTTAAGAGGTATACACTCAGAATACTGATAGAATAAGGAGATTTGTGTTAAGAAGCATTTTCAGAAGCAGCAACAGTCTGTAACAGTCATGTATGACATGAATGTGTGAGGTTAATCCCCACTGTTCTGTCACAGTAACACATTTTCTGTGAGGGACAGAGGAACATTTGGAGGCTAAATCAGGACCACCCTGAATAGTAGAGACAGTCAGGAGGTATGAGTGCATACAACGCACCCATGCATATGTGTGCTTGATACATACAAGTGATCCTGATAGTCTAGTGGACCCCCAACCCCCAAGCATGACTCCTGACCCCCATTCCACCATATAACATTATTTTTCCCTGGTAGTCAAGTGTCCCCACCCTCACCCCCACCCCAGCATGATCCCCACCCCGTAGCTGCAGTAATTATATGATTTCCGAGGTTCTAGTGGTCCCCCACCCACCAAGCATGATCCCTACCCCCATAGCCACAGTAATGAAAAGAATTTCCCTGGTGTTATAGTGGTCCCCCCCACCCCCAAGCATGATCCCAGACCCCATAGCCATAGTAAGGAAAGAATTTTCCTGGTATTCTAGTGGTCTCCCCCATCTCAAGCATGATCCCCGACCCCCATAGCTGTGAAGGAAAGAATTTGCGCCAGTGTCCTCAAACACGATCCTGACTCCCTGGCGTTGTGGGTAAGTGGTGAGTGGTCCACCTCAGCGAGCCTCACCCTCACTGCACTAGTATTCCCTGGTGTTCTAGTGGTTTTCACCCCCCAACATGATCCTCAACCCTTAGTGGTCTTAAAATGACAGCACGTTTGGTGGTGAAGTCCCCACTGAAGTGCGCCGGCTGCTCCTTTACAGATTAGGCACGGCACCGGCACAGCTCAGCCTCATCTCACCACACCACAGCTGTCCGCCCACTGTATGCATGAGCGCTCCGCAGTCGGCGGCCGCCATGGTGGTGAAAGGAGGGCTGAGTCAGACGCTGCACTGTAACACCTAGTCTGTGTACAGGAGGGATGGTTGGCACACTTCAGGGGTGGGGGACCACTAGACCACAAGGTATTGCTGTCATTTCTCCAGGGGTTGGGGATTATGTTGGGGGTGGGGGACCACTTGAACACCAGAGAATTACTGTAATTACTGCAGTTACGGGCTTCGGGATCATGCGGGGGTGGGGGACCACTAGAGCACTAGGGATATTATGTCATTACTACGGGTACGGGGTGGGGATCATGCTTGGGGAGACTACTAGAATACTAGGAAATTATTTAATTACCATGGCTACGGGCTCGGGATCATGCTGGGGTGGGGGACCATTAGAGCACCAGGGATATTATGTCATTACACAGAACGGGGTGGGGATCATGCTTGGGGGTGGGGGGGACCACTAGAACAACAGGGAAATTACTAAATTACTGTGGCTACGGGGTCAGGGATCATGCTGGGGGTGGGGGGGACCACTAGAGCACCAGGGATATTAGTCATTACCACGGTACGGGGTGGGGGATCATGCTTGGGGTGGAGGACCACTAGAACACCAGGAAATTATTAAATTAACGCAGCTACGGGGGTCAGGGATCATGCTGGGGAGTGGGGGGACCACTAGCACACCAGGGATTACTGTGCTTATTGGGGCTACTGGAGCATGGGGATCATGCTGGGGGGTGGCACTACTACATTACCGCCAGCTTTTTGTCGGCGATATTTAGCACCACACTACAGGTCATGCTAATGCCTGTAGTGCGGTGCTATACATTTGAATATGCCGTGCAGCTGGCATTCATGGCCACTCCCCTAACTCCCACCCCAGCATATATTTACTTTTAGCATCGGTGCTATCACACAGTGCCAGCACTATCAGGGCTTCTGAATATTGCAGCCTGGCACAAATCCAGCACTATTCCAGTGCTACGGCTTTGCACCAGGCGCAATGTTTTGAATATCTGGCCCTAAAATTACAAGTAATTGTTGGAATTGTTCCCACAATTTTCTGGTTTGACCTTTTGCACTGCCTATTGACTCCCTATAACAATTTAAGTTGTAACTTCTTAAGTCTGTTTTCCAGACACATTTGCTTCTTTTAATTATTATTTTTATTCTAATTATTAATTGGAGTATTTAATAACCAGAAAACTTAATAATAAGAAATCTTTGAATTCAAAGACAAACAGTTTTGTATTTTTTTTTATCTTGACCTTTGAGCACTATTTGTGACCTCCCTTGTTTATGTTTTTATTACAGGTTATCTCCTGGCTTGTGTGTCTGGGTTTCTTGTTCATTCTCTAGCAAGCATGATGACTTTGTAGATCCCCGATTTTCTAGAAAAAAAGTTTTGACATTGTAATTAGGGTGATTACTACATTGCTTATATTACCTCCTGCACATATCTTTTGAATGAATTATTTCTGTAATTAGATATATTCTCTGAGTCTGTTTAGATATGTCACTTAGACACTTTTGTGACATATTATCTGTTACGACAAAACATGTTTTCGGTTTACATTTCATGAATGAGCTATATTTTGATTTATTGATGTTCCTACATGTAATTTGTTTCCGGTGTGTTTCATTATGATAATGGCTGTTTAATGAATTGTTGGAACATTAGTAGCCCCACCCCCGATGAAGGCTATCTGCCGAAGCGCTGGTGTTTAGGTGAGAGCCCAAGTCTCAATAAATGTTATTTTGCTGATACCGTTTAGTTATTTTGGGTTATTTTGCTGGAGTGCTGTGTGCCTGGATTTGTTGTACTCTTGGGCTTGCCGCCCTTCATGCAGCACCCACCCCCCGTTGATCGCAGCAGCAGTTCCGTGGATTTTTATTAAATGGACCATATGGCAGGTGCATTGTCAATATGCTCTGCAGCACAGATTTACTTCTTTTGATGGTTTAATAATGAAAATCATTAAGGAAATACAAAATGTATATAGAGGAAAGTTAGCATTGCCAGTTCCAGTCCTGTCTACTTGGTGGCGACATATTCCGACCAGAGTGCTCTTGGATCCTGTATAGATAAATTTGCTTTTAGCCTTTTTCTTATGACGGATGTATACTGGCTTATTTCTTGCTTTTTGATGCAGTTTGTTATAGAGTTTAAGGAACACGTTTAAGGTTTTTGTCTTCAGAAGTGCAGGGAACAAGGAGCCTGGATTAGTACCTGTGTTCATTCCACAGGTATCCCAGATTTGCGATAGCACTTGGGAATG
Organism: Neoceratodus forsteri; assembly: GCA_016271365.2. NCBI lineage: Eukaryota > Metazoa > Chordata > Ceratodontiformes > Ceratodontidae > Neoceratodus > Neoceratodus forsteri. Next base: position 62,546,888 of record CM057453.1, read on the forward strand.
GGGTTTGTTGGTGTCTTTCTCCTGTTTGTTTTCTGATTCTCACTAAGTTTTGGAAGTTTTCCTTGTATAATCTCATATGTGTTTTTCCTTTTGATATCTTCTGCAAATAAAAAATTCCCCTACTCTTTTCAAGAAGTGCCATAGAATCTTTAACATCCACCTGAACCTGAACTACGACCAGAATACGCGGATGGGACCTCGGTTTAACGTCTCATCCGAAAGACAATAAAAATATATTGGAAATATTTATGTAGCAGTCAAGTAGAATATGGTAATTGGCAAGGAGGTAAAGCACAAACTACAGGGGGGTATACACCTTGAACTCAGCAATGAATATTAACTCCTACTGTGCTACAGCACTGGGTCGTAGTACAAGCAGTCAAAATGGGGTGCAGAATCTGTTACACCACCACAGACACGGAGTTTGCAGCAGTGGCACGCCAGTATCCCATGCCTCAAGTAGTCTACAGTATTTAATGTGCATTGCTGACTACAAGGCATTTTAACCCCCTTATTTGGAGTCTGCTTTACACTTTGCCAATTACTGCATTGGGAACTGGAGTGGTCTGACTGAATTCTCAAAGTCAAACTGAATTCATGAGGCCCAGCTTGAAGCCAAACCAAATGCATTGCTGGCCACTTCTCTCACCCTTACCCCTCCCACAAATGTAATAGCTGGTTGCTTTTGCATGTTCTCAATACCCTTATTTCCCCCAAATCCTGAACCACCTAATATCCATCACTGGCCACAAGTGCAGCAGCTAGCAAACCCCATTCACTTGCTTTTTGAGCCAGCCTCCTTGTTGCCTATGCCAGCTGCAATCCCAGATCCATAATGTACACAGGATTAAAGATCTGGGATTGCCTGGTTGGTCTTTCATCCAAACACTGTTTTTTTGTTTGATTAACTCCCAGGCAGCCTTGTTAGATTAGTAAGAAAGGCAAGAGAGGGTGTGTGGGTGTATGTGTGTGTGTGAGAGAGAGACCATGGAGCAGAAAGGTAAAGGAAGAATATCCCTCAAAATGCATGATGTTTACAAGGAAGTGCCTACTAGGGACAGATTGAATCTGTTATTATCATTTTTCTGGCAAAATACTTTCTCTGGATTTTCTGGTCTCAGTGTTCCAAATATATCTGTCATGTATCATGAGATAATGATGACTAGAGATAATGATGGCTACATTTAGATTCTGATTGGCTGAGACTCAGAAGTATGCCAACAGAGTTTTAATGTGGCAAGAAAGTGTATAAATGAACTAGACGTTTTACAGCATACGCTGTCAAACATAATAGCAGAGAATGTGACAAGACATCCGACTCAGAGGCCTAGCCAAGGAACAACATATGGCTATTCCTCAGTTTCCTTTTCAGTTCAGCATGAAATACACTGATGTTTACCAGCCCCCTTGCTCATCAGAATGGGGAAATGATATATATACGAGGAATCTGGAGTTGATTGAGCAATACTATCTTTGCAACTTTGATCAGAAGTTCACACTCAAAATACATTTTTATTACTATTTATTAATTGGTTTACTAGGAAACATTTATTAACAAAAAATAATTTCTAAAGATGCCCTGGGAAGAAAGGCAATACAATTGTGAAGATGCTATTTCTGAATCATTCTAATATTGCTTTTAGAGTAATTTAGCCATGACAGCAACATTTCTAAAGCTTGTTATTAACATGCACAATGTTTCACCACAGTACAGCATGTTATGTTCCTCAGTTTGCTACCTCAAATATAGAAATGAAAGACAAAACACCAGGCTGGGCACAGTAGTGACTCATATACAGTACAGATGATGACATTCATCCAGCTTTATAAAATGGGTTTAAAAAAATTGGAAATTCTGATTGTCTGATATATGATTCCTGGCTGTGTCCTTATCAGGACATAACTTTACAACTGGCACTTCTTGTGCCAACCAAAATGCAGCACATGGTGAAATCCATGCATGCCACCGCTCTCCCACTGCAGCTCCCTGTAGAATTTTAAATGTAAGAGCGTACTATAGTGGCCGAACTGGATGCACCAACCCCCGCAGCAACACACTGTTTCATAACAGAGAATAATGTCAGTTGCTGAACAAGTAGCCTGTGCTCCTCACTACATTATTTAACTGAAAAGCCAAAAGGAATGTGCGCGCGTACCACACCAGCTGCGAGGAAGTGACTTTCAAGTAAAAGGACATAGCTGCTCCTCCACCAACTCACCAGACCCCCTCCTTCACCAGCTGATCAGATATGCTCCTCCACCAGTTTTTTCACATGAAGATTTTTTCTGCTTCAAACATTCCAGGTTTTCATATGCCAAAGAGCAGCTGAAACCACGATCGAGGAAGGCTGCCAAGAAAACCACAAAATATGGCGGCTGGCAAGGGATATACTCAGTCCCACTCTTCTGACTGAAAGTCACTGACCACTTGCTCGGACATGAAGAAACACACACACAAAGAAAAGGTATATTGTTGTGGATTTTGTGTTGGGGGGATAAAGAGATATCAACCGTGATCAAAGAAGCGCTATCACAAAAGTGCAAAATGCAGCAGCTGGCAAGACACATGCTCGCTCTAGATCCACTAACTGAAACTCCTTGAGCACAGGTCATGGAAAAACACATAACAAAAGAAAAACCATATGTTTGAGGATTTTGTGTCTGTATGTCGGGGGGGGGGCAGACAGACTCCTCACATCACCCTAGTTAATGTTAAACATACCCATACAATACAATGACTACTTTTTTCCCCATGATATCATTTTTTTTTTGCTCTTCTTATCTGCACTTTTTGTGTGCATTTTTTAAATTAACTTTTAAACTAAGGGACCCATTTTATAAGCACAATAAGACACTCCGATGTGTCTGATAAGAGCACAAGTATAAGAGATAAAATACAGGAAGACTGGAGGCATGTAGATAGTCACTGGCTTCATATTAACTTCTCTATGGCACTTTGTTTGAAAAGTCTTTTATGATGAAGAGAATACTGCCATTCCCTGCATTAGTACTTCAGGCAGATGTTTGTAGTAATTTTGAGATACAGTGCTTCATACAAAATTATCACTCCATGTCCTCCCTGGGCTAGCTCTCTATTTGCACAGCTGTGTCTGGTAGGGCACAGACATCCTTTCCCAATCACACCCATTCCTTCAGTAATTCAGTCTGTGGGCTGGGAAGACCACACAACAGTTACAAGTGCACATGTGTAGGTGGAGGTGGGGGGTTGTAACCATACACAAGCAGGGGGTTGCTCCCCCTTAAGCTACTGTCAACAATCCAGCTCTTTGCATTCGACTTTCTCAGCTGTAGTTTCCTTTTATGGCACTAGGCTTGAACAGCACTGTCAGAAACAGCGTTGTCCAAAACAGCACATAACAAACAGCGCTGTGGAATACAGCGCCAGAACAAATGCTGACAGCAACAGCAGCGCCAATGGTAGTGGTCAGAAACCACAATGATGACCGCTACCACTGTAATCAATAGATTTTAGATGTCTTTTTTTTGTGGTGGGGCTCTGCCCCCCCCCCCACACCCCTTGTATTTATTATAATCTACTCGGAGGGGGAGTGGATCATGTGCTAAAGGAGAAAACTGTGGGGCAATGAAATTACTGTTCCACAGCTCTTAGAAAAAATAAAGGAAATTCAGGTGACAAGAAAATATTGGAAGACCGGGTACAGAATCCTGGTTTACAGGTCCGTGTTGGCCAAGCTGCTGCTTCACTAACCCTCTATGACACCAGGCAGCTCAGCCAGCACCTGCACTTTTCTCATAATTCTCCAGCTTATCTGACCTGGCTGAATAACAACGGGGTAGCAGTAGCTGCTAAACACTATTCTACTCCTGTCACTATACCGGCCTTACATGATCCTGACTGTGTTGGTTTATACTGCGTGGTTCAGGGCGCGCTGTTCTAACTAACCGGATACCTCTGTTTATTATGCAGTTTTTTTTAAACATATTATATATTCTGATGACAGCACATCTCTGCATGATACGAAATAAAAAGACTGTTTTCTCTCCTCTAGCTTTCTGGCATTTAGTCTGGGGGTTCTGCTAGTAATCATTCTTTGTTTTAAAATACAGTATGGAAACTTTCAGCAGGATGCACAGAGTGACAGACAAATATGATCCCCCACGCACACACTGACAGCCATCTTGCATCTTTTCAGGCTGTATTTTTAAAGATCCTAAAGTTTGTGGGAAAAGCCTTACTCCCACCACAGTGTATATAGCTAGAACACATTTTGTGTATCCTTTTCTGCACTGGAATCCAGGGGCTGAAGTTCTTATAGTCAAAGACGGAAGGAAGGAAGCAAGGCACAGTTTAAATACCAAACATTCTTGGCATTAAAACATACAGACTTAAAAACATTCTCTCTTTTAAAACGGAAAATTCTAATTCATACAGTATGTTAAAATGTTTATTCATTTTCCATGTTTGTAATTATGCCTCTCAGCCTCAGCTGAATCTGTTTACAGCTCATGGAATATAAATATGTGTTTGCTGCCCATCATATGTGTTTGCTAGTTGGATCTCATGTCAGGGGGTTTGTCATACCAGCCCATTTTGTTTCCCACCAGGTCTGGTCATATTTTGGAAAACTATTTTACAGACTACTACTGTTTAACTGCCAAGGTGTCTGCCTCCTGTTCACGTCAGGTCTGCTCGTACCTGAAATAACTACTCACAATTCTGTCTGACTATTTTGGAACTGCCTACAGGTCCGCAATATCGCCTCCCCCCTCCCCCCAGCCTGGCTAATGTGCTAGACTGAGCAACAGTACTCCAAGATGGGCCTGTTCACAGTCTTGTACACAAACTGTGATATTTCTTGTGTTGAGAAAATACATGGGTTCTGCACAAGGCTAATTGTTAGGTAACTTGCATTCCTCATGCAGTAATGCATACTGTTTTATGCAGATTTAAAATATTATTGCTACTTTTAGTGTGTGTATGAGTCAGCTATAGTGAGGGCTGAGATGCGACATGTCAAACAGATTGTAGTACCAGTTGAACCATTTCCTAATCAGCTTTTTATCCCCTCACACATATAGATTTGCGTACCCATGACGTTTTGTGTTGGGTTTGAGGCTATTTGACTGTATGTGTGTTTAGAGCAACCACACAAATTGGAAAGTATCTGCTTTCTTGTACCATTTATGTCCAACAATTCCCTCCTTGTGGATGGGGGCAGGGTTGTTACTAGCCATACCCAGTAGAATGATAGAGCTCCTGTGCATTACCCTCATGGGGCATGGGGAAGACCGATATGCAATATGCTATAAAAGAGGCCCCTATGGTAATGGGAGATTAGATGACTGGCAGGAAGCCATCTGGAATAGAAACAAGCATTTGTCAATGCCGAATGTTGATTGCGTTGGTCTGTTGAGCACGCTCACTGGCCCTCTGTCACTCGCTCAGTCTGTTTCTTCCAGTGCTGCAGGCTGCTCTTTTGTACTGGGCTTCTGCCTGCATTGGCACCTGTTTCTGCCCTCTAAGAAATCTGCAGCTGTCCCGACAGAGCTCCGTTGAGGTGGCTCACTTCCCCGTCTCTCACTTGCTCATTCTGTTTCTTCTGGAGCTGCAGGCTGCCCTTTTGTACTGGGCTCCTACCTCTGTTGGTGGCTTTTTCTGCCCACAAAGAAATCTGCAGCAGTCCCGACATAGGTCTGTTGAGCCTGCTGCCTCCCCCCTCTCACTCACTCATTTCGTTTCTGCAGGCGCACCAGGCTGGCCTTTTGTACTGGGCTCCTGCCTGCGTTGCCGCCTTTTTCTGTCAACAAAGAAATTCACGGCAGTCATGATAGAGCTCCACTGAGCTCACTCACTCCCCCTCTCTCACTCACTCACTGTGTTTCTCCCGGTGCTGCAGGCTGCCCTTTTGTACTGGGCTCCTGCCTCTGTTGGTGCCTTTGTCTGCCCGCAAAGAAATCTGCAGCAGTCCCAACAAAGCTCCATTGAGCTCACTCACTCCCCTTCTCTCACTCGCTCATTCCGTTTCTGCTAGTGCTGCAGGCTGCCCTTTTCTATTGGGCTCCTGCCTGCATTGCTGCCTTCTTCTGCCCACAAGGAAATTTGCAGTAGTTACAATAGAGCTCCATTGAGCTTGCTCACTCCCCCCTCTCTCACTCGCTCATTCTGGTTTCCCCGCCACTGCAGGCTGCCCATTTGTGCTGGGCTCCTGCATGCATTGCTGGCTTTTTCTGCCCACAAACAAATCCGTAGCAGTCCCACAGAGCTCCGTTGAGCTCACTCACTCCCCCTCCCTCACTCGCTTGTTCTGTGTCTCCTGCCGCTGCAGGCTGCCCTTTTGTGCTGGGCTCCTGCCTGCATTGGCGGCTTGTTCTGGCCAGAAAGAAATCTGAAGCAGTCACACTAGAGCTCCATTGAGCTCTCTCACTCACTCATTCCATTTCGGCCAGCGCTGGAAGCTGGCCTTTTGCTCTGGGCTCCTGCCTGCATTGCTGCATTTTCTGCCCACAAAGAAATCCACAGCCGTCACAATAGAGTTCCATTGAGCTCGCTCACTACCGTTCTGTCATGCAATCATTCTGTTTCTCTTGGAGCTGCAGGCTACGCTTGTGTACGGGGCTCTTGGCTGCATTGGCACCTTTGTCTGTCCACAAAGAAATCTGCAGCTGTCCCAACAGAGCTCCATTGAGGTTGCTCAGTCTCCCTCTCTCACGTGCTCATTCTGTTTGTCCTGGAGTTGCAAGTGGCCCTTTTGTACGGGGCTCCTGCCTGCATTGCCACCTTTTTCTGCCCACAAAGAAATCCTCAACAGTCCTGACAGAGCTCTGTTGAGCTCAGTTAGTCCCCCTGTCTCACTCACTTGTACTGTTTCTCCCATTGCTGCAGGCTGGCCTTTTGTACTGGGCCCTTGCCTGCATTGATGCCTTTTTCTGCCAACAAAAAATCGGCAACAGTCCTGAAAGCGCTCCGGTGAGCTCACTCACTCCCCCTCCATCAATTGCTCTCTCATTCTGTTTCTCCCGGTGCTGCAGGCTGCCCTTTTGTACTGGGCTCTTGTGTTGAGGCCTTTTTCTGCCCACAAACAGATCTGCAGCAGTCCCAACAGAGCTCAGTTGAGCTTGGTCACTCCCCCTCTCAGTCATTCGATCTTAATCTGTCCCAGACAGTGATTTTCCACAGTGACTGTGCCATTCTCTGGCAGGAGTGCAAAAACATATTTTAGCCAGGATGTGAAAAATGGCAGCTGTACTGTTCATAAGGAGGTGTGGAAAAATGCAACTGTTGAAAATGTGGCGTGAAAATATTACAAAATTGCGAAGTGACAAGGGTGCATGGAAATAGTTCAACGCACGGTTGTAACACAGTCATGTTATGAAGTTTTGTCACCAAATTTTCAACATAGGCATTTTAGGACCTCTGCTCATAAACATTGCCACTGTCATTTTCTTAATCTGTCCCAAACGGTAATTTCCCACAGCGACCGCACTATTCTGCGCCGGAACTGTAAAAACACATTTCGGTCAGGATGTGAAAAAATGTCAGCTGTACTTCTCATAAGGAGGTGTGAAAAAATGCCACTGTTGAAAATCTGGCATGACAATATTGCAAATTTGCGAAGTTACAAGGATGCATGGAAAGTGTGCAACGCACACTTGTAACACAGTCATTTGATGGGCTATCATCACCAAATTTTCAACATAGGCATTTTAGGACCTCTGCTCATGAACAGTATCACTGTAATTTTCTTAATCTATCCCGGACAGTGATTTCCCACAGCAACTGCTCTATTCTGCTCTGGAAGTACAAAAACACATTTCGGCCAGGATGGGAAAAATGACAGCTGTACTATTCATAAGTAGGTGTGGGAAAATGGCAATGTTGAAAATCTGGAGTGAAAATATTATAAATTCGTGAAATTACGAGCTTGCTTGCAAACTGCGCAATGCACGCTCATAACGCAGTCATTTTATGGAGTATCTTTACCAAATTTTCAACATAGGCATTTTAAGACCTCTACTCATTAACAGTGTCACTGCCATTTTCTTAATCTGCCCCAAACACTGATTTCCCACAGCAACTGGACTATTCTGCGCCAGAAGTGCAAAAACACATTTCCGCCAGGATGTGAACAATGACAGCTGTACTGTTCACAAGGAGGTGTGAAAAAATGTAAATATTGAAAATCTGTCTTGAAAATATTGCAATTTCATGATTTTACGAGCATGCGTAGCAACTGCGCAACTCACGCTCATAAAACATTCATTTTTGGGATTTTTCCACCAAATTTGCTCCATAGACTTTTTGAAGCCCACTTCATGAACACTAGCACTGTCATTTCACTAATTGGCACCAAAAGGTGATTCCGCACAGTGACTGCAAAATCACCTTTCGGGGCTGATTAACGTCATGACAGTTCGAGAATTCATGAGGGAGGGTCCCAAAACACCCGATGTTGAAAATTTGGTGCCAAAATTCCAAAAAATGACTGACATATGCATTAAAGTCAGCTTTGAAGAGTGAAAATGTGTTCCTGGTCCACCGAAGATCATCGCGCCGGACTCGGAGTTAAGTATGGGGTGGGGGTGTGGGGAGGCAGGGTGCACAGTGGATGGGTGTGAGTGGTGGGAGGGGGGCCAGGGAGACCATGAGGGACAGTTTTCTGATTTCACAGGTTTAAAAAAAAAAAAAATCACAGGACAGTTTTTTTCTTCACAGGGGCACTGGGCACGCTGGGGTGGGCTCCCAGCATGCCACCCGACTGCTTCTTTTTGGGATGCCAGTAGCTGATGGGAGATTGAGCACCCCTTCAGCACACAATAACAGTGGGGGGGGTTGACATAATGCCAATGGGGAGTGGGCTCCCCCATCGGCACAATCAACATTGGGCCACTGAAGCTGATGGGGATTGGGATCCCCATTGGCAACTAAACATAGTGGAGGGGGGTTATATTGTTTGTGAACATGTCAGCAAGCCACCACCATGTTCACAAACAATATCAGGGTTTTTAAATCCCACCCTGCAATGACGGGTCGCTCCCTCATTGCAGTGGATGGTTGACAGTGCAATGACGAGGCGGCCCCTGATTGCAGCGGCTACTTTTTTAGAAGGTTGTAGCACACTGGCTGAACTAGTATCAGCAGCAGCGTGCCACAGCATTGGGGGAAGCGGGACAAGTCTTTGCAGGCTGTGGAGGCATTGGTCACAACAGTGCCACGCCTCCACAACCTGCTTGCGGAGAAAGTTGCCGCAACATGTTTCTTGCGCATGGGCACAATCAACATAAAAAGGGCTAGCCAGACCAGGAGTAGTAATGGAGAATGTATTGTGAGGATTATGACCTGGTTTGTTTCAAATACATTTTCACCAGTGCACTCTTATTAGAAGAACATGACATTGCTGACAGTCACTTTCACTTATGGAGGGGGGGTCACTGATACCCTAAGTAAATCAGTTCCAGTTTCAGCTTGGCATATAACTAGTCCAGATAATGACATATAAACATAGAATTTGACGGCAGATAAGGACTGCTTGGCCCACCCAGTCTGCCCATTTCCCTACCTACTGGATAAGCTGCAGATCCTAGTTAACCAGCAGCCTACTTCTTCCTACCCCCACCCCCCAGAACTGCCTTATGACTATCCCATGCATGCTTGAATTCCACCACTGATTTTGACTCCACAACCTCCTCTGGAAGGCTGTTCCATGCATCCACAACCCTCTCTGTGAAAAAATACTTCCTTAAATTACCTCTGAGCCGCCCCTCTATCTTCAAATTGTGCCCCCTTGTTCTTGCACACCTCTTTTTTTGAAAGATGCTACCCTCTTGGACTTTGTTGATTCCCTTGAGGTACTTGAAAGTTTCTATTATGTCCCCCCCTCTCCTTCTTTCCTCGAGGCTATACATATTAAGCTCCTTAAGTCTCTCTTCATATGTCTTCCGGTGCAGACCCTGCACCATTTTAGTTGCCCTCCTCTGGACAGCTTCCATCTTGTCTATGTCTTTGCGGAGACTGGGTCTCCAGAACTGCACACAGTACTCCAGATATACAGTTCTTATGAAAATGTGCAGACACACACACACACACACACACACACACACACACACACACACACTTATTAGCCACTCGATGAACCGGCAGCCCCTCACCCAGGTAAAATCTTACTCCCAGCACTTTTACTGTCTTGCCAAAGTTGGAACATTAGCTAGGGAGTTCATTTGGCAATGAGCTTGAAGTCATTGACCAACACTTGTTTTTACCTAGTACATGGGGTGGGGTGGGGGGATATTTGCTGGAATTCTCTCCCTCGATGATCCAATCTGGTGCAGATGTTTAGAGCTGGTGGGAATCTTGTTCCTGAATCACTTGTTGCATCATGATTTTGAGGAATGGTAGATGGCACAGGATTCTACATGTTGTTGTCTTTCTCCAGCGCTTGAGTTGCTGCAGAAACAATTTGTTGTTTACAAGTGACGTGATGATATGTGTCAGATGTTGAGAAATACCAAATCTCTTGATGGCATTAGAAGTTGAAATACCATCTTGATGGTATTGTTCTGACATAATACATCTCCTGATGGCATGAGATGTTTGGAATACTACTCTCAATGGCATTGTTGGATGTTATGCAGTACCACCACTCTCTCTCGAAATGGTCATATTTTTCTGCAATACATTTTAAATAGCAAAACAAATGTTCATCTCACATCAATTATTAAGATGGCTAAGCTGAATTTTACTTACAATAAATTTCAGCTAGGAACATTTGATAAACATGTTTTCACCTAAGTCAACAAAATGGGGTTTGAACTCTGCTCTTGTTCATTGGTTTTGAAACAAGAAACACTAGGGGAAATGATTGTTTCATAAACCTCCACTGAGCACAATTGCTATCACTTATGCTGTAGTTATTTACACATATTCAGCACCACTTTTCTTGCCTGTTCCTAAACAAAGTTCCAGAATGGCACTGTATTTGTACACTAGACTTGGGGAAAAACAAGCATAGACATATCCTTGAATAATTAGAAGCTTAGCATGAAAACTAAACAGGTATTTTCAATGTACAGAAATGACAGGATGGCTTTTTAGCAAATATAGTGAACCAGGCTCATAATTCAAGTTCAAACTGTACCTGAAAATATGTGACCCTATACTACACACAAATGCCCTCTTCAGGAATTGTTAAGATGCTAAAATCACTTTCACAATTACAACCATCTACAGTCAATACAAACTTGGCATTAACCAAATGTTTTACTGATAACAGTGATCAGAAAATGTCAGAAATGCAACGTCATATTAATTGCACTTTGACCATCTTAAATGTTCTCACTAGCATTCCCTGATTGACCGCTTGAAGACAGGTGACATGCAAGTTTCAGACTGGATGCATTAGTGCAGGTGATACCTCAGATAGTCAGAGTCGTAAAAAGACTATGTTGAAAATTTGTGGTCAAAATCTCCAAAACAACAAAATTATGAGGAAATGCTGTGATCAGGGCTGCCCATTGGCCTAGCAGGTAGTGTGAGTTCAGGGGCAACCTTGTGGAGCTAGCTGGGTGGCCCAAGGCTGGGTGACAATTCTGCAATGTGGCACCGCTCCCAGCCTAAGGAGGAATGGTGCAGTGTTCCACCACACAACAACATCTTATGGCAGGAAGAGACTCACATGCATGTGGAGACCAAATGGAGCTACGCACTGTGCTGGGAGAGGCAGGCGTGCACAAAAAAATAGGAAAAACAGCAGCTACTACACAGAACAAACTGCACACTACACAAAAAAATGCAAAATGCTGCCTTGAAAAAAGTCTGAGGTCACAATTACAAACAAGATCACAGCACAGACAGTAGTATAAGTAGAACAAGTGAAAAATATTTTATTTAAACAAAAAGCACTGACGAACATACATGCATGGAAAAACAGCAGCTGTCAGTACAAGGCTTTGGTCACTGCAGGTCCTGCACCACTGGCAGGCATCTTACTGACAACAGCTGCCCAACCCTGTCACCCACCATCCCAGGGACTTACCTCAGACCTTTGGTACCCCATGGATTCCCTTCATGAGGTCCAGGAGGGGGAGGTCAGTCCAACCCCCCAGAAACTATAATCCAGTTTTGTAGTCTGGTACCCCATGGATGGTGTGGGGTATGCAACAACTAGAGGCTTCATCCTGCCCTGGCACCAGTCTTTTCCTACATTGTCTCCCACCACTCTGCCACATGCCACACGTGATGTTGATGCATGTTTGTGTGGAGGCACGTGTACACCGACATCCGACAGCAGACAGCTCGTGCAAGCTGCTCATGCATCATCACCACCAGGCCTCCACCTCATGATGGCTGATCGGTAGGGCAACATGGCATCCCCTCAGGAGAGGAGAGTGATCCCAGAGATGCTAAATCCTCTCCCTCCAGCATGGACCCCTGAGAGACCAGAGTCCATTCCCAAACCCACTTACAGTGGCTCCAGCCAGGATGCAATGCAGTACTTTGCAGTAATTGACATGTCAAAAAATATTGCATGAAAAAGGAGCTTCATTGCCATTGAAGAACAATATCCCTGCAGCAAGCGTCATCATTTTGCTGTAATACTGCAGGGTGCTGTTTTGCATCCTGCTGGTACCACTATATTAAAAACAAAAACCTCTGCAAATACTTTCTGCTTGACCCAACTTATTGGTATTTCATTCCTCATACCAACTTATTTTCCCCTTTATGCGTGTAAGTCAGACAGGACACTGAACATAATGTGACAGGAGACTACACTGACCCCGGTGTGGCAAGACATTAGCCAAGTGTATCAGAAAATATTGTTTTATGTTTACATTACCTTGCTTTCTTAGTTCCTAAAGAGCTGAAGATCCTTTCTGATCCCATCTGTATTCTTATTTTACAGGTACAGTACAATGGAATGTTTCCTCAAGACTAGCCCCATCCCAGGCTGCCAAATGCTCAGGTAAGACAAGAGATCTCTTACTTATTATCTATGCTAGGATGGTAAGCAGTAATGATGCAAAAACTGGGGCAGATATTCCCTGACATTTCTGTGATGTCTCTGGAGAAATTCCCTGTCAGCCTGCAGTACTGCTGTGAGCCACCAGACAGAATTTCATTATATAAATCGTGAAATATCTGGAAATATTTGAAAGTACCTATGCCTGCAACTGTATTAAGACACTGTTGACTTTCAGTTGTTAGGGCAGGGTTTGAAATAGCTCCACTATTCTGTCTATTCCATGTTGCGCAGGTCCCTTGGGATACAATTACACTACCAAGGAATTAATTTGCCAAAAGTTATGTTATTGAAGACATTAGCATTGAAGAATGCAAAGTGCACCTAGTAAGGAAATTAAAGACTAAATAAACATTTGCGCATAGAGTCTCGGGAGTCTAGGTGAATCGGTGGTGTGTTGTTCCTTGGGGTTCTCTTTTCCTCCCCTAAGCAAACAAGGTTGTGCATGATCTTTTGCTGCCCCTAGAGATAGTTACAACTGATTCTGTTGGCCACTTGTGGTGAACCATGCTCCTCTACCTCCAAACACTGCATGATTGTAGGGCACGGACTTGAACCTATACCTTGAGCTTCAGGCAGGTAGCTATGGGCTTGGGAGGAGGGGGGTAGGTATTGGGGTTGAGAATCACAAGATACAGAACACCACTATTTTTTTTTTCAAAAGCAATAATCTAATAGAAAGTTCTGGATCCTTCTAATCAGAGTATTCACTGTGAATGTTAGTGCCGCTGAAAGGTACCAAATTGGCAGGGCTAGAGACTGACATTTTTGGTCTGTGTACATGAAAGGTACAGTTTGAAATGTTTCAAAATTTTATGTCGCTGGAGGAGTTCTAGCAAAGTGGCAAAACTCACCTCCATGAATATTTTTGTGGCGTTCCCACTTCACTTAAACTTCACACTTCACAATGAGTTTTCCTGGTGAAGTGGAATGTTTTCAGCAGTCATTGCAAAGTGGCAACTTTGCTGGCGAGGTTGCATGACTGTGTGTAAACTTTGCAAAGTCAGCACTTTGCAAAATTGGAAAACTTTTCAAATTAATTTGCAAACCAGTTTTCCAGCTTTGCACATCTCTAGATGTTGTATAGCAGTGGAAAATGACCTAAAGCTTCCCCACAATACATGGCCAACGTGTCTCTCTTCTGCTCTGGAGTGACCAGCTTGAGTAAGTGTGAGGCAACATTAGACTGCGTGTCCATTCAGTCCTAGACCTGTCATCTGAGACTGCCAACAAGGTGACTGTCCCACTGCTCCTTTCATCTCTTAATGCTGCCTATTCTCCGTCCCTTGCTACCTAGTAATAGTAAGTAGTAAAAATCTTTATTTTGGCAGGATAAAAATGTTAGGACCAAGTGGTCCTATTTTTGAAGTTGTCCTTCATACATAGTTAAGTTTCCACATGTAACATACAACATTTACACACAGGAAAATACATATTATATAAATAAAGAAAACATGGCACACTGTAAAAATGCAGCAACATATTCTTTAAGCCTATATGCCATTCACTTCATACCCCCTTTGGATTTGTTTTTAGTTGATGGTCAATTATTCAATCATCAAACAAGACAAGACAACAATGTCAACTACTGTATATGTGTACGGGGTATACGTTTCTGATGGTATGCAAATTTATAAATTAGCTTGGAGAAAATAAAATTCCTGATCTAATTTAATTAATATATTAGGGTTCAATTTAGGATTGACTAAAAACCTGTTGGTCAATTAATTATTAAATTTGCAGAGTGCAATTACAATTTTCTACATAGTCCCTATTTATTGTATATTTAAACCAATGAAGATTTTTTACATCTTCTGGTTTCTGTAGATAACATATTCCACATTTTTGAGACCCAATAACAATTGAAATGTTTACATAGTTAGTTATTTTTTTTTCACTTTCAATCCTTCATTCTTAACATCTCTCATTTGATATATATGCAATGGTAATAATGCAAACATGTCATCATATCCATGGATACCTCTCCTATCTCCTTTTTCCTCCCCCTCTTCCTTTCCTCTCCAGTCCTCTGACTCCCAGTTTTATTTCTTACCCTAAGCTGGGCAGAATGTCTTTTCTCACTACATTTCCCACATCTGGAATAAGCACCACCCCCTAACTATACATTCTGTCTCTTCCCTGTCCTCCCTTCGATTCCTGTCTTGTGCCTTCACCAACCCCCCACATTTAGATTTTTGACTAAGAAACAAGAACATTTGTTCCCTAAAAGTAACAACTGTCATGTCTACAACATATTTGAAAAAAATGCAGAAATATTCATTATAAAGTGTCCAATTCATAGTCCTACTGTCCCAGGAATATATTCACCAAACATGGTGGCTAGGTTACTTTACTCTCTAGATAGGAGTAGTTGTAATAAATGTTATTCAGTAGCGTTAATAAGGCAATACCCCTTGAGCTACAACTAATTTATAAGGAATACCCAGCTTGCAAAATCCTGGTTATGTCTCCTACTCTCCATATGAGTGGAACATGTTCTATGGCACACAACTTGACCAAATTACTATTGGCATCATCGTTCTCAAAAAATTGATTGCCCACCGCAGTGTTACAATGACCAGATCTGATGTCTCTCAGATGTTCAAGTACTCTCTCTTTCACATGCCAAATAGTCAGTTCCACATAAATCGATGGGCAATGGTAGACGATAACATAAATAACAAACTTTGCCACACACCTGATGAACTGTTTTATTTCGCCATTGATCTGGAGTTCTGGACATTGGAGCCCCTTGACACTCAAGCCATGTCCTCATGCTATGTAATTGCCATGACATAAAAGCCTGTGGGAGCTGGTGGGAGCCAACTAGGGTGGTTCTGTTTGGTGAGGAGAAAATGACTGTGTGTGATGAAGTCCTTAAGATTCCTTCCCCTATTATAGGTGAGCCTAGGATTTTCAGTGAACAGGTCAGGTATACTGCAGTCTTTCAGTATTGGCCAGTTGCTGAGCAGAATGTCCTTAACTTTAGGAGCCAAGGAGTTAAACACAAGGATGCACGTCATAGGGTTGGGCTCATTGGCAAATTTGTTTCCTGGTTGCAGTAATATAGTCCTGCCAGTGGCTGTGTCATTTTTTTTTTGTATCATCTATTTTAGCACCGACCCGTGAGGAACTCTCTCGGGCATCCTCCATTTCCCCCTGCTCTACTTTCATGCCTGAGAGGCCTCAAACTCCTGGCACCAACCTGGTGATCCCCCCCGGCTCTGAGTCCCCTGAGGTAGGACCACCCTATCCACCCAGGGTTCTCTATCTAGAATTAGGCAGGCTGGGCTGGGCTCAGCCCAGAAGAGAAGGGCAACCGGTGGTGGAGTGTGGCTGAGTGGGTGGAGATGTCATCGCCAATCCCCGTGGTCAGGGATTTTCTACTTCTTGGTTCTCCCAAGGAGTGCAACGTGCAATGATGTCCGCACATGGCTGCTGTGCTGATGTCTGCTACATTCCCACCCCAGTGTTCTGGCTGGTGATCTTACAGTACCCCTGATCTCCATCAGGGGTCGCAAGGACACTGAGCAGCCCCAGGATCCCTCCTCAGGGAGAGGAAAGCAGTCCTCTGGATGCTCAATCCTCTCCCTCCCCTGCAGACCCCCGGCTCCCCGAGTCCATCTCCGAACCCGAGGTGTGGCGTCCAGCGCCTCAACCCTCAGTGCCACCAGGCCGGCTGGCTGTGGCATTGTTGAGGGCCTCATATAGCATGGTTACAAAGTAATATATCTGTCTGAATTAGGCATATATCTCTTTTGAATGAATTTGAAATTCAGCTTCTCAGAACAATTCCTCCTAAGGTGAAGGAACTCACCATAGGGTATAGAGAAAATAAGGCATGGTGGACGTGTATTTACTGTGTGCAAAACGGAATTGCCAGCAGTGGGTTTCCTGAACCAAGATGTGCCCACTATTTCACTTACCCTTGCTGTTAATTTTAAATCCAAAAGATCCATGTCAGGTTTTTGCACTTCGGCTGTTATGTTTAGGTCCAGATAATTGTTGCTCATTTCTGCAATAAACTGATCTACTGTTTTGCTGGTGCCACTCAAAAGGATAAGGATATCATCAATATAATGGTGCCAGTGCACCACCTGACCAAGGAACTAATTGGCAGCATCATCAAAAATGAATACTTGTTCCCACCATCCCAGATATAGATTGGTGAAGGAGGGTGCAACAGTAGCACCCACAGATCTACCACATTTCTGTAGATAGATATCTCCATCGAAAGTGAAACAAATCTTGGCAAGGACGAAATCACTAGCTTTGAGCAAAAAAGAAGCAGGCAGTGCATTAGCACTGGTATTTCTACGTGAGAAATATTCAACATTAGGGAATGTATGTGTATTAATATGTGACATTGAAGCCTATCTAATGAGATTCTGGTTCCCATTTAAGGTCTCTGATTTTATGTATCAGGTGCATAGAGTCTCAGATCTAGGATTTTAAATTATTCACTGTGGGTTGTAGGAAATAATCTGCAAAAAGGATGACATTTTCAGTTAGTGAATCTACACCTGAGACTATAAGCCTACCCAGAGGTGCAGTCAGATTCATGTGGGTTGTAGGGAGGTGGCTATGACAGGTGTCCTAAACTTCAAAAATTCATATTCTTGTCGGGTGATAGCTTCTTCAGATAGGGATGCATCTAACACTTCAAATAGTTCCAATCTGAATTGATCCATTGGACTTTTTTCAATTTACTATATCTCTTGGTATTGCTTAGAAGTCTGTTTGCTTACTGGATGTAGACCTCTCTATCCAGCACTAAAACATTGCAACCTTTGTCTGATTGGCATATGATAACATTGTGCATGCCTACAAGTTCATTAAGGGCTTTTTGTTCCCCAGGATTGAGGCTGCTTCATTTTCCATAATGCTATGAATTAAATAAATTTTTCACTTCAAATATAATCATTTTATGGAACAACGCAATGGCAGGAGCATATGTTTATTTTATTTAGCTTTTGTTGACCAGGTAAGTGCACTGGGCAAATCCTGCCTATTTTCAGGCACGACCTGGGGGGGGTACAAATGAACGCCAACTGACCTTGAACCAGATTAAGCTGTTGGTGGTATTTTTAGTGAATGAGGGAAATTTGGCCAGGACACTGGGGAAATTCCCCTACTCTGCTGACGCTCTGTGGTCAGTAGGGGAGCTGGCCTTTGTTGCATGATGGCCACTTTGGCAGGGAGTTTGGATGTGGAGGTTGTGTCTGCTGCTGGTGAGTACGCTGTGCAGCACGGCGACACAGAGTTGGAAAAATTAACAGGATCTGAGATGGAAAACACGGAGTTTTTTCATGATGCGGTTTCGTCAACGGAGGCTTTACCGGTCTCGAGATCTAATATCAGGAGTTCCTTGAAGGCTGATCTAGTGGAGGCTCCGGGAGGTGTTTTGGATATATCCTCTGGTACTGCGGCTTTAAAACCGGCTTCTGAGGCATCGCTGGTAATTGGGAATGCGGAAGTGGTTTTGAACAGAGGTGGCGGTTTGACGTTTTCGGCTTGGCCCAGGGAGTCGTTTTCCAGTGAGAGTGAGTTCAGTAGAGATGGTGTGGCTGGTTTAAAGTTTCCGGTCCTGGAAGAAGTGGTGGAGAAATCGAGTGAAGAATCATCGCGGAAGGGGCGATCAAAGGAAGAGGACGCCAAAGTGGATTTATCGGATGTATTGCAAAATGGAGCAGAGGTTGTGAGTACTGTACAGCCGAAGGTGGCCTTTTCAACAATCACTCTGCAGAAAGAGACTTGGTTTGTTTTTAACCCAAGGAGAGAGAGAATGAATCTTGAGGACCCTATTATTTATCAATCGGAGGTCAATGTACAAACGGGGGTGACTGAGTTTAGTTTTAGTACCTCTAAAAAAAAATGCTGTGTCAAAAAGTAACATTGCCACTAGTCTACAAAGAGAGGTTAGTGCAGGTGGCCTGGTGATTCCTGAAGGGTTGTCTACTACTCCGCTTAATCTAGTTAGTCATGAGGTAAATTGGTCTCCTCAGTGGGCCTTGGAGGCGGCTGGGTGGAAAAAATTAGGTACAGGGGTGTGGACTCCTGATCCTGTATGGGATTCATCTCTGGATTTGAATAAAAACTCTCCTATGTGGAAACCATGTATGGAGCAGGGATCAGTAAAGAAAATCGAGGGGGAAGACCAGAATACTAAAAAAAAAGGCGTGGTTAATAATTGTTTACCTACATTACCTGAACTTACTGAAAGACAACTGGGGGCTGAGGAGCTAAGTCTGGGAGATCCTTCAGTTGTAAAACCATTGATGTCTGCATTATTTTCAAAAGTAAGCGGAAGCTGCACCTAGGCGTAATGCAGTTCGGATAAGATATAAAGGGGGCTAACAGAGGGCCGGATAGGTATTATGTGGGAAAATCCCTGATAAAAGATTCTTTGTCTTTTCCCGAGAGATGTTTTTGCTTTTATTAACATCTCGAGGGAGGATAATTTGACATTAGCTTTGTTCTCCGCTTTATTGGAATTATTTTGGGAACGGTATAATCAAGTAAAGTTCTCACCCTTATGTACGCCCTTTTTGGTGATTCCTCTCACAAAACCATTGATTAAACATGTCACGGTGATGTTTCGGAATGAGGGGGTGCATGTGGAGGATATTACCTACTGGCTATCCCAGAAATGTGAGGTGCAGAGTGCCCCAGACCCTATTTTGGATTCCGAGCATTTCTGGATGGGGGGTTGGAAATTTAAAGTAAAATTGAGGCAGTCACACAAGGGTGTGGAGCATATCCCGAATTCTTTTTTGTTGGGGAAGGATGGGGGGTATGTTTTTATAGTGGCCAGCCAAGGGCTTGTTATAGATGTGGTTCCAGAACTCACCTTTCCAGTACATGCGACCAGCCAAGATGTGATAATTGTAGTGAAGTTGGTCATGTCACAATGTTATGTAATAATGCTACCAGGTGTGATCTGTGTGAAGAACTAAACCATGCCTTTAGAGATTGTCCATGGGCAACACAGAATAAGGTTGGTTGTGGTAACCTAGATTTGATTATTTCAAAAGCCCAAGATGCTAAAGAAAGGCAGCAAGGGAGGGATACCTTAAGGCCCCTTCTTTGCCCCAGAGCATTGTAGACACTCAGGTGGTAGACGACCATAATAGGCCTCCGGCCTCAGCTAAAGTTGCGATTGAAGAGGAGGGGTCAGGAGGGGTTTCTGGTCTTTTGCAGCCAGTATCTTATAAGGACCTAGAGGTGGATTCAGTAGCTGATAAGGCTCCCCATCTTCCTTTACCTCCCAGAAGATCGGGTAGAAATCTTAAAACTATCCGGCCCCCTGAACCGGAGCTTTTGGAAACTAAAAATTCCTATGCAGCTTTTTTTGGGGGGGATTCTGAAATGGATCTTGGGGATACAGATTCCCAGAAGTCATTACAGGATTCAATGGTGCCCCCTAGGGATGATTATAAAGAAAAGAAAAAAAAAAGGCGAAAAAAATGAGATAAAGGTGTTTTTGTTTGGGTTCATTACAAAATAATTAAATGGGTTTTTTATGGGCCTCTTTAAATATACATAGTATTTTGAATACACAAAAAAGACGGGCTGTGTTTCAATTTCTGCACGATTCTCAGATTGAAATTTATTTTCTACAAGAAACCTGGATGTTCTCTAAAGATCAAATTGTTTCCTTTAAAAGGGATTGGCCTTGGGGACCATCATATTGGTCTTTTGGGGTAGACAGGGCTGACGGGTTGGGATTCTCTTTAATGCATATAATTTGGTTTTGTACAAATTGATAGATTTATTTCCTGGTAGGGTGTTAATTATAGATGGGAAGTGGGAAGCTAACACTTTTAGATTTATTAATATCTATAACCCCCAAACAAAAGCAGCTCGGGTGGCTTGTTTGAAAGGGATTCAGCCTTTTTTAGTTACATCCTTACCCATACTGTGGGGTGGAGATTTCAATTGCAGTTTAGGAGCACACAAGAGGGTGTCAAACCAAAAACCTATTGTGATTCCAACTGTTTAAAAGACATTGTTAGAACATCAAATTTAGTGTATTGTGAAATGTTAGGTTCTGATTGTTTTGGTGGTACCTTTTTTAAGGGGAAAAAGGGGTTCACAATAGATTATCTTTTTATTTCAAAAACAATCCCTGCAAAACATTTAATTACAGTACCAGTGGAGTTTTCTGATCATGTTCTTTTACAGGTAGAGATAGGAGTGTTTACAGGACTAGAGAAGCAAAGGACAAGATGGAAGCTAAACACTTCTACTTTACAAGATCAGCTGGTTCTGAATTCTATTAGATTAATTCTAAAAGCCAGATTATCAGTGCCATTTTTGTACACCGATATGGGAGTATGGTGGCAAGAAACAAAAAGAGATTGCATTTTATGGTTTAAAAAATATGGGATCCGTAGAAGGGACTCTGAGTTTTTTGCCTACTTGAAATTAAGATCCCAATTA
Organism: Neoceratodus forsteri; assembly: GCA_016271365.2. Taxonomy (NCBI): domain Eukaryota; kingdom Metazoa; phylum Chordata; order Ceratodontiformes; family Ceratodontidae; genus Neoceratodus; species Neoceratodus forsteri. Next base: position 62,568,325 of record CM057453.1, read on the forward strand.
CAAAACCTATTTACATTGGCAAATTCTTCCAGAAAGGATTTTTTGGTAAAAATAGAGGCTCTTAAATTACAAATGAGAGGTTTTCAATATGACAGGGCAAAAATCTTGCAGGCTGTCTTAACCAATCACATGAGGAAATCAGTAGTTGGTGATCCATTTGAATTATGTAAATCAATCAAGGATCATTCTTCTTTAGAATTTTTGGACCACAAGGGTGCAGAGTGGACTCAGTGGTTTTCATAGGTAAGGTTATTAATTGAACACTTTCAGGAATTACAATCCACACATTCACTTTCTTTGCAACAAATCAGTTTTTAGGTCCCCCCAGATATGAGGTTTATTCAAAGGGTGCTGGATGGAATTCAAAAGCCTTTTCTCTTTTGGAGATTGAGATGGTAATAAACAATTTAAAATCTGATGTTTCACCTGGGTTGGACGGTCTTTCCAATTCTTTTTATAAAACTTTCTGTTCGGTGTTAGTTCCTGGTTTGGCGTTAGTTTTTAATAAATTCTTAGAGGGTGACTTGATTCCGGGTTTTTTCTCAGCAGGTTTACAGACATATATTTTTAAGACGGGGATAAGGGGGATTTTGGGAATTGGAGACCAATCACTTTGCTGAAATCTGATTATAAAATATTGGCAACCTTGATTAATAATAGATAGAAAAATTTGGCTAGTATAGTGACTTCTCCAGCTCAGCATTGTGGACTTCCGAATAGGAGAATTCAGTCGGTACTGTGTACTATTAGAGATGTTATTGAACATTTGAATGACACGGGAGGGTCAGGGTGTTTACTATCTTTGGATCTTGAAAAGGCCTTTGATAGAGTTAGTCACCCTTTTTTGTTTTCAACATTAAAATTTTTTGGGGTACCCGCGGGATTGCTCAATTTAATAAAAGGACTGTATGCCTCAGCGTTGGTATACCCAGTAATTAGAGGAGAATTAGGGAAAGGTTTTGTCATGGGAAGTGGAGTAAGACAGGGTTGCCCCTTGAGCCCTCTCCTATACATTTTTTATTTGGAGCCCCTCATTAAAGCAATAAGTATTACTCCCATGTGGACAGGGGTACATATCCCTTCAACAAATTCTTGCTTAACCATACAGGCATATGCAGATGATGTGTGCCTTTTTTTTTCTGAAGTGACACAAATGGGAATATTTTTTCAACTCTTTCAAGTATATGCCGCATTGTCTAATGCAAAAATTAATTTATCTAAAACCAGAGGTTTATTAATGGGAGGGAACTATCAGACCCCCTTACAATACAATACTATAAAGGTTTCTACAGATCCCCTTAAAATTTTAGGAGTGGTTTTGGAGCCAAAAACCTCCCGGAGACGAATTGGATGTCTGTGTTAGATAAGGTGGCACTAAAAGTGAACAGATGGAAGAAGTTTCGATTTTCAAAACTTAAGAGAATTCAGGTTTTAAAACAATTTATTTTACCATGTTTGCAGTACTTAGCTATCATTTACCCCCTGCCTGCTTCATTTGAGACAAGACTTTACAGCATTGTTTTTCAATTATTATAGGGTAATAGGCTAAATCCTGTGAAAAGGTGCTTTACTTGTCTTGGAAAAGATAAGGGTGGTTTAGGTATGGTGGACCCGGTAGTGTTTTGTTTTTCATTATTTTTTTCCTTCTCTTTGAAGCAGTGTCTAGGACCATTAGATAATCAGGAAAGCAGTTTTTTTAGAGCTCAGTTGGGACGTTATTTAACAGCTTGGCTACAGTGTGCTCCTAAATTATCCCCTCATTTTTCTTTACCGGAATATTTTAAACCCGCAGCACGAAAGTTGTATAAGTGGCAGGTTACAAAAAACCTGATCAAAGAGAGTTCGTCTCGGAAATTATATAAAGAAATTGTAACAGTCATATATCCCTTAAAATCTAGCTTTAAAAATTGCCCTACAGGACTGCTTCCTAACATTTTAGATCAGCTTAATAATCCTGCCACCGATTCATATGGAGGTCCAATGGCTTATAATGTATGGAAGGTTAAATGTTAGAGGAACAGCTAAATATAAAGCTAAGGAAGAGAGGAATTGTCCATATGATGAATGTGTAAATCAAGAGGAAACCATGGAACATTATTTCTACAGTGCTCTTTTCCATTAAAATTGTGGGCTTTTTTGGCAAAAAAAATGGGATTTAAATTGGTTGGCTTATTTAAATTATGATATATTAGTGATTGGCAACTTCCCTCCTAATTTAAGAAAGTATGAAAAGGGGACTTTGAGAGTATTACTTGCATGCTTAAGGTACTGCCTGTGGCAAGTAAGATGTCAATGGGTGCTATATCAAAAAAGGACTTCTTTAGAGGGGTTTTATTTGTATGTAGTAACTGAATTGAGGAAAATTTTTATTACAGATACACAATTGTATACTGTGGATAAAGTTAGGGAATGGTGGAAAGGATTTTCACATATTATCAAATATAAATAGAAGGTTGATGTTTTGTGTTTCTTTTAATTTCTCTCTCTTTCCGTCTATTATGTGTCTTATTTTTGGTTAAAAGGGTTATTTTTAGGATCCTTTGTGGGTCTCTTTATTATTGATGATTTGGATGTATAGTTTATGCTGTTTTTATTTTATGTTATGGAAATTTTTGTATATGACTGATTTGTACCTATGTTTCTATTGTAATAAAATCACCCCTACTCTTTTTGATAAGTGCTATGGGATCTTTAACATCCACCTGAACTACCACCAATCCAGGCAGATGGGACCTCGGTTTAATGTCTCATCCGAAAGACAGCACCTCAGAAGTTCTGCACCCCTCTCATGCTGCACTACAGTGTCAGTACTGGGATATTAACCCAAGTGCCAGATGTGGGAACTGAACCCACAGCCCTCTGATCTCCAGGCCTCAGAGGTGAGTGTGCTACCTACTGAGCCACTGACACTGATGTGCTTGGTGAGAAAGTGGATTTAGGTTTAGAAACATGTCTCCTGATATCAGTATTTTCAGGTCCTGTATAGGAGTTGTTAACTGTTGGAATAACAACCCCCTCTGCAGCATTCTGCACCTTCTGGAATCAGATCAATGGAGTTATCAGTTTCATTTTCAGTGCTAGGATCTATCAAAGAGATGAGGAATGACAGCTTCTCCCTGCTGATATCTATGGAGGCAAGAAAATTAGGTGAATTAACTGTGCGTTCACCTCCACGTGTTTGCAAAATGACGCTTAAGATTTAATTGTCTAAAAATGTTAAAAAAATTCAACAAACACATTCAATTTATTTATGTGAGATGATGGAATGAAGTTTAATCCCTTCTCCAGCACTTGTATTTGGTCTGCAGGGAGGGTGCAAGTTGAGAGATTAATACCTTCCCAGTTGGTTTCTCCCAGGCTGCTTTCCTGGTGACAGTTCTGCTGTTTATGTTTTCTCCCACCACGTTTCCCTCTTCCAGTTAATTCACCTAATTCTCTTGCCTCCATAGATATCAGCAGGGAGAAGCTGTCATTCCTCATCTCTTTGATAGATCCTAGCACTGAAAATGAAACTGATAACTCCATTGATCTGATTCCACACGGTGGAGAATGCTACAGAGGGGGTTGTTATTCCAACATTTAACTCCTATACAGGGCCAGAAAATATTGATATCAGGAGACATGTTTCTAAACCTAAATCCACTTTATTACCAAGCACATGTGATCCTGCATTGATGTTGTTGCAGGGAATGGTTACATTTGAAGTGGTGAAATTATTTAATTCATAGGGTCAAGGAAAATCAGCAGCCTCAAGCCTGGGGAACAAAAGGCCCTTAATGAACTTGTGGGCATGCAGGGTGTTACCACGTGCCAACCTGAAAATTGGGCAGGGAGGACTACATCCAGGAATCAAGTAGACTTCTAAGCAATATCAGGACATACAGTAAATTGAAAAAAAGTCCAATGGACCAATTCTAATCGGGACTGTTTGAAATGCTGGATGCCTCCCAGTATGAAGGAGCTATCACCCATCAAGAATATGAATTTTTGAAGTCTAAGGCACCTGTCATAGCCAACTTCTATTATCTTCCCGAAACCCACAAGAATCTAACTGTGCCTCCCAGCAGGCCAATATGTATCAGGTATAGACTCACTAACTGAAAATCTCAATTGTTTTGTAGATTATTTCCTACAACCCATAATGAGTATGTAAAATCCTACACCCAAGACTCACCTGATGCATAAAATCAGAGATCTTACATGGGAACCTCAATATAGAACTACAGGGAGTCACGGATAATGAACTTGTGCTGGATCCAAGCCCCAAAACTGTGCATTTTGTAGTGGAAAATTTTAGGGAGAGGATAGGCATACCAGATAGAAGATATCAAGTGCATAATGTAGGGAGAATTGGGGAATAGGGGCGCAAGCGAAGCAGACCCAATTGTTAGAGCAGAGTGAGGGACTGGAAGGGCAGAGGACCGTATGAAAGGTGAAAAAGTAATTTTTGCCCCAAAACATGGTGACATTTGGAGGAGAAAAGCTGCCATTGTACTAAATGCAAGAGGAGGAATATAGTAGCAGGGGCAAAACTGCCAGGTCCTGGAAGTTGGGGCAGAGGGAGGTGTTGGATGGACGAGGGACTGAATATTTTTGGGGGCGAAAGATGATAATTATCCCTAAGTGCTGTAGCATGTGCTAGAATCAGGCTACAGCTGTTTAGAGCATCAAAGAATAAGATATTGATGAAATCCTCATAATTTAGAGTGGCACCAGGGAAACAGTAGATCAGTGTATTGTAGAGAATAACAAAACTTGTCTTAACCTAAACTTTACAGCCAAGGTGCAAAAAACAGACATGGATTTTTTTTATTTAAGGTTAATAGCAAGAGTAGGTGAAACAGCAGGCACATCTGGTTTCAGGAAACCCATGGCTGACAATTTGGTTTTGCGCACACCAAGTGCACATCTACTATGCCTTATTTCCACTATACCCTATGGTGAGTTTCTTCTCCTTATTTCCTCCATACCCTATGGTGAGTCTATTTGCCTTAGGAGGAATTGTTCTGAGAAGGCTGACTTTCAAATTAATTCAAAAGAGATGCATGCAAGATTCAGACAGAGAGGTTTCTGTGCAACTGTAGTAGACGAAGCCCTTAGCAATGCCACAGTCACAGACCGGACCATATTACTGCAACCAGGAAATAAACCTACAGCTGAGAGCAACCCTCTGACTTGAGCCCTTGAGTTTAACTCCTTAGCTCCTAAATTTAAGCATGTTCTACTCAGCAATTGGCCAATACTGCAACATTGCACTATCCTTGAGCTGTTCACTGAAAATCCTAGGCTCACATACACGAGGAGGCGGAATCCTAAAGACCTCATCACATGCAGTTATTTATTCCCTCACCAAACAGAACTGCCCTATTTGGCTATCAACAGCCCCACAGCCTTTTTTTTGCCTGTGGCAATTGCACAGCATCTATACTTGCCTTGAGTGGCAGAGAGTTCCAATGTCCAGAACTACAAATCAGTGCCAAAATAAGGCAGCTCATTACATGTGTGTTATTTATGTTATCATTTGCCCATTTCCACTGATTTATGTAGGACACAATTTGACTCATGAAAGAGAGAGAGTACTTGACCATCTAAGAGATGTGAAATTGGCAAATGCAACTCTACACTGGGTTTCTGGTATATTTCCCGCACACTTTTCCACACACCTCTAACTGTGAATTCCTAGTAGCTAGATCTCAACTGATTACCGTTTGGCAGATCACTAATTCTGTGACAAGTGTCAATCATATGAATAAGCCAATTAAAACAGTACCTGTTGCTATTTAATGGCACACCTTTCATCAAAGTTCCATGCCCAGTGACAAAGAGGCAGCATGCCTCAAAGCTCGGGGGCTTTTCTGGTTGATGGAATTCACTTGAGCACTGGCTACCAAACAAATGATATAGATTTTTTGCAGTCTACATGAGCACAAGTCATTTATTCTGTTCTTGTGTTTTGCCATACCCAAGCAGCTTACACCCCACACGAGCCAACAGCAGTGTGGTGTTTCTTTTAAAGGCTCTAACATGCACTGCAGGTTGCTGAATCTCCCACTGCTGCAGCCCAGCTCTGACATCAGCTGCACGGGGCTCTGGGATTTCTGGTTACTGCAAATGTCAGCTTGGGAGTCAGCAATAGTCAGCCTGATACAATCTGAACTGGGCAGACAATATTTTGAGAACTATGATGCCAATAGTAATTGTGCCAAGTTCTGTGCCATAGAACATGTTCCACCTGGACAAACAGGAGGAAACAGAACCCTTTTATTATTGCAAAAGAGTTGAGATGTATTTTTAATTTCAGAGCTTTGCAGTTTTGGGGTTTGAATGAGGAATTAGATCAAACTGCTTTTCAATGAAATGACAAGCTATGCTAATAACATGCATAAACTGTGATTTGTTTCCTTTCTGCAAGCAATGCTTACTACCACATCTGATGGACTTATACCAGGAGTGTAGGCCTATGGAACTGGACACCATACAAAAATTTTTTTTTTGTTATTCTTTAGTAATCATTAAAACCCACTAGACACAAGTGCTTGTTTTTAGGGGCGACCCAGGAAAACTGAGGAGGAAAGTAACTTGCTCAGAGTCACACAGTATGCAAGTGTAGGTTGTGGGAATCAAATTCAGGTCTGATGGATGTATCAAGCTCATTCACAGCTCATTACTCTAATCTTTAGGGTATACTGCCAGCCCACTACTGTTATACTGTTTTAATTGTGAACTTATGTTAACTCTCCTGTCCAGAGAGTAAGGCAATCTAACCATCATGTTTGGTGGCTATATTTCTGGGACAGTAGGACTATGAATTGCACACTTTATAATGAATATGGGCTTTTTGTTTGCTATTTCTGCATTTTTTCAAATATACTTTTGCCATCAGATCAAGTACGTTATGAAGCTTTGTAATTGCCGAAGCTACCTCTTTGAAATCTTAAAGCATGTACACAGTCCCATAGAGTCTTACCTCTTGCCTATCCCCCCTCCCAACCATATCCTCTATCTTTTAAACTGGTCTTTCTTGCCTCATCTCCAAAGCCAGCATAAACCTTTTGTAAACCTGTATATGATTAAAAATGTATAAAAATTTCATTAAGAGACTGACAAGCAGCTTTTGATACTAACTTTAGCTGGAGTTTACTGCACTACTATTTGCTTCATTCTTTCACTTTTTCTTACTAACTTTCTGCAGTATTCGGGTTCCTGATATATTTCCTGTGCACTTTTCCATGCACCTCTGACTGTGCTTTCCAATCAGCTGGTTTTCAGCTGATCGCCATTTGGCAGATCATTAATTCTGTGAGAAGTGTCAATCATATGAAAGAACCAATTAAAACAGTGCCTGTTTCTATTTGAAGGCATGTCACTTATGAAAGTATTAACCATGCTCCCTGATGAAGATGCAGCATGCCACGAAGCACGGGGGCTTCCTGGTTGATGTAATTCACTCGTGCACTGGCTACCAAATAAATGTTGCAATTTTTGCTGTGTGAGCACTGATCATTTGTTCCATTCTCATTTTGCCGAACCCAAGCAGTTCACACCCCTCATGAGTGCACTGCAATGTGGTGTTTCTTATAAAAACTTGCAGTACAGGCTACTGAATCTCCTACTGCTGCAGCTCAGCTCTGACATCAGCTGCAGGGGACTCTGGGATTTCTGCTTACAGCAAATGTCAGCTTGGGAGTCAGCAGAATCAGCCTGATACAATCTGCCATACTGTGGTAAATAATACGTAAGTTTTGTTGTTTTTTTTGCACAAAATGTGCAAATTGAGACCAGCCTCACAGCTGGGTGTGGGGTTCTTAATGTTGATTATTCCCCTTTAACATTCTCTCTCACTCCGCCCATCTCCTTTGTGCTTACAGTAACCTTCCTGAGTTAACTTCCCTCACTTATGGCTCTTGCCAACTGTTTATGGATTATGAAGTGCTTCAGGCCTCAGGATATATGAAAGGCTCTATGTAACACCAAATTCCTTCCTTCCTTCCTTTTTCTTGCTAATCAGTCATCCACTCCCTTGCCTGACATTTGTATAAATTACCTGCTCTGTTACATTTTTTTTACTTTGACTTGAGTGCTATGAGACTGAAATATCCTTGGAAACCATGACTATTATAAATACATCTGCTGCTTTCTGACATGCCGTTGCTGTACTTGGCTTCTGTTCTAAGACAGCAACATTCCGAAATCTCATTTACAAATAAGTATTGTACAAACACCATACGACACTGGGGAAAAATAAAAATAAACTGGTGCTAGTGAACACAGAGGGCAACAAGTGACAAGTGGTCCCAGCAGTTTTAAACTTTTCTCATACCCATATGTTGAAAATAGTCATTATCTTAAAATCAAGTAAAAATATATTTGATAACATCATGATGAGGCATGCATGAGAAATCTCAGATGTTGCCCACAATGGCTAAGGAAAAAGGTCAATAAGCACATAAAATTCCCTGCTGAAATGTTCAAGCCATGGGTTCATGAATTTTGAGTTTTAGAATAAAACATCACCTGTCCTCATTGTCCACGAACAGACTTTCACTTTGGAGTAGTTAGATTTTTGGCACACAGCCATTTCTGTACAACAACCATACTCTTTTATGTACTTGCAGAGCTTCTCAGCAGTTTCTTTGAAAAGCAAATCTTAAAGGTGAGCAACAATGCTTTTCTAATGAGGCACACAGCTGAACATGCCTTAAAAAAGCAGGGTTTGAGACTGAATGTAAACAGAGTATAATATTCTGCTGCTCCCGAACTTCAAAAGTAGCTGTAATAGATTATCAGTGGTCATGGAAGAAAAGGATGGACCCCAGTGACTCCTGGTCGAGTAGAAGCAATGGCTCTTGGGTAATTCTACCAAAACAGTGAAGTACTGTAGATGCCACCACTGCTGTGATTGAAACATCAGTGGATTATGCATTGAACTATTGTTTTATTTGTGCCAAGGTGACTGTATCCCTCCCAGTAAAACACAGAGTTCTTTATGCTCAGAAGTTCCAGGTGAGTCACCCTTCACTGAAAGTATAAACAACCTAACCAGGCAGGTAAACTGAAAGTTACATGCATAGCACAATAGGAATTTGAAGCCCTGTGCTTAACAAGAAAGATATTAGAAGATTGTTTTGTCTTTAGTGCTCTTATTGATTGATTGATTGATTGACTGATTGATGAATTCATTAATTCATTCATTCATTCATTGACTGATTAATTGATTGCTTGACTGATTGATTGCATGATTGCTTTGCAGTTTCCATCTGACTGATGGTGTGATTGCCCCATGAGAGACAGCATGTCACTTTCATGATGGGGTCATGTGGTGCAGCAGAGTACAAAATGTACTTAGTTTATAGTGCAGTACAATATAATACACAAAATTATACACACAAATGTAAGGTACACAGTAAGAGATAGTTCAAAGGAATAGGAGAAGATAATTACTAATACACCTGATAAGAGGATGAAAGGCCTATTCACTAAGGGTTGCCCTGTTGTACTATGCAGCATGCGACTATTCCATACAAATCAGTGGACCTGGACTGTCTCACCAACTACAGACTGTCTCAAACCTCCCATTGTTAGGGAAGGTTTTAGAAAAAGTGGTGGCCCTTCAGTTCGAGACTCGTCTCGCTTCCTCTGCCACTTTTCAGCACTGGATTTAGGCCTGGGCATAGCACAGAGACCACCCTGGTGAAGGTGCTTAATATCTCCTAATATGGAGAGATAGGGGAGAGTGTACCATCCTTGGTCTCCTGGATCTCTCTGTGGCTTTTGACACCGTGGACCATAAGGTGCTATTGGATCATCTGTGGAACTGGAGTAGATTAACTGGCACTGTCATAAGCTGGTATAGATCCTACCTCATGGGCAGAGTGCAGAGGGTGATGATGGGGTTGTCCTCATCTAACCCAAAGCTGCAACTCTATGGAGTTCTGCAGGGTTTTGTCCTGTCACCTCTGTTGTTCATGGTGTATATGCTGCCCTTGGGAGATGTTATTAGGTGGTATGGACTGGGTTTTTATTGCTGCGCTGATACCCAGCTGTACCTGTCCTGTGCACCTGAAAACCAGATGGCGGGCTCTGTGTTTAACACCTGCTTGGCCAAGATCCAGAACTGGATGACTCACAACTGGTTACAACTCAACCTAGGTAAGACGGAAGTACTGGTGGTGGATCCTGGTCATCAATGGGATGAAGGAGGGTTGAGAAATTACCCTGGTTTGAGGTTAGGGGGTGTCCCTTTGATCACCTCCAATCAGGTTAGGGATCTGGGCATGTTCCTTGATAACAGATTCACACTTGATCCTCAGGTGTCAGCCATCAGCCAATGGGGTTTTTACCATGTGAGGAACATTGCCCAGATCCAAGCCCTGATACCGAGCGAGGATCTTGTCACCCTAGTACATGCCTTCATCATGTTTAGGTTAGATTACTGCAATGCTCTTTACCTAGGGCTATCTGGAGGCAATATCTGCCATCTGCAGCTGGTGAAGAATGCAACAGCCAGGCTGTTGACTGGTGCAGTAAGATCTGATCATATCACACCTGTCCCTGCGGACTGCATTGGCTGCCAACAAAGTGGAGGATTTCCTTCAAGGTCGGGTAACTGACCTATAAAACCTTACACAGCTGGGGACTAGACTACCTGCAAGACCTCCTCTTCCCTCATTACCTGATCCGCTCTCTTCATTCTGCCAAGGGTTGCCTCCTAGTGGTTTCTAGGGCTAGGCTGCGGCATTCAGGAGATCTGGCCTTTTCAGTGTCCGTGCCAGCCCTATGGAACTTACTGCCATGTTTTTTGAGGGAGGCACCCTTGGCGGAGCCCTTTAAAAATAGCTTAAAAACATTTTTGTTTGGTCAGGCCCACGAAATGCATAATTATTAAAATATTTGCATGTTTTGAATGACTTGCCATAATAGATAGATATGCTATGTATAATTAGTTTTTAGAGCTTATCTTGATTTTATCTAAATTGTTTATCTATCTGCAAGGTGATTACTTCTGTTTTTATTGTATTTTAATTCGTGTTTTGTGAATTGTTCAGCACTCTGAGCCTCCGGGAAGGAGCACTATAAACACAATATCTGTCTATTTGTCAGTCTTTTTGTCTGTCTGTCTGGGAGACATTCTGGAGGCTGCAATGCTGCCCTGTTTCCAGGCACTTCTCTGGCCTGAGGTAGGAAGTTGCCTGTCTCCAGGCTGACCTGGCTAGGATTCGTGAAACCTCTTCCCCTACCCAGGGGCCACCAAGGCCACCACCGTTACCTCAGAGGTTGCCAAGAAAGAGGTGCGGTTGGACCAAGGTGGGCTCAGGGAGGGATACGGTGGTGGAACAGATGTGCATCCCTCCAGTTGTAGCTCTCCACAATTCATATGCTGTTCTGGCAAAGAGTGGTTCCTCCATAGAGGCACCTGCAGTGGAGACCAAGGAGGATGCTGGGAACCTCCACAAAGGAGACCAACAGGAGGGTGGCACGAAACCCCACAGTGGAAGGAAACAACTCCTGGTGGGGGACTCAATCATTGGGGGGGGTAGAAGTGAGGGAGGAAGGGGATAGGGAGGTAAGGTGCCTGCCTGGTGCCACAGCTCAGAGGGACAGGAAGCGAATCCTCAGGATCACAGGAGCAGCTGCACAAGGGAGGGAGCTGGATGTCATTGTCCACCTAGGGACAAATGACCTGGCTGTGAATGGGATCAGAGCAGTGCAAGAGGAGTTTGTGGAGTTGGGGAGGGGCCTTAGACAAGTAGCATGTATGGTAACCTTCTTAGAGGTGCTGCTTGTCTATGGCAAGGATGATGCTAGGGTTTCCGCACCATGGGATTCAATGAATGGTTGAATAACTGGTGTGAAGCTCAGGGTTTTGGCTTCATTGGGGACTGGAGAGCCACCTGGAGGGATGCAGGCTTATACTGGTGCGATGGTCTGCATCTGTCGGAGGGGAACCAGGATCCTAGGTGACAGGTTTAAATGCTTTAATGGCAAGCATTTAAACTAGCCAAGGGGGGAGGTAGTGAAAAGGAGCAGGGAAATCCCAGCCTCCCCCACAAAACACAGTAGTTAGAGAGGTAAACACCAAGGTAGAGAAGTCAGTAGGGAGCAGGATGGGGTAAATGCAGAAAAAGGCAGTAAGGACAGGAAAGGGGCTAAAAGGGTTAAGGCCATAAAAAATAAATGGAAGGTGATGAGTACCAATGCCCGCAGTCTGTGCAACAAGCTTCCTGAACTAGTGGCCTTGATGGAAGAGGGATGCCTGGATATTGTGGCAGTCACTGAAACATGCTACACAGAGAACCATGACTGGGATGTCAACACACCAGGATACATAGTCTACAGGAGGAACAGGGTGGGTAAAAGAGGAGGAGGAGTAGCTCTCTATATAAGGGAAGGGATTGAAGCAACAGAACTAAAGAGCAAACAGGAGGTTGATGAGTCATTATGGTTCACCCTGGAGACAGGAAATGGCACCAGAGTCCGCATGGGGGTTGTGTACAGACCCCCATCTCAGGGGGAGGAAATGGACAAGGAAATGATAAAAGCCATCCCTAAAATGGCAGAAAAAGGGGAGATATTGTTGATGGGGGACCTGAATATGCCAGACGTTAATTGGAGCACTTTTGCTGCAGGCACATCCAAGAGCAGGGTCATTCTTCATGCGCTACAGGGGGCATGCCTCAGACTGCTAGTGTTGGAACCCACTTGGGAGGGAGCAATCTTAGACCTGGTACTCTCAAATGGGGAAGGAGAAAGGATCACAGATTTAGAAGTGGGTAGCCATATGGGAACAAGTGACCACCATACAGTGTGGTTCACAATAAACACAGCCATAGAGTCAAGCCATACAAAAACTAGAGTATTGGACTTTAGGAAGGCTGACTTTGGGAAAATGAGAGAGCGCCTCAGAAAAGCACTAGCAAATGGGCAAGAAGGCGGGGTGGAGGAACAATGGGGAATAATCAAAATAGCCAAGGCAAAGGCAACAAGCCTTTGTGTGAAGCAAATCAACAAAACAAAATGAAGGAAAAAACCACTATGGTTCTCAAAAGAGGTGGCAGGGACAGTTAAGGAGAAAATGATAGCATTCAGGAAATATAAGGAAACACAGATGGAGCAGGACAAAGAACTTTATCAGTTAAAGCAGAAGGAGGCAGGGAAGGCAGTCAGAATAGCAAAGGCACAAACTGAGGAAAATATAGCCAACTCTGTTAAGAAGGTGGAGAAAACCTCTTATAGGTACCTTAGGAAGTGAAGAAAGACCAGGAGAGGGATACAGAGACTTAATAAAGGGGAGGGAATGTGGGCAGAGGGTGACAGTGAAAAAGCAGGGATACTGAATGAATATTTCTGCTCAGTATTCACAACAGAAGAGGAAGGGGATGTACCTAAACCAAACAAGAGAGAAACTCTGAATAGGGGGGTCAATACTAGTCCATTCACAGAAGAAAGGGTTTTGAAAGAACTCTTGAAACTGAGGGTGGACAAAGCAATGGGGCCTGATGGGATTCACCCAAGAATTCTAAAAGAACTAAGGGTAGAACTAGTAACACCACTGACTACTCTCCTTAACAAATCATGGGAGGATGGGGTAGTACTTGAGGACTGGAGGAGGGCAAATGTGATTCCACTTCACAAAAGTGGGAGCAGGGCAGAGGCAGAAAACTATAGACCAGTTAGTTTAACTTCAGTGGTAGGGAAAATTATGTAATCACTTCTGAAGGAAAGAATTGTTGAGTACCTAGGGGCCAGTGGGGCATAGGACCCAAGGCAGCATGGTTTCACAGCAGGAAGGTCATGTCAGATGAACCTAATAGATTTCTTTGACTGGGTGGCCAAAGTAGTAGACCAGGGAGGGGCTGTGGATATGGCCTACCTACATTTTAGCAAGGTATTTGACACAGTCTCACACAAAAGATTAATATACAAGTTAGCCAGCCTTGGAGTGGGTCCCAAGGTGGTAGCCTGTATAAAAAACTGGCTGGACAACAGGATGCAAAGGGTAATAGTAAATGCAGTCCACAGTGAAGAAAGGAGAGTAACTAGTGGGGTACTGCAGTGTTCGAGTACTGGGACCGGTCCTCTTTAATGTCTTTATAAGTGACATTGGAGAGCACCTGGAAGGAAAGGTATGTCTCTTTGCAGATGACACAAAGATCTGCAACAGGGTTGATACACAAAGTGGGGTGGAAAAGATGAACAGGGGCTTGCCAAGTTTGGAGGAATGGTTAAATATGTCAAAGCTCAGATTCAATTCAAAGAAGTGCAAGGTAATGCATCTGGCAAACAAAAACCCAGGGGAAGAGTACACAATGGGGGGTGAGTTAATAACAACAACAAAAATCGAAAGAGACCTTGGAGTAATTGTATCAGATGACCTAAAGGTGGGCAAGCAATGTGAGAAAGCAGTAAGGAGGGCTGGGGTTGATACTGGGATGCACAGGAAAGGCATCAACAGTAGAAAACAGGAAGTTGTTATCCCTCTGTACAGACAGTTAGTGAGACCCCATCTGGGGTACTGCATGCAATTCTGGAGACCCCATCTCCACAAAGACATAGACAGAGTGGAGGCTGTTCAGAGGAGGGCAACCAAAATGGTGCAGGGTCTGCACCAGAAGACATATGAGGAGAGACTAAAGCAGCTTAATATGTATACTTTTGAGGAAAGGAGGGAGAGTGGGGACATGATAGAAACTTTCAAATATCTCAAGGGAATTAACAAAGTACAAGAGAGTAGCATCTTTCAGAAGAAGAGATGTGCAAGAACAAGGGGGCACAATTTGAAGATAGAGGGGGGACGGCTCAGAGGTAATGTTAGAAAGTATTTTTACACAGAGTGCATTGTAGATGCAAGGAACAGCCTTCCTGAGGAGGTTGTGGAGTCAGGAACAGTGGGAGAATTCAAGAATGCATGGGACAGACATAAGGCAATTCTAGTGGGGGTTAGAAGGAAGTAAACTGTTGATTAACTAAAATCTGCAGCTTATCCATCAGGTAGGGAAATGGGCAGACTAGGTGGGCCAAGTGGTCCTTATCTGCCATCAAATTCTATGTTTCTATGTCTGTCTGTCTATCTATCCATCTAGCCATCTATCCATCTAGCCATCTAGCCATCTATCCATCTATCTATCTATCTATCTATCTATCTATCTATCTATCTACTGGAGGTGGGGATAAGTAGATGGAAGGGCATCTGCATGGATCTTTGGGTTGCTTACAGATCAGCTTTGCAAAGTAGAAAAACTAGGGGGTTTTGTCAAGTGGAGGGGGAGGCTGGAAGGGTATTCCATTCTGCGGGCCTGAGAAGAGAAAGGCTCATTGAGGTCTACATGGAATTTGGATACTACTTTAGTTGGCTACCTCAGTCAATCTTAGAGAATAGGCAATAGAGACATAGGTGGGATGTAACATACTGTATGTTGTAGCTAGGGGTCACATTTATGGCAATTGTATATCAGTGGTACAGTGGTTCCTTCAGGCAACTGGGCTGAACAAGTCAGATTAGCTGTACAATAGGCAGTGGCATGTCATTAAATTTCTCCCAAGGGCAAACTTGCAGATTATCTTAACAGGTCATCCAGTCTAACTGTTGGGTGTGGCTTTAGGTGCTGATCAGTACATCACACCTCCATAGACTAGCAGAGGGAGTAGGCATTGACACCTTATCTGAATTGTTGTGAGAGAATTGAGGCAATTCCTGACCCCATACTGAGCTCATACCATGGGATCTCCCCCTCCCCAGAAGCAATAATGTGACATTCCAATTTCTGGTAATCCCACATATCAGCTAAGTATTTGAAGGATGATTATGGCTTATGATTATGTTTACCCTTGTTGTGGCTGGTGAGGGATTCAGGTAGCCACACATGTCCTAATATTCATTAATGACTGGTTTTGATCTGGTGTACATTCCTTATATGCTAATTTCAGATGAAAAATTGTCTATCCCTGCCCTTTTAAAACTTGACTTTACTCATAACAAGACACAATACATAAGGACTTTAATGACTTTGTTTTATTATCCCACATTGTAGTATTAGGTCCGTGCCTCTAAGCAAGACACATAGGAAAGTTAGCATGGTCTAGAGGGTAGAGCACAGAACTGTCAAACAGGAGATGATACATTCAAGTTCTGCCAGAGCCACTGACTCACTGTGGGTTCCATGTCACAACAGCGATCGCCAACGGCGATCGGTGTTAGGCCAAGTGTACATCGCTGCAAATAAAAACAGCAATGTACCCTCGCAGCGAAGACAACTACGCCGATGCACATCTCTATGTATGTGGTGGACTTCGCCCCTCGCATCCCTCCAAATACAGATTCTCAGCTCCGGGGGGGTGCATGTTGGGGAAGGGGTGAAAGTTATAAAAAACATAAAATTCCCATAGACTGCAAAATTATTCATGCTCCCCAGACCTGAATCCTGTACCCTACCAACCATAGCCAGCCACCCTCACCACCACACCATACGGCCAGCTCGTCAGCCTTCTGCTGCACTGCCTCCCACATACCTTCCCTCCCCTTCCATACCCTGAGGTTGTTCCAGTCACCTTCCTTTCACCCATTGCTTCCTTTTCAGGGTAGCTCAAAACACAGGCACTGAGATTGAGTTGTTCATATTTGAGTCACTCAATCTCAGTTGCACATATGACTGTATATCCTCACGGTGAGCTTGAGTAAATCACTTGGTCTCCCAGTCCTTTACAGTTCTGCTCACTGAAAAGGAGACATCAGAGTACAGCTGTCCTTTGTAAAGTAATAATCAGACCTTAAATTACTGTATATGGCACTCTTCAAGTGCCTCACAACAAGAGAGAAAAGCAGGTGAAATATAAATGCAGCACCATATTTATTCACAACACAAAAAAGTATGAAAAAATATTTACCACTCATAGACGCAGAAGCTGAAGGCTGCTGTGTTTACTGATGTGCTTATGGAGTACAATACATTTATTGCAAAATCTATATCCTCTGCTACAATGTGAGTTATCCCTATTATAATACAAGTGTGGAAGGAATGAAAGAAGAGAACCTTAATATATAATAAGTTGAATATACTGTAGTGTACATATATGTGTGCTTTCTGTAGGAGACCTACATACAGTAGCAACCTATACATTTTAACATGATTATTTACCCTTAGATGGGATACTAGATCCATCATGCCCATCACATCTTCTTCATGAGTAGGAATGAAAAAAAAAGTATTTTGCACAAATATCTACTAATTCACAAATATCTACTAATTCATAAGGGTGTCCTGCCTACTCCACCACGCATAAACCAATACAGAGGCTAGGAACATTGAGGCAGTCAATTGTGTGCAAGTGCAATGCATGGCAACCAAAATGATGAGGGTATAGAAAACAAAAGTCATGAGGGACATTTGGTGGTCCATGACATGCTCACATTGGACAAAGGGAGGCTGAAAGGGGACATGCTCTCTGTTGTCTGCATATTCAAATTATCAACAAGACTGAACAGACAGATTTTTAATCCGATGTCCTCCAGTAGAACATAGAAAGGACACAGATGAACTCCAGGGTACAAGATAATGTGTCATTTCGAATTAGCCCAGTAATGAAGAACAGAGGGGAGAGAAATGCTGACAGTGCAGAAATGAAGATAGTAAAAGGTAATTTAAAAATTATTTTTTAACTGAAACTCCTTATCAAAGGTTTATCCATTGGGTGGTGGGGTTCTTTTTTTTGGCAGTGTTTCTTTTTAAGAATGGACCTGAATTTTCAAAGCTAATGAAGCAGGCATTTCTTCACCTGTCCCACTGCATTCTTTTTGGATGTATTTGACTTCCAAAAAGAAAATACCAAAATAAAGTGGAAGGAAGCCACTGACTTCAAATAGGAAAAACTTTTAGATGACGTCCAGGTCTGCAAACATGAAAGTAATTATTTTTTAAAGGAAAACATTCCCAAGCAAAGAACATTTCCCCAGATAAACCCCAGTTAGAGTTTAGTTAAAAATATTCGTTAATTACCTTTTTACCATTATTATTTCACCTTGTAAAAACTCCCAAATTTAAACAATGTCCACGCTGCACAGTTGCTTTTTGAGTGTGAGCATGGCACGATATGGCTCACTTGTGTGTGTTCAGTGCAAGTGAGCCACATTGAGCTGCACTCACAGTCGAAGTGGTGGCAAGGTGCCATGCAGTGCGGACATTGTTTACATACAGATTTTGTACAAGCAGAAATGGAGATGGGAAAAGGTAATTAAAAAATTATTTTTTAACTGAAATCCCTAATCAGAGGTTTACCTGTTGGGTGGCGGGGTTCTTCTGTTTGGGAGCATTTTGCTTTAAGAATGGACCAGAATTTTCAAAGCTAATGAAGCAGGAGTTGCGTCACCTGTTCCACTGTAGCTCATTGCAAATGCACCAATGATGCAGATGATTTTGACGCATTTTTTTCACTTTACAATACAAAAGTTTTTAAAATTGATTTCTGAATATATTACTTATCCACTTACTTCTATTTATAATTTGTCTTTGCTTACTGGATGTTTCCTTGATGTATGGAAACAGACAGTAATCAAATCCATTTATAAATCTGGTGATAGAATGGACATGGACAATTATTGTCCTATTTCTCTTTTGCCACCTTTGGGTAGAATTTTTGAAAGACTTGTGAATGAGCAGTTTACTGCCTATTTACAAGATAATGGTCTTAGGACTCCTGATCAGCATGGGTTTCGTAAGTATCATGGGATGGGGACAGCCTTGGCCAGGTTCACGAACCACACCAGTGTAGCTATGGATGAGGGTCTGCTCACTGGTGCTGTGTTCGTGGACCTGTCCAAGGTCTTTGATCTTGTAAATCATCCTTTGCTGATTAGGTCGCTCTGAAGTTATGGTATGACAGAGATTGCTGTTGATTGGTTTCATAGTTATTTGTCTGATCGTCCACTTAAAGTAGGACTAAATGGAGCTTTTTCAACTAGTAAAATTTTGTCACAGGGGGTGCCTCAGGGGTCCGTTTTGGGCCCTTTGTTGTTTATGGTATTTGTAGATGTTGTTCCATCTTTATTGAATGGTACACATTGCCTGATTTATGCAGATGATATTATTTTGTATAAGAGTTCAATTTCTGTTGAAATCATAAATAAGTCCTTAAATAAGGACTTTGCTATTCTATGTGGGTGGTTAAAAGGGAATTGTTTAGCATTAAATAATTTGAAAACAAAATGTATGCTGTTTGGATCTAGAATTAGATTAAATAGATCTCAGAATTTGTCCATTTCTGATTTGTTAGGTAATGGGATGGAGCAGGTAAAACAATTTAAATATCTTGGAGTTTTGTTAGACCAACACTTAAAATTTTCTGATCATGTAAAATTAATTTCTCGTCAGATAAATCAGAGACTTGGTGTATTATTCAAGTTTCAATCCCTGTTGACTTTACTAGCAAGACGTGCAATAGCAGAGGGTGTCTTAGTACCACAGTTGAATTATAATGCATTTATTTTTACTAACTTGTCAAATAGAGAGTTATCTCTCCTTACTAATGTGTTTCATGGTATTTGTAGATTTACTTTTAAGTTATCTTATTCTACTCATCACTGTGAACTGTATAGACTATCTGCTTGGCTTCCTCCCAGGATGGGTTGTCTATACAGTCTATGTTTATTAACAGATAAAGTTCTTCGTCAAGGTACAGATTCTCCATTATATTCACTTTTACACATTAAAATAAATTCACGGGAACTTCGCTCTGATCAACAAATTAAGTTAAAGGTCCCAAAAACTAAGACTAAAATGGGGAATGGTTCGTTTACTTACTCTGCTGCTAAAAATTGGAATGAGCTTCCTATTGTTTTATATGATAATGTATGTCATCATACTTTTAAAATTAGGTTAAGAAATTATTTTCTTGCTAAATTGCATTGTTGCTGTTTTCAGTAATTATTTTATATATATTTATTTGTAATTTGGTAATGTATGTTTAATGTTGTATTGTATTGTGATGTGAGTTTTGTTAATTGTAAACATCTTGGCTGTATATGTATGGTCCCCAGGTCGTACATGAAAATGGGCCTTTGGCTCATTGTACTTAGCCAGTAAACAAATGTTTAAAATAAAAAATAAAAATAAATAAATAAAAGTGATGCATGCATCATTATTTTAACCTGTGGCACTTGTGACATGAAGTTAGACCATGGATTGGATTGTCAAAGGGTGGAGCAGGACTTGCATCAAGCCATGCACCAAAACACTCTGATTCTACCAGTGCACCAAATATTTTTGCTGCAACTACATCTGACTTTCATAATGTGGATGCAGTTGCGACGCTTACCCAATTTATGGCAGCTTGTGCCAAATCTTGGGAGCAAGCAACATAAAAAGGACTCCTGTGATTAACACAAGTTAGAATACAAAAAGATGGTCTAACTTGTAGCAATTGCTGCATGGGATAGAAAATCCCATTAGATTGCTGCATGCTGTATCTGTGGCACATCAGGGGCTTCTGGCAATCTAGCCCTTTTGAAAATCCAGCCCCATGTGTTTTATGGTCTAATGGTCATTTCACAAAGGGCCACAAATGTGGCAAAATTATGCCACAATACTTTCAAAATCAAGGACCAGGTATTCATGTTATGTTTCAAAAATTGACCTCCCTTAGACTACAGACTTCCAAAATTTGAAAAAAGCATTTTCACTTCCAAAAATGTGGACTCATGGAAGATTTTGACTTCCACCAAAAATAAATCACCTGAGCCCCTGATAACCTAGTCTTCTATCATGCCTTAATACTCAGACTTAATCATACAAACATAGAAACATAGATGTTATCCGCAGAAAAGGACCACAACTCCATCCAATCTGTCCTAACCCTACCTACCCTGTGTTGTGGCAAGGGCCCCTATGTGGCTCCAAGCTTCCCAACCCTCTCTGGGTGATTCTCCTTTTTAGTGATACACATGTGCCTGTCCCAGGCACGCCTGAATCTAATCACTACTTCTACCCCAAATACCTCCCTGGGAAACATGTTTCATCTATCCACCATCCTTTCTGTAAAGAAAAGTCTTATTTATTATTTATTTATCTGAAAATTAGTAACTGTGGAAAGTACACTGAGCCAAGGCTTATTTCCAGGTGCGACCCAGGGGAAGAGGGAGAAGGGTTACAATGTACAGGCATGCAGAGCAAGGAGACTACAGCATCCATATAGGGGTACAAAGTGAAGTGCATACAGAGTGCAAATATACCAAAGAGACAATCGTATGAACATCAAGGTGATAAAACAAGCAGCATAAAGGTACAATGGAATGTGTCTACAGTGCCAGGAGGTACAGGTGATAAAATTTCACCAATGGTGATTAAAGTTGAGATCAGGCAGAGACAAAACAGGTAATATAAAGCAGTAACAGTGGTTTAATAGAAACTGCAAGTGTTGAGATTCACTTGCCACTATACATGTGGCAAAAAATAAAGCAAAATTACTAGCAGGGTGGCAAAGTCAGGTTGGAACCCACTCAGGAGGGAGCAGTCTTAGACCTGGTACTATCAAATGGGGATGGAGAGAGAATCTTGGATTTAGAAGTGGGTAGCCATCTGGGAACAAGCGACCACCAAACAGAGTGGTTCACAATAAACACAGCCAAGGCACACAAAGGTGAGGGCATTGGACTTTAGTAGGGCTGACTTTGGCAAAATGGGGGAGTGCTTCAGAAAAGCACTAGCAAATGGGCAAGAAGGTGGGGTGTAGAAACAATGGGGAAATATCAATGCTGCCATCACAGAGGGAACAGGCCTTTGTGTGAAGTGAATAAAACAAAACAAATGAAAAAAACACTATGGTTTCCAAAAGAAGTGGCAGGGAAGGTTAGGGAGAAAAATATAGTACTCAAGAAGTATAAGGAAACACAGAAAGAGCAGAACAGAGAACTGTACCAGTTAAAGCAGAAGGAAGCAGGAAGGTAGTCAGAATAGCAAAGGCCCAAACCGAGGAAAAGATAGCCAACTCAGTTAAGAAGGGGGATAAAACCTTTTATAAGTACATTAGGGAGCAAAGAAAGACCAGGGAAGGGATAGTAAGGCTTAATAAAGGGGAAGGTGGATGGGCAGAGGGTGACAGTGACAAAGCAGAGATATGGAATGAATACTTCTGCTCAGTAGTCACAAAAGAAGAGGAGGGGAGGTACTTAAACCAAATAATAGAAGCACACTGGATAGGGGGTCGATACCAGTCCATTCACAGAAGAAAGGGTCCCGAAAGAACTCCTTAAACTGAAGGTGGACAAAGCAATGGGGCCTAATGGGATTCACCCCAGAATTCTAAAAGAACTAAGGGGAGAACTAGTGACACCACTGACTACCCTTTTTAACAAATCATGGGAGCAGGGTGTGGTACCTGAGGACTGGAGGAGAGCAGATATGATTCCCCTTCACAAAAGTGGTAGCAAGGCAGAGGCAGAAAACTACAGACCTGTTAGTCTGACCTCAGTGGTAGGGAAAATGATGGAAACAATTCTGAAAGAAAGAACTGTTGAGTACCTAGAGGCCAGCTGGGCGCAGAACCCAAGACAGCATGGATTCATGACAGGAAGGTCATGTCAGACGAATCTAATAGATTTCTTTGACTGGGTGACCAAATTAGTAGACCAGGAAGGGGATGTGGATGTGGCCTACCTAGACTTTGGCAAGGCATTTGACACAGTCCCACACAAACAATTAATAAACAAGTTAGCAAGCCAGGGAGTGGGTCCCAGGGTGGTAATCTGGGTAAAACATTGGCTGGACAACAGGACTCAGAGGGTAATAGTAAACAGAGTCCACTCCGAAGAAAGGGGGGTTACTAGTGGGGTACCACAGGGTTCAGTACTAGGACCAGTTCTCTTTAATATTTTTATACTGTAGGTGACATTGCAGAAGGACTGGAAGGAAAAGTATGCCTCTTTGCAGACGACACAAAGATCTGCAACAGGGTTGATACACAAGGGGGGGTGGAAAGGATGAGAAAAGACTTGGCAAGGTTGGAGGAATGGTCAAAAGTATGGCAGCTTAGATTCAATGCAAAGAAGTGTAAAGTAATGCACCTGGGAAACAAACACTCAAGAGAAGAGAAGAGTACACAATGGGGGGTGGGGGTATTAACAACAACAAAAATTGAAAGGGATCAGCTGGCCTGCCAGTGCTGCGGTAGGGTTACCGCTTGAGGTGCCAGTGACTTGGGTTCAGGAATGGACTCGGGTGGCTAGAGGGTTTGCCAGGGGAAGGAGGACTGAGCACCCAGAGGCTGCTCTCCTCCTCCGGGATGGATGGATGGGTTGCTTGTTCCACCACTCTACTGCCACATGGGTGACCACAGGTTGAGGTGCAGCAGGACAGCAAGTAGAAGGGAGGGGGGATGTCGTCCGGGAGCCAGAGCGTTTGCACGTCCTGATGTGCGTCACCCCATGGCTTCCAAAACATGTCGATGTCCCGTGGGTGAACCAGAAAGCAGGAAAAACCTCAAGAGTACTCCCTGTAGATGGAGCTGCAGGCCTGATCCCAACACCCCTGCTGGCACCAGTGACAGCATCCCAACGATATACAGACACATTGAGGTGGAGGAAGGGGGCCCCGCCCCATACCTGCCTGGGGGGTATAACCAAGGTTCCATGGGGGGATGGACTGAACCAGCGACCAGACAGATGAGCAGGGATGCACAAGGCCATGGGAGTCTCCCAATGGCAAGGAAGCACCATGGCAAGCAGGGGGCATAAAGAGAGAACAATAAAAAAAAAAAAGGAAAGGAACCTGGGGTAGTCATATCAGATGACCTAAAGGTAGGCAAGCAATGTGAGAAGGCAGTAAAGAAGGCTGAGTGGATACTGGGATGCATAAGGAGAGGCATCACCAGTAGAAAACAGCAAGTTGTTATCCCTCTGTACAGACAGTTGGTGAGACCCCATCTGGAGTGCTGCATGCAGTTCTGGAGATCCCATCTCTGCAAGGACATAGATAGGATGGAGGCAGTCCAGAGGAGGGCAAATAAAATGGTGCAGGATCTGCAGCAGAAGCCATTTAAAGACAGACTAAAAGAGTTTAATATGTATACCCTCGAGGAAAAGAGGGAGAGGGGGGACATGATAGAAACTTTCAAGTACCTCAAGGAATCAACAAAGTCAAGAGGTGGCATCTTTCAGAAAAAGAGTGTGCAAGAACAAGGGCATAATTAAGATGGAGGGAACTCAGGGAGACAGCGTGAGGAAGTAATTTTTCATGGAGAGGGTGGTGGATATATGGCACGGCCTTCCTGAGGAGGTTGTGGGGTCAAAAACAGTGGGGGAATTTAAGAATGCATGGGACAGACATAAGGCAATTCTAGTGGGAGGTAGGAGGAAGTAGGCTGTTGGTAAAACTAGGATCTGCAGCTTATCCAGTAGGTAGAGCAATGGGCAGACTGGGTGGGCCAAGTGGCCCTTATCTGCCATCAAAGTCTATGTTTCTATGTTGAGCAAACCAAGCAGACAGAGTGGAAAGGGGAAATCAGGGTCACGGGGGATAGGCAAGAGCAAGATAGGGCAGACATCACTACAGAGCATAACCAGTCAGGCGAGGTAAGAAGAGGGGGCAGTGCTGTAGACCACATTCTCGTAGTCGAACACCAGGAGCACCATTCAGCTCTCCTAACGTCCAGCTCCTGGCAGATGGGGGGGGGAGGAGAGAAGCAGTCATTGCTTCAATACAAGGTACCATATTTAGGGAGGAGTTCTGATTAGATGATGTTAACGTGGGCAGAGAAGTTCAGCCTGCAGTCCAGCCACACACTGAGGTACTTAAAAGTGGAAACTGCTTAGAGGTGCGAGCCATTTAGGCTGGTGAAAATGGGAGAAGGGGGGAGCGTCACCTGTTTCTGGCTGGTACCAAAGGTCACAGTCACTTTTTTTAGTGTTGACCCTGAGTTGGTTGGCTTGAAACCAGCACAGGACATTGTGGAAGTCTCTCTGGAGTGAAGCTTCCTAGGCTGAAGCTAAGGGACCAGAGGCGTACATGACTATGTCATCTGCCTACATATGGATATGCGAGTTCACATGGATAGGAGATTATTTCAGAAGATTGAAAATAGGATGGGTCCCAGGATGGAGCCCTAGGGGAAGCCAGAATTAATGGGGAGGGGCAAACAGTGTGCCAGCAACCTGTACCAACTGCAGATGGTCAGAGAGATAGGACTGAAGCCAGTCAGCAGTGGAAGCTGAGAGGTCAGCTGAGCTCAACTTACCCAGGATGACAGGTGGGCCACCAAATCAAGGACATTGGCCAAATCAATGAAGATGGCAGCTGTGATATGCCACTGATCCATCCCAGTGAGGATGGAGTCAGTAACCCACAGCAGGGAGGAGATGGTGAAATGGCATTGTGAAAGCCTGACTGAAAAGAAGAGAGGACACTGGAGGAGTATAGCAAGTCAACAAGCATAGAGTAAACTTTCATTTGCAGCTTGGCAAGGGTGGGGAGAAGGGAGATGGGACAAAAGTTCCAGGGGGAGATGGGGTCACCCCCTTTGTGGAGAGGAGAACCTTTGCAAACTTCAAGGACTAAGAGACAGCAAAGACAGAAAAGGAGAGGTGAAAAGGTGGCTGAGGGGAAGGCAATGGCAGGTGCAGAGAGAGATGAGGTGATTTAGGGTCCAGTCCATCATGGCTAGAGCTGGACAGGTTTAGGGAGGAAAGAGTGTGCAAGGTCTCCTGAGGAGTTATAGAGGAAAAGCAAACCTCCTGTGATGGGTGGTGCAGAGGAGGAGAGGGTTGAAGGTGGTATGGACAGTTAGAAGGAGGCGAGGAAGACAAGAGTAAAGGAGGTAAATATCTGTTAAAGTGAGCAGCAACAAAGGAGGGATTGGAGACAGGTGAACCATTTACGAATAGGACAGGGGAGGCAGACTGATTGGGGGTCAAACAGAGAGTGAATAATCTTCCAGAACTTTGCAGGGGCGTTTATATTATTCTAGAGGTTGTTTTTTTTACTCACCTCCTGCTTGAAACTTCTCACAAACTACACTGTGTTCCCTCTTGTATCCACATTTGTGCTCAACCTAAAAGGCAGCCCACAATCCACTATTTATCACCCAAAGTATGCAAAAATCTCAATAATGTCCCCCTGACTTTCCTGTTCTATAAAGAGCACATTTTGGGCTCTTCAGCCTTTCCTCATAGGGGCTTCACTGCTGCCCCTGTTTAATCTTGGTTACCCTCCTCTTCACCCTGTCAATGTCCTTTCTAAGGGAAGGGCTCTAGAACTAAGCGCAGTATGTAAGGTGGGGGTGAGTCACTAACTTTTACATGGGAAGTATAATCTCTGTCCTTCAGCTTGTTGTCCCCCTCCTGCAGCCCATCATCCTATTTGCTCTCCACACCAGCCTTGAGCACTGGGCCAATACCTTCAGGTTGTCCATGATGATAACCCAGAGGTTCCTTTCCTCAGAGGTACATGCCATGAGCTGCCCTCCCATCCTGTATTTGCATCTGGAGTTTTTGAGTCTGATGTGCATGATCTTGCACTTTTTTGGCATTGAATCCCAGCTGCCAAATTCTGAACCACTTTTCTAGCCTTTTCAAGTCCCTCCTCATGGCCTCCATTCCCATAATTGTGTCCGCTGTATTGTAGATCTTGGAGTCATTTGCAGATAGACAGACTTTTCCTTTTAAATCCCCTCCCACCATAAAATATTGAACAGCATTGGGTCCAGGAACAATCCCTGGGTTACTCTGCTTATCACCCCCACCTCCTCTGAGAATTCCCCATTTAGTGCTACCCTCAGGGTTCTCTTTCTTAGATAATTTTACATTCATTGGGTTGTTTTGTGCCCCACCCCTAGGCCTCTTGTCTTCTGTAGTAACCTCCTGAATGGCACTGTCTCAGAATTGTTATTGAGGTACAAGCAGGCCACATGGATAGCTTACCCCCTGTCCACCTCTTTTGTCACCCAGTCAAAAAAATTTTACTAGATTTATCTGGCACAACTTCCCTTGGTGAAGCCATGTTGCTTAATGTCCTATAATCCATTAGATTGCAAGAATTATGCTAAACTCCTTTTCAAAAGATTCTCAGTCAGTTTCCCCAACACAGAAGTTTGGCACATTGGCCTGTAATGCCCTGGCTCTTCCATGCAGCCATTCTTGTGCAGGGGGACAAAATAAATCCTTCTCCAGTCCTCTAGGACAAGTACTAATTCCAGAGAACTGTTGAACAAGTCCATCAAAGGGACCACCAGCACCTCAACTTCTTCTCTTAGCACCCTTGGATGCAATCGGTCAGGGTACATGGCCTCAACCTTTATTCCCATTAACTCTTTCAAAACCCTCTCTTCAGGAAAAGGTGTCATGTCCCCCTTACCTGTATATGCTCCCTCTGGTAATGTCCCCCTTCTCTCCCCCCTGTGAATACTGAGCCAAAGTATTTGTTCAGTATTCATGCCTTTTCCCTGTCTCCCTTCACCCATTCTGACCCATTTTGTATTCTGACAGTCCCCTTTTTGTCTTCCTTTTCTCACTGATGTATCTAAAGAATGTTTTGTCCCCCTTCTTTACTCCCTCTGCATTCCTTTCCTCCATATGTGCTTTTGTTCTCCTCACTACCTTGCTGGTCTTCTTCTCTTTGCTTGCTTGTCTTGCTTCTCTGATGAGGGATTGCTAGAGGATCCCAGGGTTCGATTAAAGTCCTCAGCAGCCCATACTTTTGCTTTTATGGCCCCACCCTGTGGAACTCTCTACCTCGTCGGATACGTAAGTGCCCGACTGTTGAGAGCTTTAAATCTGCTCTTAAAACTCATCTGTTTGGTATGGCTAACTTCAATTAATTGTTTCTTTTTAACAATTCTAGGTTTTTACTGTAATTGTCTGTATTTATATTATTGTTTTTAGGATTATTTAATTGTGCAAGCACTTTGATCTTTTTGGAATTGTGCCTTCTATAAATAAACAATTGATTGATTCAGTTTCTGAAGGTAAACCTCCCTGTCTTTACCTCTCTGACTTGGCTCATACTTCCTGAAGGCTACCCTGTTTTCCTTCACTGCAACTCCCACCTCACTCGAAAACCATAGAGGTTTACATCACCATTTTCTCTGCTAAAGTACATGATGCACAGACTAGACACTTGCAATATCTCTTCCATGATTGTGCCCCTTTTCTGTTCCACCCCCCTTACACACACAGCCTCTCTTCTCCTAGCTTGTCCTTGAACAGCTCACTGTTGGCCTGGAAGTCCACCCCTTTGATGTCCAGCACCATCATCCTTGTGCAGTCCTTCTCTGCTGTAGTCCTGATTTGGATACACAATGTACAATCGTCGCTGTTCCCCAGGGGTTCCCTTATGGTGAAGTCCCCAATTCTGTCCCAGTTATCTGTGTAGCTCCGTTGGTAGCATATTTGACTCTGAGCCAGAAGGTTGTTGGTTCTAGTCCCACAGTGGGATGGGGTTCATACCTAAAAATGCTGATACCCAAGTGCAGTACTGGGGGGGGGTGCAGTACTGTTGGGGTATGCCATCCTTCAGATGAGATATTAAACCAAGGTCCCTTCTACCTGCCTCTGGTGCTGTCCTGGTGGGTGTCCAGGTGGAAGTAAAAGAACCCAAGGCACTTTTTACAAGAGTAGGGGAATTCAATTAAAAATAAAAATCAGACGGACAAAAGAACAAATCCATACATTTCCCAATAGCCATCATATTGTTCCCTCCTGTACATAATATCCTTTTCCTATATGATTTCAAAAACAGCTTACAGTATATTACATTTTATGAAAAGAAATCACTTGTGCCACAGAAGGTACATTATAATAACTGTGTCATATGTTTCCATAAATCTGTTTAAACTTTGTCTAGAACACTATTACATTCTGATATGTATATACTTTCTTTAGGGTTTTAAGTACTATTTTTATCCACCGCATCAGGGATGCAGTGCTTCTGTTGTAATAACAGCAGACATCTAACCTACCAAATGTAAAATCAACAACATACAGAGACTACATGTAGTGTAGAAGAATGAAACTTCTTCAAAAAGCCTTGATAAATTCCTAACATCTCTACCTGATAATTCATAGAACCCAATCTCAAGTCTCTCCATGTTCTACTTAGCCTAATATTCCAAAATAATTTAACATAAGGATATTCTAATTGGAGGTGAGACTCCGTTTCTGGAATATTAGGACAGCTATCCCTAAGACAATACCTGTCTTTGACTCTTTTATGTTTCATAGTATCCCAAACTGCCATCTTCCCATGTACCCCATACCAAGTAATATCCCACATTTGATAGGGAACCCTCGATTTTATCAATTGTGCAGTAGCTAATGACTGTTGGCCAATGGTACAAAATTTAAGATCTAATGGCTGTGAAAAATAGTGACAAATAACTTGGGAATACAACTGTTTCCTAGTCATGGACACCAGAACAGTAGGACTAAGTCTCCTAACACTTAATCATAGCATGATAAACAGAAACAGAAATATCGAATCTGTTGACAGATAGGGACCTGATGGCCCACCTAGTCTGCCTTATTTTCTGTACCTATAGTGTCACTGCAGATCCTACTCAGTGTTCTGTCTCCCCACCACTACCTCTAAGATTCCTCTGTGTCTATCCCCATGCGTTCTTGAACCCTGTCATCGTTTCCACCCCCACCACCTCCGCTGGTAATCTGTTCCATGTGTCCACCACTCTCTCCATGAAGAAGTACTTCCTCCTATTTCCTCTGAGCCTTTCCCCTTTTATCTTTGTAGCATGACCCTTTGTCCTTGAGCATCTTTTTCTGATGAAAATTCTTCCTTCTTGTACCCTATTTTTGCCTGCTAGGTATTTGAATGTCTCTATCATATCCCCCATTTCCCTACTTTCCTCCAGGGAGTACATGTTTAGTTCCTTGAGCCTTTCCCCATATGGCCTTTGATGGAGGCCATGGACCATTTTGGTTGCTCTCCTTTTCACTGCCTGCACGCTATGTCTTTATGGAGGTGGTGCCTCCAGAACTGTACACAGTATTCGATGTGCAGCCTGACCAGTGATCTGTATAGTGGTATTATTACCGCCCTCCTTCTGTTAGTGATTCCTCTTCCTATGCAACCTAGCATCCTGCCAGCCCTCCCCACTGTTTTGTCACACTGCTTTGCCACATTCAGGTCATCAGAAATGTTCACCCCCAGGCCCCTTTGTAACTGTTAATACCTCTCCTCCCAGTTGATATGTTGCCATTGGGTTCTTATGCCCGGTGGGCCCTATGCACAAATGGGTGAGTAATATGCACCAGAGGCGCATTACCCACCCGTGGAGTTCCCCACCTGCAGACAGGTGCTCACCGGCTGGTATTCACTACCAGTCGCCACCTGTCCATGGCCGCACCCCTCAGCACACAGATGTGCAGGGAACATTTCTGTGGACCGGGCGTGCATCCAATGGGATGAACGGACCTGGTCTGCTAACGGATCCCATGTGCCCATGGAGTGCAGAAAACAACAGTGGGCGCAATGTGTGCCACCAGCTTGGGGCACGTAGGTGCCTAGTTAGCCACCCCCAGTCCTCCTTCTTGATCTATGGTCTGGGGCAACATGTGGGGGGGTCTGCATTGTCCCCTCATCAGCGCCGCTGCTGGCAGCAGCATCCGGTAGGGGCACATTTCACTTATGGCCGGGTGTTACCCAGTGTAAGGTGTACCCCCCATGCCCAGCACTCCACACCTTTGTGAATGGCGTTGGGTGTGGACATGCTCCTGACATGCCCCCCCTCCACCCCCAGCGCGTTGCTGTCTGCGTGGCCAGGGGATCGGGTGCCTTGGGGCTGTGCACCCCGCTTGATGAATTCAGTCCGGGGGTGCAATGGGTGCAGAGTGGCTATGTGCCACAGATGTGCTGTGCATAGCCATGCCACACAATAGTGCATAGAGTTCAAAGTGCATTATTTTGCACTTATTTGCATTAATACCCAACTGCCAAACCCTTCACCTTTTTTCCAATTTTTCTAGGTCATTTCTCATTTTTTCCACTCATTTCAGTGTGTCTATTCTGTTGCAGAGTTTTGTATCATCTGAAAACAGGCATACTTTCCCTTCCAGCCCTTCTGCAATGTAATTGATGTGGACAATGAAGAGGACCTGCCCTAGTAATGATCCCTGTGGTACTCCACTGGTCACTTTTCCTACTCTGGAGTGAATGCTGTTTACCACCCCCTCTGACTCCTATTGCCCAGCCAATTTTCCACCCATTTTACTACCTTAGGACCTACTCCTGGGCTCCCCAGCTTGTTTAACAGCCTTCTGTGTGGAACGGCATTAAAGACTTACTGAAATCAGGAAGGCCACATCCACTGCTCCTCCTTGATCCACTTCCATGGTTACCCAATCAAAGAACTCAATTAGGTTTATCTGGCAGGCCCTCGCCCTGTGAACCCATGCTGCCTCTGATCCTGCAGATTATTGGTGACAAGGTATTCTCCAATTCTTTCCTTTAAAGGTGATGCCATTGTATTGCCTACCACTGACATCAGGCTGACAGGCCTGTAATTTCCTGCCTCCTCCCTATTTCTACTTGT
The DNA here is from genome assembly GCA_016271365.2 of Neoceratodus forsteri. NCBI lineage: Eukaryota > Metazoa > Chordata > Ceratodontiformes > Ceratodontidae > Neoceratodus > Neoceratodus forsteri. Next base: position 62,599,843 of record CM057453.1, read on the forward strand.
GGAGTGGGACTACATTTGCCCTCATCCAGTCCCCCAGTATGTCTCCTGTGTTTAATAACATGTTGAAAAGGGCTGTCAGAGGTGCAACCAGCTCCTCTTTCAGTTCCCTTAGCATCCTGAGGCACACTCCGTCTAGCCCCATTGCTTTGTCTACTTTTATCTTTGATAGTTCCTCAAAGGGATATATTCACATACCGTGGCAGGTATAGTGTGAAAGTCCATGAAAGGTTCTTTTAATTGAGGTATCGGGCATACCTGTAGCTAGAAGCAGTTCAGAGATATAGATGACCGAGTCTGTGTAATATAAATACTACATTAGAGCTATTCTTAGAACCTTGAGATGTCAGTGACAATCAAGCAGTGCCTAACTCAATGCAGTTCGGCACTGCTTGATCATCATTCATCACTGACATCACAAGGATGGCTCTAATGCAGTAGTTATATTGCACAGACTCCATCATCTATATCTCTGGACTGCTTCTATCTACAAGTAAACCCAATACCTCAATTGAAAGTACTTTTCATGGGCTTTCAAACTATACCTGCCACTGTACATGAATATGTCCTTTAAAGTACTCTTGCTTCTGTAAATGACTTTGTGTCCACTTCCCATCTCTTTATACCCCTGACCTTTAACATTGACTCGTTTTCTTCCCCTCCTCCATAAATACGAACAGAAATATTTGTTTAATAATTCTGCTTTTTGGTAGTCGTCTTCCACACTGTACCCTCCTTCCACTTTCGGTCTTTCTATCCCCCCGTCTGCTTTTCACTCATGTGTCTAAAAATGATTATCTTACTTTGTCACTGACTTGGTAATCCTTTCCTGTGTCTGTGTCTGTGCCTTTGCGCTAACTGCCTTCCTGCCTCCCTTTGTTTCTCTTGGTAGCCTCCCTAGCCCCCTCCTTCTATGTTTTTTTGTACATTCTAAATCCCTTTTTTTGCTCTTACCTTTTCCACTACTCCACTACTTCCTTACAGAACCATAGTGGTCTCCTTTTTCTCTTGCTCTCACTTACTTGCCTTACACAGAGGTTTGTAGCTTGCTTAATGCTTTCTTTTGTTTTTGACCACCTTTCCTTAACTCCCCCCAGTTTTTCTATCCCTGCCAGGGCAACCCTCAGGCATTCTCCCATTTTCTTAAAATCTGCTCTCCTGAATTCTGGGACCCTTTCCCTTGTGTGATTCAATGCTCACCTGGTCCTTATCTCAAACAGCACTGTAATGATGGTCCCTGGTCCCCAGGTGGTCCCCCACTCTGATGTCAGTCACAGTACTAAGTCCAGATGTGCTCCCTTGTGAGTGGGTTCCAAAACTAGTTGCCTGAGGAACTCCCCTTGCAGGGAGTCTAGGATGTACCTATTCCTGGTTGTAGTTGCAGTGGGGAGACTCCAATCCATGTCCAGGAGATTGAAGTCTCCTACTATCAGTACCTCTCCCTTGTGAGCCATCGTCCAGATTGCTTCCCCCATTTCCTTATCAACTTCTTCCCCTTGTGTTGGAGGTCTGTAGATCACTCCTGTTCTAATAGCAGTCCCTTTCCTTCTTTCCAGAGTGACCCACAGCATCTCCTCACCTCCCTGCTCCCCCGGTCTTTCCATGGCTTTTATGTTATCCCTAATACAAAGAGCCACTTCTCCCCCTTTTTACCTATTCTGTCCTTTCTGAACAGCATGTATCCTGGAATGGCTACTTCCCAGTCCTATTTATTTATTTATTGAATTTTGGTAACCGGGTGAGCCCACCGAGACTAGATAGTCACTTTTTCAGGGGCGACCCGGGAAGTGCAGTACATTGACAGTACAATTCATTGAAAACAATACTTTCACTAGTACACAGAGAACATACAATGCAATAATAAAAAAATCAAGATGGGGTCAAGCAGACAACAAACAATGACAGTGCAGTCTAAGCTAACAGTACTGATGTAAAAATTACATTTAGACCAAACAATTCAGCAATTTTAGATCAAACAATACAGTAATAATAAGCCTTAGACAAGCAGCAGTTAGACAGGCAGCAGTCCTGGTTTGCATTGCACCAGGTCTCTATGATGGCGACCAGGTCCAGGTCCACTTCTGACATGGTGGCCTCCAGGTCTGCAACCTTGTTGTTCAGACTTCTCTCATTTGCAAACATGGCTTGTCAAGCTATGTTGCCACCCTCTGTCCTTTTTCCCTTTTGCACTCCCTTATCCTTTCCACTCTGTTTTTTAGTTTTATTCATACCTTGTATCCCCTGACCTTCATTGCTGTTTGCCCCATTTCGGGTATTCTCTCCCTCTAGCATTCTTTGTCTCATGAGCTTGTGGGGGAGAGCAGTGTTTGTTTTCCTGCCTCCTTCCACCTCCCCCTTGGCTAGTTTAAATGCTTGCCAATGAAGCATTTAAACCACTCACCGAGGACAATAGTTCCCCCTCTGGCTGGATGCAGGCTGTCGTTCTTGTACAGGCCTTAATCCCTCCAGGTGGGGCCCCAGTCCCCAATGAAGCTGTACTTCTGCTCACCGCACCATTCCTTCAGCCATGCGTTGAAGTCCCTGATGCCGTGTTTACTAGCCTCCGCCTTGTCGAGGACAGGTAGCACCTCCGAGAAGGTCATACAGCATGCTACCTGCCCAAGATCCCTCCCCAACTTCCTAATCTCCTCCTGCACTATCCCTAACCCTGCCTCACCCCTTGCCAGGTAATTTGTCCCTAGATGAACAATAACATCTAGCTCCCCCTTCCTTGCTATTGCCCTGGCGATGCTCAGGACCCACTCTCCATCCCTCCGAGCCATGCGTCCTGGTTGGTACTTAACCTCCCTTTCTCCCTTGCTTCCCTTCCCCAAATCTATCACCCTGATGATGGAGTCCCCCACCAGGATTTGCTTCCTCCTCCTCTGGCGTCCCCTGCCACCCACTCTTGGGGCTTCCTTGTGGAGGACCTGCTCATCTGCACCAGTCACAAGACTGGATGCCACTGTGAAACCTTTCTGCTCCTCCAAGACTGTAGAAACATGCAGCAAGAGCACTCCTGGCTATAAATCAAAGCAACTCCAGTTGAATTCAAATAGTCATTCCTTTATTCATTCAGTGAAACCCAAACAGCATGCTGGAGATCCTTACCCCGGCACTTTGGCCCAACAATTAGGTCTTCATCAGGGGGTGTCTACATTGAATTTGGTCAGCATACCCAGTGTGAGCATCCTGGATTTTCCAGAGACACACTTGACGTTGTATTTTGAACTATTCTCCAAGACTGTGTAAGAGTTCTGAAGTTCCACCAGATGGGGATGTGCCTCTGCCCCATTGCCCTCACCTTCCTCGAGCCCACTGTAGTCCATCCACTTCTCCTGCCTTGCAACCCCTGAGGAAGTGGTGGCAGACTTGGTGGTCCCTGGGTGGGGGAGGTGGCTCCCTAAATCTGAGCCAACTCGGCCCGGAGACTAGCAACCTCTGCCATCTGCCCAGAGAGGTGCCTGCAGACGGGGCAACACCTCAGCATCCAGAAAGTCCTCCTGAAGACTTCTGCCCCACAGCTACTGCATTGCACCACTCGCATCATCCTCCTTCTTTTACATTGCTTGTCTTTTTTTTCCCCTCCTACTTTTTTCTTCCTTCTCTCCTCTCTTCCATTTCCTTTCTCCTCCTTCCCCCTTTCTTATCTGAGCTTCTGGGCTTTGGTTAGCTCTACTTGCTTGCTTCCTACTAGGGTGGGAGGGGTTTACAAGCAAATCAAATCTACATGACTTGCTGTTCCCGCCCTTCCTGTTCCTGACAGGAAGTTACAGGTGTCAGTCAAACTGTATTGCTTATATATTTAGGTTTAGGTGAGGGTGGGTGGCAGGACAATGTGTAGCCTGCTCTGCTGTCTCTCCTCGGTCTCTGGCCCCACTTACTTGTCGCTTGCTGCCTGGAGAGAAAAAACAAACAAACAAAAAAAAGAACATAAAACTGTTTCCTCAACTCAGCGCCTGCTTCCCTCTGTAAAAAACAGTAACACACTAATATGTCTCAGCAATCCTCCTCAGCTTCTCCTGGTCATGCCACTATCCAGATCCAAATCCCATTTCTTTCCTGCAAGCTGGTTCCCTTGTTAAAAAAACCTGAATGCCTCCTGTGAAAAGAATCCCAAACTGAACCTTCCAAAAGATAACCAGACTACAGATACTTGAATACTGTGCAGGGCTTCAAACAGGCATGGGATAGGCAGACGGCAGCAATACAGATGAGTATGAATAGATAGGCCATTGACAGAGCAAAGGCCTATGGCACATTCATAAGGTAGAAAAAGAAATGGGCAGACTGGATGGGCCTTGCGGTCCTTTTCTGCCGTCAGCTTCTATGTTTCTAAGACAAGCAATCAGTTAAGCCCTCCAAACTGTTCTGGACAGAAAGCAGAATATGAAGGGATGAGGTGTATATACAGTAGTACTGTAACTAGTTTGTCAAGACTCTGTTTTGCCAAATAGAGAAAGAACGTTATTAACCATTCCATCACAGAGGAAACCCACTATTTTTCCTTCTCCTTCAAAACACAAATAAAGTTAAAGAAAAAAAAAACATTGTCATAAAAAACACCACCAGAATAACTATCGTAATCCCCCCATCTTTATAGTCTCTATATGTGTTATCCCTTTTTTATTGGGTTCAGGTGACTGCCTCAAAGCCCTTGAAAAAATATACTATAGAGCTTTGTCTCAAGAGAGATAGAGGGTGAGAAAACTATACAAATGTGTAAAAAACATGGGAGTAATAGGGAGCGAATTAAAAAAAAAATGTTTTGTTTAGACAGAGGCCTATTTTGTCAAGTTACTATCTTTTTCTCTCTTTTAATATACTCTCCTTCCAGTTCTCAGTCATGACATCTTCAGGTTCAAATTTTATCCCCAAAATTGTCAAAGGCACATTTGATACCATAATTCCTGCAATTACATCCCCTGTTGTATAAGAGGTAGGATGTTCATTTGGAATACCTGAACCTTTATTATAATTAACTTTAGCTCCTGCTAAATTGGAAAATAATTGGAAGGTACTCTGGACCTCTATACTTGAGTTTTTTTCTTTAACCACAATACGTAAATTATCAGCATATGCTAACGTTTTTAGTTTAGGCAAACCCTGTGTCATCTGAATCCCCCTACATAGAGACATAGAATTTGACAACAGATAAGGACCGCTTGGCCCACCCAGTCTGCCCATTTCCCTACCTGATGGATAAGTTGCAGATCCTAGTTAACCAGCAGCCTACTTCTTCCTACCCCCACCTCCTAGAATTGCCTTATGACTGTCCCATGCATGCTTGAATTCTACCACTGTTTTTGACTCCACAACCTCCTCTGGAAGGCCGTTCCATACATCCACAACCCTCTCTGTGAAAAAATACTTCCTTAAATTACCCTAATTCTTACATTCTGTTGTAACAACCTAATAAGTGGGTCTAATGCAAATACATATAGCAAAAGGCTGAGAAGGCATCGCTGCCTAACTTCTCTCCTAAGCTGTACCATAGGGCGTAACTTACATTTAACATATGGAAAAGCAAAAACTTCTTTATAAAAGTACCATAATCCAGCCCATTAACTGCTCAGGTATGCCATATACTGTAGTTGTAATACCTTTCTGTAATATTCATGAGGAACCCTTGTCAAATGTCTTTTCCTGATCAATGGAGAGCAAAAATCTTTCCAGCATGCCTTTCTGACCCGTTCTCATAGTTCTCTTAATATAATCAGGTTATCTGAAATGGACCTCTGCTTTATGGCACAAGTCTGATATTCATCCAGTATGATTGCTGCAGCATCTCACAATCGAAAAGGTAATATTTAAGATACTGTTTTTAAATCAGAGTTCAATAAACTCAATGGCCTCTGATTTAATAGATCTGATTTATCCCCTTTCCCCTTTCCTATAAAAATAATATAAATAAGGCCTTTGATAAAGATGGAGATACATTTCTGTATTCCAAAATTTCCTCATATAGTGCCTGTAGAACAGGGACTAAGTAATCTGAGAAACACTTATAAAATTCTGTTGGAAGCCCATCTAACCCTGGGGCCATATTACAGTATTTCCTAGGGATTTAATAGCCCATTCTACTTCCTTCATCAGAATGGGATGTAAAAGCTCAACTTGCACATGACCAGAAATTTCTGGAATGTCAACATTTTCTACCTGCTGCTCCCACACCACAGGTGCTTCCCTACCAAAACTATGTTATGTATGACTATGAACCACTTCCATGCCATCATTTAATGAAGCATGCACGGAACTCCATCACATACAAGGGCCCTAAGTCTTACAATAAACTGCCCCCTGAACTTCAGGCTGTAGTTCCATTGGCTCATTCACCTCCTCCCTCAAGGCCTACCTCCTCTAATCCACCACCCGTGTCTGCCCCGGTAGGTAACCCCCACCGAATGTCCATCAACTCTTGAGTTACTTTAGAGTTTATATATCTGTATATTGGCTCTATTGCAGGGTCTGCACTGGCTACTGGTCAGGTGGAGGATTCTCTTCAAGGTGGGCTTGCTCACCTATAAGGCCCTGTATGGATCAGGCCCTGGCTACCTGTCAGACCTCCTTACTCCTGCTATCCCAGCCCACTTCCTTCGTTCCTCCACTGAGGGCCAACTGATAGTTCCAAGGACCAGGCTGAAAACCTCGGGTGAATGTTCATTTGGAGTGGCCAGCCCAGTCCTCTGGAACTCGCTGCCAAGATCTTTGAGGGAGGCCCCTACAGTGGAGGCGTTTAGGAGGGTCTAAAGTCTCACCTTTTCAGCCTAGCCTTTCCTACTGTTTTTTAATCTATACAGACTGTCAATAATTTTTATCTGTTTTGACTAATTGTTTATATAATCTGAAAGTTTTTACCACCCTGTTCAAATTGTTTTATTGTACGTTGCCCTGAGCCTCCGGGATTGGGCACTAAACCAATGAAAAATTACTTACTTACTTATTAAAGATGGTCTTTCATTACAGGTTCACTGTGAGCTTGTTATCAAAATGGAGCTCCCTGTCTTTGACTATGCAGATGTGGTCTATATGTCTTGTCCCTCCGCCTCCCTGGCCAGACTGGATTCCATCTGTAACTTCTTCTGTCACTTTGCAACCAACTCACCCACTTGAACGCATCACTCATCACTCTTCTCGTCTCTGTCTGTCCTTCCCCTTTCCACCAACTCTCCAGATGTGCTATATCTTCTTTATATCTAAGTAATGGTTTGGATTCCTTTCCTCCTATCTCTCATTGCTCCTCTCCATTGTTCTATCTGCCTCATGCTCCCTCCGCTCAAGTGACCATCGTAACTTTGCTTTTCACATCCCCCTACCTCAGCTGGCCAGTTGGCCTTTGCCTATTGTCTAACCTCCTTTGGAACCTGCTTCCCTCTTCCCTTCATTCCACCACCTCTCCTGTCTCCCTCAGACACCAACTGAGACTCCTTCCCCTTCCCCCCTTCCTGCTGCTTTCCTTTTTTATACAGTAACATTGCACCCGGGCCTGGCTATTCAGACTGGGCCAGGCTGTGGCGCAAGCCTGGGCACAGCGCAACTTGGCTCGCATGGGCATTGACAGGGTGCTATTCAACAGAGCTGCGCCATGGCAAAACATCGCTGAATATCATACCCTGGCCACCCAGAGTGCACATGGTGCAGTGGCACTGCATCAGCACAAGTGGCCAGTGTGGAACGTAGGGATTCACTAGCGCAAGTTCCTTTGCACTAGGCACAACAACCATGATATTCGAAAGTGCACATGCCAATGGGGTCATAATGCATGCAAGGTGCAAATGGGACCATTTGCATGTCATTATAGCCCCATTTGCATCTGGTCTTGTGATCCTGGCGACTTGCACCTGGTGCCCGAGCTGGCTGCGCCGTCGGGGACTGATGCCCTGCACGGTGTGGCAAGCCCCCACTGCCCAATTGTGGGCATGTGTAGAAAATAATACTTGTCCAATATCCCTGGTGGTCCAGTGGACCGCTTCACGCCCGATCATGGGCTTACATACAAAACTACACCGTCCAATATCCCTGGTGGTCCAGTGGACTGCTACATGCCCAATCACGGGCTTAAGTATAATGTAACACCGTCCAATATCTCTGGTGGTCCAGTGGACTGCTTGCAGCACGATCACAGGCTTAAGTATAATATAACACCGTCCAATATCCTGGTGGTCAGTGGACCGCTTGCAGCCTGATGTGGGCATATGTAGGATTAATGCCACCCAAAACAAACCCTGGTGGACTAGTGGTACCCTGCTCCCCACCCGCCCACGGGCCCCGCCCGCTCCCCGGTCAGCAGCAGGTGGCAGCCACCTGCTCGCTGCCCGCCACTAGCTGACTGACACTCGTATGGTGGGCTGTACGCCCATTGGTCCACAGTGTAAGCTAATTGGCATGCAGCCCGTACCGTACTACACAGTCCAGATATATGAATGGATCAAAATTTTATAGTCAGAATTCAAAAGAGTAATGGTGCGCCAATTGTCCAATGAAGTTTTATTCTCAGATTTAAACAGCATAATCAATAATCCCTCTGTAAACCAAATAGGGAAACTGCCCATAGATAAAAAATAATTAAATACCATTTCCAAGCATAATGAAAATTCTTTGGGGAAAGTCTTGTATAATTCATTAGTAAGTCCATCCAGACCAAGGGAAGTCCCACACTTCAGGGTTTTAATAGACCCCTCAATTTCGGCTGCAGTAATAGGTCGTGTCATCTCTAAGGCCCCTTCTGGATTCCTAAGAAAATCAATAGTATGTAAAAATTGTGTAATATCTGCCTCCTTAGGGGGTACCAAGGGAGTGTGGTACAACATAAAATCTCTAATAACATTCAAAAGACCTTCTGTAGAATGAATTATGTGTCCATCCTGATGTGACAAAGTTACCTCTTCAAACTTTTTAAAAGCTTCATAGGGGTCTCCCTGCGGGAATTTCTATTATCATTTTGTAATAATGCCTTCATGGTGCTGGCCCTATCATATTGATACTTCTGCATGTGTTGTTTTAAGGTATCTATCTGTGTTGTGTAATCATGTCTGGAAGTATTAGCCATGGAAAATAAATATTGTAATTGTTGGCATAATTTAAGATAATGAAGAAACTTAACATTCTCCCCGGACCTGCCCAGGTTCATAAGCAGAGTCTTAAGGTCAGCCTTAGAATCCATCCACCAGTCACCAAAATTATCATACAAGAAGGAAACAGAGAGTCTGGCAAACAACAATTCCTTAGTTTTAGATAACACAACAGGGTTAACCAAAACAGAGGAATTCAATTTCCATCGAGACTTATGTGGTGACCGTAATGGTGTGTTTGAAAAAATACTTTGCAAAAACAAGTAATTGGAAAATGCAACTGGACTAGTCCTAAAGCCAGATGAGGGAAGATTGTTGGAAAGAAGAATATAATCAATGGTCGAGGTATATTTATTACGCCGATAAGTAAACTTAGGTCCGCTTATATGATATGTCTACTATCCAGTAGACCTGCCATGTCAACCAGTTGCCTCAGGGCATTTGAATCACAATAAATCTTTTTCCCTTGCCCTGCGGGACCTCGAGCTTTAGATTTCAGTTCGCAATTTAAGTCTCCACATAAAATAATTTGGGGGGAGGTAAGCAAGAAAGGCTGCATGGCAATAAACAAGGCTACTCTTTCAGCCTTGACCTGGGAATAGTACACATTAATAAATCTACAAGCCATGTGCTTCCAATGGCCATCCAAAATCAACAGTCTCCTAGGAAATAAATCAAACAGTTTAAGTAAAGAAAACTCGTAGGAATTAAAAATGATCCCCACCCCATTGGCCGTTTCAGTACCAAATGACCAATAGGAAGGGCACCAAATCCATTCCCTCTGGAAGAACTGAGCCTGATCATTCGTAAACATCTATGTTTCCTGGAGAAAACAAAGATCTACAGCATTACTATGAACATAATCATAAACCACCTGTCATCTCCTGGAATTTAATATATTATGTACATTCAAAGTACCCACACAGAAAGAAGTAATAGCATTACAAATGTTAGAATCAACAATCTTTTTTCCTCTTCTTTTTCTTTTTCCCATTATACCCCTCCTGAGGATGGAGTGGAGTCTGTGGGTCCACTTTAGAAGACAGGGAGTCAGAATCACCACACTCCATTTCCGAATCCCCCCATTGTCAGGCCAGAGCCACAAAAGAATTACTAGACTCTACATTTCCGAATCCCCCCATTACATGGCCAGAGTCTCCTGGGGTGGTCTGCTGTCTCTGCGGATTTCATTCCTGTTGGGGATGGGGGGTTTGCATTCTCCTTTTGGGTTCTTCCAGATCATAGCTCTCTGACCTGATCTTTACCTAGATGTCTGGGCCTGGGCTTTGAAGATTCAGTTTTGCGGAGAAGAGCCATTTTTTAAAGGAACCTTTTCAGTGACCAGATTAAGAAGGGATGAGAGCCCCTCTTGCTGTCAGCTGGATTTTGAAATGCACTAGCCCTTTGTTTGAAAGTCTGCTGGTTTTTTGATCCTCCATGACTTTTGGATTTAATTGGTTATTTAAAGCTGCGGTTGGATTTGCCTCAATTTCTCCTACCATTGGTTGACTTCTTTCCCAGACTTTTAATTTTTTGGTCTCCTGGTTGGTGAGAGGACCAGGACACCTGTATTTATTTTTCTTTGTTTTATTGTGTAGTCTTTGTTCATTTTATTTTTTGTTTGATTATTGTGTGTATTTTGGGTAGTGTGAATGCCCAAATTTTCTCCCTCTCCTCGACTGTGAGAGGCGGGGGATTTATATTTCTGCCGTATTTTATCCTGTGAGAGAGAATTTTTTATTTATTTTATTTTATTTTGCTGTTCTGGGTTTGAAGTCTATCTAGTTGGGGAGGAGGGTGGTTTTGTTGGTTTTATTGGGTTGAGTTTATTGTTAAAGTCATTATTGTTTTGGAGGTTTTTTGGATTTTAACTGTAAGTATTCAGAGCTTTAGATTAGCTTTGTTAGACACTGTTTTATTTTGTCAAGTTTGAGCTGAATCATGTGTTGGTCGGTGGGCTCCACAGCAGTGCACTATTCATCCTCCTCTCTTCACACCCTCCACCCTTTTTATACCCCCTTACAGTTTGAGACATACCAGCACTGTAGAGTGCTGGGGATTGCTCGTAGGAGAGTGAGGAGGGTGGGGGTGGGTGAACAGGAGAGGATGAAAGAGCGGGGCCACCGTATCGGGGTCATTAAGTCCAGAAGGCGCCCTGGGGTGAAATGGAATCCAGACCGGGGTTTTCCCTGTCTGGTGCCTATACCCAAGGGCACTACTGAACTTAATGGGCAGTTAGGCTGGACAGCTTCCGAGGTTTGTCCAACTCGGGTGGTGTTATGCAATGCCAGGTCTGTTAAGAATAACACCGCTATTTTAGCTGATCTTATTGGTTTGACTGACGTGGCTTGCATCACCAAGACCTGGCTGGATAAAAATTCGGGCCCCATATTGGAGGCCATGCTTCCGGCCGGGTTCTCGGTGATACACCACCCAAGATTGGACTGCGGGAGGGGGGCAGTCTGTTTTAAGACTAAATTGGGCCTCACGAATGTGGTAGTAGGTGAGGCTGAATGTCTTGAGTGTACAGTAATAGCAAGTGTAGGCGTTTGAATCATTCTCATCTACCGTCCACCCGGAGATGGGAAATGCTTCTTACAGGAAGTAGCAGACTTCCTCGTCGATATGTCATTTGAGTCACCCATATTGATGGTTCTGGGCAACTTTAATGCCTGGGTCGATGATGAACTATCACAATTTGGTCATCACTTCCTCCAACTTATGTCTTCTTTGGGCCTTACACAGGTAGTTTCCACTGCTACACATAAATCTGGGCACTCTTTAGATTTAGTCTTCCTCTTAGGGATTGACTCATCTGATGTGGGGGTGGAACCAGTCACCTGGTCTGACCATCACACCGTGAGGTTCAATTTCTACACCCCCGAAGGCCTTCCCCTGTGGAGATGGTCAGGTACCGCCCATTATGGAATATTACTTCCCAGGGCCTTGCGGCGGTCCTTGACCTCTCATCCCTTGTGTTGACTAGCAGTGAACCAGAGGCGCTGGTGGTGGCCTATAATATGGCCATTACCAGTGCCCTGGATCTTATTGCTCCTGTTCATGGCCCCCTATCCCTTCACCCCAGGTCCCCCTGGTTTGATGGGACTTTGAGGGAGTTGCAGAGACAGGGGCGAAGGTTAGAGCATTGTTGGCACAAATCCGCCCTTGATGTCGACCACCTTAGATTGATGGAACATTATTCTATCTCTCAATCTGCAATCACCCATAAGAAGGCAGAATTCCTGTCAAGGGAGATTGCAGTTGCACATAATCGACCGGCTCAGCTGTTTCGGACTGTAGACGGACTGTGCAGCAGCCTGTCTGCAAGTCCGAAAAGCCTTTTCACAAAAAGAGTGTGAGGAGCTCGCTCGGTTCTTTGCAACTAAGGTGGCTGACATCAGGGCAGGCTTGCATCCAGTAATCTCTAAGGGTGATGTTGTGGAACAGCATGAGCCCACAATACCTCAATTCTCTCGGAGTTCCTTTCACCAACTGGAAGATGTGGCTATTATGAGGATCATCCTGCAAGCTGTGGTTTGGACCCTGGACCAACTCCCCTAATTTTGGGTTGTTTTGAGATCATCGGTCCAGTTATGGTTCAAATAGTCTGGTGTTCATTAGAGTCTGGGGAGTTTCCTAACTCCCTGAAAAAGGCGGTGGTGATACCCCTCTTGAAAAAAGCTACTCTGGACCCAGACTGTTTTTCAAACTACAGACCTATCTCTAATCTTCCCTTTATTGGGAAGGTTATTGAGAAGGTAGTAGCAGCCCAACTGAAAGACCATTTAACCATCCATAATATCTACGAATCCTTCCAATCTGGTTTTCGGAAAAGACATAGCACCAAGACTGCGCTGGTTCGGGTGCTTAATGATCTTCTGAGGGTGAGAGATCAGAAGAAATGTTCCATTCTAGTTCTTCTTTATCGCTCGTCAGTTTTTGACACTGTGAATCACTTGGTGTTGTTAGCACGCCTGAGGTCAATTTGTGGAATGTTGGGAACTGTTTTAAAATGGTTCACTTCATTCCTTACTGGGAGATCACAAAGAGTTGTGTCAGGGGTTTATTCCTCTGGCCCAACTTCTTTGTTGTGCGGGGTGCCTCAGGGTTCAGTGTTATCACCCATGTTATTTGCAGTGTACATGCTGCCCCTTGGAGACATTATAAGACGGTATGGGCTGAGGTTTCACTGCTATGCAGATGATACCCAGCTATACTTGTCTTTTGCACCTGACCAGGATGGAGCACTCTCGGTGTTTAACAACTGTCTGGAAGAAATCCAAGGGTGGATGGATTCTAGTTGGTTAAAGTTGAACTCTGAGAAGACGGAGGTGTTAGTGGTGGACCCGGGTGGTCAGGAAGTGAGGTCACATGGTGGCACGCCTTCTGGAATTTTTCTTGGCGGTGTGTCACTTCTGCCCTCTGAACAGGTAAGCAACTTTGGGATTGTCCTGGATGATAGGCTGACCCTTCAATCTCAAGTGTTGGCCATTGTCAGGACTTCCTTTTGCCATCTTAGGAATATTGCCAGAGTGCGTCACCTCATTCCGTCTGACTCCCTACCAACGTTGGCCATGCTTTTGTGTCCTCGCGCTTGGACTACTGCAATGCCATTTACTTTGGGCATTCTGGGGTTGAAATCTGTTGCCTTCAGCTGATGCAGAACGCTGCAGCCCGGATGTTGACTTTGACAAGGAGATCCAGTCATATTACACCAGTGCTGCGCGAACTGCACTGGCTTCCTATACGGTGGCAGATCACCTTTAAAGTAACTTTATTGACTTTCAAAGCCCTTCACGATCAGGGTCCGACCCATCTGAAAGAACTTCTGGTGCCTTACTGCCCCAGCCGATCGCTTCGCTCGGCCGACTGGGGCTTATTAGAGATTCCAAGAGTGAATTTAAAATCTTCAGGTAGCAGAGCATTTTCTTATGCCTCACCCAGTCTTTGGAACTCTCTACCACGCCGGTAAAGGGAGTGCACCTCCGTGGAGATATTTAAGAAAGATCTAAAAACCTACCTATGGGGTTTAGCTTATCTTGACAATTAGTGGAAACTATTTATCAATATATGTTATTGTTTGGATGAGTGTATGGTTTGTTCTAACTAAATGTTGTTTTGATGTATTTTTGTATGTTTTAAATTGATATTTTATATTGTGCTTGATGTAAAGTGCCTTGATATTCTTAAAAGGCGTTTTAAAAATAAAGTTATTATTATTATTTACTGAGAGAGGTGCTACAACAGGCTTTATGTTACGGGTTGATCGTTGAACCGGTACAACCACCAAAGGTGCAGGGGTTGGGTCAGGATCATCTATTACTTTTTGGTCCATATAACACACCGGTGACAAAGGGGTTCAGGAAGAGGGGGAGGTGGAGAGGGGGGTCATCATGCTTAGATGAGTCATCCTGTAAAGGGATAGAAAGGGTAGGCTGTGCCTTGGTAGGACCTGGATCAGGGTCCGTTTGATCCTTATCAGGGCAAAAAAATGAATCCTGTGCCTGTTGAATTAAGAGGTCTGGACTAATACAAGAGGCCTTGTTCTTGGCTGCCCAAGAGCATTCAGTGAAGACATGCCCTGTGTCTTCACAGAGGTCACATCTAGTATTATTAGCACATTGGAATGCAATATGGCCTATTTCCCCACAGTTGTCACATCGTGGTTTATCCCAAGAACTGGATAAATGGGTCCAAGACCCACACTTATAACATGACCGGGGCTGCCCTGCATAAAAGCAGACCCCCCTATCACACCCCAACATAAAAGAGTTGGGAATGTGTTCTATTCCTGCTTCAGTCTGTCTAAGTTTCACTTTGTATTGCCAGCCCCCCAGTCCAAAACTGTTCGGTGTCAAGAATAGCCTCAGGAGGACTCAACAAATCACATTTGAGGGAAAACCAATAAGTAATATCTTTCATGTGTACCCCCTCATTCCTAAATATAAACGTAACAAACTTGATCAAGGGTTTGGATAAAGGAATAACCAAAAAGGAGGTCCACATGGGAGAAAACTTAACATGGTTATACGCTCCCAAAAAAGATCCAGTGTATAAGCAGAATGAAAAATAACATCAAAATTATCTTCTCCCAAGATATTTATAAAGGCAAAGACTTCTCTTGGGGAGAAGTGCAAAGATTCTTTTAACAAAAATGTTCCCACATGGTGCCTATCAGGCCTAACATCCAGGCCAACTTTATAACGTATCTGCACTGCATTCCTCCGCGGTGCAGCTTCCTTTTTAATTTTTGAAAACAATTCAGACAATAAAGATTTATTCAAATCAGAAGGTCCCTGAGTCATAGTTTTAATGGAGGAAGATAAGTCAGGCTGTCTATCTGTGGGAAAGTCTGGGGCTGCCCCGGTAGCTGGGCCAGGAATAGGTATGCCATCTCCTTGTTGCTGAAAATTATGATGCACCCAGGATGATCTGGACCCGACTGTGGGGGGGGTTGCAGGATTTTGCCATCCGAATAACAATGTAGGCCACCATTCAGGAGTATTCTGTGAGAAATTCAACTTAGGATCCCAATCTGAGGTGGGAAGCCATGTCCCTTGTTTTGTCTGTGTCCAGCCTGCCTCACACGAAGCCTTCTAAAGGGGGCCAAGGCTCTATGGAAGGAACAGCAGGGCTTAAAGTAGAGGATGCAGACTGTAAGTCCATAGCAATAGGCTGTAATGCTAGTGCCCTGCCATGATCAGGATCAGATACAACAGTCTGTGATAAAGCAGGAGACGTCCCCAAATGTCTATTTGCCAATGTAATGGCAGTGCATTTATCTTTCTTCTCTTCCCCCATCCCCACTCAAGGTGGCAAGCCTTGCTTGGAGAAGGAGAATGTAGTAACCCCGTCCTGTATCACTGGGACAGTTTAAAAAATCAAGTCGGCACCTGGGACCCCCCCCCCATACAGGAGAATTGGTAGAAACACCATGAAAGATAAACCCCGAGGTTCTAGACAGCATAGTAGTCCCAGAAGGAAGAACTTCACCAGGCTGAACTGTTTCACAATCGCCCGCTATGCTGGGGCCCTGAAACAAATTATCTCCATCACAGTTCAAAGGAACAACTTTCACCAAGGAATCGATCGCTCCCTCAGGCTGTAGGCATGAACCCTTTTTGGTTCTAGAACTGCCAGCCTCTGAAATTAGTGTAGATGTCACAACGCTAGACAGAATAACAGGGGGAAGATCGGTTGACTCTCCCGACCGCACCATTCCCTGTGATGCAGCCATGTCATCCGTAGAGTCGGGCCCACTGACAGGTGGCCTCACAGGTTTGACAGCCACACTCTCCACCCTGAACAATGCTAATTTCTCATTCAAATGCTCTTTTTCCCTTGCATTCAACTCCAACTCTTTTTGGATCTGCAAACAGAGTGCCTCTGCTGATGTAAGGGTACTAATTTCTACAGGTAATTCCTCAGTATCTGCTCCATATTGCTCAAATCCTCAGTAGACAAAAAAATCTCAGCCTCTTCATGCTGAATATTTTCCAGATTTCTTTTATGGGGTATGATGGTATCCATGAATTAAAAGGTAGAACGTCGAAACCGCTCCTCCTCCTCAAGGACGTCCATCTCCTCCGGAGATCCACACAAAGTGGCCATAGCTCACAGATGGCCGCTCCCCCTACAACAGAGTAGGGGAATTTTTTATTGAAATCACAACAAATCAAAGCAATTCACATTCAAGTCAGTGGTACAGCATACAAATCATGAAAACAAGGAAAAACAAGAACATAAAGAGGCATTTTTTCATACAGTAGCCACAAGCATAAAATTGCAGTGTAACCAACCCCCCCACCGCACTAAAGGAATAGGGGAATTTTTTATTCACATTATGAAAATATCAAATAAACAAGTCAGTATTAGTTCAGACAAATCTTGAACAAAGCTAATAAGCGACACAGTAGTAACACATACTGCCAGAAAAAAACAGGAAGATACAAATGTACAAGGAGAAAATCAAAAATATAAAGGCAAAAGAAATCATATATAGACCCCAGTCAGAAAACACCAGTCACTAAACCAAATGCTTCCTCCCTACCTAAATAGCAGTGTTGTTTTTTTTACCACATCATCATCCGAAAAAAATAAAATTAGATAATCTAAAAGAAAAGCAAACATATGATGTAAAGCATTTCAGCTTTGTTTTGAAACACTATTACTAAAGCAAACCTTAGACAAAGTCACACACCTCCCACCCTACCCCATGAGTGTGGAGTTTCCTATTTCCAACAACAGACACAAACAAATATAACAAATTAAAACTTATCAAAATATTTCCAATGAGTCACCCAGTTATTTGAAGAAAACTTCAGTGATTCCATATATTTAATTTTTTTTAAATCCGTAAGTATCATATTATAAAGTTCCCATGCAGAAATCTCTAGTTGTTGGAGTGCCAGCCTACACCGGCCTATCCATATCCAGTATAAGAAATGTACCATAATCATACGTAAAGTGCTATGGGGAATAAACCTTTGTGAAACAGGGACTATACATAGAACAACAGCTGTGTGTCAGGAGGAAAAAACAATTTCCAAATACCAGTATTCTTAATCAATTCCCAAAATTGTATAGTATGTGGACACCTAGGGCTGGATATTCAAATAGGTTGGGCCATGGGCAATAGGGTTGTGCCAGTGCAAGTCCGAAAATGCGCCATTCCGCGATATTCAGCGGGAGGCAGTTGTGCCACTGAAAACATGCTGAGCAACAGCGCAATGCAAATGAAGGCATGCGCAACCGAAGGGGGGTGGATCCATGCATAAAGAACGCAATGCGATATTCAAAGGCTTGCGCAATACGCAACAGTGGATTAGCCAGAAGTTGCGCCATGGCAGAAATGAGCCAAAATAAAAAGGCTCAAGGATGAGGCGCAAGAACCTGACAGGGAATTCTCATGAGGCAGCAACAGAGAGCAGGCCACAGCAGCAACCAGTGCAGGCCAGGGAGTAGGCAGGACAGAATAGTGGCAGCCGAAGGCGTATGGGGCCACAGAGTTCGGAGGCCAGTAAGTGTACCCGGTGCAGTGGAGGTAGTAGTCAGGATAGCGGGGAGAACAGAAGAACAATAGCTGGGGGAGGGGACACAAGCCAGGGAGATGGACAGTGCCACCTTCCACATGGAAGCAGTAGTGAGGGGGGTGAGAAGACATGCTGCAGGGGGACGTGGCTGTGGAAGGGCCCATCAGCGGTACGCCCCCAACAGGCAGTACCGTGCCTGCATCAGCTTTGAGCTGTATTCGGATGTCGAGATTGTGGGCTGGTACCACCTGAACAGGGCAATACTGAGGCGTCTCTGTGAGCTGTGCAGTGATGTGATGCAGGCACCCACACGACGGAGTCATGCTCTGTCAGTGGAGACAAAGGTAACAGCCTGCATGTGCTTGCTCACCACTGGTACCTTCCAGAGGCCAATAGGGGACACCACAGGCATAACACAGTCGGCCACGTCATGCATCCTCACCCAATTCCTCAGTGCACTGCTGCCACATGCTGCGGAGTATATCCATTTCCCCAGCACCGCGGCAGAGCGTACAGCAAACATACAGGAGTTCCACAGGGTAGCACACATGCCTGGCGTGCTAGGGGCAACAGACTGCACCCATGTGGCTATTCGCATGCCACCTGGCCCCGATGGGATGGCATATCACAACTGGAAGGGGTACTCCAGTGTCAACTGCCAGGTGGTGTGTGATGCCAGTGGGCGCATCATCAATGTCTGTGCCATGTACCCTGGTGGAGCACAAGATTCATTCATATGGTACCAGTCTGCACTGTGCCATCGATTCAAGAGTGGGGACATCCCCACAGGATACCTAGTGGGTGAGTATGCATGTAGGAGAGGCAAAGTTGGGGGACGGGTGGGCAAGCCACAGGTGCCATGGGGGTGGCACACAGGGCTAGGGACAATATGGACCTGAACATGACACTAACCTCCACTATCTCCACACAGGTGACAGTGGATACCCACTCTGTCCTGGCTGCGTCACACCCTACGGGCGCCTCATGACCCCATCGCAGCAATGCTTCAATGAGGAATCATGCGCCACACGCAACATCATCGAGAGGTGTTTGGGATGCTGAAGGCACGCTTCTGATGCCTAGACACCTCGGGGTGCCTCTACAGTACAGACCCTCAAAGGCCTGTGGGATATTACTGGCCTGTTATCCTGCCAACATGGCCCAATGACTGTGGGATAGCTGTACAGGTTGAGGAGGGAACAGCGATGGGGACGTTATGACGCCAGTGATGATGGGGATGAGTAGCCCCTCTTGATGGCGTGACTTCCACTGATCCGGCAGGCCCAGCTGCACTGGACACCATCACAGAGGAGCACTCTGCACAACACAGGTAAGTCATAAATAATGTAAGCAACCAACATTGTCTAGGGCTAACCACATACACACAGGGTAACACAATCAGGCATGGATGGCAAGGGGAGTGGAAGGTACAGGCGCACAAACACACCACCAGTGAGGGGAATAGTTACACGCTACATGGACACACACACACACACACACACACACACCAGGCACACAGTGCACAGGGGCAGTTGCACAGCAGAGCAGGAACAGACATGTCAAACACACAGATCCACAGACTCACCCCACCACCTGTACTGTCCATGTACGTGGTGTCAGATGCTGGGCACCCTTGCACCTTGGTGTACAGTACAATGGTGCATCATGCACACGCACCTGTAGACAGAAGTCGGGTGGGTGCAGGTGGTCCAGAAATCAGCATGTTGGGCAGGGCACTTCGATCAGCACTGCCCACCAAGACACACATTGCACACAGGGCAGCACCAGACAGGGCCCGCACTGGGAGACAGGTCAGTCAGGCTGGCACTGAGCCACGGCCACCACGGATGCCTGGCGGCCCCACTGAGACCCAGCCACACTGGTAGTGATGAGTACGAGCCACGGGTGGCACGATGGACCACCAGGGTCCCACTGCGCAGAGCGCCACCTTGTCCGCATAGGGGTTCGCAGCACACCGAACACACCTGCACCAGGGTGCTCGGGATGCCCACAGCAGAACCGCGCATCGCGACAGGCTGGGTGTCACATTGACGCCGAATGTGGAGTGGAGAGCGACCGCATGGGGTGCGCGTACAGGGCACCTGATCGTGCCCACGCGGCCACGACAGCGTACTCAATGCCTGGGTCAGCTTCATATTTCTGCGTCACATCCATCCGCATTTGGACCATCTCTGCCAGGATCATTGTATTGTCCCTGCTGTGCCACTCCACAGCCACACACAGTGCCTCCACGGACGTTGCAACCTGCATCTCCTGCTGTACTGATGCCTGCAGCAGGTGGGTGTGCTCATCAAACGGGTCATCTGCCAAATCAGCAACCTGTCCCCCAGGGTATGGAAGGGCCTGATGCTCAACACCCCTTGAGGGTGGGCGCTGTTCACCAGGACCAGGTATGGGCAAGTCAACAGGCGGTGTGCATATGCCACCACTAAACCCCTGTACCCCAGACCCGTGTGTGAGTGCCGCTGCTGCCCCTCCGCCTGCTGGGCCCATGGGACCAGTCGTTTCCAATGCTGTGTCCGCAACAGTGCCAGGGACCTGCACAGCCACCGTGCTGCCCACCGTGCTGACAGGCACAGCCTGGGACTGTGCTGACGTGCTGGCACACACGCTTGGAACCATCTGAGTCCATGGGCATGAGGCCGTCCTTCCAGGTGTCCATATATTATGTGACACACACACGTCAATACCGCTCATAGCGGCCATTGCATCATCAATGGTGCAGGTTCGCAAGCACAGCCTCATTACAGCTGCGGCTGGCATGCTTGCATGCCAGACTGCTGGGACATGGGAAGGGCACCCTCCACACCTGACTCACTGACATCAGAGATGGCGGCCAGGCATGCGCACTGGTGCAATGCACTCGGCTACCAGCAGAGGTGGATGGACCTCCTCCAACTCTGGATGCACATCCACAGTGCATGGGCCCACCACTGTCCCTGCAGGTGCACAGGATCTGTAACAGAAAGAGAACATGTTAGTGCATGGGATCAACCTTCCCCCACCCCCACCACATGTCATACTGTGCAGTGATGGGTTTCACCTGTCTGGAAGCCACCTCCCAGAACACCTCGATGGCACTGCACTGCATGGATGCAGCAAGATGGTCCTCCGCTAGGTCAGCTGTGCCACCTCTGGCTGGCCTCGCCTGTGGCAGTGTGCACACCCTGAGTGCTGCCACCTTCTCCTTAACCCATCTCTGTCGGTCCCCCACCTTCTTCTTACATTCCTGCATGGAGGGCTGGTGGCTTCCGTGCAGGTTTATGGCACAGCTACTTCTCCCATGCAGCAGCATGGGCCTGAGGGGTGCCCTGTCAGCTCCACTGAGTAGTGGCTTCTCATCCAGGTAGGCCTCGAGAGTTCCTCTGTTTCAGCCTTTTGTGAAGTTGGGCCTCCTCCGCCTATCATCATCCTCCTCTCACCAAGTCCTTGCTCAGCGATGTCACGGTCTGTATGGGTGGAAGTGGACACCTGTGACTGTGCAGTTTACAGCATTATCCCATGACCATACTCCATAACATCACACAGCATGCAACCCACCTATCACCTGCAGTAACCAAATATGGCCACTGAAGATCACTGTCGCACATTTATAATGCAATACAAATTAAGAATGGAGCAACTTTAATGGATGCAATCGGCGCCACCTGGCCTTTGAATGGCTGATCAGCTGAATTACATATGACAGCTGAATATCATGCTGTTGCGCTTATGCATACGGCTGAGCCGGCTGATCCCATGGGCTAGTTCTGTGACTGCATAGTACACTGCACCACGCATGCCCAGGTACCTTCGCGAGCGTCTGCCTCACTGATTACGTGCTGTGCGCGGTCAGCTATTCAGGACATGGCCACCATTGTGCCAGTGGCGCTACAGTACTGGTCACCACATGGCACTGTGGCACAACTGCGCAACAGTCCACTGTGGCACTGGCACGTAGGTGACCGCTTGCACTGGATGTGTAGATGTCCGATGGCGCTGTGCGTGGCCTTGTGCCAGACATGACCTTGTGCCCGACCTTTGCCCCTTGGCACTGTTCGTCTGGCATGTGTGCAGCTCTATCGTGCTGTTTGGTAACAGCGCAATAGGGACGAGCGAAGCTGCTTGAACAGCGCGATAAGGACGGCAAACGAGGTTGTATTAGCGCAACATTTCACGATGGGTTGCCTCTTCTGACGCCATATTGCCTATGAAGCTGATGACATGGCACGCAGGAGAGCTCCCCATGGAGTGGATTGGAGGTGGCCAACCTAGTGGCTGTGGTGGATCCTCACTATGAGCCACTGTTTGGGGGGGAACCCTTAGACTTGGCCCGCACCCAAGTGTGGCAGCAGGTGGCCACTGCGCTGGAGCAGATCACAGGGCGGCGCAGGACAGTGGAGCAGTGCATGCACTGCTACAGTGACCTGCGCAGGAGGGAGCAGGCACTGCTGGCACACCTCAGGTCCTGTGCCAGGAGGGGCATTGTGTCTAGGCCAGGTGGGTGAGCCATCTATGCACCTGTATTGTCTGCAGGGATATAACTGTGTATTGGGGCCAGAGCATGGGGGAGGGTTTTTCCATGGTTGGCTGTGTCAGTGTTTTGCAGGTGTGTGATGCATGGGTCTGGCTGTGTGGGCAGGCACACTCATTGGGGCAGGGGCTGTCTGCTTTGATCTCACTAATGTGTTTCTCAACATTTGTTTCCCACAGGCATGGAGGCGGAGGAGGACCCAGGCTGAGTGCACTGGGGTGCTGCAAGGTGGCCGTCAGGAGGTGGCAGTATGGGCCCACAACAGCGGCAGCAGCAGCATCAGCAGCAGCAGGCTGGATGAGGGGAGTGTCATTACATCATTGATGCTATGCGTGCAATGGGAGGTTAGGCATGGCCACCATCCGTGGACAACACTGCCATGCATGCGACGGTGACAGTCAGCACTGTCCAGTGGCACTGCATGTCTGTGGAGTGCGTCCACTGGTGGTCCGCGCATGCACTGGGCACATGGCTGGCACTACCTTCCCACCACGTAGCCATGTCACTGTACTGCCTTGTTGTGCTGTGCTGGGCATGGGTGGGGGATGTGTAGTGGCACACATGGCTGTTGCTGCCTGGTTGTGCTTGGCCCTTGCTGGGTCACTGTGGATGTGCAGTCCATCACAGGGGCAGGGCACGTGGCTGTATGCCATGCATACTGGATGGACTTCAGGGTTGTGTACAGTCCTAGAAATTGATTCTGTTCCCTTGCCCTAGGTGTCCGGGTCCTGCACAGGATAGAGCAGGCCATCCACCACCTGATGGAATGTCACAGGAATTGCTCCAGCATCCTCAGGGAGATGAACCAGAGGGGTCTTGCGACGTTGGACCGGGGACACGGGTCCGAGCTGGCCTGCAGATCTGCAGCCTGGGGGCAGTAGCTCCCCCACAACTACACCCTTACCCTTCCCTCACACCCTGCCTTCCTCACAGTTCTTTTTCACCTCTACCCCACACCCACCCCACCTTGTACCTGTACCCCCACCCCTGTATTGTATATATTTGTAAATAGTGTTATTGTTGTTCTCATTGTTGTTGTTGTTCTGTTTTTCATTGACTATATATATCTATTTTGTTATGAATACTGTGGTGGTCTCTGATTTGCAGCTGGCTATTGGTGCTCAGTTGCAGTGGTGTGCATGGCATCTTGTGGTGTGGTCCTGGGATTGTGTGCTTGTCTCGTGGGGTCCCTGGTGTGGTGGTGGCATCAGCAGCAGTCTGGCTGTGTTGCCACACACACACTGTGGGACTCCTAGTGGGTCTGGCTTGTATGGTTCTGTGGTACACGGTTGCATTGTGCCAGGTGGGGGGCATGGAGGTTCCGGCAGTGCAAGTCACAGTCACTGTTCATGGGTGGTGTCTTGGGGTTCCAGAGCAAGGTGTGTGTGCACAGTGGGGCTGTGGTACACCTGGGTTGTCCGGCCCTTTGTGTGGCAGTATTTGATTGCCAGTGGGTGTGCTGGGGGCCCGTGGCTCGCTTGTGTTTTGTAGGCTTGTCCCCATGGGCCAGTGGTTTTCCATCCCTCCACCAGTGATGCTGTGCTTCAGGTGTGGGGTGTGTTGTTAGTTCTACACTGTGTTCCTGTGCCCGTCTGTGGCATGGTGGTGGTGGGCCCTGCCTACCTCCCTGGTTGTGCAGTTCCATTGCTGCTGCTGGGGGCTCCTGCTTGCGCTTATGGCGATCTCAACTGCTCAGCTGGGCTGGCCTTGTTGCGCTATGGAATTAGAGCATATGTCCTCAGCATCCCCTACCTGGTTACACTATGGTGCAGGTTGTGCGATTTTCAGATGTTGGCTGGTTCGCAATTTGACTTGCTCCATGTTTGAATATCAGGCCTGTTGCGCATGTGCGCATTGACTTGTGCTTGATCCCGCTATTTTGCACATTTTGGGCACAGTTTGAATATCTGGGCCTTAAAGTACAAATGTTCCATAGTCTCAATGTTCTGTACACAAGTGTCCCTTGGGCAATAATGATCCTGTAGCTGTTTGTGCTTCTGATTCCCCAGACATTTACTTTCCCATGAATCGCTAACCAGACTGTATTCCACATTTTCTCTGGGATCCCAGTATCAGAAATATGCTGAGAAATGTAATTTTGATCTGACACGAAAATTCTGCAAATGGGTATTCCATAAACCACTCTGAACAATTTCCTCATATAATATTTTTCTAGGAAGATGTAAACTGAATCATATTTCACCTTCCACTGCTTTACCTTATCAAAGACCCCTGACCACAGACAGTCAAGTCAGGGACTACCTTTATTTTTATGTAAAAAGGCATTCATACACCATTCTACCATTGCTCCCTGTGATTTAGGCAAGCCTCAGTTTATCCATAACTGTGAAGTCTTTTTATTAAAGGAAGCAGATTATTATATATGAAGATTGTAAAGAAAAATACCAGTGGATTGAGCATATGAATTTCCCTTCCTTAATAGGTTTATAAAGCATTCCTCTTTGAAAAGATTTAATTGCTACCCCAAAACAAGAAAAGAAACATGTAAGCAATTTTGTTTCCAACGAATGGGGAAGGGGAAAAACAGTACCAATAAACACAAATAATGGAACTAAAAAGGAGTTAATCAAATAAATTACCTTCTTTTTCGACATCCTCCACACATTCCAATGAGCTACCTTGTCCATCCCTTTTTTAACACTGTACTCCAGTTATCATCTAACAAGTCTTCGTGACCAAAATAAATCCCCAAAATTTTACAAGGTGTTTTAGTGATTGGGATACCCCCTGCCTCTAGGATTGAAGTATCAAATCCCTGGATTGCCAGACATTTAGACTTCAGAGGATTTAATTGGGCCCCAATTATTGCCCCTAAGTTCTGAATTAAATCATGCACTGTCTGAAGAGACAGGTCATCTTGTGTTAACAGGCATATATCATCCGCATAAGCAATAACTTTGACATTCTTGTGCCACCTCAAACCCCAAGCTCCTTAATTAATGGTGACCTTTGTAAGATTCTAAGTATTGGGTCAATATAGAACACATACAATAGAGGGTTTAATGGACACCCCTGTCTCGCTCTCTCAGAATTCTAGAAGGTTTTCCAATATGCCCATTCTCATAAGGTCTTACATAAGCCAAAGATAACAGAGTTGAATCCACTGAATAAAATGATCAGGAATTCCATAAGAACATTAACAATGCCATAAAAAATATGTGAAACACTGTCAAACACCTTCGCCTGATCTAAACTAAAACAAATCCTCCATCAGATTCCAACTTCCTAGTGTTCCTCCCTCAGTCCATTAATTCTCTCAATGAACACAAAGCATCTGTAATACATCTTCCAGGTATTTCACAAAATTGTGTAGGACTTATTAAAAAATCCATTACTGTAACCAATCTATTTCCCAGTAATTTTGCCAGTATTTTAAAATCAACATTCAACAGGGTAATCGGACGCCAGTTAGAAATATCCAAAACCTGTCCTGATTTAAACTAAAAAATCAGAAGTCCCTCATACATTTGTACTGGTAGGCAAAAATCTCTCAGCATAAAATTATAAATAGCTAGAAGTTCAACAGGCATCAACTCCCACAATAATTTATATAATTCTCCTGGAAGGCCATCAGAACCCGGAGAGATATTTTTATTTAAAGCCATAATAACCGTCTGTAACTCAACTGCAGAAAAAGGAGCCATCAAGTCATTAGATTATTTTTCTGTTAATCTCGGGGGATCTGCAGCCTGAAGCAACATAGTAATACAGGGGGAATTAAAAGGCAACTCCCCAAATGTTTTGTTAACAAAGGATTCCAAATACTGCATTACAGCACCATTATCAGTAAGCAACACCCCCTGATCTGTAGTTAAATTAACAAAACCTTCTCGCTCTCTCCTTTGCTGGCAATCTGTAAATGGGTTAATTTGATCTGTCTTACCCTGCATCCCAAATGACTGTTTCTTCTGTAAGGAAGCCAACCTGTTATATTGGTATAAAGACATTTCTGTACGAATTGTAGTAATCTCTCATGACTCAAATCCTGACCTCTAACAACCTGATCAGACAATAAATTATATAATTTTTTCCTAAACTTCAAAGATTTAGAAGCGGTCGCTGCAGCCTGAGTCCTAGTCATAAACTGAAAATATTGTGAAATACACAGTTTCAAATCTTCCCACCACCGACTAAGTTCTCCTCATGTAAAAATATTGTGGAGCATTCATCAGAAATGATTGTACTCAAATCATCTTGTATTTCCTTTCTTAGTAACAAAGATGTATTTATTCTCCAAAACCCTGGCCCAGAGTCTCTTGGGGGGGGGGGATTGCAATGTAAATTCCTATCAGCATATGGTCAGAAATTTCCATAGGCAATGTACAAGAATGAAAAATACCTGCAGATTTTTTCACAAAAATAAAGTATATTCTCGATGACAAGGTCCCGCTAAAATATGTGGGTTTAGCCTTAGTACGTCCCTGAAGATGTGCATCCGTAAAGTCCTGCTTGAAAAATAACTCTAGTTAAATAAGTTTTATCACAGCATTGTTTGCTACCTGGATGTTTCTGCTGAAAATTGACATTGAAATCTCCTCTAAAGAATATTTGTCTACTAGTATGCAAAAATAGAATGAATCCTAGACAATAAATCTATACGCTGGGCTTTAGTTTGAGGACCATAAATAGTAACCAAATGGCAATGGAAGGAACCCAATTCCACATCCAACAATAACGCTGTACCAGGCTCTGTATCCACCAATCTATGTACTCTAACAGCTAGCGACAAAAAAACTATTCCCACACCACAACATAAATCAGGACCGATGGACCAGTAGAAGGGTCCCCATACCCATTCTTTCTTAGCTAAATTCACATCTGTAATTGTGTGAAACCTAGTGTCCTGTAGAAAAACAATGTCATACTGCAAGTGATGTAAGACTGAAAATATAGTAGCTCATCTCACAGGCGATTTCAAGCTGTTGGCATTTAAACTTGCCAATTTAAGATTAACCAGCTCAGGGAGGTTTTTATTTCAATCTTATGCTGGACCTTGTCCATCTAGTTGATGGTTCAGATATTTTACTGCAACCTTGAGTAGCATGCTCCTTCCCTTGTGAAGGAAGAGGAGATTCAGAAACCTGTTCCACAGGTTGTTCTTCTTCAACTCTATTACCCCATGAAGAAAACACTGAAAAACGATTTGAGAGAGATAACGGGGATAATGGCAGTCGGCCTGAGAGTACCACAGGGTCACCATCAGTAGCTGGTTCAGGAACTGGGGGACTTCTATTCCTTGAGGTTGGCCTGAATCAGCATCTGAAATACTACTTTCACGAGGAAGTATAACTGCAGCTGAATTTTGTAGGGGGGGGTCACACTGGGAGTTTCCTGCTGCTTACTAGAGTCAGCCACATCACAGCTTTGTTGGGGGACAAAGGGTCGGTGGCTTCTCTTGTGGGCTCAAGAACCTCTGGAGCTGCAAACTCTCCCACCGCACTAGAAATGGGAAAATAAAGTACTGTAGGTCTAAATGAAAAGAGAGTACTCCTTGATTGTCCCCCAAAACCTCCACCCCTGCCTCTACATCTTCTCCTGGCTCCAAGAAAAAGAACGTCTTGCTCGTGAGAGCAAGACATCATGATCAGAGGCTTCCTCTGAATTTCGAGCAGCCCAAGAGCAGTCATGAAAAGTATGCTTTTCATCCCCACAGAGACTGCATATGGGAGAAGCTGAGCATTGCATCGCCATGTGGCCCAACAAGCCACAATGAAAGCGTCTAACAGTATCACAATCAGTATTTAAATGCGATAAAGATCCACAGCTGTAACAGCTCTTAGGCTGCCCAGCATAGAAAAAAATTCCTCTGCCTCGACCCAAAAAGAAGGAACTCGGAAGGTGTTGGATGCCTTGGTCCATTTGATTTAACTGAATTCTAAAGATTCACCCCCCCTCCCCATCCAGAAACCATTATCGTCCATTATGGGGCAAGGATGATCAAATATGGTACAATGCTTCTCCAACCAAAATATAATGTCTTTAATATCCCAACCTCATTCCTAAACAGCAACGTGATTGTCTTAATAGTTGGTCTGGTAATGGGAATTGCTACAAAATCTTTCCATTCATCAGCATCCTTTACACCATAATACAATCTCCAAAATTTGTCAAGCAAAGCCATGGTACAAAAACTAATATCATACATATGATCCCCAGGTGCATGAATAAACACATAAACTTCAGTTGGGGTAAACCCCATAGAGTCCACCCATACTCTATCAGGTGAAATTGGAGCCAAGCCTTTCTACCTAAGATGCACTAAGAACCTCCTTTTTGCAGCAGTAACTGGTGTCTGAAATAATCTTGCATAGGTCATAGGGCATCTGGTACCTGGAGCTACTGGCTCTTTCTCTTTCATCAGTATTAGATGCAAACCCCTGCCGTAGCCCCATAGCCTCCTGTTCATCCCATTCAGTACATACCCTGTTCGGAATAATAGGTAGAGTGGGAACCATTGTTAGAGTCTCACCAGCTGCCATCCTATCTCCCTGGGACACCTGAAGTTCAGCGTCTGATGCAGATGCTGACTCACAGACCTCTGTTACACCCAAAACCTTATCTGGAGGACTCATCAAAGTTTCATCTGGTATGCTCGACTCACCATTAACAGGCAAAGGATCAGGTAAAGAATTAATGTCAATTGAACAGGTAGGGGAACCAGGGATAGGAATTGCAGGGTCTGGGAGCCACCGCCCAGTGGAAAAAATCCAGCCCACTCCATGAAGCGCCCCACCTGTAGTCCATTCTGAAGGAGTGCCACTGAAACTGCTTACATTAGACACAGTCTCCTCTCTCATTTGCTCCAGAACAGTTTCAGTCCCTGAGTGAGGCAAAGGTTCTAAGCCCACACCCCCAGGCAAACGCTTACTCATTTCTTGTATGGGGCTAGCCACAGACCGTTTTCATTTTTTCTTCTCTTCCTCCAACTTAGTTTTGCCTTTCAGAAACTCCTGTTCTGCTGCTGACAACATAAGCAGAAGCTGTTGCTTTTTATTATCTAATTCTGCTTGCAACAGTACCTCATCTTCTGTGATGTCATCCTCTGCAGCCATTTCAGGAACCGGCATAATAACCTGGGGGCCACAGTGGAGATTTGTTCCACAGTTTGTTCAGGTACTTTCTCGTTCTCCAACTATCCAGACTCCATTACTCCAACAGCATGTCCTCCTCCATCCATGACCAACCTCAGAATGAGGTCTTCCGCAGAGTGGCACCGCCCCATGTGTTAGCGTTCCATTCCCAGCCTGCTGCTAGTAGTGCACTGTCCACAATCCTAGTTTGATCCGATGTTTGCCATTGATTTCCAGAACATCTTAGGCCAGGCCCATCTGTACCTGTATCTGCCATTCCTGACGCAATATCTGGTGACCACTTCTCTTGTGCTTTTCCTTGTTTGTTTTCTTTCTGGTCTACTTTTTCCACTTGTTCTACTGCCTCCACCCAGCTTGTAGAAGCCTTTAATGATGCTGCATCATTGCAGCTCGCTGTGCCTGCTTGACAAGCTGCTTCTGCCTGTCAGACTGAATCTCTCTCAGTTGCTTCTCTAGTTGTGATTTTTTTAAAGTGAAAACTCCGTATTTCTTTATCTGTTTGTGCCTGTAAGTCAGTTTCTTCAGCATTTATGTCCTTCTTTCTCTCTGCAACTACTGTTTACTCTGTTTCTGTGTCACCCAAGTCTGTTAAACTTTCCTCAGGCTCCTTCACTAAATTATAGTCTTTTAAGGGTTCTTCATTTATAGAATTTAAAGACTCTTTCTCTTTACCTTCTCCAGAGTGCACATCCATTGTTTCCTCAATTTCTTCCATCACATTTCATTAAACACAGCCTGAGCACAGTTTCCATCCAGCTCCATTTCCACCACCTCCTCCAGTCTCTAGATCAGCCATCTGGTGCAGCAGACAAGGAGGTCCTCTGCTCACAGGAAGTAAGGCCCCTGCAGCAAGAGTAGGGGAATTTGTTATTCAAGATTTTCAAACAAAAATGACGGAAAAGTATTACATCATACTAGACCAGAATGAAAAGAAAAAAATCAGAAAGAAATATACAAGAATGTCAAACGGAAAACAAAATGCATTACAGCATACAAATCATAATGAAGAAACAAAACCCAGAAGTAAACATTGCAGTAAAAATAAGGAATTTTCTAATCAAGATTTGTAAACAAAAATACAGAAAAGTATTACATCATACAAAAGCTGAAAAAGGAAACAAAAACCAGAAAAATTTCTACTTACAAGAATAGCAAATTCATAACAACCCCCACCCAACAACTCCCCACTAACAGGATTAGGGAATGAGTCATTCATGATTTTTCAAAAATACAGAAAAGTATTACAACATACTAACTCTAAAGGAAATGAGAAAAGAGAGCAAAAAGAGAATCAGAAAACCAACTGGAGAACCAATCATAACATTAAAGTAATTGGAGCATCGGAGTACATGACCCATGGAAGATTCTGCCAAGTCTGAAAAATCCAGGAAGTAGGGTGAACCTTCAGGTCCTGTCGAAAAGGAATTTAACCTCCCAGGTTATCTTTCCACCAGCTCTGATAATGGCATTGAGCATTGCTGCAAGGTGAACCAGCAGCGAGAATTCCAGATAAACCATTTGACCACTGTGATAATAACCTGTAAGGTAGAAGCATCCCATTGGTGCCAAGGAGAATCAAAAAAGCCATACTGTAAAGCATGCAGTGTTATACTATGGAAAGGAGGCATTTGCCACGTAGTTGCCAAAGTGGACCGAAAACTCAAAATATAAGAGCAGGAAAAAAATAAGGGATGAGTAGTTTCCAGTTGGTTAACACACTGATGCCTACAACAATTTCTCTCAGACAGCTGTTTATGCTTATGATGTTCTTTCACATTCAACCGATTGTGGCAACTGAGCCAGTGAATATCCCACATTTTCTCAGGAATCCTCGGATTATTCAGGAACTGAAGTAAACCAGGTATCAAAGGAGAGGGACAAGAAGGAAAGGTGACTAGTTCATGAAATCTAGTGGTGAGGATCTGTTTATAAATTAATTTCCTGTGGTGACCATGCATCATGGCAGCTGTCAACTGCCAACATTTTAATTTAACAAAAATATCACGACTATAGGAAGGACAAATAGTAGAGTTATGGAGCACTCGTAAAGTGACCGTTTCCCATTGTGGAAACCAAGAACTACAAGTTGAAGTGTATAAGGGGATCCAAGCCCTAGCAACATGAGTCAAAATATGCCAGAAATTGACAATCATGTAAAAAATATAAAAAAAAAAAACAACAGGGAGAGCCATACCTAGGTCACCTTGATATTTAGGAAGATATAAAATATTCCTCTTTAGGGGAGTCAGCTGACTTCCCCAGACAGCTTGGAAAAAAATACTGAGTAATGAGGTTTCCAAGGAGCAGGGGGGAGGGAACACCCAACTGACAAAAAGAGCGGCAAAAGGAATGTCATAACAAGGTAGAATCACTTCAATTTACCCATGTGCCAGGAATTCCACTGCTTTACTAACTGTTGAGCCTGTGAAAGTTTAGAAGACCAATTCAGGATGTCCAAGGCTTGGTATCCAAATTCTATACCCAAAATCTTAATTGGGGTCTGAGACAATGTAACACCAGCAATGGAGGGGAGAGGGATTGAAGGCTTGCCAAATTGTCTCCCGATACATTTTCACGTATTAAGAGAGGATCTTGATAAGGATCCAAAGGAATTATAAATAGTCATGGCCTGAGACACAGAAACCTCACCCCTAACCAAAATCGTAAGATTGTCTGCATAAGCCAGGGCAATATAAAGGATAGAGTAAGTATCCACTTGTATGTGTGTCAAAGAAGGGGCTGAATTCAAAGCCTGCAAAAGCGGGTCAATACCAAAAACATAGAGAGGGCTGAGAGGACAGCCTTGTCGTACTCCACAGTGTACCGGATTCATTGGGCCCACCCAACCATTAATAAGTGGAGATAGTGTTGCTACTTTATAAATAGATTGTAGCCAAGAAACAAAGGTATCTGGGATACCATAGTTCTTTAGTACAGACCATAGGTAAGCATGTCCAACGGTGTCAAAGGCTTGTCTCTGATCTAAGGAGAGTAAGAATCCAGATAAGCCGTCGGCATTATCACGTTCAATAAGTTCTCGAAGGAGAAGCAGATGATCACTCATCTTTCTTTCCGGTATAGAACATGTTTGAGTGGGGGAGATAAGATGTACCGCTGCTTGTAATAATCTAGTATGTAAAATTTTGGCTAATATTTTAAAATCTGTGTTTAGAAGGTTGATGGGCCTCCAATTGGTCAGGTCTGTTTTGTCACCTTTTTTGTAAAAGAAAATTAAAAGACCCCGGGCCATATCCAAGAGAACAGAATCAGTATTCAAAAGAAAAGTAAATACTGCTGCCAGTTCCTTAGATAGCAGTGGGCCAAGAAGATTAAATAATTTGAGGAAATCCATCCAACCCAGGGACTTTATTAGTAGGCAGGCATTTAATAGATTGTTCCACTTCTGCAGCTGAAATATCAGCTGTCAATTCAGGTAATAAGCATTTGTCAATGCCGAATGTTTGCTTGCTGGCATTGGCATTGGTAGTGTAGAAGTTACAGAGCTGCATAATAGAAATGGCAGTGAAGTATTGAACTGAAGTCAACCCCACCACCACCCTGCAGAGAGTGACAGGCATTGGGGTGTGCCTTTGGGTCATCAGGCATAACGACCACGCCATTTCACCACACCCTACCCTGCAGACACTGACAAGTGTCACTGTGTGCCTTGGGGTCTTTGGCCCTTATGCACACCCCATTGCATCAGGAAATACGGTGAGATGGGTGCTGGTACAGGAGAATAGGGTGAGAACTTAGGGGTCAAGAGTCCAAGGCATACCCGATGCACTACTGGCTGCAGGGTGTGGCATGGTATGAGCATTACAGGCAAGAATCCAAGTCACACCCCTGATGCCTGTCATTCTCTACATGGGCGGGCGTTATGGTTGGAAACCCTACACCTCAGGCATTCGTTGATATTTTCACTCCAAATTTTCAACATGTTTTTGTGACCCCACCTCATGAACAGTGGCAATATCAGTTTGTTAGCTGAAAGCTGCTTATGCACAGCGACTACGGCATTTAGCACCACAGGTGAAAACACATTCCGAACAGGATGTGAAAAATGACAGCTGTACTGTTCATGGGCAGGTGTCAAAATGGCAATGTTAAAATCTGCAGTAAAAATATTAAAAACCTGGTGAAGTCACGAAGCAGACATAAACTGTGCAACGACACCCATAATGTAATTAGTTTGGGGATTTTTACAGCAGATTGTCAACACAGGCATTTTGGGACCCGATCATGAACAGTGTCACTGTGATTTTCTTTATCTGTCCGAACAATGATTTCCCCAGCGACCACGCATCTCTGCGCTTGAAAGTGTGAAACACATTTTGGCCATGTTTGAAAATGACAGCTGTACTTGTTCATAAAGAAGTGTGGAAAATGCCACTGGTGAAAATCTGGACTGAAAATATTACAAAGTCATGAACTTACGAGGGTGCGTGGAAACTGCGCAATGCTCACTCGTAACACAGTCATTTTATGGACTTTTGTTACCAAATTTTCAACATAGCCATTTTAAGACATCTGCTCATGAACAGTGTAACTGTGATTTTCTTAATCTGTCCCAAACATTGCTTTCGCACACCGACTGCACCATTGTGCGCTGCATGTGCGGAAACACATTTGGGGCGACATGTGAAAATGGCAGCTGTACTGTTCTTAAGGAAGTGTAATAAAATGTCAATGTGGAAAATCTGGAGTGAAAATATAGAAAATTTGCAAACTTACGAACGCGGCGAGGAACTGCGCAACGCCAACGGCAGAAACAGTCATTTTTAGAGCCATTGAATTTTCAACATGGCCATTTTAAGACCTCTGCTCATTAACAGTGTCACTGTGATTTTCTTAATGTGTCCCAACATTGATTTTGCACAACGACTGTGCCATTGTGCGCTACATGGACGGAAACATGTTTTGGGCAAGATGTGAAAATGACAGCTGTACTGCTCATAAGGAGGTGTGGTAAAATGGCAATGTTGAAAATCTGGAGTGAAAATATTGAAAATTCGTGAACTTATGAGTGTCGCGTTGGAACTGTAAATACCTTTCGTAAACCCAATCATTTTTTAGGAATTTTCCCAAGAATTTCATTATAGGCTTTTGAGAGCCCACCTTATGAACAGTGGCAGTGTCATTTCATTACTCAGTCCCAAAAGGTGATTTCGCGCAGTGACTCACAAATCACCCTTCGGCCCAATTAACGCCATGACAGTGACAGCATTCATGAGAAGGGGTCCCAAAACCCCATGTTGAAAATTTGGTGCAAAAACACAAAAATGCCTGAGATATGCAGCAAAGTTGAAAAACCCTATCTATCCCATTATACAGCTTACCAGCATTTTCAGTTCGCGTCGGCTTTGAAGAGTGCAGACGTGTTCCCGTCCACCAAGATCATCGCGCCGGAGTCTGCAGGTAAGTATCGGGTGAGGGGTGTGGGAGGCGGGTGCGCAGTGGTGGACGCGGTGGGGCAGAGACTGCGAGGGACTGTTTTTCAGTTTCAGGTTTTTTTTTTTAAATGACAACGTTGGATGCTTGTCACGCTTGGGTGGCCTCAGCGCAGCACAAGGATGGCTGGTGGGGTGGGTGGGTGGAGCCGACGGGGATTGGGCACCCCTGTTGGTGACAGCATATGTTGTCATGCAGGGGTGGGCTCCGTGTGGCACCCTGTATTCTGGGGGTGTATGGAACCAGTGGAGCTGATGGGAGATTGGGCACCCCCATAGCTATACGATGTGTGGCCAAGCTGGGGTGGGCGCCCAGCATGGCATATGGAACACTCTTTGGGGGCGCGTAGCACAGCCGATGGGGATTGGGCACTTTGCCGCTGACACAGTGTGTGCGTGGGGGCGAGCATGCAGTATGCTTGCGTGTGTGTGTGTGTGTGTAGGGGAGCAGCATGAGCAGGCGACATCTTATCGCTGCTCACTGAAGCATAGCTCCCTTTCAACTGTACGCCACTGCATTTTGGAGCTGTCATCAGACAGCTCAAGCAGGCATTGGAGAACCGCGCGCGCCTGCAAACACACTGACTGAATTGGAAGAGGGCTGCCACACCTCCCAAAACCGATGATGGCACTATGTTTTGCACATGCAAGCAAACATAAAAGGGGGAAAAATAGGGACATGAGGAGATGGTAATAAATCATGAAAAGCAATATCAGGGCAAAAATAGGTAGAAAACAGAGAAGAGATGCTGAGTCGCTATGTAAATATGTTCTGTTTGTCCGTGATAGACAGAGCCGCCCAAATCCTTAAGGCAATCCATCACCTTATGTTTGACAGAGGTGGAACAATATAAATAAGGGCAGAGGACTGCAGCCTTCCCTTGCATCCAAAAACTGTGCTGATACTTCAGACTTTCTGATTGGTGGAGATGGAAGGCTTCATGTCAGTTTGAAGTACGTGAATTTGTTCCTTAAAATCATGAGTAGTAGACCTGGATAAAGACTGTAGTTTCTGTAACTGTTTCCGTGATGGAGGTACTGAAAGTAAACATTATGATAAAAATATGTTGACTGTGGGATTTCAATAATTTTCGTAGATCCAGCTTGACATCTGCCCACCAGAGGACAGGAGAGTCAAACAAATCAAAAACAGAACTTTTATGAGCTGCAAAATATTGGAGATTAAGTATCATAGACTGTTGGGATAAAAGGGAAGAATTCATTTTCCAGTATCCAGGACCCTTAGAAAATGTTACCATAGTCCCTAAACAGAGGTGCAAAAGCTTATGATCCGAAAATTCTACTTCTGTAACCTTAATGGAGAAAACAGATAAAAATAAAGAAATAAAAAAAAATAAGCTATTCTGGTAGCTAAGTGGCCCCTCTGAAATGTGGGATGAGCAGTATTATGAGTAGCCAAATAGGCATCTTTTAAATGTGACAAGGAAGTTACATTCTTTAAAGTAGACATATCACAATATACTTTTGAAGTAGTGGTGTAAGCCCCTCTATTACGCTTGTCAAGTCCACAGTTAAAATCCCCACCTAAAATAACGACCTGAGATGAGAGTAGATAAGGCTGAATGTCCTTAAATAAAGAAACTCTATCTGCCTTCGACTGTGGGGCATAAACATTGATTAACCTGTAATAAAAATTATTTATTCTGGTATCAAGAATTAGTACACGTCCCTGAACTAAATCAATAAGTTTGAGAAGATGTACCTGCAAACTAGAATGAAATAAAATGCCAACCCTGAGCAGACATCTGGCCTATGGACCAATATGAAGGTTCAGCATACCATAGCTTAGTAACCTGTCCTATTTCAGCAACAGTATGCAGTCTAGTATCTTGTAAAAAAACAATTTGTAAGGAACTAGACTGAAAATAGGACAGTACTAAACGTCTGCATTTATGATTTTTAATACTGTACTGTTCACATTAAGTGAACCTCAGAGTAGGGAAGACATTTTGAGAAAGAAGGGGAAAAAAAATAGAAAGAAAGTCTTCAGGGAGGTTTAGTCCTCGACCGTTGTGATCTACGACGGGTACTTACAGAGGGAGGAGGTAAGTCCGTATCAGAATGTAAATCCACCTAGGAAGACCACAGAGCTGAGCTCTCTGAATCTGCGTCAGAGAGGTTGGAGGGCTGCAGGGCCTCATATTTATTGCACAATGGAAGCTCTGAGGTTTTTGACACCTTAGAAGTGGGATGGGCACCCATTTGAGACCTCTTAGTGGACCATTTACTAATTTAGGGGGGGCATACCTGTAGAAGAAGAGTCTTCTGAAATTTGTTCAGCAAGGGGTTCGATCGCCATTAGGTGGCAAGAGGGGAGGGCTAACACACACCTGTTGCACTGGCGCAGGAATAGGGACATCCAAAGGGGGGGGACAACAGAAACCTCAGAAGGTCTGGAGGGGGAGAACATATTTCTTTGAGCCACTGCTATCATCAATCTCTGCTCCTCAACATCAGCTGAGGCAGACTGGTTGTGCGCAGCCCAGGTGCAACTCTGATATGTATGTCCAGTGGAATCACAAAGATTACACTTCAGTTCATTAAGACAATTTCCATTAGTATGCCCCATTTCTTGACAAAGATTACATTTAACCTGATCACACAGACTTCTTAAGTGTGTACAAGAACCACACTTATAACATGCCTTAGGCTGTCCCACATAAAACAGGACGCTGCGGTCTCGACCTAAAAAAAAAACAATTGGGGAGATGACTAAGACCAGTATCTGTAATGTGGAGCATAACCTTCACCTTCCACCCTCCAGTCCAAATATGTTCTTGATCAAATAGGGCTTCTGGGGAACCAAGAACCAAGCATCTTTGTTTTAGCTATAGGTCAGGTCGGTGACACTAACCCTCATTTTGGAAGAGAACTGTGACTGTTTTGTGTTCTGGCCTAGTTAGGGGAATTGCTTCAAAAGGGGCCCACAAAGGAGAAGATTTCAGGGTTTGAAATTGTGTCCAAAACATTGTAGCCCTGAATTCAATTTAAAATTTACATCAAAGGTAGATTCACCAGACATATGAATAAGTGCAGAATTTCATTAGCAAAAACTTCATGGAACCTTTTAATAAAGTCTTTGCAAAAATCTTCTATCGGGAAAGTCAGACATACCCCTTAGTATATAAGTCTAACAGCATTGTGACGTTTAGCTGGATATATGGGCTGATGAACAAGAGAAGCATATGGTTTCTTTTCTGTAGGTTTCAGCAAGTTCAGAGGTGCTTCAGGGGTTGTAGTGAGGAATGGAAGTAGAAGGGACTGGTGAAGCTGGCTGTGCAAGTTCAGAAAGTCCCAAAAGAGGAGCAGGTGTGCTGGTAAACTGAGTTCTG
The DNA here is from genome assembly GCA_016271365.2 of Neoceratodus forsteri. Lineage (NCBI taxonomy): Eukaryota > Metazoa > Chordata > Ceratodontiformes > Ceratodontidae > Neoceratodus > Neoceratodus forsteri. The sequence goes on from CM057453.1 coordinate 62,638,392, forward strand.
AAGGAGATGCAAGGAGAATGAGAGTCAGAAGGTAAAGGATCTAGAGGAAGCTGTGGAATAGGAGCAGGATCTGTAGAAACAGCAGCATGAGTTTGAAGCCAAGAAAGAAATAAGCTAGGTGGCAATTGAGTGGGGCTAGAACTAATGCCCCTGTGAGTTGAAAGGGGTACCTAGCCTGCTTGAAGCGTAGCAGATATGTAATTAGCAAATGAGGAGGAGAAGTAGAAAAACTCAAGGTACAGGAGAGATTACTAACCGAATCCAATCCTGGTTTTCCTGGAGTGTGAGGCAAGGCACTCACAGACACACTAGGCAAGGCTAACAATGCAGAAGAAAGTCCAGAATGAAGGGAATCCAAAGGAGCAGGAATAGGGTTCTCTGCAACAAGAGAATGCTGCAACACGGGTGAGTCCATCTTAACAGATAAGTTAAAAGGTTCCTGAGCAGCTAACACAGTTCGTGGAGTTGAATTCAAAGCTGTATATAATTCCAAACAACAGAGAGCTAAACGCTTCTTCAGCGTAACTGAAGTGCAAGTGACCGTATCTCAGGAGAGGCATTAGTTAGTGCAGCAGAAAGCTTAGAACCAGTATTCAGGGTAGAGCACATCACAGGAGCAACTGCAGAAATAGCCATAGGAACCAAGTCAGCTTCAGTAGTAGCAGCAACATCCAAAGCTACAGTAAATCAGTGGAAATCTCCATCTCTAAGCAAGGAGATGCAGGGGTAGAGACCAGTCCACCTGTATCAGAGGCAGCAAGCAGCTCCTCCACATCCTCAGCAGCTGCCATCTCGGACAAGAACCAAGATGACAAGGGTTCCCCCACTGGAGAGTAGGAGAATTTCCCCGGTGTCCTGGTCAATATTCACCTTCCCATAAAACCTGCTCATGCAATTGTCCAAGGCTGTGTGTGAATGTTGGTGCGCAAAATGATTGCCACTACACATTCAGTCACGTCACTACCAGTCTAACATTGCCTATAAAGCTCTTTGAGATACAATGTGTATGAAAAGCTCTATATGAATAAGGATTCTTCTTTTCCTTCTACCAGGTACAGCTCTGTACCTTCTATAGTCGGTTTCTAACTAGCTGACTTAAGAAGGCCCCCAGGAAATGATCCAGTATGTCCTGAGTCCTAGTGGATGCCACTGCAGATATGCTTCATTCCAATATGGCCAGTAGATTCCGTCCATTAGCAGCACCTCCACCGAGTCGGCCATCCTCTGTATTTCTTCCTCTAATTCCTTGTCTGTCTTTTCTGCCTGTGACAGTGGTCTGTACACCACCTGTACCCTTATGTTTTTCCCTCCCACTGTCTCTAGCTGTACCCACAACGATTCCACTTCCTTCCCTATATCCTCTGCAATGATTAATGTGGCTCTTTTTTCTTTGTCATTTTTCTTCCAGATAGAATCAGGGGAATCACAGAGACATGGTGGATGATGAAAGCCAGTGGTGAACTAATAGAGGGAGAGCTACATATTATGTAGGAAGAACATGAACAGCAGAAGAGGTGGAGTAGTGGAAGTGACTGTAAAAGAGTCACTGAATGATGTTGAGCATGAGGACTCTGTGACATACATGGAGATGTAGAATCCTGTCGCTACAGATAGTTAATGGTAAAGGAAGAGAGTGCTTATTTATTTATTTACATAATGCAGCAGTGCATAGTATGGTTACAATTTAAAACCTATATCTGTTTATTTTTTTTTAAAAAAGGATAAGTGAAATGCCAGCCTGTGATTGGCTAAGAGCATTCTCTACCCATATGTTTATCAGGTAAAACCACCTGGTAAAAAACAGCCTTTATGTGGCACACACTTCGTGCTCGCAGCTTACCTCATCAACACTGCATTCCCTACACTCTGCTTGTTTCTTCTACCATCACAACTAGACACTGCTCACAAAGCACTAATCCCAGCACTTCTTGCATAACACCCCAACACAACCCATTTTCTATAAGCGATAAGGCCCATAAGTGTTTGGCGAGTTGTGTGATACCCACCCTTCCAGGGGTTATGAAGGCCTTCTGCTTATGGTGTTGGGTCACACCCACAGAGCAGGCAGGTATCCCCCAACAACGCACATCCTGTTGGGTCATACTGTTTACACAGACACTGCTCCCTGGCCATATAAGACAACTGGTGTATAAAAAAGGTGAAAATACTAACGAAAATACAGGGAAAGCCATATTAAAAGGAGTGCTCCTTTTTATAATTTCATTTTTAAGAAAGATACAGTACTAAACAGACTGAAAATGAGCAATACTGTACTATAAGGTATGAAGAGCTAGTGGAGCCAAAACACGCAGACAGGAAAATAATAACAATTTTAAGAATTAGTTGTAACTTTTTTATTTCTGAAGTATTTTCCTTTTTCTTTTTGATCACTAGACAGTCTTCTATGTGATGATATTTTGCTGGCTGTGTGGAACAGCTCTTAGCCCAGCAGCTGACATACAGAGGCCGCCAGTTAACACAGACGCGGTTACCACGGACATTCGCATTGAGTGGCTAAAAACCCAATGCCAAAACCATTTTGTATACTTCCCTATGCACAATACAATGGTTAATGTGGACCTTATAAGATGCATACAGCGAACACTTAATTACGATCTTACAGTAATTCTAATCTCTCTGTCAGTCCATTGTCAGGTGGTTCACACCTCGTTAGTCAGCTGGGTTGGGTAATTAGTTAATTGCACTCACTACAAAGGTGTCATCCCCTGCACCACACATATTGAAGATCTACCTCAGTTCGCTCCTTACTGCCTTAACTTCATGATGGCTTCTTCACAGCATCCTGGCATCCTGCTCTCAAAGAAGATAGAACTTATCTGGCAGATGGAGTAGCTGTGGAAAATGAGTGTGCGGGACATGGCTATGCACCTAGCGATCCACAAATCCACTGTATGCAATCTATTGCAGCAAAAGGAAAGTCTTCTGGAGCAGTGGCACACAAACCAGAACCCTGATAGGAAGCCAAAAAGGGATGGAAAAGATAGGAAAACTAAGAAATCCCTGCTTGTCTGGTTCACCAAGGTTCACAGCCAAGATGCCATGGTAAGCAGTCCCTTGTGCCAACAGAAAGCAAAGCAGCTCACAGTGGCACTCAGCAAACCAGATTTTTAACCCTACTGATGGCTGGCTCCAATGGTGGAAGATCAGGAACAACATATGCTTTCACTGTGCTCACAGCGAGTAGCAAAATGCTGATGCTGTTGGAGCCAGCTCATGGGTGAGAGATATGTTGCCAGATCTGTTGGCTGGTTCTGCTGCTGCCAAAATATACAATATGGATGAAACAGGGCTTTTTTTTAGGTGTGTGGGTCAGGGGACATTCTTCTTCAGATACCACACTCCACAAGGACAGAAAAAAGCTATGGAGTGCATGTCTAATGGTCTCCTGCAATATGGCAGGGACAGACAAATGCCAGCTTGTTGTGGTGGGGAAGTCTGCCCAACCCAGGTGTTTCTGTGGGATCACCCATTTCCCAGTGATTTACCACAGCAATTGCACTGCTTGGGTGACCACTGACATGTTCATGAACTGGGTTTGAGCATGGGACCACAGACTAAGAGGCCAAAAGATTGCCCTACTTCTTGATAATTGTAGTGGCCACTCTGATGTGAGAGGACTGAGGAACATTAAGCTGGTGTTCTTACCACCAAACACCACCTCCATAATTCAGCCTCTCATCCAGGACATAATTTATACATTAAAACAGGACTATGTTCAGGAGATACGTGCCCATGTCCTGGCCGAGCTAGAAGGTAGAGCAGAGCTTAAAGCCATTGAATGCGTGAAATTCATTACGTTGTTGGATGCTGTCTTACTATTAAAAACAGCTTGGGGTTCAGTTTCCACCCAAGCAATTGTCAACTGTTTCACTAAGGGTGGTTTCAGGCATGAATCTGAAGAACTAGCTGGGCAAGAACAGTCACTGGAAGCAGAGCCTGTCGAGGAAGCTGTGCCAAAACCCAACAGACTGACAGAGGCAGAATTTGATGCCTTATCTCGGCTTGGAGAAAATGACCAAGAGCCAGAGCAGGAGGAGGACAAAGATGACATCACCAGGGTGCTGGATGTAATGATGCCAACCTGTTCATCCACATCCGTATCCTCAGAAAGCACATATGATGATGAGGAGGATGGCGGCAAAGAAATGCTGAGTGTATCGTCATGGATATCAGGCTAGGCACTCATTGTCCTCTGTCTTGCCATGACATAGAGATCCAACATTGCGCTAGACTGGGATTAACTCCAGAGAACTGAACCGGTGGAAAATGTACACCACAGCACCCACAAAGCAAAGTAAGATAACTAACTTCTTCAATAAACACTAACTTGCACAAATGTAAAGTAAACTAAAGTTTTAAAGTGAAGTTTTAAACATCCTCCCAAACACCAAGCACTTCACAAACACCAAACACTTTGCTTCATCGAATGAACTTCATTCAAGCCCTGAAGAAATAAAGGCTGCAAATGTACAGCACAAGCACGGCACCAAATCCCTGTACCCCACCACCAGTTCTACTGTCCTACAGTCGTCACAGAAGAGTTTTATGCATGTACAGTGTACTGTGTCATTTTTTGTTTACGTTAAAAGAAAGTCGTAATCCTCTAACACTGTCATGTGCCCTACAGGAGACACTTACTTAGGATGGCTGTGTCCTGATCCAAATAACATCCAAAAGTGTTTAGAATTGACAATTGGTGCTGTTTACTGAGGGCCAGATGACTGAACTACGAGGAAGTGCGACTTGAAACCCCGTCCACTCTGGGAACGGCAGACATCGCTTTCGCAGACAGATCAATAAAACACAAAACTTCCACTAAAAGAGCCATGCACTGTATCTGTCTCTATCTTCCCCCCCACATCATCAGCATGGTGATCTCACTGACAGTGACAACACAGGTGACTGACCTAGCAACCATCAAGTGGCTGTTCCTAGGCAGCAGTGATGTCACAGTCAGTGAAGTCACAGTGCTGATGATGTAGTATGTGTGGGGGGGGGATAGAAAGAGATATGACAGCTGCCAGGCAGAGTTCTGCCCCACACATCACACCTACTAACATCAGGTAAACAATCTTCTAATTAAACAAAGAGAAAAGAAAAAGGCAAGACAAAGTTTATTTCTTCAGCACCCATTCCTGGAGGCTCTGGGCGCCTTATGTAAAATACACATAAACAACAGAAAGACTTGGCAGCTGTAAGATAATAGTTAATACAGATCAGAAGTATTTATCTCGTATTTTAACATCTAAGTCTGGGAATGCTAGTGAAAGAGACGGGTCTTAAGGCTGCCCAAACACTTTGACTGAAGGGCCTCCCGATGGCTAGAGGAAGTGAATTCCACAGGATGGGGCCAGCAATGCTAAAAGCCCTGTAGCTGGTGGTTTTAAGCCTCATCCTGGGAATCGCCAGGAGGCCCTAGAAGAGGAATGGAGGGAGCGGGCTGGGGCACCAGGTGTTAGGAGATCAGACAGATAGCCAGGGCCTAGTCATTGTAGGACATTGAAAGTGAGTAAACCCACCTCAAAGATAACCCTCCACCTGACTGGTACCTACTGCAGTTCACATGGTACTGGAGTTACATGACAGAACCTTAAAAGGCCTGTCAGCAACCTGGCAGCTGCAATCTGCACCCGCTACAGATGGTGGAGGGTACCTCTTGAGTCCCCGAAATAAAGGGCATTACAGTAATCAAGCCTGGAAGTTACAAAGGTGTGGACTAGAGTGGTTAGGTCTTCAGGCAGAACTAGGGGTTTGATCCTGGTAATATTCCTCAAGTGGTAAAAAACACTTTGGACAACCAATGACACCTCAGAGTCAAATGTCAATCCATGGTCCAGGAACAGACCAAAATCTTGCACCCAAAAGGAAGCCATCAATGGTGTTTGCCTTAGAAAAAGTCCATTTGCTGCACCGGAGGCAATCCTATTAGCCTTTGGCCCGCTCCCACTACTAGAACCTCTCTCTTGTCGGGGTTTAGTCGTAACCAGCTGGAGGACATCCAATCATTGATCTCGGTCAGGCAGGAGCTGAGAACATTCACAGCGTCAAATGTTCCAAGAGCAAAGGACAAATACAATTAGGTATCATCTGCATAGTAGTGAAAACCCACATTTTATTTCCTAATGAGCTCACCCAGGGCAGCATATACACTGCAGAACAGCATTGACAACAGGATCAATCCCTGAGGTACTCGGACAATAGAAGCTTCGGGAGGAGGAGAAATTCCATCACTACCTATTAAAACAGAGAAACAGAGAATCTGATACCAGATAAGGACCGCCTGGCCACCTAGTCTACCCATTTCCCTACCTAATGTATAAACTGCAGATCATAGTTAACCAACAGCCTACTTCCTCCTACCCCCCACTAGAATTGCCTTATGTTTTTCTGTGCATTCTTTAATTCCCCTACTGTTTTTGACTCCACAATCTCCTCAAAAAGGCTGTTCCATGCATCCACAACCCTTTCCATGAAAAAATACTTAAATCACTTTACCTCTGATCTGCCCCCCCCCATCTTCAAATTGTGCCCCCTTGTTCTTGCACCTCTCTTTTTCTGAAAGATGCTACCCTCTTGGACTTTGCTGACTCCCTTGAGGTACTTGAAAGTTTTTATCATGTCCCCCCTCTCCCTCCTTTCCTCTAGGGTATACATATTAAGCTGCTTTAATCTCTCTATGTATGTCTTCTGGTGCAGACCCTGCACCATTTTGGTTGCCTCCTCTAGACAGCCTCCACCCTGTCTATGTCTTTGCGGAGATTGGGTCTCCAGAACTGCATGCAGTACTCCAGTTGGGGTCTCACCAACTGTCTGTACAGAGGGATAACAACTTCTGTTTTCTACTGGTGATGCCTCTCCCTATGCATCTCAGTACCCTCCCAGCCCTCTCCACTGCCTTCTCACATTGCTTGCTCACCTTTAGGTCATCTGACATAACGACCCCCAGGTCCCTTTCCATTTTTGTTGTTGTCAGTATCTCACCCCTATTGTGTACTCTTCCCTTGGGTTTTTGTTTCCCAGGTGCATTACTTTGCACCTCTTTGCATTGAATCTAAGCTGCCATACATTTGACCATTTCTCCAACCTTGCCAAGTCCTTTCTCATCCTTTCCACCCCACCTTGTGTATTAACCCTGTTGCAGATTTTTGAGTTGTCTGCAAAGAGACATACTTTTCTTTCCAGTCCCTCTGCAATGTCACTTATAAAGACATTAAAAAGGACCGGGCTCAATACTGAACCCTGCGGTAGCCCACTAGTAACTCCCCTTTCTTCACTGTGGACTCTATTTACTATTACCTTCTGTGTTCTGTTGTCTAGCCAATGTTTTACCCAGGCTACCACCCTGGGACCCATGCCCAGGCTGGCTAATTTGTTTATTAATCTTTGTGTGGGACTGTGTCAAATGCCTTACTAAAGTCTATGTAGTCCATGTCCACAGCCCCTCCCCGGTCTGCTACTTTGGTCACCCAGTCAAAGAAATTGATTACATTCATCTGACATGACCTTCCTGCTGGGAATCAATGCTGCCTTGGGTCCTGTGCCCCACTGGCCTCTAGGTACTCAACAATTCTTTCTTTCAGAAGTGATTCCATCATTTTCCCCACCACTGAGGTCAAACTGACAGGTCTGTAGTTTCCTGCCTCTGTCTTGCTCCCACTTTTGTGAAAGGGAATCACATCTGCCCTCCTCCAGTCCTCAGGTACCACACCATCCTCCCATGATTGGATAAAAAGGGTAGTCAGTGGTGTTACTAGTTCTCCCCTTAGTTCTTTGAGAATTCTGGTGTGAATCCCATCAGGCCCCATTGCTTTGTCCACTTTCAGTTTTAGGAGTTCTTTCAGAACTCTTTCTTCTGTGAAAGGACTGATATCGACTCCCCTATCCAGACTGCTTCTATTGACCTGATTAGGTACCCTCCTCCTCTTCTTTTGTGAATACTGAGCAGAAGTATTCATTCAGTATCTCTGCTTTTTCACTGTCCCTCTCTGCCCACCCACCCTCCTCTTTATTCAGCCTCAGTATCCTCCCTATGTCTTTCTTTCTCCCTAATGTACTGTACCTAAAAGGTTTTATTCCCTTCTTAACTGAGCTGGCTATCTTTTCCTTGGTTTGGGCCTTTGCTGTTCTGACTGCCTTCCCGCTTCCTTCTGCTTTAACTGTTACAGTTCTCTGTCCTGCTCCTTCTGTGTTTCCTAATACTTCCTGAATGCTATCTTTTCTCCTAACCTTCCCCATCACCACCTCTTTTGAGAACCATAGTGTTTTTTATTTCATTTTGATTTGTTTATTTGCTTCACACTTCCTGACAGTGAGATAGGACTTAAACCAGCAGATGAAAGAGCCGGCAAGCCCACAGTACTCTCTGAGACAATCAAGCAGCACAAAATGTTCAACAGTGTCAAAGTTAGGAGAGATCAAGGAGAATGAGAACTGACCAGTCTCCTCTATCTCTTGCCTTAAGGTTATTATGCAACATGAACTAACGCTATTTCCATGCTGTGCCTTGCTTGGAAACCAGATTGGAATGGCTCATAGATATCAAAGGTCATGAAGTACTCTTCAAAATTTTTCAATAGGGCTGTAGAAAATATTTTCCGAATATTCAGTATTTGGGTCCCAAGTATTCGGTATTCGTTATTCGACCAGAAAAGGTGTTAATTTAAGGAAACTTTTAAAAAGCACTTCAAGCAACACCATTAATCACCCATTGAACATGGTATACCATATACACCTCAATGACACTTTAACCGTCAACATAGAGCTCTCACTAGTGCAACACAAGCTTCATGTTGCACACTTGATCCACCACACCACACACATATCACTCTGAAAATGATATGAAGCATTGCATTGGGTCAGCACTAGAGGGTGTTCATGGTCACAAGCACGGGGTAGAAGGTGCTTTGATCATGGGCATAGGAATAGTGGTAGCAGTGGCTGCAGTAGTGGTGACAACTGAAAGGGTGGCTGCTGCAAGAATGGCACCGGTGGTGGTGGGAAGCACATTGGCTGTGGATGTAGCAGCCATAGTGGTAGCAACGGGAGCACTGGTGGTGGTATCTGCTACGTCCTGCACTAAGCATGTATGTACTTTTTTTTTTCATTTTTTTTTTACAAAGTATATATGCTATAATGCCCCCCTACTACTGCTCAACAGGATGTGGCAGTGAACGTACATATGGAACAGGTGGTGACGCTAGTAGTAGTAGTACTGCTAATGTTATTAGTAGTAGTAGTACTATTACCAATGCTACAAGAACTAAAAAGCTTGCTTGGGGAGAACAGTATTTGAGCCAGCCGAATAAAGAGAGACACCTCTATGCCATTGTCTATGTAGTCTATCTCATCACCTTCTCTGGAATTGCATTATGTATCAATAATATACAGTGGAGCAAGACACGATGCAATTCAGTGCTTTGCAGTAAATGACATGCCACAAAATATTGTGTGACTAGAGGGCTTAATTGCCATTAAATTATACTGCCCCTTGCAGCATACTGCAGCATTTTGCAGTAATTTTGCAAGATACTACATTGCGTACTGTCTGGCACCACTGTATGAACTGTTTTATAATCTTGATGCAGTGTTTCATCATTGGGTATGTTAGTTGTGAATTGTTTTGTTACAAGAGCATCTCAGTCTCATTCTTTTTAACTTCACTTATTTATGGAGTGTGTTTCTTTAAGGGTTGTATATTCATAGTGTGTTTGTACATTCCCAACATGCACCCTGACAAAGACCAGGTTCTGGTCAAAGCAACAGGGCTCTATTGGCATCATCCAGCCTTAGCACAAACAAATATATTGGCAGTATTATGTCCCACTGCTCTTAACAGTATTTTGTTGCTGCTCCCCCCCCCCAAGTGCTTCCTTTGTTCTACATAGATTGTTAGGAGGTTTAGCAGCCCAGGGACGACACTGGCAGTAATTGACTGGATGTGCTGTAAGTTTGTGGATCTATCATACTGACCCTCACCACTTGGGGCCAGTGGTGTAGATGCTTGCTGGGCTGGACCAAGCATATTTGCAAGATTGCTAAAGACATGATGGATCAGATCACTAGTAGTTACTGGGTAAACACAAACTATTACTCTGTAGTGCCTGTGTGTGTATGTGTTACTTAGTGTTTGTGGAACTACAGTAATACACCAACCTTTCCAGTTATAGTGCTCCACAGAAAAGTAGCAGTAAAGAAAAACACTGCTACTAAGAAGGGGAAGAAAAGGGCAACCTATTTAGTCAAGCATGGAACTGAGCAAGAACAGACAGATGACAACAGTCAACTCAGTGAGACAGGCCTGCCCCACTAAGTGCAATGGTTTAATTAACAAATCAACAATAAACAAACAAAAAATGCATGTGCACAGCTGTGCACACACAAGGCACAGACTTGCTGGGGGGGGGTATTTTTCACAAGCACAGGTTAATTGTGTGCAGTGGGCTGCAGAAGTGTGGGGGGGGCAACCAACACACTCCTCATGTGTACAGGGATCTATCCCCGGAACCAGAGGACTAACAATAATAATTCAGTGAGTCAAGCCTGACTGGCTTAGAACTGAAGAAGTTTTTTTCAAAATCTGTGTGCACACATCTGTGCACAAGTGTGGCCCTGCCTCATGAAAAAAATATATTAAGCATGCACATGCAGAGTGAAGCCTCACAAAATCAAATATTATGCACATATACAGCAAATCATAAGCAGTGATCTGCAGGAGGGGGAGTTAGCAGACACCCCCATCAGTCATGCAGGGAACCAAGCCTGGAACCAGACAACAGCAAAAAAACAAAAAACACAAAATTAAAATGTGCTTCACCCCAAAACATCACACTGGAGCTATGTCAGACAGCAGCAGAGAAGGGGTGTTAGCAGGCAGCCCTCCTAGTCCCTGTAACTGAGTACAGCAATAAAGATAAAATACCTGTCAGAAAGCCAAACAGCTTTTCTGACACTGATCAAAAAAACTATACTGACCCAAAAAAGCCTGTGAAGCAAAAATCTATTTCTTTTCTAGCAAATTTAAGGTCTCAAAAGAACTGCAGAGCAGCTCTCAGAACCCTGTCTCCTGTCTTCCACCAGCTCAGAGTGAGGAAGTCACATGGTGTGCTTGCCTTTGAGCTCAAGAAACAGTTTTTGATTGGCCAATAAAGTTCTGCGAGACTTGGAAATCTCACCGAATAGTAGTTCCCGAATAATGGCCGAATAGTGAATACAATGCATCCGAATATTCGGGAAGTCTACTATTCGCAGTATTCGGAAAATACTATTCGGCCCATGCACAGCCCTACTTCTCAACAACCTTTCCCAGAAATGGAAGGTTGGAGGTAAGTCGGTAATTCGCCATGATGTTCGGGTTGAGAGATGGCCTGTTCAGAAGAGGCCTCACCAGAGTCTCTTTCAAGGAATCTAGAAAGACACCCTTTGACAATGAGCACCGGACAATCAAGATGAACACTAGGCCAACAGAATCAATGCATTCCATTAACAAACTGGGTCCAGTTCACAATATGTGTGCTTCAGTTTCAAAGCAACCTCAACCACCTCAGCCGCCTCCACTGGTTTAAACTCCCCCAGACAGTGGAGTGCCTCTACTACCTCCAAGGTGATCACTGCAGGTCGTAGAATGACTCACTGGCAGGATTTCTTGATGGATAGATGACACTCTGTCACTGAAGAACTGAGCAAACTCATCACACAAAGTGACAGAAAAAACTTTCTTCAGCTGTAAACAAACTGGATGTAATAGCCTGTCTACAGTCCGAAAAAGTACCACTGGTCGGCTCTTCCCTGTAGCAATCTGCTTGGACAGGAATTCTGCCTTCTTATGGTTGATTGCCCCAGGGTTGGACTGGGGTACAAAGGGTCCACCTGCAAAGAAGCTACAGGGCCCACCTAGAAAATCAATAGAGGAGGACCCAGGTTGACACACTCATATCAATATTCCACTTCAATCTGATACACTAGCTCTGTGTTTGCATCTTACATTTATCACAGTGTCCCAGATACCCCATTTAATTAGAAAAAAGAAGATAAATGCAAAAGTTTTCAGAGTTCAGAAGGTAACGACTTACCCAACTGAGGGGGGCCACCTGGAAACTTCCAGGTATCCAGGTGGGCCAGTCCGACCCTGGATTACCCCCTGGTACTCACAACAGTGGATACACATGGCCAGCTTGTCCTCTTCCCGCCTGGTCCACTGCCAGCAATGCTCTAACTCCCAACAACTAATCTTCATTGCCTTGAGCTTTCCATCAAATCAGGGAGACCTCAAGTGAGAAGATTTGGGTCATACACGAACAAGTGCAAATGCATTGAGTGCCTCGGACATCACGCTATTAGGTGACAACTGCCACACTCATGCCATTCACACATTCAGTGTCAACACTAGATAGATCAGCCACTGCCAGAAATCCCTCTAGGGACATTCCCCTCAAAGGGTGGTAGCTGACCATCTCAACAGGGGGAGGACTCTTGGGGGGGGGGCCCAAACGAGAACCTCAACTTGCCATGATCAGATCAAATGACCTGATCAATCTTGAGGCTGCATACCTCAAGCCCCAGTGAGAACACCAGGTCCAGCATGTGGCTGCCATGGTGATTCATGGAAGTAACCTCTTGTGTCAGGCCCAGAGATTACTTCATCTGGAGGAGTTTGGAACCAAGCCTGGAGTATTCATTGATGGCCCGGGTATTTAAGTTCCCCAGAACCAAACACCTGGGGAACTCTAACACTTCTTTTTTCCCAGTGTTTAACCAGGTGAGACACACTAAGCTGAAAGCTTATTTACAGGTGCAGCCTGGGAGCATAGAGAAGTTAAGTGACTTGCTCAGGGTCACACAGTATGCAAGTGGCGGCTGTAGGATTCAAACCCAAGTCTCCAGATTTGCAGCGCAGAGCCTTAAACCACCGCACTGTACTGCCTCCTTCCCCAATGACGAGATCCACCACCTCCTGCAGGAACTCTTCCCCCGACCCCGGAGGGTGGAAAATAAGGAGGATCCTGCAGGCTGCAGCCAGACCTCCACATACTGCCACTCATTCAAAGGACCTGGTAGTTCACACTGGGTGCACAGTGAAGCCCAGGTCAGATCTAAAACAGAGGGCCACTCTCCCACCCCTGTGTTCCACCCTAGGGCAGTGCATTAAAGAGTACCTTGGGGGAGAAACGGCTGCCTCCAAAAGTGGCCTGGTGAGCGTCACCCATCCAGGTCTCTATATGCAAGCCAGATTGACCATAGAAATCAAGTCTGCCATAATTGAGGTCTTATTTCTGATTGATCTGGCAAAACTCAGCCCTAAGAGGACTGGAAGTCTCTGCAGCCCTCTGGCTCTCTGCTCACTCGGTCTGGTGGGACCCCTGGGAATAGGAACCAAACACATCTGGCTCCTTTCCAGGTTCCACCTAAATCCAGGGTGTCTCCTGCACCTAACTACCCCTATCCTACTCACTTCCATTGAGCCTCAGATATTCCACCACAGCTGACCACCCGGTTCCTCCAAATTCAACCTACCATACAGCACTCTCACAGCCTGCTGACACACTGTGAGGTCAGTGAAGGCCAGGGGTAGCACAGCTGGGATGCCTCATAGGTTATTTGTGCCTGTCCTAGACCCTTACACATCCCAGATGAACAAAAAGTATATCCAAGATACTGCCAACAAATCCTAAATTTTCAGAACACTACATACAACACTCACACTTACATACATACCTAATAACACTGATAATCCTACACACTCACTCTAAACATACATCCACTACCAAAACAATATAAAAGAAAAATAAATAACCCCCAACCCACAAATACTTTATGTTATATCCTGCCACCCTTCACACAACCCTCCCAAAACACCCAGAGAACAGATTAGCAGCTAGGAAAAGATTTTCAACTTTTCAGAGAGCAAAACCCCAAGCCATGGAAAGTTCTATAAATACCCAGAAGGGTATTATCCAGAAATATCAGTTCTAAGCAAAACGAGAGTAGTCAGCGATGTTAAAAAAAAGCTTCACAAGACTGGAAGGAGGAACACTCTCACTGTCCCTCCATAACAGTCCCAAAGTGGAGTGCTGGCTCTCTCCCTGCAGGCCGTGGCCACTGTCAAGTACCTGGTATCACCCTGGATCCACAGCTGATCTTACCCCACATCCGGAAACATCTGCAAGGCAACTAACGGTAAGCTTGGTCTCGCCTACAGAGCCAAAACTGCTTGACTCGCTGCGTGTGGCCCTCAGCCAGGGGTACTCTCTCCTCTCTGCTATGGGCTAGTAACATTTGCCTTTGCCAAATCCACCCTTTGAAATGGGACATGGCCTCAACAACATCTGCCACTTTGCACTTTCTGACCCTCCCCAACGCTCGCTGTGACCTCTACATGTCTAGAGTGGCTCCCTCCTGAGAAGCACCGCACCTTCGTACTTGGGAACTTCATCGACAACATCATCAGATCGGCCACCCCTGCTGCCCTCGCCCTTCCCTTCAACCCTGACACCCCATCCTACCATCTTAGGTCGAGGGCGATGCTAGATCACCCAGTTCCTAGAACCTGCACCCTTGCGGGCGATCGGGCTTTCGCCACCTATGCCCCAAAAATATAGAACTCGCTCCCTGCCCTTACTCGATCCTCCTCTTCCCATCCTGGCTTTAAAGCCTCCCTTTGGAACTTCCTGAAGGGATCCTCCACTTGTCCCTGAACCTCGCTGCACACCAGCACCAGATATGCTGGGGGGTCTCTGCGCCCTCAGCGTCCACTGCACTTACCCTCCTGTCAACTGGTCGAGTAACTATTAAATGTCATCCTTGCACCAGTCTTACTCTCTGTCCTCCTTCCTTAAGAGTTCACCTGGCCCTCTGTTCCCCTCCCCACTGTTGTTCAATCCTCAGTTTAAGCCCCCCGGTGCCCCCACCTTATTTGCTGGCACTTACTTCTGCTTGCATTTGACCAAACCTGTTTTATGTATTTTTGCTGTTCTCTGCCGAAATCACCAAGTATGTACTGCACTGTATTTATCTTGTGCTAAATCATCTCTAATGCTGTTAGCTACCTACTCAAACCCTGTTAAGCTTGTCATTTTTCTGGATATCAAATGTTGTTATTGCCTGTTATCTCATTGTATGTTAACTTGACTTCCTCACTGTTCTTGTATGCTTCTAGCTTGTAACCCTCCCGGGTCGCACCTGAAAATAGGCACTTGGCTGTCTAGATTGCCTTATCTGGTAAACAAAAGCAAATAAATAAATAAAATAAATAAAAACTGCCGAGTAGAAAAACTGATTTGGAAGAATTTCACCAGGCGAAGCCACTCAGGCGAGAGCTTTCTGAGGCTTCTCTCACCAGCCTTGGACACAGTCACAGCAGTTTCATGGAGGCCACAAATAAATAGTGGAGGGCACTCACCCAAAACCTTCAGGGAGTAATCCTGATAGGTGACAGTTCAATCCCTGGAGTGTTCACAGGTGAGTACAGGCCGAACCAACAGCTCCAGAGACACAGCAGCCATAATAGAGCTCCACAGGCAAAATGCCACAACCAATGGAAAGTTTTTCAAATGCACCAAAATCCGGGAATCAGCCAGGGACTCCACTAATTCTCCTTGTCCCTCAAGATGAAAACTTCCAAAGGTGCAGCAGTACTTCGGTCCCAGATGAAAAGCACTTCAGTTATAAAAGGTAATGGTTGACTGTTTTTAAAAACTAATATTAGTTTTAGGTAGTACACTAGCTCTTTAACAAGACAGGTGAAATGGGGCGACTAAAAATAAATAAAAAACATGCAGTAGGTAAGCATTTTAACCATACCATGCACTGCAGCTTGAAATTTATTGACTAGGGGAGGCAAACAGGGTTGGGGCTCATTTTAAGGTGTGACTCGGAGGAAGGGTTATCTACACCAAAGCCAAGTCTACAGGCAAACTCCTCCCATCCATCCAGGAGATGAACAGCAGTCCTGAGTGGAAAGTTTGAATGTTACTTCGATGGGCATTTAAACTAGCTGTGGGAGCAGTAAAAATGAGGGATCCAGTGAATGCTCCCCTCTCCCCCAGATAGTGGAACAGCTGTGAAGAAAAGACCAGGGTAAGTACATTCCCCAAGGGCAGTGGGGAACAGGGGCAAGGGGTTAGGGATGTGGTGGTTGAAAGGTGAAACGAAGGCTGAGGGAAATACCAGTGCGGTTGGGTAGGGGAGAATCAAAATAGGAAGGACAGGACCAGTGAACAGAGATGGATGAAGGATGGACTTGGAAAGGAAGGGCAAAAGTGGGTCACGTAGGGACAAAAGGTGTGGAGGGCCATATGAGCCAGGTGTAAGGAGTCTGGAAAATAAAATTCCTGACCTTGAAGCTACCATTGCAGAGACAGACCTGGATCTGCTGGCCATAACAGAATCATCATGCACTGACAACCACAGCTGTGGTGGCACACCAGGTTACCCATTTGAAAAGCTAGAGAAAGTAAATGGGGCGGGGGTTACATACAGTGCAAGGTAAGTATAAAGCCCATGGAAATACAAGGACACATCAAGCAAGAGGTGCTGGAAGTTCTGTGAGTTGACTTAGAGATGGTGTCTGGGGCATTTATATGAGTAAGGGTGGTACAGATAACCAGGGGAAGGAATTGGAGTGGTTTTGGTGAGGCCATATGCAAAATGGCAAGGGAAGTGAAAGCAGTAATTATTAGGACTTTAATATGCCAGATGTGGACAAGAACATCCTGTCTATAGTTATAGGAGCAGAGTCATCCTGGACTCCTTTCAAGGGGCATGTCTCAGGCAGCTGGTTATAGATCCTACTAGAAATGGGGCATTGCTGCATACGAACATACAAAAATGTCAGCAGAAACAGGCCTCATGGTCTATCAAGTCTGCTCGAGTGCGCAGCTAGCACCCTATATTGCTGCTGCCCCTCCTTCCCCCCATCCCATTGCCCTTCCCCTATCCAAACCCCTCTTGAAGCTATCTACCATCTTGCAGGCCACTACCTCACCCAGCAAGGTGTTCCACTTGTCCACTACTCTTTCTGTGAAGAAATGTCTCCTCATCTCTCTCCTGAACCTATCCCCCTCCAATCTCAGTTAGTGTCCTCTTGTGTCTCTCCCCTTGCTCCTCTAGAAAAATCCACTATGTTTTAGTCCTATTTATTCCCTTCAGGTACTTAAAGGTCTTAATCATATCTCCCCTGTCCCTCCTCTCTTCCAGAGAATACATATTCAACTCATCCAGCCTTTCCTCGTAGGTCTTACCCTCCAATCTCTGGATCATCTTTGTAGCTTTATGCTGTACCCCCTCCAACAATCTGATGTCCTTCTTCAGGAACGGGCGCCAGTACTGCACACAGTACTCTAGGTAGGGCCTGACCAGTGACCTATGCATGTGCAGGATAACCTCCCTACTTCTGGAGGAGATCCCTCTAGCTATACCCAATATTTGTTGGTTTTTGCTGCTGCCTTTCTGCATTGAGCAGAGTTGTTTATGCTTCCTGTTATGATCACCCCTAGGTCCTTCTCTTCTGTGGGACAACTCAACTGTTCCCCACTTAGGTGATCCCTTCCCTGGTTCCGGGCTCCAAAGTGCAGAACCTTGCACTTCTTGGTGTTAAACCCCAGCTAGCATTTATCCGACCACTCCTGCAGTTTATTCAGGTCCTCCTGCAACCCCATCCCCCCCTCCTTGTCATCTAACACAGCTCCCATCTTGGTATTGTCTGTGAACAGACTGATTTTGCTTCGGATCCCATTCGAGATATCTGCAATGAAAATCCCGAACAGTACTGGTCCCAGCACTGATCCCTGTGGTACCCCACTCATCACTGCTCTTGGTGATGAGAGTTCCCCCCCACTGCCACCCTTTGCTGTCTTCCCCATAGCCAGGTCCTGATCCAGGTCACCATTTTTGGTCCCACTCCCACATTCTCCAACGCCCACCCCCCCATTCTGCAGCACCTTATACCTAGGGCTTCTGGGGGTGGATATTCACCACTTGTAGCTGGTGCAGAATGCAGCGGCTCAGTTATTGACAGGAACCTCTCGGTCCTGTCATATTTCTCCAGTGCTGCACGAACTGCACTGACTGCCAGTACAGTGGCAAATCACCTTCAAAGTCAGTCTTCTGACTTATAAAGCCCTACACGGACAGGGTCCAGTCTACCTGAAAGAGCTCCAGGTCCCTTACTGCCTGGGCGATCGCTCCCTCGGACTGATGAGGGTTGCTAGAGATTTCAAGGGTTTGTTTAAAATCTTCTGGGGCTTATGCATTTATGCACGTGGCCCCCACCCTTTGAATTTCTACCCCGTCAGCTACTTGAGTGCATGATCAGGAGGGTTTAAAAGGCATTAAAACCTTTTATGGATCCAGGCATTTGGGGAATAACTGGAATACCATTTTATTTTCCCATTTTTATACTATTTATAATGCATATGATTTACACTGTAACTGTTTTAATCATTCTGTGAGGTGCCTTGATAATTTGAAATGCACCATATAAATGAACTGATTTGATTTGATTTGATTCTCCCATGTGGTACTAAATCAAAGGCCTTACTGAAGTCCAAGTACAGGACATCCACAGCATAGCCCTTGTCCAGTTCCCGCATCACCCAATCGTAGAACTCTACCAGGTTTGTCTGGCACAATCTGCCCATGACAAACCCATGTTGCTAGTCATCCTGGATACCATTTGCCTCCAAGAAGCTCATAAGCCTCTCCTTTAGGATGGTCTCCATGAGTTTGCCCATGATTGAGGTGAGGCGGTAGTTCCCTGGTTCATCCTTTGGCCCACTCTTATGGATGGGCACCACATGGGCCATCCTCCAGTCCTGTGGCACACATCCTGTGTTCAGGGAGGTATTGAACAGGTCTGCCAGTGGTCCCACCAGGATCTCTGCCAGCTCCCTCAGTACTCTAGGGTGGATGCCATCTGGTCCAGGTGCTTTGTCCACTCTGGCATCCGGTACATACATACAAACAGGGACAGCACTGTAAGTGTCACAAACAAACCCCCTGGTTAAAATGATCTTTGCACAGTGTGGTTCGGCATACAGATTGGGAAGCAGAAAAATACCCTAAGACATGGATCTAGGACTTCAAGAGAGCAGATTTTAAGGAAATGGGAGATTGCCTTAGGAAATAACTTGAAGGGGTGCTAGCTGGGGGGTGGAGGCACAATGGAATAGAATAAAGGAGGGAATAACTAAGGTAATGGCGAGCTGTTTAAAGATAATAAGCAAGGGAAAGAGGAGAGAGAGAGAGAGGCCACATGGTTCTCAAAGGAGATGGCTAAGGCAGTAAGGAAGAAAACAAGCATTTGTCAATGCCAAGTGTTGTTTGCTGTCATTAGCAGTGGACATGCAGGAGTAAGACTGATGCAGTATAGAAATGGCAGTGAAGTATTGAACTGACGCCAACTGCACCCCCACCCTGCAGAGATGGACAGGCATTGGGGTGTGCTTTTGGGTCATCGCCCATAATGGTCACATTTCACCTCACCCTACCCTGCAGACACTTACAAGTGTCAAGGTGTGCTTTGGAGCGTTCGGGCTTTATGCTCTTCACATTCCGTGAGGAAATATGCTGAAATGGGTGCAGTATAGGAGAATGGGGTGAACTCTGGGGCCAAAGGGTCCAAGGCACACCTTGGTGCCTGCCACTGGCCACAGGGTGGGAGTGGAATGGCATAAGTATTACTGTCGACAATCCCAAATCACACCCCGAGGCCTGTCAGTCCCTACAGGGTAAGGCGTTATGGTCCAAAACCCTAACACCCTGGGCGTTTCTTGGTATTTTTACTCCAGGTTTTCAACACGGGCTTTTTGTGACCCCACCGGATGAACAGTGACACTATCAGTTTGTTAGCCGAAAGGTGATTTTGCACAGCGACTGCTCCACTTGGCTCCACAGGTGCAAAAGCACATTTCGAAAGGATGTGAAAAATGACACCTGCACTGTTCATGAAGAGGATTAAAAAATAGCAATGTTGAAAATCTGGAGTGAAAATATAAAACAACTGGTGAAGTCATGAGTGCGTGTAGAAACTGCACAACACACACCTGCAATGTAATTTGGGGATATTTTACAGCAGATTGTCAACACAGGCATTTTGGGACCTCTGCTCATGAACACTGTCACTGTGATTTTCTTAATCTGTCCTGAACACTGATTTCACACAGCAACTGCTCTATTCTGCATCGGAAGTGTGAATCACATTTTGGCCAGGGTGTGATAAATGACAGCTATACTGTTCATAAGGAGGTGTGGAAAAATGGCAATGTTGAAAATCTGGACTGAAAATATTACGAATTTGTGAACTTACAAGGGTGCATGGAAATTGCACAATGCACGCTTGTAACACAGTCATTTTATGGTCGTTTGTCACCAGAGTTTCAACATAGCCAGTTTAAGACCTCTGCTCATGAACAGTGTCACTCTGATTTTCTTAATCTGTCCCGAACGTTGATTTTGCACACCGATCACGCCACTGTGCGTTACATGTGCGAAAACACATTTCAGGCAAGATGTGAAAAATAACAGCTGTACTTTTCACAAGGAGGTGTGGTAAAATGGCAATGTTGAAAATATGGAGTGAAAATAAATAAAAATGCACAAAGTGTCGTGCATTAGAGCCTTTCATAAGTATAGCAGCTAGTAAAACAGTCATCTTTAGAGATTTTTCACCAAATTTTCAACATAGGGTTTTTGGGAAATGACTCATGAACAGTGCTGTTGTGATTTTCTTAATCTGTCCCTAACATTGATTTCAATTCACTGACCACTCCATTGTGCGCTACATGTGCGAAAACACATTTTGGGCTAGATGTGAAAAATTACAGCTGTACTGTTCATAAGAAGGTGTGGTAAAATGGCAAAGTTGAAAATCTAGAGTGAAAATATTAAAAATGCTTGAAGATCTGACGTGTGTAGGAACTCGCGCAATGCATGCTCATAAAACAGTCATTTTGGGAATTTTTCACTATATTTTCAACATAGGGTTTTGAGGGCTTACCTCATGAACTGTGACACTGACATTTTTTTTAGTCAGTCTCAAAAGGTGGTTCCTGCGCAGTGACATAAAATCACCTTTCGGGACGAATAATAAAATGACAGTGACCAAGTTCATGAGGAGGGGTCCCAAGAACCCCATGTTAAAAATTTGGTGAAAAAATTCCCAAAAATGGCCAAGATATGCACCAAAGTTAAAAAAATATTTTGCCATTATACAGCTTACTGGTATATCTTCAGTTCGCAGTCAGCTTTGAAGAGTGCAGACATGTTCCTGGTCCACCGAAGATCATCGTGCTGAGCTCCAGTAAATGTGAGGTGAGGTGGGGCACAGAGGGTGTGCGCGGGTTTGGGAAGGGGGCAAGAGTATCAATGAGGGACTCATTTTTCCTTCTAGCTTTTTTTTTTTTTAACACAGACAATGGGGACTTTTGCCATGCTGGGATGGACTTTCAGTGTGGCACCAGGCAGTTTGTTTGGGGGGCAGTGGAGCCAATGGGGGATTGGGCACCCCCATTGGCCAAAGAGACTTTTGCCACACTGGGGTGGGCTCCCAATGTGGCAGATGGAAGTTTGTTTGGTGGGGGCTGTGGAGCCAATGGGGTATTGGGCACCCCCACCACCCATACAGTGTGCCCCGGGGAACGCATGAGCCGAGGGGGGATTGGGCACCCCCCTCGGTAAACAACAAATGGCGGGAGGTGCATTATGCCGACGGGGATTGGGCTACCCCATCGGCTAATAGAAACATAGACTTTGATGGCAGATAAGGACCGCTTGGCCCACCCAGTTTGCCCATTTCCCTACCTATTGGATAAGCTGCAGATTCTAGTTAACTGGAGAAGGGGTCATGCCAACATGGGGGATTGGGCACCCCATCAGCTTTTTTTCTTTTCTTTTTTTTTTATTGAAATGTTTCACCAGGAAGGCAGACTAAATGGCAGGCGGCAACTTTCCATCGGCTTCCTGGGGACTGTGAGAGGCCGACGGAGGAGCCGTCACTATGGGGACATCAATCAGCTGTTCTGGTAGCTTGTAATGCATCAAAACAGCTGATTGTGTGGTGGTGTGACCCGGATTTCCTGACACATTTAGGCATTCTCCTTAACTGTTGAAAGCAATGTGTTTCTTGCATATGCATGCAAGCAACATAAAAATGGCTTTTAAGAAGTATAAGTAGACCCAAAAAGAGGTATACAGGGAGGTACTCCATTTACTGAAGAGAGAGCCTGCTGGGGTTTGGGAGGCAGTATAGCACAGTAGTTTAAGGCTCCGAGTTGCAAACCTGGAGACCTGGGTTTGAATCCCACAGCCTCCTCTTGCATGCTGTGTGACCCTGAGCAAGTCATTTAACTTCCTTGGGCTCCCAGGTCGTGCCTGTAAACAAGCTTCAGCTTAATGAGTCTCTTCTGCCTAAAATAAAAGGCTCAACCTGAGGAAATGATTGCATAGGAAGTGAAAAAGGGGACAAGACTTTCTTCCAATACGTGAGTGAAAGAGGAATGCACAGGTGGTATAGTGAAGATCAAGTGACTAGGATGGGGGACTGTACAAAAGGACCAAGAAAAGCAAAATTGCAAATTAATACTTCTGTGTCTTCACTGTGGAAAAGGGACAGGCCAACATACATAACATGTCCTGGGGAGAGGGGAGTGGACACTACTCCATTTACTGAAGAGAGAGCCTGCTCAGGGTTAGAAGCCCTAAAGGAAAACAAGAAGATGGGGCTGGACAGCATCCACCAAGTGTACATAAGAACTGAGCACAGTGCTGGCCGCCTCCTTCTGGCAACACTATTCAGCACCTCATTAGAGACTGGGGTTCTTCCAGAGGATTGGAGGAGAGTAGATGTGGTCCCTCTGCACAAGAGTGGCAGCAGGAGGAGGCCAACAATCACAGACCAGCCAGTCTCAGATCAGCTGCAAGGAAGTTAGATAGAGTCCTACTGAAGGAAAGAGTGAGGAGTACCTGGAGACAGTGGGCTGTAGACCACCTGTAGCACGGCTTCACAGGAGAGTTGGTCATGTCAAACAAATCTAATAGATTTCTTTGACTGGCTAACTAGGAAGGTGAATCAGGGAGGGAAATGGATGTGGCCTACCTGAACTTCAGTAAGGCTTTTGATACCGTACTACACAGGAGGCTGATAAAGAAACCTATCAGCCTTGGGGAGGGGGCTGAAGGTGGTAAGCTGGGTAGTCAACTGGTTGAAAGGTAGGAGGCAGAAGGTGGTGGTAAATGGCAGTCACTCAGAGGATGGGAGGGTGACCAGTGGAGTGCCACAGGGATTGGTATTAGGCCCTGTCCATTTCAATGTCTTCCTAAGTGACATTGACAAGTAATTAGAGGGGAAAGTGTGTCTCTTTGTAGTTGACACAAAAATCTGCAAAAGTGTGGACACCCAGAAGTGGGTGGAGAGAATGCAACAGGATCTATGGAAACTAGAGGAATGCTCTTGGGAGTAGCAGCTGGGTTTCAATGCCAAAAAGAGCAAAGTCATCTACCTAGGAAGGGGAACCTGGGGGCTGAGTATAAGATGGGGGGAGGTGCTTACAGTTACCAAACAGGACAGGGGCCTAGGTATGATCATATCTGATGATCTCAAGGCAGCAGATGAGACAGAGCAGTAGGCAAGGTGAGCTGGGGCTGAGTTGTATAGGAAGGGGGATCACTAGTAGGAAAAGACATATTGTGCTGCCTCTGTATCGCTCACTTGTGAGACCCCACCGGGAGTACTGTGTCCAGTTCTGAAGGCTGCGCCTCTGCAAGGACATTGACAAGGTGGAAGCCGTCCAGAGGACTGCTACTAAAATGGTGCAGAGTTTCATGAGAAACCATATGAGGAGAGGCTGTGAGAGCTGAACATGTACTCCCTGCAGGAGAGGAAAGTGAGAGGAGGCATGATTGCGACGTATAAGTACCTCACCAGGGTGAGCAAGGTGTCAGAGGGAAGTGTCAGTTTCAGTTGGCTTCCATCTGTATCCACCCTCTTCCTGGGATGAGAGTGAAAATAGGCAGTCTTCCTTTTCTGGTCAACAAAAACTAATCAAACTAAACTAAGTTACAATTACCAAACATTCTCCACAGCTCAACCTACACTGGAACCCTTGTTGAGGAAGTGCAGCTTTTCAAATACCTTTTCTTGTGGCTGGATCCTGAGCATATCAAGGGCCCTTTAAACTAGGAGAGTCGGGGCAGATTGGAGACGGCTAAGTGGACCTACTTAAATAAGGTGGTCTTAGAGGACCTCCCCCAAGTGCTGCAAAACAAGGAAGGAGGAAAAGAGATGAATATGAGAGAATTGGGAGAAGCAGGAAAGTTGCAAAGTAGGGTCTGCAAGGGTCCAGGTAGGGAGATAGGAGAAGGAGACAGAGGATAAGACTGGACAGGGGTTCAGGGGTTGGGACATGAAAGGGGAATAGGTAAACTTGTGAACTGGAGGGCTATGTGCACAACTACTAGAAGCTTGGGAACTAGATCAGTGATATGGAGACAGTAGTGGCTGAGGCACACTTGGACCTGGTGGTGATCACAAAACATGGGCAACCCAATAGCATGACTGGGACATGTTAATACTGGGGCTTGCTGTATTCAGGAGGGTCAGAGGAATGAGAGGTGGCAGTAGTAGCACCGAATTAGTCAAAGGATTTTTAAGGATTTTAAATATCCCTATTGAGAATTGTGAAACCTTTACTTAGGGATTTTGTTTTGTTTGCCAGTGTGTTTACTGCTACCCAGAGAGGGTTGTCTCATCTGATAGGGTAGTTGAAAATCTACCAGATGGCACTTAAGTATTGTAATAGGAACTGGCCTCTTCTGTAGATATAACAAAAAGAATTTTAGAGGATTTTTTTCCCTAAATTTTGTGAAGGATAAATAGGGAATCTCACAAAATTGCTTGACAAATTCAGTGCTACTATTACATACAGGATGGTATTCTGGCTACAGAGTTTGAGGATTTGGGGAATAGCAAGCACACAGAGACAATATCGGTGCAGTTATTAACAGAAGAGGGGAGAAATATCAAGGGTAGGGGTGGTATACAGACCAACATTTCAAAAGGAAGAAGCTGATGGGGAATTGGGGAATAAGATTAAAAGGGCAACAAGGCATGGGGATATGCTGTTAGTAAGAGACTTCAACATTCCTGATGTGGATTGAAAGATTCCAACAGCAGCAAGTGCAAAAAAGTCACCTACTATGGAAACAGCCATCATTGATTTAACACTTACTAATAGGGGCAGAACTGGGGAGGTCACTTGCTGGGGCAACCATGAGACAGCTTTGTTTGACATTAAACATGAAGCAGTAAGAAATCAGTTCCAGACTATGGTCATGGGTTTTAGGAGGGCTGTCCATTTTGATTGGATGAGTAAGCTGTTGCTGGTGAAACTAGAGGAGGAGAATGGCAGAGGGGGTGAAAGCTAAATGGGGAGTGATTACAAAACAGGTTCACAGATACATAGAAACATAGAATTTGACGGCAGATAAGGACCGCTTGGCCCACCCAGTCTGCCCATTTCCCTACCTAATGGATAAGCTGCAGATCCTAGTTAACCAGCAGCCTACTTCTTCCTGCCCCACCCCCTAGAATTGCCTTTTGACTGTCCCATGCATGCTTGAATTCTACCACTGTTTTTGACTCCACAACCTCCTCCGGAAGGCCGCTCCATGCATCCACAACCTCTCTTAGAAAAATATTTCCTTAAATTACCTTCTGAGCCGCCCCCATCTTCAAATTGTCATATTTCTGTAAGGGCAACAGGGAAGAACAAGAAGGGTATAAAATGGTGTGGTTCTATGAGCGAGGTTGGGGAGGCTATGATGGCAAAGAACAAGATATGAAAAAAATACAGACTAGTCAAACAGAGGAGAATAGGGCACAGTTCCAAAGCAGGATGAAATCCGCAAGCAGTGTCATAAGGAAAGCTAAGGCTGACATGATGGTGAAAATAGCAAAGGGTATGAAGAAGGAAGATATGATCTTATTTTGGTACATACAGAAGAAGAGGAAGACTAGGAGAGAACTAGTCTGACTAAAGCAAGGAGTGGCATGGGAGGTGGACGATTATGGAATGGTAGACATCCTGAACAGATATCGCTGCTCTGCATTTATGTGAACATACAAAGAAGCCAGCAGAAAAAGGCCATTAGGTCAATCTAGTCTGCTCGTATTGCAGGGTCCACAGCTTGAGCTACTGTCCCTGCCTTCCCACTCCCCACTCCTCCCATCCTCCCTACCTGTGATCCTTACCTTCCCCCATGCCTATCCCAGCCTCTCTTGAAACTGCCCACTGACTTCACCTCTTCCAGCAGTGCATTCCAAGTGATTTTATGATGTGTGTCAAAGCCAAGATTGGGCATACATAGGACTGAAGAAAAGTAAACTGGGGTAAGCAGGGCAATTTAGGTACAGAAACTAAAGGAATGACAGGTTACTAAAGAAGGCAAAATTGCCCTCTAAAACAGTAATAGCAAGAATTATATAGCTCGACAATAAAGAATTCCTTAAATACATTAAAGATAAAGAGCTTGTGATACATTGGGAGAAACAGTAAGAAATTACAACTGTATTTGTTTTTTCTATATTTTTTGTTTTTATTGTTCCTTTATTGCAAAACAATCATATATATTTGATTTTACCTGTCATTTCAGATTTTGGACCAGTAGGATTTGTAGTTTTCAATGCAAGATCTGACCTGAAGTCAGATCTCGGTGGAACCCGGCAAGGGTGCCTGCTCTCCCCGTCACTTTTTAACTTATATCTAGAATCCTGCTGTTCCACCTAAATACTTCACCTCTGATTAAGGGCATTCCAGTCAGCCACTTTGATCTCAGGCTCTCCACATATGTGGATGACATCCTCCCACATATTTCTGAACCTACTACTCTATCCCAGCAGTGCTAACGCTCATCCATAAACTTGGTAAGTTCTCCAACTATAAACTTAACTGGATAAGACGGTGGTCATGCCCTAAACTCTAGAGTACTCATATCAGATATAGTGGACCTGCACCTTACCTGGTCACTAATTTAAATATTTGGGTATTGCTCTACCCAAAATTCCACCCAATTGAAAAGCTGAACCTCAATGATCTCTTGGTTACAATTCAGCAGGACTTGGATAGATGGTCCCCTCTTTATTTATCCTTCAAAGGAGAATTAGTGTTGTCAAGATAAGCATCCTCCTCAGCTGTTTTATCCTCACATGTTGAATCTTCTGCCCCCTTAACTGGTTTCAAAAGGCCCATAGTATTATCTCTACCTTTGGCAAGGGAAACCTCCAAGAGTTCCTATTCTTGTCTACGGGTGCCCAAACAGCAAGGTGGCCTAAAATTACCTAATGTTTTCCTTTATTATCTGACTAGCCACATTGCTAAGTATGCCAAATGGTTTGCATCTCCCCTTTCACAAGGGGAACCCAGTTACATTCCGCTGTGACTACGGATTGAAAGAACCCTTATCCCCTGATAGCCTTTGTTTCATTTCCCCTAAATCCTTGCAGTAGTCGCTTAACTCGGTTTATATTTACCTTGATGATGATACATGACCAGTTATGCAGAGCTCTATGTTATGGCAATTTAAAGGATATTTCTCAACAGTTATGTAATAATCCCAACTTTAAGTTAGAGGGCGGGTGATGACTCTGAATGAATTCCTAGCGGAGGGAAAAAGTAAGTGATTTTGTATCCGATGGGAGGATTAATACCAGCCATAACTTACGGGTAAAGCTCAACTTACCACATGAATTTATCTTTAAAGATCTACCAGATCCAGCATTTACTGCTCAGCTGATTTGGTATATCCTCCTGGGCTAATAACCAGGAAGACTTTTACCACACTCCGCTCTTTAGCCTGGCAACCTCAGCCAGTTTCTCAAATTGTCCTTATCCTGTTCCTAGACTTTTTCCAGATACTAAGGGGCATTCCCATTATTGGTCATCCTCTTTCCCTACAAATATTTTTGACTGGGACCACATCTGGACAGATCACTATCTATACAACACAAATGGCAAACTTCGTCTTACCCAGTTTTATGTTCTGCATAATATTTACCTTACTTCTCCCAAATTGGCCTGATGGGTAAACTAGCCTCTTCATTATGTACCAGGTGTGGACAAGAGCCCAGGTCTTTCTTTCACATCCTGTGAGACTGTCCAAAAATTACCCCACTTTGGGAAACAATTAGACAGAAAGTGGATCCACTTTTGGGTCTAGAGAACTATTTTACTGCTGAAATTTGTATTATCGGTGACTATTCGCAGATTCAGGTTAAAGAGCAGAGATACTATATGTCTATGATTTCATTATCTGTTAAACGTGTGGTATTTCAACACTGGAAGGACCAAGAGATTATCTCTTACCCTGAGTGGCTTAATGAGCTCCTGACTAATCTTCACCTTGAGAAGATGATAGCCAGCCTCCATAGTTGGTTAGCCGGTATACCAAGAAATGGAATAAGCTACACATTTTATTTTCGCTTCTCTAGCCCTTGAGTGGAGCATTGGAGTGTAGCCAAGCTTCACATTTACTTTCTTCCTTTTTTAGATAATTGAGAGGAACACTTTTATGTACTTTCTTGTGGTTTCTAATGGAGTGGATAAGCCATACTCCCTTATCTTTGTTCAGTATTTTGTTTCTTTTAGATAGACCTCTACTGCTGAGTTTGTATGTTTCTTTCAGGGAGTGGGAAGGGTATTGTTTAAGTGGGGGGTAGGGGTTGATATTGTTAGTTGATTGTATAGTTCTGTTTGAATCATTTATGTAGTATACTTGTCATGACTGTTTGTTTAAGGTTCATTCTGAAACATCAATAAAGTAATTTAAATTTCAAAGACAGATCTCGGATAGGATTGCACAAAATCTGACAATCCGATCTGAGACTTGGCATCTCCTCCCCCACCTCATCCTATGAAATAAAGTAGTCTGTGGCATCTAGTGGCATTCTCTCCTCACCTCATCCTGTGCAAAATTTACCTGGCATCCAGTGGTGCCACCTCACTCCATATAAAACAGCAACTCCCACCACATGCTCCTTTCTCCTCCCAATGGCAACTGGCATAGCCCTCTGTAACCACATCAGCCAGCTGCCACCTAACTACCGAGCCTTTTGCAATAATACATGCTGCTCAGCTGATAGTTTGATGCTCTGTCTGATTGTCATGGAGTCAGCAAGGAGCATGTTTTTTTTCAGTAACCTGGGTTAGATAGCTGCCAGTCTTGGAGGTGTGGAGGGCTGTGCTGATCCCCACTGGAGGGATGGAAGAGGTGGTGGGGGACTGCTATTCTACATGGGAGGATAGGGTGAGGAAGGGGATGCTAGTGGATGCCAGGGATTTAATCTGAACCAACAGAATAGGGTAAGGGAGAGAGGAGACAACTGGTTCCAGGAAGTTAATTTACGCATACTGACTGGGGTGAGGGAAAGGAGTACCACTGGACGCCAGAGACTTTTTTTTATGTGGGAGTATCATGGTGCCAAATAGCCAGGTAGGATTCAAGATTTGTGATTCATAATCTGATCCGACCTTGGATTGTATCTTGGATTTCCCAACTATCATGCAAATTCTGGTTGGATTGGATTTGGTGCCCTCTGAGCACCACTAATTTCCAGCTTGTGACACCATATTAATTTCCATAGCAACCAAGTGTAATTCATAAACAGAGGATTATGACACCATCTGTAGACAGGAAGAAGCAGATGAAGTCTGAAGGACAAAGATGCAATTTTCAAACAGTTGTCCATAGTAATCTGGAAAAGAGTGTGTTTATTCTTTAATGAAACTACTGTCTTCCAACTATGAATGCTATATATCTATAATCTTACATATTATCAGTATATCATATTATACTGTCTCAACATTCAGTCTTATTGTAAATATAATATGTTGTTACCATCAGCAGGATTTAAAAATGTTTAAACCATTTTACCTTTTTATCCATCAATATATGGAAGTTGTTGCAATATGTTAAACTGATAACATGGGATGGCTGACTACATACAAGAAAGGTGGGGTTTAAACTTGTAAGGGGGGGAAGGGATGAGGGAGGGGCTGACCGAGCCCCCTCCAGATGAGGGAGTAGCCACATGCCCAAGAGGGGAGGGGGAAACAGACTGGAGGTGGAGGTTTCAGGAGGAGCAGGAGGATGGAAGTATAAGGAATCTGGGTGGGGTCACAAAGAGGATCAGGGATAAGGGGTGGGGTGGTGGGCAGTAAATGCCAGGAGCTTGGGAAACAAGTTGCCTGAGTTCCAGGCCATGCTGTTCGGGGTGATGTGGCGGCGGTCACGGAGACGTGGGCCAACAAAACCACGACTGGGACCTAAATGTACAGGGGCACACTATGCTTAGGAAGGATAGAAAGGAGGTCAGAGGGGTGGAGTGGCTATGTTCATTAGAGATGATATAGAAATTGCTATGGTAGAAGGCAGAGGAACCGTGGAGGCCTTATGGGTCACTCCACGATCCCCAGCAGGAGATAAGGTCAAGCTGGGAGTAGTATATAGGCCCCCGGGATGAGTGATGTTCTAGAGGATGGTTTGCTGGACAACATCATTGCCCAGTGTGGTCCAAAAGGGAAGGAGGTGTTGATGGGGGACCCAATATGCCAGGTACAAACTGGGGAACCATGTCCCCAAGGTGGCCAAGGAGCAGAGGCTGCTGGATGGCTTCCAGGATGTGTCTTAACACAGCATGTGATGGAGCCCACAAGGAGGGGCATGTCCTGGATGTGGTTCTGGCAGATGGGGATCTGGTAAGGGACATAGCTGTACAGGACCCCTGACTGGGAGTGACCACAATACTGTCTGGTTTCAAATAAGCATGGGGAGTGGGGTGAGATCTAGGACACTGGCAGTGGACTTCAGGGGCAGACTTTATGGGCATGGGAATATTCTCAAGGATCACTTGAAGGGATTAGCTCAATGACAAGTGTGGAAAGGAGATGGAGGTCATAAACTGGGACTTCATGAAGCAGTCAGGATCTGCGCTAAGTTGAAACGTAGGGAGCAAGGTCACGTAAACCATGCTGGTGGTCCAGTGAGGTACAGGTAGCAGTCAGAGAAAAGAAGGCGGCCTACAAAAAATATAAAACAACAAGAGGGGATAGGGATAAGGAAATGTACCAGCTTGCATCTAGAAAAGTCACCCGTATGGTGAGGGGAGCAAAGTCCAGTAAAGAGCAGCGGCTGGCACAGGGATACATGGAGGGAAAAGGGCCTTCCGTACATTGGGGAGCGGAGAAAACTAAGGGCCATCTCAGCAGATTGAGATCAGAAGGAGGGTGGGTGGAAGAGGCGAGGACCAGGCAGAGGTATTTAACTAGTACTTTGCCTCTGTGTTCACTAGGGTGGGGGATGGACATACAAAACAAGGCATGAAGGATGGAAGCAGCAGGGAGGATCAGGGAGCAACAGAAATGGAGCAAGAGGGAGGGAAAGGTACCCCAGGGGGTCAACATCTGATAAGGATAAAAAGACCAGTAAGGGGAGGGACGATGATGCTATCTCCACCAAAGGGTGTGGTTAGCCCTCAAGGCCCTAAAGAAAAACAAATCTCCTGAGCGGATGGCATTCATCCGAGTACTATGAGATTGGGACATATGCTGGCTTGCACCCCTGGCAGACTTTCAGCAGGTCACTTGAGACGGGAGGGTACCTAGGGATTGGCGAGAGGCACAGTGGTACCAATCCATAAAGGGGGGTCGAGGAAGTACCAGGTAATTATAGACCCATCAGTTTGACCTCGGTGGTGGGAAAATTAATGGAGAGTATTCTAAAGGAACGATTGGGGTGTACTTGGAGGAGGTGGGAGGTCTGGATAGTCAGCAACATGGGTTTGTGCCAGGTAGATCATGTCAAACCAACCTTGTGGAGTTCTATGAATGGGTAACATCAGAACTGGACAAGGGTAAGCCTGTGGATGTATTATTCTTGGACTTCAGCAAGAAGGTTTGACTCTGTCCCCCACAATGGTCTGGTGGAGAAACTGATGGGGTTAGAGTAGGCCCTTTGATGGTCAGGATGGATTGAAAATTGGCTAGCTGGATGCACTCAGAGAGTAGTGGTCTGTGGGGAGCTCTCGAACCCAGAGAGGTTGGTGGGGTACCACAGGGTTTCGGTCCTGGGTCCGATCCTGTTTAATGCATACATATCGGACATCAGGGAGGGTATAGGGTGTGAAATGAGTCTCTTATGGATGACTCCAAGATGGGAGAAGTAGTTGAGGGAGAAGAGGGGAGGTGGCCTGCAAAGGGACCTGACACCCTGGAAAGCTGGGCTCACACATGGAAATTAAATTCAATATCACCAAGTGCAAGGTGTTGCATCTTGGTCGGGAAACCCTAAACACAGGTACACCCTGGGAGGGAAGCGCTGGAGGCCTCAATAGGGGAAAAGACCTAGGGTCATGGTGATACATGTATGAATAACTCTGAGCAGTGCAGGAGAGCAGCTAGCAAGGCAAACAGGATGTTGGGATGCATCGTGAGGGGACCACCTCTAGGAGCAGGGAAGTGATTCTGCCGCTGTGCAATGGACTGGTTAGACCACACCTTGAGTACTGTGTACAGTACTGGAGACCACACTTGAAGAGGGACATACAGCTCCTGGAGAGGGTACAGAGGAGGGCAACAAAGATGATACGAGGGCTAGGGGATTTGACTTATGAGGACAGACTTGAGGAGCTCTGCCTGTTTTCATTGGAGGAGAGGAGAGACAGGGGGACATGATTGAGGTCTTCAAGTACCTCAAGGGAATAAATAGGGTAAACATGGAGGGGATCTTTAGACTAAAGCAGGGAGGTATCACCAGAGGGCATGGTTTGAAGTTGGAAGGTGGAAGGGTGAGGGGGAAAAGAGGAGGAGGTTTTTCACCGAGAGGGTGGTGGACCCTTGGAATGCACTGCCTGGTGAGCTGGTTCAGAGATCCACAGTGGAGGGCTTCAAGAGAGGGTGGGACAGACACAGAAAGTGGATGTATCAGATGATGACCTGTCCCGGGGTGGGATGGATGATAGGGTTTCTAGAGAACAAGGGATGGAGAATCTCGGCACCCAACTAAGGATCTAGGTTCGAGCAGACTCGATAGACCGTAAGGCCTAATCTGCTGGCAAATAGTATGTTAGTATGTTAGTATGATACTTCAGCTAAGCTGACTACAAGTTTTCATTAAAAAAAAAAAAGTTCCTAACCCTAACAATTTCAAAGTTAGCTAATCTTTAAAAAAATTATCTTTTGAAAAGGTCTAACTTTTAAGAAGAAAATGCTTCTACCTCTTTATAAATCCTACATAAGACTGCTTACCATTACTGTTCCTCAGTGTGGGGTATCTATAAAAAGAGAATCATTAGATGGAGAAAATCCAGAGAAAAGCCACAAGAATGATGAGAGAGCTACAAAATTTAACTTATCAGGAAACAATGGAAACATAGTCACATAGTAGTTGATGGCAGATAAGGACCGCTAGGCCCACCTAGTCTGCTCGTATTCCCTGCCTGCAACAGCGGCCACTGACCCTACTTGGTCATTGTCATTTGCCTCTCTTCCCCATATCTAGGGTTCCCTTATGTCTATCCCATGCATGTCTGAATCCCCCACTCAGTTAGCACCTACCACTTCCTGGGGTAGGCTATTCCAAGAATCTACCACCCTCTCTGTGAAGAAAAACTTCCTCACAGTTCCCCTTTTCCTACCCCTGCCAATCTCATATCATGCCTCCTGGTCCTTGTACAACTCTTGTACTGAAAAATTTCACCCCCTGCACTTTGTTCAAGCCTTTAAGATATTTGAAAGTCTCTAACATATCCCCCGTTCCCTCCTCTCAAGTGTATACATATCGAGATCTTTTAATCTGTTCTCATATGTTTACTGATGCAAGCCCTGCACCATCTTAGTCGCCCTTTTCTGGACTGCCTCCACCCCGTCTATGTCTTTGCAAAGGTGCGGCCTCCAGAACTTAACACAGTATTCTAGAAGAGGCCTCACCAGCATTTTGTACAAAGGCATCACCACCTCCCTTCTTCTGCTAGTGATACCCCTTCCTATGCACCTCAACATCCCACTGGCCCTCCCCACAGACTTGTTACACTGTTTGGCCACCCTTAGATCATCTGAGATGATGATCCCTAAATCCTTCTTTTCCCTGGTGAGTACCAGCAATGCCCCCCCCCCCCAATTCTGTAGCTCTCGGCAGGTTGTTTTTTCTCACCCCAGGTGCATGATTTTGCACTTTTTTGCATTAAATTTCAACTACCACACCTTTGACCATTTTTCCAGCCTTCCCAGACCCCTCCACATTTTTTTGAATTACTCTGGAGTGTCTAATCTGTTGCAGATCTTAGTATTCATCTGCAAATAGGCAAAGCTTCCCCTCTAGCCATTCAGCAATATTACTGATGAGGACATTGAAAAGGACTGGCCCCACCCCACTGGTCATCCTCTTTTCCATGGATTTAATCCCATTTACTACCACCCTCTGTTTCCTGTTCCTCAACCAGTTTCAAACCCAGTTTTCCACTTTGTGGTCCACCCCAGGGCCCCTAGCCTGTTTAACAGTCTTCTGTGGGGTACAATGTCAAAGGCCTTACTGAAATTGAGATAGGCAATATCCATTGCTCCTTCCTGATCCAGCTCCTTCATCACCCAGTCAAAAAAGTCAATCAGATTAGTTTGACATGACCTTCCTGCTATGAAAACATGTTGTCTTGGATCCTGTGCTCCCATGGTTTCTAAGTGTTCCACAATCCTTTCCTTAAGCAGTGCCTCCATAATCTTACCCACTACTGAGGTTAGGTTGACCAGCCTATAGTTTCCTGCCTCCTCCCTGCTACCACTCTTGTGGAGAGGGAATACATTTTCCCCCTTCCAGTCTGTGAAGCTGTGGGATAGATGACTTGGACACCAATTTCTTCAGGAATCAGAAAAGGACATTTCTGTCCAATTTATTTTAAATAAATCAAAAGAAAAATAATGGCAAACTGAACACATATTATAGCAACAAAATAAACTTCCAAGGTAATTTCAGAAGGGTTCCTCTAGAAAAGGCTAGAGGACTGTTGGGTCTTAGGCTGCCCAACACTCACTGACTCTGTGCTGAAACAACAGCACATTATATCCCCAGAGTAAGTCAGGTGACAAGAAAGCTCCTCCTCAATTTTGGTTAATCATAATTTTTCTTTAACAACAGTATTTATTTGCAATTCACCCATACAGTGTTCATTCTAACATAGAATCATGTCCCTTTACACAGAAAGAAACAAATAGTGCATGCCTAAAGCTCTTTGCTTCCTTGTTCAAACACAACGAAGCTCCTCCCACTTCATTCAGCCATAAGATCACACACAATGGGCGTCCGGCTCTTTAGTATACTGAATAAAGGGAGGGGAAGCTCCGTGCATGAGCAAGGCAGAGAAAACAGTCAGCGAACTTCACTCATAAGGCACCATCTCCCGGTATAGTAATCAGACCATTTTACAAATTATTTCCCCCTTTTTTAAATTCCATACTTCCAATCTCTTTAAGCAATGTAAAGTACAAGAGAAATAAGGCTTAGCTTAAATATCCTGGTAGTCACTCGACTATGTGAGCGAGCTTCTCCTGGGGTTGCACTCTAATGTAAACTCAGTTTCTGGTTGTGCGTCGTAACGCCAATGCGGCATGCGGACTTGAATCTCTACACCTGATTAATCCTTTAGTAACAGAACATCAAAATATAATTTGCAGAAAGAATGGGCTATTTTTCAGAGGTCATACATTTTGACCACCCTATTCAGTCAGTTTAGACTTCATTCAGTTCTATTAGGTATGCGCAGCTTCCTGCACTGTTTAAATACAGGAATACAGGTGCTCTTAAGACATCCTAAAGCAAAATTAAAAAAAAAAGTAGGTGAAAATAAAACATAAGATGAGTGGCCAGCTCTCCATAGTGTACCATTCAAATGAATAGCTGGGAAGGGGGAGACAGAATGAAATTAGAGGACACAAAAGCATGCTGTTGCGCAACAGTCTTAAAACAAAATTAGAAGGAGAAACGGAGATAGACTGGATGTCCCAGAGCTTCTAATGGGGATGTCTCCCCATGACACAATCCTCTGGAGCCACCCCTGTATCAAGCGACTCACTAAACAGGGCTACCAGCAGTGCTTCTAGCACCATCTGTAATTCCTTTAATATCCTGCACTGGACTTTAATATACTGCACTGGATTCTTGATTGCTTTGAATGATTCAATGCTGTCGTTCTCTGGATTTACCGTTGTTTGTGCCAGCCTGTGGCCCGGGCCATGCCTGAAAAAGATCCTCTGAAAAGTGCACTAACCCAGTTAACAAAGGAATAAATAACTAACTAGCTAACTAAATAAGTAAATAAATCCTGGGTTGTATATCATCTGGCCCCATCGCTTTGTCCACCCTCAATTTATGAGTTCTTTCAGGACCCTCTCTGCTGTAAATGGATTGGTGTTTACCTCTCTCCCCCCATTGTTTCTGCTGCCTAGCTGTGGTCCCTGTCCCTGTCCCTCCCCCTCTATCGTGAATACTAAACAGAAGTATTCATTCAGTATCAATGCTTTTTCTAGGTCACCCTCTAAGTATACCCCTTCCTCCCCTTTGAGCCTTACAATCCCTCCCCTGGGGGCCTTCCTTCTATCGCTAATGTATCTCTAAAACTTCTTGTCCCCCTCTTTACTGTCTGTGTTAATCTCTCCTCTGTTTGTGCCTTCAGGCTCCTAACTGCTTTCCCTGCCTCCCTCTGTCTCTCTAGGTACACCGCCCTATCCTCATCCTTCTGAGTCTCCTTGCATTTTCTAAAAGTCCCTTTTTTGTCACTCACTTTCTCTGCCACCTCTTTTGTGAACCATAGTGGTTTATTCCTTCTTTTTCCCTTGTTACTCAGAGTAGTGCACTGATTTGTCACCTCCAATATGGCTTCTTTTAGGTGTTCCCTCTGCTCTGCAACCCCTCCCTGGATCCCTTCCTGCCAGGACTTCTTTGATCCTCCTCCCCATCCCAGTGAAGTCTGCCTCCTGAAATCCAGGACTCTTATCTTTGTGTGGCTCTGCTGCCACACTGTACAGATGCTGAACCACAGTGTATGGTGGTCACTGGAACCTAGGTGCCCATCCACCCTGACTTCCTTTATCCTAGCTCCATTGGTCAGCACAAGGTCTAAGATCACCTTGCTCCTGGTGGGTTCCTGAAGCAACTGCCTGAGGCCTGCCCCTGCAAGGATCCTATGATGTCTCGGCTCCTGGCTAAGGCAGCTGCCAGGATGGTCCAGTCCACATTTGGCATGTTAAAATCAACCAGCAACAGTACTTCCCCCTTTCCTGCCATCCCATGTATTTCCTCCACTATTGCTCTATCTACCTCCTCCTTCTGTGCTGGAGGACTGTAGATCACTCCTTTGAGAACTGCTGTGCCATTTTTCTGGCTCAAGTGTGAGCCACAGTTCCTCAACCTCCCCTGTTTACCCTGCACTGCATTGCTTTAATATCTTTTCTGATGTAGAGGGCCACCCCCCCTTACCCTCCCTATCCCTCTTGTGTGGAGCGTGCCCTGGTACATTTACCGCCCAGTCATGGTTGCCAGAGCACCATGTGTCGGTAACTGCTACTATGTCTGTGTCTGCCTCTGCCATCAAGGCTAACAGGTCTGGGATTTTATTTCCCAGGCTGTGGGGATTTCAATACATGACTATCCTTGTCTTGCAGCATATGCCCCTTGCATTTCTACCTTTGCCTTTTTGCTCCCTCCTTCCATCCCAGTTTTTTTTCCTGCTGCCTGTTTTCCTCTGCCTTATCTCTTGTAATGAGCCGGTCATATCTGTCCATGTTTCACAGCCTGTCCATCTTGTATGTCACACTTGCCTTTGTGTTTCCCCTTCCAACCCTGGTTTCTTCCTTTGCTGCCTCCCTTCCTCTGCCTTATCCCTTGTAATGAGCTTGAAATATCTGTTCACAACATTTCCTCCTCATCCATGCTACTAGCTACTCTGATCTGTGGGGTGGGCTGCTTAAATGTCCCTGCCCCAACTACCCCACCCCCCACCGCAAGTTTAAAGGCTTGGTAAGGAAGCATCTACACTTTATATTGAGGACCACACATTCTACAGAGAAAGCACATAAAAGCGGATTTTTCACTATTTACAACCTAACGAATGATAGCACATTAATGACTGAACTGGGATTGTAATGCAAAAGACAAGTGGACAATAGAGAAGTCACAGTATGCAAATTAAAACAAATACTTTAAGAACAAATAGCCAGAAATTATTCTATACACAACACATTTTTAACGTACAGAATATGCTACCATTCTGCCTAGCAAACAGCAGAAATGAAGAGATATTTAAGATAAAATTAGATCAATATATGAATGGGGAGACGTAAATGACTACTTTTTATAATCATGGGACACGTACATATGGAAGTAACATGTCTTCTGTTGTCTCAAGATTCCAAGGGTTAGAGCCATGAAGGAGAAAGTAAAACACAGTAAATAGAGACCGCTGCCATTTTTGCAGTACCACAGGATTCAAGAAGCAACAGAAGCACTGCTAACAGGCACAGTAGTTGTATTCCTGAGTCATGTGCTGCAGTTTTGCAAGTGGCATATTAATATTCATGAGGCAATTCGTTTATTATCTGGGCTGCAGAAGAGAACATCACAAGGCACTACTACATAGGAGCCTACAGTAGTGCATGTACCATGTGATTCAGAATGGGCAATGAGCACACGATCTCTGCCTTCAAAAGCATAGTCATCCAGTACGCAGTAGTCATTCTGTTTCATGGACACCCAGGGCTATAGTATGTTGTGTGGTCCCTTGACTTCTTGACTTGGAAACTGGAAGAACACAGGTTCAAACACTGCTAGAGTCAATAATCACTGTGTGATCTTGGTCAAGTCACTTAGCTCCCCCCCAGTGCTCCACACCACCCTGTTGTGGAAATGGGTAAAGGCAGGGGTTAAATTGGGCAAAAGATGACAGGGACTCAGTTCCACCTCCTCATAAAAAAACTGTATGACAGTTCCACAATCTTTGTCTTTATCCGTTGTCTACTACAGGAGAGTGCTACCACCTAGACATGACAGTTCAACCAACTAGAAATCTAGATACAAGAGTTTCCACACCTAAACATTTCTGATTCAACCACTGGGTAGAGGCATAAAGTAACCAATATGTTACATCTCAGTTGGACTATTCTAAGTGAATAATTTCTAAATAAAAATAAAATAAACCTCTGTATCCCTTTCCTTCTCCTCATGGGCTGTTGCTAGTATGTGGGCAGCCTGTACAATTGCCATTTTGTGGCACCACTGCATCCTAATGCAATTCTGTGCTATTTAAAGGGGATTGAGAACCCCCTTATTTAGCACAGCAGGAAGTGTGCTATTTGCTTCCTGAGTGCTGCACTGCAGTGTTCTGGTGGTGAAGCTGGTATGCTAATCATTGCCTCACTAGTCAAGGCAGCTCAATTTGCAACAGTTTTATGTGTTGCAGAGTCTGCAACCTCACAGGGGTTAAATTGGGATTTCTGAGGAGGTGGAACTCTAGTTCCTGGGAAAGGGCTCAAAGTGTGCGTTGCATGTCATATGTAGTGCAACAATATTAGTAACCCCAAAAAGGTTGTATTGTGACATTGTGTATCACATTGTATTAAAAACTACTAAAAGAAATAAAATTTAACTTTTTTAACCATTGAAAACCTATTTACCTAAAATCATAAAGTAAAATTAAACATCTGCAACCACCAAAACAGAAAATAAATTACAAAAAAAGATTTACCACAGTTTAACACAGATTATGAAGTGTACCACAAAAATGATAACTGTGAAAATAAGCACTTATGACAAAAACATGAACCACTTGCCATTCAAATCGGAGTCCAATGTATGCAGTGTGCAGTGAAGTGTCACGTGACATCTGACAGGACTTTCCAAATATATTCATAGCTATGCTAAACATCCTTGTCCTTTCTGGCCTTGCATGCAGTGTGATCTGCTGAGCATCTAGAAATAAACCACTCCTTTACAAATGGTGGGGTAACATAGAAACATAGAAACATAGACTTTGATGGCAGATAAGGACCGCTTGGCCCACCTAGTCTGCCCATTTCCCTACCTACAGGATAAGCCGCAGATCCTAGTTAACCAACAGCCTATTTCTTCCTACCCCCCACAAGAATTGTCTTATGTCTGTCCCATGCATTCTTGAATTCTCCCACAGTTTTAGACCCCACAACCTCCTCAGGAAGGCTGTTCTATGCATCCACTACCCTCTCTGTGAAAAAATACTTCCTCACATTGCCCCTGAAACCGCCCCATCTTTAAATTGTGTCCCTTTGTTCTTGCATGTCTCTTTTTCTGAAAGATGCTACCTCTTGGACTTTGTTGATTCTACTGAGGTACTTAAACGCTTCTGTCGTGTCCCCCTCTCCTCCTTTCCTCAAGGGTATACATATTAAGCTCTTTTAGTCTCTCCTCGTATGGCTTCTTCTTGCACACCCTGCACCATTCTGGTTGCCCTCCTCTGGACTGCCTCTATCCTGTCTATGTCCTTGCGGAGATGGGGTCTCCAGAACTGGAAGCAGTACTCCAGATGGGGTCTCACCAACAGTCTGAACAGAGGGATAACAACTTCCCGTTTTCTGCTGGTGATTCCTCTCCCTGTGCATCCCAGTATACCCCCAGCTCTTCCTACTGCCTTCTCACATTGCTTGCTAACCTTAACGTCATCTGATATGACGGGTTCCCATTGTTTTATTGGTCGACCAACCAGTGACAGGTACATCAGTGAGGAGAGGTGTTTAACTGTGAGGCTAGTTCTCAGGGGTGTACATGTATCATTCATCTCACTGAACCCCCTTTCACACTCAGCAGTGCTCACTGCAATTGTGATGACAGCATGCACAATCTGTACTAGGACACACCTGGAAACAAGCTGTACTAACTTACTGTGCCTTTCCTGATCAAAAATTACAAATAAATGACAACAAATAAAAAAATAATTGTTTATGGTGCTGGCAGTATAGCCTAGAGGTTAGAGTGGTGAGCTGTGAATGACCTTGGAGCAACCAGTGAACATGGGTTTAATTCCCACAACCTCCACTTGCATACTCTGTATGAGTCTGAACAATTCACTTAACCACGCCAGTGCTCCCAGGTTTCCCCTAAAAACAGGCACTTGTGTCTAGTGGGCTTTACCTGGTTACCAAAAAGAATACAAAAATAAATAGAAAATACCTGTAGCTGCTTCAGGTTATTATACTTACAAAAATAACAACATACTGGCTGATTAGTTGCATACATATGCCATCGACAGCATGCTTGGTTTGCAAGTTTATGTTTGTTTTTGTTTTTTTGGGGGGGGTTGCCATCCTAGGACCTGACTGTTAAGTTTGGTTGCTCCCACTGCCTAACTGCACTGTTCCTCTACCTTATAGCTGCAGTGTAAGAAAAACTGTTTTGTTCCCACAAAGTTAGTTTCAGCTACAATTTTAAACAATATTAGCATACCTATCAGATCTACTTTTAGGTATCTCCTATGCTGCACATTGTAAGTTTTCTTCTTTCTATTTTCTCGATCCTGACCCTACCAGGTTTGTAATGTACAAGTCAGCCATTTTGTTTCTGTATTACCCGGTAATGCCCACTATTCCTAGGCACATATGCCTTATTTCAGGGGTGACCAAGGACACAGAAGTTAAATGACTTGTTTAGAGTCACACAACATGCAAGTGGAGGTTGTGGGAATTAAATCCAGGTCTGCTGGATGTACAAGGCTCATTCATAGCTCCCTATTCTAACCTCTAGGCCAAAGTGCAGCCCCCCCAACACACACACACACACACACACACACACACACACTTTAGATAAAAAAAACTAACTGAAACATTTATAAAAACTCATCTGTTGGTGGAAGGATAACATTTACCCCAAATAAAGCTAAAAGATGCTTGTCATCTTTTGTAGTGAAAATGAAGGGTTAAAGTTTCACCCAGTTTCATTGCACTGATGGTTTAACCTCTTATTTTCAAGGATATCTATCCATCTGACTGTCTGTCAGTCAATCATTCTAGCTGTCTGTCTGTCTATCTATCTATCTATCTATCTGTTATGATGCTGAAAAATGTGTCATTTGCAAAGATCTGACATTTTTAACAGAAGGAAAACCACATACCGTACTTGAGATGCTTATTCAGTAATAAAGCAGACTTATGTTACTATAAACTACCATAGTCTTCTGTATTTAGTAGTGTCACATGACATCACAGTATCTATCTATCTGACTACCTGTTTGTCAATCAGTCTGTCTATCTACCACCCTACCTCCTTACCAACCTACCTACAGGTTGCCATCTTTTAATTCATTAGTGAACTTTTAATTTTGGAGATCAGGAATTTGTGGTAAAGAAGATCTGAGCAGGCAGGTATACGTGCACACATATAGAACACTTTACAGAAATACTGTAACTTAGTTTTCATTGAAGCATAAACTACCTTATAAACCTTGCATTGTGAATTAATTGGCAGACATTGACAGAAACTCTGTGGTGGATATTCAAAGGGTGGCGCTTGGTGCAACAGGGTTTGCGCCATGCACAACCCCCAATGCACCCCAGCACAATATTCAAAGGGGCATGTTAGGGCGCAACCCCGATGCACCGGGCACATTGGTAATGTATGCAGTGCAAATTTTTATTTTTATTTATTTATTTATTATACATCAGTTTACAACCTTGAGCCACAGGCTCATTTACAAAGGTACCTTTGTCACAAAGAGGACAAATACGGTAAACACAAACTTATTACATCATAACAGAGCACAAAAATTGGTGTAACATGAAGACATATATTGGATACAATTTTAAGGTTATAGGATTGGCAGAGCACAGGTAGGTACAGAATAATTTGTAAGATGCAGGGGGCGTGCCCATGCATATGACGCACATCCTGATATTCAGCCTGGGATGTGCGGCGCATATGCTGGCGCAACCCCTACATGCGCTGCACACTAGTACCCGACATTGAGCCGTACATAATAGGCTCAAATGCTGGCCACCCACAGTGGGTGGCTGTATTGCAAAGCACAGCACAACAGCTGCCAGCTGTGGGTGGCCACCCGCCCAGCAGGAACACCGTTCACAAGCACCCGGTCCCCCCCTTGGTAGTCCAGTGCCCCCTCACCTAGCATGCCTGATCGCGGGCAGCAGTAAACAGAAACATATTCCTATGCCTGATCACGGGCAGTAGTAAAGATAAACATATTCATATGCCTGATCGCGGGCAGTAGTATAAATAAACATAGCCCTATGCCCGATCATGGGCAGTAGTATAAATAAACATAACCCTATGCCCGATCACGGGCAGTAGTATAAATACACATATCCCTATACCCAGTTATGCGCAGTAGTATAAATAAACACATCCCTATGCTGGATCATGGGCAGTAGTACAAATATACATGATCCTATGCCTGATCATGGGCAGTATTAAGAATAGTCATAAGCCTGGTGGTCTAGTGGACCCCCCCACCTCCCTGTATGCCCAATCACGGGCTGTAGTACAATGGAACATAATCCTATGCCTGATCATGGGCTGTAGCAATATGAGAAATCAACATGGTAGTCAGTGGTACCTCCTCCCCACCCACCCACAGGGCCCTGGACTCCCAGCACCCTCCCTATCATTGGCAGGCAGCAGCATCCGCCCATGTACAGCCCAGCTGCCGCTGAATGACAGATACAGTATGATCTGATATGCCTGTTATCAGCCAGTGTGACCAGCATGCAGACGATATTGTACTACCCAGGATCAGATATGCGGAATGATTCATTCACGTATCTGGTCCTGTGTAGTACAGTATGGTCTGCATGACCATTGGTCCACACTATGGCCCAATAGGCATACAGATCATACTGTATGCTGTCATTTGGTGGGCAGTTGCGTGGTACGCAGGCAGGGTGCTGCCGCCCGCTGATGACGGGGGGGTGCTGGGTGGCTGGGAGCCTCTGTGGGTGGGTGGGGAGGAGGGTACCACTGGACAACCAGGTTGATTTCTCATATTGCTGCAGACCATGATCGGGCATATGACTACGTTCCATTGTACTACAGCCCACGATTGGGCATACAGGGAGGGAGGGGGTCCACTAGACCACCAGGATTATGACTATTCTTAATACTGCCCACGATCAGGCATAGGATCATGTATATTTGTACTACTGCCCATGACTGGGCATAGGGATGTGTTCATTTATACTACTGTCCGCGATCGGGCATAGGGATATGTTTATTTATAATACTGCCCATGATTGGGCATAGGGCAATGTTTATTTATACTACTGCCCATGATTGGGCATAGGGCTATGTTTATTTATACTACTGCTCGTGATCAGGGGCACTGCAATAGCCCACCATGGAGCCAACCCTGACGTCAGTAGCTTGGCAGGGCGCCAGGCGCAATTCGCCGGGATGCCCAGTGCATTGTATGCAAATGGAGCCATAATGACATGCAAATGATTCCATTTGTGCCATGCATTGATTATGGCCTCATTTGCATGCCCCCTGCTGAATATTGTGGATGATGCACCTAGTGCAACTGCACTTGCGCTGGCGCATCCCTGTGCTCCCTCTCTGTGGCTTGCGCTGGTGCAGTGCCACTGCACCATGCACAGTATGTGTGCCAACCATGCCATATTCAATGGTGCTGAGCCATGGTGCATCACCGTTGAATATCGACTGGTTCTGGCCCCGGCGCAGTCCAGTTGTGCTGCGCCCAGGCTTGCGCCACTGCCAGGTGCAGTCTGA
This sequence comes from Neoceratodus forsteri, assembly GCA_016271365.2. Lineage (NCBI taxonomy): Eukaryota > Metazoa > Chordata > Ceratodontiformes > Ceratodontidae > Neoceratodus > Neoceratodus forsteri. The sequence goes on from CM057453.1 coordinate 62,683,203, forward strand.
ATATCCGGCCATGTATAGAAATTATGTTATTATGAAAAACAACAATGAAAACCCCAGATTGGCACAGTTTTCAAAGGGTTTTAAGCAAGTCCCTTGTGTTCATATGTACAACTAAAATAATTATATATAATATTTAAAAGATGTGTTCATGATTACAAATAATTATTATATTTAAATTATTTTGAACAACTCCAATTATAATATTAAGTGTTCATGTGTTTTCCCTCTTAAAATATGTGAAATGCATTTTTTTCAGTACAATGTGTCATAATATTACAATATAGAAAGACAATGTAGCAATATATGAGGGTATACCAAGCCTTCTGTAGTGTAAAAGGTGTTGCAGTTGGGACTGCAGCAGTTAACATACAAGTGCTAACTAAAGGTGCTTTTACACTGGCAGCTTTGTAACGGAATGAGTGTGATGGAAACACCTTACCATTCTATCCGATGCTGTGTAAAAGCAATTTATTTCATTTTGAAAATGAACGGTCACCCGAACTACACTCCATGGTTTCTGTGGTTTGTCCCAAAATGTTCCATTGCGCACCGCAGTGTAAAGTGTCCATTCCGGCACCTCAGTGTGGCACAACTAGCTCTCGTGTGACAGCAACTGTTGACATTCTACCATTCACACTCCCCCCTCCTTTTCCAGGAAATCTCGCAAGGAGAACTGCACCGGATGGGACGGCTGGACCTTTTAGGCACTTTTGTGCTGAAAGATGGCATTCGTGTAATCAGAAGGCATAGCAGAACAGATTGTATCGGCGCTACACAGGTAACGCTCATTGCGGCAGAGGAGCATGTGTGTAAAAGCACCTAAAGTGTGAAGAGCTTCAAAGGCTGAAGATAACAACTCTTTCAGTTTAACTTCCTTGGTTTGTGTTTTTATAAGTGGCCACTGTGTTAAATTGTACTTGTTGAAGTTGGAATGGAATGCTGCCTTAAAGGATTCGACCCAGGGCCATTTTACTTTTGCTGTTCATCTGCTGCATTAAGTGTGGGGGGGGGGGCTGGCAGGCTGAGGAGGTGGAACAGCTTCGAGCGTTTGTCTCAATTTAACCCTGAACACTCATGAATTGCACCATGCATGAATGCTTTGTTGCTCTGCCTGTACTGCTGGCTGTGTTTTTGTTCTCAGTGGCAGTAGTGTCCTGCTCTGCAATCCTTCAACTGATGGACCCCTGCTGTTAGCATGTGTTACCTCCACCTTGTTTGGCTGGATTCCTGTTGTGTCCCCACTAGTTGCTTCTGTTTCCTTCAGAGGCTGTCTCCTTGAGTCAGGAGGCATGAAACAGCACACACTACAACATTTAATGTGCATGGTGGGAACTAATCTCTGAGGCACTCCACAGTCATTACATCATGGGTTATATACACTTGATAGGTTGCTTGATGCACATGTGACTTCTAAAGAAGTCCATTCCACTTCTCTGGGGAGCTGCTTTCAATGGATCAGTTTTGAATGTGCATCTGAAGAGGTTGTAGCACAACCATTAGCTCCAGAACCTCACAACTACAATTGTGATCACAGAAATTGCAAATATACAGTGAGATGATAGAAAGATCCATTTTAATTCATGTAAAACTACAGCTAAAACCAGATTAGATATTTATAACTGTTCAGTTATGATAGAACTTAGAAACACATTGCAGTGCCATGCTTTTAAATAGGCTATATACAGCAGGGTAGCCTTCAGCGCAGATTCAGTGCTTATATATGCTCAACCTTAATTCCTTGGTTGATTTCACAGCCACAATTATCTGTAAACCTCTACCAGTGGTCCCAGGAGATCAGTACATCAGGGGCTACTAAATAATTCATGGATCACATTCTTAATTGGGAATATACTATGAGCTCCCCACGGCTGTCCAGAACAATCATAACACCTTACTAATGTGCCTGACGTAACTGGAACCCCATCTATCTATTATTAAATGAGCAAGTGGTTATCTTAGAACATTACTTCTCACACTTTGTTATAGTGAATCTCCCCCAAGCCATGGAAAATATTTTGAGCTTCCCTCAAATTTGGAAATTATCTTGGGCCTTCCAATGGAAAAAATATCATATAAAAACGGTGACACTACACATCATCCTGATGGCCTTCACTGTACTTTGCACAGTACACAGCAATAAAGTGAGACTAATAAAGTTGACTGAGTACATTCTGTTTTTATTCAACTTGTTATTCTCCCCCAACCCCACACTACAGGTTATCCTTGTCACTCAATTTTTCTGACTCTTGGACCCTTGTTGCTCTATCTGTTTCCCCTCTATCTGAACAACCATCCTAGCCATGTTCGTCTCTCTCCCCTCTTACCCTATTGTTAAGCAACTTCCTCCCTCACCCTAAGTCACACCTGAAAACAAGCACTGGCTCTGTTTGCCTTTCCCAGTCACTAATTTACATATAAACAGCTACTGTAGAAACAAGCTTGGACTCGGTGTGCATTTCCCAGTCACTAATTTCACGTATAACCTACTGTAGAAACATGTCTTGACTCCATGTGTCTTTCTCAGTCACCAATTTACAAGTAAATGGAAGCCCACTGTAGTAACTAGCCTTGACCGAGTGTGCATTTGCCACTCACCAATTTATATAACAATACAAACCCAGAAACAAGATTTGACTCAATGGGCCATTCTTCATCTCCAATTTGTGTACATGTAAAGAAAGTCACCTGCCGTTATCCATATTTAGTTTGCTTCATCCCTTCACATAAAACTTCCAAAACGTTATACTGTACACTCTCAGACTTGACTGGGCCTCCCCGGGAACAGTTTGGGGCCTCCCGTGGGAGGCTAGCCTCACCATTTGAGAACCACTGTCTTAGAACATCTGGAGCATCTTGGACTTCTAAAATACTAAGTACTGTGCCCCAGTTCCCCAATACAAAGCTATTAGCACCTGAAGTGCTCACTCAAGATACGACTGCTAAAGACAGTCTCAAAAGGAATTTCCTGGTCCCTCTGTGCCTCACCTCAAAATGGCATGCTCTTCAAAGTTTTTTTGTGGCCCCCTGTGTTTTTTAAACTCATCACCTCTTTCTATCAGCTCCTGACTAAGAAGCCATAAACAAAGTAGAGGTAATCTCATGAGACTTGCAGCTGATGTCTTGGTAAAGCTACCCACAGTTCCCTTATCTATGTGGGATTAAAGGGGGTAGGCGGTTGTGAGACTGTGTACAGTATATTGAGCGAGAATCATGGCCGCCATCTTGTGGATGGTGCTACTATGCTCATGAATGCCCAGTGAGTGCAGAGGGCATTTTTTTTTAAAGTACAAACCGCACTGCAACTGCAGAACATAATGCAAATAAATAAATATAAATGCAGCTGTTTGGAAATTAATTAATGATGGAGAAAATACCATACATTGAGGCAGCACTATTACCACTGCTGTGGGCAAGGAAGCATAATACAGAGTCTCTCATACTACAAGTACTGAAGAAAATGCCTACATTCAGAGCCAGAGTAATACGCATAACAACACACAGGCTAAGATGGTCCTGGTTTGCCACAATAGTGGCCATGGCTCTGGATCACCCCTGGAGACTCTCCAACAGACACAATATTCTGAGACAGGGACCAGTATACCACCCAAATCTGCAACAACTAAAACTGATGGCTTGGTTCATGAAAGGGAGAGACTGCTAAACCTGCTAGTGATCAACACAATGACTATGTCCAGGACATCCATGACCACAGCATATGAACGGCATTGGAATATCTTCTCAAAGTGGTGCAATCACCACAAGACTGACCCAAATAACTGCCCAACAGTGGACATCCTCATTTTTCTGCAAGAAAGACTTAATCTGGGACTGTCACCATCATTCCTCAAAGTCCAAGTAGCTGCCATTGGGGCAGCGAGAGGGCAAATACAAGGCTCCATATAGGGCTCCCATTAGGATATTCATTTCCTAAAAGCCTCCATGAACATACAGCCCAAAATAAAGTTTGTGGTGGCACTGTGGGATCCAAACATAGTTCTAAGGGTCATGACAGCTCCACCAGTTGCACCTCTGGACTCTATAGCCCTGAAATGGTTACATTTAAAAACGGTGTTCCTAGTAGCAATCTGCTCAGCTAGGCGAATCAGAGAACTTCAAGATCTTTCTTGTAAACATCCATTCCTAACATTCCATAGTGATCGAATGTCATTAAGGCCAATACTATCATTTGTTCCTAAGGTGGCATCACAATTCCACTTAAGTCAAAGTATCGAAATTCCGGCCAAACTTCCCCCCGAAGTACAAAAGAACCTGTTTACATATACTAGGAATGAAATGAGTCATAGCCAATTATATCACATGCACTGAAGAAGTTGCAAGACTGACAGCCTATTTTTTATTGTACAAGGCAACAGAAAAGGCAATCTGGCATTCAAATCATCTCTAGTTTCCTATCTCAAGACAGCAAAAGTTGAGTCCTATTGAGCCAATAACTTAGTACCATCCAAGGACCTTAAAGCACACCCGACACAAGCAGTGACCTCTTGGGCAGAAAAGAATATGGCCACAACCAATGAAATATGTGCCACTGCCACCTGGTCATCACTGCACACATTCACCAGACACTATAGGGTCAATGTGTCGCAAGATAATAAAACTAACTTAAGCCACTCTGTCTTACTAGCAGCAACATCAGAACATTTACTAATAAACATGTCTACCCCACCCAAGGATATGAGTACTGCTTTTTAAGAACCCATGATGTCATGACTGTGGAATGCCTCAGAGATTATCCGCCACAATGGTAGTTTAGTCACCTGGTAAAAGTGATTCTGGGGGTATATATCTCTGAGGCACTCCACATCCCAGCCCTGCAGATGTGTACATTGCAAATAATAATGATACTCTACCCCAGCATGCTGTACAGGCTGGATTTACTAGCCTATATGAATAGGAAATAAAAAAAAAAACTTCATGTTTTCATTCAACTGGGTCTTCAATGTATGTTACATAACCACATGCCAGTATTATTAGTATTGTTTTCAGATATAGCTTTGAAGACATTGAACTGACCCAGTCAGAGCAGCTCCCAGAGAAGGGAAAGACTTCTTTAGATGTCATATGCATCAAGCAACCTATCAATTATATACAACCCATGATGTCATGACTGTGAAGTGCCTCAGAGATATATACCCACACAATCACCTTTACCAGGTGAGTAAACTATCATTTACTGTGTGGTTTTTCTTTCATGAATCTTTCCTCAGGTGTATAAACTCCAAGTGTATTTAAAACCATTGGTGCTAGAAAAATAACTTTTTAAATGAAAGCATGGAGTCAGATCAACAGTATTAGATCATATCAATATATTTTACTTGTTCTGGTGCATGTCTGTTCATGTTGATATTATATACTGTATTAATAAAAAAATGTGTATGCATGCTATTTTTTCACTTTCCAAAGATAGTATCAATATATGTTTTATTAATAGCAATAATGTGGAATGTAGGCTAGTTCCTTATATTGATTCCTAAAGTATAATATTGATATAATAATTATATGCATCAATATTAAAAAACTGACACTGTTTAAAACATGTTCTGATTTTTAATTATACTTATTCTTAGGTAAATAGATACTATATAGTTTGCAACCCAAAATACAATTATCTAATTCCCTTATACACAATGTGACCAATTCCACCACCCCTTCAAATAACCCACACCCATCCTTACGAAAGCAAATGGGAGGTAATAAAAATAGAGAGAGAATAAAAAACACATGCTAAGCAGAATTGTGTACTTCTGGGGACATTAGGGTGTTACTTCTCACAAAGGGTTGTGGGTCCCTGGAACTGGTTGCTGGAATAGGTTGTATAAGTAGATATGATGGAAAAATTCAAGAGAGCATGGGCTATCTACGAGTAACTTGGCAGGGAAGGGGAGCAAGGGCAGGGGGTGGGAGGTACAAAAGGTGGGTGGGGGAGAATATCTCTCTTGGGCAGACTGGATGGGCCAAATGGTCTTTTTCTGCCATCAGGATTCTATGCTTCTAAGATCATTTTTTTAAAAAGTGTTGCCAGAGATGTCACAAGCTCTTATGCGGCAATATTTGCTAGTTGGCTACACTTTTCATCATATGCACTGTAGTTTATTTGCAAAAATACATCTCTTATATCCTTAGATTCAGAGTCAGTATAATTTTATTTTCCATAGATATTTAAAAAAACAACTTTAATAAATATTTCTGTAATTAATGACTCTAGTCGGTAAAGATGCCCACCACCCATACTATTTAAAAATGTCTTCCACGGAGGATAACTTTTGACTGTAAATACTGGATTTATTTTTTTGGTAGGACTCAGTATAGGTTTTATTTATTTATTACAAGTCAGATTTACAACCTTTGAGTCAGAGACTCACTCACAAAGGTACCTCATCACAAGGAGGGCAAAAACATGACATGGTGCAGAGACAACAGTGGTCAACATTACAGGTGCAGTAAAGAAACAATAGAACATTTAACACTGATACACTTAGGATACAGAAGTTTCAAGTAGTGAGTTACTTCGGTTACATAATGTTGCAAGAGGTGTGCTACCAACATAGATATAATAGGTCCTCGTGGAGGACAGGTCCTCACAGCAGAACTGCTGGTTGTGTCCCTATAAGGACCTAGAGAGGGAGGAGAGGGTCTGGGGAGAGGGGGATGCTGTCCACGTTCTTCCACAATTTTATAATCTGTATGGATTCTGCAGATTGCCCATCATCATTTGACATACCATTCTTCCTACCTACCTGAGGGCCCAGAAGTTACAATCTATTTGAAATCTTATCTAATTTATATTACAGTTATTTATTGCAGTCTGGAAGGGAGCCCATATCAGATTGAAGATGTCAATCTGGGCACTTCTTATATAATGTATACGTTCCAATACCATCACATCCTTCATATAATTTAACCAAGTCTGTATCGTAGGGGGGCTGGGATCTTTCCACCCTAGCATAATGCATTTTCATGCAATAATCATTGCCACTATATATAATATCCTTATGTGATTTATGAAAACATCTGTAATATTGAATATTAATAATAAAGTTGCCAATGGGGTAATTTGAATGTTTTGTTAACTGCATCTATTTAAACAATGAAATGTTTTGGCCAAAAATTTGACAAATTCTGGCAAGAATTAATTAAATGTATTAATGTGCGAGATGTACATTCACACCGTGGACAACTGGAGCTAATTGTAGAATTAATCATATGTGATTTTGATGGAGTGAGATACACTGTATGTATTGTATTGTATTATATTGTATTTGCTGTAGTTTGGATGTCTTAATATCTGTAAAGGGTGATTTCAAAATTTCTGACATAGGGCTTCACTAATATTAATACCTAATTTTTGTTGCCATTTAATTTTGAGTTTCTTCAGATCCCTTCTGCTTGATCTCTTAATAACTCGTATATTGCAGCTATTAGTTTTTTATTACTAACCTTATTGATTAAAAGCTCAAGCAATGGTGGGTTATCCTGTAATGTAAGTTTAGTATTAATTTTACTAATATAACTTTTAAGCTGTATATATTGAAATACATTGCCTTTATGTAATTGATATTCATCTCTTAGCTGAGCAAAGGATTTCATGTTTCCATCCTTGAATGAATGGCCACATTTTTTTATGCCTTTTTGAGATCAGCTCTTATATGTATTATCCATTAACAGCATATCATGTGATGGATTTCCAAATATCGGTGTATCCTGGGATATCCTTATCTTATTATTAACGAGTTTATGTGCCTTGTACCACACTTGTATTGCTGTGACAGTAGCTTGGTTTTTTATGTTTATTTATTACCAATTCCGCACGTTTATTGTGAGGAATAAACAAAAAAATATTTAAAGCAATTTTACAAAGGTTCTGTTATGTAATATAAGAAGTAGACTCCACTGAGTTGTCCTTTAACCATTGCCATATTATTGAACATTCTGTTGCTACATAATATTTATAAAAATCTGGAAGAGCCATTCCTCCTTGATTCTTGGATCTTATTAATGTATAATATGCTACCCTAGTTTGTTTATTTAACCATACAAATTTAGTTATAATCCTTTTTAATCTCAGGAAATATGAGTCTGGTAACTGTAGTGGAGTACTCCGGAACAAATATATAAATTTAGGCAGGACAATCATCTTTATAATATTAATTCGACCCAAATTTGTTAAACGTAAAGTTTGCCATCTATTCAGATCTTTTATTATGTTTTGTATTAATGTATCATAATTTAATTGATTTATTTCATTCAAATTGTTTGCTATATTTATGCCTAAATATGGTATGTTTTGTGTTATATTACATCTGCAGGAGATGGGTAGTTCCAACACATTATTTATTTTGGAGGCCATAACGTAATTTTTCTAGATTTACAGTGTATCCTGATACATCTCCAAAACTCCTGACTACCTTATACAGCTCTTCCCATGATTGTTTTAGGTCTGCATATAAACTAGTTTTGTGCTCCAGCTGTTGAATTTTTATGCCTTTATTATACAATGGCAAGAAAGAATCCTGGTCTCTGATTGGTCAGTTTGGGGCTGGACCTGTGGCTTTATCCCAGTATGATGCCACAGGTCTAGTCTGAGCACTGTGGACCAATATGGATGATGACCAGCATGACCACCAGCATGATGATCTCTTTTTTCCATCTTCTCTTGAGAAACAAAAATGTTTTTCCACACTAACAAAAACATTGTTTAAAATTATTTTTTTTATTTTATATATAACAACAAGCCATTGTATAATAGGAATAATGCACACCAGGGTGTGTGTCGTTTGGGATAATGCCACGCCTGGGTCATTGGATGCACTCGGCCTGCGGCCTCATGCCCAACACCCCCTCATGCGTGGCATTATCTCAACATGACACACACCCTGTCATGCATTATTCCTTTAATATTTGGATTATTTCTTACTGAGCATGCCAATGGTTCCATAATTAAGGCAAAAATTAGTGGGATAATGGACCTCCCTGGCATGTTCCTCTTGTTAATGCAAAGCTTTCTAATAATATATTATTTGTTTTAACTCTAGCTTGGGGTGATTGATATATTAATTTTACCCAATTCATATAATTTTGACCTATTTGCATCTTTTCTAGTGTTTGAAAAATAAATTGCCATTCTATTTTGTCAAACAATTTTTTCTGTGTCTGTTGACACTAAATACAAATTTGAATGAGCTTTAGTATCAATAATATTAATGGTTCATCGAATATTATCATTAATTTTTCGACCTACTATAAATCCATTTTGATATTTTTGTATTAACTGGTCCATGACAATTTGTAATCTTGTTGCTAATATTTTGGTGAATATCTTGTAGTCTATGCTTAGTAATGAAATCAGCCAATATGACTGTGGTACCATTGGGTCCTTTCCTTTTTTATATATCAAATGAATTATTGCTTCATTGAATGTTCCTGGGACAGAAGAAACCTTATTAAATTAATTGAATCATTTTAACAGTATTGGTGAGATTAAATCTGGAAATTTTTTATAGAATTCTATAGATAACCCATTGGGTCCTGGAGCTTTATTTTTAGGTGGCTGATTTATAGCAGCCATTATTTCTTCTATTTTTATCTCTGAGTTTAGTGGTTTCTTAAAATAGTCAGATACTATACTTAAGGATAAGTTTTGAATAAATATCTTCACTTTATCTGCATTTATATGTGGTTGTGATTGATATAACTTTTTATAATATCCATAAAATTGTGTATTTATCTCTTTTGGATCTTTTGTTGTCTCTCCATCTTCTTTCTGTATTATGTTAATGGCTTTTTGTTCTTTTTCTTTGTTTAATTGCCATGATGGCAATTTCAATGACTTGGAGTAAAGGTAGTAATTGGTTCTAGTTTGTAATGTCAATTTCTCCTCTTCTCAGAAAGTAATTTTTTATATTCTATTTTTTTGAGTCAAATCCCTAAAAATCTTAGCAAAAGAATGAAGACTATGTAGAGATTGTAAGTCTCTGATTTGTTGTTCTAATTGTTTCTGTTTTACTCCCCATGCCCACTTCATTTTCTTTTCCTTATTCTGAAGCAGACTCCTTACCCAGATTTTAAAGGTTACCGAAAAAGAAAAAATACTGGATTTATACTATTATGCACTGTAAAATGGGTTATTTTCACTTATTAGTTATATTTAGTGCATGGCACTAATTGGTTACATTTACAGATTTAATTTGGCACTAAACAATTAGAGCCTAATTTACTACTATTAAAATGTGCAATTTTGGCAAATTAGTAACATTTTATTTTAGCTCAATCATTACATTCAGTGAATATAGCAAAAATATTTTTACAGCAAAATTACCCAGTTTTACAGTATAATTTTTTTTGTGTTATCTATTTTTCCCTCATCCTCTTTGGCACTTCTGCTGTCTTCTCCTTTGAAGCACCAATGCCCCACACCCCACTTAGCTCCACACCACCATTCTCTGACCCATCTTACCGTAGGGTAACCCGACCTATCCTTGTGTCGGGAGGGTCCCTCTCCTCTGAGGGGGAAATGCCTGTAGGTGAACTCTGTATCCCTGGCAAGCTGCTATGGGGTTGTTCTGGGCTAGTCCAGGGATTTGTGGTGGTGTGGGCTGGACACTCATTATCTGGTCAGCAGGGACCCAGTATTTCCATTTTCTCCCCTTTGGAGCACAGCGTGCCACAATGTCTAGGCATACGCCGACATCCACTACGCCCCCCATTGGGTAAGCATACTTTGATACCTCTGGTCTCCACCAGGGGTCAGCAGACACCGGCCCACATCCCTCCGCTCTCCCCAGAGAAGGTGAGCAGTCATTGGACGATCAAGCCTTCTCCCCCGGCCAGCCCTCCAGTGCCACAAGGCCATTCCTGAACCCAGGTTGCCAGCGTTGCAAGTGGAAATCCCACTGCTGCACTGATGGGCCAGCCTTTACAGCATTATAATGGTACTAGCACATGTTTCTGATAGTAAGTAGCATCACACCAGACCAAGAGGTTCAATTTTTTTGATGATAGGCTTTGCTAGGGAGCAAGAACATATAAAAACTTCAAAATCACATATCTCAGTTCAGTAATATTAGAAACAGAAAAGAAAAAAGGTAGTGTTTTTTGTTTGTTTGTTTTTCTAGAAGTACATTATTGCAGAAAGAAAGAAAGAAAGAAAGAAAGAGAAAGAAAGAAAGAAAGATCCAACATGATGACTAACAAACTGCTGCTTTAATATTGCAGGCCAGGTATGGTTATGGTAGGTCCAAGAACTGTAGGTGGAATTAGGATCCTTATGAAAAGCAGTTTATGACCAATTTACTACAGGTAGGGAAATTTCAGATAAGATAGACACAGAAGTCAGCAAGGCAATTTATTTTTATATTGCCCTTTCACCAAGCCTTTGGGTTCTTTCAAGATGATATACATACACCTAAATTAAGCACATATACAGTAAGTAAATACTAAATGAATAAACAGGTCAGACACTGGTTAGACCACATCTGGAGTACTGTGTAATTCTATGGAAATATATGGAGAAAATACAGAGGGTAGTGAAGAGGGCAACAGGAAAGATTTAGGGATACTAGGACAGGCTACTACTAGAGCCTGAAAAGTTTGACTGTGTGCTCATCAGAGATGAGCAGGCCAAGGTAGACAGGATAGAAATATTTAAATTCATGGGAGACTATAACAGGGTAGACAACGGTGAGTTATTCAGACAATAGGGTCAAACTAACAGCAGAGGGCACAGTCTTAGATTGACAGGAACAAAGTTTAGAAAAGATGTGAGGAAGTGTTTTTTTTTTTCCTGATCAGATGGTGAACCAGTGGAAAAGACGGCCAAAGGTGGTGGTTAATGCTGACTCTATCCCAGACATCAAAATCAAGTGAGACAGACACTATCCACTATTTTACCATTTGTCAGTCAACCAATATGAAAGTACCATTTATGACACAAGAAATTCAAAGGTTAGAAAGTTAAAAATCCATAGAACCTTCACTAGATTTGGGCAGATGTGCATTTGTTATAATGATGCAAGTCAGCATTGGAACAAGCTGAGCACTGAAATGTGCTAGCACTCAGCCCATTCCAAGATGGTGCAGAAAATAATGATATCCATGTCTGTAATTGTTTTTAATGTCTATTTAAAGAGCTACTGATGTCTCAAATAAAACTTTAAAAAACATAATAATTAGGTACAATTCTGCCTGCATTCCATTTATATTTTGCATATTTCTCCTCCCCATTATTTATTACTGAGGAAATTTGCATGAATATATGATCTTTATTCCTTAGAGTTCCTTCAGAGTCCATCTGCCTCTATAGCTTATTCCCTACTTCAATTCATAATCCTCTGTTGTGACATCACAATCTGTTGCCATAGGAGTAACTGTGATATCAACAGCAGTGCTCTGACTTCAGGTAGGGAGAAAGCAGTCAGACTAGATAACTCTTCAGGAGCAAAGATCCTGTTTTCATACAAATGACCTCAGTAATAAATAATAGGGAGCAGGAATACAGCACTAATAGGCAATACAAGCTGGACTGTGTCTAAATATTAGGTTTTGTTAAAGTTCTCCTGAATGTGTCACCAGCTCTTTAATTTTTTATGACATACTGTTGTTTAATTTGTGTGACAGGCACAGGATGCATATGAAAATAGGCTCTGCCCTGAGTATGTTACTTATGTATTAAATACAGTTTTACTTACTAGACATGAAGGGAGACTTAGGAACTCAGGGATTACACACATACTGAAAATGCTGGAAGGAGCAAGTAACTTTTGGTAGGAAACTGGTGCAGAACAGATGGATGGAAATATTTATCTGTCCTAACTACTATATCTCTGTATCTATGTAACAATACAATGATTGGCTAAAATTTAGTAAACCATAATTAAAATATTCAGAGATAAAACAGAAAAATAGCTTAAACTCTAGGATTAAATTGATTAGGTTTCTTAGCTTGTTATGTTGGCTCACGCTTTCGCGCCAGCTAACATCTTGCAGTAGTAGCAGATTTCGGAGGTGCAGTCAGTGTGGATGAATGCAGGGCAAGCATCAGTAGTTGCGTCCCTCATTCCCCAATAAGACAGCGCGCAGGTGCTGACATCAGCAATATTTAAAGTGGTCAAAACTTGTAAGAAAAGTGCTGCTGCAATGAGAGGCAAGCTCGTTATGCAGCGGCACAATAACATGCCTCCCGACGTGCCTTCCCTGGTGAAATATTTCAATAAACATGGCGGCAGTGGCTGCCACTGCTGCCACTGCACAATGCCGATTTCAGGGTGCCCAATCCCTGTCGGCATGGTAAATAACCCTTCCCAAGCTTGTGTGGCACACTGGGAGCCCACCCCAGTGTGCCTCTCATGATGAACTCCAACCATCATTGACATGTTGGGTCCCTGCTCATTCTGTGCCACACTGAAGCCAACCCCAGTGTGGCACCATCACTCAAATCATGGCACACACTGGGAGCCCACCCCAGTGTGCAGAACACTTTTATACACCTGTGGAAAAGAAAACTGTCCTCTGTGATTTTTCCCCCAAGTACCTAAAAAAAAGAAGAAAGCGGTCCCACGCTGTGAAGTCCCTCCCTAACCATAGCCACCTCTGCACACCCCACCTCTCCACACCCCCACCCCATACTTATCTCCGGAGCCTGGTGCGACGATCTTCAGTAGACCGGAAACATGTCTGCACTCTTCAAAGCCAACTGTGAACTGAAGAAATGCGGTAAGCTGTATAATGGCATAAATAGGTTTTTTCAACCTAGGTGGATATCTCAGCCATTTTTGGAATTTTGCCTCCAAACTTTGAATGTAGTGTTAGAGCCCACCTCATGAACACATGTACTGTCATCTCATTACTCAGCCTCAAAAGGTTATTTCGTGGTCACTATGTGAAATCACCTTTTGGGACTGAATCATGAAACTACAATGCCACTGTTCATGAGGTGGGTCACAAAACTCCCTCTCTTACAAATTTGGTGAAAAAATTCTCAAAATCTATGTTACGAGAGTGTGTTGTGCAGTTTCAACTACGGTTCATAACTTTGACAATTTTAATATTTTCACTCCAGATTTTCAACATTGCTCTTTTTCACAGCTCCTTATGAACAGTACAGCTGTCATTTTTCACATCCTGCCCAAATGTGTTTCCATGCATGTGGTGCACAATGCCGGTCACAAAGCGGAATCAATGTTCTGGACACTAAACAAAATCACAGTGAGACTGTTCATGAGTGGAGATCCTAAAATGCCTATGTTGAAAATCTGGTAAAACAAACACCCCAAATAATTGCATCATGGGTGTGCACAGCGCAGTTTCTATGCACGCTCGTGACATCACTAATTTTTCATATTTTCACTCCAGATTTTCACACTGTAATTTTTGTACTCCTCCTTATGAACAGTAAAGCTGTCATTTTTCACATCCTACCCGAAATATGTTTTTGTATGTGTCACACAATGGCACGGTTGCAGTGGAAAATCAATGTTCGGGCTACATTAACAAAATCACAGTGACACTGTTCATGACCGGAGTTCCCAAAATGCCTATGCTGAACATTTGGTTAAACAAATCCCCCAAATAATTGTGTTATGGTTGTGCATTGCACAGTTTCTATGCATGCTCGTGATGTCACCAATTTTTCATATTTTCACTCCAGATTTTCAACAATGCTATTTTTTTACACCTCCTCAAGAACAGTGCAGCTGTCATTTTTCACATCCTGCTCGAAATGTGTTTTTGCACCTGTGCCACCAAAATGCACAGTCACTGTACAAAATCACCTTTCGGCAAACAAACTAATAGTGCCACTGTTCATGAGGTGGGGTCACAAACTGCCAATGCTGAAAACTGGGAGTGAAAATACCAACAAATGCCCTCAGCATTATGGTTTCCCAACTGCAATGCCCCACCCCGTACAGACTAACAGGCATCAGGGGTGTGAGTTGGCATTGTCAGCTGCAAAGCTCATGCCATTCCACCCCCCCCACCCTGCAGCCAGTGACAGGTGTAGAGATGTGCCTTAGACTCTTCAACTCCAATGTTCACCCCATTCTCCTACACTGCACCCATGTCAGTATATTCCCTTGTGGAATGGAGTGAGCGTAAGGCCCGAAGACCCCAAGGCACATCATGACATGTCGGTCTCTCTGAGGAGTGGGGTGAGTAAATGGCATGGCCGATATAACCAATGATCCAAAGGCACACCCAGTGCCTGTCACTCTCTGCATGATAGGGCTGGGGTTGGCGTCAGTTCACTTCACTGCCAATCCTATTGTGCATCTTTCTAACTCCTGCACTACCAATGCCAGTACCAGCAAGCCAACATTCGGCATTGACAAATGCTTGTTTAAAAGTGCTCTTGTGTATGTCTGCAATTTATAGGTAGTAGGAAGCAGTCCACAACTATGGAGCAGCCACGAAAAGTTCCTGTATCCTGATGTTTTCTGATGGACCTGGGCACAACTACCAAGTCAGAATCTGTAGACTTGGTAGGGGTGAACTGAGGTATACAGTGTGAGGACAAAGTGCTTGAGATAATGAGGACCCACTCCTTTTGTCATTTGAAGGTGATTACTGGCCCCAATATTCAGAACTGAACCTGGCAATGATGCATGTGTTGGCACAGTGCAACTGTGTTGCGCTGGTGAAACCAGGGATATATTCAAAGGAGATGAGCAATGGCACATCTCAACTGAATATATTGGGTAACGCACACTGCTCCACTATGATGCACTGGTGCACCCCCCCCCCGACAGGGCTGAATACCAGGAATGGGAACTGCACAAGTGAAACAGAGTTACACCATGTGCAAATTCCCAATATTCAGCCGGCAGTATGCAAATGGGGCCAAGTGCATGTCATTATGGCCCCATTTGCATGTGTTGAGCAGGGCTGGCCAGCAAAATGCACCTGGCACCCTGCACAACATTCAGTACCCTCCCCAGGACATCCAGTGGCACCCCCCTCCCCATAGCATGATCGTCGTACCAATCATGTGGACTATACCATGGTAGTCTAGTGGTCCCCGCACCCTGCCTGTAGCCGTGATCACTGTGAAATAATTGTAGAAATAATCCTGGTAGTTTAGTGGCACCTCCCTTTCTCCCCATAGCCCGATTGCCATAAAACAACCTGTGGCATATTCCCTGGTGATCCAGTGGCACCCCCCACAAACCCACCCTGCCTGCCAATGATGGTGGGGGAGCTGGGTGGGCAGGGGGTCCTGAGTGAGTGGGCAGGTGGGAGGGTGCCACTGGATCACCAGGGAATATATCATAGGTTGTTTTATGATGATCAGGCTATGTGGAGGAAGGGGGGGGTGTCACTAGACTACCAGGATTAATTCTACAGGTAGCGCATGGTGATCGGGCTACAAGTAGGGAGGAGGAACCACTTGACCACCAGGGACATCAAGGTGCTTTTGCATGGTGTGCTGGAGGGTGGGTGGCCACCACAGTCGTGACTGCTGTGTTATGCCTTGCAGTACAGCAGCTTGCCTGTGGGTGGCCACCATTTGAGCCTATTTTTTTGGGCTCAACTTTGCCCAAGGGTATGCACCACATCCCAGGGTTGTGCCAGCATATGCACCGCACATCCTGTGCTGAATATCGGGATGTGCTGCGTATGCATGGGCATGCCTCCTGGAGATGCGTCGCATACATTATCTTTGCATTCCAGCACATCGGGACTTGTGCTGCGCATGTCCCTCTTTCAAATATTGCACCAGGGCACATATCTGGGATTGTGCTGGTGCAACTCAGTTGCGCCAGGCGCAACCCCTTTGAATATCTGGGCCACTGTGTTTTTCTGGTATTGAGGAAAACATTTTAAAATATAATATTTAAATGCAATTCTACTTATATTTCATATATTTTCTTTATATAGTGGTAGCCTGAGATACATCCCAGAAAATATCTAAGTATTTCCAGCAATATCATAGGACACCCTATAGCAGATTCACATGATGCCAGCATTGGAGAAGGGGTAAGAGAAGTGAGCTCCGTCCGAACCAGGCAAATAAAGCTATTTTTTTTAATACATCCCTACGTGATTCTTCTTTAGAACTACATCTGAAGTCCTTTTCACCTTTCCATCGCCATGGCAGAAAACAAATTTGACTTTGTTACTTTGGATCAGTCAGAATTGTCCTCCTCTCAGCCTACCAGCTCCATACATGTGCTAACCTTGGACCCCAAAAGGCCGCATTGCAGCAACTCGCCGGCCACTCCACCTTGTACAGTAGCTATCCGACAACTCTCTTCCCTGAACAAGTTTTGAGGAACTAACAGAAATTAAAGTGACCATATATGTGCCATACTGGAGGACCTCAAAGTTATCAAACCAACATTACAAGTTCTAACTCATAGGGTCGCTGATGCCGAGGTGCCGTTTGTCAATAGAAGACCACCAGGTCTGCATGGAGCCAAAATCATCACCTTAAAAGACCTACGTCTAAATTAGATGAAAAGGTAGATGATCTCAAGGGGAAGATTCAACGGAATAATTTGGTTCTGATCGGTCTCCCGGAGGAGGAGGAGGAAGAAGGAGCTAATCTGATCAAGTTTCTCCAGTGCTTCTGCAGCAAAGTAGTGGGATCTTCACCGAATGGCCCTTGTTACATTACTGATAGGGCACATCATTTGCTGTGGGCTAAACCAGCTCGGGGAGAGCCTCCTAGGCCACTGATTTTTAAACTGTTGAACTACCTTGATTGGGACACAGTTTGAAAACATCCCAAAATTGGATTCAATACAATGTGGAACTAAAATTCATCTGGTTCTGGATCTTACAATGAAGGTCAGGAAGCTCAGACTGCATATTGTCCGATATTATCCAAACTGTGGGCAGCCCAGGTTAGACATCACCTTCTCTATCCAGCGAGATTGGAGGTTCACTCAAATGGGGGCATCAAAAGGTCTGAAACAGCATATCAAGTGATGCTAGAGCTACCAACCGTATCCCCTCCCCAGACCTCCTTTCGAAGGAAGGGTGAATCAGCATCACAACTTAACTCTCCCTAAATTGAGGGGCTGCTGAGATCCCATTGCACATGGTATTTCTTTCCCTGCTAGTTTTAATAACTACTTGGTGGATAATGACCCCTAAATTTGTACTTTGTAAGAATGAGTTTATTCACAGTTTCTGTTTGGGGTCTCCTTAAGTCATTCCAGTACAGATTTTTAAGTGTTTTAACTTGCATGAGGTAACGCAGTTTGAACTTCTTGTCCTTCACTAAAAAGACTTCATGAAAAGTGAGAGACTTGCCTTGCGTATCCTTTACTTGTTGAATATATTTAAACCAGCAAGGACTGGACAATCTGAAACTAAGCTAGTTATCTGGCAGCAGCATTGGAGTTCCAGATTGTTCCAAGGCATCACCATTCAGTGCTGTACATTATTGGGGGCAGCCTTCCTCCCCCTTACCAGCATACAGTCTGAACTGTCATCATTGCAAAACAGATTGTCCAAGAGGCACGAACTTCTTGTGTTTTAGATAGTTTTCCCCTTCCAGTCCTTATTTTATGATACTTAAACAGCCCTTATTACAGTATGTTATCAGGTCCAGCGATCTGTGTTAAACTTCTTCTTTAACTGTTGGGAATATGAGGCCAGGCAACAATCTGGGCAATATTAGTTCACAATACATGTTGCAAATGTCTGTTCAGCTACTGACCTTTAATTGTTTTAACATGTGGAAGGCATCGGGACTGATCTTTGTTCTTTCACCATTAAGTTTTCCTGAGAGAGCAGAAGGCATGCTCCATAATCTGGCATGTTAAATTGATTTAACCCAGATCAGCAAGGGTCTGCAGGAGCTGAATACATTAATATCACAGTTTTTAGAACTTTCCAGGCAATTACTATTTGCCTCTGCTCATCAACAGGGGGTAGTATACCGCTACCTGGCTAGTATATCATGTGAACTGTTGTCACTACACAATATGACCAAGGACATTTGTCTCCAGCACTTTAGTTTAGTTTCCATGTCCAGTTACTACCTAATGTTCTTTTTTATGTGGACTTTAGTATGTTTGTGACACCAAAGAACTTGATGAGAACTACTGCTTTAATTGTTAGAGAGTATCTATTAGTGAGTGCTTTGGCTAGGATTCAGGTTATTGTTACATTTCTATTACTTACAGTGTTAATATATTTACTATTTTTTGCAATATAAAGTGGCTTATTAGATGACATAGATACATAGATACATAGACAGTGTCGGCGTATAAGGGCCTAACGGCCCACCCAGTCTGCCCATTTGAGCTTGTAAGTTTACTTTATGTTTTCCTAGAAGCCTGTTGCCCCTTACCCCTGACCTCCAGAATTCCTTTATGTCTATCCCATGCATTCCTAAATCCTGTGATTGTTTCAGCCCCCACCACTTCCTCTGGCAGGGTGTTCCACTTGTCCACCCCTTTCTGTGTAGAAATTCTTCCTCATGTTTCCTCTGAATCGTCTTCCCTCCAACTTCATCCCATGCCCTCTAGTCCTGGAACATCTTTTCACTTAAAAATACTGTATTCCTGCCCTATTCCTCCCTGTAAGATACTTGTATGTCTCTATCATATCCCTGTCTCCTCCTCTCCTCCAGGAGTACATATTCAGGTCCTTCAACCTGTCCTCATAGGACTTGTGATGCAATCCACACACCATCTTTGTTGCCCTTGTTGAACCTTATCTACCCTGTCTATGTCCTTATGTAGGTAAGGTCTCCAGAACTGTACACTGTACTCTAGATGGGGCCTCACTAGTGTCTTGTATAGTGGAATTATGATCTCCCTTTTCCTGCTGATGATGCCCCTGCCTATGCATCCCAGCATCCTATTTGCTTTACCTGATACCTTGTCGCACTGTTTCCCTACCATGAGGTCATCAGAGATGACAACTCCAAGATCCCTTACCTGCTTGGTGCATGCTATGTCCTCACCCCCCAACTGACATATTGTGCCCGGGTTTTTGTGCCCCATATGCATTATCTTGCACTTCTTTGCATTGAATTTCAGCTGCCAAACCCCAGACCATTCTTCAAGTTTCTGCAGGTCCCTTCTCATTCTGTCTACACCCTCTGGTGTGTCTACTCTGTTACAGAGCTTTGTGTCATTAGCGAACAGGGAAATTCTGCCTTCTAGATCCTGCACAATGTCACTGATGAAGATGTTGAATAGGACCGGTCCCAGCACTGATCCCTGTGGTACCCCACTGGTCACTCTTCCCTCTGTGGAGTGACAGTCATTTACCACCACCCTCTGTATCCCGCCACCCAGCCAGTTACCTACCGACCACATTACTGTCCTACCCACACCCATATTCCTCAGTTTGTTTAATAATCTTCTATGTGGCACAGTGTCAAAGGCCTTGCTGAAGTCCAGATAGTCCATGTCCACTGCCCTCCCCTGATCCACCTCCCTAGTCACCCAGTCAAAAATTCAATGAGGTTGGTTCATGACCTTCCCTGGTGAAACCATGCTGCCTTGCGTCCTGTAGTCCATTGACAACCAGATGTTCTACCACTCTCTCTTCAATAGTGCTTCCATGATCTTCCCACTACCAAGGTGAGGCTGACTGGTCTGTAGTTCCCGCTCCTCTTTGTTCCCACTTTTGTATAAGGGGACTACATCTGTTGTCCTCCAGTCTTTGGGTACCTCCCCTGTTTCCAGTGATCGGCTAAACAGGATTGCCAGGTTCTAGCCACCTCTCTTAGTTCTTTAAGGACCCTAGAATTTCCATCTGGCCCCATTCTTTATCAACTCTTATTACTTCCAGTTCCTTCGGACCCTTTCGTGTAAAGGAACTTGTGTTCATTTCTGCACCATTCCCACCCTTGTACTCCTTCAGACCCATTGCCCTCCTCTTCCTTAGTAAAGATTGAGCAGAAATACCTGTTCAATGTCAGCTTTACTGTTGTCATCCTTCATGTGGCCCCCATCCTCCCCCTTCAGTCTCACTATCCCTCCCTTTGCCTTTCTTTTTTCACTTATGTACCTGTAAAAGGTTTTGTCCCCTCTACCCACTGATTTTGCAATGTGCTCTTCTGTCTAAGCTTTGGCTTCCCTTACTGACCTCCCTGTCTCCCTTTGCTTTTCCTGGTACTTCTCCCTATCCCATTCTACCTGTGTCTTTTTGTATTGTCTGAATGCAATCTTTTTGGCTTTCACTTTCTCTGCTACCTCCTTGGAAAACCATAATGGCCTCCTCTTCCTTTTTCCCTTGTTAACCTGCTCAATGCAGAATTCTGTTGCTCTTGTAACCCCATTTTAAATACTGCCCACTGTTCCTCAACCGTGATTCCTGCCCCATACCCTTAATGCCTTTTCAAGCATCTCCCATTTTCCCAAAGTCTGCCCCCTAAAATTCAGGATACATGTTTTTGTGTGGTTTGGTTCTGCTCCTTCTGTGATTTCAAACCACAATGATTGGTGGTCACTGTTCCCCAGGTGCTCACCCACTGTTACCCCCATCACACTGTCCCTGTTTGTGAGCACAAGGTCTAGTATTGCCTTCTGCCGAGTTGGTTCCATGACCAGTTGCTTGAGAAAGGTACCTTGAAGGGTGTCCAGGATAAATCTGCTCCTTGTTGATGCTGCTGCTGGGATGCTCCAGTCCACATCTGGAATATTGAGGTCTCTAACCAGCACTACCTCACCCTTGTCTGTCATCCTTTGGGTGGCTAGCATTAGTTATCTGTTTCTTCCTCCTGGGCTGGTGGTCTATAGACCACACCTGTGCAGATGGCTGGCCCCATTTTCCTTTCCAGCTTAACCCACAGTATCTCTCCCCCATTTTGTTCCTCTTGCGTCTCTGTGGCCCTTATGTCATTTTTCACATAAAGTGCCACTTCTTTTCCCTTTCTACCTGCCCTGTCTCTTCTGAATATGTTGTAGCCAGGTATGGCCATCTCCCAGTCGTGGTTATCATTACACCAGGTTTCTGTGATGGCCACAATGTCCAGGTCTGACTGCACCATGACAGGCTCCAGATCCTCCATCTTGTTGCTAAGGCTCCTGGCATTGGCACACATGGCTTTCCATGATTTGACCTCCCTAGATTGTTTAGCTATTCTACTCCAGCCCCTTCCCTGGTTGTCCTTTATCCCTGGTTCCCCTGCTGTCTGCCCTTCTGTTGAATGTTGCCCTTTCTGCCTATCCACCTCTTGGGTGCGATTCCATCTTTTGCACACTGCTTTGTAGAAGACCACTTCTCCATTTCACTGGTTCCACTGCTTGCTGTGGGGGTTGGCAGTTAGATACCCTTCTTGCTGGCCTGTCACCCCCTTGGCTAGTTAAAATTTTTGTCCATGTAGCATTTAAATGTATCATTGAGTGCTTGGATTCCCTCCAGGATGGATGCAGGCCATCAGGCTTGGACAAGCCTCCATCCTCTGGGTGTGTCCCCAGTCACCAATGAATCCAACCCTTCCGCACAGCACCAGTTCTTCAACCATGAGTTAAAGTTCCTGCTGCATGTACCCCTTTGCTCTCCATGCCTCTTACAGGTAGTACTTCCAAGAAGGTGACAAAGTAGCTACTTGCTTGAGACCCTCCCAGTTTCCTAAACTCTTCCTGAACTTCCTTTGGCTCCTATTCACCAGGTCATTGGTACCTAGGTGGATAATGACATCAGTTCACCCTTCTGTCTTGACTTCCAGCGATTCCCAGGATCTTCCTCCCATCCTTCCATGCCATGGCACCTGGTAGGCACCTCACCTCCCTGTCCTCCCCTCCTATGTTCTCGCTGGATCCCTCTTATGATGGAGTCCCCACCAGGATTCACTTTCTCCTCCTCTGGGGTCCACTGCTCTTCCACTGAGGTCACCTACTTGGCTAACCTCCACATCCTTTCCTTCCACTTCTCTGGGTTCCTCTATTTGGTTGTCCCCATTTGTCAGTGTGGCATAGGAGTTCTTGAGTGGAATAGGATCTGGGACGTGCCTCTTCCTGACTGCCCTAACCCTCCCCAAGCCCACTGTCATCCAAGTGCTCCTTGTTCTTGGCATCCTTTGAGGCAGCAGCATTGGACTGGGTGGTCTCTGGATAGGGGTGATGGTACTCCTGACCCAGTTTACTTCCGCTCTGAGTCTGGCTACCTCATCCCACAGTCCAGAGATGCATGCAGATAGGCAGCACTCAGTGTCCAGAAGGTCTGCCTGAATATGGCTGCCCGCAGCCACTCGCGCTACACCACTCCCCACATTATACTGCACTTATACAGCTATTCCAGTACTTGTCTGTTACTGAAGCTCTCCTAGTTCTCTTTTTATTAATTTACTGTCCTAAAAATCCTCCTACTGATCCTCAGATACCTTTCTTTAAACAAGGAAAAAAGAAATAAAAAATGATTCAAACACTTGTGCCAATGGTGGGCTTCTTACCCCTTATGCCCCTCATACTCCACAACCCCTACTATCCCTTGTGCATAGCTCCTGTCAATCAGATTTAACAGGGCATATAATTAAGAGTGGGGGGCAGGGGAGGGAGAGGGGGCAAAAATTGCAGCAATTAAAGGCAGCAAGGAATACCACCACTACAAGCACACAAACTAAGTTTCAGTGTTGGTGAAATATGCAGTGCTTGGTGATACTGAGCTGGTTTATGAGTAATTTAATATTGAATATAATGTGGCTTTTCTCTATTCCCACCCTTGGTAGATGAGCTGGGTAGCTGTAGGGAATAGAAGCCCAAAAAGGTTTACCTCCTCCAACTCCAGAGTGTGTGGAGGAGCACTCAGGAGAGGAAAAAATTCCTTTGGGGAAAACCTCTGAGGACCCATGGCTACTGATCTGCTTGTCCTCTGAACAAACTAAGAGGAGATAATAGAAAAAGCATTTTTGAGTTCAGAAGTTGGATTAGGGATGTATATTTCAAAGGCAGATGATGTACATCTTCCGAATCTTCTGATGATGTGAATGGGGATATTATGATGAGATGCTGAAGTGGCTGCTCCTATTGAATGAATGACCTGAAAGGAAAATGGATCTAGTCTGAGTCTCTGAAGCAGGATTCTTGTATGGTCAATGAACCATTTTGTTGTCATGGGTGTGTTGGCATCTGAAGTTAAAAGGGGAGAAGATGGATTGGAACTGGAGTGAAACTTTGTGAGTTTTGATAGAATTATGACTGGACACCATTTATTTGATGTGGAGTAATAGGTTATGGAAGTCCCGGATTGAACTCTGTCAGTTTTTGATGATGGTAATTTAAGAATGAAGGTGTCATTATACCTTTCGAGGTTAGATACTCTGAGGAAGGCAGATGAGCGAGCTGATAATATAGTGAATTCTCCCAGATGAAGGAATCCATAGAATGTAAGCGTGATGGCCGAAGATATCATGATATTTGAATGATGTTCAAATGGAATAGAGTCCAGTAAGTCTAATAGCTTTTGAAATAGTGGTCCTTCGACTAGGGGAACTTGGAGTGGATAATCGTTTGAATCCTAGTAATAGTAGTTTGATTGATTGATTGGAGAATAAGGATGGCGAAGATGGCGAATACTGAGAGAGAATGAACTGGATGCCTACTAGATACAATTTGATTGTGCCATGTGCAAGATGTAGAGCTTGATGGCAAAATGTCAGGAAGGCAAGAACTCGATCGACTGAAATGATAGTTGGTTATGATGATGATGAAGCACAGAATGAAATATATCTGTTCCAGGCTGTTGAATGTATAGCTCTGGTAGATGAAGCTAATGATGACCACATAATAACAGATGCCTGATGTCAATAATAGCTTATGTCATTATTAGGTCATAGTATGATGGTAATTGAGTCATGATGGGATCTGCTGAAGGATGGAACTGGAAGAATTCCTGAAACTGAAATCAGAAAGAGCATCAGCCACTTGGTTTTGAGCACCAGGAATATGATGGCAAGTGATGGTGGAATCATAAATGAGAGAAAGCCATGTTAACCTCCGCATGAACAACATGATGGAAGGAGAGGATGAGCAACCTTTGTTAACGATAGCTACTGTAGACTGATTATCAGAGAATATAGAGACTGACTGGTGGGACCATAAATGCCCCCATAGAGCTGCGGCTGCTACGATGGGATATATTTCGAATAGCGGAGAAGTGGAAGCAAAATCAGTCAGTAATGAGACGTCTGGAGGCCAAGGGGCTGTGATAAATGCCCAAAAGAATATAGCTGTGTATCCATGAGTAGAAGATGCATCTGTGAATATGCGAGGAAGAGTTTGAGGTGATGGATCATTTCTAAACACAGAGCATCCATTCCGTCTTGCGAGAAAGAGGGACCACATGGCTATGTCAGATTTGGCAGAAGCTGTGATTCTGACATGATGGTGTAGCTCTAGAACAGATGAAGCTTGAATGAGTAGGTATGATATAAAGGAACAACCTTGCAGAATGATTCTCATTGCAAACTTTAGGTACCCAAAAGGGAAAGCAACTTATGTTTAGTGCAATCCTCCTGGGTAGAAAATGAAGAGACCAGCGCCTGAATTTGAGAAAGCTTATCCAGCGATGTGGAAGGTCCGGTCGTCTTCTCGGCCACAACGGGAACTAACAGAGTATTGAACAGGCAGAGAAGCACTGAAATGCTAACTCCGGGGATGGCGTGAGGCAGATCAATGAGGAAGAAATCGTCCAGCAAATGAAGCACAGCAGACAGCCAGCAAACATTAAGCAGGGCCCAGCACAGAAATTCAGCAAAAATGTCAAACAGCTTAGGGCTGCTATGGCAGCCAAAGGCAAGGTGGAGAGCAAAATAGAAAACAGAATCCCAATGAATGCCATGGAGGTGCCATAGAAAAGGATGGATGGGAAGCAGTTTGAAGGCATCGGATATGTCGGCTTTGCACAACAAAGGAGCCATGGCCAGGCCGCTTAATGACAGTGATGGCCTCATCAATGCGGGCATATGTCAAAGAAAAATCATCAGCTGGAATGAGAGAATTGACGCTCAGAGTGGAAGAATGATGAGGAGCAGAAAGGTAGATAATGAGGCGCTTTTTGCCAGAGAACTTCCGAGTGGCAATGCCGAGTGGATTGATTTAATAGATGGGGAAAGGAGGGTGCAGAAAAGGGCCCAAGACAAAGCCTTTGTCTACTTCCGATTGAATGAGGGAGTGGACCACAGCAGGTTCCTGGATGGCAGACTGAAGGTTAGGGCAGAAATGTGAGAGCGGGGAGAATAAAGGCAGAGTGAAAACCATGGAGTGAAACCAGAGGGGAGGGCACAAGGTGGCCTGGTTAGGGTGAGTGCTCAGCAGGTGAGTGAGGACACTGAGGTCTACCGAGGTAGAAGGATGGACCTGGCATCATCTGGAGGGTTTGGGAGCCTTAGGACAAATATAGTGAGTGTGAGTATCGCCGCAAATGCAGCACAAGTGTAGGAATTGGCATCAGGAGGTTGAACAACCATGGTGGTTAAAATTATTACAGATGGACTTGCTGCCGATGGTATGAATGGGGCGACCGTGGTGGTCGATACAAGCAGACTGATTGGGGATAGAGCAAGCCAGGCTGGAATTGGAAGAGGAATCGAAAGAGCGAGAGGGGTCTGGGACGGATGAGAAGGGTCGAGGAGGAGACACCGTCAGGGGCAAAGGGGAGCAAAATGGTTGAGGGAACTACAAAGAGAACAAGAGTAGGTATGTTGGCCTGTGAAGTGGTGACAAAAGAGTTTGTTGTCCAAAACTGCCCAATCGAGCTTGATGTTGTAGTGGTTCAATGCAGAGGTGGTCTTAGCAGAAAAGGAGTGATGATAATCATCTAAATGAGTCCCACCATACCAGACACTAAGGTCAATGGGAGTTAAAGATAAGTATCCAATTCTTCACGGCGATCTGGGAAGGAGGAACAAATAATGTCACGACAGAGGCTGAAAGCAAGCACAAATTCAGCCATGGTCATCTTGTGAAGGAGACAAGAATCCTTGGACTTCAGGATGACAGAAACGTCCCCACAGGATATGATATGATTATCCAAGATGTCATGGGAAGAGATAAGCAGCAAAACCAAGTTGCCATCCTCGCCATCCAGGATGCCTTTGTGGAGGTGAACAGGCACAAGGTGAATAGAAGAGATGAATGGAGGCTGAAGAGAGAGGGATGAACCTGGAGGAACTGCAGGAGGCATAGATGGAGCAGGCACCACTACCAGGGTGAGGCTGGAGTTCAGAGGTGAGATGAGGTCCATGGAAGGCAAGAGAGCAGGCAGGGTGGGGGCCAGAGGGGAAGGCTGAGGGACTGCGGGACGGGCTTCAAGCGAAGAAAGGTGAGTCTGGATGTCCAAAATAGAAGTGGTTATTTGAAAAAACTGGTATGTTGTAACTCGTAGTCAGGCACAAGGGCAAGCTTCTGAGACTGAAGAGGGGTGACTCTGGGTTGTCCAGCCACACCCAGCAGCTGAGGAAGTGTCTAGCACAGAAGGTGCTGGCTAGAAGCAGCAGTCCAGAACCCCAGTCACAAATAGAGAGCCCACAGGACTTCCTTCTGAAGGGGCAGGGGAAGGGTCAGGCGAGGGCAGCTGAGTGCTGCACAGCAGACACCCTACCTTGCAAAAAACAGAGGAAATGGCTCATAGGGCTGAGTGTCCTCAGGGGTGTAAAAAGTCCATTTACTGGGACAATGGGCTGTTGTACAGAGAATGCACAACAGCAGGAGGGCTAGACGGTGAGGTACTCCAGCAGCTGGTAGTCCCCAAGGTTCACTGTCAGCAGCTTTTGGCCTTCGCCCATGATATCCCTTTTTCAGGGCACATGGGGGTGAGGCACATGAAACAGTGTCTAACCAACAATTTCTTCTGGCCTGGTATTAGCAAGAATGTGGCAAATTATTGCAGGACTTGTCCACAGTGCCAGTGGGTGGGGAAAATGGGGGACAAGGCCAAGGC
The DNA here is from genome assembly GCA_016271365.2 of Neoceratodus forsteri. Classification (NCBI taxonomy): domain Eukaryota; kingdom Metazoa; phylum Chordata; order Ceratodontiformes; family Ceratodontidae; genus Neoceratodus; species Neoceratodus forsteri. Next base: position 62,711,061 of record CM057453.1, read on the forward strand.
AGCTTTGGTGCCCCTACCCATTATTGACCAACCCTTCAAGAGGGTAGCTGTGGACATAGTGGGGCCATTGAGCACCCCAAGTCACACTGGCAAGTGGTATATCCTGGTAGTTGTCAACTATGCCACCAGATACCCAGAGGCAGTGGCCCTAACATCCTCTGAGGCAGAACCAGTGGCAGAGGCACTGTTGGGAATATTTAGCCGGGTGGACTTTCCCCAGGAGATACTGTCAGATCGGGGTGCCAATTTCATGTCAGGGTTAATGAGTAGTTTGTGGGAGGGGTGTGGGGTAAAGCAGCAAAACCTCCCACCATCTCAAGCTAATGGTCCAGGTGAGCGATTTAATTCAACCCTTAAGACCATGCTAAGGACTTTTGCTGACCAGCATAAGAGGGACTGGGACAAATATTTGCCTCATCTTCTATTTGCATACAGAAAGTCCACAGAAGTCCACAGGGTTCTCACCTTTGAGCTCCTATTTGGTCATAGGGTGCAGGGCCCCTAGATTTGATTGAACGAATGGGAGGGTACTGCGCGCTCAAGGGGAGTCTGTTGTGGAATATGTCCTGAACTTCAGGCCCCACCTTAAGGAGCTCATGGGGCTTGTTCAGGAGCACTTGGCCACTGCACAACAGCGGCAGAAAGTCTGGTATGACCGTGGGGCCCGAACCAGAGAATATGAGGTGGGACAGCGAGTGATGGCACTCATCCCTGTCCGACAGAATAAATTACAGGCAGCATGGGAGGGGCCATTCTCCATTGTTCAAAAGGTTAGTGATGTCAATTACATGATAGAACTACCGGACAGGAGATGCAGGCAAAAGGTGTATCATGTTATCATGCTGAAGCCCTACCATGACAGGGAGGAATTGGTCATTGCTATATGCAGTGCCCCAGAGGAAACTGAGATGGACCACTGGTGGACCTGCTGTGGGAGGCCAGGGTTGCATCCTCTGTGGACAACCTTACCCTCTCAGAACAGCTGACGCCAGCCCAGGTGCAAGAAATTAAGGGTGTGCTGTGAGAATTTGAGGACATGTTCACAGGGAAACCGGGGTACACCACTATGGCAGAGAATGATGTGGATACAGAGACCCAGGTTCCCCTGAAACAGTCCCCCTACAGGATACCTGAGCATGTTAAGCAGACTGTGAAAGAGGAACTCAAGGAGATGCTGCAACTTGGAGTAATCCAGGAATCTAGTAGCCCCTGGGCATCACCCATGGTATTGATCCCCAAAAGGGATGGCACCACATGATTCTGCATTAATTACCAGAGGCTGAATAGCTGCATGGAGTCTGATGCCTATCCCATGCCCAGAAAAGATGAGACTCTGGAGCGAATGGGAGGAGCCAAGTATTTGACCACAATAGACCTAACAAATGGCTATTGGCAGGTGCCTCTGACCCCTGTAGCCAGGAAGAGATCAGCTTTTGTTACTCCATTTGGTTTATATGAATTCAAGGTAATGCCATTTGGAATGAAGAATGCACCTGCAACCTTTCAACAGCTTGTGGATCGCATTCTGTCTGGGGTAGGTGAGTTTGCATTGGCTTATATGGATGATATAGCCATATACAGCCAGACTTGAGATGAGCACATTAAGAATGTACGGGATGTGTTCCACAGGTTAAAGAATGTAGGCCTGACAGTCAAGGTGGAAAAGTGCCTGATAGGTATGGCAGAAGTGTCCTACCTTGGGCACTGGATGGGTAGTGGACACATCCGACCTGAACCTGCCAAGGTTGATGCCATCCTGGCCTGGCCTACTCCTACCACAAAGAAACAGGTCGGGGAATTTCTAGGGACAGCAGGGTACTACTGAAGGTTTGTTCCCAGCTATAGCAATCTGGCTAAGCCCTGACAGACTTAACCAAGAAGGAAAGCCAGATACAGTGAAGTGGTCAGAAGGCTGTGAGGTCATTTTCCAGGAGCTAAAGAAGGCCTTAAGCAGCTCAGCTGTATTGGCTATCCTAATTATAGTTTAAAGTTTATGGTCCATGTGGATGCCTCAGATCATGAACTGGGGGCTGTGCTGAGCCAAGTTACCCAGCAGGGGGAGGAGCATCCAGTTGTGTACCTCAGCCGGAGGCTTTTGCCCAGGGAGGAGGCATACGCCACAGTCGAGAAGGAATGCTTGGGAATAGTGTGGGCCCTTCAGAAGCTGCAGCCTTACCTATATGTGAGAGAATTTACTGTGGTCACAGATCATAATCCCAGATTTGGCTTCATAGGTCAAGTGAGCAAAATGGAAAACTACTACATTGGAGTTCGGTACTGCAGGCATACAAAATGACCATCCAGCATCACAGTGGCAAACAAAATGCAAATGCAGATGGGCTATCTAGACAGGGCTAACGGCATGGCTGGATACTTTTTGGCACTTCCCAGTAATTGCATGAACGGCTGTGTCACTTGGGGTGCACAATGTACTTGGGTAAAGGCTACAGATGGTTCAAACACAGGAAAGAAAAAAAAACAAAATAAAAGCAGGAGGACGAATCCAAACTGTATGCAGGAGCTTAGGGAAACTGGATGAAAAAAATGAGTTTCAGATTCCAAGCACAAAGTGCTGCGAGATGCGGGTTTTTAAAGGGGAAGTAGGAGGAGCCTAGTTCCCTACATTGAACCTCGGGCTTAAAGCCCTCACATTTAAATTTTCAACAGCCCAAAAACAATTCTAAGTAAAGATAGCAAAAGAAATTACAGTGTCACTAAAACCCACAATCTAAGTTTAAAGCAAAATAGCAATGAACAGTTACTGTAAAGCACTGAAATTAATCTGTTTCCTTCACCTACGGTTCTGACCACAGACTTCTAGTAGAACACCGCCCTTTATCCACTCTATTTTTTATTTTGCTTTGTTGACCAGGTAAGTGCACTAGACAAATTCTTGCCTATTTTCAGGCACGACCCAGGGGTAGGGGGATACAGATGAGTGCCAACTGACCTTGAACCAGATTAAGCTGTTGTTGGCATTTCTAGTGAATGGGAAAAATTTGGCCAGGGCAACGGGGAAATTCCCCTACTCTGCTGTGCTTTGCGGCCAGCAGAGGGCACTGTTCGCAGCCGTTTGGGCTTCTCAGTGTGCTTTCTGTTTCTGATGGAGAAGGAGGACGTGGGTTTCGGCTCCTCTGAGCCTGCTATGGAGCCCTTGGTAGTTTCGGATGCATTTCTGCAGGATAATGCTGCTTGCTTACCGGAGTCTTCTCTGACCGTTCCTCAGTCTGTTTTTGTAGAAATTCTGGATTCTTCTGTTACGCTAGCGGGCGACTTGTTGGCTCCCTCAAGTTTGTCTGCGGAACCATTGTTGCAGCAATCGGCTGCTCCTCGGGAGGACGGACGTTGTTCTGTGCAGGAACAGACTCGGGATCTTCATACTGTGGGACTTCCGGGTTCTGATTCTGGTGGCCTCACAGGATGTCGGTTCTCTGGATCATCCTGAGTCTTCGAGTACTTGGCAGGCTGTTAGGCGACAGTTTGGACTGCCTCAAAGAAAATTGTCTTATCCCACTATGGACTGGTCGGCTGATACGGTTTTGAGCGACTCAGGTTGGACCCAGACTGCTACTGGACAATGGATTCCTGACCCTAATTGGACAGACCCTCCGATGGCTTCTTCTGCTTCCTCGTTGCATGCCACCGTTGCTACTACCCTGAGCTCAGGTATGGACTACAGTGAAAATTCTGGGGCCCCTATTGAAGCTGCGCAGCATTTAGAAAAACGTTCTTTGGCCTCTTGAGGCCTAAAGTGATAGGTAATCTCACTAACACTGTCTCTGCTTTACAGAAGGGTCTGCTTCTACTTCTTTACCTATTGTGTCAGGCCTCTACTTCTAGAGTTCCAATGTCTGAATTGTTTAAAAATAAATTAGAGCAGGCCCCAAGAAGGAATGCAGTTAGACTGAGATATCGGGTGGGTTGCAGGTCCACCCTGATAGATATTATGTTGCTAACACTTCATTGAAGGGGTCCATGAATTTTTCCTGCTGATATTTTTGCCTTAATACATGTTTCTGGAGAGATTCTTTTGGCGTCAGCTTTAAAACTTCTCGTAATTTGGAGAAATTTTGGGATAACATCAAGACTTAAGTCCACCCTCTTTGGGTCCCCTTTATGCCCTCCTCTTACGTAAACCCCAAATTAGACATATTACTATTATGTTTTGGAATGAAGGGTTAATGTTGGTAATATACATCACTGGCTTCAAAAGAGGTGTGATATTTTAGGCCCTCCTGAGGCTATCTTGGATTTAGAAGGATCCGGACAGGTAGTTGGAAGTTTAAAGTTAAACTGTTTCAAGTTAATGGGGAGGTGGTGCATTTACCAAACAGTTTATTTTTGGGAAGGATAGAGGGTTTGTTTTTATGGTGGTCAGCCTCGTGCGTGTTATAAATGTGGTGCTAAAACCCATATTAGCAGTTCATGTGATCTGTTGAAATGCACCCTCTGTGGGGGGTATGGACATTCAGTGGATAGATGTGTCAATATTTTTCAATGTAACTTGTGCGATGAAAAGGGCCATGCCTTTCTTCAATGCCCTTGGGCTACGCACAATAAGTCGGGAGGTTGGGATCGGAAGATTTAGTCCACAAAGCTCAGGCCAGTAGATCTGATGGTGCCCCCCCCAACCCCTCTACGATAGCTGAGGATATTCCAGGGGAGAATATATCAGAGCCTCAACCTGCTACTGAGGACAGTGTCCCCTGGTTTCTGATTCTGTGAACTCAGTGTCTGTATCTTCAGTCTCAGCTAGTGTTACGGATCCCATCTCTGCTCCCAGGGCATCTCCTTCTATGCCTCCGCCCTTTGAAATTGTTAAACCTAGACGGTTCACCAGAGCCTCTCTTAAACTTTCTACGTTTCTCCTGTTCCTATAAAATTTTTTTCCCTTTGCAGGGTGAAGGGAGGAATCTGATTTTGAATCTGATACCTCTCATCGTTCTGAAATGCTTTCTGAGGATGAGGATAGCAGGTCTACTGAACTGGCCAAGGAAAAAGGGTAAGAAAGGTAAAAAACGGAAGGCAAGCTTTAGTCAGAAGACTGGGCCTTGATTCTAACCTTTTCATCATGGCTACACTTAAAATAGTTTCCTTTAATGTCTGCAGTATTAAAACTTTAAAAAGAGGCTTTCTATTTTTCTTTTTAGTACTTTGCAGGTTGATGTTATTCTCCTTCAGGAAACCAGATTGTCTTCTCAGGCTGAAATGAACAAGCCAAGAGAGATGGGTTTGTGGCCGTCTTTTGGACCTTTGGGCCTGATGTGGCTGATGGAATTGGGATACTTTTCACTTCCACCCTATTTCGATTTCAAAATTAGTGGATATTTGTCCTGGTGGGCTTTCTTCTTGATTTTTGTTTTCGAGATTATGATTTTCGTTTAATATCTAAGCCCCTCAAATCAAGTCAGCCCGGATAGCATTATTCGATGACATTAAACCCTTTCTCTATACCAGACGACATGTGATTTGGGGGGGGGGACTTTAACTGTGATATTGACCTTAAATTTAAGGGTGATTCTCAAAAAAAAATGTATTGCGACTCTATTTCTTTGAAACAGACGGTTCAGGATGCGGGACTTATTGACGTATTTAGAACCCTGCATGCTACTGGAGGCGCTTCTTATCATAGGCATATTTTTTCCTCCCGTGTTGATCTTCTTTTTGTTTCTAAATATTTGACTCCTTTTTTTTCTAAGGTTCAGCCGACTGAGTTTTCGGATCATCTTATTTTAATGGGTTTTGTTAATTTAGCAGGGGTACCTCCTAAAGTATTTTCGACTGGTCCTAGATGGCGCTTGAACATATCCCTCTTGGAGGCTGATGATAGTGTGGATGGTTTAGAACTACTGTTTGCTGCACGGTTTTTCCACTATATGTTTATATGATAACCTTTTTTTATGGTGGATGGATACTAAATCGGAGCTCAGGTCCTTTTTCCTTTCCAAAGGGAAATCTAAAGCTAATTCTCAATATCTCACTTATTTAAACTTTCAGAATCAGCTGTATAGACTAATGTCCATTCCCCCCTCGTGATAGGATCGCCTTTCAATCACAGTTCACTGAAATAAAGAAGCAAATGTCTCTTTATCAGTATGATAGGGCTAAATCTTTGGAGATGGAATTCAGATATGGGTTGCACTCACAGCCTGCCTCTGATCCTTATAAGGCTTGTAAGCAACGCCTTGATAAAACATTGATGACAGGGTTGTTATCCCCTCTGGGTAATGTGGTGACCTCAGATTTAGAAATGCTGAATGTGGTACAAGACTTTGTCTCCAGCTCTTTTGGTGAGGACTCTAGTCCCTCTGATACTTTACCCCCTGAATTTTTAGCCTCTCTTCCTGTTATGGATGTTAAGTTTAGGACTACTTTATTAAGGCCTATTTCATCCCTAGAAGTGGAAGGTGTTATAAAATCTCTGAATTCTAAAACGTCCCCTGGATTAGATGGTATGCCTAATGAATTCTATAAGAAATCCCTTCCAGTTATGTGTTTTTTTTTACCTATAGTATTTAATTTTATGTTGACATCTGACTTGGGCTTTCCGAGTTTAGTGTTTCTTTATTGAAATTTATTTATAAGAAGGTGATTCTACCTTACTGACCAATTGGAGGCCAATTAGCCTCCTTAATAGTGATTATAAGATTTTTGCCAAAATTCTCACTAACAGGTTAGCACTAATCTCGGATTCCCTTATCCATCCAGCTCAAACTTGTGCTATTTCTCAACGCAAGATTCAGCACAATTTATATTTATTACGGGAATTATTTGAGAGTAGTAATAGGGGGAAGGGGTCTGGTTTTATTGTGGCGCTGGATCATGTTAAAGCTTTTGACAGGGTGAATCACCATTATTTGTTTAATCTGTTACTCTCCTATAATATCCCACGTCCCTTTGTACAATGGATTTCCATGCTATATTCCAATGCTACAGTACTTTCACTAGTGAATGGACTAATGGGGTCTGACATCCAGGTAGTTAGAGGAGTGCGGCAGGGTTGTCCCTAAGCCCTCTCCTGTATGCTTATCGTTGGATCCATTATTAGATATGTACATGAACATGATGGTATTTTGGGATTGCCCCAGATATTTCTCTACCTATGGAGAAAATTACTGCGTACACAGATGATGTAACTCTGTGTCATTGTGATGAGGCCTCCCTTGACTTGCCTTACAGTGTTTTCAGCTGTGGGGACGTTATTGGGGGCTGAAATCAACACAGCTAGGAGTTTTATTTTCTCTTACACTCCGCTCCAGTGCATCTTTCTGACACATGTGGCATTCCTCTTGTTCCACGCTTCACAAAATTTTGGGGTTTGGTTTGGATCTGGTGATTTGGCTACCTTTAACTGGGAGAATCAGTTGAGTATAGGTGAAGCTAAAGTCAACTTATGGAAGCATTGGAAGTTTGGGAAGAAGAAGCGTGTTTTATAAGTTAAAAGTTTTGATTCCTGTCTTTTTGTATTTAAGCTATCTAACCACCTCCGGTTCATTTGGAAACCCGACTGTATAGTGTTTTTTCAAATGGTTTGGGGCAATAGACTGAACCCTGTGCGCAGAGAAGTTACCTATCTACCAGTTAAAAAGGATGGATTGGCCATGATTAACCCAATTGTTTTTATCATTCTATTTTTTGTTTAATTCCTTTAGTTTTTATGGAATCAGATAACCTTCTCTTGGCAGGTGTGGTCGCACTTTGTTTGGGCTAAATTTTTCAAAATGGACTAGTTTGTCCCCAAAATCTTACCACGGGATCCAATACCAGTTTATGGGATCCCTACTTTAAAGAAGTGCCATCACTGGAAGTTATCATTCTCTACTTTATTATCCCATTCTCGGAAAACTTTTTATAATTATATTGTTTTTGAAATACACAGCGTCCTTCTACTTTTTCCTGAGTGTACTCCAACTAGGATGATGTTTGCTCTCAATAAATTAACTGATTTTCGGCTTCCTGTCTTTGTATGGGATGTGGTTTGGATGTCTGCTCAAGGTAGACTTGGGGTACGTGGGAACCTTAAATATAAACCAGTAACGGATAGATTTTGTCCGAGACCTCTATGTACTACTGTGGAAGAAAGTCTTTCTCATTTTTTTATTTCTTGTTCCTATGTTACCAGTTTTTGGTCGGATGTTGCTGTCCATTGGGGCGTGCCTATATTGTCAAATGTTACCTATACTGTTTTACTTTGAGGGGATTATGTAGGGGCCTGGAAACGATATCACCCCAGTACTTTGAATGTTTTTTTTGGTCTACTTCAATTTTATTTATGGCAAGCCAGATGCCAATTTATATTTCAACAACAAACTGTTTTATCTTCTACTATACAGTCTCAAGTTGAGGAAGGTTTACTGATTGTTAAATCTAAAGATAGACAGAGATTTACAGATGTTAAGTTTCATTCATTATGGAATAATTTCTTTTTTGATTATGTTATTCTCAATTTTGTCCTCCTGTAATTCCCTATTATTGCTGTTTTGTCTGTTTCCATTGTTTATTTGATTTCTGGTGATGTTGTGTTTTTTCTCAATAAACTTCCCCTACTCTTTTCGAGAAGTGCCATGGAATCTTTAACATCCACCTGAACTACCACCAGAACAGGTAGATGGGACCTCAGTTTAACGTCTCATCCGAAAGACGGCACCTCAGGAGTGCAGCACCCCCCTCATGCTGCACTACAGAGTCAGTATTGGGATATTAACCCAAGTGCCTGGTGTGGGGATAGAACCCACAGCCTTCTGATCTCCTGGCTTCAGAGGTAAGTGTGTTACCTGCTGAGCCACTGATTAATTGTGTGTGTTAGTTTGATACATTTAACCAGCTATTACTTTCCTGCAATTTAGGGTTTCACAAGTTATATTTAACTAAGGATTTCATTGTTGTGTAGTAGTTTATAGTCCCTTGATCTTCTAATGGGTCAAGCATATTATTTTTTGACTTATGACACCTAATGGAAGATGTGGGGGAAGGGGATGTGGAGATATGTTATAGTAATCTCTTTTTTTTTTTTTATTAAGCCTGGGTCAAGATAGAAGAACCCTAGGCTTTTTGTGGACCTGCTGGGCAGGAGCAGGCATTAGCCTCGGCAGGCTCTAGCTTTGACTAGATAATTTGTTTTGGAATCTACTTATTAATACTAATTTATGTATTGGGTATTGATTTAAATCTGACATTGGGGAGGGTCCTTGTATGCCTAGGTGGATCTTGGAGTTGGTTGATTTATACATCTTGCTACCTGCAGATTTTTTCCTTTGTTATGGCTAACTCCTTAATATTATTTCATGGAATATAAAGGGAGGGAGGGAGGGATAACCGGAAAAAATATGCTAATCTTAAGCACATAAATAATCTCTATCCTCACATAGTTTTCCTTCAAGAAACTCATTTACTTGAAAGCCAAAGTCATAATCTGTGCAAGTAATGGGTGGCACAGGTTTTTGGAGCTGTAACAGCCCTCGTAAGAGACGAGTGGCTATCTTTTTGGCAAAATCATTGCCATTTACCTTGATTAACAAACAAAGATCCAGATGGTAGATACCTTTTCGTTCTTGGGAAGATGGGGCACTATGAGTTAGTGCTTGGAGCAATTATGATCACAATTTGGACTTCCTTCCTTTTTCCCATTTTAACAGCAGTGTTAGCGCATATAGTCATCTCCCATAATCGTTGGAGGGATTGTAATTTGTAATTATGAATGACCTGGACACAATTTATAGAAGACGAGCTGGTCTTTCACCAGCTCAGTGGGCTCTTAGGGACTGTATAGACTCCCAGGGTCTTGTGGACCCATGAAGACTCCTACTTCCCAAGATCTAGATTACACCTTTTATCAGCCCCCCATAAAGTATTTTCAAGGATAAACTATTTTTAAATAGCCAAATGTTACTCCCTTGCTGCCAAATATTACCCCAAGCTTTGTCAAATCACTCCCCGGTCTTGCTATCATTAGTCTCCCCCTATATAAAGACCCAAGCCTGCACATGGTCCCTGAAAAAAGTAGCTTTTGAAGAACGCAGATATCACTACATGTTTCCGTTCTTTTTTGATCCACTCTAGCCGGGAGAATCCAAACCTGACCCAGCCACCAGATGTGATCTGGGTAGCACTTAAAGCGATCTGGAGAGGGGATTGAATATGAGTAGCCTCAATCCGTATAAGGAAATTACAGACTCAAATTGAAACTTGGCTTTCTAGAATTCACCAATTAGAAAATAAATTATCCCCTAACACTCCAGATAGTGTTCAAACTGAATGAGTACAGTTCCAGTCTGAATATTCAGCTTATCTGTTAGACAAAGTGGATAAAGCCTCTGCAGTAATCAAAGCCACTTATATTGGCCAGGGAAACAAGGCTGGGAAGCTTTTGGCCCTCAGGTTAAAACAACGAGCAGCTTCCTGATGAGTTTCTTCTCTATCAAGCCCTATGACTGGTACACTACCAGTGACTCAAGGAGATGATGGTCTCCTTCGACTATTATTACTACTTCTATTTAGTCCCCATAGCTGATCAATCTTTTTCTACAGTCCAAGAAGAATTCTTACATTCAGAGAACCTTCCACAGCTATCTCTGGATCAGTGAAATTTGTTACTTGGCCTTATTTTAGCAGTACAAGTCAAAGAAGCTATATTCTTCTGGTATACCCTCCAACAGCAACATTTTGACAGTGACCAACACTATAGAAAATACAGCACCAAGTCGCTGTAGTGCTGGTGCTGGACCCCCGGCACTGTATTTGGGGGGTCTTGCACCCCTCACCTAATCAGCCCCAACTCGGAATTGTTTATATTTAGTGGGGGGGCACAGCCCCCACGTGGGGGGTTCAGGGGGCAAAGCCCCTCAAAAAAAAATGTCATTCAGTTAGAAACCATGTGCCGATGGCGAATGCAGTCGACCTGACGGTTTCACTGTACGGTCGTTCAAGAAAATTTTTGTAGATGACTGATTGTAGATCCCATTCTTCTCTTCACCAGATAAAGCCCTGGGCCCCAACAATTTTTTCTCCTCTCTTTTATAAAACTTTTATTGATGAACTATCTCTGTTATTGACCCTTTTATTTAATTTTCTGGGTATGTCTCCACCTAAAGATTTTTTTTATTAGAAGCCAGGATTGTTCTTTTACCTAAGCCGGGAAAGGATCCTACTGAAGTTGAAAACTACTGACTGATATCATTATTAAATGTAGACATGAAAATATATGCTAAAATCATAGCTACTCATCTTGCACGAGTCTGGACATTCCTCTTTGGTCCGGAACATGCTGGCTTCGTTGTCAGGCATAACTAGAGGGATCATTTTAGGAAATTATTTCATATTATCTCTGCATCCAGGGAACCTGGCAATGGCTCAGTGCTGGTTTTCATGAATGCAGAGAAAGCCTTTGACCATGTTAACTGGTATTATCTCTTTAAGGTTCTATTGAGGTATGGGTTCCCTGAAGATTTTTAATTTTTTTTTTGCTTTCTATTTATGCTCCCCCTGCCCACAGCACTCCACTCCCTTTGGGAGTCACCTACGGCCTTCTAGTTCCCGCCCTCTTACCTGGAGCCTGGGGCCATCCATCCTCCATGTAGCCATGGCTTGCCCCAGGCAGGGACAAGGTGAGGCCCTTGCAGCCCAATTCCTTAGTTGCGTTGGGGATGCTGTACCACCGACTGGTAGGGCATTGGGGATCGAGCCTGGCACTCCTTCTACCCAGGAGTGCTGCTGGTTGTTTCCTGGTATTCTGCGCATGATGTGCACCCTGACATCAAGGCGCTGAGTGCCAACATCCATCACACTGCTCCCTCTTGCTGAGTGGCTGGGCTTGCTGTTCCTCGGGCCTCCACCTGGGGTCAGCCAAGCACCAGCTCTGGTTCCCCCTCCCCCAGAGAGGCAAGCAGTCCTAGGATGCTCAAGCCTCCTCCCCTAGCTGGCCTTCCAGCTACCTAGGCCCATTCCTGAACCTGGATCACACTGGTGCATCGCAAGTGGTAGTGCTACCGCCATGTCAGCGGGCCGGCTCTAAAGAATTTATCTACAGAATACAAGTCTTGTACCTTAAGCCAACTGTTGCTTATATCCTGTGTAACAACGAGCTGTCAGATATATTTCTCTGGCTAAGGAAGGTTGTCCCAACTCCCCTATTTATTTAATCTTTATATCGAATCCTTAACCCCTAGAATCAATCTCACAAAGGAAATACAGGGTATTAAGATTGGAAATCAGGAGCTAAAAATATCCACTTTGCAGATAATATGCTTCTCCATACTTCTAGTTGGTGTGCTCCCAACCAGCTGTTTTGCAGCTCATCTCTCAGTTTAGTGCCTTTTTGGGGTATAAATAGAATTTGAGTAAAACTGTGGTGCATCCTTTGTCTTCTCACTCTTTTAAGGAGTCAACTTGAACCGGAACAGAATACCATGACATCATATGGTACACGACCCTGTCATCAACGCACATGTAAGACATGTAACCTCATTTCCACTTCAGACTGTGTGGTTACATCACAAAACAGACTATTCAGGATACAGGGGAATTATACATGTACATCAAGTAATGTGGTCTACTTTATCCAATGCAAGAAATGTCCTCGCACAGGTTATGTGGGGGAGACAAGCCAACAACTCGCACTAGAATGAATTCACACAGACATTCTATTAATCACAAGATGATTGAGAAACCAGTAGCCCAGCACTTCTCCCAGGATGACCACTCAATCTCAGATATGTCTGTGATGGTCTTAAAAGGACATTTCAACAGTACACAACAGAGACGGGCTTCTGAAATTAGACTTATTTTACTTCTCAATATAGTGGCAGATGGATTGAACATTGATGTTGGGTACATGACACATTATTCTACTTAAACTTACACAGACCTTTACTTTAAAAGATGGACATGAACAGTTTAGTTCTTCAACGGGCCTTTGATTTTGTAAGTTTATGGTTATCTACATTGTTGACTTTTCACCTTAACACTGTGGCGAGTGCGTTTGAGTGTGTGTGTGTGTGTATACTGATGTATGTATGTATGTATGTATGTATGTATGTGTGTGTTTTGTGTGTGTTTGGTGTGTGTTTGGTGTGTGTTTGGTGTGTGTTTGGTGTGTGTTTGGTGTGTGTTTTTTGTGTGTTGTGGGTATGGTGTGTATGTGTGTTGTTTGTTGTGTGTGGTGTGGTGTGGTGTGTGTGGAATGTGTTTGCTATATTTGTTGTGTGGGGTGTGCAGTGTGTGTGTGTGTGGGGGGTGGTGTGGTGTATGTACACACATATGTGTGGGTGGAGCGTGGCATGGGGCAGTTGTTATGTGGCTAGAACACTTAATTTTCACATATAGTGTGCATTTATTTCCTTCTATTAGTTGTCAGTGGGTGGATTTCACACTGTCACATCTTTAACTGCTCATATTAAGATGCATATCTCATTTACTTGGGGGTTCATTAAAGGTGTAATTCCTTTGGGTTTTCATTTAGATTGTAGACTGATTCTGTGCATTTTGTTATCATGAGACTCTGTGTTGAAATCTGCATTTATCAGGCTTATGGTCTCGTTTTCTTGGGGGTCATTGACAATTTTTTTTTTTTTTTTTTTTTTTGCACTTACACTTACAAGTGATACTTTCATGCATCATGTTTATATGTGTAGGTTAATTTGAGGCTTGATTTCAACTTGCAGTTATACCTAATTTCAGGATTTTGTCTCTCATTATCTGTCCTTTAATATACCAGGACAATTGGAATGTAAGTTGTAAGCTCATCTCTACATGTATTAGAGAGATGCCACTCCAAGGTTTTTTATCACTAGAATGCTTTCTTGGCATACTGAGACATTTAAAATTTATGTGACAAGAACTCTTTGGCTGTAGAAATTCTTGATAACCTTTGCCCTTCTGAGGCTCCTCGGATAAAGGCATACTGGTGTTAATTAGCTTCTCTGCGTAATCTTCTATTATGTTTAAATGTATATGTTAAACCAATGAGAATTATTTCTGCTTTTCTATATAACCTGGTGTTAATAGTATGGGATATTTGAAAAACTGCCACAAAGCTTCTGAAGAAGGACCTGGTTGGTTGGAAAGCTAAAGCACTTTGTTCTTTTCTGTAACATCCATGTTGGTCCAATAAAAGGTATCAAATCATTTGTTTCTGGCTCTCTTTTAAGGAAGAGATTGAGAGCATGGGCTTAAAATAGGAACCCAAGGCACTGTCATATTTAGGAATTCAGATATCCCGACATCTACACCAGTTAAAATCTTTTAATTTGGATCCCCTTTTAAAGCAAATTTATTTGGATCTTAAACGTTGGGAGCATCTATCATTGTCATTATGGGAAGAGAGTCCATAACTAAATGGATATCATGCCCCATTTAATGTACCCCCCTCAACACGCTTAACATTTTTCCTCCCATGGGATAGTTTGCCAAACTGCATGCTCTCTTTTCTACTTTTTTATGGCTGCACAAACCATCTAGGAGAGCTTATTTCAAATTATGCAGGACATGACAAATGGGAGGCCTTCAATTACCAGATTTTTGTCTTTATTACCTTTCTAAGCAAGGGGCCAAATACTTTCGGTGGTACTACTCTGAGTCTAACTGTCGTTCCCCTCCTATATGGCTCCGTATAGAAAAGATTCTGAATAATCAGTTTTCCTTAGCTCTGACATCCTTATTATTTTCCCCCCCTTCTTGCATACCAACAGAGTTAAAAAATACCCCAGTTGGGTAATCTGTACAAGCCCTAGGGTAATTGTGCAAGCTAATAAAATGTTCTGACTTTAAAGATTTAGGTCAACCCCTTTCTCACAACTCCAACCATTGAATTTCTGGCTCCCTATAGTAAAATCCCTAATGGAAAGGGTTACAGATTAATTCCTCGTAGACTTTATTCAAGATGACCTGGTTATTACCTTCTTTTAGTTCCAGTCGAGGTTTTCCTGTTTGGCTGCATTTAATTTCAAGTTTTTACAACTAAGTCATTCTGTGAAGGTTTATTTATGACCACCCCCTTGGTCAAACATGGCAGGCTCTCAATTCCAACAGTGCTTCATTTTCGATCATGACAAAGCCATTTCATGATTGTACCAGGAATTGGGGAACAGGTCTGAAACTTGCATATTCCTGAAGCTTTTTATTGAAAGCAGGCCTTGAAATTAAACTATGCAGCAGCCCATATTGTTTAGTGAAGCAAGATCAGTTAAGACTATTACAATTTAATATCTTGCATGATCTCTACTGCTCTCCTTGCAAATTATATAAAATGGGTAGGTTAACTTCCTCAGCTGCAGATTCTGTGAGTAAGGACATACGAACATATGAAAATGCCAGCAGAAGCAGAGCCTTACTGTCTATCGAGTCTGTTTGATTGTGCAGCTAGCACCTCAACTTGCAGCTGCCCTTCCTCCCACCCTCTTTTATCACAAACTTCCACCCTGTCCCAACTCCTTTTAAAGCTGCCCACCATTCTACAGGATACCACCTCTTCAGGCGAGCATTCCACCTGTCCACCACCCATTCAGTGAAAAAATATCTCCTGATTTCCCTCATGAATCTTCCCCCCTCCAATCTCAGCTGATGCCTTCTCATATCCCTCCCTCTTCTAAGCTGGAAAATCCCTTCTGTATTAGCCTTATTTATCCCCTTAAGGTATTTAAAGGTTTCAATCATATCCTCCCATCTCTCCTCTCCTCCAGGAGTACATGTTCAGCTTCGCCCAATCTATCCTCATAGGACTTTCCTCCAATCCCCGGATCATCTTGGTCACTTTACATTGCACCTTCCAACAATTTGATGTCCTTCTTCAGGAATGGGCACCAGTACTGCAATAATACTCCAGGTGCGGCCTGACCAGAGATCTGTACAAGGAAGGATCACCTCCCTATTTCTGGAGGAGATTCCTCACTATGCACCCCAACATCCTGTTGGCTTTTGCTGCTACCTTCCTGACCTGAGCTAAGTTGTTCATGCTGCCCATTATAAGCACCCCAGATCCTTTTCCTCTACGCTGCTTTCCAGCTGCACCCTCCCAGCTGATAGCCCTCCCTGGTTCCTAGCTCCAAAATGTAGAACCTAGCACTTCTTGGTGTTGAACCCCAGCTGCCATCTTTCCAACCACTCCTGTAGTTTGGTCAGGTCCTCCTACAGCCCCTTCCACCCTTCAATGTCATCTACCACAGCTCCCATCTTCATATCATCAGCGAACAGACTGATCCTGCTCCGGATCCCGTGTGAGATATCAGCTATGTATATCCCAGACAGCACTGGTCCCAGGACCAATCCCTGTAGCACCCCGTTCATACCATGTTACATAAGCTCTGGTTTTGTATAAGGGCGGGTTCCCTCTGGGCTATCGTATGTAATGCCTTATTACCCTTTTTTGGGGAACTCTTGTTACTTTACAGAAGATATATGTTTCTTGGATAATTATTCACCTATTCCTATGGTTCATGACAAGATATGTATGGCCATGATTTCATTAGTTACAAAACTTATATTATTGAGACACTGGAGAGATGACCAAATGCCTACCTATTCAGAGTGGCTACAAGAATTTCTTTGTGCATATAATGTTGAGCGTGCAGTCACCCTTTCCAATCATAGGTGGCACAAGTTCCAGATCTGTTGGATGGCTTTGTATTCTTTTATGATGAACCTATGTTGCTACTGAGTCACCTCCTTCGATTATATGATTGAGTGTTATGGGATTTCAAACTGCAGTAACATTAAACTCAATATCTTTCTGCTAGCTCCAGGATCCTACTGTAATTTTTATGTTGATTGCGTGCATGTTCAAGAAACATATTGCGGTAGCTTTCCTCCAGAAGCAGGTTGTGGAGGTGTGGCACTGTTGTGGCCAATGCCCCCACAGCCTTTAAAGGCTTGGCCCGATTTCCCTAATGCCGTGGCACACTGCTGCTGACACTAGTTCAGCCAGCATGCCACAACCTTGCAAAAAATTAGCCGCTGCAATCAGGAGCCGCCTCGTCATTGCAGCATAAGGCATTCACTGCAATGAGGAGTGACCCGTCATTGCTGGGCAGAACCTAGGTACTCTGATATTGTTTGTGAACATGGCGGTGACTTGCTGTGTTCACAAACAATATGAAATGAACCCCGTTTCAAGAGGGGTACCCAATCTCCCTTGGCAGCATGTGCCCCTCCCCAAAAGCAGCGTGTTTTTGCCGACAAGAGCCCCAATCCCCATCAGCTTCCATCCCGGTGCTATGAGTGCAAATAGGGAGCCACTCCCCCTGGCATTATGTCCAACTCTCCCACTTTGATGTGCCGATGGAAGCTCACTCCCGTTGGCATAAGTCCCCCCAAACAGTAAGCGGGAGGATTTAGCGGGTGCTAATCCCCTCGGTTCCTCGCCCCAGCTTTTGTGCTGACAGGGGTGCCCAAACCCCGTCAGCTACAGCTGCCCCTCAACAGTTGGTTGGCACTCTGGAAGCCACACAGCATGCCAAATGTCCAGAAATGCCTCTGTCAAAAAAAAAACATCGCGATGTGTTTTTTACTTTGTACCTGTAAATCAAAAGCGGTCCCTCGTCGAGTCCGGTGACCTCCCAACTTCTTCCCACCCTCTGCGACTCTGTCTCCCCACACCCTCCATCCCATACTTACCTCCGGAGCCCAGCACTCTTTAAAATCCGACCACGAACTGAGGAAATGCCGGCAAGCTGTATAATGGCATAGATAGGGTTTTTTCAACTTTGATGCATATCTTGGGCATTTTTTGGACTTTTGGCACCAAATTTTCAACATGGTGTTTTTGAGACCCCTCCTCATGAATTCTGCCACTGTCATGGCATTATTGGCCCGAAAGGTAATTTCGCAGTCACTGCGGAATCACCTTTTGGGACCTATTAATGAAATGACAGTGCAAGTGTTCATTGGTGGATTCTAAAAAGCCTATGTGCAAATTGGTGAAGCATCAAAAGATGACGGTTACACATGACGTGCATTGCGCAGTTGCTACGCACACTACGTAACTTCACAAATTACAATATTTTCATGCCAGATTTTCAAAATTGCCATTTTACACACCTTCTTGTGAACAGTATAACTGTCATTTTCACATCCTGGCGAAATATGTTTCGCACTTCCGACAGAATAACCGCGGTCACTGTGGGACATCAGTGTTCGGGACAGATTGCGAAAATGACAGTGACACTGTTCATGAGCAGAGGGCCTAAAATACCTATGTTGAACATTTGGTGACGATACTCTATAAAATGACTGTGTTACGAGTGTGTGTTGCACAGTTTGCACGCATGCTCATAAGTTTGCGAATTTGTAATATTTTCACTCCAGATTTTCAACATTGCCATTGTTCTGCACCTCTTTATGAACAGTATAGCTGTCACCTTTCACATTCTGGCTGAAATGTGTTTTCGTAGTTGCAGCGCAGAATAATGCAGTCGCTGTGGGAAATCCATGTTCAGGAGACACTATGAAAATGACAGTGACATTGATCATTAGCAGAGGTCCTAAAATGCCTATGTAAAAATTTGGTGATGAAAGTCCATAAAATGACTGTTTACGAGCATGCATTGTGCAGTTTCCACGCACCTTTGTAACTCGCAAATTAGTAATATTTTCAAGCCACATTTTCAACACTGGCATTTTTCCACACCTCCTTATGAACAGTACAGCTGTCATTTTTCACATCCTGGCCAAAATGTGTTTTCACACTTTCAGCACAGAATAACGCAGTCACTGTCAGAAATCAGTGTTTGGGACAGATTAGGATCAAGCGAGTAAGGGAGGGGAGTGACCGAGCTCAACTGAGCTCTGTCGGGACTGCAGCAGATTTCTTTGTGGGCAGGAAAAGGCGCCAATGCAGGCAGAAGCCCAGTACAAAAGGGCAGCCTGCAGCGCCAGGAGACACAGAACGAGCGAGTGAAGGGGGGGGAGTGAGTGAGCTCAACGGAACACTGTTGAGACTGCTGCGGATTTCTTTATGGGCAGAAAAAGGCAGCAATGCAGCGGGGCCCAGTACAAAAGGGCAGCCTGCAGCAGTGGGAGAAACAGAACGAGTGACTGAGAGAGGGGGAGTGAGCGAGCTCAACAGAGCTCTATCATGACTGCTGCAGAATTCTTCATGGGCAGAAAAGGACAGCAATGCAGGCAGGAGCCCAGTACAAAAGGGCAGCCTGCAGCACCAACAGAAACAGAATGAGTGAGTGAGAGAGGGGCAGTAAGTGAGGTCAATGGAGCTCTGTCGGGACTGCTGCAGATTTCTTTGTGAGCAGAAAAATGTAGCAACAGAGACAGGAACCCAGTACAAAATGGCAGTCTGCAGTGCCAGGAGAAACAGAATGAGCGAGTGAGACGGGGGAGTGTGCGAGCTCAATGGAGCTCTATCATGACTGCTGCAGATTTCTTTATAGGCAGAAAAGAGGCAATAGCGGCAGGCCCAGTACAAAGGCCAACCCAGTGCCCGGCAAAAACAAAACGGCGAGTGAGAGAGGGGGACTGAGTGAGCTCAGCAGAGCTGTGTCGGACTGCTGTAGATTTCTTTGTGGGCAGAAAAAGGCAGCAATGCATGCAGGGCCCAGTACAAAAGGCAGCCTGCAGCAGCTGAAGAAACAGAATGAGTGAGTGGGGGAGTGAGCAAGACCAGTGGAGTTCTATCGTGACTGTTGCAAATTTCTTTGTGAACAGAAGAAGGCAGCAACACAGGCAGGAGCCCAGTACAAGGCAGCCTGCAGTGCTGGCAGAAATGGAATAAGGCAGATGGGGGGGTTAAGCAAGCTCAACAGAGCTCTGTTGGGACTGCTGCAGATTTCTTTGTGAGCAGGAAAGATGCCAACGAGGCAGGAGCCCAGTACAAAGGGTGGCCTGCAGCACCAGGAGAAACAGAATGAGTGAGTGAGAGAGGGGGAGTGAGTGAGCTCAACAGAGCTCTATTGTGACTGCTGCACATTTCTTTGTGAGCAGAAGATGGCAGCAATGCAGGCAGGAGCCCAGTACAAAAGGGAAGCCTGCAGCACTGGCAGAAACGGAATGAGTGAGTGAGAGAGAGGGATTGAGCAAGCTCAACAGAGTTCTGTTGAGACTGCTGCAGATTTCTTTGTGGGCAGGAAAAGATGCCAACAGATGCAGGAGCCCAGTACAAAAGTGCCGGGAGTAAGCAAGATCAACGGACCTGTGTCAGGACTGCTGCAGATTTCTTTGTGGGCAGGAAAAGGCAGGAGCCCAGTACAAAAGAGCAGCCTGCATGCCAGGAGACACAGAATGAGTGAGTGAGACAGGGGGAGTGAGCGACCTCAATGGAGCTCTATCGTGACTGCTGCGGATTTCTTTGTGGGCAGAAAAAGGCGGCAACACAGTCAGGAGCCCAGTACAAAAGGCCAGTCTGCAGCGCCAGCAGAAACGGAATGAGCAAGTGAGAGAGGGGAGTGAGCAAGCTCAACAGCCCTGTGTCGGGACTGCTGCAGATTTCTTTGTGGGCAGAAAAAGCCACCAATGCAGGCAGGAGCCCAGTACAAAAGGGCAGCCTGCAGCAGCGGGAGACACAGAAGAAGTGAGGGAGGGGGAGTGAGTGAGCTCAATGGAGCTCTGTTAGGACTGCTGCAAATTTCCTTGTGGGCAGAAAAGGCAGCAATGCATGCAGGGGCCAAGTATAAAAGAGCAGCCTGCAGCGGTTGGAGAAACAGAATGAGCGAGTGACAGAGGGGGAGTTAGCCACCTCAAGCGGAGCTCTATTGTGACTGCTGCAGATTTCTTTGTGGGCAGAAGGAGGCAGCAATGCAGGAAGGAGCCCAGTACAAAAGGGCAGCCTGCAGCACCAGCAAAAATGGAATGAGCGAGTGACAAGGGGGAGTGACCTAGCTCAACTGAGCTCTGTCGGCACTGCTGCAGATTTCTTTGTGGGCAGAAAAAGGTGCCAACAGAGGCAGGAGCCCAGTACAAAAGGGCAGCCTGCAGCGCTAGGAGAAACAGAATGAGTGAGTGAGATGGGGGAGTGAGCGACCTCAATGAAGCTCTGTCGGGACAGCTGTGGACTTCTTTGTGGGCAGAAAAAGGGGCCAACGCAGACAGAAGCCCAGTACAAAAGGGCAGCCTGCAGCTCCGGGAGAAACACAATGAGTGAGTGACAAAGGGGAAGTGAGCGAGCTCAATGGAGCTCTATTGTGACTGCTGTGGATTTCTTTGTGGGCAGAAAAAGGCGGCAACACAGGCAGGAGCCCAGTACAAAAGGCCAGCCTGCAGCGCCTGCAGAAATGAAACAAGCGAGTGAGAGAGGGGGAGTGAGCAATCTCAACAGACCTGTGTCGGGACTGCTGCAGATTTCTTTGTGGGCAAAAAAAGTCACCAATAGAGGCAGGAGCCCAGTACAAAAGGGCAGCCTGCAGCGCCAGGAGAAACAGAATGAGTGAGTGAGAGAGGGGGAGTGAGTTACCTCAACGGAACTCTGTTGGGACAGCTGCAGATTTCTCTGTGGGCAGAAAAGGTGTTCAATGCAGGAGCCCAGTACAAAACAGCAGCCTGCAGCACTAGGAGAAACAGAACGAGCAAAGTGACAGAGGGGCAGTGAGTGAGCTCAACGGACCAACGCAATCAACATTCGGCATTGACAAATGCTTGTTTACATTTGCTGTCTATATCTGATTTAAGTATTCCTTTTCCAGGCACAAAAAGACAGTGGGGGGGGAGGGTGTAGGAGGGAGGGGTTGGTTTTATGTTTTTTTTTTTAAGTATTATATGTATTTTGTTTTGGGATGACATGGTAGCATAGTACCAGATGTTTTATGTTTTATATTTCTATTATTGTTATTGTTTGTTATTATACTGTGTATGTTTTCACTGGCAAAATCATCTGTGTTGTTCTTGATCATTTTATAAAACAAAGTTAATTGCAAAAAAAAAGGAAACCCTATAGAAATGAATTGAGATTTCCTGTAATATATCTAGATAAAGTATACCGAAACTTATGTCCGACTACCACTGTATGTCTCCTTATCTTTATTTCTGAGAACATTTACATAAAAACAGGATCATTGTCCCTCAGACTTCATCTCATCCTCCTGCCTTCACTGAAATCATAATCCTCTGTGACATCATAATTTGTTGCTTTGGAATTATTTTCTCACAAAAATCAGGTTATGACTTTAGCAGAGGAAAAGTGGAGAATGAGATGAAATATGAGACTAAACACTCGGATATCATTCAAGTAAATGTCCTCAGTAACAATGAGGGACATACATATAGAAAAGTGATGAAATATGTGATGAATTGTGCTTGAATATTCAATTTTAAAAGTTTACCTGAGTACAGGAAAGATCCTTTAAACAAGTATCTTGAAGGTGATGTGCCACCTACCAGGCAGTCAATGCAGACTGTACAGCCGAATAGGTATGGCTTGAATCCCGTGGCTTGTGTACAGTATTGCATGTTAATAGACTGGTTGCACCATTCTGCTCTAGCTTCAGAAAAGTTCAAAAACAAACACTCAAATGGTAGTGGTACTGCTGTCAATCCATTTTTACTTACTGCTGCAAAACCTCACAAACCTTAGACTTTATCAGGAAGTACGGCTAGCTCATCTCAATACATTGACTAATAGTTTTAGCTTCAAATGTTGATTTTAATACTTCAAATGAATTACCACTGAAATTTTGTGCAAAGCAATTAATTAATAGCTAAACATTCATGTGCATTGCTCTTAAATGAACTCCAAATATGTTTTCCACATGATCAATTTATCAAATGTTACCCAAGATAACTAAACAAATTAACTTCATGAAAGATGTTATCTGGCTTGAGACTGAGCCAAGCTGCCCAGGATGTTGAGGCTAAACCACTGGCAGCTTGGCCAGCATCTACTGAGGCCGGGTTCCGTCTATGCTGCCTCCATTCGATATTTTACCCCCGTAACTAATATTTTTCTAACTCCGAGATCCACTCCCCTCGGAGTTAGTTATTTTAGTTATGGGGGGTGTGGGGGGTGGAGCCCCCTGAATTGCCTTTTGTATTTTTCAATCAGATGCCCAGCTTTGTATTGTTGGGCATCTGATTGACTCAGGAGTGTGAATTTCGGCACTAATTTGGGATCCTGAGATTCAGGATCTCAGGTTTAGGGATATCATAGTATATCCGGCCAAGCTAACTTTCTGTACAGATCTAAATGTTGCCTCGGTACTGACGCATGAGGGAGCAGGTAGTCTCCCACTTCCTGTTCCCTCCATTGATATAGAGACATCATGTATCACTGTGCAAACAAAACCACTGTGCTACCCTGAATCATTTGCAACACGTTGTGCCGTTATCCTCGCCTCACAGTTGGCCTTCCCATCATTATGCGCAGTATGAAAGTGCCTCAAGCAGGCATGACTACCATGCTCTTCCTTCTTGTACAATTGTGCACAAGGAAACAACAGTGATTATCTGCTAGCCACCTCACACAGTCAAGCTGTGCCTACTCACTCCTTTCAACAGCACCCTACCTTCTCAGTTCCCAGGATAAAGCATGAATTTGTAGAAAGGCCTTTGCATTTAGAGAGCACCAGACACCTGAAACAAATGGTTCTTGTTTGCAAGTGTTCAAGTTCAGTCATTCCAGCCATGTTAAAACTCCCTTTATTTGTTTTGATCTTAAGCTCCATCTACCTGTCCATAATCATATTGCATAACAATGGTCATGCTATTTGCTTGCAAGTACCCCACTTTTTCAGCTTTGATTATTGTTTGGATATAATTACCTTTACAGTTTTTCTTTCCTGTGCGTTACTATAGACTGTATGTAACTACTCCTACTGGACTATTTTAACCTGTTGACTGCTGCTATCCTCCCTTGGATCCTCATGAAAATTAGATGCTGCATCTCATGGGATTATCCTGGTTGGAATAAAATACATGAATGAATAAATAAATCAACAAATAAAAGACAAGAAAAACTATATATATACATACATATATATAGTGTATATATATATATATATGTATGTGTGTATGTGTGTGTATATAAATATATATATATATATGTGTATGTATATATGTGTGTATGTATATATGTGTGTATATATATATATATATATATATATATATATATATATATGTCAATGTACCTGCTCCAGAACTTCATGGACTATAACAAAGAGATTTCTTTCAGGGAGATGATGACCTTTCCTCTCACCAACCAAGGAAACTGTTGGTGTAGGAGGAGACCATCATGGTCCCTACAGTCAACAAACTGAAATATAATAATCTGCTTCAAAAAAGAAAATAAGTATATTTCCACATAAATTGTAAAGAGTGTGAAATGAACACTGTCAGCAATGTTTCTGCATTACTCAGTCCTATAAGGGAATATCTAATGACTGGTTGTATGATACGAAAGTATACCTTTGGAACTATTAGGCCCAGGAGCTTTTTTTTTTTCAAATGAGAGCTTACAGTAAGTGTTACGTGATGATCTCATGTCAACATACTCTGGCACGTGTTACTATGCATTACTAACAGTGCTACATGTAATGACATATATTGCCATATAAATGTGTTATAACATATATCAGTACACGGTAAGTATATCAACATAACTTCATCATGTAGCACAGACTCAAGCTTTCATTTTAATAAAATGATGTTCACAGCCTGTCAGGCCAATTCACTGACCATGTATAACCATGGTCTAACCATGTAAAACCATGGTTTATCTATGGTCATAACAGCGGGGCTAAGATTCTACAGGTTTGTCTATTAAAGTGCAAGACAAGAGCACCAGAGGACATGACTTCACTATTCAGGCAAACATTTTAGGAGGAATATAAATAAGTATTATTTGCATAGAGCGGAACAGATTTCCAAACATGGCAAAGTAATCTGACAGAATGAAGGTATTCAATGCAGTGCATGACTTAAGCAGTAACACATTACAGTGTGCAGTTGCTAGGGACATGCATGCCTCTGGTGTGATAGGCAGAAAACCTAAAATATTTTTTTTTAATATCTAAAAATAGTTCTGGTTTGTGGTCACTTGACAGATTTATACACCCCATTTGACCAATTAAAAGCATGATTTTGTTATGTATTTCTTTTATCAAATGCAATTTCTATGGCATCTTTCATACAGAATGTAGCCAAATATGCTTTACAGGTTAGCAGAAAAATAAACATAGTGAGATGAGCCGTAGATGGTACAATGATGAAACATTCAAGAAACAGGGGCCAAGGAGACAGTGGTCCTAGGCTAGGAGCTGATGGAAAGAGGTACAAAACAGTTCTGAGATGACATTTGAAAGGTTGAAGGAATTAAAGAAGGTGGAGAAAGACTAGAAAGTTGTTTCAGATGAAGGAAATGGAAATGAAACTGAATCTGACACCGACAATAGATAGGTCTTGGGAAGAAAAAGAGGAGAGCTGCGGATGAGTAACCAGGAAGCAAGCAGAATAGAAACAGTCGAGGTCAGAGGGATAGGCACCAGAGGAACCAGGAAAGATTTTAAGGATAATGAGATGGTAATTAGCTAGTGGTACAATATCACCACCACTGCTATGCAACTGGAACACAAATTGCAATGAGAAAGATATATGTGACATAACTGGGAACTGAACACCGGTCCCCGGAACAGCAGGAGTGGTGGACAAGTGGAGCAAGCTACCAGATGAAGTGGTAAGGGCCAAATCAGGGAGCAGTTTCAAGAGGGTGGGGATGGGACAGACATAGAAGCTTAGACAGAGAAGGGGAAGACACTAAGGAGCAGGATGGCCACTAAGGCAAGAGCAGAATAAATTTGGTTGGGTGGGTAGACTGGATGGGCCAGGATGCCTTTATCTGCCATTTGTGTCTATGTATCTATAATGCTATCCAGGTGTTCTACCACTGAGCTTACAGGCCAATGTGGCAGCAGTTGAGGTTCCCACAGCCCCATTTCTGTCTCTGATTGCAAATCCTGCAGCTAGGAATAATTGAGATGGTAATTGATTAGTGGTGCAGTATTGGCCACTGCCAAGCAATTAAAAACAAATACTAATGAGTAAGCAAACATGTGACCTAATTTGAAATGAACCCAGGCCATTGGAACATCATCCCTTTATGCTACCACAAAACTATCAAGCTCACAAGCTAGCAGCAAGAGGTTCCCACAGTCACATTTATTTTCCTGATTGTATATTCTGCCACTATATATTAGGAACAATTGTTTAGCATTAACAAATACTGCACCACTAACTAGTTACCAGCTAAATTGTTCCTAGTTGCTGGATCTGCAATCAGGAAAATAAATATGACTGTGAGAAGCATAGGCTCCTGCCATGTTAGCCTCATAGTTCAGTGGTAATGTGCAGGGACTGTATTCTGAGTGCCTTAGTTCCATTCCTCGGTCAAGTCATGGTATTTCTTTCTAAATAAAATTTGTTTTCCAAGGGCAATGAGGTCAATGTTTAGATGTTTTTGAAGTTTTTACAGTCAGGCTACATAAATAGCTGGGGGACACCTGCATTGCATACTTGTTTCTTTTCTCTGTGCTCAGATGTGAATCCAATTAACAGAAGCACTCTTGGATAGAGGTCGATCCCAGTCCTTTCACAGAAGAAAGGGTTCTGAAAGAACTCCTAAAACTGAAGGTGGACAAAACAATGGGCCTGACAGGATTCACCCCAGAATTCTAAAAGAGTTAAGGGGAGAACTAACGACACCACTGACTACCCTTTTTAACAAATCATGGGAGGATGGTGTTATACCTGAGGACTGGAGGGGGGTGGATGTGATTCCCCTTCACAAAAGTGGGAGCAAGACAGAGGCAGGAAACTACAGACCTGTCAATTTGACCTCATTTGTAGGGAAAATGATGGAATCACTTCTGAAGGAAAGAACTGTTGAGTACCTAGAGGCCAGTGGGGCACAGAACCCAGGCAGCATGGATTCAAAGCGGAAGGTAATGTCAGACAGATGTAATAGATTTCTTTGACTGGGTGACCAAAGTAGTAGACCAGGGAGGGGTTGTGGACATGGCCTACCTAGACTTTAGCAAGGCATTTGACACAGTCCCACACAAAAGATTAATGAACAAATTAGCCAGCCTGGGAGTGGGCCCTAGGGTGGTAGCCTGGGTAAAACATTGGCTGGACAACAGAACACAGAAGGTACTAGTAAACGGAGTCCACTCTGAAGAAAGGGGGGTTACTAGTGGGGTACCGCAGGGTTCAGTACTGGGTCCAGTCCTTTTTAATGTCTTTATAAGTGACATTGCAGAGGGACTGGAAGGAAAAGTGTGCCTCTTTGCAGATGACACAAAAATCTGCAACAGGGTTGATACACAAGGGGGTGGAAAGGATGAGAAGGGACTTGGCAAAATTGGAGGAATGGTCAGAAGTATGGCAGCTTGGATTAAATGCAAAGAAGTGCAAAATAATGCACCTGGAAAAGAAAAACCCAGAGGAAGAGTACACAATGGGGAGGGAAGCAGTAACAACAACAACAAGCACTTGTCAATGCCGAATGTTGCTTGCTCGTATGTGCTGTTTAGGTATTTGGAAGTGACAGTTTCATGCCTTCCTCCCAAGACATCCACTGTGTCTTTCCATTCAGTATTCACAGAAGAGTGGGAGGGGCAAGGGCCACAGCAGTACAGCAGTTGCCAAGGGGGTGAAGAGGTGGACAAAAGAGTCCTGCAGGAGCTCACTAAATTGAAGGTAGACAAAGCGATGGAACCAGATGACATACGCCCAAGGATATTAACAGAACTGCGAAGGGAGATAGCAGTACCTCTGGCAGCCATGTTCACTGAGTCATTCAACATGAGTGAATTGGAGGAGGACACATGTGGTCCCTCTACACAAGTCCGGCAGCAGGGAGGAGGCAGGGAACAACAGGCCATTCAGCCTCACCTCAGTAGTAGGGAAGATCATGGAGACATTGCTTAAAGAAAGGATAGTGGGGGCATCTAGATGCCATTGGAACCAGGACCATAGACAACATGGATTCACAGTGGGGACATCATGTCAGATAAATCTGGTTGATTTATTTGACTGGGTGACAAAAGAAGTGAATCAGGGTGGGGCAGCGGACAACGCTTACCTTGATTTCAGCAAACGCTTTGACACCATCCCATATAGGAGGCTGAAAAACTAGCTGAGTAGGCTGGAAATGGGGGAAAGGGTGGTAAACTGGGTTAGAAACTGGCTAACAGACAGGAAGCAGAGAGTGGTGGTAAATGGTATGCAGTCTAGGGAGAGGGGGCGACCAGTGGGGTGCTGCAGGGATCGGTCCTGGGGCCAGTTCTGTTCAATGTCTTCATTAGTAATATTGCAGAACATCTGAAGGGAATTTTTTTAACCAAATTTTCAACATAGCCATTTTAAGACCTCTGCTCATGAACAGTGTCACTGTGATTTTCTTAATTTGTCCTCATACATTGATTTCAGTAACCGACGCGCCATTGTGCGCCACATGGGTGGAAACACGCTTTGGGTGGAGATGTGAAAATGACAGCTATACTACTCATAAGAAGGTGTGGTAAAATGGCACTGTTGAAAATCTGGAGTGAAAATATTGAAATCGCGAACTTACAATGGCAAGCGTAAGAACTGTACAACTTGACCAGAAACAGTTTATTTTGAATTTTTCAAAAATTTTCAACATAGTCATTTTAAGACCTTTGCTCATGAACAGTATCACTGTGATTTTCTTAATTTATCCCAGTACATTGATTTGCACACTGACTGCGCCATTGTGCGCTACATGGGCAGAAACACGTTTTGGGTGAGATGTGAAAATTACAGCTGTACTTCTCATAAGAAGGTGTGGTAAAATGGCAATGTTGAAAATCTGGAGTGAAAATATTGAAAATTCGCGAACTTACGAGCCTGCGTAGAAACTGCACAACGCAAGCTCGTAAAACAGTCATTTTTTGGAATTTTGGCACCAAATTTTCAACATGGGGTTTAGGACCCCTTCTCATGAATGATGTCACTGTCATGGTGGTGGTTCGGGCCGAAGGGTGATTTTGCAGTCACTGCATGAAATCACCCTTCTGGCCGAACTCTCATAAACAACAATCATTCATGAGAAAATCAAACCATGTTCAAAGTGGTGCATCAAAAATACCTCAGATATGCAACAAAGTTGAAACCCCTATCTAGCCCATTATACAGCTTACGGCATTTCCTCAGTTCGCGGTCGGCTTTGAAGAGTGCAGGCGTGTTCCGGTCCACTGAAGATCGTCGCGCGGAGTCCGGAGGTAAGCATGGGATGGGTGTGGGGAGGCTGGGTGCTCAGTGGGTGGGTGCGGGTTGTGGGGGTTGGGAGACGCGCCACGGGACCGTTTCGTTTACAGGTTTCTAAAAAAAATGATTACGTGGGATGTTTGCCATGCTGGGGTGGGCTCCCAGCATGGCAAGAACGTTAGGGAGGCGTTCAGCCGACGGGATTGAGCACCCGTCAGCCAACGACTGCTTGCCACGCTGGGGTGGGCTCCCACGTGGCACCCAATACTGGGGACGAGCTCAGCCGATGGGGATTGGGCACCCTGTCAGCTATACAGTGCGTGTGGGGGCGCGCACACCTGTGTGTGTCTGTGGGAGGGGAGCTGCGCGTGAGCAGTCGATATCTTATCGGTGCTCACTGAAGCGTAGCTCCCCCTTTCAACTGTATACCACTGCATTTTGGAGCGTGTTATAGACAGCTCCAAAATGCATTGGCTTACAGGGGCCACGCCTGCCAGCACACTGACTGAATTGGAGGAGGAGGTGACACACCTCCGAAATCTCCGATGATGGCACTATGTTTCTTGCACATGCATGCAAGCAACATAAAAATGGAAAGGGACCCGGGGGTAATCATATAAGATGACCTCAAGGTTAGCAAGCAATGTGAGAAGGCAGTAGGGAGGGCTGGGGGATACTGGGATGTATAGGGAGAGGCATCACCAGCAGAAAACAGGAAGTTGTTATCCCTCTGTACAGACAGTTGGTGAGACCCCATCTGGAGTACTGTATCAGTTCTGGAGACCCCATCTCTGCAAGGACATAGACAGGATGGAGGCAGTCCAGAGGAGGGCAACTAAAATGGTGCAGGGTCTGCAAGAGAAGCCATATGAGGAGAGTCTAAAGGAGAGTAATATGTATACTCTTGAGGAAAGGAGGGAGGGGACATGATTTAAACTTTTAAGTACCTCAGTGGAATCAACAAAGTCCAAGAGGTAGCATCTTTCAGAAAAAGAGATGTGGAAGAACAAGGGACACAATTTGAAGATAGGGGGGACAGCTCAGGGGCAATGTGAGGAAGTATTTTTCACAGAGAGGGTGGTGGGCGATAGAACCACCTTCCTGAGGAGGTTGTGGGGTCTAAAACTGTGGGAGAATTCAAGAATGCATGGGACAGACATAAGGCAATTCTTGTAGGATCTGCAACTTATCCAGTAGGTAGGAACTGGGCAAACTAGATGGACAAGCGGTCCTTATCTGCCATCAAAGTCTATGTTTCTATGATCAAAATGACTGAAATGAATCAGAAGCACTAATATCAATACAACATGAGAACAATTATTATGAGTATATTGTGAGGTTCAGTACTTTCCCAGTTCTTTTCTTAGTGTTTGTGAATGGCCTTTCAATTCAGTATACCTCTGCAGCTGTCCATGCAGCTATTTTCTTTAGCCATCCAAGATACTAAGTTTTAAAGTCACTAGGGTGAGGAAGCACTGTGGAAAAAATGCATAATATTTGCACCCCCTGGTGACTGGAACAAACTGTCTGAATACTAGAAATTTTCACTTACTGTACCACCGGCAGCTTCAGTAGTCTAATGACACATGCATTACTGCCTTTGTTAACTAGGTATTTAATACTTTATATTATATTGACAAAATCTTAACACTTTACATTAGATGATAGTCATTTCACATATATTGCACATTTAGTACATTAGCATTCATATTGAATTACTGTGCACCGATTACTGCTACGCAGTCCCTTGAAATATCTATTGAATTATTCAGTACTTGCATTCAGGTAACCTACCCATATTGCTAATGCATGCAAAGCAATATATCTGAGGACTTGCTGTTGACACCGAAGTGATACAATTTACTGCTCCTAGCTCCACAGTTGCATTATTTATCATTATAAAACAGTGGTTGGCAATCTATGAATCTAATTGGCTGACCAGGTTCTAAGAGGATTATGTTAACCACCTGGGGGCCATTGAGTAGGATTCCTTGTTGTAGAATGTGTTACATAAATAAAAAAAATAATTTGTGTCTCACGTTAATTTTATATATTTTTTTAACATTCTCACTAAGGTACTCCAGGGGTTAGGTAAACTCCATTAATCACTGTTCTGGGGCAAGAGCACTTGACTTCCCCTCATACTGTTCATCATATAAGGGAAAGAAGGAATTAATTCATGATAACCTAACCTCTCATCGTGCTTTATTAAGGAAGAAGATAGCAGAACAAACATACCCTGACATTTCTGAAAAATTCCAACATACATCTTACAGTTAACCTTTTTAATTGAATGTGAACTCATGCATAATTCTTCTATGATTACTGATTGGTGTTGCTCACAACCTGAAACCAGTATGCTGACTTCTCTGTTATACACAATTGTAGCATCATATTTGTATATAATGAATTTTGCTTTCTCTTACTTTCATGGTTTTGGTAGGGGTGAGTTTCTCACCAGAGGAACCTATAATTTTAAAAAATAAAATATGGGCAACATTTTTAGCTTTTTTTATTCTTGCATATGTCTGATACAAGTATAAAACACAAGATCAAAGTATCATCCACCTCTGGTGTGTAAAACAAACTCATTACTCACTGTTGCCCATGCATTATTCTATGTTATTCATGTCATAGGTACTGCTATGTAATTTATGAGGACTTCCAAATGACTTTATATGAAAAACAGCAACAAAATATAAACTCATATGTAATAAACCTGTATAATTAGTAACTATACCACACTCAATGTAAAATATGTCAGGCAGAGTCATATTGTGCTTGCTGTACTGTACTTGCAGGTATTTATAAAACAATATAGCTGATTTAATTACTTTTGTGAGTTTTATTGTTTGTCTGGCAGTATAGCACATATGACAGTACGTTGTATTCCTGCATCCTGCACGGACGCTGAATGGTGAAGAATGGGAATAACTCTGCAGGGATAATGAACTTTGGGAATTGCATATTAGTTCTTGCAGAAGATATCTTCTTTAACTGGAAACCCCTGGTCATGTCAGGAAACTCCCAAAACTTTGAGGGCATGTCTAGAGCTTCCACTTCATCACCCCTCAAATTTTATTCATGTATGTATGTATTTATTTATTTATTTTTGTTAACTGGGTAGGTGCACTGGTCCAAGAACCATTTTCAGGCACCAGAATACAGTTAGAAGAATACAGTGAGTACAAAGCAATAACACGCATTGGGAAAATAAGTACAACAATACAAATTATACATAGGTGGTAAAAACAATGAAGGTATATTAAACAGCAATAATACAAATTACACACAGCAAAATAAAACAGAACTGGCAGGCAATTACAATAAAATGTCATAGGCATGGTGAAGGATAAATTGCAAATGTAATTACATAAGGTTGAGTGTTGCAGGGCCAGGGAGGGAGGCAGGGAGCATTTATCAGCCAGAAGAGCAAGTGGCAGAGGACAGTAGGTGGACCTGATGAGAGAGTGGAAATGCCGTGGGGAGTCAGGAGTACTAAAGGAAGGGGACAGGCTATCCCAGAGGGTTAGGGCAGCAGACAAGAAGGCCCTCTGGCCCATGCAAGTGGAGACGTGTGGACAGTCCAGCATAGGGCCTGCGACAAAGTGGAGGTCCCGGTGAAACACCTTCGGTATGAGGAGGGAGAAGAGCAGGGAAGTAGCCAGATTATGGATGGCCTTGTCAATGGTACAGGCTAGAAGACAGCCATGTCTAGCTTGGGGGGGGGGGCAGCCAAGGGCCTGATAGAGGGTGCAGTGGTGGGTGGTGTATGGCGCCAGGAGGGCAAACCGGCAGATATTACTAAAAGTGGTGTTTAACTGTAACAGGTTAGTAGAGGAGGTTAGAAAGTAGATGGGGGAGCAGTAATCAAGTAGAGGGAGGAGGTTACAGTGGTCAATGGCAAGCCAGGCATCTGGGGTGAGGTAATTGACAAGGCAGTAGCTGATGCCCAGTTTCTGGTTAATGCAGCAGATTAGGATCTCAACATAGTCTGAGAAAGTAAGGGCAGGGTCGAGGGTGATGCCCATGTATTTGAAGGAGTAGATAATCTCAAGTGGTGAACCATCAGGGGATAGGATGCTGAGAGTGGTGTGGGCTTCAGCTAGTTTGGCTAGTCTAGGTTTGGAGCCATTTGTCTTTTTGGTGTTGACCAGCAGTTGGTTCATACCGAAACATTTGTGGGCTTGACTGTAGTTGGAGGTAAGTGAAGTGGAGAGGTTAGTCAGGGATTTGACACTGTGGTTGAGGATAAGATCATCTGCATATAATAAGGAATGGCAGGAGAGACCATCTCGGGGGACAGAGTTTATAAAATGGGAGAAAAGAATGGGCCTCAGGATAGATCCTTGAGGGACACCAGTGGAGACAGGTAGTATAGAGGAGACAGTACCACCCATACAGACAGTTTGGGTGCAGCTAGTAAGGTAGTTGTGAAATCAGTCCGTAGTGACTGGCACAGTCCAAGGCAATCTAGTTTATTAAGAAGGATATTGTGGTTTACCATGTCAAATGCTTTAGAGGGTCCACAAAGACAACATCCGTAAGCATCCCATCGTCCATTTTGTGAAGGATATGGTCGGAGAAACAGGCCAGTGCAGTTGTGGTGCTGTCGCCATTTCTGAAGTTCTCCTGATTTTAATCATTAAAATAATGGAGGTTTTCTGCAGGGCCCTAATATTTGTGCCTAACTGAGAAAAAGAGGGTAGAAATGCAATGCTAGACCTATTGAAGACATAGGACCAGTTTGTTCTTAGGTTCTGATGATAGCTGGGAAATTGGAATCATAGCATATGATGAACAGGGGCTAGATGCAAATAAAAGGACAAAATCAAAGGACTCCCTTTTAATTAGGGATACTCATGTCATTGATACATCATCAAAAACAGTGAGTTTCTCTATTCTGGAAAATCTTTGGAAAACATATTTGTGTTAGAAACAATTCAGCCTATTTTAAAATATTGCATACCTTTCTTTCCCCTTTAGCCCTAATTTATTTATTTTTATTTATTTACTTTTGTTGACATGGACAGGAGGACAAGGCAATTCTGCTTATTTTCAGCCCTGTCCCAGGGAGGGGGGATACAGATAGATGTCAAGTGACACTGAACATGATTAAGCTGTTGGTAGGATTTTTAGTGAATGGAGGAACTGTTATTTTTTTTCTCTCTATGTTGTTTGTTCTTTATTTGGTCTCTTTTTGATTGGTAATGATTGTAATAATATGCATGTGAATTTGTATGTCCTATTTGATATTTTAAATAAAAATACCACTGCTCTTTTCAAGAAGTGCCAGTGGATCCATAATGTCTACCTGAACAACCACCAGAACAGGCAGACAGGACCTTGGTTTAGCAACTCATCTGAAGAACGGCACATCAGGAGTGGAGCACCCCCCTCAAGCTGCACTGCAGTGTCAGTATTGGGATTAACCCACGTTTCCATGCCAGGAACTTGGGTTAAATCCCAATAACTGTATAGATTTGCATGGGAACAAGATCCTTGTCCTCTGGAATATTTATGTGTTTGCTGCATAGTCCTTTACTGAAGTTGTCATCCTTTGTGACATCACAGTTTGCTGCTATGGAAATGATTGTGATGTCATAAACAGAGGATTATGACTCCAGCAAAGGGTTAAACAGCAGGAATAGATCAATTGCAAATGACCAGGATCCTGTTTTCATGTAAACCTAATCTGTTAGGAATAACAAAAGGAAGAGGAATACTGAGAATATGTAAAATGTAAGCAGAACTGTATCTATATATTCTGTTTCTCAAAGTTTTCTCAGAACTGGGAGACCCAGTTTAAGAAACTAGCCTTCTTAGCCAGCCTGTTGGCACAGCGGGTTGGTATCAAACTCGAGGTGTTGGAGAGATGGCGGTGGGGGGAAGGAGCAAGCATCCAGAGGACTGCTCCCTCTTGGGAAGGGGATTGCAGTGCCAGCACTCCTAGCCCCTAGCACATGCTGGGAGAAAGGCATCCGGGTCTACCTCAATACAGGCAGGAGGGGGCAGGCAGACACTGATGCATGGCATGTGGGTGCACAAGCCACACATTATGGTGTCTCTGCATGCTGTGTCCGTCAGGAGAAGACACGAGGAAAAACTCTCAGCAGCAGGATGGCACTCAGAACCCCACAGGCCCCAAACCCAACTAGCAGGGCTGGCCAGTCCAACTACTGGAACTGGTCTCACAGTAGAGGATTGGGGCGGGGGCCCAACTGACTCCACCAAGTAAGGAAAGCCCTGGGGTACTGGCAGGAAGCAAACCCTGGTGGATGTCTGGGTAACAGGCTAGGGGATCTAAGCAGATGGGGGCTGACCAGGACACAAGGGTAAAAAAGCATAAAAATAATCTAGCCTTCTAGCAGCCAGGTGATGGCCAATGGAAGCTCCTCATGCTGCCATTCAAGCAACTGGGGTTTGGGAGTAAGCCCATATTGCCAGAAGCAAGAGGTCTGGGGATGTGCTGCTGATTGCAGTGTCACAGCCTAGAGGAGGGTGACACCCATTCTCCAACTGCAGCAACCCCAATGGTCAGCTGAGGGCTTGTTCTTCCACAGAGATGTACTGCATCCATGCAAGGTGGTAGAGCACCAACATGGCATCAGCAGGGTGGAAGGAGGTACACAGATGGAACCAGAAGAAAATGTAGAAGAAAAGAAAAATCAAGGCAGCTGTAAGGTGAAAGTGCAGGTATTCTCAGGCCCACACCCCTGATTCCCATAACTAGGGTGAAGTTAAGAAAGGATTGCTGGTGCTTGGAGCTGGCCATACCTGATGTACAGTGATTGGCCAGGAGCATAATTATTATTTTTCTTTTTATTCTTTGGTAATGGGTAAAGCCCACTATGCACAAATACCTGTTTTCAGGGGTCGCCCAGAAGCACTGGGAGGTTAACTGAGTTGTTTAGGGTTACCCAGGATGAAAATGGAGGTTGTGGGAATTAAGACCATGTCTGTTGGATGCATCAAGTTCACTTACCGCATGTTATAAAATGGCAAGAAAAAATCTAGAATTAT
This sequence comes from Neoceratodus forsteri, assembly GCA_016271365.2. Taxonomy (NCBI): domain Eukaryota; kingdom Metazoa; phylum Chordata; order Ceratodontiformes; family Ceratodontidae; genus Neoceratodus; species Neoceratodus forsteri. Next base: position 62,747,235 of record CM057453.1, read on the forward strand.
ACCATGCACATAAGTGAACAGCCAATGAAATCGTCAGACTGGCAGTTTACCACAGTTGTAAATCCCCTGATAACCAACGGCTGTTGATGAGTATATCATCTATAACATCTGCAGCACAGGAATAAATACAATAAAAATAAAAACGAATCAACCTCTTTAATATTTGTATTTTATTATACTAAAAATGAACCTTGTATAATCGCAGTAAGCCACTCAGAGGATATGGGTTATCGGGTGATTTACCATGGCTGGCAAGGATTTACCCACTCCAGCCGTGGTAAATCCCCTGATAACCCACACCCCCTTGTGGCTTATTGCTTAAATCTCATTGGCCAAGCAATGTCAGCTAACCGTACATTAAATCTCTATAAATGCACAGTCATCCTGGTCCTAAACCAAATCACACAAGGAGCAAATCAGAACTATTGTCCATCAATCCCCCTACAACCAGAAATTATCTTCCATCACAAACATGGCTGCTACCTTTACAATGTAAAGACCTTCAACTGGACCCTAAAAATAAAACTACCTTAAATAAAAATAAAACAAATTAATTAAATGTTGTTTCCTGATCATTACACTCTCCTTAAAGAGGAAGGCTGCTCCCGAGGTGCTAGGGGCTTTTGTTGTGGGTGAAAACACTGAATTGCTGTTTCAAATTTGTTGAGAAATAAATGTAGTACTGCTTCAGTTCACAAACTTAGGAGCATTGGTGTGCTTTCTTATATGGTTGGAGGAGCTCTACTATATTGAACTGTGCCAGAGAAGTGGAAGGGAAGGATGTTGAGGTCAACTGAGGAAGTGACCTCAGTGGGAAGAACAGTGGACCCCAGAGGAGGAGGAGGAGGAATTGAGTCCTGGTAGGGACTGTATCATATGAGGGTCCACCTAGGAACACAAGAGGGAAGGCAGGGAGGTGAGGTGCCTACCAGGTGCCATGGCATGGAAGGATGGGAGGAAGATCCTGAGGATCGCTGTGAAGGCAAGATGGGAGGGTGAGCTAGATGTCATTATTCACTTATGTACTAATGACCTAGCAAACAGGGAGCCTAAGGAAGTTTAGAAAGAGTTTAGGAAATTGGAGAGGGGTCTTAAGCAAGTAGCTACTTCAGTCACCTTCTCGGAAGTACTACCTGTGAGAGGCATGGGTGAGCATGGGGTGCATGCACCAGGAACTTTAACTCATGGTTGAAGAACTGGTGCTGTGATGAAAGTTTTGGATTCATTGGTGACTAGGGACCCACCTGGAGGGATGGGGGCTTGTTCAAACCTGATGACCTGCTCCCGTCCTGGAGGGGAATCCAAGCACTCAGTGATAAGTTTAAATGCTACATGGACAAGCATTTAAATGAGCCAAGGGGGGTGGCAGGCAAGCAAGGAGGGTACCTAATTGCCTACCCCCACAGCTAACAGTGGAACCAGTGAACTGTAGGAGGGGATATCTCTACAAAGCCGTGTACAAAGGATGGAGTTAAGCACCCAAGGGGTGGGTAGGCAGAAAGGGGACAAAATTCAACAGAAGGGCAGACAGGAGGGAGAACCAGGATAAGAACAACCATGGAGGGCTGGAGTAGAATAGCTAAACAGTCCAGGAGTTCACATCATGAAAGCCATGTACCAATGCCAGGAGCCTTGGCAACAAGATGGAGGATCTGGAGGCTGCTATGGTGCAGTCAGACCTGGACATTGTGGCAATCACAGAGACCTGGTGTAATGATAACCATGACTGGGAGATGGCCATACCTGGCTGCAACATATTCAGAAGTGACAGGGCAGGCAGGAAGGGAGGAGTGGCACTGTATGTGAAAGATGGCATAAAGGCCACAGAGATCCCAGAGGAACAAAATGGGGGAGAGATACTGTGGGTTAAGCTGAAAAGGAAAATGGGGTCAGCCATCTGCACAGGGGTGGTCTACAGACCATCAGTCCAGGAGGAAGAAACAGATAGGAGTTGATGCTAGCCATCCAAAGAATAGCAGACAAGGGTGAGGTGGTGCTGATTGGAAACTTCAATATTCCAGATGTGGACTGGAGCCTCCCAGCAGCAGTATCAACCAGGAGCAGATTTATCTTGGACTCCTTCAAGGTGCCTTCCTTAAGCAACTGGTCATAGAACCAACTAGGCAGAAGGCAATACTGGACCTCGTGCTCACAAGCGGGACAGTGTGATCGGGGTAGGAGTTGGGGAGCACCTGGGGAACAGTGAACCCCAGTCACTGTGGTTTGAGATCTGAAGGAGCAGAACCAAACTGCACAAAACACGTATCCTGGATTTTTAGGAGAGTAGGCTTTGGAAAAATGGGAACATGCTTGAAAGAGTTACTAATGGGAATGGGGAGGAATCAGGGGTGGAGGAACAGTGAGCAATATTTAAAATAGGGATTACAAGAGCAACAGAATTATGCATTAAGCAGGTTAGCAAGGGAAAAGGAAGAGGAGCCATTATAGTTTTCCAGGAGGTGGTGGAGAAAGTGAAAGCCAAAAAGATAGCATTCAGGCACTACAAAAGATGAAGGCAAAGGGATAGGAGAAGTACCAGGAGAAGCAATGGGAGGCAGGAGGTCAGTGAGGAAGCCAAAGCTCAGACAGAAGAGTGCACCAAAATCAGTTGGTAGAGGAAAAACCTTTTACAGGTACATAGAAAAAAAGAAGGGCAAAGGAGGGATAATGAGGCTGAAGGGAGAGGGCGGGGGCTGCATGGAGGATGACAACAGTAAAGCTGACATATTGAACAGATACTTCTGCTCAGTCTTTACTGAGGAAGAGGAGGGTAATGGGCCTGAAGGGAGTACAAGGGGTGGGAACAGCGCAGAAATGCACACAAGCCCCTTTACATGGGAAAGGGTCCTAAAGGAACTGGAAGGAATAAGAGTCGATAAAGCAATGGGGCCAGATGGGGTTCACCCCAGGGTCCTAAAGGAGCTAAGAGAGGTGGTGGCTGAACCTCTGGCAATCCTGTTTAGCCGATCACTGGAAATGGGTGGTACCTAAAGACTGGAGGACAGCAGATGTAGTCCCCTTGTACAAAAGCAGGAACAAAGAGGAAGCGGGGAACTTCAGACCAGTCAGACTGACCTTGGTAGTGGTGAAGACCATGGAAGCACTACTGAAGGAGAGATTGGTAGAACATCTGGTTGCCAATGGACTACAGGACCCAAGGTAGCATGGTTTCACCGGGGGGAGGTCATGCCAGACCAACCTCACTGAATATTTTGACTGGGTGACAAGGGAGGTGGATCAGGGGAGGGCAGTGGTCGTGGCCTATCTGGACTTTAGCAAGGCCCTTGACACTGTGCATATAGAAGGCTATTAAACAAACTGGAGAATATTGGAGTGGGCAGGACAGTAGTGCAGTGTGTGGGTAACTGACTGGGAGGCAGGACACAGAGGTGGTGGTAAATGGCTGTCACTCCACAGAGGAAGAAGTGACCAATGGGGTACCACAGGGATCAGTGCTTGGACTGGTCCTGTTCAATGTCTTCATCAGTGACATTGCGTAGGACCTAGAAGGCAGAATTTCCCTGTTCGCTGATGACACAAAGCTCTGTAACAGAGTGGACATGCCAGGGGTGTAGACAGAATGAGGAGGGACCTGCAGAAGCTTGAAGAATGGTCAAGGGTTTGGCAGTTGAAATTCAACACAAAGAAGTGCAAGATAATGCATATGGGGCACAAAAACCCTGGAACATCATATCAGTTACAGGAGGAACCTGTGAACAAGGTGCCTGTGTTAAGGGCTACCTGGCAGGGGCGGCGGTGGGCGACATCACAACAGGAGTACAGCGCGTATATGTGCGCATGTGGGGAAGAAGAGGATGGTATAGTGGGAGGGTGTGGTGGCCCAGTTGCCTAGCTGGTCTGCTAGCGTGGTGTGGAGGGTGGTGAGTTGGGATGTGCAGGGTGCAGGGTTCAAGTCAGCAGCGGCGCTTTTTTTTTGCTGGCTGGTGGCTTTTCATTTGTAAGTCCCCGACATGCATCCCCTGGAGTTGAGAATCCATTAGTAGAAGTGCGGGGTGCCAGTCCCCGCATTAAAAAATCCCTAGGTCTGGGCGCCTCTTGCTCCTCGCTGCAAGTGTGCATTGCGAAATTTTTCAGCGATGTACACTCGCCATAACGGCAGTCGCTGTTCTGCAATCTCCATTATGACATAGAATCATTGGGTGGTGAGGATATAGCATGCACCAAGCAAGTAAAGGACCTTAGGGTTGTTATCTCTGATGACTTCAAGGTAGGGAAACAGTGCGACAAGGCAGCAAATAAAGCAAATAGGATGCTGGGATGCATACTTTTGAGGAAAGGAGGGAGGAGGGGACATGATAGAAACTTTCAAGCATAAAGAGAATAAACAAAGTCCAAGATGGGAGCATCTTTCAGAAAAGAGATGTGCGAGAACAAGGGACACAATTATGAAGATAGGGAGGATGGCTCAGAGGCAACACATGGAAGTATTTTTCACAGAGAGGGTGTTGGACGCATGGAACCACCTTCCTGAGGAGGTTGTGAGTCAAAAACAGTGGGGAATTCAAGAATGCATGGGACAGACATAAGGCAATTATAGTGAGGATAGGAGGAAGTAGGCTGTTGGTTAAATAGAATCTGCTGCGTATCAATAGGTGAAATGGGCAGATTAGGTGGGCCAAGCGGTCCTTATCTGCCATCAAAGTCTATGTTTTATGTTTCTATGCAGAGGCAGGGGCATCACCAGCAGGAAAAGGGAGGTTATAATTCCACTATACAAGACACTAGTGAGGCCCCACCTGGAATACAGTGTACAGTTCTGGAGACCTTACCTCGTAAGGACATAGACAGGGTAGAAGGTTCAGAGGAGGGTAGCAGAGATGGTTCAAGGATTGCATCACAAGTTTTATGAGGACAGGCTGAAGGACTTGTATATGTACTCCCTGGAGGAGAGGAGGGAGAGAGGGGATATGGTAGAGACATACAAGTACCTTACAGGGAAGAACAGGGTGCAGGGTTACACTATTTTCCATTGAAAAAGATGTTCCAGGACTAGAGGACATGGGATGAAGTTGGAGGGAGGACGATTCAGAGGAAACATGAGGAAGCATTTTTTCACAGAAAGGGTGGTGGACAAGTGGAACACCCTGCCAGAGGAAGTGGTGGCGGCTGAAACAATCACAGGATTTAAGAATGCATGGGATAGACATAAGGGAATTCTGAAAGACAGGGGTAAGGGGCAACAGACTTCTAGAAAAACATAAAGGGAACTTAGAAGCTCAAATGGGCAGACTGGGAGGGCCATAGACCCTTATTTGCTGACAGTGTCTATGTATCTATGTATCTTCTGTGCACTGCACTCCTCCCGATACACTAGGGAAGCAACATGAAGCTAAACATATCAAGCCCTCTACTAACTCGGAGTTAACACCATCAGGAAGGACTTTGATGTTACTCTTTGAGCCTCAGAGATGACCTGCAAGCAATTAAAGCTGTTGTCCTCGAGATGGCGAGGGCGTGAAGATACAGCCCAGCTCTTGATCGCTAACCCACAGGGTTCAGGTCACTGAAGTCCACATTAGCTCAATTGAGGACCTCCAATCCAGGAAGGAGAAAGATATGGTACACCTCAAAAGTTGGTCAAACTGAGTCCTGCGTTGAAGACCAGGAAGGGTGGAATCGCCACGACAACCTGGTGCTGGTTGGTATTGACAGAGCGAGAGGAGGGCTCTGATATGGTTGCTTTTGTCCAGCACCTTTTCGGACAGTTGTGGGACCCTCCTTTTGACACTACCTATATGGTGGAGAGGCACATAGGGCCTTAAGGCCTCCTCCTGGTCTGACAGGATGCCCAAGGAACATTATTCGAGAGCTGCTCAACAATAGAAAGCTGTTTATGCAACCAAAGGTGCGGGACAAAGAAGAGGTGTGGAGCGCGCATTTCTATACTTTAACAACTACACCCCCATGTCAGGCAACTCGTAGAGACTATAGGGCATATCATCTGAATTCGTGGCTACAGGAATTCGTTTTTGTCTCCTTTATCCAGTCAAACTGGTAGTCACTACTGAGAAAGGAACCCACCAGGCTCTCTGCTAAAGAAGCTTGGGCTGGTCTGCCTACTATTTTCTCAGATTTGTTTCCTCCATCTAAGACCCAATGATTTACAGGTGATAGATTGCTTGGAGTTTCAAGCTGGAGTTTAAGGGGACTGTAATTCTCTTAGCTATCTTGTTGGGCTTCTTCATTAAATGTTTTATATTGTTGGACTTCCGTGGTCTTCTGGCATTATCTCTGATTTGCTCATGTGGACTACTGCTCTCTGAGCATACTTGGATTTGTGACTTTATCTCCCTAACTGGACTCAGATTTATATTTTCAAAGAGGCTGTATCACTTTTTTTGGCTTAACATTTTGCTTTCTCCCCCTTTATTTCTGTTCCTGTATAGTAGTAGTCTTGTTCTGGATGTCCTTCTGAAGCCCCTTCTTCTGTAACTATTTTTGTTCTTTTTATTTCTTTCTCTCTTTGATTTGGTTTGCAATTTATTTTGCTACTGGGGCATATGCACTGCCTCAGACTACTGAGCAATTTTCAAATGTTGCAGTAGTGGGTCAAGAGCTACTTAATTTGAAGAACTATTTCTTGCTGTTTATTGTTACTGGCTAGGGTTTGCATTCTCTATTTCACAATTAAGAGTGCTGAGTTGTTATGCACATATTGTATACCATTATAGACTTTAATAGATATTTAGGAGGGTTGCTCTGAGAGGTTCAAATTTCAACTGGCCAGAGATTTTACTTATTATATTTGTCATTGAACTTTGGGTTGGGCTGCTTGGGAGGAAGATGCTCAGAACGGCACCCTCCATGGCTAACACAACTTCTCAAGCCTGAGAATCCTCCTCCTACTCCCTCAGGTCTCAGGGTCCTGGGGTGCTCAAAGTTCCTTATACTCGTACTCTAATGGGGGATAGGGACTTTGCACGTGCTCGAGGCTATGGAACTCCCTTCCTGACCACATTCGTTCCTCCCCCTCCCACTTGAGCCTCCAGAATTCCCTGTGGGAGCACTTGAAACTGGCCTCTGCGTGTTGGTGTCCCAAGCCACCTTAACTAGGTCTCTAAATTGGACTCATCCAACCCAGGAATCCCTCTTGCAGGCTCTAATGATGCTGCCTACTGTGCTTTAACTCTGGGAAGCATGCAATTTGCTTGTTTATCTGCTCAGGAATTATCTGTTTCAGTGGCTCTGGTAAAAGGGTCAATCATACTCTGTAATTACTGCTATTGCCATTGAATGACTTAACCTATTTATTCTGTATGTGTGTGTGTATATATATATTTATATATATATATATATATATTATACCTATTACTGCTTACTGTAGACTATCTATGTTCACCTGGCTCTTTTGAGACTCTGTACATTGCCCCTCTTGTTATGTACCCTGCTTGAACCTTTATTTTCATTGTACTCTCCGAGTCATACCTGAAAATAGGCATATAACTTGTCTAGTGTACCTACCTGGTCAGGAAAAGCTAAATAAATAAATAAATTCTCAGTTTCTGCTCTTGAATACTCATGGGTCCTCCACTGAGAAGTGTGTTATGTGTTTTTTTTATCTATATCTTTTTTTGTGGGGTCCAAGTCGGATACTCCTCAACCTGACATTGGTATGTGAATTGCTAGGCTATTATTAGAATATTTAATTTATAAACCCCCTCCTTTGTGAGCTTTGCATGTATTTTTTCTGGAATTTATTCCTCTGAGTATATTGGACACCTTTTGTTTTATATGACACTGGTCCTAGTGTGCAGAGGATTGGAGCGGGTGCTCATACTGGTGTAGTGCATTGCGCATCAGAACTGTTATGGGTTTCTTGGCCATTCTGTGCCACATCAGGGGTTGGGGGTGTTTGTTGGTGTTATTTTTTATCTAATTATTGTATTTCTAGTTAAGTACTGTGTTGTTATGGGTTGTGAGGTAGAGGTGGCGGGGTGGGATGACTTTTTCCGGAGCGGATGTTATATCAAGGTTTTACTTTATCTGTGTTTCTGGGAGAAATGCTATGGTTTTGTTCCCAAGAATAATTGCTGTTTATGTCTCACACATACTGTAGATTCTGTTTGAGGAATATCAAAGGTGCTCAATCCCCAGTGAAACATTTTAAGTTACTATTGCATTTAAAAGGGTTACAAATAGATATTGCAACATTACAAGAAACCCATCTACCCATTGATCAGCTGCTGTTCTTCCACAGAACCTAGATGGGTTATGTTTATGGGGCCGGGTCAGATACCCGTAAGAGGAGAGGTGGCCATTTAATTTTAATAGCGTGGACAGTTCCATTAAGTCTTCTGCAGGAAATTTCTGATCCCTGGGGGGAGGGGGGTATATTCTTACAAGCCCTGCTGAGTCATAGGGAGATAATTCTAGGCTCCATATATGGGCCTACAGCTGATGATCCCACTTTTTTTGCCTCCTTAATGAATATACTCTCTTTCTGGGTATCGCTTCCTATTCTCCTGGTAGGAGATTGGAAACAGGTTTTCTCCAATGAACTGGATAGATCTGGGATGAGATGACAAGGGTTTTTTTTCTGGGCAGCAAGCCCTATGAGATTTTATGGACTTCATGGGCCTACTAGACCCCTGGAGAGTATTAAACCCTTCTCAGCAGGAACATTCTTTTCATTCGCTGCCTCATAACTAATTATCCCGATTATTTTTTACTAGATCTGGAACACCTTTCTGGAATTCAGATGTGTTATTATGGTGTCAAGGTATTGTCTGATCACAATCCTGTTATTCTTCAGTTTGGTTTTTCAATGCGTGGTGTTGCAGATAAATCTTGGTGTTTGAATAATCAGTTATTGAAATCTTCTGAGATAATATAACATATTTCTACTTTTATAACATTATTTTTAGAAAGTAATTCCACCTCTGTGCCCATTTAGACCTTTTGTGGAGTTCTTTGAAATGTGGACTATAGAGAAATTTATCCGCCTTTCTTGAAAAGTGAACAACTTAGAACACAAAAGGCTGCTCTTGTACTTGCCAAATTCAGGAAGTTGAACATTCTCTTACCTTCCTCCTCTGAATATATTTAGGAACAGCTTGAATCTTTATGAGCCCAATATAATGATCTCCTATGGGAGCAAGTGGAACATCTTATTCTCATGACAAAGTTAAGTACTTTGATCAGGAGGAGAAGGTAGGTAAATTACTCACCTTGCGCTTACAGGCACAGGCCTCTGACAATTATTCCAGCTATCCAGTCGCCCAGTTTAGTCAGTACACCTAGGGATATTGTAGCTCATTTCAGAACTTCTTTCAATCTCTCATACCCCAGACCCAGTTGCTCCTATTTCTTTATTCAAGATTTTTTTCAAGATCTTGTTGTACCAAAACTTTCCGATGTTCAGTCTGCCTTCCTACAAGCCCCTTTTCCTTTACAGGAGGTTGTAACTGCTATTTATTCCTATTGGCAGATAAGGCCCCAGGGCTGGATGGGTTTCTTCCAATTTTACAAGAAATTCAAAGTTCAGATGGCTCTGATAATATTAGTGATATTTTAATTATACATATATCTTCATGGTTCTACAGACCCTACTCTAATGGAAGCTCTTATTGTAGTTCTTTTAAAACCAGGTAAAGAACCCACAAGGTTATGCAGTTACAGACCCATATCATTTATAAATCTTGATTATAAGATGTTAGCTAAAATATTAGCCACAAGATTGAACAAAGTTTGAGGCTCTTTAATTAGTCAAGAACAAGTTCGCTTTGTTCCTGGTCATCTTTCAGCTGACAATTTCTGTAAATTATCTTATCTTTTCTCCTCATTCAGGATTCCTTTGCTGCTGTGGTTTTGGTTTCCCGGACACAGAAAGCATTTGATCAAGTTTCATGGGATTTTTTGTTTCAGATATTGCTTAAATATAATATTCCCTTAGATTTTATTAAATGGGTCCAAGTTCTTTATCCGAATCCCTCCACCCGTGTCCTATGTAATGGAGTTCAGTCAGAGGTGATTCACCTTCACCAGGGCACAAGACAGGAATGCCCCTTATCCCCCTTTTTATTGAACCTTTTTTTGGAGCCATTGCTTTGGAAAATTAACTCAACCCCATGGATTCAAGGTATTTCTATCAGTCTAAAAGAATATAATATGTCTGTATACGCAGATGATATTTTACTGCATCTGCAAAATCCCACTGTCTCCTTACCTGCAACTTTTGAAATAATCATACAGTTCGGTCAACTATCCAAAATGGAAGTTATACCATTGAATGCATGGACTATTCATGCTGAAGTAGCTCATCTTGTCCTAGTTTGGGTGCCTGATAAACTAAAATATTTAGCTCTTTCAAAACATTTGCCTCAAAATTAAAGTTATATAATTTGGACCTCCTCCAAGATCAAATTGGTCATGACCTAAATTGCTGGTCCCATCTTCCCCTTTCATTCTGTGGTCATATCAATATTATGAAGATGAATGTTCATCCCAGGTCCTTTATCCCTTATGATGCTAAACTTGGTTCTTCCCCAATCTTGGTTTATTGGGCTGCAGAGAGTTTGACATGATTTATTTGGTGGGGTAAAGCAGTCAAGCAGAGTGTATTTAAACTCACCACTCCGAAGGCCATGGGTGGTATTAGGCTTCCTTATTTCTATCTTTATTATTTGGCAATTCACAGTTCCTGCTATTTTCAATGGTATTGTGATCCCAAGGAAGATGCTTCTAACAGTTACACTCTGTTATGGTTGGATATTGAGTGATATCAAGGCCAAAAGCTGAACATAAATATTACAACTTTACTGCATGTATCTCCTGTTCATCTCCCCATACATTCCAGGATACTCCTATAGCAGTGTCAGTGTGGGCCCATAAGCAGCTGTGCTCACTTCTTCGTCTGAACCTGGTGAAACACATTGCACAACCTATTCTAGGTAATCCAAATTTGAAAGTAGTGGGACTCTATTAATACAGTATTTTGGATGCACCCTGACATTAAATTAGTAGAACTACTGGTTCATAATGGTGTTCTACCAAAATTTTCAGATTTTCAGCATCTTACCCATGCCGTGGTAAATTTTCTTTTAAGTACTTACAGCTTTCTCACTCACTAAACCTGCATTTTGGTTGTGACCCTGGCCCAATGAATATAGTCAAAAGTTTTTGTTTCTGTCACTTAAAGCAGTGGCCTCTCATGCTGTCTCCTTTCTTTACTCCAATCGCTATGATTTGCTTCCTAAGAAGGAAGCTGGCAAAATGGGTTATTGGGCATCGACTATTCCTATGCTTGCTGATTTTACAGAGTGGCTTTGTTAATAGCAAAATGTTTATAAATATACTAAATGGGACAGATATCGATACATGCAATTTCAGATATTACATAATCTTTATTATACTCTCAATAAACTCTTTAAAATGGGCATTATTTCTTCAGACCTTTGTACACGTTGTGGAAAATCTTCAGGTACTTTATTTCATATTCTGTGGGAATGTGAAAAAGTCACTCCCTTTTGGGATTCCTTATAACTCGATCCATTGTTGAGACTAGAGCTAGCATTTACTCCTACAATTTGTTTGTTAGGGTACTATAAGGATGAGTTAATTGGTAATCAATGCTATCATACGACCCTGATCTCAGCCTGTGCTTAAAAAATTATATTGTGCGTCTGGTGTGACCCAGACGTGCCTAAATATGCTGAATGGTATAAAGAAATCTTGTTTGCTTTACAAGTGGAGAAAATGCTAGCTAGTATGGTGGACCATTTATCTAGGTTCAACAAGGTCTGGGATCCATTATTTACTTTACTTATGGTACATGGATTTTAGCTGCCAATATAAGTCTTGCATAAAGTGACTATATGTTGTTTTTCATTTTGTCCCTTACATGAAATATTCAAATCTGTTCATTGTTTTTTTCCTGTTAGCACTCCCTCCTAGTTTCTTTGTATTTATTTGATCCCTGGTCTCCTCTTTTCTATATAACCGTAAGTTGTTTTTTTTTTCTCTAGTATACCTGTCCCGGAAGAATGAGGCTGGGTGGGTTGAGGTGGGTGGATGGGTGTGTTTATAGTTGTTATTTTGTTCGGTTTTGTTTTTCTGTTTTTTATTATTGTCTCATTCTTACATGGTAATCTGTTTTTGTATCACTAAAAATCTTAATAAAGTATATTCAATCTAAAAAAAAAAGACCGCCAATGAAGTGGTCTACATTGTGGGCACAGTTGCCAAATTTTGCAGCAAACATGGCACTGCTTGTGGCAACAACATTATGTCTGCATCATTTTTCCGACACAAGCCCATACAAATTATAGAAACTGTCATAACAACTCAAGAACATTTGAAAATAAGGCAATCAAGATTTTGTGCAACCAGGAGGATGCTGACAGAGCAGAAATAGCTATCCTCCCTCTGAAAATGTAGCCCTAGTGCTACACTTTTATGTCTACTACAGGGTCAGACCTGACTGGTTCAATTTTATCAACCAGAATCAAATCTGAACTGTAGTCATGGGGGTCGATTCTCAAAGGTACGGTGCAAGTCGCACCAAAGGTGACTTGCACCAATTGCCAATATGCCAGGGACCCTTCACCCAATTATCTACCAGGCAGGGTCCCTGCAGCTAAGTCCTGTGGCTTGCGGCAACCCCAGCAATGCGCCAAACAGAGGGCGTACCTGGACAGGTTGCCACAAGTCTGCAGCAGTGGAAAAGCAAAGAACATAAGAGTCCCCTCAGCCCTGATCATGATAATTAATAAAGAACTGCACTGGTGGGCTAGCGGACCCCCAGCCCGATCCCCACTAATAATTATTACATAGCCCTGCAGAACATCAAACCCCTCCTCAGCCCCGATCTCCAAAATAAATGATATTGAGTCCTGGTAGGCTAGCAGACCCCCAAGTCCCAAAATAAATGATAATTGAGCCCTGGTGATCTAGTGGACCCCCCAGCCCCCATCCCCAAAATTACCAGTAAAATAGCCCATGTTGGTTAGCTAACCCCCATTCCTCTATCCCCCATGTTGCAAAATGAAACTATCAGTGGTGGTCCAGTGGAGCCCTGATCCCAATTGCCCATTACATACATCCCTAACATACCTGGTGGTCTAGTGATCTACCCCCAACCTGGCAGTGCCATATCTTGCTCCTGATCCATACCAGCCAGCAGCTGGCCTGGCCCACTTCGCCACCATTGCCAGCTGCTGACTGGCCTCTGTATGAGGCATACTGTAAATAGTATGTGCTCAGTGAATGACAGCTGCTGTCATTCACTGAACACTTACTATTTACATGCGGCTCTCATACAGACCTTAGTCAGCAGCTGGCCACAGTGGTAAGCAGTGGGCTATGCCAGTTGCAGGCTGGGTATGGGTCAGGGGGCAGCAGGGTGGTATAGCACTTCTGGGTGGGAGGTTGGGGGTCCACTAGACCACCAGGTATGTTAGGTATGTATGTAATGAGGGATCAGGATTGGGGCTGCACTGGACCACCACTGATTGTTTCATTTTGCAACACAGGGGTATCGATGAATGGGGGTTCGCTAGCCCACAACAGCTGTTTTACTAGTAATTTGGGGTATTGGGGGCTGGGGAGGTCTGTGAGCCACCAGGGCTCAGTTATTTATTTTGAGGACTGGGGCTTGGGAGAGGCCGCTAGCCCACCAGGGCTCAATTATCATTTATTTTGGGGATTGGGGCTTGGGGAGCATCCGCTAGCCCACCAGGGCTCAATTATTTATTTATTTCAGGGATTGGTGCTGGGGGGGCTACATGATCTAGGAGGATGGGCTAGAGGCACATTGGTGCAAGCCTCAGAAGATGCAGAGGTACACTTACACCAGCCCCTTGCTGGTGTAATTGTACTTTGACAGTTATCCATGGTTTTTTTTTGAGAATATTAAATTAGGGGATGTGGCAGCTGCCCTTTAAGAGTAGGCCCCTGTGGCTGCTGCAAACCCCCTTGCACCATGTCACAACCCAGTCTTTGGTGCAAGGATGGGCCAAGTCCCCTTTGGCACAAGCAAGGCAAGGCAAATTCTTTTTAAAAAGATGCCCATCCTGGAGGCTCTGGGCATCGAACAAGTTAGAATCACATACAAATAACATCAACAATATAATACATACAAAATAACACCACAGTATAAGACCTAATAATAAATGTCCTGCACTGTAACTCACTATTACAAAATTTATAAATAATATGATCAGCAATAAATACAAAAAAGTTAATATATAACTAGGGACAGAGTTAAGCACAAAAGTCAGGCATCAGATAAAATTACAAATCAAAGTCCGGGAAGGCCTGATTATACAGGAAGGCCTTGAGGCGGGCTTTGAAAACCTCAACAGAAGGGCCTCTCTTACAACTGGAGATAGCGTGTTCCACAGGATGGGGGTGGTGACACTAAACATTCTTGCTCGCCTGCCATTTTAACCTCATCCTGGGAATCACAAGGAGGCCCCTAGAGGAGGAGCAGAGGAAAGGACTGAGACAGCCGGTGTAAGAAGGTCCTTCAGGTAACCAGGGCCCAGGCTGTGTAGGGCCTTATAGGTGAGCAAGCCAACCTTAAAGAGGACTCTCCACCTGACCGCCCGTCAGTGCAGTTCATGCAGCACCGGGGTGATGTGACAGTACTTAGACTGCCCTGTCAACAACCTGGCAGCTGCGTTCTGCACCAGCTGCAGCTGGTGGAGGGTACCTCCAGAGACCCTGAGATAGAGCATATTACAGTACTCAAGCCTAGACATCACAAAAGCATGAACCAAGGTGAGAAGGTCCAGGGGCAGAACTAGGAGCTTTATCCTGGTGATATTCCTCAGGTGATAAAAACTGGTACGAACAGTGGGAGACTCAAGCGTCATTCTGCTGTCAAGAATAATGACCAGATCATGCACTCTAGAGAAGGCCTTCAATGATACAGACCCAAAAAAAGGCGCTGTTTCTGCACCAGAGGCCAACCTATCACGCCCTCTGTTCGACTCCACCACCAGTACCTCCGTCTTATTGGGGTTCATTCACAACCAACTGGCGGCCATCCAGACATTGATCTCAGCAAGACAGGTGTTAAACACTTCCACTGCATTGGATGTCCTGAGGCAAAGGAAAGATACAGCTGGGTGTTATCAGCATAGCAATGAAAACCCAAACTGTACTTCCTAATGAGCTCACCTAGGGGTGGCATGTATATGGCAAACAGCATCAGTGATAAGACCAAACCCTGGGGTGCTCCACATGACAGGAGGCTAGGGGAGGAAGGAAAATTCCGCATCACTACCCTTTGCCTCTTGTTGGTGAGGAAAACTCAGACCAGCAGATGACAGAACTGGCGAGTCCACAGAATTCCCTTAGGTGCTCAATGAACAAATGATGGTCCACTGTGTCAAATGCTGAGGAGAGATCAAGGAGAAAGAAAATTGTCCCTTCCCCTCCATCTCTCACCCTAAGGAGGTCATTATGCACCCAAACTAATGCAGTTTCTGTACTATGTCTCGCACAAAACTCATACTGAAGGGGCTCGTATAAATCATGGACCATGAGGTGCTCCTCAAGCTGAAGCACCACCACCTTCTCCACAATCTTACCCAAAAATGGAAGACTGGAGATGGGATGGTAATTTGCTTTGACATCAGAGTCCAAAGATGATTTCTTCAGAAGGAGTCTCACCAATGTCTTCTTCAAGACATCAGGAAAGACCCCCTCCAAGAAGGAACACTGGACAATTGAGGCAAACACTGGGCCAACAGAGTCAACACATCCCATTAAGAAATGAGTCGGCACCAGGTCCAGTTCACAAAAGGTGTGCCACAACCTGGAAGCAACCTAAATGACCTCCGCCACCTCCACTGGTCTAAACTCACCCCAACCAGGCACAGTGCTCTCCGGATGCCCATGGTGACCACTGTTGGCCAGAATATGGCTCACTGTCGGAATCCCCCACTGGATGGTGGACACCTTGTCAGAGAAGAACCAAGCAAACTCTTCACATAAAGCATTTGAAAAGGCTTTTTTCAGCTGCAGACAGGAAGGATGGAGAAGCCTGTCCACGGTCTGAAAGAGCACAGTTGGTTGTTTTTTCCCAGCATAATCTACCTGGACAGGAATTTTGCCTTCTTACGGTTGATTACCCCTTGGTACACACCATAGTGTGTACACAGACACAGTTTGTCTGCTTCCAAACCAGTCTTCCACCAGCAGTACTCTAATCTCTGACCCATAATCTTCATCCCCTTGAGCTCTCCATCATACCAAGGGGACCTCAAGTGAGAAGATTTGGGTTATACACGGACTGGTGTGAGGGAGTCGAGCGCACCAGACATCACCTTATTATAGGCAGCAACTGCCATGCATACACTCCCAACGCATGCACTGTCCATACTAGATAGATCAGCCACTGCCAAAAAACCCTCAGGGGTCAAGCCCCTCACAGGCTGCTTTTG
Organism: Neoceratodus forsteri; assembly: GCA_016271365.2. NCBI lineage: Eukaryota > Metazoa > Chordata > Ceratodontiformes > Ceratodontidae > Neoceratodus > Neoceratodus forsteri. The sequence goes on from CM057453.1 coordinate 62,763,644, forward strand.
AGAATGGTTCTGGGCACAATTATTGGCAAAAGGTGCTACTTGTGTCATTCATGTTGGACGCAAGTCACCTTGTGCCATGCGGATCCTTTTGAGAATAGCCCCCATGAACTTTGGATTAATGCTGTCTAGAGTCTGTACTGTAAACTGTCAAACTAGATGATGTGATGATGTGGGTGGAGAACAACACATCTGCTCACAAATGACATTCCATGCCACAGTGTTATCAAGCAGGGTTGCTCCCACTTCATAGTGCTGCATTCATTGAAGAACCAAGCTCCATTCATTGCAGTGTCATTCATTACAGATCACCCATCCATTAAATATTTTTTATTTATTTGTGAGAATCAGTTTACAACCTTTGAGCCAGAGGCTCATTTCCGAAGGTACCTCGACACATTGAGACATACATAGCATTTAGATTACATAGTACAGGTTTTCTTCAAGTAGGCGTTTGTTAGAGGTGCCACGTCACACCGTGGTCAAACAACATACATTTACAGGGTACATGTAATAGAAATAGGTCTGACATAATTGGTTTCACTTGCTGAGCAATTAACTGGCATGAGGCAGCAGGCTCTGGCCAGGTTATACTTAGGAGTGGAGTGCTGGGTAAGGGATTGGGTGTGCTAGGTGGGGGGCTGGAGCTGCCCGGTGGGCATTGTCACGAGTGGAGAGGCCAAGGTAGGGCCTCATTCAGAGGCAGGAACAGCTACGAGTGTTGAGGAGTTGGCTGGGAAGGGTGGTTTTGAATTTGGAGATTGTGGTGGCATTGGAGATGGTGGCAGGGAGAGAGTTAAACCAGAGTGGGGCTCTGTGCCAGAAGGACCTCTGACCATGAGTGGTTCTTGATCTGGGGACTAGTAGAGTCGTCTTGTGGGAGGACCGTGTAGCAACAGTGGGCGGGGTCCAGAGGATGGATGCAGTCACCCCTGGTGGAGAGAGCCCGAGTAGGGTTTTTTTTGTGAGTAGGCAGGTATGATAGCGAAGCCGTTCCTCTAGGGTCAGGAGTTTAGCATCGTTATACAGTTGACAGGTGTGTGTTAGCCTGGGGGCACTAGTAATCAGTCTGCAAGCCTTATTTAGGGTTATGTGTATTTTTTTGAGGGCAGTTGTGTTAGCGGCACCATAGATTGGTAAGCCATAGTCTACCAGGGACAGTACTGAGGATGTGACAGCAAGCCGGAGAGCATTTGGGGGGAGGCAGTTTCGATGGCAGAAGAGGATGCCAAGCCGTGTGTTGGTGGTGGATGCAAGGGCATCAATGTGTTGAGTGGAATGTGAGGGCTGAGTCGAAGGTAATCCAAGTATTTGTAGGAGCAGACTTGTTCCAGAGGTTGTTTGGTACTAGGAAGAATATGGAGAGGGTGGTTGCTAGCTTTGTTTTGGGGGTGGGCAAAAAGCATAGCTTTGATTTTTTTAAGATTAATGATGAGTCTGTGCTCCTTAAACCAGGCATCAGCCTCATTGAAGGACTGTTGTAGGGAATCCTGAAGGGAGATGGGGTTGCGGTGGGTGGCAAAAATGACAGCATCGTCAGCATGCAGAAGCATTTTGCCCGAGCAAGCACTGGGCAGGGTGTTCAGATAGAGTGAGAAGAGGAGGGGGCCCAGGATGGAGCCTTGGGGAGCTCCTGAGTGTATGGGACGGGTATCAGAGAGTGTTCCACTGATTTTAACACACTGTGACCGGGCGCTTAGGTAGCTTGAGCACCATGCTAGTGGGCCAGCTGCGAGACCAGTGTGACAGAGGGCATTCAGCAGAAGAGAGTGGGAGACAGTGTCAAAAGCCTTTGATAGGTCAATGAACACTGCACCAGCTAGTGAGCTGGTGTCCAGGGAGGAGTGAAGGAAGTTGGAGAATTCAATTAGTGCAGTGCTGGTACTGTGGCCAGCACGGAAGCCATGCTGCTCCGGGCATAAGATGTCATGCTTGGAAAGATATTCGGTGATTTGAATGGCCACAACTTTTTCCAGGGCTTTTGAGAGGGGAGGGAGGATGGAGATTGGTCGGTAGTTGTTGGTTGCAGACCTGTCACCACCTTTATGAATGGGAGTGACTATGGCTGTTTTCCAGGCAGAAGGAAATTGTCCCAGGCAGAGCGATCGGTTTAGTAGGCTGGTGAGCGGGGCTAGGACTTCATCTAGCACCAACCTGAGGATACTGGGATCCAGTGAATCGCTGCCAGGATTGTTGCCATGTAAAGCTTTGATAAGGATGGGTCTGGCCTCCCGAGCAGATACCGTGCGCAGATGGAAGCTGGGGTGGTGGCGGACGGGAAGGGGGGTTGGTTTGGGGGGGTTCAAAGAAATTACTGGGGAGGACTGTGCTAAGGTCAGTGAAAGTGATGTTGAGGCAGTTAGCTATGAAGGCAGGATCGGTGGAGGTAGTACCATCACTAGAGAGCTGAGATGGGGGAGGGGACCATGACTTTCCATTTAACTGTTTAATATTATCCCAGAACTTGCGGGCCGAGCCCCAGGAAGAGGTGAAATACCAAGTTAAATCTCAGAAAGTTTCATTTATGAAAGATTAGCCCTTTTCACAAGGTGTTGAATACATTATTCCCATTTCAAAAAATATGGATACGGTACAAAGTCTCTACTCACAAAGGATCAAACCACATGGATGGTCTACACTTGCAAACTCAACACCTACCCTGTTCTCCCACTTCAATCTTTAAATAATTGGTTTATGCTATCTGTTGCCCTAAAAAGCATTTGTTGTATCTAAGTTGTATCTAAGTTTTATTGTACTGTGTAGGAATATTGCTGTTCCTTTTGATTAAGAATTTATTTGTTTTAATGCTCGATTCGGAAGCCATTGTGGATGACTTTTTACACAATGGTGTTTTACTCCCATGCTTTTTTTCTTTTTTTTTAAATCATGCTTAGATACATACATTGATAACAGGATGTTGTCAGCAGATAAGGGCCTTTGGCCCACCTAGTCTGGCCTTGAGCATGAGTAACCGTGCTTCTTCAAGCTTTCCTGGAACTAGGTTGTACCCTTTCCCCAACTACCAGGATCCCCCTATGCCTATCCCAGGCATTCTTAAATCCTGTAGTCATTTCTGCCATCACCACCTCTTCTGGCATGCTGTTCCGTTTGTCCATCACCCTCTCTGTGAAGAAGTATTTCCTCGTGTTCCCTCTGAACCTCCCTCCCTCCAGTTTCATTCCATGTCCCCATGTCCTAGAGCATCTTTTTCTTTGAAAGATTGTGTTTTCCCGTGCCTTATTCTTCTCCATAAGAGACTTAAATGTCTCAGTCATATCCCCCCCTCTCCTCCAGGGAGTACATATTTAAATACTTCAGCCTATTCTCATAGGGTTTGTGATATAATCCCTGCACCATCTTGGTTGGCCACCTCTGAACTGCCTCCACTCTATCAATGTCCTTACACAGGTGAGGCCTTCAGAACTGGACAGTGTACTCGAGGTGTGGCCTCGCTAATGTCCTGTATAGTGGAATTATAATCTCCCTTTTCCTGCTGGTGATTACCCTGCCTATGCATCCCAGCATCTGGTTTTCTTTTCGTGCTGCCTTGTCACACTGACTTCCTACCTTGAGGTTATATATATAGATACATAGATACTGTACATAGACGTTGATGGCAGATAAGAGTCTACGGCCCACCTAGTCTGCCCATATGAGCACGTACTTTGCTTTTTCAAGCTTCTGTAGAGCTAGGTTGTCCCCTTCCCCGACTACCAGGATCCCCTGATGCCTATCCCCTGCATTCTTAAATCCTGTAATTGTTTCAGCCCCCACCTCCTCCTCCTCTGGCAGGACATTCCATTTGATCACCACCCTCTCAGTGAATAAATTCTCCCTCACGTTCACTCTGAACCTCCCTCCCTCCAATTTCATCCCATGTCCCCTAATCCTGGAACATCTTTTTCTATGAAAAATTGTGTTTTCCTACACTTTGTTTCTCCCTGTGAGGTACTTATATGTCTCAGTCATATCCCCCCCTCCCCCTCCTCTCCTCCAGGGTGTACAAATTTAAGTCTTTCAGGCTGTCCTCATAGGTTTTGTGATGTAATCCTTCCACCATCTTGGTTGGCTTCCTCTGAACTGCCTCCATCCTGTCTATGTCCTTACATAGGTAAGGCCTCCAGAACTGGACACCGTACTCGAGGTGTGGCCTCATTAGTGTCTTGTATAGTGGAATTATGACCTCCCTTTTCCTGCTGGTGATACCTCTTCTTATGCAACCTAGCATCCTGTTTGCTATACCTGCTGCCTTGTTACACTTACTCCCTACCTTGAGGTCATGAGAGATTATAACCCCTAGGTCCCTTTCCTGCTTGGAGCATTCTATAGTCTACCCTCCCCCCAGCTGATATGTTGCTACTGGATTTTTGTGCCCCATGTGCATTATTTTGCATTTCTTTGCGTTAAATCTCAACTGCTACTCCATTGACCAGTCTTTAAGCTTCTGCAGATCTCACCTCATTCTAGCCACACCCTTCGGCATGTTCACCTTGTTGCAGAGCTTTGTGTCATCAGCGAACAGGCAAATCTCCCTTCTAGGTCTTCTGTAATGTCACTGATAAAGATATCGAAGCACTGATCCTTGTGGCACCCCGCTGGTCACCATTTCCTCTGTGGAATGACAGCCATTTATCACCACCCTCTGTGTCCTATAAGCCAGCCAGTTCCCTACCACCGCACCACTGTCCTACCCACTCCTATGTTCCCCAGCTTTTTTAACAGCCTTCTATGCAGCACAGTGTCAAAGGCCTTGCTGAGGTCCAGAGGCCACGTCCACTGCCCCCCCCCGATCCACCTCCCTTGTCACCCAGTTGAAAAATTCAATGAGGTTAGTCTAGCAAGACCTCACCCTAGTAAAACCATGTTGCCTTGGGTCCTATAGACTGTTGGCAACCAGGTGTTCCACTATTCTTTCATTCAGTAGTGTTTCCATGATCTTCCCTACTACTGAGGTCAGGCCAACGGGTCTGTAGTTTCCCGCTTCCTCTCTGTTCCTGCTTTTGTATAGGGGGACTACATCAGCTGTCCTTCAGTCTCTGGGTACCTCTCCTATTTCCAGTGACCAGCTAAACAGGGTTGCCAGAGGTTCATCCACCATGTCTCTTAGCTCCCTCAGCACCCTGGAGTGTACCCCATCTAGCCCCGTAGCTTTATTGACTCTTATTCCTTCCAGTTCCTTTAGGACCCTTTCCCGTGGAAAAGGACTTGTATCCATTTCCTTGCCCTTCCCACCCTTTCTACTCCCTTCTGGATCATTACCCACCCCCTTCTCTGTAAAGACTGAACAGAAATACCTGTTCAGTATGTCTGCTTTGCCGTTGTCATCCTCCACTCTACTCCTGTCCTCCCCTTTCAGCCTCACTATCCCTCCTTTTGCCTTCCTTTTTTCACTTACGTACCTGTAAAAGGTTTTGTCTCCTCTAACAACTGATTTTACAATGCACTCCTTTGTTTGTGCTTTGACTTCCTTATTGCCCTCCCTGCCTCCCTTTGTTTCTCCTAGTACCTCTCCCTGTCCTCTTCTGCCTGTGTCTTTTTGTACTGTTTGAATGCAATTGTTTTGGCTTTCACTTTCTCCGCTACCTCCTTGCAATACCATAATGGTCTCTTCTTCCTTTTTCCCTTGCTAACCTGTTTTAAACATAATAGTGTTTCGCTTGTTATCCCTGTTTTGAATACTACCCACTGTTCCTCCACCTCTAATTTCCATCCTAGTCCCATTAGTGCCTCTTCCAAGCATTTCCCCATTTTCTCAAAATCTGCCCTCCTAAAGTCAAGGATTCACTTTTTTGTGTGACTGGGTTCTGCCCCTTCAGTTATGTCAAACCATACTGACCGGTGGTCACTGATCCCCAGGTGCTCCCCTACTGTGATCCCCATCACGCTGTCCCCTTTTGTGAGCACCAGGTCCAGTAGTGCCTCCTGCCATGTGGGTTCCATGACCAGTTGTTTAAGGAAGGCTCCCTGAAGGGAGTCCAGGAAAAACCTGCTCCTCGCTGATGCCACTGCTGGGAGGCTCCAGTCCACATCTTGAATATTAAAGTCACCAACCAGCACTACCTCCTCCTTGTGCACCATCCTTTGGATAGCCAGCATCATCTCCCTATCTGTCTCCTCCCCATGGGCTGGTGGTCTGTAAATTACCCCAGTGCAGATCGCTGACCCTGTTTTTCTATGTTTTTCTATCAAGCTTAACCCACAGTATCTCCTCCCCTCCTTGTTCCCCTTGAATCTCTGTGGCCTTTATGTTCTCTTTCACATTAAGTGCCACTCCTCCCCCCTTCCAGCCTGTCCTGTCCCTCTTGAATAGATTGTAGCCTGGTATGGCCATCCCTCAGTCATGGTTGTCATTACACCAAATCTTTGTGATGGCCACAATGTCCAGGTCCGACTTTGCCATTGCTGCCTCCAGGTCTTCCATCTTGTTACTAAGACTCTGGGCATTGCCACACATGGCTCTTCAGGATGTGACTTCCCTCCCCTGTTTTGTTGCCCTAAGCCCCCCCCCCCCAGCATTATTTTTCCCAGGTCCTCCCCGTCTTCTGCCCTTATGTTGAATTCTGCCCTCTGTCTATCAACTCCTTGAGTACTTGTATAGAGCATGTGCTCAGTGGGGAGTACTAAGCATCCTGACCTTCCTAGCACCCCCTGGCCAGTTTAAATGTTTGCTACAGAAGCATTCAAACTTCTCACTTAGAATTAAGGTCCCCTTATTGGATGGATGCAGGCCATCATCTTTATACAGGCTTGCATCCTTGCAGGTGAAGCCCCAGTCCCTCATGAAGCCAAAACCCTCCTTTCCACACCATTCCTTCAACCAGGAGTTGAATTTCTGGATGTGGAGTGACCTAACATCCCCCATGCCATGTATAGGTAGTACCTCCAAGAAGGAGACTCAGCATGCTATCTGCTTTAGGGTCCCCCCCAACTTCCAGAAATATTCCTGGATTCTGGCTGTCTCCACCTTGGCCCCCACCAGGTCATTTGTCCCCAGGTTATCCGAGATGATAACCTCTAGGTCCCTTTCCTGCTTAGACCACTCTATATCCTCCCCTCCTGGCTGATATGTTACTCCTGGGTTTTTGTGCCCTATGTGCATTATCTTACACTTTTTAGCATTTAATCCCAACTGCCATTCCCTTGACCAGTCCAAGTTTCTGCAGATCTCTCCTCATTCTAGCCACACCCTCTGGCGTGTCCACCCTGTTACAAGGCTTTGCGTCAACAGCAAACAGGCAAATTTTCCCTTCTAGGTCTTCTGCAATGTCACTGATAAAGATATTGAAGAGGATTTGACCTAGCACAGATCGTTGTGGTACTCCACTGGTCACCTTCCCATCTGCAGAGTGGCTGCCATTTGCCCTATGTGCATTATCTTACACTTTTTAGCATTAAATCCCAACTGCCATTCCCTTGACCAGTCCAAGTTTCTGCAGATCTCTCCTCATTCTAGCCACACCCTCTGGCGTGTCCACCCTGTTACAAGGCTTTGTGTCAACAGCAAACAGGCAAATTTTCCCTTCTAGGTCTTCTGCAATGTCACTGATAAAGATATTGAAGAGGATTTGACCTAGCACAGATCGTTGTGGTACTCCACTGGTCACCTTCCCATCTGCAGAGTGGCTGCCATTTGCCCTATGTGCATTATCTTACACTTTTTAGCATTAAATCCCAACTGCCATTCCCTTGACCAGTCCAAGTTTCTGCAGATCTCTCCTCATTCTAGCCACACCCTCTGGCGTGTCCACCCTGTTACAAGGCTTTGCGTCAACAGCAAACAGGCAAATTTTCCCTTCTAGGTCTTCTGCAACGTCACCGATAAAGATATTGAAGAGGATTTGACCTAGCACAGATCGTTGTGGTACTCCACTGGTCATCTTCCCATCTGCAGAGTGACTGCCATTTATTACCATTCTCTGTGTCCTGTTATCCAGCCAACTCTGTATCCATTTTACCACCATCTTACCCATCCCCATGTTCCCCAGCTTCTTTAACAGCCTTCTGTGCAGCACAGTGTCAAAGGTCTTGCTGAAGTCCAGGTAGGCCACATCCACTGCCCCCCAATCCACCTCCCTGGTCATCCAGTCAAAGAACTCAATAAGGTTAGTCTGGCATGACCCCCCTCCAGTAAAACCATGTTGCCTTGGGACCTGTAGACCACTGACAACCAGATGTTCCACTATTCTTTCCTTCAGTAGTGCTTCCATTATCTTTCCCACTACTGAGGTCAGGCTGACTGGTCTGTAGTTCCCTGCTACCTCCTTGTTTCCACTTTTGTATACAGGGACTACATCAGCTGTCCTCCAGTCTTTGGGTACCTCCCCTATTTCCAATGATAGATTGAACAGGGGTACCGCTACCACCTCTCTTAGCTCCCTCAGCACCCTGGGATGTATCCCATCTGATCACTATTCTTTCCTTTGGAAAAGGACTTGTACCCATTTCCATGCCCTTCCTATCCTTTCTATGCATTTCTGGCCCATGTCCTGCCCCCCTCCTATGTAAAGACTGAGCAGAAGTATCTGTTCAGTATGTCTGCTTTATGGTTGTCATCCTCTACAGTCCAGGTAGGAGTAGGAATTGCCAAACCAAGTAGGGAAATAGTCAGACTAGGTGGGCTGTATGGTCCTTATCTGCCGACAGTCTATGTTTCTATGTTGTGCTTCTACATTACATCCATCCTTTCCTTTCAGCCTCACTATCCCTCCCTTTGCCTTTGTTTTTTCCCTGCTGTACTTGTAAAAGGTTTTATCCGCCCAACCACTAATTTCTCAATGCGTTCCTCCGTTTGTGCCTTGGCTTCCATTACTGCCCTTCCTGCCTCCATTTGTTTCTCCTGGTACCTCTCCCCTGTCCCCTTCCTCCTGTGTCTTTTTGTACTGCTTGAATACCATTTGTTTTTGCTTTAACTTTCTCAGCTACCTCCTTTGAAAACCATAATGATCACCTCTTCCTCTTCCACTTGCTAACCTGCTTATCACAGAGTTGTGTCGCCATTGTTATCCCAGACTTGATCACCTCCCACTGTTCCTCTACCCCCTTTTTCTCCTCCTATTCCAGCCAATGCCTCTTCTAATCATTTCCCCATTTTCCTAAAATCTGCCTTCTTATAGTCAAGGATTCTTGTTGTTGAATGACTGGATTCCACCCCTTCAGTTTTCTTAAACCTCACTAACCAGTGATCACTGTTTCCCAGGTGTTCCCTTGCTGTAACCCTGTCACTCTGTCCCCGTTTGTGAGCACCAAGCCTAGTATTGCTGTCTCCCATGTGGGTTCTACAACCAGTTGCTTATGGAAAGCTCCCTGTAAGGAGTCCAGGATAAACCTGCTCCTGGATGTTGCTGCAGCTGGGAGGCTCTAGTCTACGTCTGGTATACTGAACTCACCAACCAGTAGTACCTCCTCGCTGTGTGCAATCCTTTGGATAGCTAGCATCATCTCCCTATCTATTTCCTCCCCTTGAGCTGGTGCTCTATATATTACCCCCATGCAGATGGCTGACCATGTTCTCTTTCCTAACTTAACCCACAGTATCTCCCCCTCTCCCTGTTCCTCTTGGGTCTCTAAGGCTTTTATATAATATTTCACAAAAAGTATCACTCCCCCCCCCCCCTTCCTGCCTGCTCACTTGATTGATGTGAGTTTTGGGTTTAGCTGATATAGTTCTATTGTTTTATTTTGCATTAATCATCTTAACTATATTTTATTCTCTGTATTTTCTGTATTCTTAATGCTTTTTATTTATATTTTTTGTGAGGCATCCAGAGCCTGTGGATTGGGCACCCTATAAAAAATGTTGCTTTCCTCTTGCCATGTCATCCTCCCAGTATGTTAGAGACCCATTTAATTATGGTATGACTAATGGCCAAGCTATTACGTATTATTATTATTGACAGGATTTTTCTTCTTTTATTTTGTAGATGGTACTTTCAAATTGCATTGACAACCTGTGAAAAATATTGTTTTCAATCCTGGTATAGTTCTCAGATGTCTGATACATATTGTACCAATAGGCATTAAACAACAGTAATGTATTTAGTATCAGTATGGACAAACATTAGCCTGTAGTGTCGAGCATTGCTTTGAAAGGTAACGCCACTTTATGTTGCCTTTACTAACCTGATTTCAGCAATCTCCATGTTGTTCAATGGCACATTGATGAATCACATTTAAGGCAAAGTAAAGTGGTGTTAATGCTGGAGGAGATGTTTGTGAATACAGGCCATTGAGCATTAACAGTGAAATGAGGTCACTGATGGAGTGCCAGACCGGGGGCAACTATTGAACCGTGTGAGTTAGTCATTGTGGGTGAGGAGGCTTAAGCCAGGAGTAAGCTTAGGTTTTAGAATCCTGGGAGAGTATTTTTAGCCAACACATTTTGAAGTTCAGTGATGAGGACAGCATGTGCAATCCTTTGCAACTGACCCAAGTCACAGGTACTTTGAAAGTGAGGCTTGGGATGCCAACAAAAGAAGTGATTGTGAAGACAATGCAGGAAGTGATGCACTTCGAGGATCCATACCAGTCTAGCCAGCAGGTAGCATGTCTCACATTTTTGTATAGTAGTGGGTTTGTGCAGAAAGTATATACATTTCTTTTAGCCATTTTTTTCTATTTGCAGTACCTGCAATGCTAAGTTTGCACACCCCTGCCCAGCATTAGTTTGGCGTTGACAGCCTATAAGTGATAGTATAAAAAGACAATTTTATTGAGCATATTTCTTTAGTAAGGGGCATGTCTGAGACAAGCTCTGCCAGCCCATTATCAAAAGTATTGAAACAATTTTATTAATTATTTGAAATTAGTCAGGTGGGTGCCAGTGCTAATTTTGCACACCTTTACCCAGTGACAGTGGGGTTTGAGAAACCATTACTGAAAGTATATGAACAATGTTACTGTATTACTTTAGGCATGTAAGGCATAAGACACGACAGGGCTGGTTGTGGTAGCATAAACCATATGCCCGGAGGTGTACTAAGGCATGAGGCCAGATCCTGAGTGCCTTCAGCCTCTGGAATTGTGATTGTACCAACACAACCAACCCACAAGTATCTTATTGGACTAATAAAATGACAATGGTTTTGTGAAAAAATAAATGTACAAATCTTACAATGTTTTAAATTGATAGAGCTATTTATTTACATAATTATTTGTGTGGAGAAGAAAATCCCAAGACATGGTGTAGGGGTAAAAAATAAACCAAAAGATAAATAAAAAAATAAAGTGGTGCTTTACTAGAAATGGGGTGGCCAGAAGAACAACACTTTCTTTTTCACTTGGAATAATTGATGAGCTGGTCAGACCCAGAGAAATTACAGTTAATGAGACTGAATAGCTTGTTGCTGAGCACTGAAGTTCCCCCACTAGGTGTTTTGCCTTCCACAATATTTGAGACCTGATTTGGCTCCTTTTTTGCAGTGGAGGACTGTGTTGCCACGCTGCCTTTTTTCTCCTTTAGGTAGGATGTGGCTCCAACATTTGGGCTCAGAAGTAGATGTTTCTCAGTAAGATTGCAGGCTCGGTTTGCCCTGGTACCCCCTTATGCGAATTATTTGGCATGCTTCCAGACTGGCTGAGGTGAGTAACTGGATGGCTGTGGCCCTTAGCAAGTGGTTTCAATATCTTTTAGTTGAACTGGCTTCTTTGTTCAGGCAGGGCAATAGTGTAGATAAAGTATTTATTTCTTTTATATACAGATTTTTATCCTCATCCTGAGCCCTGATAAAGGCTGTGGTCTTCCAAAGGAGGAACTCTCTCTCAGGTCCCACCTCACTGCATTTTTAGCTGACCCCAGTATTTCCCTGCATCTTGCCCCCCGTGGTGGGGCCAGGAAGGTGGTGCCCTCTCTCCGGAGACCCAATCCAGAACCCAGAGTCAGCTCACAGTGAGGTGGACCATCATGGAACCCTGCCAGGCTCATTTTTCCTCCTGTTTTTCTCCCGACCCCTTCCCTACCAATGTTACATCGGGGCATGTCTCCTGACTTGTATTGCCCTCCGGTCACCACTAGAGGGCAATCAATGAGAGGGACGACATGAGACCCTCCCCACCAAGAGAGGAGAACAGTCTTCTGGATGCTCAATCCTCTCTACCCCTGCCGACCCCCGGTGTCCCAGGCTCGTTCCTGAAACTGGGTCACTGGCGTGGCATGAGATGTAGTGACCAGTGCCTCAACCTCCTGCCCCACTGGGCTGGGCTGATGAATTATTTATTTCTAAAGGCTCCCAGGTATGCCATGTATCAAGTGTGCTTAGAAATGGCTGTGGTTGTTAGTTTGGGGTGCATATACAGCTGTGGGACATCTTTTAGCTACTTAGATAGATATGGTTTGAATGTTTGGATGGGGCACATAGGGTATGTAGGTATAGCAAACATAGAGCTGTGGTACTGCTATTTGTCATAGTCAGTGTAAGAGTTGTGATTTTTCATCACTTCATTAAACATCATCATGACGTAGTGCCAGTACTGGTGGGAAAACCTGGGGATACCCCGTGAATCAGCACAGCACAAGTCTGACTCCTAGTTTATCCCAAAGGTAATTTGTTATGATATACAAGTCCTAAAAATATATCAAACATAGTCATAGCATTTAAACAAATAAATACCAGCGCTCTTAGTCCATAGTGAAATTTCACAATGTTTGGGCTGCAGGGTTTGAAAACAGGAGCGCAAGAAGATCCCACTCACTGACTCCCTGAGGTTTCAGCTACTGCCTTATTAGATGAAACCAGCTGGTTTCCACACCCTTACTGGCAATTGACAAACTCTTTTGGAATGGATACATGCACTGAACCTGTTTTTTTGGTTGTTTTTTATTTCTGAAAGGTGAGCCTTATAAGTTTCCTCATTTCTTTTGATCATTGTAACATACTCTTCTCTGTTTTGTTGACTCTCATGGTATGAAGTCAGATTTCAAATATTTAAGTCCCTCATAGCTGCACCTGGCCATTTTTAACTGTAAGTATAGCCGGATTGTTTTTTAATATGCCAGGCACAGTCAGTGGTGAAAAGGTCTCAGAGGTTTTACGTTTAAATCAGCCTCAGACAACATTGGTAGATCCATTTTATCCTTCTGTTACCATCTGATGGTCTTTATCACTTGCAGATACTTGTTGGCCACAAAAGCAATGTTTGTGACCAGGTTTATTTACTTGTTGGCCAACAGCAAGAGAATCGAAATGGCAGCTGATGCCAGAGTGGAGGCCCATGTAACTAGAGACTGAATACTTCTCTTCGGTGTCTGTTCTGACTTTGGTATAAAAGTGTCTGAGGATGTGACAGAGGTCATTGTCAGAAATGGTTGTGAAGTCGATATTTTACATTGTAGACATAACATCCAGTCCATGAAGAAAGAAACAGTCTATGATGTTGTTTTCTGTTTTGTATTCAGCTCAACAACATTTTCTTTGATAGTTTCTATGGCCTCAATGGTCAAAGTAGCATGTCTACTTACATTAGCTGTAGCTTTCTTCAAGAGGTTGTATCACTTTAGTGGAACTGTCTTCATCTTTAAACAAGTCCTCCAAGATGGAGTCAGTTAGCATGTCAAACAGTGATGCAGGTAAGTCAGATATGTTATTTAACAGGTGTTTGGTATGGTGGGAAAAAAATGTCTTCTATTTGAAAATTTAACATTCCTTGTGTGGCTCACTGATATACAGTGGGTGCTATGTGCTGGCTGGCAGAACAGTGCCAGAGAAAAGGCTACTCTGCAGTCGTTGGCCCAGTGTATGAGAAACTACAGACAAAACGACAAACACAGCAACTACCACTAGAAAAGTTGTCTGCAACGATTTATTTATTGAAAAATCAAAAGACAACTTACGTTGTGCAAAGTTAAGGTGCTGCTGCTGTGCTCAGGAAGTGCCTGACCAGTTCCGTGCATTCATGCTTTTTTGAGGAAGTTTTGCCTGGGCTTATTTTTACCCATGCATTGTGTTCGCCCAATGCATGGGTCCTAGCCAATCAGGACGCAGTATTTTCCCCTGCCCATTGTATAATGTTATTTAATAAGATATACAGTATGCCAGGGCCAGCATTACACACCTATGCCTACTTATAGTGGGGCTTTGCCAGCCTATTACAGAAAGTATCTCAACAATTATACCAGACATTTTTGTTTAGTGAGATGTGTGCCAGTTTTACACACCCATGCCCAGTGTTAGCAGAGCTTTGCCAGAGGAGTACCAAAAGTATCTAAGTAGTTTCATTATGCATTTTTCTTTAGTGAGGTGGGTGCCAGGGGAAGTTTTGCATGCCTGTGCTTAATATTTATGGGGATTTGCAAACCTTTTAAAGGAGTACTGCACCCTCGTATCTTGAAAGTATTATTTGTTTCCTTGCCGATTGTCAACAGACAACTCTTTTCATGTAGCTGTTGGGGATATACAGTATATATGTTTGCTTTAGTTTATTTTCACTGTTCATACTGACCCCTGTAACTATCCGAGGGGGGGGTCCATTTTCTGGTTTTTGTAATCTTGTTGTGTCTGAGAGCTGCATAATCACATGAGAATATGATGTGTCTGCACCCTTTAGACTCCACAGTATGCCTGTTTGCTTACTTAAAATTCAACAAAACAAGTTGCAGTAAGGTGTGAAATATCACATTCACCTTCAGTTACCTTTGCAAACTGTCTTAGCTGTAATGCAGTTTTTATTTCCCTTTAAAATGTTGAATCTGTGTGTTTCCAGACAGCTGTTTCAGGTTATGTGTACTTTCAGTATACAGTAGAGATACAGTACGTTGTGTAAATGGGTGCTGTGGCATCATAATTTCATATGCTAATGCAGCTCTCATGGAGAATGAGAGTTCAACAACCAGAAAATGGAGACTCCCCCATTCCAGTTAGAGGGACCGGTATGAACAGTGAAAATAAACTAAAGTAGATATATAGATCCTCAACAGCAGCATGAAGGAGTTGCCTGTTGACAAGAAAACAAATAACACGATATGAGGGTGTAGTACTCCTTTAATAAAAGTTTATACCAAATTGTATTATGCATTTTTATGTTCACCATGTGCACAAGCACAAGCAAACGTATTACAGCAGTACTGCTTTTTGATGGGTGTGACACTGTTCATCCAACGCAGAGCATTGTTTTAGGGATGATTCAGTGTCACGCCAGTCATCAGCAAGGCTTACTATGACAGAGTTTCGGCTTGCTGGGCAAAGATGGCACCCACGTGAAAAGGAATAGCTAATCCAATCATGGGTCAGCTATTCCCTTTGATCTGCACTGCCAAGCAAGCCAAACTGATCTGTCAAACTCAGCCTGGAATGCGTGGAATGTCTGCCAGCTGTAAGAGTAAACTGTGCTGCTTGCATGCACGTGCAGTTACATCTTAGGATACTTAGGATATATAAAGACAAATTAGAGTATGAGCCCATTTAATTGTCTCCCACACCATAGTGGGTGAATCACTTGGTTTCATTCACAAGGAAACTATCAAGCCTATTTTTGAAGGATTCGAATGATGGAGCTATCACTATGTTGCTGGGTAGCATATTCTCCATGGGTTATTAATTTTTTGGGCTATTGATTTTTTTTTCTGTTTCCCACCCACCCAACCCTCCCTCTCAGCACCCCCCACAACATAGCAGTGACACTGGGGATGTCCAGTCCCTCAGTGTCATCACCTGGTATGTAACCCTCCCCAGGTCCACTACCACGCATGCACAGTCAGTTCTCTGTGTACGATTTGATTTTGATTTTTCTCCTGCCCCGACCTGACCCTCCCTTTCAGCACCCACCACCCCACTCCACCCCCACAAACATAACAGTGACACTGGGGATGCACAATCCCCCAATGTCGCAATCCAGAATCATCGGTCTTTTTTTTTTTTTAACCCTGTGAAAAGAAAACCATCCATCAATGTATTTTGTGACCATTACTGTCCTCCCACTTGACCCTCCCAGTCAGCACCTACCAACCGACACACACGCCACTGGGCCCTTACTTACCCACTATGAGTCCAATGCCGTCATCTTCTGTGTACCGGAAACAAGTCTTCACTCTTCAAAGTGAACTGAAGAAACATGTATGTTGTTCAATGTATTTCAATGGGGGGTTGAACTTAGTCGCATAACTTGGCCATATTTTTGGTTCAGATTTTGAACATGCCTTTTTTGGGACCCCGACTCATGAACAATTGCACTGACTTTAGGCAAATTTGTCCCAAAAGGTGATTTTGTGGTCGCTTCACAAAATCACCTTTTGGAAAAGAGCTGAAAAATTTCATAGCTGTTGTTCATGAGGTGGGGTCATAAGACTAAGTTGGAAACTTGGTGTAAAAATATTTAAAACAAACCAAGTTATAAGGCTACTTTGAATTTTACAAATGCAGTCTCGTAAGTGTGGTAATTTTCATTATTTTTACCCCAGATTTTCAACATAGCCATTTCTTTACAGCACCTCATGAATGTGACAGCTGCCATTTTTCAAATCCTGCCCAAAATGTGTTTTTGTGTCCCAAAAGGTAATTTTGCAGTCCCTGCATGAAATCACCTTTTGGAAAGGAGCTGAAAAATTTCATAGCTGTTGTTCATGAGGTGGGGTCATATGACTAAGTTGGAAACTTGGTGTAAAAATATTTAAAACAAACCAAGTTATAAGGCTACTTTGAATTTTACAAATGCAGTCTCGTAAGTATGGTAATTTTCATTATTTTTACCCCAGATTTTCAACATAGCCATTTCTTTACAGCACCTCATGAATGTGACAGCTGCCATTTTTCAAATCCTGCCCAAAATGTGTTTTTGTGTCCCAAAAGGTAATTTTGCAGTCCCTGCATGAAATCACCTTTTGGCCAGGAGCTGAAAATTTTCTCTCCTCTTGTTCATGAGGCAGGGTAATAAGAAGGCTATGTTGAAAATTTGATGTACAAATATTAAAAAACAACAAATTTATGAGCCTATGTTACATTTTGCGAATGCAGGCTCTTAACTTTGGTAATTTTCAATATTTTTACCCCAAATTTACAACATAGCCATTTCTTTACATCTTCTCATAAATGTGAAAGCTGTCATTTTTGAATCCTGACAAAAATGTGTTTTTGCATCCCAAAAGGTGATTTTGCAGTCCCTGCATGAAATCACCTTTCAGACAGGAGTTGAAAATTTTCTCTGCACTTCTTCATGAGGTGGAGTCACAAGAAGGCGATGTTGCCAATTTGGAACAAAAATATTAAAACATAACAAAGTTATGAGCATTCAAATTCACAAATGCAGGCTCCTAACTTTGGTAATACATAACCCACACAGTGCACCATAATCCATCTACTACCCCAGGCCTTCTATATCAGTGGCGAACATCCAGCATTGAAAAATGCTTGTCTGTTTAGTGAGGAGTATTCCAGGGCCAGTTTTACATGCCAGTGCCCTGTGCTAGTGAGACTTTGTGAGCCCACTGGAGAAGGTATGTAAAGAATTTTATATTTATTTAGGGAGGTATATGCCAGTGCCAGTATTGCCTTCTGTTGGCATGTAGTTTGACATCCAGTTACTGCAAGTATCCCAACAATCTTATTAGTCATTTTCCTTAGTGAGGTGTTTTCTAGTTTATCTTGTCCATGCACAATGTTAATATGTTTGTTTAGTTAGGTGAATGCCAGGGCCAGGTTTACATGCTGATGCCCATTGTAAGAGGGACTTTGCCAGCCAGTTACTGAAAGTATCTAAACAATTTAGTAGGCTGTTTTGTTTAGTGAGGGGATGCAGTAACAGTTTCTCATTAAATGCCCAGTGTTACCGGAGCTTTGGCAAACTGTTACTAAAAGTATGCATAACATTATATTAGGCATTGTTATTTACTGAAGGGCATACAAACTGAAAACACATAAATGAAATGGAATACCCTGAGGAAGACATACAGGGTCATGTACCTAGGTTCCTGCTCTAAGATCCAATCAGAAATCAAAGCATACTTCCACCACATGTAGTAGCCCAACACTAGTGAAAGATGCTCCTGTCACCAGAACAAGTAGTGCAACAAGTAAGCCACATACTGAAGCAAGAGTAACACATTGTGGAGCTCATAGGGTTAGCACACTTTTTATTGTAGTGCAACACAGAAACATAGAATTTGATGGCAGATAAGAACCACTTGGCCAACACAGTCTGCCCTTCTTTACAGAAATAATTATATGACATGTTTGCATGCTGCACACATAAAACTACCCATTTGACATGCGTGCTTTAAACAGGATTTTTATGTTAAATTGGAAGCTATTGCATGCATGTGGCATGTGTGCAGCAAGCAAGTGTGGCAAGCCTGCTTTTTATGTTAAACTGGAACAGATTGCATGCATGTGGCATGCACGCAAAAAGCAAGTGGTCACAGATAACTGCACAGATAAAAGTTAAGTGACTTGCTCAGTATCATAAAGTATACAAATGGGGGTTGATGAGATTCAAACACAGGCCATCGGGTCTCCAGGTTTGCAGTTCATTGCCCTTAACCACTACGCTATATTGCCTTCGTACATACAGCTTCCTTGTACTTCAATACAAATCTGCACACATATGGCATGCTTATGGCCACTGATACTCTGTTAAGTTTTCTTGTCCCCCTTCATCTCAGCTGCACAGCTGAACTATAGCACACATACCATAGGAAACACATGTGGTTCTTCCCATATACACACTTACCCACAGAACTACCTAATCACTTCTGTCGGGCCTATACTCTTACTATTTTCTCTTCACAGTTTTGAATGCTTCCACCCAAACAGACTTTAAAGGGCAAACACAAAAATATCAATAACTCAACGCCCACCCACATGGCCATTCTGCCCTCACACATACACACACTCACACTCATTGTAGCAGGTGCAGCCATGCTGTTACAGATAACCCACTAAGTATAGGTGTAAGTCGGGAGTCTCTTACCTGAGTACTAGGGAACCAGAGGTAGAAGTCTTTAAGAGATTATGTCCATGGAACAGAGTGCTGCGGCATGCCCCTTTGAAATGAATAGAGCTATTTTTATTACTATTTTATGCATTATGATGGCAAGTTGGAGATTAATGAAGGCTACCGTTCTACTAACAAGGCCCTTGTTAGTTGAGCAGTAGCCTTTATTAATCTCCAGCTCTCCATCATAGCATATTTAATTTATTTATTTGTTCTAGGATTACAAATAGCTTTGAGCTGAGGCTCTTTTACAAAGGTTCCACATCACTGGTACAATTGAGACAAACATAAGCAAAGATAACAGTTTATAAAATTAAAAAAAAAACACAGTCTTGTAGAGGAAAAAAGAACAATAAAGTGAAACTTTGAGGAGAGGGGAAAGGAGGAGGGTAAAATCAGGGAGACTAAGTGGATGGGAGAAAAGGGGAGGTAGGTGGGGGGAACAGAGAGAGGAGAGGAGAGATGGAAGGTGGGTAAGAATAGAAGTGGTGCAGCCGGGTGGCATTTCTCATGGGCCAGCAGGGAAGGTGAAGATGGGGGGGGGGTGCTGGCAAAAGATCAGGAGTAAATGTGGATCCAAAACAGATATAAAATAGTAATAAAGAAATACCACCATTCATTTCAATGGGGCACACCCCTGCAGTCTCCCTTTCCCTGTGTCATAACTTGCCTGAGTGTGGGGATGTGGAGATAAGCTACCCTGTGGGGGAGGGCAGCATAAGCCTAACTATAGTAGGGATCCAAGAGTCTGTGCATACCATACCATTCAACTGTCCCTGATCGCAAGGGAAAGACCTCATTTTACCCCTGAAAACTTCTCTGCCCCTCATCCACCCCTCATGGAAAAAATGCTACTCACACAGAGGATGTCCTGTAAATTTAGACTTTATGGCAGGGGTGCCATTTCAGATTTCAATGGGGGGGGGGTCTCAAGAACCAGTGGAAGCCAGGTGTCAGTTAGCCCCTAGAAGGCAAGCTCTGGAATGTCTCTAAAAGGTAAAACTTATTTGTTGTGATTGAAAAGTGGTATGCAAATCAGGAAAAATTCAAATGTATAATATTCATCTGTCTACACCCTTGAGCAGTGCATCAGATTTGGGCTTAAACCCACCCAGTTACTAACATTTTTTTTCCTTGCTGAAGTTCTGACCCTTCCCCCCAAAAAACTTTGCCCTGATCTCTCTCTCTGGTTCCATTCCATTCAATACCTGCCCCATATGTGACCTGCCCAGCAGTATCAGTGGCTCAGTAGGTAGCACACTTGCCTCTGAGGCCGGGAGATCAGAGGGCTGTGGGTTCAGTTCCCACATCTGGCACTTGGGTTAATATCCCAGTACTGACACTGTAGTGCAGCATGAGAGGGGTGCTGCACTTCTGAGGTGCTGTCTTTCAGATGAGACGTTAAACCGAGGTCCCATCTGCCTGGATTGGTGGTAGTTCAGGTGGATGCTAAAGATCCCAATGCACTTATCGAAAAAGAGTAGGGGAATTTCCCCAGTGTCCTGGCCAAATTTCCCTCATTCACTAAAAAAAATACCACCAACAGCTCAATCTGGTTCAAGGTCAGTTGGCATTCATTTGTATCCCCTTCCACCGGGTCGTGCCTGAAAATAGGCAGGATTTGTCTAGTGCACTTACCCGGTCAACAGAAACTAAATAAATAAATAAATATGGGTCATGAGGTGCAGAAACATGAAAAGCACATCAATATTTTAGTCCTTCCTCCTTTCCCAATCCCCCTATAAAAAAATTATTTTTTACTTTTACTTACCCAGCCATCTGGCTGGAACCTGGGGCCTGGCTCAGTGAACTACCAGCACAGTTTTTGGTCTGCTCCTCCTCCATCCTTCTGCCAGAAGCTGGATGCTGGAACCAGCCATCCCAGGTCCTCACCATGGTCTGCGATCAAGTCGTCTCACTGACTGAACCCATCCAACCTATGCTGCCTGCTTCTTGCTTGGCTGCTGCACCACACTGATCAAGGTCTGTGAAGGCCACCTGCACCACTGTTGCCACTGCTGCTAGGCCTAGCTTGCTGCTGTGGGGGTGCCTTGCTGTTTTTATTGTGAGGTGAACCTAGTAGTGTAGGTAGGTAGCCTAGCCATTGAGCTAGCTTCTAACTCAGCCCCTGCTCCTTCAGCCACCAAGGGAGATGGAGACTCACTAAAAGTAGACCAACAAAAATATGCCACCACAACACTGCTATCGAGAGCTCAGTGCTTACTCCCTCCTCCAAGCTGTAGTGTGTAGCCTGTCTACTCTGTGGTGTGAAAGGCAATGTTGCACTCATGTGACTTACACGCTCTTGTTTGGTTGGAGCTCCTCCATGTCATGTGTGAAGGTGCTAATAGTGGGAGAGAGTGAACAACACAATGCAGACACAGTTGAATCAGAAGTGCACCCACAGCATGAGCACACACAGACCAAGGGAGCACTTATTGTGCAAAATATTAAATCCAAATTCAAATCTATTATTTCCACACCATAAGAACAAACTAGGCACAAATGCAAAGGGGGCAGCTGTCCAACCTGCCATACCTAAATGGCACCCCTGCTTTATGGTAGAAATTCATTCTCAGGTGCTAATATCTGTACAAGTAAATACAATGGTTTCCACTGTGTTCTAAGGTACTGTATCTCCATATTTCAGGATGTGTCCCGATCATTGTGAGGGTTAGTGTTCCTCATTGTCCCTCATTTTGAGTGTCCATGCCCCTCATTTCAGTGACAAAAAGTGAGGTATGGTGCATGCTTTCAAGGCCCTACTCAGCACAAAGAGTGCTGAGCATGGCCATAGTGTATATGCTCCATACAGAATGACAAAGGGGAAGTAAGTGAGCTGTAACAGTGATGGAGAAACACATACAGTATGTAGCACTAAATATGCATAAGGTGATTTGAATAGCCCAAAACAAAAAGGTCAGGCTTGACACCACAGAGGCCCCTCTTCGCACATATGGAACGGGGGGTGTTGGCTGACTATGTCTTAGGCATTTAATGCAGTAAGTAAACAATGCTTCACAAATTAATGGCAATTTAATTACAAAAATCAAACACCATTAAACAACTTGCAAAATGATTTAATGGTCAGAATTAATGAGTTTGTCAAATTTTAATGGGAAATCAATGGAATTGGTATTTTAATGGCTGTGATTGTTAGCAGTAGTATGAGAAATAGAAATTGATGTGTTTTTTAGATACAATTTGAACCAGCTTAGCTGCAGCATGCATGGCAAGTATGCAACATGTAAACCTGATGTGTTTTTAAATGATGTTCACACCAGCTTAGTTGCTGCACTCATGTCAAGCATGCAACATGTGAACCTTATCTGATTTTTAGAAGATGTTCACACCAGCTTGTCTACTACACAGATGTCAAGCTTGCAGCATGCAAGCCGGATTTCCTTTTTAGATCTGGTTCGCTTAGGTTCACTTTGTGTATGCTAACCGCATGCAAACATTGTGCAATTAAGCATGTGGTACGCATTGTACATGTACGCAGCACACTTATATTTCTGTAAGGGTTTTTTTCCCTACCTACATTGTTACCACAGGCTGTGCTTGATCTACAGCTCTTTCTCCTTCCCCCTTCCTTTCCAGTATGATTCCCTTGTGTCTATCCCATGCATTCTTGAACCCCACTTCTGTCTTCACCCCCACCACCTCTGCCAGAAGGTTGTTCCAGGAATCCAACCCTCTTTCTGTGAAGAGGTACTTCCTAATATCTCTCCTGAATCCCTCCCCCTCCAGATTCATAGCACGTCCCCTTTTCTTGAGCACCTTTTCTTCTGAAAAATACTTCCCTCTTGTACCTTATTTTCCCCCATGAGGTATTTAAAGGTCTGTATCATATCTTCCCTCTTTCTCCTCTGTTTCAGGATTAACATATTGAGGTCCTTTAGTCTCATCTCACAGTGATTTTGATGCAGATCCTGCACCATTTTAGTTGCCCTCCTCTGGACTATGTCTACTCTGTCTATGTCCTTCCAAAGATGTGGTCTCCAGAACTGGACACAATACTCTAGGTGGGATTTACCAGTGTTCTATACAGAGGCAACACCACCTCCCTCTTTCTAATGGTGATACCCTTCCTTTTGCACCCCAGCATCCCACTTGCCCTCCCTACTGCCTTGTCACACTGCCTGGTCACATTTAGGTCCTCCAATATGATTACCCCAGGATCTCTTTCCTCTTGGTGGTCATCAATACCACTCCACCCATTTTGTATTCTGCCCCTGGGTTTTTGTGCCCTAAGTGCATTATTTTGCACTTTTTCACATTGTAACACAGCTGCCATACCCTTGACCACTCCTCTATTATTCTCAGGTCTTTGCTCATTCTTTTCACATACACACCCCGGAGTGTCCACGCTATTGCAGATTTTGGAGCCATCTGCAAGAAGGCAGACCTTCCATGCCAGCTCCTCTGTAATGTCACTTATAAAAATATTAAAGAGGACCGGTCCCAGCACTGATCCCAGTGGAACTCCACTTGTCCCCCTCCCTTCCTTAATTGCTCCTAGAATTCAAAATAACTTTGGGAAACTCAGATTTAAATATAGAGCTCCTAACTCTTGGAATAGTTTACCACTGGACCAGATAGACATGGTCTTAACAGTAAATGATTTTAGAGCAAAAATTAATCAGGATATTGTATACACCTGTCACTGTTTAAAGTAATATGATGCTTTGGGTATGAAATTGTTTGAAGAATGAAAATGAAGGAAATATTACATGTATAAACTGTTTGCAAGTATTTGAAACTTTTTAAAGGTTCTATGTGATATGGGTGACATGAAGAGGCGACCCTCAGAAGAAACTGACGTCAGGCGGTAACAATTCGCCACCCCTCACAACCCAGGGTTATCTGAAAATGTGGAGCTGGGGGACTGAAAATGCTTGCTTTTCTGTGGGGCTGTGCCCCCACACTTTTTCCCACGTGGGGGAGGTTCACCCCACATCCCCTACTTATGGATTCTCAACTCCAGGGGGGGTGCATGTCGTGGGGGGGGTGCGTAAGCAAAAAACCTAAGGTTTTGGGCTAGGTGCAAGAAAAGCACAGTAGCGCCAGGACTTAGACCTGAACCCAGAACCCCAGCACCGCAAGCGGAGACCAATCCCCGACACCACAGCGCAGCTCGGCAGCTGACCGCAGCATCACTCCCTACATCTCCTCCTCCCCCTCCCAGGCCACGCTCACCGTACTCGCTCTCCCCCCACCCATGCATGTGTACACGTAGCGACATCCTCTTGCTAGGGTCGCCCACCCCACCACATCCGGTCACCCTCCCTGCCTCTCACCTTTTGGGCTTTCACCCATATCGCGTCGCCATTTCAGACGGTGCCGTGATTCAGGCGCCCACCTCACATGCTACCCTTTTTAAATAATCTAAATTTGTAACAGCTCCTGGATAACTATAAAAACAGGCCTTGCACAAGACCTATGGAGAAAAATGTATTGCTCGTCAGAAATGTTCTGCCTGTATAAATAAAAACATTTTACTACTACTACTATTACTATTACTATTACTATTACTATTACTATTACTATTACTATTACTACTACTTCCTTGGAGCAAACTCCATTTACCACCACCCTCTGTCTTCTACCTCCTAACCAATTTCTTATCCAGTTTACTATCTTGGACCCACTCCTAAGCTACCCAGCTTGCTTGTTAGACTCCTATGTGGAATGGTGTTGAACACATTACTGAAATCTACATAGGCCATGTCCACTGCTCCAACCTGATCTAGTTGCTTGGTCACCTAGTCAAAGAAATCTATCAGATTTGTTTGACATGACCTTCCCTTTGTGAAACCATGCTACCTTGGGTCTTGTAATCCACTGGATTCAAGACATTTCATGATCCTTTCCTTCAGCAATGATTCCATTAACTTTTCCACCAGCGTTGTCAGGCTAACTGGCCTATAATTGCCAGCCTCCCCTGCTACCACTTTTGTATAGTGGAACTACATCTGCCCTCCTCAAGTCCTCCAGAATCAGTCTTGTTTCCGTTGAGCTGTTAATGTACATAATATAGCTTAGCTCATCAGCTCCCATGGAGCAGCTTATTATTTCAGCTTCTCTCGTGACCACTGTACAGCACTCATATTACCACTACTATTTTCCTGCATTACGCACAACAATACTTCAACTTTGCTATCTGTCTGGTGGCCTTATACTCCCCACTGTATCCAGGACCACACAATGCAGACCTCTTAATTATTACTTTGCATGGTATCTACCTCCTTCCCCTCCCTCATCACTCCCCTAGAGCCACATACTGACCATTTACAGATGAAATACATTATATCTCTTTGGGGGGAGGATGTTCACTGCCATCCGCTATCTGGTTTCCTCTTTTTATTGAAACCTTCCTTCCAGCCACCTTGGAATTCTGGAATGTCTGTCTTCCTTTTACCATACTTTAACCACCCAGTCATTCCCCATCTGTCCCTCTTCAACTCAGTTTTTTGTGAGGCTAAGGTACTGCTCTATGCAGTGTTAGGACCACTTAGTTACCAAGGTGGTTACTCTTCATCTAATTTCTCTCCCCATCACAAAAGAAGAACGTACCCATAACCTTAAACTGCTACTAAGTGCACTGAGTAAAATGTTGGTGATATTATTACTCTGTTTGGGCAATGTCAAACTGAACCCTGAACCATTCACTTCAATAACAGCTCCTTCGGATTTTGCTCACCTAAACGGTTTAACATTCCTTCATATCAATGTTTGTAGTCTTCTGAAGAAGTCTGACTCAAATCAGTCCTGGACCCTGCATACTATGCCTGACATACTGGTAGTAACCCAAACCTGGCTCAGCCCTGCTACTCTGGATTCTGCCATAAACATTCCGTCCTATAACATCTTCTGAACTGACTGACCTACCAGAGGGGGTGGAGTAGCTGTATATATACTAGATACATTTTTGGTGACCACTACCAATAAAACCTCTTTGCCTAAGGAGTTTGAAAATTTGACCCTGAAGGTTCAGCTCTCTTCCTCCCAGTCTCTTTGTGTTATTGGATGTTACCACCCACCCTTGGCAGGCCTAAAGGTGCTAGACCATGTATGCAATGAACTGAACATGTTGACCTTGGAAGTCATCATTTTGGGAGACCTCAACCTCAACTAGCTCTCAGCAAGCTCTGAACCCCTTAAAGAACTATGTGATACCTTCAGCCTTACGCAAATAATTCCTGAAATCACATGCCCTAATAAGAAAAACCCTGCCAACAGTACCTTAATTGATCTTATTCTAGTTAATAAGCTTCACCTTTTCACCCATTCAGGTGTTTTTTTCACTGACCTTAGTGACCATTGTTCCATTGCTTGTGTGAGGTCCGCTCCCAAACCAGTCTCCTCTTCAAAATATATATACAAAAGAAGCAAACGCAACTTTGCTCCTCTAGCATTCCTTACTGAACTACAAAACTCTAGTTGGCAAGATTACTATCTAGCCAAATCAATGTGCAAAGCTTATGAATCCTTTCAAAGGACTGTACTCTCGGCTCTAGATAGACATGCTCCGTTGGTTATAGTTCACTCAAAGAAAAAATCATACCCATGGTTTACGACCAACCTGAAGGCTGCTTTACTTAATAGGGACATTCTTTGGAAAAAAGCACATAAAACCAAGCTCCCTGCTGGCTGGTTGGTTTTCAGAATGGCTAGGAACACTTGTTCTAAACTTGTCAGATCCGAAAAAGCTAAGTATTTTCAGCATGAGCTGCACTCATCACCTAAATGTGCTTCTAAGTTTTGGAAGACCATTAAGGATATAGCAGGGCATGAATCAGCAAATTCTCTCCCGGCCAAAATCCTCTCTGGTGGCTCCAGATTCACTGACAAACAGACAATCCTAGATCTGCTTAACAACCACTTTGCCACTGCTGGGCTCACCTTTGACTCCTCACCCACTTATAATCTCCACACACAACTTTGCAGTCAGGAAACTGTTAGACCCACTAGCATTACCTCTGTCCCTGACATGGCCTTCTCCTTTAGCCCTGTGTCTTTGAAACAAGTGGAAGATCTACTGCTAGCCCTGGATACCAGGAAAAGTGCAGGTGCTGACCTTATCGCCCCTATTTTCTGAAGCTCTCCTCCCATGTAGTATCAGCATCTATCACCCACCTCTTTAATCTATCTCTTGCCCAAGGAGACCTCCCTCCCATTTGGAAAACTCCCCTACTCAAATCTGGTGACCCAAGTGATCTAAACAACTACAGAATGATATCTCCACTTCCCATCCTCTCTAAACTGCTCGAGAAAGTGGTTAATGTGCAGCTTAGGAAGTACTTGGACTACACCAGTCTGCTTAACCCTGCCCATTCAGGATTCAGAGCTTGTCACAGTGCAATATCCACACTCGCAAATGTAACCAATGACTGGCAAAATTCTTTGGATGTCAAAAAATATGTATGTGTCTTGTTTCTTGATCTTAGCAAGGCATTCAATGCAGTGGACCATGGCCTGCTGTTGGAAACTCTTCAAAGCATTGGCCTAGACTCTTCTGCCTTGAAATGGTTCAATGGTTACCTCTCTGGGAGATTCCAACAGGTTAAAGCCCAAGGGGATCTCGCCCTCCTAAAACTGCTCCAAAGAGGTGTGCCACAAGGGTCCATTTTAGGACCACTGCTCTTTACTCTTTATCTTAACAACATTGACTCTGGAATCAAAGCAGCCAACATTCATCTCTTCCACGATGACACGGTCATATACATTGTTAGGCCTACCCCAGAGCAGGCCTGTATGGACCTACAGGTGGACTTTAATCAACTACAGTTAAACTTATTGAGCCAAAAACTACTTCTAAATACAAAAAAAAGGAAGGCCATACTTCTTTCACCTTCTGACATAGGTCAAAAGCCTTCCCTACATAGCTTAACTCTGCAGATTCTATCGCTTCTGGGAGAAACTATTGATTATGTGACAAAATTTAAATATCTGGGGTTTTGGATAGACCACAAGCTTACATTCTCTGACCATATTAAGGAACTATCAAAGAAGCTAAGGCAGAGACTGGGCCTGTTCTTCTGGATCAAGCATCTCCTATCTCACAACGCCAAAAAAAAGACTGGCCAAATCACTTTTCTATCCTTATTGGACTAATCCAACTTCCTCTATGGCCAAGGCTCTGCCTCCACACTCTCTAAAGTTGACTCATTCTATCACAGAGCTTTGAGATTTATCTCTGGTCTACCATACCTCACCCACCACTGCTCTCTGTATGCTACAGTAGTCTGGACATCCCTCAAGTTCAGAAGGCAAAGAAATGCCTCCTTTCAGACTTTTAGAGCTATTACATATAAGCTTCCCCAGTATGTCTCTGATTGCTTGCCCGTATGTGCTGTAGGCAATTACTCCTTGCGCAGCCTCTCATTTATCTCCTTATACATTCCTAAAGTTAATTCACATTTTGGTAAAACATCTATAAGCTATGTACTTCCTCACTTATGGAACAAATTACACAAAACTCTGAAGCTGGCTGCCCCAACAACCTTCTCCTCCTTCAAAAAGCTATTCTCCCATTCCTTTATAGAATCTTGTAACTGCCCCCCTTCCCCCGGAAGCCAATGAAATAAGTGTTGGACATCCGCCCCCAGGCCTTGTGATTCCCTGTTTATCACTCCTTCTCCCTTCTTCTCCCTATCACCCCTCCTACCCCTTTTCCTGAACTGTGCATGTACATACTGTATAATAATGTATATTGACAATATTTTTTTCTTAGCCTCTTGCATATTTGCCTGTATAGACCTTGCCTAATACTGTACTATGTTTTATGTTCTCTTCTACATTGTATTCCTTGATTGTAAACCCATCTTTTCCTTTGTATATTGTTTACTTTTATGTGCATTTGTCCAGGTCCACCTTGCAAATGAGCTCGCTCAATGGTACTTCACCTGGTAAAATAAAGATTGATTGATTGATTGATTGGTTGATTGATTGAAATAGAACTGTCAGAGGTGCAGCTAGTATTTCCCTGAGCTCCCTCAATACCCTTGGATGCACCTCATCTGGCCCCATTGCTTTGTCCACCTTCAGATTAGCAAGTGAGAACAAAAACACAGCCAGCAATGCAGGCAGAATAAAAAAATATGCACACATGGTGCAATTCATGAAGGATCCAACAGGTTACAGGATTTGAGGCAGCATGGATTCATGGGGAGAGGTTATGCTAAGCAAATGTTATTGATTTCTTTGACTGGGTGACCAACAAATTAGATGAGGGAGGGGCAGTGGATGTGGTCTACCTAGATTTCAGCAAGGCTTTCGATACCATTCTACATAGGAGGCTGGTATGCCAGCTGTGTGTAGCTTTGGGGTGGGCAATAAGACAGTAAACTGGGTAAGAAACTGGTTAGTGGATAGGAGACAGAGGGTAGTGGTAAGTGGCATTTGCTCTGAGGAAGGGAGGGTGACCTGCAGAGTATCTCAGGGTTCAGTGCTAGTGACATAGCAGAGGGCCTGGAAAGGAGGTGTAAGACCCATGTGGGGCTTAGTGCAGTTGTAGTGTTAACTCCTGACATCTCCTGGGGCTACCTGCAGACAGGCTTCTACAGAGGGGTGCAGGAGGCTATTTAAGGGAGTGGGGTTTTGGCACAAGAGGAGTTCCCCGAGAAAGTCAGAGGGGGGACTGGTGAAGTGGGGGCCAGGGTGGGGTGATTGCCCCCCAGCCTTGGCCGGTGGTTGGGAAGCATTGGTAGAAAATAAAAAAATTATCTGCAGTCTGGTCCTTTCCAGCAGGTTGGCTGAAGTTGGAAGCTCTGCATGTGTGGTTTGAGTCCGGGGATAGCTGCACCTGTAGGCAGTGGTGACAGTCTGATCCAGGGCTCTTGGGCAATGGAGAGTGCCTGCCTTTTTCCTTGGGCTGTGATGCTGGATCCAATTTGTGAGCGGAGCAAGTAAGGACAGTCAGATAGTATGGGGAGCCTGGGCATCAGTCTCTTTGAGCTGCCCACCTCAAGGATATGTCCCCACCGTGTGTGTCGGAGCGCCCTTGTTTGGTAACTGCCCATGGACTCAGTTGGAAGAGAGTAAAGATCACAGGAACCATTGGAAGCCCCAGCATCAAGTTGCCCTAGGAGTGCTATTACAGAGGTTCAAGCCATGGTAGCACTGACTGTAATCTGGAAGGCAGAGCCATGGAGAGGCATCCACAAGTTTTGAACCCAGTAAAAATAAAGGAAGTGCACGAGTAGAAGGGAACTGGAGTAGCTATGTCAGGAGAGCTGCATGCCTGATTTGGCCGCCTGTGAAAATGTTGTGCCTCCAGCTCATAGTGCAATCTGATTCAGCTGCAGGGAAATGCCTGCAAGGTCTCATGGACCATGAAAAGGAAAGAAAGGAAAGAGGCACTGTTGTGCCGGAAATTATCTGCTGCTTAACCCCCATGATCCATGGAGTGGCTGTTTTACTGTTTTCTTAATTAAATGTACTTCTTGTATGCACTTTATTGCTGTGTGGACATTGGACTCATTGTTATACAGTACCTTGCTAAAATGGTCTAACCTGCATTCCCCAGCAGTTGCAGTGGCCCTGCCCTTGGGTACCCCATCTTCATTCTTCAGGAACCAGGTAAACACAGCCAGATGGTGGTTTCTGGGTTAGTAGCCCCCCTCCCTTTGGACTGCATCATCCATACCCCTAGACATGGGGGGAGGGGTTACAGAAGGTCTGCTTCTTTTCTGATGACACAAAGAACTTCAATAGGGTGGGCACTTTTTTTTGGGGGTGGAAAGTATAGTCAGAAATCTGAAAAAACTGGAGGAGTGGTCAAGAGTATGGCAGCGGGGTTTTAATGCAAAAAAGTGCAAACTAATGCAGTGGGCCATGGAATCCCGTGGGCAGAGTACAAAATGGGTGGAGTATTACTGATGTAACTCTGTCACCGTTATACCAAGGGCTACTACCTCTTCCTGTTTCCCTGCTTGCAGGTTGAGGGGCCTGGGTTTGGAAATGTGGGGTACTGCAGTATGCCTACCAACAGTAGAACTACAATTATGGTGCCTCCACTCAGAGTAGTAATTAAATGGGTTCCTAACAGAATTGGCACAGCCCTCTGGGAAGCTATAACCACCCACAATCCCGCCTAGTGACCTTTTGGATTTAATGAAACAGTTGCAATGCTTAACAGTCAGAATACAAAGCAGTTTACCAATAATGATATGCTCATGCAACCTCCACTTACCAGCAGGGTTCAGTCTCCTGGCATTCACCCTGCTCCTCCCTGCAAAAGACAGTTTCAATAATACAAGCATGTACTTTCAATATGCTTTGCAGTACTTTAGTAACATTAGACCAAGTAATGATGTGCTCACAAGCCAGGTTAACAGTAAAACAGCAAATCAGGTTTATTTACGGGGACATGAACAAGGGAGGGGCAAGAATTTAGACTAATAATTATTTTACTGTAATTAAGACAGGGTAGGTTATTTTTCATTACTTTAGTCCCTGAATTTATCAGTCTGGCAACTACTGGGTACCCAGAGTGGAACACAGGCATGCCTGAGGAGGTGCCGTGGGTTGGCCAGCATTGCAGCTGATGTTGGGGCCCTTGATGGAGGAAGGGTAATTAAATATGAGCAACACACTTGAAAACCATAAAACTCATTTGTGTCCATGGCCGGATGACCCAGTCACTGCTGAACACATTAACTAGCGAAACTGAATCAGATGGTACCATTTACAATTGAAACGTTGTTGCAGGGAGCTACTCTGGTTTTACTCACTGTCCCCCGAAGCATGGCAGAGGGCATTGGCAACATCAAGACTGCTTGAGCTGTTGATGGGGACCGGGGCCGACACAACTCATCTCCGTTTCACGGCCTTTCCCCTGTAGGTGGCCACAACCTGTGTCTGATTGCTGGGCTGGGGCTAACTCCGCAAGTCTGATCTCTCACTGAAATGCTAGGATGGCACAGGAACAGTCTGGCTGGGCCATGGTTGGCATAGGCCCTGCTGGATAAAATGTCTTTTTGAAAAGTTAGTATGTATATTGGTGAACTCTCCAGCTGGGCTTTTGCCAAAAAGTCTTTTCTGACTGGAATGGCTCCTGAATTTGGCACAGGAGTCCCTGGTTCAGCTTCTCCACACATGAGATGAGGCCACAGGCCTGTGGCTAAGAATAGCAAGCTCTCTCTCCTCTCAGTATCTGGCGGTTTCCCAATCCTAGCACTGGCTACAGATACCACACATAATCTACTTCTTTTCTGCTATTTTGCAGTCCTGGATTCAGTCGATCCCTCTGGGTCCACAGGAGGCAAGTATAGGCCGTCTCCTGCACTGCTTCTCAGCTCTCACAGGAGCTCCTTTTCGGTGGCTAGAGCTGAACACAACTGAACTTTTTCCACCATAGTCCCACAGTTAGTTTGTGAATCCTGTATTCCAGTTGGCTAAAGGAACTGTCAGTCAAGTTAGAGTGCTCCTAGTGTTCCATTTGGGCACCAACTAGAAAGTTCATAGTTTCACCCATAATCCCTTATAATTAGGACCCCTCGAGGACCCTTTGGTTCTGATTTGTCCAAACCAGGAAGTCCCAGACCAAACATGGTGGCTACCATTGGAACAAACTAGTGCTGCAGTACTGGCAGTCCAAATAAGTTATTTTAT
The DNA here is from genome assembly GCA_016271365.2 of Neoceratodus forsteri. NCBI lineage: Eukaryota > Metazoa > Chordata > Ceratodontiformes > Ceratodontidae > Neoceratodus > Neoceratodus forsteri. The sequence goes on from CM057453.1 coordinate 62,796,173, forward strand.
TTAAGTCACAGCAATGAATTTAGAAATAAATATTTACAGAACTCTGAAGGGCTCCCTCTGCACGGCAAGTGATAGCAAAGTGGAGTCATTCTGGGAAATGCCTGACTGGTCACGAGCTTCATTGTACTTGGACCTAGCCCAAGTTATCAATACTGTACAAAGGCTGGAGCTCTTAAAGGGGCAGCGCAACGGCATGGATGTGCACACATAGGCAGAGCAACAGCAGCAAAACATGGAACATGGAGTTAGCTTCTATTGCTTGACATCTGCCAGGCAATGGGCATCAGTGGAGCCCAGGGAGATATTTAAGGTAAGCCCCCTGAAATGGGGGGGAAGAGGAGGTTATACTGACAATGACAAAGCAGGAAAGAGACCTGTGAGTAATCATAGATGATGTAAAGGTCGACAGGCAGTGCAACAAGGCAGTCGATAGGGCTAGTGGGATGCTGGAGTACACAGGAAGAGGAATCACCAGCAGAAGGCATGAGGTCATGTTGCCCCTGTAGAAATCACTGGTAAGACCCCACCTTGAGTACTGTTTCTAGTACTGGTGGCCACGTCTCAGGAAGGACAAAAACAGAATGGAGCAGTCAAGAGGAGGGTGACTAATATGGTGCAGGGTCTGCATCAACTACCCTGTGAGAAGAAGCTAAAGTAGCTCAACATGTACACCCTGGATGAGAGAAAGGAGAAGGAGGATATGATAGAGACCATCAAATACCTCGTGGGGATAAATAAAGTATAGGAGGGGAGTATTTCTCAAAAAAAGATGCTCGAGGACCAGGCCACATGCCATGAAGCTGGAAGGGGGCAGATTTAGAGGAGAGACATGAGGAAGTACTTCTTCACAGAAAGAGTGGTGGATCCTGGAATAGTCTTCCAGCAGAGGTAGATACGAACATACAAAAATTGCCAGCAGAATTTAGGCCTCTAGGTCTTTCTAGTCTGCTCAAGTGTGCAGTTAGCCCCTACTTTGCAGCTGCTTTTCTCCCCTCCCCTCCTCCACCTTCCCAAATACCCTCCTCTCTCCCTGTCCCAACACCTCTTGAAACTACCCACTGCCCTACAGGATACCACCTCCTCTGGCAAAGTGTTCCAAACTGCCACTACTCTCTCTGTGAAAAAGTGCTTCCTCATTTCCCTCTTATACCTACCTCCTTGCAATCTAAGTCTATGCCCTCTCATGTACCTCCCCTTCCAGAGCTTGAATATCTCTTCAGTACCAGACTTATTTTTTCCCTGTAAGTACTTAAAGGTCTCAGTCATATCCCTGATCCCTTTTCTCCTCCATGGAATACATGTAGGTAGTGGAGGCAAAAACAATGGTGCAGTTCAGAAATGGCTGGGATAGGCATAAGTAGTAGTAGTAGTAGTAGTAAAGGTATGAGGGAATCATAGAGGTAAAGATGGGGGGAGACGAGGAGGAATTGCTGTAGATCAAATATGGTTGGCAGTAAAAATGAAGGTAGAAGAAAATGGTCAGACTGGGTGGGCCAAACGTCCCATATCTGCCATCTGATTCTATGTTTCTATGCATGCGATACTTGAACTCTTGAATCTTTGTCTACCGCTGTGAACACCTCCTCCCCTCTTTCCTCCTCTTAGTAATGTATTATAGGCTTGTTATAGTGATAGGGCATTTGCCTTTTTCCTGCTGCAATCCCTCCTTAGGATAATCTGTAATCACTCTTCAACTACTTTCATCCCCCCCCACCCCAGCTTCAGGGGAAGTCATACTTATTGCTCGGTTACTTAACCCAGACATCCACCTAATTCTTGTTATGAATGTAATCTCATAAGCAGAAACATCAGCTGTCCTTGGGGTCTAGTTAGATGCAGTCACATTTCTTGTTCCAAGCCACTGAGCGAAGATCATACCTGTACTGGATACAACTGTGTTGAGTAATCTTGAGAGTTGAATGTTGTGTTCTTTATTAGTACTAAATGTACTAATAGTATGGATTAATCTGGTCTGTATTATTCAATGATCAGAAACCAGACATATCCACTTTGACTGCTTTCTGTTATTATTCTATTATGCCTTCTTTCAAACACTATATGGAGTTTATGTAGTTACCAGTTGCACTATTGTATGCATTGCTTGCAGAAAAACCTCTAAAATTCCATAAAAAGTTTTATGGAAAATAAGCACTGATTCCTACTTTCTCACCAATGTCATCTATAAGAAGCTTCTTCCCAAACTCGGTGAATTGTGGTTCCCCCTGGGCTGCTATCAATACCAAGATAATGTGCAGACATCCAACACAGGGCAAGGAGTTGGATAAGACACTTGGGGAATCCATTATTTGAACGGCAAGTAAGGTAGAGACGCTGGTAGTTGGTGATATCAATCTGCCAGATGTGGAGTAGAGCCTTCCAACTGCAGCTTTGGCAGGACGCGGGGCTATCCCTGACTTCTTACAATGGACTTTTCTCAGGCAGTCAGTCAAAGAACCCACTAGGGATGTGGCAAAGCTTGGCCCAGTGCTTGCAAACAGGGGCAGAGTTGCAAACATCACAGTGAAATGTTGCGGGATTTCGTTGGAATGTTTCAGAATTGTTAAAATGTGTTAATTTGGTCATAACTCAGCTGTCAATTGATCTAGGGATCTGCAATTTGTCATGATTTCCTGTTAATAGCTTCTCTAACGGTGTGCCAAATATCTAGATATTAAGATGCACTATCTCAAAATTATAGGTGCTCAAAGTCTGTCATTTTATTTGTGGGAAATTTCACGAACATTTGTATCTGCATGTAATTCAGGCACCTTTGGAGCTAGTAATCTGAAGCTAAGTATACATATAAATGTAGTAATAATCCTTATATCTGCAAAATGTTATAACATACCGATGGATGTTTTCAAAATTGTACTAAAATACCTAAAATCAAAATGTTTGCAAAATGTTTGGCTACCTATAGCAGAGCCCCCTTTAAGGCTTGATACTTAAAACTTGGTGCATGTACCCATGTTGCACATTTCTCTAAATGCTGACCCTGTAGAGAAATTTGAATAGGAATTTTTACAATTAGATGGAAATGACAGAAAATTAAATTCTAAATAAATGTTTGCCCACCAACAACACCCCCTTTTAATCTAGGACTCTGAAATTTAGAAAATGATGAAAGCCATTAGTACCCAGTACCTGTATACCTGCCAAATGTGGTATCATCTGGATACATACTTTGAAAACTAGACCAAAAAAACTGAAATTTAAAATGTGATGAAATTCATTAATTTGGTCATAACTCAGCCTTCTATTGAGCTACAGATCTGTTTCTATTGGTGTGCCAAATATTATGACATTAAGACGTATCTTCTCAAAATGATAGGCGCTCAAAGTCTGTCATTATATTTTGTTTGTGGGAAATTTCATGAAAATCTTTATCTGCATACAACTCAGGCACCCTTGGAGCTAAAAATCTGAAACTGGGTACATATATAAATATAGTAATAACCCCTATACAGTATTTGCAAAATGTTATACAATTTCAACTGATGCTTTCAAAATTATACTAAACTAAAATCTAAATTTAGCAGAATGTTTGACTACCTATAACACAGCCCCTTTTAAAGTTTGAGACTTAAAACTTGGTGCACATATAGAATAGTGTGTGGGTGACCATACACAACAAGGCTACTGTATGTTTCCATCGAGGGGGTGTGATGATGTCATACAGACCTAAAGAGTGAAGCTTGAGAGGTCTGTTTAACATCATCACATCCCTGAGAAAAAAAAAAAGAAAAAGAAAAATGTCAAGCTGATAGTTTGGACACATGGAGCCAACAATGGCAGTTTATCTCCAAACTATCTTAGTGAAACACTTGCCCCTCCACTCGCTAAGCAGTGCCACCATTTTACCCTGTTTGTTTTTTCAAAACACTGAGCTGCTTTAGCCAATCAGGTAACAGCTCAAGGGGGAAAAGTTGATGTAGTATCGTTGTGACGTCAGAATGATATTACAACAACTTTTCTTGACCTTTGAACTGACCTACAACAGCTTTTGGAAAGCCATCGCTTTTTATCCACAATAAGCCCTAACCATATACTATAAAACCATGTTGCATGTTTCTCTAAATTCAAAACTGTGGAGAAAGTTGGATAAAAAATGCTAAAATTAGATGGAAAAAACTTAAATTTTGATAAAATCTTTTCACACCCAGACCTCAGCTCAATTTCAGTCTAGGACTCTGAAGTTTGGTACACTTATGCAAGACATCCTTACCTGTATAACTACCAGATTTGGTATTATTTGTATATATACTTTAAAAACTAGACCAACATAATTGTAATTTAAAATTTGGCAAAACTCTGCAGAATTTTCACACAAATTCCATGAAATTCCATGGAATCAGAATGGTTATTCCACGAGCATTCCGCTGGCAAAATGTTATATTCTACATAGCTCTAGCTAGTATTAGTGGAGGCGGTGGAGGAGCTGGGTGAGGTGGCCATTGAGCTGCAGCCCATTTATTGTGAATTTGACCTGGGTCCAACTTGCCTTCTATTGAGTTTCTGGGCTCAGTGTTTTCTGAGATAGTCCAGTTCGCCCTTTCAGAGGTGTTCTTTCTGAGTGTACTGAAGGATGCACTGGTGAGCCCCTTCTGAAAAAACATCTTTGGACCCGAGCTGTTTGCCAGAGTTTAGACTGGTCTCTAACAGTGGCTCTGCAGTTGAAGGCATACCCCATGGCCTTTAACATCTATGAACTGCTCCAGGCTGGATTTAGATCTAGGCATAGTACAGGGACTGCATCGATCAGTGTGCATAATGACCACCTCAGGGCAAGGGACAGAGGGGAATGATCACTTCTTGTTCTACTCACTCTCTCTTCAGCATCTGACAAGGTGGACCATGGATTGTTAGATTGCCTTAGGGAGTACTTTAAACTTGCTGGTATGATCATCAGCTGGTTTGAGTCTTCCTCAGTGACAGCATGCAGAGGATGGTGATGGGGAACTTCTCCTCACTTCCAAAGCCCCTGTTCTATGGCATAACCTAGGATTTTATTCTTTCACCTCTGTTGTTTGCAGTGTATATTCTGCCCTTGAGCAATATCATCAGGTGCTATGGCTTGGATTTTCACTAAAATACAGATGATACCCAACTGTATCTATCATTTAACCGGGGACACCTGGCATGGTCAATGTACTGAAATTATGCGTGGTTGAGATCCAGGACCAGATGTCCTTTAGCTGGCTGAGACTCAACCTGAACAAGACAGATTTACTGATGACTGATTGAGTCTGGTCAATGGCAGGGTGTGGGGGTGACAGTAGAGAGGACCGGCCTGGTGCTTCGTTCCTTTAGTCTGGTGGCCTCTGTTAAGGGACATCACTCTGGATGAAAGATTGACACTTAAGGCTCGCGTGTTGTCTGTAGTCCAGAGTGGCTTTTACCAGCTTAAAAACATCTCCCAAATGAAAGCCTTAATCCCACCAGATGACTTGCCCTCATTGATACATGTCTTTGTGACATCCAGACTTGATTACTATAATGCTTTATATCGCAGGGTTCGTGGAGAGGTCCTACGATGCATACAGCTAGTGAAGAACACATCAGACAGGTTACTGACAGGCCTCCTAAGGCTGAGTTGTGTGACCCCAGTCCTGCGTGACATGCACTAGCTGCCAATGAAGTAGCGAATCATCTTTAAGGTCCTGACCTATAAAGCCCTATATGGACTGGGCCATGGCTATCTGAGCAGTCTCTTGTCCCCTAACTGCCCTGCTCACCCTCTCTGCTCCTCCAAGGTGAGCCTCCTAGCTGTCCCCAGGGCCAGGCTTAAGACATCAGAGGTCTACACTTTTGAAGTGGCTGGTCCAGCCCCATGGAACTCACGTCCCAGATCTCTGAGGGAAGCTTCCTTGGTGGAAGCCTTTAAGAGGGGCCTAAAGACTTATTTGTTTAGATAGGCTTTTGATGTGAGCTTGTCCAACTGGTTCTTTTTAGCTATTTATGCTACCTAATGTATATTTGTAAGTTATATGTATTTATTTATTTTTTTTGTCTTGTGTACAGCACTATGAGCCCCAGGTTGGGCGCTTAACAAATATACTACTACTACTTAACAGTGGATGGCGTGGAGATGGACTATCAGGGAGTAGCAAGAACAGGGGTGGAGGTGGCCACCGGTCCATTTTTAGAGGAATGAGTCTAGAAGGGACTTACAAATCTGATGGTGGGGACCAGACAGGATACATCCAATGGTTCGCAAAGAACTCAGGGAGGTGTTATCTGCACCAACTGATAGCCTTATTCAACATTCCCTTGGAAACAGGCATGGTTCTGGAAGACAGAAAAAGAGCTGACATGGTCCCTCCCAGCAGGGAGGAGACTAGCAACTACAGGGCAGTCAGTCTTACTTCAGTGGTGGGGAAATTGGTGGAAATCCTGCTAAAGGAAAGACTGGTAGAGTATCTTGAATCCTAACAACTGCAAGACCACAGGCAGCATGGATTCACTAGGTGGGGAAGGGGATCATGCCAAATGAATCTGATAGATTTCTTTCACTGGGTGGCCAGGGAAATAGATCAGAGGAGGGCAGTGGACATGGCCTATCTGGACTTCAGCAAGGCCTTCGACACTGTGCCACACAGGAGGATGATAAAGAAGCTAAGCAACCTAGGTTGGGTCTAAACTAGTACAGAAACTGGTTACCGGATAGGAGACAGAGGGTAGTGGTAAATGGCACTCACTCTAATGATAGTGCCTTGTTGCTGGGTAGACTAAGGCTGAAGAAGCTGCACCTCCTGTCCAGTTGCTATAATCCTTATTTTTCCATGAGGTTGGTTTTGGTTTTTTGTTTTATTTGTTGTGTGACCCCTCATTTTGTTTTAGTTTGTTTGTACTGGTGGGAGAAAGAACAGTGGTGTTGTTAGAGGAGAGGCTGACACTGGGAGAGTGGCGTTAGCAAGAGAGATAGACAGTGTGAATGAGTGGTGGATGCTGGGAGAACAAGCAGTGAAACAGAAAGCATCAGTGTAATTGTAAGTAGAATTGAAAGGTTCCACCAAATATCACTGCAGCTTGATCAGAAAGTGACAGAAATCTACAGCTTTTGCAATGTGGCTGATTCTGGGAGCAGCAGTTAAGAAAGAGAGCGCAAAGTATGAAAGACTGCAATTTGGATGTTGAATTTGCGATCAGAAGTGGCTGACACCACCAGAAGTTTAGGCCTGTCTGTGCTCTTCTGGGGGAGAGTGTGCTGTTGTGGTGGCGTGTATTTTCAAAGATGTGACAAATTTCAGGTATGCTGCTTTGTTTGTATTTGTCCTGTGAGCGAAAGTGGGGAAAAATGGCAGCCAAAAAGTTTAGTTAAAGAGCTAGTGGAAACAAAACAGACAGAAAAATTATACGAATGTGCTAGATGTGTAGAACAGCTCTCAGGCTGACTTATCTAACTCTTTTCCCCATACTACATCATTAGCATTGCGATCTCGGTAACAGTGACATCACGGATGACTGACCTGGAGCTGCTGAGTGGCTGTTCCTAAGCAGCACTGATGTCACAATGCTAAAGATGTAATGGGGGGGAACAGAGTTATGTCAGCTGCCAGGCACAGTGCTGTTCCACACAACACATCTACTAACATTATGTAAGAAATCTTCTAATTAACCAAAGGGAAAAGAAAAAGTACTTCAGATATAAAAGGATATGGTTGATTGCATTTAAAAACTAATATTAGTTTTACACAGTACACTAGCTCTTTAAGAGATTTCAGGCAGGTGCAATAATTTCATTTGAACTTTGCATTGGTACAGTGGCTGGCTGGCAGTTTTTGCATGGGTTATGCAGGAATTTACCTGCAGCTAAAAGTTCCAGTTAGCCAATGAAATTCCAGGTTTTTTAGACCTGATCACCTACCCACTCTCCCTGTGGCTGCCAGACTCCTTGGACCCGATTCCACTCTGATGCTAGAACTACAAAGACAGCTGGGTTGAGAGGCAGGGGGCTATGCTAAGCATCATTTGAGAACCCAGATATTTAAAGCACATTATGCACTCCCAGATATGAAAATGGTAGAAATGCACATTTATTTGAATAACTCATGCCGAGCAGGTATGCAAAAAGAAAGCACTGGCTAAGTCCTCCTATTTACTGTGTTCCTCTGATACTTCCTCATGGAAAGTGTTAGAGCGACACACTTTTTAGGAGAAGCTAGCTAGTGGTTTATTTTTGTGTACTTGCTCTGCCACAGTTACTCATATAAATGTGTATTTCCACCATATTCAAACTTGTGAGTACACCTTTTTTGTGCTTTAAATTCTGTTACTATCTTCAGTTGCACCAGGTTGTGGACATTGTAGCCCTTCCTATTTGTGCTTATTGTAACAGAAGCCATATGCAGTATCCCTGAGCACTTGAGCACTGGGAGGGCATGGATGGTAAGTGCTGAGGTACTCCATGTGTAACTGGTCCAAGTCACCCTGCCGCAACTGTTTATGATCAGCTGGTGCTTTACTGGATTCTTGCACATGATACCTCTGCCATTCTCTGAACTGGGATTACGCAGTGGGCTATTTTTTTTTTTTTACAAAAAAGGTACATTTTGTCAAAGGGGATACATCAGCTCTCACTGAACTGCTGTATCCAGTAATCCCCTGCTCATGTGGAACAGTGAATCCACTAGGCTTCTGATTGGCTGCCTCCTGGTCGGTGCAGTAAGTTAAAGAAGCTCACCTGTGGTGCTTGGGGTATGTGAATGCTACCCGAGCACTAGGCTGAAAGACCAGAACTGGGGTGTGAAGTGGCTTGGGTCAGCAATGCAGCAGTCACAGATGTGCCAGCCAGTCTGCATTGAGGACTGGGGGAGTAATACATAGCTACAGTGATATTTGACTGTTGGGGGGGGGGGGGAGACGAAAAACCTAGCCAAACTGAACCAGATTTTTCAGACATTTTAAGGTTGAAGGCTTTTCTGCTATGGATGTCACCTGGTCTGAAGGCTGGAATAAAGGTGCAGAAGGCTGGCAGACCAGCAGTGCAGAAAAGTTTAAAGATTTGTGTTCTTGTTTGCTGATTCCCTGTCTCCATGTAGTAAATCTTCCACTAGGTGTGAATAGTAAAATCTTACACTAGATGTAAGGATAGTTGTAGTGCAGTATTATAACATTTTAAATGCATTTTTCCTTCTCCCCCAAATTACAATGCTAAATGTAATAAACTTCATCTGAAATTCCAGATTCTGACATTCATTCTAAAGGGTTACATACTTCATAAAGAGATTTCAGATTTAATGAAACTTAATTTAATTACATCAGCCCTTGTTGTCACTTGGGATATTCTCTAAAGTGGAATTTCTTTTGACAAAGACAGCCATAATCCTTTATTGTGTGCAATGTAAAGCCAGATCAAAATGTTAGCTACAGCATATGAGCACTGGATAATTTTGCTTTCAGGATGGTTAGTCCTTGTTAAAATTCCATTTTCAGCACCAACTTCACTTGCAATAGTCCGTCTGTTCTGCCATTTCCAGTCCTACAGGTTTAGGCTCTCTTTTCAATAGTTTGGGTTTACTTGATTCTGCTACAGTATATTTAGGTTTCAGGGAGCTACTACAATTCCACCCACCCACCCACCCTCCACCCTCACACCAGGAAAGGAGCCTTGGCTCAATGTGTCTTTCTCTGCCGCAAGTTACAAAGCAAAACCAGTGCAAAACAAAGCATGAAATAATACATTCTCCCAAATTAAGGTCATGTCATACAATGGAATTGTTGCAGTAAGTTACTAGGAAATAATTTGCTCAAACAATAGACCAAATGTACTGACCACTTTAAACAGCAGAAGAATAGCCCCTCCCACCCCATTCGTATGTAATTATGAAGCATCCAACAGGGCTCTAGAATGAACCTTTGGTCCAGTGTTAAATTTTGGATGCACTGGTCATTTATCAGTGCCAACACATCTTACCAAGCACTTTAAACTGTTTCCCCACTCTCGTACAGAACCTAATCTTCTCCTCCTCTTCTAAATTCATCCAGATTTAGTCCTTCAGGTCACTGGACTTGCCCTCCCTCCATGTTGACCTGTTGGCTACTGACTGGTCTCCCATGTCCTCACCCAGCAACATAAATTCTGCCCTCCAATTTTCATCTCTAAATTCTTATCTGTCTGGGATTATCGGCCTTAGAAAAAACAAGGTTCAAGGTTACTACCTCCCATGGATCTCAGCTGAGTTGCTGGCCTGTCTCTGTGCACAGGACCTTGCCTGGCAGACCCATAGGTCCACTGGCTGTCCCCCCAACTTAGTCAAATATCAGACCCTTTGTAATGCCTATACCAGAGCTACCAGGCTTGCCAAGTTGGACCACTTTGCAACCATGCTCCAGAACAACCTTAAGCACCCCTCCAAGTTCTAGAATATTATCTGTGCCCTCTCTTCTCCTCCTACCCACTTGAATCCCCCATTCCACAAGGTGGAGACACTCCTATCCCTGACCCTACTGCTGTTGCCTCTGCTGTCAACTCCTGCTTCACTTCCTGTACCTGCTCCCATCTCTCCCCTCCTCTCCTTCTCCTTCTCCCCCTCCACCCCCCACCCTTCTCCCTTCTCTCATATCACTCCCATTGCTTCACTTAAGGCCTTCTTGGCTCTAACCATAATAAGGGTGTGAATCCTGATGGTCTTGACACCAGACTCCTGTATCTCTCTACTCATGCCATCAGTCTCCCTATCACCTACCTTCTGATTCTTTCCTTCTCCATGGCCTCAATCCTTGATACTTGGAAACTGGCTACAGTCATCCTCCTACTCAACGGGTGTGATTCCACCTCTCCTAGCAATTACTGATCTATCTCCCTCTCCTTACCCTGGCTAAACTCCAGGGGCACCTTGTTCTCTCCCAGCTCCCCCCTTTCCTTGGCTCATTCTTCTTTACTCCCTTCCATTCTGGTTTCCGGAATCACACTTCACTCCACCTCTGGCTCAATGACTCCATTCTGTCTAGCATGGATTAAGGCCTGGTCACCTCCTCCATCTTTGTCAACTTAGCCAAAGCCTTTGACACTATTGCCACTCCCTCCTCCTGGATAAACTTAAGATGCCAGGGCTTTCTGACTCTTCAGTCAAGTGGTTCTGCTCCTACCTTGATGGCAGATTTCAGATTGTGCGGATTGGAAGTTGGCAATTCCCTCCACTCCCTATCTGCTCAGAAGTGCCTCAAGGGTCAGTCCTTGGCCCATTATTCTTCTCCATTTTCGTAAATGACCTCCCTGCTGCCTGCTCCTTTGCATGCCTCCACTCACTATCTCTTCAGAGTGCCCTAAAGGTCAATACGTGGCCTGTTACTCTTTTTCACTTTCCTGACTGACCTCCCTGCTGCCTGTTCCCCTGTGTCCATCTTTATGTACACAGATGATACAGTTCTCTTTGCCTCCTGTCCCTCTGCCCTTGACATTATGGGCAGACTACAGCTGGACTTTAGTAACATGCCAAGAAAATGGTCTATATGACCTTTGGCACTAGGCAGAGGCTCACTAGGCTCTCCTCACTCCTCTCTTTCCTCACTCTTGATGGTGCTACAGTTGAGGATGCCCTCTCATTTGAGTACCCTGAGGTCTGGCTTTAATATAACCTTGATTTGTCAGTCTACATGAATGCCATCTACCAGAATCATCACCCAAAATTATATGTGCTTTACTGGGGTAAAGGGAGTATCCTACTTCCTGCCTGATGAGAGAGCATATCAAAGATCATTATCCCCATCTTTGACTATAGTGACATTGTTAACAGTGCTGCTCTCAAGTCCACCCTAGCAAGACTGGGTCCCCACCTTTTCTACTTCTTCTGATGCTTTGTCGTGGACAGTCCACCCTGCACCCACCACTGTTCACTGTACTCCTGCCTAGCCTTCTCTTCCCTTGAGACCAAACACATTGCTTATTGTGTCTTCCTTGTCTCTAAATTCTGGTTTGGCTGTCTCCCTTCCTACAGTACCCTGCTTCCCTTCCCTCTTCCCACCACCACCTCTTACACCTCTGACAATTCTGACTCCCGCTCTATCACTCTCCCCCAAATGTCATCCTCTGCTGGCCAAGCTGCCTTCCCAAACTATGGGTTTCTCACCTCTTGCCATCTACCATCTGCTCTGCTGTTTCTCCTCTCTCCTTAAAAGTCTTCCTCCATGACTTCTCCTTTCACTCCTGCAGCTGCCCCTAATACTGGGCCTCAGGCTGCAGCTTGCGCATTCCATTTCTCTGCTTTCCCTGTTGCCCTGCACCCTCATTAGTGCATCCCCCTCAGCTACCCTTTTAAACTGCATTATCTACTCTCACCTTAAACTCTGTACTGCGTATTGCTCTCTGCCAAGTGTCCTCACTCAGCAGTTTAATTCATTGTAGTGTACACCCTTACACGAAATCTTGCATACTTGTTTATTGCTGATACTGTTTGATACAGCTGCACATTACCTTAATTGTAGTATTGTATTGCTTTGCACTTTGTACATCATTGCTTCTAGTCTTTTTATCTTTCTACCCCTTCCCCAAGGCCACATCTGGAAATGAGCCCATACTAGTTCAGTATGCCTTTTCTGGCCAAAGCTATGAAATAAAATAAATAAGTAAATAAATACTTACATACATAAATAAATGTAGATGCATGCCCATAAACTGATGAGAGCATCCAAACTATTTTAAGAAAACTTCTCCAAACACTTCCTAAAGAATGCTATTAAAATCTGATTTCTGTAGCAAAGCATTGTCTAGCGTGAACTCTCACTAGCCTTTCATATATACAATAATAACCATACTCAGCAACAGTGTTCCACTGAGTGGTGAGATGCCAAGACAGACCTCAAGTGCAATCTGCATTTGTCTGCATTTAGACTTCCCTGTAGCTAGCTTTTGCTCACAGAACAATCTTAGTATCAGAACAAGGAGGCCACTGACTGAGGAGCTAGAACATTTCTAAGGATATGTTTCCTGGTCACTCCTGTTGTAACACGCACTGCAGAGAATGGTTGAGGGCAAATGGTAGGCCTTAACTGGGAGTAGGTGTGACGCCCTCTCTAGTGTAAGGGTGTAAAGGGATTTAAGGAGGGTATAGGGAAACACTAATAGCGACCTATCTAGGGTCAGGTAGCAAAGGGTAAGATGAAGGTGAAAGTGCTGCTGCATCAGTAGGAAAAGCAGAGAAAGGTAAAGGAAGGAGAAAAGCACTTCCTAGAAGAGGAGACTACTTGTTGAGTGGAGTAGCAGGGGAAAACCTTATCTAGGGTATGGGTACAAAGCAGCGAAGCAAGCAAAAATATGGGGAAACTAGAAACACCCTATCAGGCGTTAGAGGACAAAGTATTTCCAGGTGACACAGGGAGAGTAGGAATTGGGAATTCTGGGAGTGGTGCAGTGCAGTGGTTGTGTGGCAGCAATTTTCAGAGAGACTTTCTGGAGACTGCGATGCTGCTACATTTGCATGCACCTTTCTGCGTTGAGAGAGGAGGTCGCTAGACTGCAGACTGAGTTGGCTAGGATTCAGGGGATGTCTTCCCCCATCCAGAAGCCACCAAGTCTGCCACTATTATCTCAGAGGATGCCAGGGGGAAGGACCAGCTGGATATGGTGGGCTGCATAGTGGAGACCCCCAGGAGGGTGATAGAGGACCCCAGAAGAGGAGGGAACAACTTCTTAATTGTGAGGTAGATAGGTTTGAAAGTAGGAAGGGATGAGGAGAGGGAGATAAGGTGCCACTGCGGTGCCATGGCCCAGTGGGTTGACAAGTGGATCCTGAGGATCACTAGGGTGGCAGGGTGGAGGAAGAGCTACATGTCATTGTCCACTTGGGGACTAATGACCCTGCTAGGGGTGGGTCTGGGTTAGTACAGTGAGAGTTTAGGAGCTGGAGAGGGGTCTTAAACAGGTAACCCACTCACTGGCTTTTGCTGAGGTGCTGCCTGTCTGCAACAGGGGGAAGGAAAGGGCTCTCTGCACCATGAGCCTCAACTCATGGTTGAAGGAATGGTGCAGAGAGGAAGGCCTCAACTACATAGGGGACTGGAGACCTATCTGGCTGGATAAAGGCCTATATAGGGGTGATGGCCTGCATCCATTTGGGAGGGGAACTGCAGTCCTCAGTAGACAGTTTAAATGTTACTTTAATGAACATTTAAAACAGCCAAAGGAGGTGACAGAAGGAATCAGAGAGGCACTAATCCCCCCAAAATAATTTCCAGCATAAAAAGTCTGCACAAGGCTGGTGGTGTTCATGACAAACAAGAAGCAGTAGACATGGAATTGGGCACTCACCACATCAGTGAAAGGACAACAAACAGTTCAAGTCATTTTTCAAATAAGTCATTTTATTGCCGTGAAACCAGGGGTGTGGGCTAACACCACCTGTAAATGCTGGCCTAACACATTTCAGGCTATCCACCCTTCATCAAAGGCTGGGGCATAAAACACACAACATCATTAAATAGTACTAACATTATGACATCACTATGACAGGTAGACACACATTCAAATTGATTGGATAAGTGCAAACACGAGAACAACAATTTATAAGGTCATGTACCCTACCTTATTCTAATATATTCAATAGCAAGAAACCAGGAGGGTAGTAATAGGAAGACAAAATGGGGGAAGGGAGGAAATTGGATTTTAAGAGTGGTTAAAATATATGACATAATGGAATCATAAATATTATTAAAAACACATCTAATAATAAATAAATCACAATGTGCATATACTACATATGAACAACACAAATTAATATCATGTTATCTATTTTCCAAATATTGTCTGAATTTGAATCCTGTATTAAGATCTGGTGTTTTATTTGCACCAAGTTGTAGGAACCAGGTTATCACAATCCCCCCACCCCTTCAGATTTTAATTCACTTTGTCAATTGCCACAAACGTAAACTTGTGCAAAGTCCCATCTCCCATCCTCCCCATAATGTAAGCCGCTGAGAGTAAATACTAGGGAAAAGGAACTGACAAAAGATTTAATTGGGTCATTACTTTTTCAATGCATTCTGGCTGTCTTGAAAAAACTTTAAACATTGGCCAATTCTCTCTGCAGATTCTGAACTTAGAGACATCACCTTTTGGCCCCCACAAATGTCCTACAGAAAAGCCCCAATCTTGAAAGATCAATGGGTCCATAGCCATTTTATTGGTAAAAAACTGGCCACATGGTTAAACAATGTAAACAGATGCTTTCAATGCAAGAACTGTGTCTGTTTTGACTATGTGCAAGCGGTGAAGGAATTCACATGAGTAAATGCGGGGCAATGTTTTGAAATATGCCAGTATTTAACTTGTAACACTGCTGGAATAATTTACTTGGTGAAGTGCTCTTGTAAGTCATTTTACATAGGCAAAACCACTAGAAACTTTAAGGTATGGTTGGGGGAACATGTCAGAGCCACTGAGAGAAAGGATCCAATGTATGCCTCTGTGGCTCACATTATGAGGGTGGGAAATGGGACTTCATACAAGTTAATTTTTATAGCAATTGACAAAGTGAGCTAAAATCTAAGGGGTGGGTAGGAATTTTGATCACCTGGTTCTTAAAAGAGAAATTTTCTGGATCCTATAACTTGGTGCGAATAAAACACCAGGTCTTAATACAGGATTCAAATTGAGACAATATTTGGAAAATAGATAACATGATATTCATTTGTGTTGTCCATATGTAGTATATACAAATTGTGATTTATTTATTATTAGATTTTTTTTAATTAGATTTGTATTTCTATTACATCATATGTTTTGACCCCTGTTAAAATCCACCCCCTTCCCCCATCTTGTCTTCCTAGTACTGTCCTCCTGGTTTCTTGCTATTGAATGCATTAGAAAAAGGTAGATCACATGATCTTTTATGAATTGATGTTCTTGTGTTTGCACTCAATCGATTTGAATTTGTGTCTACCTTGTCATAGTGATGTCATAATGTTAGTACTATTTAATGGTGTTGTGTGTGTTTTATGCCCTAGCTTTTGATAAAGGATGGATAGTCTGAAACATGTTAGGGGGGCATTTATAGGTGGTGTTAGCCCACACTCCTGACTTTATGGCAATAAAATGACTTTTATTTGTGAAATGACTTGAACTGTTTGGTGTCCTTTCACTGAGGTGGTGAGTGCCCGATTCCATGTCTACTCCCCCCAAAAGAGTAAAGTAGGGGGTATGCAGGACCTGAGGGGAAATGAGTACCCCAGGATGCAAAGTAATAAAAGAAACAGGTTGGTAGTAATGAAGATGGATGGTAACAAGAGCATTAAAAAAGGGGGGGAAGGGAAAAAAGGAAAAATGTGGTTATTAAGCAAAGTGGTAATAAAATCTGTAAGACCATGTGTGCAAATGCCAGAAGTCTATGAAATAAAATTCTAGACCTATGGCCCAGTGGTGCAGAGAGCTGAGGCACTACAAAGTGTCTTGTTTCTCCTACACCATTACCTGGGTAATGAGCTTGGTTTATCAGGGGTTGGCCGGTGGGGGGGACTGGGAAAGGATTGAGTGGCCAGCAGGCAGCTGTGTTTTCCTGGATAGGGGAGGTGAACCATGCCGGCATTTGGCTGCCACCTGATGGAAGTTGGGTGGTAGCACCGACATCTGAAGGGGTTGGTGTAATGCCAGGTGGGTGGAGCAGTGCTGGCAGTTCTTGTGTACATGCGCGCCTTCATGCGCAAGCGCTAACCAAGTATGCCATAGTCCTAGGGAGTGGGAGAAAACAGAAAAACTCTGGGTGGAGCAGGACTAAAGAAGCCCTGCCCGCCTGCCTCTGTCCCATGCCATCACCTGATCGCCAGGCCCAAGTCTGGGTGTGTATCTCTGGGTGGGGGAGGATGGCCCTCCCCTTCCCGGCCCTGCCACAGGGGTCAGTCTGTAGGGGTTCTGGACTCCATGGTCAGAGGGGGTTGGTGATGGACGAAAGGAGGTGGAGACAGGGCTGACAAGCCACCTGCAACCATGCCAGATGGGAGATAAACTTCTATGAAAAAACATTCTGGACCTACAAGCCATCATGGCAGATGTTAACCTGGATACTGCGGCCATTACTGAATCATGGTACACTGAAAACCATGGCTAGAACATGGACATACCAGGCTATACTCAGTTAAGGAAGGACAGGGTGGGAAGAAAAGGAGGGGATGTGTTGCTTTGTGTGAGAAAAGGCATAAAAGGGATGGAGATTCAGGGAATCCAGGGGGCAGAGGTACTGTGTGTTACCCTGGAGATGGGAAACAGAGCCACAGTTCGCACTGGCATGATCTACAGACATGTAACTGAGGGGGAGGATTTAGATAAGGTACGGGTGGAAGCCATTGTCAAAATGGCAGAAAAGGGGGAGGTGTTGCTAGTGGGGGACTTCAATCTGCCGGATGTAGATTAGAGCCTCCCAGCTACAGCTTCAGCTAGAAGCAGGGACACCCTAAATTTTCTGCATGGGGCATTCCTCAGGCAACTAGCCAGGGAGCCCACTTATGATGGAGCAGTACTGGACTTGGTGCTCACTAACAGGGACAGTGTTGCAGATGTCAAGGTGGGAGGTCACCTAGGGACCAATGATCACTGTACAGTGGGGTTCAACACAAGAATTGCTGTGGAATGAAACCACACAAGGGCAAGAGTCCTGGACTTCAGGACAGCAGATTGTAAAAAGATGTGTGAATGCCTCAGGGATGTCCTGGAAGTGCAGAATGACCTGGGTGGGGTAGAGGAACAGCGGGCGAAGCTATAAGAGGGCATTGTGAAGGCAACAAATCTCAAAACCAAGCAAGTGAACAAAAGCAAGTAAAAAAAGGTTCTCGGAAGAATTGGATGAATAGGTGAAGGCAAAAAGAGCAACATTCAAAAAGTATAAGGAGATGCAGAGGGAGGAGGATAGGGAGATGTATCACAGGAAACAGAGGAAAGTCGATAATGAGTAAGGAACAAGAAGACACAAACTGAGGAGAGCATAGCCCAGTCAGTAACGAAAGGCAACAATACATTTTTTAGGTACAGTATATATGCGAAAAGGGGAAGACGAGGGGTGGGATTGTAATGTTAAGAAGGGAAGGGGGGACTGTGCAGAGGAGAACCAAGTAAAGGCAGATATCCTGAACAAATACTTTTGCTCAGTGTTCATGCAGGAAGCAGAAGGGGAGGGGCTGCAAAAAAGTAACAGGAGCTTTGGAGTGAGGGAGGTGGACACCAGTCCTTTTTCAGAGGGGAGAGTCATGAAGGGACTCGTAAATTTGAAAGTGGACAAAGCTATGGGGCCACACAAGGTGCATCCATTTTGAGGTAGCTCAGGGAGATATTGGCTGCACCTCTAATAATCTTATTTAACAACTCACTGGAAACAGGAGTGGTTCCAGAGGACTGGAGGAAGGCAGATGTAATCCCATTAAACAAAAGTGGTAGCCCAGAGGAGGCTGACAACTATAGGCCGGTCAGTCTGACATCGGTGGTGGGAAAGTTAAAGGAATCACTGCTGAAGGAACAGATTGTGGAATACCTTGAATCCAGTGGGTTACAAGACCCAAGGCAGCATGGATTCATGGGGGGAGGTTATGTCAAATGAATCTGATAGATTTCTTTCACTGGGTGACCAGGGAATTAGATCAGGGTGGAGAGGTGAATGTGGCCTGCCTAGATTTCAGTAGAACTTTCAACACCATTCCAAAAAGGAGACTCATGAGGAAGCTGGGTAGCTTAGGGGTGGGTACAAAGGCGGTAAACTGGATAAGAAATTGGTTAAAGGATAGGCAACAGAGGGTGATGGTAAACAGAGTTCACTCCAAAGAAGGGAGGATGACCAGTGAGGTGCCTCAGGAATCAGTACTGGGACTGGTCCTTTTTAATGTCTTTAAAAGTGACATTGCAGATGAGCTGGAAGGGAAGGTCTGCCTCTTTATGGATGACACCAGAATCTGCAATAGGGGTGGACACTTTCGAGGCGGGGGTTGGAAAAAATGAGCAGAGACCTGAGAAAACTCGGAAGGGTGGTCAAAGCGTGTATGGCAGCTGGCTTTCAATGCAAAATTTGCAAAAGCATGCACTTAGGACACAGAAACCCAGGGATGATGTACAAAATGGGTGGTGAGGTAGTGATGATCACTAAACAGGAAAGAGACAAGGGGGGTAATCATATCAGATGACCTAAAGGTGGCCAGACAGTTTGACAAGGCAGTTGGGAGGGCTACTAGGATGTTGGGGTACATGGGGGGGGGGTATCACCAGCAGAAAGAGGTAGGTGGTGTTGCCTCTGTATAGATCAATGGTGAGACCCCACCTAGAGTAGTGTGCCCAGTTCTGGAGACCACATCTCCATAAGGACACAGACAGAGAGGATGCTGTCCAGAGGAGGACAAATAAAATGGAGTAGGGTCTGCATCTGAAGCCCTACAAGAAGAAACTAAGGGACCCAATATGTACACCCTGGAAGAGAAGGAGATATGATGAGACCTTTAAATACCACATGGGTGCAAATAAGGTACAGGAGGGAGCGGGGTACATTCAGGAGAGATGTGAGGAAGTACTTCTTCACAGAAAAAATGGTGGATGCCTGGAATAGTCTTCCAGCAGAGGTTGTGGGAGTGAAAGTAATAGTGCATGTTCAAGAATGCATGGAATAGGCATAAGGGAATCTTTGTGAAAAGGAAAGGAGGTATGCGGGAAAGAGCCGGAGAGCAAATCGGGTCTGTGGTGACACTGTTGGTAGAGAAAATTGGGTAGACTGGGTGGGCCAAGTGGTCCTTACCTGCCCTCATATTGTACATTTATATGTTTCTAAAGCATGAGAGTTCTGTATGATACCATCTTTTATTTAATTTACTTTATGTTGACTGGTAAAGGATGGCTAGGCAATTCTGCCTAATTTCAGCATCATCCTTGGGAGGGAGGATATAGGTTAAGCTGTTGGTGGTATTTTAGTGAATGAGGGGAAATTTGGCCAGGACACCGGGGAAATTCCCTAGCTGTCTTTTACTTACTTTCAGTACTTACTTATTTAGGATCCACGGAGGGGTGACAGAACCATAGTAACTGGCACTGATGATTTGTTTACAGTCATTAATAAACATACTGAACAGATTTTTGGGACTGCTTTTTTTAATACACAACAAATGGTGAACAGTACGATACAGGACACTACCTACTTTGTCTGGGGAACAAGTAAGCAAGCTACACATCCCTTATCCCTTTGAATGCTTTCGAGGATTGTTTAACAGCCTCTCACTGAGATCTGAATTACCAAACTATAGGTACAATATTTATTTATTTGCTTTTGGTAACTGCTTAAGCATACCAGACAAAAAACTGCCTATTTTCAGACACGACCCAGGAGAGTACAAGTCAGCTTATACATTGCAGTACATACTGAGGTTACAACATTTTACAGAGGTACAAAGTTACATAGCACATAAGTGGCAGAAGTAATAAATAGATTGGAGTACATAAGGCAATACAACAGCAACGCAGGGGTTCAAAGTTACATAGCACCTAGTCGATAGGAGTACAACATACTATATTAGTGGTAACTAAAACAGAACAAATCAAAACAGAAAGCCAAAGCAAGGTTAGAACAGTAAGGGTTAACAAAAAGCAAGCAAGAAGGTGCATTAGTTGAGGTATGCATGGAGGCAGTGACATGGAATAAGAGTGAAACCAAGTGCGTGTCACTGGACTGGACTGGACTGGTCACTTTTTTATACAAAAAAAGGGGAAACATATTAAAAACTGGAGACCCATCATGTTATTGAATATCGCCTTTAAAATCTTGGCAAAAATTCTTAGTAGCCATCTGGCTAGCATGCTGGGGCAAACTATTGAATCCATGTCAAGCATGTTCAATCCCTGGATGTTCAGTCCAGGACAATTTAATTTAATTAAGAGAACTGTTTAAACAGGGGAAGCAGGCAAAAGTTTTGTATTTATTATCACAGTGAATAAAGAAAAAGCCTTTGCTTGAGTTTTTCATGATTTCATGTTTCAGGCCTTATTAATTTTGGGTAGTCTTTTTATACTTGGTTTCAGACTTGTTACAGGAAAGCAATAGTAACCTCTTTAGTTAATGGATGGATGGGAATCCCACAGACAGTGGTTCAAGGTGTCCTACAAGGATCCCCCTCAGCTCCTCCTATATATTATCTGTCTGAACTCCCTTTTATGGATGCTCCAAAAAAATTATCAGATACAGGAAGGGTTCCCAAATAAATTGCTACCACTGGTGAAAACATTAGCATGTGCAGATGATATCTGTATTGTTATTAATGACTACTCCTCTGGCGTCCAGGTGGTAGAAATCGTGCATACTTCTTCTAAAGCCACTGGATCGAGGATTAATTTAAACAAAAGTAAAGGGATACCAACTGACCTTAACTGTAATCCTATGATTTCAGACATAGCTGGTACCAAAATTGTGGAAAGTCTGGTAAGAATTTTGGGGATCCTGTTTAGAACTACTCTAGGGACAAGGCCAGTATAAATTAGGAACACTGTCTGGTGATAGACATAACACTCTCGGAGCCCTGAAGCTGGCTTCTATCAATATCTGGAGCTTGTTACCTGAACTCGCTGATCTCCAGGTATGGGTTACCCAACATAATTCTGACATAATATCTGTGGTGGAAACCAGACTAACATCTAAGATTCCAGACTCTGCCATTTTCCTTGCTGGGTATACCACCTTTCATCAGGATAGGCTATTTAGAAGGGGTGGAGGGTGTGTAATTTACATCAGGGACACACTCCAGGGTCTTGCCCTCCCTCAGTTGGACTCTGAAAAAAATGCTCAGGTCCTTACCCTCAGGCTATTATTGGGCCCCCACAGTAAATCCCTTACCATTATCTCAGTTTACATACAGCCGTGTGATCAGGCTGCTGGCTTCAACAAGCTCATTGACTACCTATCTAACCTACCCCTAACACAGAATTAGTTGCACTAGGGGACCTCAGTGTTAATTGGCTGGCGCCTGAGGCTGCCCTTACCTTGATCAATATAGCCCAGTTAATTAACTTGCCTACAGGAATTAACCACAGGACAGGCTCCAGTTCCCTCCTCGACTGGATTATGTCTAACCAACCAGAGAGAATTTCTGGTGCTGCAATCCTTCCAGATGCTATTAGTGACCACTCCTCTGTTCTCTGCTTTTCGTCAAACAGGTCCCCTAAGCTTCCAGCAAAAACAGTTTTGCACTGGGTCCTGAAGAAAAGGCAGCTGGGTCACTTGATGTGTTGGAATGAGTAAGATGTGCTTGCTTCGGCTCTGCTCTCCAGCTGCTTTATTTTCATATTTCTACAGCCGTTTTGCCCTAAAAAACATCCTAGGGCCTTGGTCGGGCAGCAGTTTAACTGGACGAATTATCGGCGGTAAGACTTTGGCTCCTCTAAACTAGAGCATAGCGAGAGACAGCCACTCGGAGGGCATGGAAGCAGAAATGTGGCCTGCGGGCCCTTCTCACACCCTGCCGACCACACTAGAAAAGCTGAAAGTGACCAAAAAATCCAAGACCCAACTGACAACGGTCCCCAGAGCAGCATCAGCTCCAACTCCCTTCATGGAAGAAAAATTCCTCTCTGAGCTTTCAGCCTTAAAAGAGGCCTTGCTGGCCATAACTAATAAACTTACCAGCCTACAGCAAATCTCCAAGGCCCTGTCTCTCTGCATGGGGGATGTGGAGGCGCGGGTGAGTTCGCTGGACAATTGGCGCACGAGGCAGAAATTGGATGCCACAGCAGTCCGCCGCAGGATTGCTAAGCTAGAGGAAAAAATTGAGGACCTTGAGGGTTGCAGTAGGAGGAATAACCTCCTCCTCATCATTGGCCTCCCAGAAGGGGCTGAGGGACAAAACCCCATCTTGTTTGTTCAAAGGTTTTGTGAGAAGGTTGCAGGGCCCTCGCCTAATGGCCCCAGCAATGTGACTGAGCAGGCCCACAGAGCGCTCAGGCTGATGCCTGCCCCAAATTCACTGTCTCACCCTCTCATATTTAAAATGCTGAATTATCTAGGCAAGATGCACATCCTGGCAAAGCTAAAAGTAATGAAGGAAATAATGTGGGAGGGAACCAAACTGCACATTTCACAAGATCTCCCTAAGTCAATCAGATTAAAAAGGGCTGAGTATAACCACATCATATTTAAGCTTATGGAGGCTGGGTTACGCTTCAGGATGCTATATCCTGCCAAGCTACAGATTACCTATCAGGGCTTTCCTAGATCATTTGAGTCGGAAGCACAGGCGAAGAAGGAGCTACCAACATTGTTTCCTGACCTGTTTCAAGCCCCTAAATGAACCATTCCAGCAAGGATTTTTGGCTATCAGCTATATGTATGTTAATAGGACTCAAGTTTAGTGTGAATTTAAGACAATTTTTTGTGTTCTGCACCCTGGGACAGCTTCTTCCCCATCATTTTCGTTGGCACCTGTGGACTGCTCCCCTCTCTAGAAGGCTTAAACACCTTGCTGAGGCTGTAACCTCTTCCCGATATCATCTGGTGAATTAGCCTCATCCTGGGGGCCGTGATGACCTACTGAGAAGAAGCACCGGCAGAGACCCCACAGCTTTGGATCCTTGGCTTGCAACTCTAGGGGTGCACACCCAGGGCAACTACATGGAGGAGAAAGCATTGCACTTACAGCAGTGGACGGAACATAGGCCCACTAGTGATGTCAGGGGGGCAGGCAAACCCAAGGAGGCTCTCTCTGCACACCTCCTGTAGGGAGGCATTCATACAGTGTATCAATACTCCGCCTTGGTAT
This sequence comes from Neoceratodus forsteri, assembly GCA_016271365.2. NCBI lineage: Eukaryota > Metazoa > Chordata > Ceratodontiformes > Ceratodontidae > Neoceratodus > Neoceratodus forsteri. The sequence goes on from CM057453.1 coordinate 62,819,870, forward strand.
GGATTTGGGAGCCTTAATAGAACTCGGTCCAACCAAGGGGGACAGATGTACTTTAACCAAACGTTACTGCTTTCCCTGTACCCCGGGTGATTACCAGGCTGACTTTACTGTGGTGGCCAGCTTTTGCACTTCCTTGGGCATCAACACCAGGCAAAGCTGCAGTATAGAGGGACATAGGGGGTTGAGAGGGTGGGGTATCCCCACCCCCCAACGGTCCATTTCGGGCAATAGCGAGCCAGACTTACCAGTGCACTGACTAGGGGGCAGTTTGCCAGAGGGTGAAGGTGTAAGCCTGCATTGGGCCTAGGCAGCCCCGAGTTGGTGGAAGCATTTGCCCTAGGGGATGTGGGCACTGGCTGGTACCTATATTATGGGGAGTCCTGGGTTGGCATTGAGTTCTGAGGCTAATATGGAGCAGAAAGGCAGTTTATGTGGTGTATGGAGGAGCTGACTTGGCTTGGGGCATGCTGGACCCCGCCATTCATCACCTGGGGGACCTCTCATCCTGAACCACGAGGGCGCAGTGTACCTATGCAGAGTACCCCAGGGGAGACCCTTTCTGGCTGCATTTATGGACCTAGAGGTGGAATCCCATTGCCAATGCAAGGTGGGCAGGCGTGTTATCCTTGGAACTGTTGTTTATTGAGGTCAGGGAGGACTTTGGGAAGTCTGTATTTCAACCTTTTGGGGCACGAAGATTTTTAACAGCACTGGGCTGAAGTGGGTCCTAGGACCTTACAGTTTTACAGTTCACATAGGAGCTGGGGGTGGGGAAGGCTCGTTCTGATGGAAGCTATCATCACAGGCATGGATAAAGTGGAGGGACGGCCAATAGGGCCAGGGGACAGTTCTTTGTATATAGTTTTGGGGAGGCAGGGGGCCAAGGATGGGAGGGACTTAATGGGGTGTGCACAGTTAACTCTGCTCCTTTTGTGTTCATGTTGGTTGTTGTCTTATGGGGAGGTGAGAGGGATTGGGGGAGGAGGGGAGGGATTGACTCTTGGAGCTTGGGGGTGGGATGAAGGCTTACGGACAGAAGCTGAGGCAAAAGCAGGCAAGTCATTTCTTCATGGGGTCCATATTGCTAGAGGTGTACTACTTCCTTCCCTCAGCTATGGCCTCCACCAATTTGCCTGCACCTCCAAGGCTCTTCTTGCTCGGTGGCACATGATGTACAATAATATTTGCCGCTTTGCCCTAGCAGCCCCTCGTCTCACCCATCACTGTGAGCTTTATGAAAAACTAGGTTGGCTGTCCCCGGCAAATCACCTGAACTTTGGGCTGGGATGCTTCGTGGGTAAAGTGATCAGAACTGGCACCCCTCAGGGGCTGGCACAGCTTCTCTCACCTCCTGACCCCTCCTCCTACTCCCTCAGGTCCCAGGGTCCTGGGGTGCTAAAAGTACCCTTCACCCGAACCCTTATGGGGGATAGGGACTTCACTGCATGTGCTCCCAGGCTCTGGAACTCTTTTCCTATGTTCACTCCGCCTCCTCCCACCAGTGCCTCTGGAAGTCCCTGTGGGGGCATCTGAAGCTGGCCTCAGCGTGCGAGTATCCCAAGCCTCCTTAGCCTAATGGCCCATGCACTGGACTCACACTTGGCCACATACTTGGAACCTAACTGTTTTGAGGACCTGCTAATGTTCTCTTGTTCATTTCTCATGATCTTACGCTCACCAAGGCATTCGTCTGTGCCATTGTATGTTCTGGGCTATATATTGTTGTTCATATGTATATTAACAATTTCTGTCACAGTAGATCATTCTATGCTTGACTGTTTTTTGTGACTCACTGTTATGTTCTGATGTATCTGTATTCCTTGTTGTACTCTCCCGGGTCGTTCCTGAAAATAGGCATACAACTTGTCTAGTGTACCTACCCAGTAAATAAAAGCTAAATAAATAAATAAATTTAAATTTATGTCCTGGAATGTCAAGGGGGGAAATAACAAGTGCAAACACTACATGATTCTCAAGCATCTTGCTAAATATCAACCAAATGTGGTTTTCCTTCAGGAAATCCACCTAAAGCGGGAGGATGTGGTGCTTTTCCACAGGGAATGGGTGGGCTAGGTGTTTGGGGCAGTGTCCAGTAACAAAAGGGGAGGGGTTTGCATCTTGGTTGACAGGAAGACCCCCTTCCAGCCACTTGACGAGCACTGTGTACCAGAAGGCCAGTTTATACTAATTCGAGGTAAGCTAGGATTAACTGAAGTATGGCTGGGTGGCGTATACAGGCTGAACACAGACTCACCTAGCTTTTTCTCCAGTCTCATCACCCATCTTGCCACACCCTCCAACCCTTTCACCATCTTAGGAGGGGACTGGAATATGGTATACCAGGATGATATGGACATGTCTGGAGGAACCAGGAAGGGGCTATCACCAGCCCAGAGAGGGCTTCGGGACCTCATGGACACGTTAGGCCTTGGGGACCCCTGGGGTATACTCCACCCGGAGGATAGGCATTACACATTACACTCCCTCCCGCACAACTCCTACTCTAGAATTGATTATTTTTTGACATACATTTCTGGTCTTTGGGGGTTGGTGTCTTGTAACATTCTACCCACCGTGATATCGGACCACGCCCCAATCTTTATGGAACATACCCTTGATGGTCTGGATGACAGGGACAGGGTCTGGAGATTTAACCCGGCAATATTGCGAGACCACCCAGCCACCTTATCGGCCTTCATCACTAATTTTTTTAAAGAAAACATGGGAACGGTGTCCTCTATAGACTTGTTGTGGGGTGCGGCGAAATGCGTGTTTCGCGGTAATTGCATACGGATTGCTTCTAAAACTAGGAAAATTAAAGAAGTCTCCATTAGGGACATACTGGACCAAATTAGGGCATTGGAACAGGAGTTTTCTTCTTCTTCTGAGGGTAGGGTTTGGACCACACTGAATAATCTCCGAGCTCAATATTTTGGTATCTTAGCATCGAATGCAGACTTGACGCTGCAATATACCAAATTCCGATACTTAGAATTAGGGGAGACAGCAGGCAAGTTACTGGTCCTAAGACTTAAGCAACTGGAGGCTCAGAGAGTGGTGCAGAGTATCCAACCTGTGACAGGGGGCCCCATGCTCACTAAACCAAGAGAGATAGTGCAGTCCTTCAGGTCATTTTATGAGAATCTCTATGTGACGTCTACTGAGGCCTCGCCTGATTTTTCTCTTATAGACCAATTCTTGGACTCAGTGACTTTGCCCTCTCTATCCCAGGCTCAACAGACATTTCTAAGTACCCCCATCTCGGCCAAGGAGGTTAGGCAGGTCATCGGCCAGCTACCTAAGGACAAGGCCCCTTGCCCTGATGGGTTTAATAACTCATTCTACATGGCTTTAACAGAGGAGCTCGCCCCTTTCCTTGCACAACTTTTTAGCTCCATACAATCCTCTGGTATCTCAGACCACTCACTTACTCAAGCCTGGATTTCTGTCATACCAAAGCCAGGAAAACCCTCACTGGTGCTGGGCAACTATCGCCCCATTTCACTGCTGAATTCTGATATCAAGATCCTAGCTAAGATCCTAGCAAATTGTTTACATCAAGTTTGGCAGAGCCTAGTTATCAACTCACAGGTGGGCTTTGTAGCGGGGCGGCTGTTCTCAGATCATACACGTAACATTCTTCACCTTATGGCTTCTGAGATGGAGTTCCCTGTCCCGTGAGTTCTGATCTCGCTCGACGCTGAAAAGGCATTTGACCGTGTCTCTTGGCCTTTTCTCTTTGCAGTGCTGAACAAATTTGGCTTCCCTTCCTCTTTTTGTGACTGCATACAGGCACTGTACTCGAGCCTTACAGCGAGGGTCCGATGTAACGGTGTCCTCTCCTCCCCATTTTCTCTTTACCAAGGCACTAGGCGGGGGTGTCCCTTGTCCCCATTTCTCTTTAACCTTTATCTTGAACCCGTGATTTTCTCACTCCAAGCACATTAGGAAGTACAGGGCATTCGTATAGGGAAGTCCCCTTTTCTCCACTCTGCATATGCAGATGATGTTATGCTCCACCCAGAAAATCCTCAGTGGTCAATCCCAGTAGTTTTAAACATTATTGACTGTTTTTCATTGGTCTCGGGATACAAAATTAACATAGACAAAACTTGTGTTCTGCCTCTCAATCACCAGGTTCAAAAATACTGGATTACTGACCTGGGCCTGAAATGGGAAGCAGATTCCCTCACCTACCTGGGCATCAAACTCCCACGCAATCTCTCACAACTAGTAAAACTTAATCTTACCCCGACCTTATCTGCGATCAAAGCCGACCTCCTGAGATGGAGACACCTCCCTCTTTCCCTGTGGGGGTGCACCAACATTATAAAAATGAACGTACTTCCACGTATACTATATCCCCATAGCATGATTTATCCATGTCTCCCCAAAGCATGGTTCGCCAAATTACAATCTATAATCTCAGATTTTCTCTGACAAGGGAAAGTTATCCAGAGGGCGCATGCTAAGCTGACATTTCTGAAATTGGTGGGGTGCCTTGGTCTTCCAAACTTCTTTTTATACTATTGTGCAATTCACTGCAGCAAGATTTTTCACTGGGACGTGGGCGGTAGTAGGAATGGTATCGCGGAGTACACACCCCAATGGTTCACCTTAGAGCAACAGCTTTGCTGGGCACAGGGTATAGGCTTGAAGGCCCTTCTCTATGCAAAACCTGCTGACTTACCAAACACACTAAAAACCTTCCCTCTATGGTGGTCTGTTAAGGCTCTTGGCCAAATTACCTCTTTACTGGCCCTAGATTTGACCAGGGATTTTGATCAACCACTCCTAGGCAATCCATACTTTAAGATAGAAGGCCGGGCTATATCAGAAGGCTTTTGCCTTAAATTGTGGGGAGTATTGCTCTCTTCGCTCTTGCTTGCAGGCAGTCTAGCTCCAAAACAAGATATTCAGCTGTACTACTCGATCCCCGTGTTTCACACTTTCAAGTATCTTCAGCTGAAGAAAGTGCTTGTGCATTTTTTGGGCCCTTCACCTTGGTGCCCATAAGCAGCTCCCATGAAGGTATCTCTTCTGCAATTGGCCTCTCTCCCACATGTCACTTCCTGTTATAAAAATCGCCACGACCTACGTATTTAATGCCTGTTGTGTGCTATTACTGGCAACAAGAGCTTGAGCTGGCTTTGACTAATGAGGAGTGGCAGAAGGTATGGCAGCAGTGGTATAAGTATATAAAGCAGGACAGGCTATGGTTCTTATAGTTCCGCATCCTACACAACCTATATTTTTCCCCAGCTCGACTATACAGGATGGGGAGGATTACCTCTCCCCTTTGTACTTCATGCAGTAAAACTGAAGGTACAATAAAACATCTCTTCTGGGACTGTGACAGGGTGGTGTCCTTCTGGCAAAGAATCAAGGACTCATTAGATCTATGCTGGGGTTAGACTCCTATTTTACCCCGCAGATTTGTCTAGTGGGTCTCTTCCCAGCTGACATGATAGGGGTTCGCAAGGCATACATGGCTCTGGTCTCGGCAGTGGTGAAGTTGATTATTTCTCGCCACTGGACATACCAACAAAGTCCTCCCTTTCAGGAATGGCACACAGAAACTCTTCAGGCACTGGAACTGGAGAAGCATATTACCCAAAGACAGGACAGGATCCAGTCCTTTAACGGCAGATGGGGCCAACTTCTTGCCCTGTTACCACTCATACATCATGGCAGGAGGCCCTAGTGGCTATGAGATGCAACTGACTTGCCCAGGGGGTTGCAGTGAAGTGCCCCCAGGAGGGTTTTTTCCCCAATTGTTTAACCAGGAGTGGCACACTAAGCTGAAAGCTTATTTACAGGTGCGACCTTGGAGCACAGGGAAGTTAAGTGACTTGCTCAGGGTCACACAGTATATGCAAGTGGGGGCTGTGGGATTCAAACCCAAGTCTCCAGATTTGCAGCTCTGTGCCTTAAACCACTGCGGTCTACTGCCTCCAGGTTTCATTTTCAGGTTGATTAACTTGCCCCAGCCTCCAGTCCTAGGCCCTTCACAGAAGTGGAAATTATCCTCTAACACTTCCTAGGTTACTCGCCTCTGTTTATTCATCTTAGCTCTGGGTGGGGGGGAGGGAAGAGAGGGTGGGGGGGTAGTTACTGTTATTATGGTTATTATATGTTATTCAGTTTCCTTTTGCATTACCTTAATCTTGTACTGGCACTTAGTGATTTATATAGTTTGGTACCGCCTTCTTTTACCCAACTGACAGCTGGCCGGACTGAATATGGACACAATTTCCTTTTTTTTTTTTATGCCTCGGCTGTGAAAGACAGTTGTATTTTGTGGTGGACTATTTTGTTGTATGGTCAGTTTCTCTTTTCCTTTGGATGTGTTCCTTGTAAACTTGAAAACTAATAAAGTATAATAATTTGTAAAAAAAAGAAAAAAAAGAAAGGGCAGCTGGAAAACCTCCAGGCTCATCTTCTAAATTGTGACTGGTCTCCTATTGACACTGCACATAACATTGACCAAGCACTTGAGTATTTCATCACCAAATTCAATAATGCCTGTGACATCTACACCCCCATCAAAAATTGGAAGATGAAGGGTGCTAATAATCCCTGGATTACCCCATCCCTTCTAAATCAGATGACCTCCAGGGACAGTCTTTGGCACCGTGCATGTGCCACCAGAAAACAGGTTGACCTGCAGCTGTACAAAGCAGCCAGGAATGCCTGTACCCACGAAATCCATCTAGCTAAATTACATCACTTTAAGGATGAGCTCTCAAATTCCTGGGTTGATGGCAGGAGGTTCTGGAATAACTTTAAAGACTTGATGGGCACTCCCTGCAAATCCTCGCTCACCATAATTGAAGTTGTGGTCGAGACCATCCAGGATCCCAAGCATCTTAAGCGATGCCTTCTCTGACCTTAGTGACATTCTCCCCGCTGACGTTTTTGATACACTGACCTGCATAGCAAAGGGAAATAATGCCTGCCCCTTCCCAAGGTCCCCCCCCCATTTCATCTCAGGAGAGTCACCTTAACTGAGGCTAAAAAATACCTAGGTTGGGTGCTAGCCATAACTAGATCCAGTAGTGACTCACTTGATCTGAAACTCCTTCATCTAACCCTGGATGCAGTCCTACTACCCCCTCTCTAAACAACCGAATCTATCACTCTGTCTTGGGCAGTTCCCAGTGCTATGGAAAGCTGCAGTGGTTACACCTATCCACAAGAGTGGTGACCAAACTCAGCCCTCTAACTATCACCCTATTTCCATTCTTCCTCCCCTCTCAAAAGCCTTGGAATGCATTGTCTCGGATCAGCTAATGGAACACCTCAAGAAATTTCAACTACAATGCCCTCAACAGCATGGATTTAGGAAGGCGCATAGCACCACCACTGCACTACTTGAATATACTGGCTTTATATACAATGCTCTGGACCAGGGTCACCTAGTGGGGGCGTTATATATTGACCTCACAAAAGCATTTGATATGATCAGTCACACCCTGTTACTTGACTCACTCCATGCCCTGGGACTTTCGGCTGAGGCAACGTGTTGGTTTGACAGTTACCTTTGCAGACGATCCAGAAAGTCAAAATAAGTACAGTGATGCGCTCTCCGACAGCCACCATGTGCAATCTGGGGTCCAGCAAGGATTGATCCTAGGTTCTCTGCTTTTAGTCTATTCCCCAACACCCTCCCTCAGGCTTGCTCTTGTAATCTACTTCTCTATGCAGATGATGCCATCATTTTCTCAAGTCACCCTGACCCCCTCCCCCTTGAACAACAACTACAGGACAACTTCTCTGCTGTCGAGGAATGGTTCTCTGACCACAAACTCCTTCTTAATTACAGAAAACAAAATCTATGCTTTTTGCCAGTCCTCACGATAGGAACAAACTACACCAGTTGATCATCCTTAACAATCTTAACTCATCCCTTGAACAGGTCTAGCAGTTCAAATACCTTGGTATAACCATAGATACTTCCATGTCATTTGTCACCCACATGGACCATTTAGCTAAGGCAGTAAACACCAGGATTGGGCTCTTATATAGGCATAGGCACTGTCTCACCCCTTATGCCCTCCGCATAGCAATCAAAAGTTCAATATTCTCTTTATTTGACTACGGGCTAATTATTTATGGTACTGCCACAGATACCACACTTAAAAGAATCAGCATAGCCCTTAATAAAACCTGCAGACTAGCTACTGGGACACAGACTCACTTATACTTGTGAATTGTATGCTTGATCTAACTGGCTACACCTTAATGGCTATATAAAGTATCAGACCTGTCTGTTTGTGAAAAAAAGCTGGCTTGGTCTAACCCCTCCAGTCTTCCTAAAGCTTCTTAATAAGGTAACTAACCCTCACCACACCCAAGGAATGTCTAACCTGGCTTACCAAGTCCTGTTCCATCATAACTCCATGGCACAGAGCTCCTTCAAGTACAGGACACCAAGATGGCTAAATGACCTCCCACCATCACTCCACGACCAGTCCAAGATCGACCCCTTTATGTACATGCTTTGCCAGCACCTCACAACACAGTGCAGGTATGATTGTCTGACCTAAGCTATCCCCCCCATTTATCATGAAACTGAACCCCCCCTTGGACCTCTTTTTCTCTCCCCCTACCTCTATCCCCATTCCCAGTGATCTAAGCTTCCCTATTCTGTCTGTCTCATCCCCCTTCCCCATACTGTCCCCCCCCGCTCCTATTCTACCTCCCTGTCTATCATGACATAGCCTTTGCCTGGCTGCATTGTTATTCTGTATTCACCTTAAGTTTGAACTTTATTTTGTCTATCATGCACTGTTCACTTTACCTGTTTTTTGTAACTTGCTACGTAACTATGTTTGTCTTTTACCTGAAGTGGAACCTTTGTAAAAGAGCCTCTGGCTCAAAGGTATTGTAATCCAAGAAATAAAATAAATAAATAAATAAATAAACATGCAAAAAGTTAACAGACGGAAGACTTGGCCTATGTCTCAAAAATATTTTTTTTAATTAAAACTTTTTGTTTCCATATATTTGTATACAAGTTATAACCCCCCCCCCAAAAAAACATTTGAGACTCAAATTTTTAGCTGCTTCTTTCAGATTTTATGGGGAAGCAGATTGAACTCTATCCTATGTAATGTGACGTATCTCCTCACAAAAACAGGTGGTTTAGGGATGATTCATCTCATTGTGTTTTTTATAAGTATTTTTATTTTTAACAACTTAAAATATTTTTTCCTTCAGATAAAAGTTGGGCCACTCGGATTTTGCAGCTAGTCTTGTACCTGTTAACAGACTGAGCAATTGGGAGGTTTCAGACTAAAAGTAGTCAGATGACCCTGAGACCTTGCTATATGGACTGTGTTTTTGATCACATTAAGTAGCGGAATATTAAAAAAGTCCAGGTTCAACAACGTAACAGAAAGGGTTTATACAATAAAATTCTTGTTTCTCAATTTTCAGCAAATCCAGAAAGGCTTTGGATATACTACACTGAGAGGGGTACTTCTCTGCGTCACAACAGAAAGCATCTGTTGTGTACCAAGGAAGAGTTTGCCTTTAAATATGGACTGGGATGTTGCTGCTAAAGGTTTTACAGAACTCAGGCTGTCCCTTGAAATTAGGGGTCTCCTGACCCATCCTGCAGTTCAACAGCCCCCCCCTTCAGCTCCAGTCCCATTGCTCTCTCATCCCCTTCTGGTTGGTTATGGAGACCGGGTAAGAGCTGCAGCAATGACTTGGTTAGGTGTGGGGCCTCCTTTGTTTAAAAGAAGAGCTGGGCAAGTGGTTCTTCATGGAGCAGCTCTCCATATGAGTGTCGGGAGTCACCGGCAGAAGTCTACAGTAGGAAGTTGCTGCTTTGTTTTCGTTTTTTTGTTTCTTTTTGGGGGGGGGGTTATTTTTGATTATCACTAAGTTAATTTCAGTCATTGTTAACACTGTTCTGCTTTTTATGAATTTGGAGTCTGTGGTTGGATTCTTAAAACTCATTCAAGGGTACTACAAGTAAAAGGTAAGTCTGGTCCAGTTCATTCTCAATATGTGGCCATTGTCAAATTTGGTGCTGTCCTTTCCAGCTTCCGTTGGCAAGGGAATTTCAGAGACCTATTCCTCAAGTCTCCTGGTTGGACTTGGGAGTTCAGATGTCAGAGTGGTTGAATACTTGGGGTCCAGTGACCATCACACAGTGTGGTTCAACATGAGTACTGCAACAGGGTCATGCCACATGAAAGCAAGGGTTCTGGACTTCAGGAGGGAAGCTTCACAAGGATGAGGTTGTGTCTCAGGGAAGCCCTATCAGAGGGTAAGGAAAAGGGGAGTAGAGGAACCATGGGCCCATCTCAAAGAGGCCATAGTGGAGGCAACAAACCTTTACATTCAGGATATGGACAAAGGCAAGAGGAAAAGAAAACCACTATGGTCCTCGCAGGATGTGGCCGGGAAAGTAAAGACAAACAAGTTGGCTTTCAGGAAGTATAAGGAGACACAGAAGGAGGAGAACAGGGCAGTGTATCTGAAAAGCAAAGGGAGGCAGGGAAAGCAGTCAGAAGCACCAAGGCAAAGACTGAGCTGAAAAATAGTAAAGGAGGTTAAACAAGCATTTGTCAATGCCGAATGTTGCTTGCTTGTATGTGCTGTTTAGGTGTTTGGAATTGATAGTTCCATGACTTCCTCCAAAGTCATCCACTGTGTCTTTCCGCTCAGTATTCACAGAAGAGTGGGAGGGGGCAAGGGCCACAGCAGTACAGCAGTTGCCAAGGGGGTGAAGAGGTGGACAATAGTCCATTCAAAGGCAAAACAGTCCTGCAGGAGCTCGCTAAACTGAAGGTGGACAAAGTGATGGAACCAGATGGCATACGCCCAAGGATATTAAGAGAACTGCGAAGGGAGACAGCAGTACCTCAGGCAGCCATGTTCACTGAGTCATTCAACATGAGTGAATTGGAGGAGGGCACATGTGGTCCCTCTACACAAATGCAGCAGCAGGGAGGAGGCACGGAACAATAGGCCATTCAGCCTCACCTCAGTAGTAAGGAAGATCATGGAGGCATTGCTTAAAGAAAGGATAATGGGGCATCTAGAAGCCATCAGAGCCCAGGACCATAGATAACATGGATTCACAGTGGGGACATCATGTAAGGCAAATCTGGTTGATTTTTTTGACTGGGTGACAAAGGAAGTGAATCAGGGTGGGGCAGTGGACAACGCTTACCTTGATTTCAGCAAGGCCTTTGACACCATCCCACATAGGAGGCTGATAAACTAGCTGGGTTGGCTGGGCATGGGGGAAAGGGTGGTAAACTGGGTTAGAAACTGGCTAACAGACAGGAGACAGAGAGTGGTGGTAAATGGGGTGCAGTCTAGGGAGAGGGGGTGACCAGTGGGGTGCTGCAGGGTCTTCATTAGTAACATTGCAGAACGGCTGAAGGGAATTTTTTCACCAAATTTTCAACATATCCATTTTAAGACCTCTGCTCATGAACAGTGTCACTGTGTTTTTCTTAATCTGTCCCAAACATTGATTGCGCACACTGACTGCGCCATTGTGCGCTACATGCACAGAAACATATTTTAGGTGACATGTGAAAAGTGACAGCTGTACTGCTCATAAGAAGGTGTGGTAAAATGGCAATGTTGAAAATCTGGAGTGAAAATATTAAAAATTTGCGAACTTACGAGTGTGGGTAGGAACTGTGCAACGCACGCTCGTAAAACAGTCATTTATAGGAATTTTTTCACCAAATTTTCAACATAGCCATTTTAAGACCTCTGCTCATGAACAGTGTCACTGTGATTTTCTTAATGTGTCCCATACATTGATTCGCACACCGACTGTGCCATTGTGCGCTACATGGGCGGAAACACGTTTTGGGCAAGATGTGAAAAATGACAGCTGTACTGCTCATAAGGAGGTGTGGTAAAATGGCAATGTTGAAAATCTGGAGAAAATATTGAATTCATTGAACTTCTGCAGTGCATAGGAACTGTGCAACACATGCTGGTAAAACAGTCATTTTTAGGAATTTTTTCACCAAATTTTCAACATAGACTCTTTGAGAGCCCACCTTATGAACACTGGCAGTGTTGTTTCATTAATTGGTCCCGAAAGGTGATTTCACGCAGTGACCATGAAATCACCCTTCAGGCCCGATTAACGCTATGACAGTGCAAGAATTCATGAGGAGGGTTCCTAAAAACCCCATGTTGAAAATGGGGCCCAAAATTCCCAAAATGCCGAGATATGCAACAAAGTTGAAAAACCCTATTTATTCCATTATACAGCTTACCGTCATTTCCTCAGTTCGCAGTCGGCTTTGAAGAGTGCAGACGGTTCCCGCTCCATCAAGATCGCCGCGCCAGATTCCGGAGGGGTAAGCATGGGGTGAGGGGGTTTGGGGAGGCAGGGTGCACAGTGGGTGGGTGCGGGTTGTGGGGGAGCAGGGAGACACGAAGGACCTTTTTTTGTTTACAGGTTGTTTTTTTATTAAGACAACACAGGATGTTTGCCACGCTGGGGTGGGCTACCAGCGTGGCAGCTGAAAAGAGCTGTTTGGGAGCTGGAGCCGGCGAGGGATTGGGCACCCCTGGCCAGCCATACAGTGTGTGCGCGTGGGGAGCGGACCAGCACGCAGGCGTGCTTGCATGTGTGTGTGTGTGTGTGGGGAGCTCTGCTCACTGAAGCGGAGCCTCCTTCAACTGTCGACCACTGCATTTTCAACTGTTGTCATAGACAGCTGCAGCTGTGATTGGGGAACTGAGACCGCGCCTGCAAACACACTGACTGAATTGGAAGACAGGTGCCACACCTCCGAAAACTCAGATGGTGGCATTATGTTTCTTGCACATGCGTGCAAGCAACATAAAAAGGGGACAAAACTTTCTATAGGTACGTTAGCAAAAGGAGAAAGATGGGGGTGGATTGTAAGGCAAAAAGGGGAGGATGGGGTGGGAGTGGAGGGAGACCAGGAAAAAGCATCAGACCTGAACAATTATTTATTTTCTGTCTTCACAGAGGAAGAGGGAGGGGAGGGACCACAGCTAGGAATCAGGATTGGAAGGGAGGTGGACAGCAGTCCATTTACAGAGGAGAGAGTCCTAATAGAGCTCACAAAACAAAAGGTGGACAGGGTAATGGGTCCAGATGGGATACTCCCTAGAATGTTAAAGGAATTAAAGGAGGTACTGGCTGCACCACTGGCATCCCTGTTCAATGGGTCACTGGATATGAGAGTGGTTCAAAAGGACTAGAAAAGGACTGATGTAGTCCCTCTCCACAAGAGTGGGAGCAGGAAGGAGGCTGGTAACAATAAACCTGTCAGTCTGACCTCGGTGGTGGGGAAAATGATGGAATCGCTGCTAAAAGAAAGAATAGTGGAGCACCTTGAATTCAGCACAAGATTCAAGGCAGCACAGATTCACATCAGGAAAGTCAAGTCAAACAAATCTGATAGATTTCTTTGACTGGCTGACCAGGTAGGTGGATTAAGGAGGAGTGGTGGATGTGGCCTACTTTGACTTCAGCAAGGCGTTCAATAGCATTCCACATAGGAGGATTGTGAACAAGTTGGGCAGCCTGGGATTGGATCACAAGGTGGTGAACTGGGTTGGAAATTGGTTTAGGGGGTAGAACCCAGATGGTAGTGGTAAACGGAACTAAATCCAAGGTAGGGAGGGTGGCCAATGGGGTGCCACAGGGATCAGTTCTTGGGCCAATACTGTTTAATATCTTCATCAGTGACATTGCAAAAGGGCTAGAAGGAAAGGTATGCCTCTTTGCAGATGACACCATAATATGCAATAGGGTAGACAGTCCGGGAGGTGTGAAGAAAATGAGAAGTGACCTAGCTAAACTGAAGGAATGGTCCAGAGTGTGGCAGCTAAGATTCAATCCGAAGAAATGCAAAATCATGCACTTGGGGCACAGAAACCCGGGGAAAGATTACATGATGGGTGGAGAAGTATTACAGACCACAAAATAAGAATGATATCCTGAGGTGATCATATCAGATGACCTAAAGGTGGCCCAACAATGTGCCAAGGTGGTGGAGAGAGCCTTTGGGATGCTAGTTGCATAGGGGAGAGGTACCACCAGCAGAAGGAAAGATGTGATGCCACTGTACAGGTCATTGGTGAGACCTCATTTGGAGTACTGTGTCCAGTTCTGAAGGCTGCATCTCCAAATGGACATAGACAAGGTAAAGGCAGTTCAAAGATGGGCAACAAAAATGGTGCAGGGACTACACCAAAGGTCATACAAGGATAGACTGGAGGAACTCAATATGTATACCATGGAGGAGAGGAGGGAGAGGAGGGAGAGGGGTGACATGATAGAGACCTTCAAGAACATAAAGGGAATAAATAAGGTACAGGAGGTCAGCATCTTTCGGTGGAAGAGATGCTGTAGAACAAGAAAGCATGACTTGAGACTGGAGGGGGTAGACTAAGGAGCAACATGAGAAAGTACTTCTTCATGGAAAGGTAGTGGAGGCATGGAACAGCCTCCCTGCAGAGGTGGTGGGTGCAAAGTCAGTGGGGGATTTCAAAACTGCATGGGATAGACCTCGAGGAATCCTAGCAGTTCAAAAGAGGTGGTGAAGCTGGAGATAAAGTAGGATCTGTGGCATTTTAGTAGGTAAGGAAAAAGGGCAGACTGGATAGGCATGGCAGTCCATATCTGCCATCAAATTCTGTGTTTCTTTTTTTATACTCTTTTTATTAAGAAACAGCAAGAGTACATGATAAATTAATGCAACATCATACAGACAATGTACATATTACAATTTAACCATGATGAAAAACATCATGTAAGTTAGAGAAAAAAGAACCTAAGAAAAAACTGTTGGGTCTTAAATAAAAATCAGTCCATGCAGCGCAAAAATAAAAAGTTAAAAGCAAATTAATAAATATCTAGGAAGAAGCATATATATTGTTCAAGATCTATTCTTCATTCTTCCACTTTAAATGAATTGTAAAGGGTCCCATCCAACCACTCCGGGTAACCAACCATCCCCCTTAGGTTTGCAAAATGATATAGTGAGAACCACTTCTATCCTGGGTCGCATTTCTAAAATATAAGTACCTCCAAAAGGAGCAACTTCAATTAACCATTGCGACTTCTTGAGCTGGGAGTCCTTCATACAATACCCATCTGGTTGATCTATTTGGGTATTTAGGAAGCTGTTGCATTAAACTAAACACATAATCTGATCTGATGGCAGACAAGGACCACCTGGCCCACCTAGTCTGCCCATTTTCCTACCTAACAGATAAGCTGCAGATCTTAGTTAACCAATAGCCTACTTCCTCCTGCCACCCACTAGAACTGCCTTATGTCTGTCCCATGCCTCCTTGAATTCCCCCACTGTTTTTGACTCTACGACCTCTCAGGAAGGCTGTTCCATGCATCGACAACCCTCTCTGTGAAGAAGTACTTCCTCACATTACCGCTGAGCCACTCCCCCAACTTCAAATTGCACCCCCTCATTCTTGCACATGCCTTTTTCTGAAAGATGCTATCCTCTTGGACTTTGTTGATTCCCTTGAGGTATTTGAAAGTTTCTATCATGTCCCCCCTCTCCCTCCTTTCCTCGAGGCTATACATCTTAAGCTCCTTTAGTCTTTTTTCATATGTCTTCTGGTGCAGACCCTGCACCATTTTGGTTGCCTTCCTTTGGACAGCCTCCATCCTGTCAATGTCTTTGCAGAGATGAGGTCTCCAGAACTGTACACAGTACTCCAGATGTGGTCTTACCAACTGTCTGTACAGAGGGACAACAACTTCCTGTTTTCTACTGGTGATGCCTCTCCCTATGCATCCCAGTATTTCCCCAGCCCTCCTGACTGCCTTCTCACATTGCTTGCCCACCTTTAGGTCATCTGCTATGACTACCCTCAGGTCCCTTTCCATTTTTGTTGTTGTCAGTATCTCACTGCCCATTGTGTACTCTTCCCCTGGGTTTTTGTTTCCCAGGTGCATTACTTTGCACTTCTTTGCGTTGAATCTAAGCTGCAATACATATGACCATTCCTCCAACCTTGCCAAGTCCCTTTTCATCCTTTCCACCCCACCTTGCATATCAACCCTGTTGCAGATCTTCGTGTCATCTGCAAAGACACATAGTTTTCCTTCCAGTCCCTCTGCAATGTCACTTATAAAGATATTAAAAAGGACCGACCCCAGTACTGAACCCTGTGGTACCCCACTAGTAACTCCCCTTTCTTCCCTGTGGACTCCATTTAATATTACCCTCTGTGTCCTGTTGTCCAGCCAATGTTTTACCCAGTCTACCACCCTGGGACCCAGTCCCAGGCTGGCTAATTTTTTATTAATCTTTTGTGCGGGACTGTGTCAAATGCCTTGCTAAAGTCTAGGTAGGCCATGTCCACAGCCCTCCCTGGTCTACTGCTTTGGTCACCCAGTCAAATAAATCAATTAGATTTGCCTGACATGACTTTCCTGCTGTGAATACATGCTGCCTTGGGTCCTGTGCCCCATTGGCCTCTAGGTACTCAACAATTCTTTCGTTCAAAAGTGATTCCATCATTTTCCCTAACACTGAGGTCAAACTGTCAGGTCTGTAGTTTCCTGCCTCTGTCTTGCTCCCACTTTTGTGAAGGGGAATCACATCTGCCCTCCTCCAGTCCTCAGGTATCACACCATCCTCCAATGATTTATAAAAAGGGAAGTCAGTGGTGTTACTAGTTCTTCCCTTAGTTCTTTTAGGATTCTGGGGTAAATCCCATCAGGTCCCATTGCTTTATCCACCTTCAGTTTTAGGAGTTTTTTCAGAACCCTTTCTTCTGTGAAAGGACTAATATCAACCCCCTATCCAGAGTGCTTCTATTGACTGGATTAGGCATCTTCACCCTGCTCTTTTATTGTGAATACTGAGCAGAAGTATTCATTCAGTATCCCTGCTTTTTCACTGTCACTCTCTGCCCAACCACTCTCCTCTTTTTCAGCCTCAGTATCCCTGCTTTAGTCTTTCTTTGCTCTCTAATGTTTCTATAAAAGGTTTTATCCCCCTTCTTAACCGAGTTAGCTATCTTTTCCTCAGTTTGGGCTTTGCTATTCTGACTGCCGTCCCCGCTTCCTTCTGCTTTAACTGGTACAGTTCTCTGTCCTGCTCCTTCTGTGTTTCCTTATTACTTCCTGAATGCTATATTTTTCTCCCTATCCTTCCCCTCCACTTCTTTTGAGAACCATAGTGTTTTTTTTCTTTCCTTTTGATTTCTTTATTTGCTTCACATAAAGGCTTGTTGCCTCTGTGATGGCGGTTTTGATGTTTCCCCATTGTTGCTCCACTCCACCTTCTTGCCTGTTTGCTAGTGCTTTTCTGAGGCACTCTCCCATTTTGACAAAATCAGCCCTCCTGAAGTCCAGTACCTTCATTTTTGTATGGCTTGACTCTACCGCTAAGTTAATCATGAACCACACTGTTTGGTGGTCACTTGTTCCCAGATGGCTACCCACTTGTAGATCTGAGATCCTCTCTCTGTCCCCATTTGAGAGTACCAGGTCTAAGATTGCTCCCTCCCGAGTGGGTTCCAAAACTAGCTACCTGAGTCATGCCCCCTGTAGGGCATTCAGAATGGCCCTGCTCTTGGATGTGGCTGCAGCAAAAGTGCTCCAGTTAATATCTGGCATATTCAGGTCCCCCATCAACAGTATCTACCCTTTATCTGCCATCCTAAGGATGTCTTCTATCATATCCTTGTCCATTCCCTCCTCCTGAGATGGGGGTCTGTATACAACCCCTGTGCAGTTTGTGGTGCCATTTCCAGTCTCCAGGGTGACCCACAGTACCTCCTCTCTTCCCTGTTTACCCTTTAGTTCTGGTGCTTTGATCCCTTCCCTTACATAGAGAGCTACTCCTCCTCCTCTTCTAACCTCCCTGTCCATCATGTAGATTGTGTACTCTGGTATGTTGACATCCCAGTCATGGTTCTCTGTGTACCATGTTTTCATGACTGTCACAATATTCAGGTATCCCTCTTCCATCAAGGCCCTTTTGGGGAGCTTTTTACCTAGACTATGAGCATTGGTACTCATTACCCTCCATTTTTTTATGGCCTTATTTCTTTTTGCTCCATCCTTGTCCTTACTGTCTTTGTCTTTTTCTCCATTTACCCTGGTCAGCCTCTCCGGTTTATGAATGTTTTGAACTACTGCCACCCAGTCAGGTATCTTGGGAGGCTCCTGCTGCAACCATTGTTTGGTTATAGACTTTAAGGCTTCCACTATTAGAATGGATCAGAGATTTCTCTTCTCTTTCCCCTTCACAACATCTGGAAATATCCCCAGGACCAGATTCTCCAGGCCTAATTGTATTTGTATACTGAAAACTTGGGATAGGTAAAATCTAATTTCCTCCCAGAAGGTAGCAAGCTTGGGGCATCCCCAAAATATATATGCCTGGGAAGCATGCATCTCCATGCATTTATGCCAACAAGTGGGTGGGATTGCAGGATTTTGATGGGCTACCTGAGAAAGCACCAGAAAAAAGTGGACCCTAATTTTCAACAAAATTCCCTACACATAGGGGAGACGGAAGTACCCCAGGTATTTTTTCAAATATTGAACCATTGTCTTTCTGACAGAGAAATGTTTAAATCATTTTCCCATTTTTGCTTGATATAAAGAGAAGAGATAGCTTGATTATTTACATAATAGGAGTATAGCTAGGAAATAGCCCTCTCCCCATTCAGTGAAGTCCAGATCTGTTGAAAGGGAATCCAGGCTGCACCCTCCCACTGCCCCTGCCCCTCTGTTCTCATTTGAACATTAATGCAGTCTCTAAGTTGATAGAATCTAAGCCTATCTGCTGGTCCCCATCCAAACTGTTTCTGGGCCGCCTCAAGAGACATCACTGTATTAACTAGAAGCAACTGCACAGGGGAAGTTATACCTCATCTGGCTTTCTGGAGAAACCAGTAGTCATTGTTTGCTAGGATGAACCAAAGGTCATAAGCCCACCACCTGTATTTCTGCAAGTGATTTCTTGTGTGGTCCCTTGAGATGCCCCTTCTCCATCCCTCAAGCACTGCCTGTGTTCTAGTTTAAAGGTGCCCCAATGCTGGTTCTGGAACAATATTGCCTGAAGAGATGGGTCAGTATATTCTTTCAGGTCTATTTGTTTCCAGAGGGAAACATTATGTTTCTATGTTCATTTCTGTCTCTATTCACCCCCACCCACAACCAGCATAAATGTATAGTCCAACCAGGGATAATCCTTCTGGTAATTCAGAATTGAAGATTGTACACCTCAACATACGAAGTGTCCCTGCTTAATTTGATCTGTTCAAAGCATGGATTTTTTTAGTTGCCCAATGGTATCATGGGAATTGTAGTTTGTTTGGGGGAGGGTGTGTAGTTGACCATGGGTAATGGCAGGAGAGAGAGAAAAAGTCTCTGTCCAACAGCATGACAAGAATGGGAGTGTGCTTGCTCAATTTTTTTTAACACAGTACTTTTACACCAGTTACTGCAGTTAGTGTAAATCTGCCCCATTTCGTTCTTCCTCAGTGATACCAAGCTGACATCTTGAAAATAAGATAAGGGTCATTAGATAGCATAGTTTAACTGACCACAAGTCCTTCACTTGACTGCTTTTTACTACCTGATTTTTTTTTCCTGATTCTCCTCTTTTCTGTTCACCATCTCCTTCCACAAACCCCTCAATTCATGGCATGTTTTTTTTTTAATAACAGATGTAGCAGTAGCTAATTGTGGCGTGATCCCAAAAGAATTGCGGAAATGTGAAAAGAACTGTTGCCCATTTTGAAGTGAGATGCAAGTGTACAGAGCAAACTTGAGGTATTAAAATGAAAAGATTTATTTTTTTCTGGTGGCTGGGTGTTGAGGGGAGCAGAGTTAAGTTAAAAACAGAAAAAGGCACTATGTGGTTTCACTCGCTCCTCGCCCCACCCATCAGTTTGCACTCCTCATACCTCAGTGAGCTGCATTTGTGGTTTATGTGACAGCCGACGGTGAGAAGAATGGATGTAAGCCAGAGTGCTTTGCAGGTTTAGGAATAAGAAAACTGTAATTTCACCGGGTGTGGAGCGAGGCGAGTCAGAGAGAAAGCATAAAGGGCTATGGAGAGGTAACGCTAAGCACGTGATGTGCTAGCGCTAATAATATAAATAGCGATTTTTTTTTTCTTTTTGTAGTGTGGCAAAACTGGCAGTTAAATTCAAATGACAGTTGAGCATTATGGGAGGCCAGCATGGTAGTGCTGTGACAGCCTACTGCAATCATAAGTTAACAGGCAGTTTCTGTTTTTTTTCCCACTCAAGAAAGGAACTTCCCTCGCTAAGCGGGTGGGGAATAAAATGGTGGCTTCTGACTTTGAAAATTCGGGGTGCCCAAGGATGCTGTAAGTAATGGGGCACCCCAAATTGGCACTTGTTTTACACCGGGCTCTGTTGCTTGATAGACCATGGCTCTGGGTAGGGAAATGGCCAATCAGAAAGGAGGATTCTAGAGGCCCATTTTCTAAAACTTTGTTAGAAACCTGGCTCACTGCAAGGATTCCAAATTCAGAAATTCAATTACAGGGTTATTCTCTTATAGAAAGGACATGGTGGGCAGTGATGTGCTGCCAAATATTTTACAACAGGCTCTCAGGACTTAACAACCAGATCCCTACTTTTCCTGCCATTTATTTTAATGGGGGGACAACATTTAACAACTACCTCTAGAGACTGTGAGAGCCCCCTCCAGCACATCTCCGATGGTGGGAAAGGGGGAGGTGATTTATGTTTCATATAAATTTACAGTAAATGAGTGTACTTTTAATCCATTTCTTGGGGACTGTGAATTCCTTTCAGTGAACCTGGTCTTAGGGAAGTGTAAACATCTGACCATCATTACATTTTATGTTCTCTCTGGTTTTACGGTAAAGGGATAGCAATAATCAAGGAGTTTCATAGCACCATCACTGGAAAACAAGAATGGATCCTCCGAAGTGACTTTAATTGGGTGGGTGATTCCTGGCAAGGTTGATGTGTGCGTGCATGTGTACATGCACGCACACATGACATCATAGCTGCTGTTTTGGCATCCAAACTCCACCTTTTAGTGGACAGATACACATACACATGTCACCCTTGCCAGGCAATCCAAGGAAAGGATGCACTGTAAAGTCTGAACAGGGTAACAACTGCAGTGAGTACAAAGCAAGCCGTTAAGTCTTTGAAATAGTCAATTGAGCTAGAACAAAAATGGAGAGCTGCTTTGATGGACTTGATTGAAGAAGCATCTTTATTTATGCTAACACTGTGCGTGAGTGGGTGAGAAGTAAATAAGTAGCAAGAATTACATATCTACGGTCTCTTCTTTCCTTATATATGAGTGTAGATAGACTGTTCACATAAGTTTGACCAGGAGTTAAGGTTATGTGGGCTAAAACTGAGCATCGGTGACGACTCACCAGTCTCTTGTTCTTGTTCAATTAAAAATGAGGGGAGCCCTCCTATTTCATAAATTTCAAAAGAATTACTGACATCAACGTTTGTTCCCTTAAAGAAATCCTTTGTCAAGTGGACTGGTCCTTCTTTGAGGTTGCTGAAGACATTGATGTAGCACACATCAATTTTTGTAAATAATTTCTTCCAGTTTGTGATAAGTTTGCACCTCTGAAGAATAAGTGGATTAAAGCATAGAAAAAATGATTATGTTTCACCCAAAGTTTCTTCCACAATGAGGAACAGGAACAGACATTGGAAATTGTACCAGCCAAGTAAGGATACTAAGACACTTTAGGAATATTAAACTCTCAGGAACAAATGTAAGACTATAGTTAAACTGGCCAAGATTAATTTCTTTAAATCTTCTCAAGTCTCCAGTGTAAGAGACTCATAAGGAAAGGTCTGTTCTAAACAGACCCCTAGGTAGAGATAACAATTCTGAGCCCATTGTTCCTGACAGTGAAAATGGTCCTACAGTAGATGCTGAAAAAATTGCAACTGCCTTTAACAGGTGTTTTGGGAACCTGGAAGCTTACAGAACTAATCTGGTTTATGTCAGTAATTCTGGGGATCTTGGCACCGGCTCATTGGAATTCATTTGCCCTAAATTTCATTTTAAAATCCTGTCAGCTGATCTAATCCTCAAGCATCTGTGTAAAGGTAATCCTAGTCCCCCCATAGGCCCTAAAAGGTTGGTTTACAATTAATTAAACTTTCTGGGGAGGCCATGGCTGTGCCTTTAACCGTGATCTTCAGTTTTTACTGATGTTATGGTAAATGCCCTAAACTGTGGAAAATGGCTACCATTAACCATATTTATTGATTCCTCTTATGAACATTTTCAAAAGGATTGTCTTCATTCAGATATCTGAACACCTTTCCAAATATGAAATTGTATCAAAATCCCAACGTGCTTTCAGAAAGGACCATAAAGCAGAGATTACCTTGGTGAGGTTCACCAGCTGCATGCATGGTGCCCTTGACAAAGGACACCACATTACAGCTGTTTATATGAATGTCACCAAGGCCTTCAACCTAGTTGACCACGGTTTCAGATTATCTAAATAACACGCATCACAGGACTCAAATTCTGGCCTCTTTTTCTGATTTTATCCCAGTTCAATGTGGTGTATCCCAGGGGTCTATTCTGAGACCACTGTTGTTTTCCTTGTTTTTGAACTCAGTGCTTCTCTTCAAGTAAAGGAACTGAATTGCGCCTTTATGCAGATGATGCTGTTCTATTCCACGAGGGGCCCAATGTATCAATGCTTAATCTGAATTTTCAGGGTGATTTTTATCACCTACATAATTGGTTCATTTCACTGAGATTAATACTGATTAAAAAAAAACACTAAAGTGTTACTTTTCTCTTGTTCAAAAAACAATAAGGATTTGGCTTTTAAGATTCAGTACTTTTCTGGGGAACACCTCAAGACAGTAAAAATGTTAAATATCTTGGTGTTGTGTTGGATAATACATTAAGGACTGAACACATTCTCCAATCTAGGGGCTCTATACATAGAAGATTAGGACAACTTTAAAGGGCAAAGAAATTCTTGGTTCCAGAGTCTCGTAGGCTCTTTGCTCGCAGTCTGCTTTTTTTCTTTGAAAAAAGAGCTTCACCATGTCTTCTGCATCTTGGCTGTTGCTCCACCACAAAATGAGGTGGCTAACCTCCACAGAAGTGAATCCAACAGGCAGTAGTGCGCAAAGAACCACAGTGTACTGATACAGATAATGTGCTGAGTCGAGGCACTAGGAGCAGTTACACTGGACTCCTGTTTTGTTATTTTGTTATGTGCACTCAGTAAGATTAAGTAAATTAACTTTGCATTATCTGTATCAGTGCACTTTGGTTCTTTGCGCTCTACTGCCTGTTGGATTTGCTCTTTGTCATTACTAGAATATGGGTCAATAGTCTACTCATTGGCGCACAAAAGAGTTCTTGGGAAATGTAGGGCTACTTTTAACAGTATATGTTGATTTGTAACAGGTTTACCAAGATTTGCACATTGCTGTGTTCTTTACCAATCTCTGGATGTTTTGTCCTTTGATGATACAAGTAAGCTTCACTCCATGGTGTTTCTCCAAGAGATAGCCTTTGGTCAAGCCCGACCAAGTCTCATTACTCATTTTCCAAGGTCTAGTAATCAATCCAAAAACAAGGTGCTCAGGCACACAGGAAAGGGCTGCCACACTAAAAACCATAGACCACAGTAAACAAGGAAGAAACAGTGTGCAACTTAAATAAAAGGCTGAAACACAGAGTAAATGCTGCTAGTGAAAACCTTTTTTGTGCTCACACAAACAACTGGATGGCAGTAAACCATGACACTTTTAATCCCTCTGGATTCTTCCTGGGGGTGGAGGGCTAGTTCACCTCTAATTTAAAAAAGCGGTTTAAAGCCACAGTATTATATTTCAAATCAAAGTGAAAAACACCCCCTAAATCAACACACAGGCTGAATGAGTCAATAAATAAACAATATTATACAAAACAGTATAACATATAATAAGCATATTGACTTATGGTGACCATAAAAATAATAAGATAACAGGAGGTGAGAAAAGGGGAACAAGCGAATAAATACACAACATTAAAACCCCAGCAATACTAAAAAGTGTAGAATGATTTCAAGTGAAGACATGACCACTTGAGCAAACACTGTAGTGCAGAGGGGGGCAAGCAAAGTAGAACATGAAAGAGACAAAAAGGGAGGTAGAGTTTTAAGAATCCACACAGATATCAATAACACATAGCATAATAATAAGAAAGCATCACACAGAATAGAATCAGAATATCAATTTACTCCTAATACAATTATCTAAAAAATTAAGATATGAAATCTGATGGAGGGGCCAGATAAACGTAGAGGAAGGGGTAAGGTCCCAATTTTCAGTAAGGCCATCTGCGGACACCCCACCAAGATTAAACAGTAATCTGCTTTCTAGTTGTAGCAGTTTCCTTTGATGGTTACCACCTCTAATATTAATCGGTATAGGATTGATACCCATCAAATGTGCTGTATTAGGATTAGAGTTATGGTGATGGTAGCAGTGGGACCAGACTGGGGTATCACATTTATCATTGGTAATGGACTGTGTGTGCTCCTGTGAATGTTCCTTTAAGGGACAGACTGTACTGCCTATTTAAATCAAAGAACAGTCATATCATATGGTATAAATTACAAACTGGGTCTTACACTTAATAAAGTGATAAACCTCATATGTGGTATTGTTAACAATGCCCAGGAGTGATGAACCTGTATATACACAGTAGCGCATGTTACAATTGCCACAATGGTACATTCCCTTAGGGAGAAGCAGTAACCCAGTGGAAGCTGGAACATTGTCGACAAAGTGGCTATGAACCACTTTGTCAGAGATGGAAGATACTTTGTGGTATTTGACTTGAGGGCATTCCCCTACAATGTCCCATAAATCACGGTCTGTATGAAGCACATGCTAGTGTGCTTTTTCAAGCACCAGCTATTCTTGGACTAATAGAATTTAATTCAGTAATGAAATTAATGTCTGACCTAAGTTCTTGCTTTTAGGGCTGCAGTGGGTGTAGCCCTGCAGACAACTTGCTACAAAAAAAGCAATCAGCGCATTCCTTCCAACTGAACAACATGTTGGAGTCGTCACACAGTCACTTCCATGATCGTGAAGCACTCCGCTCACTGTCTACATAGGCAGTTGCACCACACTATTTTTGTGTTTTTGGGTGGTCACATAATGATATGGCACACTCTGCCATGTCCAAGATGGCTGATAAACTGTATTGCACATGCGCGACCACTACAGCATGCGCAGTACTCTGGGTGGCCATCTTGGTCATGGCAAACTGTGCTGTATTCCACCATGATCGCAGATTTCCCTGTTTTTAATTATTCATATACCCCCACCTGACCCTCCCTACACCACCAGAAACATAACAGTGACACTGGGGGGCTCAGTCCACCAGTGTCCTGATCGTGTTGTGTGTGACCTTTTTTTATATGTTTTTTTCTCCCCTACCCAACCTTCCGTCTCAGTCTCCACCAGCCCACTACCCCCCCCCAAAACATAACAGTGACAATGGGGTGCCCAATCCCCAGTGTCATGATCAGGCATACTCCATCATGATGATCTGTTTTTTCAACTGTAAAAAGAAAACCATCCATCAATGTCTGTTGTGGCCATTCTGACCCCCACCCAACCCTCCCACTCAGCAGCTACCACCCCACCTCCCAAGTCCTTACTTACCCATTGAAGATCCAGTACCGTAATACTCTCTGGACCGCAGACACATCTTCGCTCTTTAAAGCCGGACCATGAACTGATGAAACAGGTATGTGGTTCAAGGTATTTCAGTGGAGTTTTGAACTTAGTGGCATAACTTGGGCATTTTTCCATATTTTTGTTCAAAGTTTTCAACATACCTTCTTTGGGATCCCACATCTTGAACAATTGCACTGTCATTAAGCAATTCTGTCCCAAAAGATGATTTTGTTGCCCCTGCACTAAATCACCTTTTGGGCAGGAGTTCAACATTTTCTCTGCCCTTGTTTTTTTTTTGTGTTTGTTTTAGTCTTTGGTAACCGGGTAAGGCCCACTAGGCACACGTACCTGTTTTCAGGGGCAACCTGGGAGCACCGGGCGGTTAAGTGACTTGCTCAGAGTCACACAGTATGTAAGTGGAGGTTGTGAGAATCAAACTCAGGTCTGGTCTGCTCGATGTATCAAGCTTGTTCACACCTCATTCCTCGAACCTCTAAGCTATACTGTCATGCGGTGGGGTCATAAGAAGGCAATGTTGAAAATTTGGTGTAAAAGTATTAAAAAACAATAAAGTTACAGTATGAATCTACACTGAATTTTGCAAATGTAGGCTCATAACTTTGGTAATTTTAAATATTTTTACCCAAATTTACAGTATAGCAATATCTTTATAGCACCTCATGAATGTGACAGCTGTAATTTTTCAAATCCTGGCCAAAATGTTTTTTATATTACGAAAGATGATTTTTGTGGCCCCTGTGGAAAATCACCTTTAGGGCAGGAGTTAAAAATTTTCCATGCCTTTGCTCATGGGGTGGGTTCATAAGAAAGCTATGTTGAAAAGTTAGTGTAACTATGTTAAAAAAACAATAAAGTTATGAGCCTATGTTGAGTTTCGTGAATGCAGCCACTTGTAACTTTGATAATTTTAAATATTTTTACCTCAGATTTACAACACAGCCATTTCTTTACAGCACCTGATGAATGTGACAGCTGACATTTTCCAACTCCTGCCCCAAATGTGTTTTTGCATCCTGAAAGTTGATTTTGCAGTCCCTTTGCAAAATCACCTTTAAGCCAGGAGTTGAACATTTTCTCTGCCCCTCTTCATAAGGCAGGGTCTTAACAAGGCTATGCTGAAAATTTGGTGTAAAAATATTGAAAAACTAATTTCAATATTTTAACCCCAAATTGCTCAGCTGCAGCCCTATCGGCTCTGGCCAGAATTTGTTTTTGGAGTTGTATTTCTGTTTTGGGTGGAGATTGTGAGCCTCAAATTGCATATTCAGGAGGAAATATATTATAAGAACCACCTGCCATTTCCCCCACATCCAACTGAAGCATCTCGACCGCAGAGGGTAGTTGGTCCGGGAGGTTGGCAGGTGGTTAGGAGGGGCAAATCAGGTGCCCCATCACTCAGTGCTCTTCAACGTATCACTGCCAGAAACCATATAAAAACTACAAACAGGTATCTGCCTCTATCTCTGAAATCAAACAAAGGGGTAGAAGACACTACAGAGCAGGACACTGACGCACAGAGCTAGCGCTACAAAACTCACCCAAAACAGGGCCCAAAACAAAAAAAAGCAAAAAGGAAATCCAAAATATTTCTGATCATAGGAGACTCCAAGATTTGGGGAGTTGATACCTACCTCCAGCCAGGGGTAATGGTCAGATATCTCTTAGGTACAGTACATCAGCATGGAGAGACACTGACCCCATTGCTAAAATTGTGCAGGAAGCAGGAGAAAACATTGACGTCCTGGTACACATAGAGACTAAAAAGCTCGCCAGCCAGTCAGTTGTGGAGACCAAGGAACACCTGACCAGGCTGGGAGACAAACTATTTTTCATTTCATCTGGCATCTCCTTCTCTGAGATTGTATCAGTCTGGGAGAGGGGGGCAGATGGATGGAAGGTCAGAGAAGGGGAGATAGGGGAGCTAAACATGTGGCTCAACTGCTGGTGCCAGGGGAAAGGTCACAAATTTGTAGGTAACTGGCAACAGTTTAGCTCCCCTATCTTAGGTTGACCTTCAGAAAAT
This sequence comes from Neoceratodus forsteri, assembly GCA_016271365.2. NCBI lineage: Eukaryota > Metazoa > Chordata > Ceratodontiformes > Ceratodontidae > Neoceratodus > Neoceratodus forsteri. The sequence goes on from CM057453.1 coordinate 62,847,627, forward strand.
ATAAGGGAACGCAGCAGGATGAAGATAGGGAGACATACCAAACTTCCCTAAGGGAAGCAGGGAATGCAGTAAGGCAGCCAAAGGCCCAAACCAAGGAAACACAAGCACGAACAGTAAAAGAAGGGGACAAGACTTTCTATAGATACATTAATGAAAGGAGAAAGTCCAGAGGGGGTATTGTTAAGATCAAAGGGGATAAGGGGGAGAGTGTGTGGAGGAAGACCAAGGAAAAGCATCTATCCTAAATAGATACTTCTGCTCAGTATTTACTGAGAAGAAGACAGGGCAGGGCCCACAGCTCAGCACCATCGGTACAGGGGGCGAGGGAAGTGTGCACAAGTCCCTTCACAAAAGAAAGGGTCCTACAAGAGCTTGCTAAGTTCAGAATGGACAAGGCAATGGGACCTGATGGCATACATCCCAGGGTACTAAAGAAGATAAGTGTGGAACTAGCAGAGCCATTATCAGAACTGTTTAGAGAGTCTCTGAGCAAAGGAGAGGTCCTAGAAGACTGGAGAAGGGCTCATGTGATCCCTCTCCACAAGAGTGGTAGCAGGGAGGAGGCAGGTAACTACAGACCAATCAGTCTTACCGCAGTAGTGGGCAAAATTATGGAGGCACTCCTTAAGAAAAGGATAGTGCAACACCTGGAATCCACAGGAGCACAGGATCCAAGACAGCATGGGTTTACAACAAGAAAGTCCTGTCAAACTAATCTCATAGATTTCTTTGTCTGGGTAACCAGAGTGGTAGACCAAGGGGGTGCAGTTGCTGTCACCTACCTTGACTTCGGCAAAGCTTTTGATACTGTTCCACATAGAAGATTGATTAATAAGCTGGGTAGGCTTGGGGTGGGTCATAAATTGGTCAACTGGGTGGCAAACTGGTTGGCAGGCAGAAAACAGAGAGTAGTGGTAAGTGGTATACAGTCAGAAGAGAGGCAAGTGACAAATGGGGTTCCTCAGGGATCAGTCCTGAGGCCAGTCCTCTTCAATATCTTCATCAGTGACATTGCAGATGGACTGGAGGGTAAGGTTTGTCTGTTTGCAGATGACAACAAGATCTGCAACAGAGTAGATGATCCAGATGGGGTAGGCAGAATGACAAGAGATCTAGATAAACTGGCAAAATGTTTGGAAGAGTGGCAACTGGGGTTTAACGCAAAGAAGTGCAAGATCATGCACATAGGGAAGAGAAACCCTGAAGCCACCTATAGGTTGGGAGGGGAGTTGCTGGCAATCACAAGGGAAGAAAGAGACTTGGGTATCATTATAACAGATGACCTGAAATCATCCAAGCAGACCACTAAAGCAGTAGGTAAGGCTAGAGGGATGTTGGGGTGTATTAGTAGGGGTATCACAAGTCACAAGAGGGAGATAATAATCCCTCTGTACAAGGCACTGGTTAGGCCCCATCTGGAGTACTGCGTATAGTACTGGAGGCCTCACCTGCACAAGGACATTAACAAAATGGAGGCAGTCCAGAGAAGGACAACCAAAATGGTGCAGGGACTGCATCAGAAAACATATGAGGACAGATTAACGGAGCTCAATATGTTTACCCTAGAGCAAAGAATCGAGAGAGGTGATGTAACCGAAACATTCCAACATCTTCAGGGCATTAAGAAGGTGAAAGAGTCCAGCATGTTTCAATATAAGAAAAATAGCAGGACAAGAGAACACAGCATGAGATTAGAGGGATGCCGATTAAGGGGTAATGTTAGGAAGTTATTTTTCACAGAAAGGGTGGTGGGTGCATGGAATGGCCTACCTCAGGAAGTGGTGGATATGAATACAGTGCAGGGCTTCAGACAGGCATGGGATAGGCATAAGGGAACAATACAGATGAGTATGAATAGATAGGCCATTGTCAGAGTAAAGGCCTATGGCACATTCATAATGTAAAAAAAATGGGCAGACTGGATGGGCCTTGTGGTCCTTATCTGGCATCAACTTCTATGTTTTTATGTTTTGTGAGAAAGCATAAGTACGAGCCTTATTTAGGATATTTGGATCATAGCCCCTATTCACAAACCTACAGAACTATTCTTTGGCTTGCCTTTGATAGGCCTGATTAGTAGAGCAATTACATCATAGACATAAGAATTGTCCCTTAGGGATGCCATTTTTCAATTGATTAGGGCAGGCACTATCGTAGTGGGGTAGCATATCACCCAATGTAGGTTTGCAAAAATTGTCAGTTTCAGTAGTACCATCAGGAGATGTGCTGAGGGCTAAATCTAGAAATGTAACTTTGGTTTTATGATAGTAATAGGTAAAGTACAAGTTCCATTGCTTATCATTTAAGTATACCATAAATTGGAGTAATTCCTCAACTGGTCCCCTCCAAATGCATATGATAACAGGTTACCCATCGGGTAACAATCTACTTCACAACAGTAGTGCCCACCCTAATCACTTGAAAATTGCATCTCTAAGAGACAGTTCTTATGTCTATGACATAATTATTCTACTGATTAGGCCCATCAAAGGCAACCCAAAGAACTGTTCCGTAGGTTTGTGAATAGGGGTTATGATCCAGATATCATAAATCAGGCTGGTACTTATGCTTTCTCACAAGACAGAAATAATTAACTCCATAAAATAGGGACTTAGTTCAGAGGTTTGGATTAAGTTCATTACTGAATTAAATTCTGTCAGCCCAGGAATAGCTGGTGCTTTAAAAAAAACACTGGCATGTGCATCATACAGACCCTGATTTATAGGATATTGCAGCGAAATGCCCTCAAGTCATATACCTCAAGGGCCCTTCCATCTCTGATAAAGTGGTTCATAGCCACATTGTCGACAGTGCTCTGGCTCCACTAGGTTACTGCCTCTCACAAAGGAAATGTACCAATATGGCAATTGTAAAATCTTCTGCAATGTATATACAGGCACAACACTCTCGGGCATTGTTAACGATGCCACATATGAGGGTCACCACTTTATTAACTGTAAGACCCAGTTAGTGATTTATGCCATATGGTGTGACTGTCCTTCGATTCATTTCATTCATTTTGACCCTTTCCTTTGTTTTTCCCCCACCCATATACCTTTGGTTGTTGTTCCCTCACTTACCCTACCTGGTATCTCTCGTCTTATTGTAACGTTGTGACCTTTGTCTGAATAATCCCATGTCTTGATGGACTCCTTTATATATATACAGTCAATTATCAACCCGGATAGTGTTCACCATATGTACTCCCAAGCCTTGATCTTATTTGTTTCTCTGTATCTGTCTTTTATTTGCTTTCTGTGTGTACACTGCTTATCTGGTAATTTTGCTGTAGTTGTATATGTCCTACTTGTACAGGACCATCTTGCAAATGAGCTTGCTGAAGGATGATTTTGCCTGGTTAAATAAAGTTTAATTGATTGATTGATTAGGTTGTACAGTCCATCCCTTAAAGGAATGTTTACAGGAGCAGTTATGGTCCATTACAAATGCTAAATGTGATACCCCAGTCGGGTCTCACTGATACCATCACCATAACTTTGATCCTAATACATCATATTTGATGGGTATCAACCCTATACCAGTTAATATTAGGGGCAGTGACCATCAAAGGAAACTGCTACAATGAAAAAGCAGATTAATTTTTAATCTTGGTGGTGTCTCTGCAGACGGCCTTAATGAAAATTTGGACCATACACCCTTTCTCTAGATTATCTGGCCCTTCCATAAGATTTCATATCTTCATTTTTAGTATGATTATATTAGGAGTAACCTGATATTCTGTTTCTATGTGATGCCTTCTTATTATTATGCTATGTGCTATTGATATCTGTATGGATGCTTATAACTCTCCCCCCTTTTTCTCTCTCTCAGGTTCTACTTTACTTGCCACCCTCTGCACTACAGTGTTTGCTCAAGTGGTCATGTGTCCACTTGGAATCGTTCTACATGTTTTAGTATTGCTGTGGTTTTAATGTTGTGGATTTATTCTCTTGTTCCCCTTCTCACTTCCCATTGTCTTATTATGTTTATTACATGTTACACTGTTTTGTATCATATTGTCTATTTATTATCTCATTCAGCCTGTGTGTTGATTTAGGGGGTCTTGATTTGAAATATAATACTGTGGCTTTAAATTGCTTCTTTAAATTAGAGGTACTGTGAACTAGCACTCCTTCCCCCAAGAAGAATCTGCAGGAGTTCGAAGCACTGGGGTTTAGTGCCATCCGGTTGTTTGGATGAGCACTCTAAAGGTTTTCACTAGCAGCATTTATTCTGTATTTCAGATTTTTATGTTTGCTTGCACGCATGTGCAAGAAACATAGTGTCATCATCCGAGTTTTCGGAAGTGTGGCAGCCCTCTTCCAATTCAGTCAGTGTGTTTGCAAGTGCGGCCACAGTTCTCCAATGCCTACTGAGCTGTCTATGACAGCTCCAAAATGCAGTGGCATACAGTTGAAAGGGGCACTCGCTTCGGTGAGCAGCGATCAGATGTCGCCTGCTCATGCGCCTCCCCCCCACACACCTACACACACGCACCCCGCATGCACACACTGTATAGCCAGCGGTGCTCGCTCCCCCCCCCAAAAGCCTTCCAAATGCCACGCTGGGTGCCCAACCTAGCGTGGCCACGCGTGTATAGCCTGACGGCGGTGCCCAATCCCCCATTGGCTCCACTGTCTTTCTCCCCCATGCCATCGCCAACGGGGGGTGCCCAAACCCCTGTCAGCTCCATTGTCTCCCCCCACCAAGCATCCAGATGCCACACTGGGAGCCCACCCCAGCATGGCAAAATGTGTTCTAGCCGACGGGGGTGCCCAATCCCCGTCGGCTCCAGCCCCCCCAAACACCCTTTCCAGCTGCCACGCTAGGAGCCCACCCCAGCATGGCAAACATCTTGCGCAGTTTAAAAACCCTGTAAAGAAAACGTTCCTCACAGTCTCCCTGCCCCTCCACCACAACCCGCACCCACCCACTGCACCCTGCCTCCCACCCCCCACCCCATACTTACCTCCGGGCTCTCGGTGCGGCGATCACTCGGTGGACCGGGAACACGTCTGCACTCTTCAAAGCCGACTGCGAACTGAGGAAATGCCGGTAAGCTGTATAATGGGATAGATAGGGTTTTTCAACTTTGCTGCATATCTCAGGCATTTTTTGGAATGTTTGCACCAAATTTTCAACATGGGGTTTTTGGGACCCCTTCTCATGAATGCTGGCACTGTCATGGCGTTATTCGGGCCCGAAGGGTGATTTCACAGTCACTGCTCGAAATCACCTTTCGGGACCAAATAACGAAACGACACTGCCAGTGTTCATAAGGTGAGTTCTCAAGAACCTATTTTGAAAATTTGGTGGAAAATTCAAAAAATGACTGTTTTACTAGTGTGCTATGCCAGTTCCACGCAGGCTCTAAGTTCGCTAATTTTCAATATTTTCACTCCAGATTTTCAACATTGCCATTTTTCCACACCTTCTTATGAAAGTACAGCTGTCATTTTCACATCTCACCCAAAGCGTGTTTCCGCCATGTAGCGGCGCAATGGCGCAGTCGGTGTGCGAAATCAATGTACGGGACAAATTAAGAAAATCACAGTGACACTGTTCATGAGCAGAGGTCTTAAAATGGCTATGTTGAAAATTTGGTGAAAAAATTCCTAAAAATGACTGTTTTACGGGCGTGCGTTGCGCAGTTCCTATGCACGCTCGTAAGTTCGCGAATTTTCAATATTTTCACTCCAGATTTTCAACATTGCCTTTTATTACACTTCCTTATGAACAGTACAGCTGCTATTTTCACATATACGCCCAAAATGTGTTTCGCACATGTAGCGCACAATGTGCAGTCGGTGTCACGAAGCAATGTTTGGGACAGATTAAGAAAATCAGTGTTACACTGTTCATGAGCAGAGGTCTTAAAATGGCTATGTTGAAAATTTGGTGACAAAAGTCCATAAAATGACTGTGTTACGAGTGAGCAATGTGCTGTTTCCACGCACCCTCGTAAGTTCATGACTTTGTAATATTTTCAGTCCAGATTTTCACCAGTGGCATTTTTCCACACTTCCTTATGAACAGTACAGCTGTTATTTTTCACAACATGGTTGAAATGTGTTTTCACACTTTCAGCGCAGAGATGCGGGAAATCATTGTTCGGGACAGATAAAGAAAATCACAGTGACACTGTTCATGATCGGAGGTCCCAAAATGCCTGTGTTGACAATCTGCTGCAAAAAATCCCCAAACTAATTACATTACGGGTGTGCGTTGCACAGTTTCTATGCACGCTTGTGACTTCACCAGTTTTTTTAATATTTTTACTGCAGATTTGCAACATTGCCATTTTTCACACCTCCCCATGAACAGTAGCTGTCATTTTTTACATCCTGTTCGGAATGTTTTTGCACCTGTGGTGCTAAATGCCGTAGTCGCTGTACATAAGCAGCTTTTGGCTAACAAACTGATATTGCCACTGTTCATGAGGTGGGGTCCCAAAAAAACCATGTTGAAAATTTGGAGTGAAAATACTAACGAATGCCTGCGGTATTAGGGTTTCCAACCATACCGCAACCCTGTAGAGAATGACAGGCATTAGGGGTGTGACTTGGGATTCTTGCCTGTAATGCTCATACCATTCCACACCCTGCAGCCAGTGAGAGGCATGGAGGTATGCCTTGGACTCTTGGCCCCAAAGTTCACCCCATTCTCTATACGCACCCATCTCACCGTGTTCCTGATGGAATGGGGTGCGCATCAGAGCCAAAGACCCCAAGGCACACCGTGACACTTGTCAGTGTCTGCAGGGTAGGGTGTGGTGAAATGACGTTGCCGTTATGCCTGACGACCCAAAGGCACACCCCAATGCCTGTTACTCTCTGCAGGGTGGTGGTGGGGTTGGCTTCAGTTCAATACTTCACTGCCATTCCTATTACGCAGCTCTGTAACTTCTACACTACCACTACCAATGCCAGCAAGCAAACATTCGGCATTGACAAATGCTAGTTATTTAAACTGTGCACTGTTTCATTTTAGTAATCAGTCCCTCACCCATTCCCAAGGTAGATTAACTTTTAAAAATCCCAGGGTTTAAAACTTCCCTAAGTCAGGGGTCTTTTGCCTACTGTGCCATGTCCTTCTTCACCCATTTTCCTTGCAATGTTCTGTGTTATGCAAAACTCAGATGTTTCAAGGAAAATTAACTGATTTAAAAATAAAAAAAAAATAATATGAGCCAGCTAGGTGGCACCCACGGCTGAGGTGCTGGACGCCTTACCTCACACTGCGCCAGTCACCCAGGTTCAAGAATGACCTTGGGTCGCTGGGATGCTGGCAAGGGGTGGGCAGGATTGAGCATTTGCTGTCCTCTCCCAGGTTGGGGGATCACCTGCCCGTAGTCCCGCTGTCACCAAATAGAGGTTCAGTGATGACCGCAGGTGGTACCGGGCGACTGGTAGGGTGGGGCATCCCGCAAGACATGTGTGTGTGTGCCTCCACATGCGTACGTCACATCGGGGATGTGTGGGAGTGGGACAGGAGAAAACCCGGAAAACCCATAAAATACTAATTAAAAAAAAAAGATAATTCTTCTTGTCAGTGCCATGAATAATCTTTTTAAACAGACTTTGTAATTTGCTGAGTATATACAGTGGGCCAGATATTCAAACTGCGCCCACAATGTGTGCAAGAGCAGGAGCAAGCACAAGTCCATTGCGCACATGAGCAATAGACGCGATATTCAAACATGCAGCAAGGCCAATTGCGCATCCAGCCAACGTCTGAATATCACACAACCTGTGCCATAGCGCAACCAGGAAGGGGAAGCTGAGCAGATATGATGCGCCATAGCACAACAAGGCCAGCCCAGCTGAGCAGTCCAGAGGTGCCATAGCGCAAGCAGAGAGCCCCCCCAGCAGCAGAGCAATGGAACTGCACACAACCAGGGAGGTAGGCGGGGCCCACCACCCATGACACAGACGGGCACAGGAACACAATGCAGAACGAACAATACACCCCCACACCCTAAGCACAGCATCACTGGGGAAGGGATGGAATATCCACCGGCCCATGGGGACAAGCCAACAAAGCACAGCTGGGCCATGTTGCCCCAGCACACCCACTGGCAGGCTGAGACTGCCACACATAGGGAGTCAACAACCACAGTGCACAGCAGCCCCCCCTTGTGTATAGCACACCCTGCACTGTGACCCCAAGACACCACCCATGTGCAGTGACTGTCACTGCAGGAATCCCCATGCATCCCCCCCCCGGCACACTGCAACCTTGTGTACCACAGAACCATATAAGCCAGACCTACCATGAGCACCCAGCAGTGGGCGGCAGCAGATGGCAAAACTGACTGAAAGCCACTCCCACACCGGAGACACCTCCCCATGCACACACACACACACACATACCCAGGACAATACCATCCCAGATGCCATGCACACCACTGCAACTGAGCACCCATAGCCAGCTGCAAATCAGAGACCACCACAGTATTCATATCAAAATATATATTTATTTTCAAACCAATAAATGTACAACACCAAAAGGAACAAACAGAACTATTTACATATTTACAATACAACGGGGGGTAGGGGTACAAGGTAGGGGTGGGCAAGGGGTAGGGGTGAACAACTGGGAGAGGGAAGGCAGGATGTGAGGGATGGGTGAAGTGGGAATGTGATGCGCAGCTAGCGCCTGGCAGGCTGCCCTCCTGCTGCCCGTTGCTGGTCCCGGGGCCTCCTACGGCACCTCACGCCATGGCGCTGCATCTCCATGAGAATGTCAAGCGTGGCAATCGACACCCGCGTCAGCCGCTGTAGGGAACGTTCCATGCATCGCATGATTTGGATACCTAGGACAAGGAAACAGAGTCAATGGCTGTGACTGTCCATATCCCTGAACCCCACCCATCATGCAAGGCATATAGCCAAGTGCCCTGCACCTGTGATGATATACACCCACCCACAGTGAATGTGCACATGACACGCCCAACCAGGCAGTGCCAGCTATGTGTACCAATGCACACACACACACTGCCCATGTCCATCACAGCACAACCAAGGCTGTCAAGTGACGTGGTTATGTGGTGGGATGCTAGTTCCACAGCCATGTGCCCAGTGCATGCGTGGACCACCAGTGTCGCACACACAGACATGCAGTGACACTGGACAGTGATGACTGTCACCTGTGTCGTGCATGGATGTGTTGTCCATGGCTGGTGGTCATGCCCCCCCACCAGCATGCAATAGCATCCATGATGTAATGACACTCATCCTCATCAAGCAGCTGTGGCTGCTGCTGCTGCTGCTGCTGCTGCTGCTCCTGCTGCTGCCGCTGTGGCTCAACCATCATGCCACCTCTGGCTGCCACCTGTGCCCTGCCACGGCCCTCCTCAGCCCGGGCCTGCCTCCACTCCTCCATGCCTGTGGGCAACAAATGTTGAGAAACACATCAGTGTGAACCCAAAGCAGACAGCCCCCCTACCCCAGTGAGTATGCCTGCCCACACAGCCAGACCCATGCACCACACACCTGCACACACTGACACAGCCAACCATGGTAGAGCCCTCCCCCATGCACCGCCACCAATACACAGTCACACCCCTATGGACAATACAGGTACAGTGATGGGTCACCCACCTGGCCTAGGCACAATGCCCATCCTGGCATGGGACCTGAGGCATTCCAGCAGTGCCTGCTCCCTCCTGCGGAGGTCACTATAGTGGTGCCTGCACTGTTCTGCCGTCCTGCACCGCCCTGTGATCTGCTCCAGTGCAGTGGCCACCTGCTGCCACACATGGGTGCGTGCCATGTTGAGGGGATCTCCCCCAAACAGTGGCCCAAAGTGAGGCTCCACCACAGCCACCAGGTTGGCCATCTCCAACGGACTCCACTGTGGAGTTCTCCTGCGTGCCATTACTGGAGTTGTGTAGTAGGCAATATGGTGCCCTGCAGTGCAGCAACCCTACGTGGAAATGTTGCACAATAGAACACCATTAGTTCCTATCACGCTGTTTGTATAGCGCCGTTGGTTCACATTGCGCTGTCACCGAACAGCGCGACAGAGCCGGACACATGCCCGAGAACAGCGCCAGGGGGCAAAGGTCAGGCACAAGGTCAGGGGTCTGTGGCGCAAGGCCATGCACAGCACCATCGGATGTCTACACGTCCTGCGCAATTGGTCACCTGCGTGCCAGTGCCACAGTGTACTATTGCACATTTGTGCCACAGCGCTATGAGGTGACCAGCGCTGCAGTGCCACTGGCACAATGGTGGCCGTGTCCTGCACTGCTCATCGCGCACAGCATGTCATCAGCACAGCAGACGCCTGCATAAGCTACCCGGGCATGCACAATGTGGTGTACTACACAGTCACAGAAATGCGCCATTGGCTCAGCCGGCTCAACCGTATTGCGCAAAGCGCAACGGCGCGATATTCAGCTGACACATGCAAATCATCTGATCAGCCATTCAAAGGCGCAGTGGCGAGATTAGCATCTCATTACAGTTGCTCCACTCCTAATTTGCATGCATTGCGCTATAAATGTGCGACATTGGGCTGCGCTGGCCAGATTCGGTTACTGCAGGTGAGAGGTGGTTGCATGCTGTGTGATGTTCTGGACAATGGTCATGGGATAACGCTGTAGACTGCACAGTGACAGGTGTCCACTTCCACCCATACAGACCGACATGACCGAGCAAAGCCAAGGTGAGGTGAGGATGGTGGGCGGAGGAGGGCCCAACTTCACTGCAGGCGGAGACAGAGGCCCTCTTCCAGGCCTACCTGGAGGAGGCCACTACTGAGTAGGCGGCGGGGCACGCCTAGGCCCATGTGGCTGCATGGGAGGGGTAGCTTGGGCAGTGAACCTGCATGGAAGCCACCAGCGTTCCATGCAGGAAAAGAAGATGGGGACAGACCGCGGGATGGTGAAGGAGAAGGTGGCAGCCCTCAGGCGTGGCACGCTGGCACAGGCGGGGCCAGCCAGCGGTGGTGGTGCTGACCCCGGCTGAGGACCAACTGGCTGCATCAATGTAGCGGAGTGCTATTGAGGGCGTACCAGGAGGTGGATTCCAGACAGGTGGAAGCCCACCACTGCACGGTATGAGATGGTGGTGGTGTTGGGGGGGAAGGTTGTTCACATGCACTCACTTGTCCTCACTTTCTGTTACAGATTCTGTTCGACTTCAGGGGATGGTGGTGGTGGGTCCAGGCAGTGAGGTAGACCTGCTGGAGTTGGAGGAGGGTCCATCCACCTCTGTCGCCAGCCAGCATGCACTGCACCAGCATTCACGCCTGGCTGCCAACTCTGTTGTCGGTGAGTCAGGTGTGGGGGGTGCACAGCCCGTGTCTCAGCAGTCTGGCATGCAAGCATGCCAGCACGCTGTGACTGTGGCATGTGCGATACCTGCACCATTGATGATGCAAGGACTGCAATGGGCAGTGACATGTGTGTCCCATGGCAGACACACAGCAGGCCAGCATGCGTGCCCTGGGCCTAGCTGGTTCCAATGGTGTGCCAGCATGTTGGCACAGTCCCAGACTGTGCCTGTCAGCTACGGTGGGGCAGCACCGGTGGCTGTGCAGGTGTCTGGCACTGTTGCAGCCACAGCAGTGGAGCAGGTGGTCCCTGGGGCACAGCGGTTGGAGGGGCAGCAGCAGCACTCACCCACCAGGTCTGGGGGTACAGTGTCCAGTGGTGGCACATGCCCACCGCCCTTGGATATGCCCATTCCTGGTCCTGGTGAACAGCGCCCACCCTCAAGGGGTGTTGAGCATCAGAACCTTCCATACCCTGGGGGACAGGATGCCGTTGTGGCACAGTACCCATTTGAAGAGCACACCCGCCTGCTGCGGGAATCAGTACAGCAGCAAAGGCGGGTTGCAACATCGTGGAGGCACTGTGCGTGGCTGTGGAGCGGCACAGTAGGGACTGTGCTCTGATCCTTGCAGAGATGGTCCATATGCGGATGGATGTGACCGCCGCCATTGACAGGCAGTCCCAGGCATTGGTCGCTGTCGTGGCTGCATTGGACACACAAGCAGGTGCCCTTGTACCTCGCACACCACACAGTACGCTCTCCACTCCACGTTCCCGTTGTCGTGTGACACCCAGCCTGTCGACGCTGGGTTCTGCTGTAGGCATTCCGAGCACCCCTGGTGCAGGTATGTTTAGCATACTACAGACCCCAGTGAGGACAAGGTCACGATCATGCAGTGGGACCCCTGGTGGTCCATTGGTGCCACCCCATGTGGCCCCTGCTCAGCCTGCAAGTGCTGTTGGGTCACAGCGGGGCCACCCATGCATCCACGGTGGCCATGGAACAGTGCAACATGACTGACCTGTCTTCCAGTGCGGGCCTTGTCTGGTGCTGCCCTGTGTGCAATGTGGGTCATGGTGGGCAGTGCACTGATGGGTGCCCTACCCATCACGTCGACACATGGACCACCTGCACACCATCCCGACTGCTGTCCACAGGTGCATGTGCATGATGATGCCTGCATTGTACTGTACACCAAGGTGCAAGGGTGCCCAGCATCTGACACACGTACTTGGACAGTACAGGTGGTGGGTGTGGTCTGTGGATCTGTGTGTTTGCCATGTCTGTTCCTGCTCTGCTGTGCACCTGCCCATGTACGCTTTGTGCCTGGTGTGTGTGTGTGTGTGTGTGTGTGTGTGTGTGTGTGTGTCCATATGACTGTTCACCCCTCCCTGATGGTGTGTTTGTGTGCCTGATCCCTTCCACTCCCCTTGCCATCATGCACCCCTGGTGTGTTGCTCTGTGTGCCTGTGGGTTGCGCCAGGACAGTGTTGGTTGCACATGACGCCTTGACTTACCTGTGTCATGCATAATGCTCCTCCGTGATGGTGTCCTGGTGCAGCTGGGCCTGCCGGATCAGTCGGGGGTCACGCCGTCCAAGGGGGGACTGCTCATCACCATCATCACCGGTGCCGCTGGCGTCCCCATTGCTGTCCCCCTCCTCGACCTTAATGGCTATCCCACAGTCTTTGGCCATGTTGTGCAGGATACAACAGGCCAGGAATATCCCACAGGCCTTTGAGGGGCTGTACTGTAGGGCACCGCTGGAGGTGTCTAGGCATCGGAAGCGTGCCTTGAGCATCCCAAACACCCGCTCGATGATGTTGCGTGTGGCGGCATGCGCCTCATTATAGCGTTGCTGCGATGGGATCATGGGGCACCGGTATGGTGTGAGCAGCCAGGGATGGAGTGGGTATCTGCTGTCACCTGTGTGGAGATGGTGGAGATGAGTATCATGTTCAGGTCCATATTGCCAATATCCCTGTGTGTCACTACCATAGCACCTGTGGCATTCCCACCTTTGCCCTATGTTTGCAATTCCTACATGCGTACTCACCCACTAGATGGCCTGTGGGGATGTCCCCACTCTCGAATTGATGGCACAGTGCGGACTGATACCATATGAAGGCATCATGTGCTCCGCCAGGGTGTGTGGCACAGACATTGATTATGCGCCCAGTGGCATCACACACCACCTGGCAGTTGACACTGGAATAGCCCTTCCTGTTCCTATATGCAGCCCCATTGGGGCCAGGTGGCGTGTGAATGGCCACATGGGTGCAGTCTATGGCCCCTAGCATGCCAGGCATACGTGCTATCCTGTGGAACCCCTGCATGTTTGCTGTACGCTCTGCCGCGGTGCTGGGGAAATGGATGTGCTCCGCAGCATGTGGCAGCAGTGCGCTGAGGAATTGGGTGAGGATGCGTGATGTGGCTGACTGTGTGATGCCTGTGGTGTCCCCTGTTGGCCTCTGGAAGGTGCCCGTGGCGAGCAGGCACATGCAGGCTGTCACCTTGGTCTCCACCGACAGAGCGTGACTCCGTCGTGAGGGTGCCTGCATCACATCACTGCGCAGCTCACAGAGCCGCCTCAGTATTGCCCTGTTCAGGCAGTACCGGCCCATGATCTCTACATCTGTGTACAGCTCAAAGCTGATGCAGTCACGTTACTGCCTGTTGGGGGCGTACCGCCGATGGGCCCTTCGACGGCCACGTCCCCCTGCAGCACACATTCTCACCCCCTTCATTACAGCTTCCATGTGGAAGCTGGCACCATCCATCTCCCTGGCTTGTGACTCCCCCCGGCTGATGTTGCTCTGTTACCCCAGCTGTCCTGACTGCTACCCCCACTGCACCGGGTACCCCCGCTGGCCTCTGCAGCATATGGCCCACACAACTTCCCTTGCCTGCCCTGTTCTGGACTGTCACTGTCTGTCTCTCTCGGCATCCCTGTAGCGTTCTTGCGCCTCTTATTTGAGCCTTTTTATTTTAGCTCATTTCCGTTGTGGCACACCTTCCGGTTGTTCCGCTATTGCGTATTGTGCAAACCTTTGAATATCGCATTGCGCTCTTTATGCATGGATCAGCCCCCTTCGGTTGCACATGCCTTCATTTGCATTGCGCTGTTGCTCAGCCTGTTTTCAGTGGCGCAACTGCCTCCTGCTGAATATTGCAGAATGGCGCAAATTCGGACTTGCACATGCGCAACCCTATTGCGCATGGCGCAACCCTTTTGAATATCCTTCCCAGTATATTTAACTTGTTGACTGTCTTACTAGATATTTGTAAATGTATAGATGTTCTGGTCACTGTGAAAATGGACAACTGCTCATCGACCAACAAAGGTAAAAAAATTTAAATGAAATTAAAAATTCTGAATAGCAGGAAATGCTGTCAAAAGCGGTGACAATATAAGTTCATGGACCTCTGATATTTCTGCAGACGTACTGTAGCTACTGACAGCAATGTTCATTTTTACGTTTGCTTGCACGCATGTGCAAGAAACATAGTGTCAGCATCCGAGTTTTTGGAGGTGTGGCACCCTGTCTTCCAATTCAGTCAGTGTGTTTGCAGGCATGGCCACAGTTTGGAAATGAATGCTGCATCTGTCTATGATAGCAGTTGAAAATGCAGTAACGTACAGTTCAAAGGGAGAGCTATGCTTCAGTGAGCAGTGATAAGATATTGCATGCTCACGCACTCCTCCCACACACACACACACGCTATTGCATGCTCATGCTCCACCCCATGCACACACTGTATGGCCAATGGGGGTGCCCAATCCCCCGTCAGCTCTGCTGCGCTCCCCCCCAACAGAGTTTCAGGTGCCATGCTGGGAGTCCACCCCAGTGTGGCAACAGTCTGTATGGCCGACAAGGGTGCCCAATCCCCCATTGGCTCCACTGCCCCCCCAAACAGCCTTCCAGCTGCCACACTGGGAGCCCACCCCAGCATGGCACAAGTCCCGTGTCATCTAAGGGAAAAAAAAAAACCTGAAAGAAAAAAACTTCCCTCGCTGACTGTCCTGACCCCCCTCCCTACACCTGCGCCCACCCTCTTCGCACCCTGCCTCCCCAAATCCCCACCTCAACCCATACCTCCGGAGTACGACGCGATGATCTTCGGTGAACAGGGAACATGTATGCACTCTTCAAAGCCGACCACGAACTGAAGAAATGCTGGTAAGCTGTATAATGGAATAAATAGGGTTTTTTTCAACCTTGATGCATATCTCAAGCATTTTGGGGAATTTTTTCACCAAATTTTCAACATGGGGTTTTTGGGTCCCCACCTCTTGAATTCTGTCACTGTCATTTTGTTAATCGGGCCCAAAAGGTGATTTCGTGGAACCACCTTTTGGGACCAATTATAGAAATGACAGTGTCTCAGTCATGGGGTAGCCCTCAAAACCCTATGTTGAAAATTTGGTAAAAAAATACCCAAAAATGACTGTTTTACAAGTATGTGCTGCACGCTTCCTATGCACGCTCGTAAGTTCTCAAATTTTCAGTATTTTCACTCTAGATTTCAACATTGCCATTTTACCACACCTCCTTATGAGCAATACAGCCGTCATTTTTCACATCTCGCCCAAAATGTGTTTCTGCCCATGTAGCGCACAATGGCGCAGTCAGTGTGCGAAATCAATGTTTGGGACAGATTAAGAAAATCACAGTGACACTGTTCATGAGCAGAGGTGTTAAAATGGCTATGTTAAAAATTTGGAGAAAAAAAGTTCATAAAATGACTGTGTTACAAGCGACCGTTGCACAGTTTCCACGCACCCTCATAAGTTCATGGATTTCTAATATTTTCAGTCCAGATTTTCATCACTGCCATTTTTCCATACTTGCTTATGAACAGTACAGCCATCATTTTTCACACCATGGCCGAAATGTGTTTTCGCACTTCCAGCGCAGAAATTGTGTGGTTGCTGTGGGAAATCACTGTTCGGGACAGATTAAGAAAATCACAGTGACACTGTTAATGAGCGGAGGTTCAAAAATCTCTGTGTTGACAATCTGCTGTAAAAATTCCCCAAACTAATTGCATTACGGGTGTGCGTTGTGCATTTTCTACGCACGCTCGTGACTTCACCAGTTTTCTTTATATTTTCACTACAGATTTTCAACAGTGCCATTTTTTGCACCTCCCCATGAACAGTACAGCTGTCATTTTTCACATCCTGTTCAAAATGTGTTTTCGCACCTGTGGTGCCAAATGGCATAGTTGCTGTGCAAAATCAGCTTTCGGCTAACAAACTGATATTGCCACTGTTCATAAGGTGGGGGTCACAAAAAACCCATGTTGAAAATTTTGAGTGAAAATGCCAACGAATGCCTGAGGCATTAGGGTTTCCAACCATGACGCCCAACCCTGTAGAGACTGACAGGCATCATAGGTGTGACTTGGGATTCTCGCCTGTAATGCTCATACCATTCCACACCCTGCAGCCAGTGAGAGCCATCGAGGTGTGCCTTGGACTATTTGGCCCCAAAGTTCACCCCACTTTCCTATACAGGACCCATCTCACCATATTTCCTGATGGAATGGGGTGAGCATAAGGTCCAAAGACTCCAAGGCACACCGTGACACTTGTCAGTGTTTGCAGGGTAGGGTGTGGTGAAATGGCATGGCCGTTATTCCTGATGACCTAAAGGCACACCCCAATGCCTGTCAGTCTCTGCAAGGTGGTGGTGGGGTTGGCTTCAGTTCAATACTTCATTGCCATTCCTATTACGCAACTCTTTAACTCCTACACTACCAATGCCAATGCCAATGCCAATGCCAGCAAGCAAACATTTGGCATTGACAAATGTTTGTTCAAGCAGCGATCACACTATTAGGAAACCTTTACATTTAATTGAAATTTGCTAATGTGAGTTACTATGCCTTTTTATCAGATAATTGTGTTATGTATATACAGCAGAGCTAGAGTAGATGTTTTAGTGCAATGCAGCTGTTGAAATACATAGTTTAAAAGGGGGTTGCTTCATTAAGGGTTAATTAAGGGTTAACTTGAAGGTTGCAATTAGTTGTTGTTGAGCTGGCCTCTGGAGGTCACATGGGGTGGGGGACCCAAATGGAAGTGTTAGATTAGTCTGTACAGAGGACATACTTATGATATACTGAGTTACTACTAAAGAAGTTTTAGCCTTTATGAAAAGCTTGTTTATTTGAAAGACAAACATAGCAATGGGCAGCACACCCTGCTTTAGAGAGGCATTATTGATCTGTGTAAAAATAGGCACCAGTGACATGCCTCTGGCCTTCTTCAGAAATGTTGTCACTGGGTCTAACACACAGGTGTTGTGACAAAGGTCTGAGAGCACGCTGAGGATCTTATCACTGCCAGTCAGACAGAAGGTGCCCCAAACACAAGTTCAATCATCTCAATGTCTCACCCACTACAAACATGCATAGCACAAGTGGAGGCAATGTCAGCTCTGATGTCAGCAACCCAGGCCAAAAAGAAATCCTGAAATTCCTTACATCTCTTTAACTTGATCTGTCCATGTCTTTGCTTCAGGCTTTTGGGGTGAAGAACCCTATCCACCACCCTGAAGACAGCAGCCAACCAATTTCCCTCAGATGTGATGATGACAGAAAAATATTTCTTCTTGTGACAACCATCATCTCCTCATAGCTCTGATCATGTCTGCCATACTACAAAGTGCATTTTTTCTACCTACTGTATACTCTAACCTCTAACCCTACTCTATCAACAGGCAGTGGTCCCAATTATAGCATGGTGGCATTCCTCCCAGATTGCATAAGGGTGGATGAGTGGATATGTACTTCTGCCGAGGACACAATCATAGGTAGAAGGCAATAATTACAAGTTTCTTCTGCTTCAATGACTCCCTTGTCAGAGGCATCTACTATGTCAGAGAAAGGTCCACGGCTTTTAAAAAGGTATTTCATCAAGCCTACACCAAGCTAGACAAGGGACTATCTCCATGAGGGCAGACAATCTGCAGGAAGCTAAAAGGCTCACTAATATGACCAAGTTGTCTTACCAAGCCTCAGGCATAGTCTGAAAGTTGCCAGCCACAATACCCATGGAGATCATGAGATCAAGCGTGTGCCCTCCCACATGAGTTGGGGGAGTAAATTTACTGTGCAAGGCACAGGGATTTCATAACTTGTAAAAAGTCTGACATAACAATGTCTTCAGCTACCTTGTCCCAGAAGCTAAAGTCCCTGAGTACCAAAATGTGCCACCAACTTCATTACATCAGTAGCTCAGAGAACTTATCAAAAATGCCCACCTAGGAGGGTTTTAAATTAACAGGATCTTGTACTAAGTTCCTGTTTGGCATCCTAATGTAGTTCTTCTGTATAGATACCAATAAGTTTGACTTACCTGTGGTTAGTAAACATGAAAGACATTAAAGCAATTTACAGTTTAGCTGATATCAAGATACGGTTGGAAAGGTCATACAGCTCCATTTAAAAAATCCAATCAAGTGCATCTGTTTTAACGTGTTTAACAGTTGTAGTAGCCACTTACAGTTTGCCAAAACATAATGTTAAAATCTGCTTGCTTCTCTAAAATTACCATGAAAAGATGTCAACTTATATCTTATAGATTTGATATAGACTGGGCAAATCTGTTCAGGTTACATGGAAAGCTTTATGGAAAAAAAGTTATAATTATAACATGTACACTTAATAAAACATCAACTTGTCACTTAACATGACAACATTTAATTATATGAAGGCACTTAACAATTTTTGTTGTAGAAAATACTGTAAAAGTAGTCTACACTTATACAACCTCTGTCAGCCTCTTACAGAGTAGAGTTTCAGGAAGGCAGTGTATGATTCAATCTTATCTGTCATTCTTTCTCTGGTTTACCCCCCATGTGCTTTTTGCAGCCTTCTTCACTCTCACTTCTTGCCTCATAGATTATCTAAATAAATGTTCATTGTGTGTAATGTGCTATGGGCTGCAGCACTATAACAAAACACCTTCCCTCCTCCTCCCTCCTCCCTTCCTTCCTTCCTTCCTTCCTTCCTTCCTTCTTTTCTTCCTTCCATCAAATGATATGGGCACCAAATGAATGTGGCTAAAGGTGCAGTGTACTGCAAAGAAAACAATTGAAACCTCCTTTGTTTATGGGACCCTATCCAAATCTTTATATAAAGAATAGTAGAAGAGTTGTTAACTTCATTTCTTAGCCAATCAAGGCTGAAAAAAAACAAGCACACTCCATCCTAATGGCTCACAGGCAGCCGGTTGTGCTGCCATTTAGGTGTCTTGGTTTGGAAGTGAACTTGAGCTGACCTGTCGGGAGGCAGGCGAGAACTCAGCAACTGCTTGGCAGTGTGCTGCAGTTGGGAGGGAAGGCATCGGGCACCTAGTGCCACAACAGCTCCTGTTGAAGGCAAAAGAAGCTTCTTCCTCCCACAGGCCAGACACTGCTGCATGCACGTGAGGCCATCAGTAGGCTCTGCCTGTCCCAAGGTAGGCTGGAGTACAATGGAGAAAATGGGATAAAAATCCTATGAGCCATATAAATGATGGCCAAAGTTTCTGGCTACCCTCTGTTTTAGTGCACCCAACACTGGAGCCTGTCCACATATTGAACTGCTTCAGAGGATGGATGGTCCTTCCCCCAAGAGCCCCCAAGCATGGAGGGTAAGCTGTGGGAGCCATCAGATGGCAGGTGGACCCAGGGGATGGGGTGACACCAGCCTTGAACAAGGTGTATCTCTGAGACCAGGGTACATCCCTGATGTTGTAGATGTGAGAGGAAAAAGCTCCATATTAAAAACACAAGTGGAAAGCGGGTGGCCAGGTACTACAGTGACATGCATTGTACTGCCACCTGGGAGAGTGCAGTTCCTGAGCAAGCCCTAGAATCCCATTCCAGGGCCAGTTAGTGGCCAAGTCCACCATGGAGGTGTAGCACTCAGTTCCTGGTGGAGGAAGGATTTGTGGTAGAATTTGTGCACCCCGTATCAACTTGACCAATGAGAAACATTGGTATCAATTTTTGAGGATAGCCATGCACCCTCCCCCCAAGAGGAAGATGAAGGGTAGCGTCACAGTGGGTAAGGCAATGCTGATTTATTTTTATAGTGCCCTATCCCAAGGGCTCTGGGGCTTTTCAACAAACAAACAGCAGGGTTAAACATCAGTGAGAATTACATTAGCCCTAGTAGCACCAATATTCAGGGCAGGAGGCAGGGAAAGAACAATTTGCATTTATGTAGCATTTTTCATGCATACACTGTATCCCAAAGTGCTTTATAAGTAATGTGAGACTGATAGTGAAGTGACTGCAAATCTGTAGTGGCAGCCATTCTACTCATCAACACCCACACACAGCTATGGACAAATACTTGATCTAGTTTTATGTGGAAGGATAAAAAAGGTGCTATGGGTTCTTTGATTTCCACCTGGACAATACCAGCGATAATAGATAAAGGTAGATGGGTGGATGAGTAGATGGGTAGATGAATGGGTGGGTAGATGGGTAGGTAGATTAGATAGATAGATAGATAGATAGATAGATAGATAGATAGATAGATAGATAGATAGATGTTGTATTCAAAACCCCCTTTCTAAAAGCCAATGTGCTGTACAAAGAGAAACCATCATAACTTAATACAGAATAACAGAAAATAAATAAAACAGGTTGCACATCTCAGCACTACAAATACAATAAATACTCCATAAAATACAACATTAGGTAAAAAGAATGCACAGTGCGGAAGGCCAAAAGTTATTTTACTCATCATCAAATGTCTGCCTGAATAGCCATGTTTTTTAATTTGCTGTTGAAAGTGGAGGCCAAGGGGGCAGACAATATCCATGGAAGGTTGTTCCAAAGAAGGAGAGCCACTATAGAGAATGCTCTATCCTCTGCTTATTTTAATCTTGAATTTGGAACAACCATATGGCCAGTGCTAGAAGATTACAACTAACAGACATTGGAATAGGTTGCAGAAGACCCTAAGGTACTGGGGTTCCAGTTCATTATTGGAGTTACAGGTCAAAAGTAGGATCTTAAAAATTATCTGGCATCTCACCAGCATCCAGTGCAATGAAAACATCACAGGAATAATATGCTTGCTCCTCCAAGTGGAGGCAATGAGTCTAGCTGTTGTGTTTTGCACTAGTTGGAGACTACAGATCTGAGCTGCCAAAAGCACATTGCAGTAATCAAAATGAGAGAAGACGAAAACATGTACTACTGTTAAAAGATCATCTGGGTCAAGGTAGCAGCACAATCCAGCTATGTTTTTCAAGTGATAGAATCCACTCCAGATCAAAACTGGCACCTGAGAAACAAGTGAAAGCTCCTGATAAAGAGTGATCCCTAGATTGCACTCTGCCGGCCAAGCCTGGAGCCTCTCATCCTGAAAAAAATGGTGGTCCAGGATCTCCTCAATGGATGATCTCAGGTGATCTGATATCACTAGTAGCGACGCAGTTTTGCCAGGATTCAGTTTCATCCCACTGTGAGCTATCTACCTAATGATCTCAGATATAGCGTTCTCAAGCACAGCCACTGAGGAGTCCTGTCTGGGTTTAAATGAAATGCGTATTGATTTGATTTGATGAAATTTATTTTTATACAGGAAACAATCATTGGAGAAAACCTCTGTTTTCAATGAAGATCCTGTTACACACACACACACACACACACACTTATAACAATACTGACATACAAACATTATCAACTAACAAATTATGTAAAAAACAATGCATATCCATGATCATGTACAAGCATTGCAAGATACTCTAAAAGATTTTCTTAAAGCTGATTGGAACTCTTACTGAGTTTTTTGCTTTTAAATTTGCAGGAACAGCATTCCATGAAGTTGCCAAACTTGTCTGCAACATCATATTACCAAATCTGTTGTATACTCGTTGGCAGAAAAACCTTGTCTGGTCTCTAAATGAGTATCCTATTTTTGTATCATCTCTCATTGTCACTATGTTTCTCAATGGATGAACAGTTTTGAAATAAAGTAATTTATAGCACCATGTTAACCATTTCAATTGTCGTTTATCTTCCTGATTTACCTATTTTAATGGCTGGTACACATGACAATGATGAGTCACACATTTACTGGAATTTGCAAATCTGGCCAATCTATAACATGTTTGATCAATTCTTTTAGGGCAATTTTTGGTGGATTTCTATATATCAATGCTCCATATTCCAAAACTGGAGTAAGCAGTTCAAAGGTTAACTTCTTTCTTGCCACTTTCATCAGATTTATTGAGATCCTTCTAAGGGCTCCCAATCTTTGATTCATTTTTTTTTTTGTAATTACATTTATGTATTCCACATATGCTAGTTGCCTGTCCATGACTACACCCAGATATTTATAACTTTCAGTATTTACCAGTTTTTTACCATTTAAAAATTGTGTAACCCCTTGCAAATGGGGGTTCCCAAAAGTCTTCCAGGAGCTTGCCTGAATGCTCCAAGTCTGGGCGGTTTTCGGTGTTTAAACTGTTTAAATGTGGTTCCCAGTGAGTGCTATTTGAGCCTCCACGTACTGTCTCTTTAAGAGCTGTCTGCTTGCAGACTTAATTAGTATGCATGTTGGGACTGTGTATTTAATGCTCGAATTCTGCATGAGCTGCTGTAAATTCGCTCCGTTTCTGCCGTCATTACATGTGCAGAGGGAGCCTTGTTGAAAGATATAACTATTTTCCAGAAATCATTTGGAGTGACTGAGAAAATATAGTTTGTCTAACCTGTCTTCATTCCAGCACGAATTGTTTCAGTGTAGCTCTTTCATTTTGGTCCTGAACTGCTAAAATGGACCAATCAATGGGGAGGAGTTCCTAAAATGGAGCCTGTGGATGAATCAGAACTTGGGCTCTT
The DNA here is from genome assembly GCA_016271365.2 of Neoceratodus forsteri. Taxonomy (NCBI): domain Eukaryota; kingdom Metazoa; phylum Chordata; order Ceratodontiformes; family Ceratodontidae; genus Neoceratodus; species Neoceratodus forsteri. The sequence continues at coordinate 62,870,764 of CM057453.1, forward strand.
AATTTTGAGCCAGCCACAAGGGGATTGTATGGGCAGTGACTCTGGGAAATGAAGTTTTGACCGTGGCACCTTTTTCCACCAACAGAGGGAGTCTTATTGTGAGTGACAGCTGAACCAGCCAACAGAATGGTGTGGAGCTAAATGAAATGCCCTGCTCTGTGACTGGAAAGATCAGATCAGTTGTGACAGTGAAGAGAGAAGGAGCTCTGTACTTCTGTGGTGTATAGTTTCGCGCGGGAAGCGAGTGTGAGGCCCTGAGGTTCGGTCTGCAGCCGTTGTGAGTGCCAGTTTGGACTGAATCCAAGTTGTAAGGAGAAAGAAGCACCAGAATTGTGGAAACCAGGCTCACCCTGTAGAAGACTGGAGAAATTGCTGAATCGCGCTCAGTCTGTCAGGAACTGAAGCTGCTTTGTGTGCTCCCGGGTATTTTGCAGTAAGTGCGATCAGGATTGAGGAGCAGCCTGCCTGGTATAGTACTTTCCTTTTACATATGAATGTGCATAGTGCTTGTGGCAAATTGCTATTTCCAATCCCCTGTGCTGTGTGCTGTGTGTTGAAGCTGGAAGCAAACCCCAGCTTGTCTCGGACTAAATCCATTTGCTACAAACTGCAGTGGGGTCCAGTCACAAGGACCTTGTCTCCATGCTCTGTTGCTTCTGACAATCCAGAAGAACATTCACCATCTGGTTTTCTGTTTGGGTATTGTGAGTACAAGTCAGGGTATTCCCCTGCAGCCTGTTTTCAATAACAAGTGTGTCATCTAATTCTTGTTTTTTCACTGCTTCATGGACTGAGCCATCCGGCTCCGGATTACAATTGGGTGTTGTGCATATATTTTCTTCTACAGGGCCCTGTCCATCTGCACCAGCCAGCCAACCCCAGGCAATGGACCTGGCTAGCCCTCCCCAACCTGGGTACCCAGAGTGTGACTTTTCAGACCCTGTATGTGTGCACAGTACTGTGATTTAATGCCACCAATTAACCTGATTTCCCCCTCCCGTGTAACTGTCCCCTAAATAAATCAGATTTGTTGTTGTTATACTGTATACTGTCTGTAGTGTTGGTACTTATGCAAACAGTATTGTATTTCGCTGTGTATGTTGTTTAACCTTATTTTACAGGGAGTCCTCAGAGACATGCTGCAGAATCAGTCTCGAGAGTAAGTGTTACCTTATGAGTGAACAGTGTGTATATGTGGGGTATTGGGACTGTAACTCCTGTGTACTGTGTGAGCCACTAGAGGGAATAAAAGGGGGTCTCAGTGTCCCAGAGGGCTGTGACCAAGCTAGTCTACCCACTACAAACCCTGACCTCTGGGTGGAGGCACCCGCCATTGGACCTAGGCCTCTCAACCTGTTAGTAGCCAAGCAGGCAGGGGTAGTAGCCCTTGGGATAGCACCACCTAGGGGTTACATCTTGGAGGCACTGCTGGGATTAGCATCCCCTAGTGGCCACATTTTCGAATCACTGTTAAAAATAAATGGATACCCCGACAGAAGTGGCTGTGCACCAGTTGGTGGAGTGGTGTACTTGGCAGGAGATCGACCCCCAAAATGCTATACTTATTTTGGATATCCCACTGGGTACCAGTAAGGACACTGTAGAGGGAGTACTTTCTAAGGTGGAAGGTTTACAAAACCCTGTGGTGGTGGGTCGACATGCTAATCTGCTCACCCACATTTTCATGGCCCTAGTAGAGTATAAGGATCCCATAGATAGCTCCAATGTGCCACAGACTATTGCCCTAGAGGGAGCCCTCACTGCCTGGAGAGTGATAACTAAGGATAGTAAAGACCCGGGGGGGAATGAGCCCCCCCACTATCTGAAACTTTTGAGGAGAAATTTGCTAAATGGTTGCTGGAGGAAGGGAAAAGTGTGGAGGACTTGAAGAAACTGTTCTTGCCACCTGGGGGCGTACCACCCTCAACATCCACACCCGCTCCAACCCCTGTCCTTTTGCCAACTTCTATACTTGCCCTTGAGCCAGCAAGTAGTCATGGACCTTACCGCAAGCTCAAGGTATTCTCTGGTACCCACCCTACTCCAAATGGGGAAGTTGATCTGGAGACCTGGATAGATTCTGCTGCTCTTGCGGTACAAGACTGGCAATGCTCGGAGGCCGAAAAAAGGGCTCGCCTGGGGGAAAGCCTCCAGGGACCCGCCCAATGTACCTTTCACTCTCTGAGGTCTTCGAACCCTGATGCCAAAGCCCAAGAGTACATAGTCACCCTTGATAATGTGTTTGGGGGTACCACTAGTGTTGAGGCCTTGAAATGGAGACAGAGAAGTTAGACAATAGCTGGAGGAATTGTTATCTGCCTATATGGATCGATTAGAGGGGATCTTACAGACCATTTTTCAGAAGGGGGGCTGGACCTCTAGTGAAGTGGAACGGGTAAGGCTGGATCATATACTCTGCTCTGCCTGGCGCTCCAGCTAGGTGTTACTCAAATTGCAACCGCATCAAAGGAAATCCAGTCCTTTGCCTTTCCATGTGTTGATGAGGGAGGTACGGGAAGTTGAGGAGAATGAAGGTTTGTCAGAGCCCTGCGCAGTTGTAGCTGCTACATCCACTGCTCCAGGTGCAGGGTCAGATGCTGATGGCCCAGAATCATCGAAATCTCATTCCTCAATCCGAGATCCCCATGTTAGCCAAGTGGGGCCCAGTCAGAGAGGGATGGTTACAGATGTCCCGCACTGGGAGGAGCTGCTGAGGGAGATTAGGAAAGCAACAGACAGTCTCATTATGAAGGCCGCTTCTACGAGTACGGGCACTGACACTTGCCCGACTGCTTCTGCTATGGGGTTGGGGGTGCCTACCCAGGCACTTCATGTTGACGACCATTCAAAACTTGATGTCTTGGCTATGGAGGTGAGGGAACTGAAGAGATGTCTCCAAATGTCCAACCCAGCGCCGACTGAGGTGGCACCAAGGTTTTTTATTGATAGTACCAATGCCGCAGCCCCCAATATGATGCCTCGGTCACCCCAAACTTCAGCAGACATATTTTGCCATAATTGTGGGAAGGATGGGCACATGAAAAGGGAATGCTGGTCTCAGAAAGACTTAGAGAGAGTGGTGAGCTGGCTACAAGGAGAGCTTTGGAGTACCAAACAGTGGTTAAGAGGTGCACAAAATCACTGCAGTGAAGGTCCCAGAAATGCTAACTCAAGTCCCTTTGTGGCTAGATCATCTGCCCAGGCCATTGCTACCGCCTCTCCAGACTGGTCCAGAATAGGGGGTCCCTCCATGGAGACCACTGTGAAGGTGAATGGAGTATCTACAAGAGCTGTATTGGACAGTGGCTCCCAAGTGACAATTATGCTTCAGGACTGGTATCAGAAGCACCTGTCTGATGTACCCTTACAACCATTGGAAGGACTGCATGTCTGGGGTTTAAGTAAGAAGACCTACCCCTATTCCGGCTATATCCGAATTTGGTTGTCTTTTCCCACCTCTGTGGCTGGAGTGGCAGAGCAAGGAGAGACTCTGGCCTTAGTGTGTCCCCCTATCGGACTGTATGATGGGATTCCTCTACTAATTGGGATGAATGTGCATATGTTTGGATGGTTGGCGCAGTTATGTCATTAGAAACAGGGGTCCCGGCCTGGTAGAGCTCTAAGAATTCCGGCCTTGATCAGGAAGGCCTATGATGCCCAGACAGATGCTAACAAAGTGGAACCAGAGGAACCGGTTGGAATTGTCTGGAAGAAGGATCCTGAGTCTCTGATTTTGGTGCCAAATGCCCAGTGTACCTTACAGGGGGAAGTCCATATCAGAAAGGATGTCAAGAATAAAATACTCATGCTGGATGCACCAGGCGATGGGAAATTGCCGGAAGGACTGCTGGTCAAGCCAAGTATTTTGCCTGCCGGAGCCCATGCTTATGCCAGAAGGGTAATGGTTCAAGTTCATAATGTGCCTGATAGAGAGATTCGAGTAAATAGAGGTTGCACCCTGGCTCATGTACATTGTGCAGATACTGCAGTGTTACCCAGTAACAAGTGTTCGGGGAAGAGTGACAGAGTGACACCCGACTTGTTCAATTTCGGTGACTCTCCATTGCCAGCTGAATGGAAAATGAGGATCAGTGAGAAGCTTGCCCAGAGAGACCAGGTGCTTTCTTTCAAAGAATGGGACATAGGATGTGTGCAAGGAGCTGAGCACCACATCCGGCTGCATGATGAAAGGCCATTTCGTGAGAGGTCTCGACGCCAGGCACCTGCTGACATAGATGATGTGAGACGGCATCTGCAAGAGATGCTTGCTGCTGGTGTAATACAAGAATCCAGAAGCCCATATGCTTCACCTATTGTGGTAGTGAGAAAAAAAGAATGGGACCGTAAGGATGTCGTGGATTATGCATTGCTTGAACGCGGACTATCCTGATCAGTATACAATGCCCGCATCAGGATGCTTAGACTGCCTGAATGGTAGCAAGTGGTTCTCCGTGCTGGATCTTCGCAGTGGGTACTACCAGATCCCGATGGCCCCGGAAGACCGTGAGAAGACAGCCTTTATCTGCCCACTTGGTTTCTATGAGTTGATGAGGATGCCTCAAGGGATTTCAGGTTCCCCAGCCACCTTTCAATGACTGATGGAGCGTGCAGTGGGGGACATGAACTTATTAGAGTGCCTGGTATACCTAGATGATGTTATTGTGTTTGGTAGCTCACTAGAGGAACATGAGAGCCGATTATTCAAGGTGTTGGACCGACTGAAAGACTTTGGCCTGAAACTGTCCATCGATAAGTGTCAGTTCTTCCACACCTCTGTAAAGTATGTGGGGCATATAGTTTCCACCAAGGGAATAGAGACTGACCCGAGTAAAGTTGAGGCCTTGACCACCTGGCCACAGCCCCACAATCTAAAAGAACTGCAAAGATTCCTAGGATTCTGTGGTTACTATCGCCGCTTCATCAAGGACTATTCAAGAGTGGGCCGTCCTTTACTTAATCTTACTCAAGGTTACCTTCCTACCCACAAAAAATACAAGACGTCAACTCCCCCGTGACTGAGAGAGTATATTTCCATCCTAATGAAGTTTTTGGGGCAAGATGGACACCCGAGTGTGAAGCTGCTTTCGATGAGATTATATATCAACTTACCCACGCTCCTGTTCTTGTCTATGCAGATCCAGCAAAACCCTATGTCCTACACACTAATGCTAGCCTGCAAGGTTTGGGGGCCGTGTTGTACCAGGAGCACGAGAATGGACTGAGACCAGTGGCCTTTGCCAATAGAAGCCTGACCCCATCTGAAAAGAACTATCCTGTACATAAGTTAGAGTTCCTAGCTTTGAAGTGGGCTATTGTTGACCAATTCCGTGAGTACTTGTATGGGGCTAAGATACTAGTAAAAACTGACAATAATCCTTGGACCTATGTGCAGACTTCAGCTAAGTTGGATGCCACTGGCCATAGGTGGCTTTCTGTATTATCTACATATGACTATGCTGTTGAATACAGAGCAGGCCTGAACCACATAGATGCTGATGCTGTCTCCCGGAGGCCTGTTCCCTGGAATGACTGGGTCAGACTGTCAGAACCTGATATTCGAGCACTCTGCCAGAAGTTTGACAAGGAGGAACAAATGTCCACGGACGCAGTGGACTATTTGGTGGATTGTTTGGGACCCTCTGAGAATTGCATACCTGCTGCTTATTGCCACTTTTCTGCAATAGACATTGGTGCATTGCCTCAGCTGGACAATGACAGTATTCACTGGGCTCAATCCCGAGATCCCATGATCAAATCAGCTCTAGAGGCCCTCTACGCAGAGAAAGATGTATCCAAGTTACGCTCCACTGATTTGAGAACTGCATTGTTATACAGGGAAGGTCCTAAGTTGAAACGGATTAATAGACTGTTGTACAGAGAAACAGTAGACAGAGGGGGACAAATAGATAAACAACAGCTAGTTTTGCTCACTGCCTTTCGAGACTTGGTGCTGAGGTCCCTACACAACCACGTGGGGCACCTTGGCATAAACAGAACACTTGACTTGGTGAGATCCAGATTCTATTGGCCTAAGATGGGGGCTGATGTTGTATAACACATTAGAACTTGTAGTCGCTGCTTACAGAGGAAAGCTTTGCCCCAGAGGGCTTCCCCCCTTGTTAACATCACCACCAGCACCCCCATGGAGCTGGTCTGTATTGACTTTCTGAGTTTGGAGCCCAATCAAAGAAATATCAGTAATGTGCTGGTAGTCACTGACCATTTTACAAGATATGCCCAAGCTTTCCCCACCAAGGACCAGAAGGTATCCACTGTGGCCAAAGTACTTATAGAAAACTTTTTTGTTCACTATGGAGCACCACAAAGAATCCATTCTGATCAAGGGAGGGACTTTGAGAGTCATCTGATCAAAGAGATGCTTTCACTGTGGGGGATGCAAAAGTTCAGAACCACCCCTTACCACCCCAAGGGGGACACACAGCCTGAATGTTTCAACCGCACTTTGCTAGATATGCTAGGCACCCTCCACCCAAAAGACAAGCCTTGATGGAGCCAACAAATTAGCACCCTGGTACATGCCTACAACTGCACCAAAAGTGATGCCACTGGGTTCTCCCCCTAACGCCTGATGTTTGAAAGAGAAGCTCGACTGCTGGTAGATGTTTGTTTTGGATTTTCTCCTGATGGGGTTCGAGCTGATAACTATCTCCAGTATGTGCAAAAGTTAAAGGCCCAGGTAAATCATGCGTACCAACTGGCTCAAACCATGGCTGCCAAAAGAAATCTGGCCAACAAAGAAAGGTATGATAAAAAGATGAAAGCACAGGAAATCCAGGAGGGAGATCGTGTACTGCTAAGAAATCTTAGACTGCATGGCAAACACAAGATTGCTGATAGGTGGCACCATCTCCCCCAGGCTGTGGGACTAGATGATCTGCCTGTGTACAAAGTAAGGCCTGAGAATAATTCAAAAAAGGTTAAAACAATGCATAGAAATCACTTATTGCCCACTGGACAAATCTTGTTTGAGTCTGAGTCCCCAGAAAGTGCTCCTGCTGGACCAGTGACCCAAGCTGCTGCTAAGCAAAAGCAAAGAAAGTCTGCACCTACAGATGCTGAGTTAAAGTGTTCCCCACAACAAGTTCCAGTTGAACATGACTGTCAGTCCATGTCAGAGGAAAGTGAGTGTAACTTTGAGTACTACCGTTCTTATGAACTGAGTCAATTGTTTAGGGGCAATTCCCTAACCAATCCTGGAGATGAAGCTGGGCCTTCTGGACTACCTAAGCCCCCAGCTTTGTCTTTGGAGCCAATGCTCCCAGAAAGTGAAGTGCAAAGTATCAAGTAGGATGACATGGAATTATTATGCATGGTGGAACTGTATGAGCTCTCAGAGGAGGAAAATGATGAACTGGAACAGACTGGTGATATACCAGAACAAGAAGAGTATTTTGAGTGCCCTGATGGTCCACTGCCAGTGTCCGAAAGCTCTCCATGTGAGCCAAGTGTTGTGGACTCAGAGATTGTAACTCCTGGAGCTGAAAGTGGCCCAAGTTCTAGCCTCTCTACCCCAATGGAGACTCCCCTGACAAGTGAGGACAATGCTGAAAATGAGGCTCAGGGTGCAGAGACTGTAACAGTTCCCCCTAGAAGGACTGGTTGAGCTGTAAATGCCTGTGGTGAACCTCAGTTATGATTCCCTTGGGAGGCCTGTGGGCTTGCCTCTCAATGTTGTCCATTAAGAAGTGTATGTGTCCCCAAGCTTATTGCCCAAACTAAGCATCAGTGCTAACTCCAAGTTACTTGTGTTGCCCTCTAGGTATGGTGCCCCTGCCCCATCCAGCCCCAAGGTAGCTGATAGGGAAGGGCCCCATATCTCCAGGTTTCATGTACAGGATGTAATAACCTGGGTTATAGTACGATGTGTGTATAATACTGTGTAAAAAGTGATGTACTGAAAAGTTTCAGATATGTGTTTCTGGTAAGGTGATATGTTGATTGATGATTACATGTATAAGCCTAATGTGATACTGATGTAAATGTATATAGTTATATTGAAACTTATGGGGGTACTTACTTGACGCGGACGCCAAGTTTTTCCAGGCCAGAAAGGGTGTAAACCCCCTGCAAATGGGGGTTCCCAAAAGTCTTCCAGGAGCTTGCCTGAATGCTCCAAGTCTGGGCGGTGTTTGGCGTTTAAACTGTTTAAATGTGGTTCCAAGTGAGTGCTATTTGAGCCTCCACGTACTGTCTCTTTAAGAGCTGTTTGCTTGCAGACTTAATTAGTTTGTATGGGGGGACTGTGTATTTAATGCTCGAGCTTCCGCCTGAGCTGCTGTAAATTCACTCTGTTTCTGCCGTCGCTACATGAGCAGAGGGAGCCTTGTTGAAAGATATAACTATTTGCCAGCAATCATTTGGAGTGACTGATAAAATGTAGTTTGTCTAACCTGTCTTCATTCCAGCACGAACTGTTTCAGTGCAGCTATTTCATTTTGGTCCTGAACTGCTGAAATGGAGCAATCAATGGGGAGGGGTTCCCTAAAATGGAGCCTGTGGACGAATCAGAAATTGGACTCTTAATTTTGAGCCAGCCACAAGGGGATTGTATGGGCAGTGACTCTGGGAAATGTAGTTTTGATCTTGGCGCCTTTTTCCACCAACAGAGGGAGTCTTATTGTGAGTGACAGCTGAACCAGCCAACAGAATGGTGTGGAGCTAAAGGAAATGCCCTGCTCTGTGACTGGAAAGATCAGATCAGTTGTGACAGTGAAGAGAGTAGGAGCTCTGTGCTTCTGTGGTGTATAGTTTTGCACGGGAAGCACGTGTGAGGCCCTGAGGTTCGGCCTGCAGCCATTCTGAGTGCCAGTTTGGACTGAATCCAAGTTGTGAGGAGAAAGTAGCACCAGAATTGTGGAAACCAGGCTCACCCTGTAGAAGACTGGAGAAATTGCTGAATCGCGCTCGGTCTGTCAGGAACTTAAGCTGCTGTGTGTGCTCCCGGGTATTTTGCAGTAAGTGCGATCGGGATCGAGGAGCAGCCTGCCTGGTATAGTACTTTCCTTTTACATATGAATGTGCGTAGTACTTGTGGGGAATCGCTATTTCCAATCCCCTGTGCTGTGTGCTGTGTGTTGAAGCTGGAAGCAAACCCCAGCTTGTCTTGGACTAAATCCGTTTGCTTCAAACTGCAGTGGGGTGCAGTCACAAGGACCTTGTCTCCATGCCCTGTTGCTTTTGACAATCCAGAAGAACATCCACCATCTGGTTTTCAGTTTGGGTATTGTGAGTACAAATCAGGGTATTCCCCTGCAGCCTGTTTTCAATCACAAGTGTGTCATCTAATTCTTGTTTTTTCACTGCTTCATGGACTGAGCCATCCGGCTCCGGATTACAATTGGGTGTTGTGCATATATTTTCTTCTACAGGGCCCTATCCATCTGCACCTGCCGGCCAATCCTGGGCAACAGACCTGGCTAGCCCCCCCCCCAACCTGGGTACCCAGAGTGTGACTTTTCAGACCCTGTATGTGTGCACAGTACTGTGATTTAATGTCACCAATTAACCTGATTTCCCCCTCCTGTGTTACTGTTCCCTAAATAAATCAGATTTGTTGTTGTTATACTATATACTGTCTGTGGTGTTGGTACTTATGGAAACAGTATTGTATTTCGCTGTGTATGTTGTTTAACCTTATTTTACAGGGGGTCCTCAGAGACATGCTGCAGAATCAGTCTCGAGGGTAAGTGGTACCTTATAAGTGAACAGTGTGTATATGTGGGGTATTGGGACTGTAACTCCTGTGTACTGTGTGTGCCACTAGAGGGAATAAAAGGGGGTCTCAGTGTCCCAGAGGGCTGTGACCAAGCTAGTCTACCCACTACAAACCCTGACCTCTGGGTGGAGGCACCCACCATTGGATCTAGGCCCCTCAACCTGTTAGTAGTCAAGCAGGCAGGGGTAGTAGCCCTTGGGATAGCGTCACCTAGGGGTTACAATTGTATTTCTAGAATTTTGTCAGCTGTTCCTTTCCTTTCCTTCCATTTTGAAAATATGTACACTGAGTTTTTTTGTTGCATTCATCAGCAAACCAGATTTCTTAAACCATTATTCCATATTATGCAAATCTTCCTGAAGCCTGTATTCAAGATCATTCTGATTGTCCGTGGACTCCACCAAAATGGTGTTATCCGCATACAACCATATCCTACTTTCTCTTATTACCCCAGGCAATCCATTTACAAACATGTGAAATAATAAGGGCCCAAAATAAAGCCTTGGGGGACACCTCTCCTTATTTCTTTTAAAGTGGAGTTTTTTACTCCTAATGATGTACGTTGCTTTTTATTGGTTATATATGAGTAAAACCAGGCTAATGATTCCAATTGTACTCCCACTCCATACGATCCTTTCAACAGCAATCTGTAATCAACTAGATCAAATGCCTTACTGAGATCCTCAAATACAGCCCCAGTCTTTTTCTCCTCATTCATGGGAGTTGCTATTAAGTTGTAAAAGTCTACTATGGCCATATCCATGGATATCCCACACCTAAATCCATGTTGGCAATTTGTAAGTATTTCATGCTGCTCTAAAATAATGATATAACTGTTTATGAACAAGTCTTTCCAATATTTTTGACATTGGTGGCAACAAGGCTATTGGCCTATAATTAATGGGAATTAGTGGGTCACCCCCTTTGAAGATGGGAATTATCTGTTCCATTTTCCAAGCATCAGGAAATTATACCTACACACATGCTCTCATTAAACAAATAAGTAACTATAGGTGCTAATATATCTGCCCCAATGTTAAGAATCGTGGCCCAATTTCATTTTAACCCCCCAGCTTTGTTAATGTTTAAACTTTTAAGTTCTTTTTATGGCCTCTTTTACAATCAATACCCTAAATCTAAACCATTGTTTAATATTAGCTACCGAGTCCAGCGATTCATGAACTATTTCCTGAACTAAAATGCCATCACTAATGGCCTTTACTTTCCCTAACCCTGTCTGGTAACTCTATGAAATACTTGTTTAAAGAGCCACCGACGCCTTGAGAAGAACTTTCAGAAACATGATATTTGGACACAAAGCAGCATATATTTCTCATCAGCTCAGTATGAAATATAAGCTGTCATATACTTAGCTAGGCCTACCCCCAGAGCAGGCCTGTAAGGACCTACAGGTGGACTTTAATCAGCTGCAGTTAAAATTATTGAGCCAAAAACTACTTCTAAAAGCAAAAAAATGAAGGCCATACTTTTCTCACCTTCTGCCATAGGTCAAAAACCTTCTCTACATAGCTTAACTCAGCAGATTTTATCACTTCTAGGAGAACCTACTGACTATGTGACAAAATCTAAATATCTGGGGCTTTGGATAGACCACAAGCTTACATTCTCTGACCATATTGAGGAACTATCAAAGAAGCTAAAGCAGAGACTGGGCCTGTTCTTCTGGATCAAGCATCTCCTATCCCACAATGCCAAAAAAGACTGGTCCAAACCACCTTACTGTCCTTATTGGACTACTCCGACTTCCTCTATGGCCAAGGCTCTGCCTCCGCACTCTCTAAACTTGACTCGCTCTATCACCAAGCTTTGAGACTTATCTCTGGTCTACCATACCTCACCCACCACTGCTCTCTGTATGCTGCAGTAGGCTGGACATCCCTCAAGTTCAGAAGGCAAAGAAATGCAGCCTTTTGGTCTTCTAGAGCTATCACATATAAGCTTCCCCAGTATGTCTCTGATTGCTTGCCCCTATGCGCTGTAGGCAATTACTCCTTGTGCAGCCTCTCATTTAGTTCCTTATACATTCCTAAAGTTAATTCACATTTTGGTAAATCATTTATAAACTATGTACTCCCTCACCTATGGAACAAATTACAAAAAACTCTGAAGGTGGCTGCCCTCACAACCTTCTCCTCCTTCAAAAAGCTATTCTCTCATTCCTTTATAGAATTCTATAACTGCCCCCCCAGGAGTCAGTGAAATAAGTGTCGAGCATCCTTCCCCAGGCCTTGTGATTCCCTGGTTATCACTCCTTCTCCCTTCTTCTCCACTTTTTCCTGAACTGTTCATGTGCATACTGTATAACAATGTATATTGACAATATTTTTTTCTTAGCCTCTTGCATATCTGCCTGTATAGACCTTGCCTAATACTTTTATGTCCTCTTCCACATTGTATTCCATGATTGTAAACCTATCTTTTCCTTTGTATATTGTTTACTTTTATATGCACTTGTCCAGGTCCACCTCGCAAATGAGCTCGCTCAATGGTGCTTAGCCTGGTAAAATAAAGATTGATTGGTTGATTGATTATTTTTTATCCCCATTACTTATTACTGAAGTCATTTGCTTCAAAAACAGGATAGTTGTTTCTTGAGGGCTCATTAGCTCCTACTGCTTCTTCCCAACCTGATGTAGTAATACTCTGCTTGTGACATCACAGTTATTCCCACAGCAGCAGACTGTGATGTCACAACAGGGCACTATGATTTCAAGTGGGGAATAAGCTACAGAGCGATGAATACTAAGGGATAAAGATCTTGTTTTTGTGGGAATTTTTTCAGTAATATATATTGCAGAGGAGAAAACTGTACAAGGTATGTGAAATACAAGCTGACTTGTGTCGAAATATTATGTTTTCCACAGTTTTCCCATATGCATCAGTTGCTTTTTAACATATCAACAACTCTTGTCTGGTCCTCTGTACCTTTTTTGTCTATTATTAGGTTAATCTGAGTTTTAGTATTTATCAGTTTCTGTAACTGCTTCACATAATGCCAGAATTTTTTAGGGCCTCTTGCCTCTGTGATATTATAGAAACATAGAAGATGACGGCAGATAAGGACTGCAAGGCCCATCCAGTCTGCCCATTTTTCTACGTTATGAATGTGCCATAGGCCTTTACTCTGTCAGTGACCTATCTATTCATACTTATCTGCATTGCTTCCTTATGCCTATCCCATACCTGTTTGAAACCCTGCACTGTATTCATATCCACCACTTCCTGGGGTAGGCCATTCCATGCATCCACCACCCTTTCTGTGAAAAAGAACTTCCTTTCATTACCCCTTAATTGGCCTCCATCTAATCTCATGCTGTGTCCTCTTGTCCTGCTATTTTTCTTATATTGAAACATGTTAGACTCTTTCACCTTGTTAATGCCCTTAAGATGTTTGGATGCTTTGATCATATTACCTCTCTCCCTCTTTTGCTCTAGGGTATACAAATTGAGCTCCGCTAATCTGCCCTCATATGTTTTCTGATACAGTCCCTGCACCATTTTGGTTGCCCTTCTCTGGACTGCCTCCATTTTGTTAATGTCCTTGTGCAGGTGCAGCCTCCAGTACTGCATGCAGTACTCCAGATGGGGCCTAACAAGTGTCTTGTAAAGAGGGATTATTACCTCCCATATGACTTGGCAGTGCCTCTCAATACACTAATATCGTGAGCCTTACCTACTGCTTTAGTGGTCTGCTTGGATGATATAAGGTCATCTGTGATGATGATGCCCAAGTCTCTTTCTTCCCTTGTGATTGCCAGCAACTCCTCTCCCAACCTGTAGGTAGCTTCAGGGTTTCTCTTCCCTATGTGCATGATCTTGCACTTCTTTGCGTTAAACCCCAGTTGCCACTCTTCTGACCATTTTGTCAGTTTATCCAGATCTCTTCTCATTCTGCCCACCCCATCTGGATCATCTACTCTGTTGCAGATCTTGTTGTCATCTGAAAACAGATAAACATTACCCTCCAGTCCATCTGCAATGTCACTGATAAAGATATTGAAGAGGACTGGCTCCAGGACTGATCCCTGAAGTACCCCACTTGTGACTTGCATCTCTTCTGACTGCATACCATTTACCACCACTTTCTGTTTTCTGCCTGCTAACCAGTTTGCCACCCAGTTGACCAACCTCTAACCCACCCTGAGCCTACCCAGCTTATTAATCAATCTTCTATGTGGAACAGTATCGAAAGCTTTGCTGAAGTCAAGGTAGGTGACATCAACTGCACCCCCTTGGTCTACCACTCTGGTTACCCAGTCAAAGAAATCTATGATATTAGTTTGACAGGACCTTCCTGCTGTAAATCCATGCTGTCTTGGATCCTGTGCTTTTATGGATTCCAGTTGCTGCACTATCCTTTCTTTAAGGAGTGCCTCCATAATCTTGCCCACTACTGAGGTAAGACTGACTGGTCTGTAGTTCCCTGCCCCTTCCCTGCTGCCAGTCTTGTGGGGCAGGATCAAATGAGCCCTTCTACAGTCTTTTGGGACCTCTCCTGTGCTCAGCAACTCACTAAACAGTTCTGATAATGGCTCTGCTAGTTCCACCCTTAGCTCCTTTAGAACCCTGGGATGTATGACATCAGGTCCTATTGCCTTGTTCACCCTGAGCTTAGTGAACTTTTGTAGGACCCTTTCTTTTGTGAAGGGACTTGTGCAAACCTCCCTCCTCCCTGTGTCCATGGTGCTGAGCTGTGGGCCCTACCCTACCTTCTCCTCAGTAAATACTGAGCAGAAGTATCTATTTAGGATAGATGCCTTTCCTTGGTCCTCCTCCACACACTCCCCCTTATCCCCTTTGAACATAGCAATACCCGCTCTAGATTTTCTCCTTTCAGTAATGTATCTATAGAAAGTCTTGTCCCCTTCTTTTTATTGTTCGTGCTAGTGTTTTCTCGGTTTGGGCCTTTGCCTGCCTTACTGCCTTCCCTGCTTCCCTTAGGAAAGTTTGGTATGCCACCCTATCTTCGTCCTGCTGTCTTCTCTTAAATATCCTGAAGGCCAGCCTTTTGCCTCTGATCTTTTCTGCTACTGTTTTTGAGAACCAAAGTGGTTTCCTCCTTCTTTTGCTCTTACTTTTCTCCCTAACACAATGGGATGTTGCTTCAAGTATTGCATCCTTAATGCAGTCTAGGGGCCAGTTGAGTGAAGAGAGGTAGTGGCATTGGCCATTTTTATAATACTGAGATTTAGTAGTTTTAATCATTTTTATACTTTTATTCCTCCATTTTTTTTAAACATTCCAGTCCTCCTCATTCTTTAATTTTTTTTGCTTTTTTCCATAACCTTTTTTTGATCCTTATTTGTGTCTTTATTTATTGGTTATCCATGACAAATGTTTTTTTCTGGCATGCTTTTAAAACTTTTGGAGCATGTTGATTTATGACTGTTAGCATTGTATTATTAAAATAGTGAACTGCCAAATTTAAATCTGGGATTAAAGTAATTATTTTCCAGTTTCCACAATTTAGACTCTCTCTATAAGCTGACACTTTAAACTTTTTCCAGCATGTAGACCAATATGATGAGCATGTAACCCCACCTAAAAGAGGTCTTGCCTTTGACTCTCTCTGGAGCTCTGCTGCTGGCTTCCCCTGCATCACTTTTTCACCCTAGTTACAGTCCAGAGTGCAGCTGCAGGACCCAGAGCTGGACTGGACACTGAGTTGTTCTGTGGGCTTGCTCAGTGTCCTTCTCATTGTGGCCAGTGCCACTACCTCTCTTCACTCAACTGGCCCCTAGACTGCCTTCAGGGTTGAGGAGCCCACAGCAAAGAGGTTGCTCAGTTGCAAACAGTTCCCAAAAACTGCACAAAGTGCAACACTGCTCCTTCCTCATTAACACAAACTTTGGAGACTAGTCCAGCTCTGCAAACTAACTAAATTAGTACTCCCTGTCCTTGTAAAATTGCCATCAATTTGGAGACTAGTTCAGCTCTGCAAAACAACTAAATTAGTACATCCTGTCCCTGTGAACTGACATCAGTTTGGAGCTCAGCTCTGCAAAACAAATGTGAACTGAAAGTTGGCTCAGAACTTGTACACATGCTTTCTCCAGGAACTGACAGCCACTGAGAGCCAGGAGTTCAGCAAAATGAATAATGCATGAGATCCTTGCCACAATTTGATCTCTGGATTTCTGCACAGGGGAGAGACATGTGCAATAGGCAGATTTGTCTGGGAGACACAAACAGAAAGACCTGTGAGAAAAGATAGTAGTCAGCCACAAGGTTGGAAGAAATCTGTTTAAAGCATCTTTGCAAAATGATTTCTGTTTCCTCCAGGAACAACACCAAGGCTTCTGTCTTGGGCATTTTGAGCTATCAGGACTTGTCCTGACAGATGGTCTAAGTTGCCTGAGGCCCTGAATGAGTGCCTACTTCTTGGGGTAGGTGAAGGCAGTCCACTGTGGAGTGAAGAGGACATCAGAGACCAGCACAGCCTGCACCCCTCACCACCCGGAAGCGTGTTGGGTCCACTGCACCTGTATTATCACCTGCATCTGCAACCCTGAGAGAGACCTCCAAATAAAGCCAGCCTGCACGGTATGCTAAGGTTGTGAGTACTAGGTTAGTACCTCTCCAAGTCTTCTGCTAGTCAGGAGCAGATAAGAGTACCTGTTTTTCTTTTCTGCACAATTATTATTCAAAGTCCATTTATAGAAGTGCAACAGCCAGGAGAAACTAGAATGTGTGTTGAATAATTTGTTTGGGCTCTCCAACCATCAGCCTTCAATCAGTACCACACCATGGTCCAACATCAGGTCTGCAACTGCCCACTGTGGCCCAGATATTCAAACTGCACCAGTTTGTGGTGCAAGCCTGTGCGCCGCTCAAAATAGTTGTGCAGGGGTGTGGCCAGGGCGATATGATGCAACTGCTTTGAATATCGCCCCTGGCCACCCCCACAGTGCATGGTGCAGTGGATCTGCACCAGCGCAAGTGGTCAGAGTGGAGCATTGAGATGTGGTGGCACAAGTTCCATTGTGCCATGCACAGCACCTGCGATATTCAAAGGGTGACATGCAAATGCGGCCATAATTTATGCAAGGCACATGGGGGGCCATTTGCATCTGATTATGGCCCCATTTGCATGCCATTAGCATGCAGGTGCGCCGATCCCTGATGACTTGCACCTGGCCCCTGCCAGGCAGCAGCCGTTGGGGACCGACGCCCCCTGCAGCCCGATTGCGGGATGTCCCATAAGGGATGTCTCCAATCCCTGGTGGTCCAGTGAACCGCAATTAGCCCGATCACAGGCATAACAGTGTTCCCCTCCCATTAGCCCGATCGCGGGCATCAGTATCCAACCCAAAGCCCAACATTCCTGGTGGTCCACTAGACTGAACAGAGCCCAGTCACGGGTGGCATTCCTCACCCCCCCAAGTCTGAAATCCCTGGTGATCTAGTGGACCCCACCCCACCCGCCCATGGATCCCCACCACCCGCTCCCCCTCAGCCAGCGGGCGGCAGCCCCACCCTTCTGCCGCCCCGCCGCCTGCCCGACTGACAAGTCAGTCCAGATAATGAATGAATTTTCATTCACATATCTGGACAACTAGCTATGTATGGGCTGCCGCCCATTGGCTCATACTCTGAACCAATGGGCGTGCAGCCATACTGAGCTGTCAGTCAGCGGGCAGCGGGGCGGCAGGCAGGTGGGGTGCTGCTGCCCGCCGGCTGACGGGGGGAGCAGGGTGGTGGGGCTCCGTGGGCAAGTGGGGTGGGGTGATCATGTAGGAAAGGGTTGTGATCCCCATTGTGAAGTTTGTGATCATGTAGGAAAGGGTTGTAATCCTCACTGTGAGGTTTGTGATCATGTATTGAGGTCCCCATTGTGAAGTTTGTGATCATGTGGGAAAGGGTTGAGATCCCCATTGTGAAGTTTGTGATCATGTGGGAAAGGGCTGAGTTCCCCATAGAGAAGTTTGTGATCATTTGTGAAAAGGTTGTGATCTTCATTGAGAGGTTTGTGATTATGTGGGAAAGGGTTAAGATCCCTATTTGGAGTTTGTGATCATGTGTGAAAGGGTAGTGATCATCATTTTGAGGTTTGTGAGCATGTGTGAAAGGGTTGTAATCCCCTTCTGGAGCTTATGATCATGTGTGAAAGGGTTGTGATCCCCATTGTAAGGTTTGTGAGCATATGGGAAAGGGTGGTAATCCCTATTGTGAGGTTTGTGAGTTTATGGGAAAGGGTTGCAATCCTCATTGTGAGATTTGTGAGCCTGTGGGAACATGTTGTAATCCCCACTGTGAACATTGTGATTATGTGGGAAAGGGTTGAGATCCCCACTGTGAAGTTTCTGATAATGTGGGAACTGGCTGTGATCCCCATTGTGAAGTTTATGATCATGTGAGAAAGGGTTGTGATCCCCATTCTGGAGATTGTGATCATGTAGGAAATGGTTGTGATGCCCATAGTGAAGTCTGTGATCATGTGGGAGGGGGTTATAATCTCCACTGTAAGGTTTGAGATGATGTGTGAAAGAGTTGAGATCACCATTCTGAGGTTTGTGATCATGTGTGAAAGGGTTGATATCCCCATTGTGAAGCTTGTGATCATGTGGGAAAGGGCTGTGATCCCCATTGTGGAGTTTATGATCACATGGGAAAGAGTTGTGATCCTCATTGTGAGGTTTGTAAGCATATGGAAAAGGGTTTTAATCCCCATTGTGATGTTTATGAGCATATGGGACAGGGTTGTAATCTCCTTCTGGAACTTATGATCATGTGTGAAAGGGTTGTGATCCCCTTTGTGAGGTTGTGACCATCTGGGAAAGGGTGGTAATCCCTGTTGTGAGGTTTGAGAGCATTTGAGAAAGGGTTGTAATCCCCATTGTGTGGTTTGTGAGCATTAGGGAAAGGGTTGTAATCCCCATTGTGAGGTTTGTGACCTTATGGGAAAGGGTTGTAATCCCCACTGTGAGGTTTGCGATCATGTGAGAAAGGGATGAGATCCCTATTGTGAGGTTTTTGATCATGTGGGAAAGGGTTGACATCCCCTTTTGGAGTATATGATCATGTGTGAAAGGGTTGTGATCCCCATTGTAAGGTTTCTGAGTTTATGGGACAGGGTTATCATCACTATTGTGAGGTTTGTGAGCATATGGGAAATAACTTTAATTCCCATTGTGAGGTTTGTGAGCATGTGGGAAAGGGTTGTAATCCTCATTGTAAATTTTGTGAGCATGTGGGAAAGTGTTTTAATCCCTAATGTGACGTTTGTGATTATGTGGGAAAGTGTTGTGATCCCCATTGTAAAGTTTGTGATCATGTGAGAAGGGGCTGAGATCCCCACTGTGAAGTCTGTGATCACGTAGGAAAAGCTTGTGATTCCCATTGTGAAGTCTGTGATCATGTGAGAAGGGTTGAGATCTCCATTTTGAGGTTTGTGATCATGTGTTAAAGGGTTGAGATCCCCATTATGAAGTTTGTGAACATGTGGGAAAGGACTGTGATCCTCAATGTGAGGTTTGTGATCATGTGGGAAAGTGCTGTGATCCCCACTGTGAGGTTTGTGATCATGTGGGAAAGGGTTGAGATCCCCATTGCGATGTTTGTGATCATGTGGTAAAGGGTTGTGATCCTCGTTGTGGAGTTCATGAGCACATGTGAAAGGGTTGTGATCCCCATTGAGAGGTTTGTGAGCATGTGGAAAAGGGTTGTAATCCCCACGGTGAGGTTTGTGATCATGTGGAAAAGGGTTGAGATCCCCATTGTGAGGTTTGTGACCATGTGGGAAAGGGCTGAGATCCCTATTGCAAAGTTTGTGGTCATGTGGGAAAGGGTTGTGATCCCCATTGTGGAGTTTATGTTCATGCTTGAAAAGGTTGTGATCCCCATTGAGAGGTTTGTGATCAGGTGGGAAAGGGTTGTAATCCCCATTGTGAGGTTTCTGATCATGTGGAAAAGAGTTGTAACCCCCATTGTGAGGTTTGTGAGCTTGTGGGAAGGGGTTGAAATCCCCACTGTGAAGTTTGTGATCATGTGGGAAAGGATTGTGATCCCCATTGTGAAGTTTATGATTATGTGGGAAAGGGTTGTAATCCCCACTGTGAGGTTTGTGATCATGTGAGAAAGGGATGAGATCCCTATTGTGAGGTTTTTGATCATGTGGAAAAGGGTTGACATCCCCTTTTGGAGTATATGATCATGTGTGAAAGGGTTGTGATCCCCATTGTAAGGTTTCTGAGTTTATGGGACAGGGTTATAATCACTATTGTGAGGTTTGTGAGTCTGTGGAAAAGGGTTATAATCCCCATTGTCAGGTTTGTGAGCACGTGGGAAAGAGTTGTTATCCTCATTGTGAGGTTTATGAGCATGTGGGAAAGTGTTTTAAACCCTAAGGTGAAGTTTGTGATTATGTGGGAAAGAGTTAAGATCCCCACTGTGAAGTTTGTGATCATGTGGGAATGGGCTGTGACCCCATTGTGAAGTTTCTGATCATGTGGAAAGGGTTGTGATACCCACTGTGAAGTTTATGATCATGTGGGAAAGGGTTGTGATCCCCAGAGTGACGTTTGAGATCATGTGGGAAAGGGTTGTGATCTCCACTGTAAGGTTTGTGATGATGTGTGAAAGGGTTGTGATCCACATTGTGGAGTTTATGATCATGTGGCAAAGGGTTGTGATCCCCATTGTGAAGTTTGTGATCATGTGGGAAGGGGCTGAGATCCCCATTGTGAAGTCTGTGATCACGTGGGAAAGGGTTGTGATTATCATTGCGAAGTGTGCGATCATGTGAGAAAGGGTTGAGATCTCCATTCTGAAGTTTATGAACATGTGGGAAAGGACTGTGATCCTCAATGTGAGGTCTGTGATCATGTGGGAAAGGATTGTGATCCCCACTGTGAAGTTTGTGATCATGTAGGAAAGGGTTGTGATCCCCATTGTGAAGTTTGTGATCATGTAGGAAAGGGTTGTAATCCTCACTGTGAGGTTTGTGATCATGTATTGAGGTCCCCATTGTGAAGTTTGTGATCATGTAGGAAAGGGTTGAGATCCCCATTGTGAAGTTTGTGATCATGTGGGAAAGGGCTGAGTTCCCCATAGAGAAGTTTGTGAACATTTGTGAAAAGGTTGTGATCTTCATTGAGAGGTTTGTGATTATGTGAGAAAGGGTTAAGATCCCCATTTGGAGTTTGTGATCATGTGTGAAAGGGTAGTGATCATCATTGTGAGGTTTGTGAGCATGTGTGAAAGGGTTGTAATCCCCTTCTGGAGCTTATGATCATGTGTGAAAGGGTTGTCATCCCCATTATAAGGTTTGTGAGCATATGGGAAAGGGTGGTAATCCCTATTGTGAGGTTTGTGAGTTTATGGGAAAGGGTTGCAATCCTCATTGTGAGATTTGTGAGCCTGTGGGAACATGTTGTAATCCCCACTGTGAACATTGTGATTATGTGGGAAAGGGTTGAGATCCCCACTGTGAAGTTTCTGATAATGTGGGAACTGGCTGTGATCCCCATTGTGAAGTTTATGATCATGTGAGAAAGGGTTGTGATCCCCATTCTGGAGATTGTGATCATGTAGGAAATGGTTGTGATGCCCATTGTGAAGTCTGTGATCATGTGGGAGAGGGTTATACTCTCCACTGTAAGGTTTGAGATGATGTGTGAAAGAGTTGAGATCACCATTCTGAGGTTTGTGATCATGTGTGAAAGGGTTGATATCCCCATTGTGAAGCTTGTGATCATGTGGGAAAGGGCTGTGATCCCCATTGTGGAGTTTATGATCACATGGGAAAGAGTTGTGATCCTCATTGTGAGGTTTGTAAGCATATGGAAAAGGGTTTTAATCCCCATTGTGATGTTTATGAGCATATGGGACAGGGTTGTAATCCCCTTCTGGAACTTATGATCATGTGTGAAAGGGTTGCGATCCCCTTTGTGAGGTTGTGACCATCTGGGAAAGGGTGGTAATCCCTGTTGTGAGGTTTGTGAGCATTTGAGAAAGGGTTGTAATCCCCATTGTGTGGTTTGTGAGCATTAGGGAAAGGGTTGTAATCCCCATTGTGAGGTTTGTGACCTTATGGGAAAGGGTTGTAATCCCCACTGTGAGGTTTGCGATCATGTGAGAAAGGGATGAGATCCCTATTGTGAGGTTTTTGATCATGTGGGAAAGGGTTGACATCCCCTTTTGGAGTATATGATCATGTGTGAAAGGGTTGTGATCCCCATTGTAAGGTTTCTGAGTTTATGGGACAGGGTTATCATCGCTATTGTGAGGTTTGTGAGCATATGGGAAATAACTTTAATTCCCATTGTGAGGTTTGTGAGCATGTGGGAAAGGGTTGTAATTCTCATTGTAAATTTTGTGAGCATGTGGGAAAGTGTTTTAATCCCTAATGTGACGTTTGTGATTATGTGGGAAAGTGTTGTGATCCCCATTGTAAAGTTTGTGATCATGTGGGAATGGGCTGTGATCCCCATTGTGAAGTTTTTGATCATGTGAGAAGGGTTGTGATCTCCACTGTAAGGTTTGTGATGATGTTTTAAAGGGTTGAGATCACCATTGTGAGGTTTGTGATCATGTGTGAAAGGGTTGATATCCCCATTGTGAAGTTTGTGATCAGGTGGGAAAGGGTTGTGATCCACATTGTGGAGTATATGATCATGTGGGAAAGGGCTGTGATCGCCATTGTGGAGTTTGTGATCATGTGGGAAGGGGCTGAGATCCCCACTGTGAAGTTTGTGATCACGTAGGAAAGGCTTGTGATTCCAATTGTGAAGTTTGTGATCATGTGAGAAAGGGTTGAGAGCTCCATTTTGAGGTTTGTGATCATGTGTTAAAGGTTGAGATCCCCATTATGAAGTTTGTGATCATGTGGGAAGGGTTGTGATCCACATTGTGGAGTTTATGATCATGTGGGAAAGGGCTGTGATGCCATTGTGGGTTTGTGATCATGTGGGAAAGGACTGTGATCCTCAATGTGAGGTTTGTGATCATGTGGAAAAGGGTTGTAATCCTCATAGTGAGGTTTGTGATCATGTAGGAAAGGGTTGAGATCCCCATTGTGGAGTTTGTTATCATGTGGAAAGAGTTGTAATCCTCACTGTGAGGTTTATGATCATGTGAGAAAGGGTTGTGATCCCCATTGTGAGGTTTGTGAGCATGTGGGAAAGCATTTTAATCCCATTTGTGGTGTTTTGAGCATGTGGAAAAGGGATGTAATCCCCTTCTGGGGTTTATGATCATGTGTGAAAGGGTTGTGATCCCCATTGTGTTGTTTGTGAGCATATGGGAAAGAGTGGTAATCCCTATTGTGAGGTTTTTGATCATGTGTGAAAGGGTTGATATCCCCATTGTGAAGTTTGTGATCATGTGGGAAAGGGTTGTGATCCACATTGTGGAGTATATGATCATGTGGGAAAGGGCTGTGATGCCATTGTGGGTTTGTGATCATGTGGGAAGGGCTGAGATCCCCACTGTGAAGTTTGTGATCACGTAGGAAAGGCTTGTGATTCCAATTGTGAAGTTTGTGATCATGTGAGAAAGGGTTGAGAGCTCCATTTTGAGGTTTGTGATCATGTGTTAAAGGGTTGAGATCCCCATTATGAAGTTTGTGATCATGTGGGAAAGGGTTGTGATCCACATTGTGGAGTTTATGATCATGTGGGAAAGGGCTGTGATCGCCATTGTGGAGTTTGTGATCATGTGGGAAAGGACTGTGATCCTCAATGTGAGGTTTGTGATCATGTGGAAAAGGGTTGTAATCCTCATAGTGAGGTTTGTGATCATGTAGGAAAGGGTTGAGATCCCCATTGTGGAGTTTGTTATCATGTGGAAAGAGTTGTAATCCTCACTGTGAGGTTTATGATCATGTGAGAAAGGGTTGTGATCCCCATTGTGAGGTTTGTGAGCATGTGGGAAAGCATTTTAATCCCATTTGTGGTGTTTTGAGCATGTGGAAAAGGGATGTAATCCCCTTCTGGAGTTTATGATCATGTGTGAAAGGGTTGTGATCCCCATTGTGTTGTTTGTGAGCATATGGGAAAGAGTGGTAATCCCTATTGTGAGGTTTTGATCATGTGTGAAAGGGTTGATATCCCCATTGTGAAGTTTGTGATCATGTGGGAAAGGGTTGTGATCCACATTGTGGAGTATATGATCATGTGGGAAAGGGCTGTGATCGCCATTGTGGAGTTTGTGATCATGTGGGAAGGGGCTGAGATCCCCACTGTGAAGTTTGTGATCACGTAGGAAAGGCTTGTGATTCCAATTGTGAAGTTTGTGATCATGTGAGAAAGGGTTGAGAGCTCCATTTTGAGGTTTGTGATCATGTGTTAAAGGGTTGAGATCCCCATTATGAAGTTTGTGATCATGTGGGAAAGGGTTGTGATCCACATTGTGGAGTTTATGATCATGTGGGAAAGGGCTGTGATCGCCATTGTGGAGTTTGTGATCATGTGGGAAGGGGCTGAGATCCCCACTGTGAAGTTTGTGATCACGTAGGAAAGGCTTGTGATTCCCATTGTGAAGTTTGTGATCATGTGAGAAAGGGTTGAGAGCTCCATTTTGAGGTTTGTGATCATGTGGGAAAGGACTGTGATACCCATTGTGGAGTTTATGATCATGTGGGAAAGGGTTGAGATCCCCATTATGAAGTTTGTGATCATGTGGGAAAGGACTGTGATCCCCATTGTGAAGTTTGTGATCATGTGGGAAAGGACTGTGATCCTCAATGTGAGGTTTGTGATCATGTGGAAAAGGGTTGTAATCCTCATAGTGAGGTTTGTGATCATGTAGGTAAGGGTTGAGATCCCCATTGTGGAGTTTATCATGTGGAAAGAGTTGTAATCCTCACTGTGAGGTTTATGATCATGTGAGAAAGGGTTGTGATCCCCATTGTGAGGTTTGTGAGTATGTGGGAAAGCGTTTTAATCCCATTTGTGGTGTTTTGAGCATGTGGAAAAGGGATGTAATCCCCTTCTGGGGTTTATGATCATGTGCGAAAGGGTTGTGATCCCCATTAGAAACATAAAACAGAAACATAGAAGTTGAAAGCAGATAAGGACTGCAAAGCCCATCCAGTCTTCCCATTTCTTTTTCTACCTTATGAATATGCCATCGGCCTTTGCTCTGTCAAAGGCCTATCTATTCATACTTATCTGTATTGTTCCTATATGCCTATCCCATGCCTGTTTGATGCCCTGCACTGTATTCATATCCACCACTTCCTGAAGCAGGCCGTTCCATGCATTCACCACCCTTTCTGTGAAAAAGAACTTCCTCACATTACCCCTTAATCAGCCTCCCTCTAATCTCATGTTGTGTCCTCTTGTCCTGCTATTTTTGCTATATTGAAACTTGTTAGAGTATTTCAGCTTGTTAATGCCCTTAATGTTTTTGAATGTTTTGATCATATCACCTCTCTCCTTCCTTTGCTCTAGGGAATACATAATGAGCTCCGTTAATCTGCCCTCATATGTTTTCTGATGCAGTCCCTGCATCATTTTGGTTGTCCTTCTCTGGACTGCCTCAATTTGGGTAATGTCATTGTGAAGGTGTGGCCTCCAGTACTGCATGCAGTACTCCAGATGGGGCCTAACTAGCGTCTTGTAAAGAAGGATTATTACCTCCCTCTTCCAGCTTGTGTTACCCTTACTAATACACCCCAAAATCCCCCTAGCCTTACCTACTGCTTTAGTGGTCTGCTTGGATGATTTCAGGTCATTGGTAACAATGACGCCCAAGTCTCTTTCTTCCCTTGTGACTGCCAGCAACTCCCCTTCCAGCCTATAAGTGGCTTCAGGGTTTCTCTTCCCTATGTGCACGATCTTGCACTTCCTTGCGTTAAACCCCTGTTGTCACTCTTCAGACCATTTTGTCAGGTTATCCAGATCTCTTCTCATTCTGCCCACCCCATTTGGATCATCTACTCTGTTGCTGATCTTGGTGTCATCTGCAAACATACAAACCTTACCCTCCAGTCCATCTGCAATGTCACTGATGAAGATATTGAAGAGGACTGGCCCCAGGACTGATCCCTGAGGTACCCCACTTGTGACTTGCATCTCTTCTGACTGTATACCATTTACCACCACTCTCTGTTTTCTGCCCGTCAACCAGTTTGCCTCCCAGTTGACCAACTTCTGACCACCCGAGCCTCCAGCTTATTAATCAATCTTCTATGTGGAACAGTAGTAAAGCTTTGCTGAAGTCAAGGTAGGTGGCGTCAACTGCTCCCCGTTGGTCCACCACTCTGGTTACCCAGTCAAAGAAATCTATGAGATTAGTTTGACAGGACCTTCCTTTGTAAACCCATGCTGTCATGGATCCTGTGCTCCTATGGATTCCAGGTGTTGTCTATACTTTCCTTAAGGAGTGCCTCCATAATCTTGCCCACTACTGAGGTAAGACTGACTGGTCTGTAGTTCCCTGCCCCTGCCTGCTACCACTCTTGTGGAGCAGGATCACATGAACCCTTCTCCAGTCTTCTGGGACCTCTCCTGTGCTCAGAGACTCACTAAACAGTTCTGATAATGGCTCTGCTAGTTCCACCCTTAGCTCCTTTAGTACCCTGGGATGTATGCCATCAGGTCCCATTGTCTTGTCCACTCTGAGCTTATCGAGCTCTTATAGGACCCTTTCTTTTGTGAAGGGACTAGTGCACACCTCCTTCCCCCCTGTGTCCATGGTGCTGAGCTGCGGGCCCTGCCCTACCTTCTCTTCAGTAAATACTGAGCAGAAGTATCTATTTAGGATAGATGCTTTTACATGGTCCTCCTCCTCACATGCCCCATTTTCCCCTTTGATCTTAGCAATACCCCCTCTGGACTTTCTCCTTTCACTAATGTATCTATAGAAAGTCTTGTCACCTCCTTTTACTGTTTGTGCTAGTGTTTCCTCGGTTTGGGCCTTTGCCTGCCTTACTGCCTTCCCTTCTTCCATTAGGGAAGTTTGGTATGCCTCCCTGTCTTCATCTGCTGCATTCCCTTATATTTCCTGAAGGCCAGCCTTTTGGCTCTGACCTTTTCTGCTACTGTTTTTGAGAACCAAAGTGGTTTCCTTCTTCTTTTGACTTCCTTTTCTCTCTAACATAATGGAAGTTGCTTCCAATGTGCATCATAATGCTTAGCACTTTGCTTTATGCCCCTTACCTGTATTTCTTTTGCCAGGGCTGAAGCGCTCTGTTGGCCATCTTATCAAAGTCAGCTCCTCTGAAGTCCCATATTTTGCCTTGGAATGGGATGATTTAGTTCTAGTGGCCAAACTGAACCATACCATGTGATGGTCACTAGCCCCCAGGTGACCTTCTACCTGGAGATCTACGATCCTTTCCCTGTTAGTCAGTACTAGATCTAGGATAGCCTTGTCTCTTGTGGGTTGTTGTACCAGTTGTTTGAGGCCCTTCCCCCTGCAGGGAATCCACCATGTGTCTAGCTCTGATAGATGTTCCTGCTGGTATTGACCAATCTGTATCTGACATGTTCAAGTCTCCCATTATCAGAACCTCCCCTTTAGCTGTCATGTTTTGTATATCTTCTAACAGTAATGTGTCGATGTCCTCCCCTTGGTCTGGAGGCCTGTACACAATCCCAGTTCATATGGCTGTCCCATTTCCTGTTTCCAGGGTGACCCACGGTTCTTTTGGCTCCATATGTGTATTCTGAATTTCTGTAGCTTTGATATTTTCATTGACATAAAGGGCCACTCCACCACCCCCTTTTTGTACCTCGGTCTCTTCTGAACAGTACATAGCCAGGTACTGAAGTCTCCCAAGTGTGGTTACTGGTGAACCATGTCTTGCTAATGGCTACTATGTCCAGTTTAGCCTCTGTCATTATTGCCTGCAGGTCTGGGATCTTGTTTCCCAGACTGTGAGCATTAGTATACATGATTTTCCATTGGCCATATTTCAGTGTGTTAGCTGTTGGGCGAGGTCTGGCATTTCCCCTGTGCATCGTATGAGGAGCCAGACCTTTTTCCTTACCTGGTGATGCAAATGAACTACAAACATGCTGAACTTCCTGTATGACCACTAGCTGAGGGGGGAGGGGTGTTCTTTCCATTCAACGTTTGGGGTGCTGCACCCACTCCCCATTTTCTAGTTTAAATTTTTTTTTTTTTTATTTAATATGCTTTATTACAATTTTAAATATTCTAGTTTAAATATTCTGCAAAGACATCAAACTTCTGCCCTACGCACTGACTCCCTCCTTAGTCAGATGCAGGCCATCAAATTTAAAGACTTTTTGCTCCCAAAACTGTTGCCAGTTCCCTACAAATGTGTGTCCTTTTTCCTGGCACCAGCCCTTGAACCACATGTTTAGCTCCCCTAACTCCCCTTCTCTGACCTTCTGTCCATCTGCCCCCCTCTCCCAGACTGGTAACATCTCAGAGAAAGAGATGCCGGATGAAATGGATGATAGTTTGTCACCCAGCCTGATCAGGTGTTACTTGGTCTGCACAACTGACCAGCTGGCAAGATCGTTAGTCTCTATGTGTACCAGGACATCAATGTTTTCTCCTGCTTCCTGAACAATTTTAGCAATGCGGTCAGTGTCTCTCCAAGCTGATGTACCTTTGAGACATCTGACCATTACCACTGGCAGGAGATAGGTATCAACTCTCCGAATCAAAGCGTCTCCTATGATCAGAAGTTTTTTTTGATTTCCTTTTTGCTTTTTTTGTTTTGGTTCCTGTTTTCATTGAGTTTTGTTGTGCTAGCTCCTGTGCTGCAGGGTCCTGCTCTGCAGTGTCCACTGCCCCTTTGTTTAATTTCAGAGATAGAGGCAGATACCTGTTTCTAGTTTTTATATGGTTTGTGGAGGTGATATGTTGGAGAGCACTGAGTGATGGGACACCTGATTTGCCCCTCCTAACCACCTGCCAACCTCCAGGACCAACTACCCTCTGTGGTCGAGGTGCTTCTGTTGGATGTTGGGGAAATTGCAGGCGATTCTTATATTTCCTCTTGAATATGCAATTTGAGGCTTGCAATCTCTGCCCATGCTGCCTGGAGCTGAGCCCTTAGATCTCCAATGGCCCAGCATGTAGGACAGAGTCCTAAATCCTGTAAAACTGCCCTTCTGAAAAGTGTTCTGCAGTACCTGCAGTTAATGATATCCATTCCAGATAAGTTGCTGGGTTTACAACCTGGTCAGAGTAATTAGAAGGAAGAAAATGAAAGCAAAAGTT
Organism: Neoceratodus forsteri; assembly: GCA_016271365.2. Taxonomy (NCBI): domain Eukaryota; kingdom Metazoa; phylum Chordata; order Ceratodontiformes; family Ceratodontidae; genus Neoceratodus; species Neoceratodus forsteri. The sequence goes on from CM057453.1 coordinate 62,899,664, forward strand.
TGATTTTGTGTTTTGTTTGTTTTTGTATAACTTGTTATAACAAGTTAAATTAGTAGTGCCCCTGTAAATGAGGTCACTGTGTGGATACCCCTCTGATCTGCCCCTTCCTGCTTTGCTACAGGAAATGTCACGACTGTGCTACCCTATAAAAGGAGTGTAGTGTGGGGTCTGTGATCATGTGGGAAAGGGTTGTGATTCCCATTGTGAAGTTCGTGATCATGTGAGAAAAGGGCTGAGATCTCCATTGTGAGCTTTGTGATCATGTGTGAAAGGGTTGAGATCCCCTTTGTGAAGTTTGTGATCATGTGGAAAAGGGTTGTGATCCCCAATGTAGAGATTATGATCATGTGGGAAAGGGTTGTGATCCCCATTGTGAGGTTTGTGATCATGTGTGAAAGGGTTGAGATCCCCTTTGTGAGGTTTGTGATCATGTGGGAAAGGGTTGTGATCCCCATTGTGAGGTTTGTGATCATGTGTGAAAGGGTTGAGATCCCCTTTGTGAAGTTTGTGATCATGTGGAAAAGGGTTGTGATCCCCAATGTAGAGATTATGATCATGTGGGAAAGGGTTGTGATCCCCATTGTGAGGTTTGTGATCATGTGGGAAAGGGTTGAGATCCCCGTTGTGAGGTTTGTGATCCTGTGGGAAAGGGTTGTGATCCCCACTGTGGATAGCTCATGAGGTCAAAGACAAGGGACTGCTGCAAAATTGTTGCCACAACATTTTTGTAATGTTTTTTTGTGCCTGTGAATCAGGCCCTGTGTTTGTAATTTCTGTGACAGCTACACGTAAACTCTGTAGTGTAGCATGGCATAGCATAGTGTAGTGTCACCTATGTGTAATCACCCTCAGTGTACTGTACTGGAAGTGTAAGGGTTCAAGAAATACAGTAAAGCTTGCCAGATTGAAACAGTATCAGTTTTCTTCATGATAAAAGGATTAACTCCAACTAAAATTTCCTTGTTTCCTGCAGTAACTCTGCTGCAAAATTCTGCTGAATTGGGGTTCATCCTGGAAGGCTTCAATGCAGCAAAAATTCTAGTTGCTTTATGTCTTTGTTCTGTGCACTGGAGTGCTGTATAATCCTAATCAAATTTTGCAGTGCAATTGACTCAGTCTGTGGGCAATTTCAAAATATTGATTACTAGTGAATGAAAAGTCTGGGAGTGGTTTACTTCCCACCCCTACCTCCTAAATGAGAGTATTGCATTTTCTGTCTTGTATTGATCTTTTTGTGTCACGAGTGTGGTTGTCAGGGTTAGGGTGATTTATGTCTGTGCATTTCTGAATTAAAATGAACACTCTGGGGAAATGGACCCAAATGGTATAGCCCAATCCTTCAGCTATGTCATTTGAGGTGGGAAACACATAGGCAGTAGGGTTCCTTACAAGGGGAAGTTTGTCATTCTCCATAACATGAAAATAGACATAGGAACCTTCAAGGAAATTTTACAAAATGGATGGGGAAAAAAAAACCTCTGGTGAAGTAGCCTGGGAGCTGTTTTGTAAGGCTACTTCACTTAAAGAGGACCTTCCCTGATTGTCTAAAAAGTTACAGCTTGTAGTCATCATATGCAGTACTAGACCTGAAAAGGTGTATGTATTTGTTATTTCTGGCCAAGGTTTACTCTGCCTTCCATAATTTGGATTTGTTTTTGAGCCATGCTGCACTTGTCTTTGCTGTTCGGCTGCTGGGCTGATAGCTCCTTATGACATCACTGTAGGATAGAGGAGTGACTGACACTATGCAGTACCATGCGATTGCAATAATGTTGTAAGGGAAACCTACCAGTACTCAGTGTACATGCTGTGTTCCCCCTTCCCCAAGACACCGTGTTAGCAATGCATTATGCCAAAATCTAAATGCCTTTGTCAATATGTTTTTTTTTGTGTGAAATTGACTCTGCCCTACAATGATGTCAGCAATATAACCCTGGGCCCACAGCAACACCAGGCTTGCCATAGAAGCTCTGGTATACCCCGCAGTTTTTAGCAGCTCAGAATGCAAAAACTAACTGCAGCAGACAGTAATGAAATACTATTCCAGAATCAATGCAAGAAGGGGTAATTAATGCATGAAAGTCAAAGTGACTGGGGAAGGTCCTCTTTAAGCATGATTTCAGTTATTATTACTCGATGCATCATTGCAGAGATATTATAGCTTGAATATAACATGGAGGGTGGCTGAGTCATAGGATCTATCTGATTGCTTTCTTGGCTCTCTTATTACTACAATAGCAGTTTCAGCTATTTAAGCTTCTTTTTGGTTGACACTTGTTTATGATGTGCAATTCACACTACTCTTTTTTGTATATAAACTTTAAACTTTAATAAACTATTAATTGAAAAAAACATGAGTTTAGTATCACGTCTGCAAGGTGAATGTACTTGCCTTTGTAGTTTGTCACATGCAAATTATCTTTTGTATTGTTTGTAGCACTTTCGAATACAATGTGTGTTAAAAACATTAAATAAATTCAAATTATTCTTGTAACCTGCTGTCCCTGTGAACAGGACACCTTTGAGCTGAGGTGATGCATCTCAGCGTGCCAATCCTGTTTTAATAATTATAAATAAATTAACATATCAAAGGCGTGGTTCTCTATTGTCTTGGAAAGTCAAAATCCAGGAGTCTATAGTCCTCACTTGAATGATGACTCTGAGCAAATGATCCATTTCAGATACATATAGAGAATACTGGATGAGTAACTAGGCACAACCAGTGTGTTCTGCCACAGAGGGGGTTCTGATCCCTTCTGACCTCGAGAGCGAAGCACAAGAGGTACGTAGGAATCAGGACTGTCAGGTGGCAGAACACACTGGTTATGCATAAAGTTGCTCATCCTGTATTTTTATAGTGTATAGTATTATGTGAAATGTGTGCCTTGTGTTTTTCCTCTTTCACAGTGAAACTGACTTGTGCAGCCTCTAGCAGTTCTAGAATGCTGTTCTGCCACAGAAAGGTTCAGTCACATTCCATGACCCTTGAACTGTGGTAAAACAGCATTTTGAAAAGGATGGATTTTCTATATAGAACAGTGCTCTACTATGCTCTATAATGTTTGTTTTCTATATTTTTGTAGCATTATCTGTAAATAATCAAAATCCAAAAGTTATTCCCCTTTCAAGGAAGCATTTTCATGGATGGTGATACCAAACATGGGTATGAGAGTTACCAAAAAATGTGTGTCCATATCAGAACATATCTGAGTGCTGAATGGGTTTGGAATACATTCAGATTCTAAACGTATATATATATATATATATATATATATATGCTTCCACACTGCAAGGGTTAATTGATCTAGAAGTGTAAGGTGTTCCTGTTTAAGTGAGATGTATTACAAAGCACATTTGGTCCAAAAGATTTAGAGTAAGTGCTCTGAATATTTTTTCATTGCATGGCACATTCTGCTAAACTAACAGCATGGCTAAATAGCAGTGTTACAGCTTTATTTGCATATATAAATTATATTTAATTATCTATGTACATTAGCACTTCATCCCTAATGAATCTACACCCATATTTTATAAATATTGGACTTATCTTCCAATGCTGTTTGAAAAGTATGAGTTAATTACTCAGCGTTGTAATTACTGATCATCAGTGAAGATACAACTACTATAATTACAATGTGCTTCTTCAATGGGATGAAAATATCCTTTTTTTTTAGTTTGGGTTGTGTGAACTAAAATCATGTTGGTTCATCTGTCAAGTCAGGTTTGAAAACAAAAAACCCAGTTGACTTGAATCATTCATTTGTGTCCATATCTCTTCTGAATCAGCAGTTAATCTTTTGGAGTGTTTTTTTTTTTTTTATTGTAGCTGTTGTACTGTGATCTCAAACAAAATGTTCTAAATACTTGTTTGCTCCTTTTCTCCACCTGATTGTCACATTTGTACCCTTCTCCCAGTCAGTGTGTGTGTGTGGGGGTGTGTGTGTGTGTGTGTGTGTGAGCGATTGCCTTCACAGCTAATATCAGTGTAGCTCAGGCTCTATTAATGGCCAGCTGTGGGGGGGCATGAATGCTAGGCAGCCCGTGCTCTCCTGCTCGAAGGTTCGCTCAGCTGCCAGCTGGCCTTAGTACAGGATTCCAGTGATTGTACCCAAATCCCATTTCCTAGGTGGCAACATGACATGCTGCTGCCACACCTGTGGGCTTGCCCTATGTGTTAAGGTGAGGTCCTCCCACTAGTTTTTTTAAAGTGTTAGATAAAGGAAGTCCTGGGGATCTGTTAGTAATAGTAATACCATCACTGAAAGCTGTCTTACCCATCCAAGATACCATATAGTTAAAAGGGGGTTAAAATCTATGGACGTAGGTTGAGTGTGAGGAATAAGAATTAAATAATCTATATCCTCTTTCATCTTTTTCTGCTTTTATGTTTGGCTGCAGCCTTCTGTCCTTTGTCCTGATATTCCATCTTGCTTTTCTGGCCTGATTGGCATAAGTGAAGGACAAAGGACCCCGCCATCAGATGTATGTGTATACCAAAATGCTTCTGCAGTAATGTTTAATGTACCACTCTGGGACCTTTCTACAAACTGAAAAAAATATGGGGGGGTTAAGCCCCCCATGTAACAAAACCCTAAATATCAGCTGGTTTTGTTGTGAATTGGGGTTGGGGGGGCTTTGCTCCACACCCTATAGTGTTATTTTTTTTAACAGGTAGCATGTTTGATTTCTTTATGCTAGTATCACTACTCCTAGCACCGTAGCACAGCACATGTTAATTGTAATACCATACAACTGAGAAGGGATGGGACATGCACAGGGGCACAGTATGGGGGGGGGGCAAGGAGATCACCGGAGCAGTGCAGGGAGGAGATATGGGGGGATGAAATGGTAGGTGGTAGAGCAGCTGAAGTGCATTACCAGTGAGCTGCATTGGGCAGACAAGATAGACTGATAGGCCTAATCTGCTGGCAACTATGTATGTATGTATGAATGTAACTGTTGATAGCTTGTGTAGCATTAATGAGCATTACATTTAACATAGAAACAGAATTTGATGGTAGATAAGAACTGCTTGGCTCACTCTGTCTTCGCATTTTTCATTACCTTCATTATCACTATAGACTCCACTTGATCTATAGTTTATTTATTATTTTATTTTATTTTATTTAGCTTTTGTTGACCGGGTAAGTGCACTAGACAAATCCTGTCTATTTTCAGGCACGACCCGGGGGAGGGGGATACAGATGAATGCCAACTGATGCTGAACCAGATTAAACTGTTGGTGGTATTTTTAGTGAATGAGGGAAATTTGGCCAGGACACCGGGGAAATTCCCCTACTCTTTCCGAGAAGTGCCATGGGATCTTTAACATCCACCTGAACTACCACCAATCCAGGCAGATGGGACCTCGGTTTAACGTCTCATCTGAAAGACGGCACCTCAGAAGTGCAGCACCCCTCTCATGCTGCACTACAGTGTCAGTACTGGGATATTAACCCAAGTGCCAGACGTGGGAACTGAACCCACAGCCCTCTGATCTCCCGGCCTCAGAGGCGAGTGTGCTACCTGCTGAGCCACTGACACTGACAAGAGAGAGGCACAGCACTTTCCCTGACCGAGAATCGAACCCAGGCCGCGGCGGTGAGAGCGCTGAATCCTAACCACTAGACCACCAGGGAACAGGGAACAGTTCTTTCTCACTCCCTTCTTTCATTTGCACTATGATTCTCTTGTGCCTATCTAATACATTCTTGAACCCAACCACTGGTTTTACTCCCACCACCTCCACTGGAAGGCTGTTCCAGGAATCCACCACTCTTTCTGTGAAGAAGTACTTCCTCACATCTGTCCAGAATCTTCCCTTCTCCAGCTTCATAGCATGTCCCAGTGTTCTTGAGCAACTTTTCTTCTGAAAAAGACTTCCCTCCTATACCTTATTTACCCCAGTGAGGTATTTAAAAGTCTCTATCATATCACCCCTCTCCTCCTCCTCTCTTCCAGAGTGTAAATGTTGAGGTTCTTTAGTCTCTTCTCATAGGGTATTTGATGCAGACTCTGCTCCATTTTGTTGATGTCCTCTGAACCACCTTTACTTTGCCTGTGTCCTTCCAGAGATGTGGTCTCTAGAACTGGACACAGTAATCTAGGCGGGGTCTTACCCCTGATCTATACAGAGGAAACAAAACCTCCAACATTCTGCTGGTGTTTCTCCTTCCTATGCACTCCAGTATCCCCTAGCCCTCCCAACTCCCTGTCACACTGCCTGACCATGTTTAGGTCATAAGATATGATTACCCCCAGGTCTGTTTCCTGCTTGGTAGTGGTCAATACCATTCTATCCATTTTGTACTCTGCCCCAGAGATTCTGTGCCCTAAGTACATGATTTTGCACTTTTTTGTATTGAAACCCAGCCGCCATACCCTTGACCACTCTTTTAGTTTTCTCAGGTCTCTGCTAATCCTTTCCACCCCATCATCCCCCAGAGTGTCCACACTATTGCAGAGTTTGGAGTCATCCAGAAAGAGGCAGATCTTCCCTTCCAGCTCCTCTGCAGTGTCACTTATAGAGAATTAAAGAGGACCAATCCCAGCACTGAACCCGGAGGCACCCCGCTGGTCATCCTCCCTTCCTCGGAGAGAACTCCGCTTACCACCACCCTCTGTCACCTATTCCCTAACTAGTTTCTTATGCAGTTTGCCATCTTTGGACCCACTCCTAAGTTACCCAGCTTGCTCACTAGTCTCCTATTTGGAATGGTGTTGAAAGCCTTACTGAAATCTAGGTAGGCCACATCCACCACTCCACTCTAACCTAATTCCTTTGTCACCCTGTCAAAGAACTCTATTAGATTCATGTAACATGACCTCCCCAGGTGAACCCTGCTGCCTCGGGTCTTATAACCCACTGGATTTAAGATTTTCCACAATTTTTTCCCTCAGTAGTGATTCCATTAACTTTTCCACCACCGATGTCAGGCTGACTCACATTAATTGCCAGTTTCCTCCCTGCTACCACTTTTGTGAAGTGGGACTACATCTGCCCTCCTCCAGTCCTCTGGAACCACAACTATTTCCAGTAAGCTGTTAATTAGGACTGTCAGAGGTGTAGCCAGTACACCTCTGAGTAGGGCTGGATTGACCTTTTGTGGCCCTGGTTGTAAAATGTTTTGTGGGCCCCCCCGGCACCCCTGCCCCCCTGGGCTATAAATATATAAAGGAGAGATGAATGAATGGCTAAATATATATATATATATATATATATACACACACACACACACACTGTCACAGCCCCACTCAGCAGGTCAGGCCCTCTGCTCCCACAGTGCCAACCTCCAAGTGCAGTATTGTGAACCGAAACAGAAATAGGGTAACCCTCCTGTCTGTTTTGTGGGTTCGAATCAACCTTTGGTCTCATTTCTGGAGGGATTCAAACTGTGAGCCTCTTGTTAGCATACCCAATGTACAAGCTCAGATAATTCTGCTCTTCGGGGGGGGGGGCAGATATCTTTCGCCTATGGGCACCTAACCAGGTGTACAAAATTAACCTTTAAAAACTCTAATAAAGACCTCAGATAACTCTTACCTTTTCCCAGTTTGGTATTACCATATAAGCTCATGCACAGTGTTGTCACACTCTTAACCATCCACGCATCACAGGCAAAAACAGAAGAACTTGGAAGACGCAAATAGACTATTTAAAAATAAGATGTTTACTTAAAAATAGGTAAGTATATAAAATGTAAAACACAGAACCATATAGCACAAAAACATACAATCACTTAAAAAAAAACAAGATTTTAAAAGCGCAATTTCCTACCACCAGACTATTAGACTTGATCTATCTAATGTATCTCTTAAAGTGCTGCTAGCAGGTTGTAGCTTTCAGAGTCCAAACATTTGTGTGTAAATGGAAAACAGAATACTGTTTTAAAAACTGGCTTTGCCAACGTCTTTGCGTGAGGTCACCTAGCTCCTCCCTGTCAGAATATAAAAAATCATACTAACAGGATGTCTTATTCAGAAGGTAAATTAAAATTATGTGACCTCAGCAAAACTCATTTTTTCACAAATGACTTTCTTTGATCTTATGAGCAGCTTCCCCTTTCCAGGACATCAAAGGACTTGCTATGACTCTCTGCCAGATCTCATGGAGGTGCAACATACTTTGTATCACCATATGAAATTAACTGTGTTTCCTCTGAATGTCAGAAAAGTTTATGATCTAGCTTGGCAGCTGGCAAGCTGTAATCAGTCACATAGACAGGAGATCCTAAATTTTAAGTCTCTTCTAGCCTGTAATTATCTCCTGGCCTTCCAGGTAACACGTTGTAGCTAGTACCTGGGGGTGTTATTCCACAGGCTGTCAACATCTCTCATGAGAGACATTCAATAACGCATTTTTATATTACAAAAAATCATAGATTAATCAGAATCAGCTGTCTGAGTGTCACAATTCCTCCCCACCTAGACTGAATTTGGGGCTTTATCCCCTGCATGGGATGAGCTTACCAAATCAGTTCACTCCTCGTACACACAAGTCAGCTCATCTGAGTTCTGATTTTAGGCTCCAGCCCTATGTAGAATTGTCATATCATACCCTTGCAAAGCAAGACTCCATCTTAGCAATCTACCATTGTTTTCCCCATCTCTGTCAGCCAAACCAGGGGGTTGTGGTCAGTCTGCACCTCAAAATTCTGCCCATATAAGTATGGCTCCAACTTCTTTAGGGCCCACACTATGGCAAGACATTCTTTTTCCACAGTAGAGTATGCCTGCTCCCTGGGAAGTAACTTCCTACTCAGGTACACTACTGGGTGATCTCTCCATTGGCTGGATGTCTGACTCAGTACTGCCCCAATACCCACATCTGGGGCATCAGTCTGAACTATAAAGGGTTTGCTATAGTCAGGACTTGTCAAAACAGAAGCACTGCACAGTGCCTCCTTTAGTTTGGAAAAGGCTTCCTCACAGGCTGGGCCCCAGGTAATTTTCTTGGGCATCCTTTTCTTTGTCAGGTCACATAGGGGAGCAGCCAGGGTACTGTAATTGGGCACAAATTCCCTGTAGTACCCTGCTGTCCCTAGAAAACTCCTGACCTGCTTCTGTGTTTCTGGTCTGGGCCACACCTGGATTACCTCTATTTTTATTTGGTTAGGATGGAGCTGTCCCCAGCCTACCACATGCCTGAGGTATGCCACTTTGCCCATGGCCACCTGGCACTTCTCAGCTTTGACAGTGAGCCCAGCCCTCTGTATCCTGCCCAGCATTTCCCTAAGGTGGGATAGGTGTTCCTCCCAGGTGGCACTAAAGATGGCAATGTCATCCAGGTACACCATGGTGTACCCCTCAGCACCATTTAACACCTGGTTCACCAACCTTTGGAAAGTGGCCGGGACGTTCTTCATTCGGAAAGGCATTACTTTAAATTCAAATAAGTCTATTGGAGTGATGAAGGCCAACCTCTACCTAGCTTTGTCTGTCAACTCTACCTACCAATACCCTTTGTCAGGTTAATGGTCATAAGGTAGGTCTCCCCTCCCAGCTTGTCCAGGAGTTCATCCATCCAGGGGCATCGGGTGGGCATCTGACTTCATGACTGCTTTCAGTCCATGATAGTCCACACAGAAATGAATAGAGCCATCTGGCTTGGGCACAAGGACTACAGGTGAGGCCCAGGGGCTGTGGGATCTCAGGATTACCCTTAAATCCAGCATCTCCTCCACTTCCCTCCTAATGTCCTTTTGGACAGCCTCTGACATCCGATATGCTGTCCGTCATATGGGCGTCTGTGTCCCTGTCTCCACATTGTGCATCGCTAAGGGGGATAGTCCAGGCTTGGTGCTAAACAATGGGGCAAAGTCTGCTAAAACCTCCCTTACTTCCTGGATCTTGTGCTGGGCTAGCTGGGGAGACAGTTTTACTGCCTCCACAGAGGACTGCTGCTTACTTTCTTCCAGAAAATCCAGAAGGGGGTCTCCTTCATCCATCCCCTCCCCAGGACTACACACTGCAAACACCATGTCCACCCTATTTGCATATGGCTTCATCATGTTGACATGGTACATCCTTTCTGTCTGTCTTCGGTCAGATAACTCTATAATGTAGTTCACGTAATTTACCTTTCTAACCACTTTGTACAGTCCTGCTCACTCAGTCTGCAGCTTGTCTTTCTGGACCGGAATAAGGACCATGACTTCCTGACCCACCATGTATGAGCAAGCTCTGGCTCTGTGGTCGTATAACACTTTTTGTTTCTGTTGGGCAGCTGCCAGGTTGCTCTGGGCTGTTCCCACAAGCTCCTTCGGCCTTTCCCTAAAACTAAGGACATAATCCACAATGGGAGTTCCCGGGTGGCATGCTTGCCTTTCCAGTCCTCCCAGATCAAGTCTAGGGGCCTACATACCCGGTGTCCATATAAGATTTCGAAGGGAGAAAATCCTGTCAACTCTTTGGGCACCTCCCTGTATGCAAACAACAGGTGGGGAAGGTATTTCTCCCAGTCCCTCCCATGCTGTTTAGCAAACACCCAGAGCATTGACTTTAGGGTACTACTGAATCTTTCCACAAGCCAATTGGCTTGTGGATGATACGGTGTCATGCATCTCTGCACCACCCCACACTTCTCCCATAAACATTTCATCAGGTCCGACATGAAGGAACCCCCTCGATCGGTGATAACCTCCTGCAGAAACCCAACATGGGAGAAAATCCCAGGTAAGGCATCTGCCACTTTGTCTGTCCTCAGTGAGGATAGGGTGACTGCCTCTGGGTACCGGGTGGCATTATCCACCACAGTCAGGATGAATCTCTTCCCTGAGGAGCTGGGGGTATTTAAAGGTCCCACAATATCCATTCCCACCCTCTGGAATGGCTCCTTCACTATGGGCAATGGAATCAGGGTGGCTTGGGTTTTCTTGCCCGCCTTCCCTATTTCTTGGCACCTGTGACAAGACCAGCAATACTCCTTCACCTGCTGGGTGAAGTTAGGCCAGTAGAAGTTCTGAGCCAACAGCTGCATCATGTGTGCAATTCCCAGATGATCAGACAAGGGAATATCATGTGCAATATTGAGCAACTTCTCACGATACCTCTGGGGAATGACAAGCTGCCTGCCTAGCACCCCTCCCTCTGTCTGTACTGCCTGAGTATACTTAAGTCCATTTTCCCAATAAACCTTATGTCTGCCGTCACCTCCCTGTACACCACCCAAGTCTGCCCAAGCCCTCAGCTTCTCTAGACTAGGGTCACTTCTCTGAGCAGCTGCAAACCCTTCACACATTCCCAAGGCAAGGGACAGGTCCCCTTCAGTTGCTAAACTATGGTCCCTAGCACTAGCATCAGGGCACTCAGGATCACTGTCAATCCCAACCCTCTAACAATGGGTCACCCCTCCCTCTTTGGAGTAACCCTCCGAAGCTGTGTGGTTGACTGCTACTGGGGAAATTTCTACCCATCTAGAGACACAGGCTGGGGAACCAGCCTCTCAGCGGTTTCCACAGTGGCTTCTGTGGGGTTCAGGGAACTACAATTTTCCCTTGCTGCTTGGCTATGGGTAAATGCACATACCATCCTCTGTTTGAGATTGTTGCCCAGGATCACATCCACTGCTAACGTTTTGGCTACTGCCACCTATTGCACAGCTCCCCCTGTTTCACCCCAGTCTAGGAGAACACTAGCCAGTGGCAATGTATTCTCTTCACCAGTAAAATCCTGTACAGTGATGTATTTATTGGGTATAAGCTGACTAGGCTCTACTAGATCCCCTTTTACCACTGTCAGGGATGCCCCTGTGTTCCTTAACCCTTGCATCTCTACACCATTCACCAAGACTGGGTGCATGTGTTCCCTCATTTTCACAGGCATGCTTCCAGGGACACACAAACAACCCACTTCTTTTCTAGTACCATTCTGCGTATTATTGCTTTTTCTTTTGGGACACTGTCTGGCAATATGCCCAGTTTCTTTACATAACCAACATTCACTTCTCTTTTCAGAGAAATCTTTTCTCTGAAACCTGGGGCTAACTGGTTTCGGTGGAGGCAGTGAGGATTTTAGCTGCCCTGAAGGCACGCTTTTCCCTTTCTGTGCTGTCATGCCCGCCCCATTCACTCTCAGAACAGGTCTGCTCTTGGCATAGTGGTCCGAGAGTTCAGCAACCTCTTGCACTGTTTTGGGATCTCAGTCCTCCAGCCAGGTTTTCAGCTCTGCTGGGCATGCCCAATGAAACTGTTCTAACAAAATCACATTTTCAATTTTATCAACAGAGTTTGCCTCAACTCCTTCCCACCAATGTTTTAAAAACTGACGTTTCAGGGCTAGCTCCTCATAGCTCATGTCAGGGCTTCTCCTGAGCTTATGGAATTTAGCTCTGTATGATTCAGCAGTTAATTCAAATATTTTTAACAGCACAGCTTTAAGTTTGCTGTAATCATCACTGTCCTCATTGTCCATTTGACACCAATGCATCCCGAGCTTTCCCGGTAAGTAGTGGAGATAGCCGGAAGCTCCAGGACTCTCTAGGAATTTTAGCCTGAATACAAACTTTTTCAAAAGAATTTAAAAAAGCATCCATGTCCTCCCCCTCTTTAAATTTGGCTGTCACTTTGGAATTCAATTTGTAACCCAGTCCCTCAGTCCCAGTTAAACCCAAGCCACTTACCTACTCTGGTGCTGGAGGTTGGAGTCATAGCTTCTCCAGTTCATGTTGCCTCTGGCACTCATGATCCTCACAGTCAGCCTCCCACTGTTCCCACTCTGCCTCTCGGCATTCTTGCTCTGCCTCTCGGCGTTCTTGCTCTGCCTCTCAGTGTTCTTGCTCCCTCTTCTCCTCTGCAGCTCGCTGGTGCTCACGCTCCTCACTGTCTGCCTCTCGGTGTTCTTGCTCTGCCTCACAGTCCACCTCCCACTGTTCACAGTCCCTCTCCCCTTGGAACTCCAGCTCCATTCTGCGCAACTCAATTTGCAGCCTGAGTACTTCTGGATCCAGGATACTGGTGACCTTTCCCTGCTGCTGTGGCCCTTCACTGACAGTGGCCCTGTTGCCCTCCTCATCGGATCTGGACACTGTACTGGCCGCTAGCCCTGCCACTCTCAAGGTTTGGTCCTTTTCAGTCACTGTCTGTGCCTCGATGCTCTGGGTATCTGCTACCATCAGGGCATCCACAAGGTTCTGTTTGCTGTCTTTCACTTCAAACGGGACTCCTCTGTCCCCGTACAACTGCTTTAAGTAGTCTACAGTATGCCTGCTGTAGTTGGAAGCCATCTTCTTCCCTAACTATGGCTACTATGATTTGCACTTTAGAAAAACAAATAAAATGGGTAGGAACTTGACTGTACACCAAGTGATATAGTTCTGTCTCCTTTTTTAAAAAAATTACTGCCTTTTTTTTTTTGCAAGTGAGCTGACGGTCTCAAGCTGACACACTGAATAATCAGAGTTTGTAATACCAACATTTTTTGCACCTCTGCCAACCAATCTGTCACAACCCCACTCAGCAGGTCAGACCCTCTGCTCCCACAGTGCCAACCTCCAAGCGCAGTATTGTGAACAGGAAACAGAAACAGGGTAACCCTCCTGTCTGTTTTGTGGGTTTGAATCAAACTTTAGACTCAAGTTCTGGAGGTATTCAAGCTGTGAACCTCTTGCTAGCATACCCAATGTACAGGCTCAGATAATTCTGCTGTTTGGGGGGGCAGATATCTTTCGCCTGTGGGCACCTAATCAGGTGTACAAAATGAACCCTTAAAAACTCTAATAAAGACCTCAGATAACTCTTACCTGTTCCCAGTTTGGTATTACCATATAAGCTCATGCACAGTGTTGTCATACTCTTAACCATCCACGCATCACAGGCAAAAACAGAAGGACTTGGAAGACACAAATAGACTACTTAAAAATGAGATGTTTACTTAAAAATAGATAAGAATATAAAATGTAAAACACAGAATCATATATCACAAAAACATACAATCACTTAAAAAAAAAACAATTTTAAAAGTGCAATTTCCTACCACCAGACAATTAGACTTGATCTATCTAATGTATCTCTTAAAGTGCTGCTAGCAGGTTTTAGCTTTCAGAGTCCAAACATTTGTGTATAAATGGAAAACAGAATACTGTTTTAAAAACTGGCTTTGTCAACCTCTTTGCGTGAGGTCACCTAGCTCCTCCCTGTCAGAATATAAAAAATCATACCAACAGGATGTCTTATTCAGAAGGTAAATTAAAATTCTGTGACCTCAGCAAAACTCATTTTTTTTTCAAATGACTTCCTTTGATCTTATGAGCAGCTTCCCCGTTCCAGGACACCAGAGGACTTGTTATGACTCTCTGCCAGATCTCATGGAGGTGCAACATACTTTGTATCACCATATGAAATTAACTGTGTTGCCTCTGAATGTCAGAAAAGTTTATGATCTAGCTTGGCAGCTGGCAAGCTGTAATTAGTCACATAAACAGGAGATCCTAAATTTTAAGTCTCCTCTAGCCTGTAATTATCTCCTGGCCTTCCAGGTAACACGTTGTAGCTAAAACCTGGGAAGGGGGTGTCATTCCACAGGCTGTCAGCATCTCTCATGAGAGACATTCAATAACACATTTTTATATTACAAAAATCATAGATTAATCAGAACCAGCTGTCTGAGTGTCACATACACTACTTATTTTCGGTTGTGTTTAGTAATTTGGAGTTATACCACATTTGTATATACATGTATGTTATTTATGTATGTATCTTTTTACTTCTGAAATAAATTTATAAAATAAAAATACGAGAACAGTGTGCAACCACTTCTTGTGTGATTTGCCTTGCTTTGGGGTTGACTTACCCTGTAGCTGCAGGGGCAACGCTCCCTAATGTTTATCAGACTTCAAGCTTTCATATAAAAAACTTAAGTTTCTATGATAGTTCAGGTGTTGCTGCTTTCAAAATATAATTTCAAGCATTATAAACTATAATGAAAGATTATGTTTGGAAATGATAGGAAGATACTAGTGTTATTCTGTCTAAGAATAAATGCATTATTTTCTAGTTTATTTATTTAGTTATGTGTTTATTCATTTTAAACTGATAACTGGGAAAGGCATGCTAAGTCAAAGCTCATTGCCAGGTTTGATCCTGGGAAGGAGGTTACAAAGGAAGGGCATGTGTTGAGAGGTAAAATCATGTATAAAACAAATATTAAAATACACTGTTTAAGACATTCTGTGCTGACTACAATGTGCAGAGGCTAGGGGAATCTGCTGTGCAAGAGATAATCTGCAGCAACACAGAAGCACAGAGCATACTGTGTAAAATACAATAAGCAGTGCAATGGCTACAGAACTACTGTATGTAGTGCAATGCAGTATATATTTCACAATAAGGAGGCTAAGATTCACTGTGCTAGAAGCTACTTTAGGGCAGTATAGATGCAGAAGGAGAGCAAGTTGGGTGAGAGAGAGAGAGAGAGAGAGAATAGGGTTATGGCAGGTACGGGATGGAACAAAGTGTACCTTGAGCAGCTGTTTGAGACAGAATTACAGAATGAGGACAATAGGTGAATGCAAGAGTGAAAACTGTTTCAGGGCCTGGGGAGTTGGGTGCAGAAGGCAATTAGCCTATGCAAGGTCAGACTGGTAACAAAGGGCCCACCTGAACATTGGGCCATGGGGATCCTGGTACCAACAGTGGTATGCTCTACCATAAAAACTGGCCCATATCACATTACAGATAATATACAGTACATTCATACACCACACATATTTTGCCATTATGGCTATTCTGCTACTTACATTTTCAACGTGTCCAGGATGGTGCTGGTATCCACACATAACCCAGCAAAAATGTACCTTTATAACTATAAATTATAAATTTCATAGACGTATAATAAAGTAATGAAACTGTAATGCAGGCACAGCAAAAAATGTTAAATTTATTAAGCGTGCCAAAATGGGATGGACTACTGGAAGTATAATGTAAATTTGCATTCCAATATATAAAAACTCAAAAACATTTGTAATTTAAAGACAAAAAATGCAAGAATATAAAACACAAGTTATTTCTTATATGGATAAATCACATACCATAGGCAAGGCAAGGCAATTTTATTTGTATGGCGCTCATTCCCTGGGGCTCTGAGTGCTTTAACAGTATTCAATACAAAGAAAACACATTAGAATAGAATAAAAATCCACATAAATAAGTGATATAAAAAAAAGAAGTTGGGGTGCCTGGAGGACAGACAGCATGGATTCGTCCCGGGGAAATCGTGTCAGACAAACCTTGTGGAGTTCTATGATTGGGTGATGAGTGCCTTGGACCTGGGTAGACCAGTGGACGTCCTCTTTCTTGACTTCAGCAAGGCATTTAACTCTGTTCCTCATGAGCCTGTTGGATAAGCTGGGAGAAATAGGGGTGGGGAACCAGATGATCAGATGGATAGGCAATTGGCTCCAGGACGTAACCAGAGGGTCATGGTTGGTGGTTAGTCTCATCCCAAGGAGGGTCATTAGTGGGGTCCCTCAGGATCGGTCCTTGGCCCTCCTGTTCAAAGCCTACATCTCTGACATAAGGAAGGGTATCAGGAGTAAGATGAGTCTCTTTGCGGATGACTCAAAACTGGGGACGGTGGTGGATAGGGAGGAGGGTAGGGTGACCCTACAGGAGGACCTGGAGGCTCTGGAAAGGTGGTCTAGAAAGTGGAAGCTGAGGTTCAATGCAGGGAAATGCAAGGTACTGCACCTGGGAGCCAGAAACCCAGGCCAAGTGTTCACCCGGGGGGGGGGAATGCTACAAGTCTCGATGGCTGAGAGGGACCTGGGGGTGGTGGTGGATGTCAAAATAAACAACTCGGAGACTTGTAGGTGGGCAGGCCAAGGCCAACAGGATACTGGGATGCATCGCTGGGGATCACCTCCAGAAGGAGGAAGTGATACTCCCTCTGTATAACTGCTTGGTGAGGCTGCACCTAGAGTACTGCATGCAGTTTTGGAGGCCACACTTAAAGAGGGACATTGAACTCCTGGAAAGGGTCCAGAGGAGGGCAACCAAAATGATATGGGGCTTGGGGACAGGACCTATGGGGAGATGCTCGAAGAGCTAAATATGTACACATTGGAAGAGAGAAGGGGGGGACATGATAGAGGTCTTCAGGTACATGAAGGGAGTAAATAGGGTAGGAGCAATCAGGGTGCTCCGAAGGAAGAGGGCAACTAGGGGCATGGGTGGAAGCTGGAGGAGATTCAGGGAGAAAGGAGGAGGTGCTACTTCACTGAGGGCGGTGGAGCCATGGAATGTGCTGCCCAGGGGCTGGTGGAGGCAGAGGCGGTGGAGTGGTTCAAGAGGGTGGGACAGGTACAGGGGAAAGGTTCTGGAAGCAAAGTCCAGTGCAGTGAGAATATCCGGGAATGGGAAGGAAGAAGCTAGAGAGGGTGAGGGGGGCAGCAAGGTCAGCTCCCAGGGTGGGGGCAGACCAAACAAGCAGACACGAAAGACCGTTAGGCCTATTCTGCTGGCATTTTAGTACGTAACTTTAAAAACTTCGGTTTGCCAGTAAATAGACTGGACAAGGCTGATAGAATTCAGCAGTCTACAAAAGCCAGACTGAAAAGGTGGTCCTTCAGCACACACTTGAATACCTTGATCAAGGGTAAAGTGGATTTACAGCAGGTGGAAGTGAGTTCCACAGGGACGCTCAGAGACACTAAAAGCATGATCTCCTGAGGTCCTTAGCTGAACCCTGAGAACATCCAGGAGGCCTCTTGAAGAGGAGTGGAGGGAGCAAGCAGAGGTTGCCAGTGACAGGAGCTCTGACAGGTAACCAGGACCTAGTCCATATAGGGCCTTAAAGGTGAGAAGACTCACCTTAAAAAGGACCCTTCACCTGAGCAACAGACAGTGCAGGGCACACAATACCTGGGTTACATGACTGGAACTCAAAAGGCCCATCAGCAACCTGGCTGCTGTGTTCTGCACCAGCTGCAGTCTGCAAAGGGTCCCTTCCATGACCCTGAAGTACAGAGAGTTGCAGTAGTCGATCCTAGAGGTAACAAAGGCATGCACTAGTGTCAGCAGATCCTTGGGCGGAATGAGGGGCTTAATCCTGGCAATGTTCCGTAAGTGGTAGAAACCACCTTTAACCACAGATGACACTTGATCTTCAAAGGTCAATCTGCTATCCAGGATCATGCCTAGATTTTGCATCCTTGAGGATGCCACCAATGGAGCAGCCCCCAGTACAAGGCCTGTGTCCACTCCCAGCAGCAATCCATCACGTCCATGACCAGGCTTGATCATCAGTACCTCCATCTTGGCTGAGTTTAGTCTCAGCCAGCTGGAAGCCATTCAATCATTGATTTTAGCCAAACAGTTGTTAAGCACATCGACAGCTCAGGATGTTCTGGGGGCAAAAGACAAATACAGCAGGGTATCATCTGCATAGCAGTGAAACTCCATGTTGTATTTTCTAATGATCTCACCCAGGGGCAGCATGTACACCGCGAACAGCATCAGCGACAAGATCGAGCCCTGTGGCACTCCACAGGACAGAGGCATTGGGGAGGAGGTGGAGAAATTCCCCATCTCCATCCCGCTGAACCCTATCCATGAGATAGTACTCAAACCACTTGATGACAGTACTGGCAAGTCCACAAAACTCACAGAGTCGATCAAGAAGCACAATGTGGTCCATGGTATCAAAAGCTGAGGAGAGATCGAGGAGCAAAAGAACTGACCTGTCTCCTCTATCTCTAGCCCTGAACAGATCGGTGTACTGTCAGGGCAGCAACACTGTTATGGTGGAATACCACCACAGTGACAGATCTCGCCAGATCGAGATCTTTCGCTGTGGTGGTCTGCTGTCAGCTGATGGAGCGAGTCCCATAGTTGTGCCTCCACCCAGATCCAACTTGACTCGGAGTTGGTTAATTAGAGATGGAGGGGTGCGGGGGGAAAAGCCCCCTGCAGAAAAACACTTCAGTCCATCAGAAACAATGCCGACTGGTGGTGGAACTGAGCAGATCATTATGCACCCTCACTAGAGCTGTTTCTGTGCTGTGTCTGGCCCACAAACCTGACTGAAATGGCTCATAGATGTCAGAGGACACCAGGTGATCCTCAAGCTGCTGTGCTACTAATTTCTCTATAACCTTGCTCAAAAAAGGCAGGTTGGAGATTGGATGGTAATTCACCAGGAAGTCAGGGTTGAGGGAAGTCTTTTTGAGGAGCGGCCTCACCAGCGCTTCTTTCAGAGCCACCAGGAAAACACTCTCCACCATTGAGCACCTAGAAATCCCGGCGAACACCAGACCTACAGCCTTGACACATCCCATTAAGAAACACATTGAGGCCGGGTCCAGTTCACAGGATGTATGCTTCAGTTCTAAGATCACCTTAGTCACTTTTGCCACCCCCACTGGCCTAAACTCCTCAAGACAGAGTGCCTCTGAACCTCTCAGTCTGACCACTGCGAGGTGGTTGCCTGACTGGCAGAATCCCTGACTGGATAGCCAACACCCTGTTGGGGAAAAACAGAGCAAACTCTTCACATAAAGTGGATGAAAAGGTTTTCTTCAGCTGTATACAGATAGGATGAAGAAGTCTGTCCACAGTCCAAAACAGCTGAGAAGGTCTGTTTTTCCCTGCAGTAATTTCCCTGGACAGGAATTCTGCATTCTTATGGAAGCGCCCTGGTACTCAACATAGGTAGGCCACGTGAGGGCCCAGTCTGTTCACCCCCAGCAGATCTTCTGCTAGCAAAGCTGAAACCTCTGACCCCTGATCTTCGTTGCCTTGAGATCCCCATCAAACCAGGGAAATCTCAACTGAGAGGATCTGGGTCATATACGAACTGGTGCGAAGGCATCCAGAGCTTCAGAGACCACCCTGTTATAGATGGCAACTGCCTCTCCAGCGCCAGTCTCACATGCTGCATCAACCCTAGATAGATCAGCTAACACAAACAGTCTCTCTGGGTGTAAGCCCCTTAAGGGGCGGTAGCTGACCATCTCCACGGGGGAGGGACTTTTGAGCGGGGGCCCCAAATGTGAACTCCACGGTACAATGATCAGACCAAAAGACCTGATCAGTCTTGAGGTTTTCAATCTCAAGACCCAGCTGGAACACCAGATCTAGTGGGTGGCCATGCCAGTGGGTAGCAGAGGCAACAGCCTGTGACAGGCCCAGTGATGACAACAACTGGAGGAGGTCATAACCGAAATGCGAGGATTCACCGTCGATCCAGGTGTTGAAATCCCTTAGATTAAACACCTGGGGGACTCCAATACCTGGTTGGCGATGAAGTCTGCTACCTCCTGCAGAAATTTTCCCCCTGTCCCAGGAAGGTAGTAAACGAGGAGAATCCTGCAACCTGCACCTGCACTCCCATGCACAGCAACACACTCAAAAGATTGGGTATTACCAACTGGGTGCACCGTGAAGCCCAGGCTGAATCGAAATACAATGGCCACTCCCCCACCCCTGTGATCCTTCCTCAGGCAAGTGCACAATAGCATACCCAGCGGGGACAGCATAGTGACCCGAAATGTATCATATCTGGGTAGACTGTATATAACTACTGTATATTACATGCAAACTCAGATTACCTTACTTGTACAACTCCACCTAAAAGGCATACAAACTCAAACCATTTACAACAAAAACATTATAAAGCTGGTTTACACAGTACAAAGAGCAGCACGTAAAAACAAGACAATATACAGTATTAAAAAATAGTTTCCACATGTTTTCAAGTCTTTTTGAGCAGGTATTTTCCTTTTTTGTTTTATAAATGTTAAGTATTGTCTTGTTTTCCATGTGCTGTTCTTTGCACTGTAAACCCGCTTTATAATTGTTTTGTTATAACTGGCACCAACAGCTCGCTCCCTCCCACTCCTTAAAGAGCTGACCACTGGTCCGACTATAACAGATTTTAAGTTAACTGACTTACTTTTAGGGTGTAGGGAGAGTCTAAATGCTAGTGGCTAGCTTGGGGCAAACACCAAACACAGAAACAATAGTCAGCAGACAGCAAATTTCAGTCTCAGTCTCCCCCACCCTGTTACTCTGGCACTGACATTCAAGCCTTACCTGGATTTTTCAACCTGACTCTTATCTTGCTGCAGCTTGGTAGGGTTTTGGCTCAGTGGAAATGTTGCTGACCTGAGCTTGTTCACAAGACTACCATGCTCCATGAGTACCGTCGGCTCACTTCACTGCTCCCACTTCTCTCTACAGGTCTGATTCTCTGATGATCCAGTTATGGTTTACGTGGAAGGATTCATCCTTCCATGCAAAGTTGCAATCAGATCTTGTTGCTGCTGCACTGCCAACACTGAGTGGGATGGGGAGAGTGGGGAGAGAGCAAGACTCAGTCTGGACTCGAATTGAGGGTTAAAATGGCACACATCAGGCTGGCACTGTAGAGACTGCAGTACTGCCTGGTGGCTGTCCCGCTTGCCTGCCTGCCTTCTTTCCTGCCTTGTAATTTGATGTTGTTCCTACTGCCAACACCGAGTGGGATGGGACAGGATGGGGGGGGGATGTCAACACTAAATCTCACTGAGAATTAGAGTAGAAGGGAAAAAGACCAGTTCCTCTTCTGAGGGCACTTTTTGAACTTCCCGCAGTGGCTATGTCACACGGACTATGACCAATGCCTTATCCCCAACCAATGGCAGCCACTGCACTGCCCCCAAGAAAGCTCAGTTTTCTGTCTCCTCTGAATCCAGTGCTGCTCACCAGCCCTTCCCATGTAATCAGCTGTGAGTCTAACTACCTATATGACCGTAATGTGAGAAAGCAAGTCAGAAGATGAGTACTTGCAACCTAATACCTAGTGCAGTTTGTCTGTTTCTTTTCTTTCATGCCACTGTGCTTGCCTGGCCTGTGTCAGGGGCCAGATGTTAACTGTATGCCAGACAAAGGGGCCCAGTCCCACAGACACTGGTGCTATCTGGCTAAATTTTCTTTCTTTGTGATTACAACTTACTGACTTTGAATTAATTAAATGCTGCTTCTCTAATCCCTGCTGTCTGCTGAACTTTGGGTGGAGTGGTGTGTTACACAAGAGTGTCTGCAGGAAACTAAAGAGCGAACAATAACAGTGACAATGTCCCAGCTGGTGTCCCCCCCCTCCCCCGAGTATGGGCTCTGGTGCCATTGTAAATCCAGTACTGGTTAAAAAGTTCCATGGGTCGAAATAAAGAAGTTATTCCAATTGTTTGAAAATCAAAATACTTTCCAGGTTCAACATTTTGAAATGTGAGAGAGAGAGAGAGAGAGAGAGAAGAGAGAGAGAGAGAGAGAGAGAGACTAAGTTTTTAATACTATTTTAAAATAATACTGATACAAATACTTTTCTTCCAGAAAATTACACCATTTTGACTTCAATGCCTGCGAAACTGGAAGTCACCCAAGTTCAATTTTTCCTTGTTGGAAGTCAAAGACTTCCAAAATGGAATTAACTGAACCTTTGAGTGGTTGTGGTAACAGTGGCTAGTGGGAAAAAAAACAGTGCTGAACTGAAGTATCTCCAAGGGTGATTATTCAGTCTGGCAAGGGTACACAGGCAGGTCAAGTGTCGGAAAGCCTGAAGAGAGTTGCAGAGGACAGTGGCAGACTGGGTCAACCACCCCTTAAAGAGTTGGGACACACTGCTAGAGGTGCAGGGACCAATCTTAGAGCCTGGTGAGTGCTCACAAACTGTCTACAATAGCAGGGCCAGCAGCCCCATAAAGACGGGTTCCCTCGTTTGCATTAGGTCATTCTGTCCCGAGCAAACACTCAAGTTGAAGAACTGTGTCTAGTGAAATATTTGTTATTTTTGGCACATCTTGCAAATCTTCATCAATAAATTGCACTGTCCTGTGGTATATTTTTAACCTAAAATCTTGCCTGTTGTATTGTACTCTCTCAAACCCAAACCCAAACCGGAAGCATGTAGGGATGGTGACTCCCCCACAGCGACTCTGCTAAGGAGCAGTACAGAACACTGACAGCCGCTACAGTGAGATGGGAGTCTGAGCGACACATCCCTGAAGCGTCAGCAGGTGCGCTGACAGAGATGAAAAGTGCCGGCGGCCCCACTGACAACATCTCAGCGAACCCGGGGAAGATGGAGATGGAGATGGGATACATCAAGAGTGCGAAGAGTAACAGACTGCTGGTAGTGGGGGGCTTCACCTATCAGTGGGAGAGGAGTCATGGAAACAGAACATATTGGAAGTGCTGCGACTATGCAGCAACCCAGTGCAAAGGCCGGGCGGTCCTCATCACGGAGGGTGACACCACCGTATCGGGCACCCACCACCACGTCACAGATTCAGCCTCGTTGGGTGTTCGGAGGGTACGTGCAGCTGTCAAGAGGCAGGTCAGGGACACCAGCAAGATGCCCCAACAGATTGTCATCACCTGCTGCTCAGGCATGAATGAAACGGTGCAGGGCAGCCTACTGTCCGTACCCCTCCTGAAACGAGTTGCCCAATGGGTGCGGCACAGTGCCTGCCGGGCACCAGTGGACCCCCACACATTGGCAGAACTTGTGATAATGGAGGAGTTCCACATGACTGAAAGGGGGGAGTCTTTCCTGATGTATGATTCCGAGAGCACCGGTGAACATAGGTATCTGCTGTTTAGCCCCGTGGGTAACATGGAGTACCTGGCCCACTGCCACACCTGGCTTGGAGATGGCACCTTTAAGTGCTGCCCATGCCTCTTCAAGCAGCTCTACACCCTGCATGGGGTTGATGACACCATGGTCCTACCCACCATGTATTAACTGATGACAAAGAAGATCATGGCTGCCTACACCGCGGTTTTCACGAAGGTGGCAGAGCTCTGTCCAGCAGGCAGCCCGTAACATATGCTCATCGATTTTGAAATGTCCACCTACAGGGCACTGTAGATGGCATTCCCAAAGGTGGAAGTGCATGGCTGTTTCTTCCACCTCTGCCAGTGTGTGTGGTGGCACATCCAGCAGACAGCGGAGCTGGTCCACCTGAACAGGCATGACAACGTCTGCACCATGCACCTCCACGTGCTGCCTGCACTGGCCTTTGTGCCCCCCACTGATGTCATGGCACCTATGAGGAGCTCTGCGGATGACCCTACTTCACAGAGCATGAGGAGACCCTGGTGCCAGTCCTCGATTATTTTGAGGACACATGGCTGGGGCAACCTGTCCACAGTGGCCACCAGTGCAAATCACTGTTCCCAATACCCATGTGGAATTGCCATGCCTCTGTATCCAAGGGGATGCCCTACACGAACAACTCCATTGAGGGCTGGCATAGAGCCTTCAGCACCCTGCTGGGCGCTGGGCACCCCACCCTATGGTGGTTCCTGGAGGTCCTGCAGGGGGACCAGTAGCTGACCGAGGTCAAGAGGCAACAGACAGTGTCTGAGCAGCCTGTGGGGTGGTCCCGTAGGCATTGGAGGGACTGCACCCACCGGGTCACCGACCTCATCACCCAGTATGGAACCCGTAGCTGCAGATACTACCTAATGGGGCTGGTGCTCAACATTAGCATCCAGGTCTGACCACTGGGGCAAGGTCCAGGGCCTCTACCATCGCCTGCCCATGTATCACCACCCAGCCGGCTCCTGCCCCAACATCAGCACCAGCCCATGACTCCCCATCCCAGCCTGTAGCAGGGTTCATGGCCACGCTTGTGCCATGTGTCAGCAGGGCTTTGGGTCCTATGGTCTGTGGCATCCCTGCAGTTTGTTTGTATTGCTGTGCCATCGTGCTTGCAGCCTTCGCACCGCTGGTGTTCGTTCATTCAGTGGGCAGTGCAGTGTGTTCCCCTGCCATGCTGTGCACCTGTCAGTCCTTTGGCTTCACCCTATAGAACTCCATGCTGCCATCTGCCTACCTCCATCCCTATCGGCGTGTTCACTGTCAGGCACTGCGCATTGGGGGGGGTCGATTGCTTTGCTGTGGCGCTCCTGCTGGCGGTGGTCTGTGATGCGCTGTACCATTGCTCGTCGTGCCAGTTGCTATCGTGGTATCTCCATCAGGTGCTGTGTTGTTGGCCTGTCTGTCGATCTTGGCTGTATCAGGGCAGCTTATTGCGATTTCAAGGTGTCTCTGTGGGGGATGTCGGTAGGGTGATTGGCGCTACTCTGTGGTGCTTCCGTCAAACCTGCCCTCCCACACTCTACAAATATTTGTTTATCTAATCCAATTGATAGCTTTACATTAGCTCTACATTTACAATATATACCCAAAACTACAAAACAGTAAACACAAAGTACTGGCAACATAACACGAAGGAATGCTCCATTCAAAAGTTGTATAAATGTATCCAGCCGGGACTACAGCATATTGTTTTCAATATTATAAATCACTAACATGATTTCAGCCAATCAGCATGCAGAGCCACTGTACCTCTAATCCTGTGTACAGTGTGCTGCCATGTGAGGGCGTTTGGTGGGAGCATTCCACTTTAGCGTCAGGGGGAGGACAGAACAATAAAATGAAAAAAGACTATAAACCTATTATTAATCACTAGAGCTAAACTTGAGTGAGTTATAATAAGTTAATAGGGCCTCTGGGAGGTGTCTCCTATGCTATGAGACACCTCTTGTGAGGTTTGGGCAGACAGAAACCACCCCACTTCACTTTGTGGCCCTCTCACTCAGCTCTCATGCTTGGAGTCTCTTATACCTTAAAAGACACCCTTTGGGGCCCTATTAACTTCTAGGAATGGTTAACCTTTTATCTTTTGGTTCATTACAGGTACTCCTTAGAAGACTTTTCATTGGACCTCTTTGGACTGTGATTGTTCTGGGATTTTGGGCTTGTTGTAATTGCTACCCTGTGCTGTCACGATCATGGTCAAAAATGGATGAACTTGGGTTGTGGAAGATTTGTCCAGAATATTCAGACCAGACCTCATTGTGCAGGTGCAATTAATACATGCCCTGACTGGGTTGGGAATTGAGTGCCTTCAGCACTGTTGAAGTGTATTAATTCAGCTTATAAAATGAGGTCTGGCCAATTCTGAGTTACCATTGGTCAAACCCCTATCACATGGTACTGCATTAACATATACTGTAGTGATCCAACTTTGAGGTACATTAATAGACTACATCCTGCCAATAATCACAACCGAGGAGTGCATTAACTGAGACCACTTCATGTCAGTATCAGAGGCTAATATATGAATAAAACAATCACATAAAAACAATTGCCATATCCCATGAATCAAAATTGCTTTAAAATCAAGAAATACTACTAAAAAACTATCATCCAGTCAAAAGTTGCCCCCACAAAAAACTCACAAAGCATGCACTGCAAAGCAAAATATTACAAACTACAGCTGAAATATGTAACACGCACAATATTCAACTAAATAAGCCCAAATTCCCTCCAAAAAGACACATCTTACAAAAAAAATCAAACCTCAAAATGACTCAGTGTTTCCACTGCTCACAACACAAGCCTAGTTAAAACAAAAAATCATTAAAAATACAATTTCCGTGGTCAAAGTCAGAAAAGAGGGGGCAACATACACATTCCACGAAGTGGAAAAAGTGTAGCAGTACCTAACAGAGATGGAGGGCACTAACAAGAGAAACATGCTATCCACAGCTAAGTGAATTTTTCTCTATGAAGCCCAGATAATGTAATTGGTGGGCTAAAAGACTTAAAACACTGTCTAGCTGGCACTGATTGGTCCCCGCTACTAAACACCCCTGATATTGACAAGGCACTTGCCTTCTTTGTCCACACCTTTAACCTTGCCTGTGACACTTACTCACCCCTAACCCCACTTAGATCTAAAGTAAGGCACACCCCCTGGATTGCCCCTGCCTTACGCAAGCTTCTCAAACAGCGGGACAACTTGTGGCACATTGCTATTGAAACTAGCTGCCCAGCTGACAGATTGGCCTACTCAGCTGCCCGGAATAAGTGTACTTGGGCTGTCCGCAAAGCAAAGGCAGATTATTACCATGCTTCTCTTACCTCCTCCTGGGGTAACCCTAGGTCCTTCTGGGACAATATCAAGCAGCTAAATGGTGGAGCACGCTCACCCCCCCCCATCGCTTCTCAACATTGATGCGACTACCTCCACTGACCCTGCCCTCATTGCAATGCACCTCAACAACTCCTTCACTGACCTTAGTGCAGTGCTCCCATGCAACTTCTTTGATCCTCCTCCCTCCATGTCTGCCCCTCCCATCTCCCTCCCCCCTTTCCACCTTCGCACTGTCACCACCCATGAGGTTAGGCCCTACTTACTAAAAGCCCTAAAGTGCAACTCTATTGGCAATGACTCCCTTGATCCCTGTCTCCTACATCAGGTCCTGGATCACGTCATCTCGCCCATTACTTGCCTCTTTAATAAGTCCCTCTGCCTGGGGCAATTCCCCACTGTCTGGAGGGTCGCCACTGTTACCCCTATTCACAAAGGTGGTGATAGGACGCTCCCAGGCAACTACCGGCCTATCTCCATCCTCTCCCCCTCTCTAAAGCCTTGGAGAAAATTGTTGCCAGCCAAATCCCACATTATCTCATGAAATACGATGTCCTCTGTCCTGAACAGCATGGATTCAGAGTTGGTCATAGCACCAATACTGCTCTCCTGGGGTTTGCTAACTTCCTTCATAACTCACTTGATGCTGGCTCCTAAGCTGGTGCGGTATTTAGAGACCTATCAAAAGCCTATGATACCATCTCACACCCTCTACTGTTAGCTACCCTTGCCAGTGTGGGCTTTTGCTCTGGTCCAGTCTCCTGGTGCGCCAGCTACTTGACCAACCTCTCCCAACGCAGCGGATTGGTGGCACTCTTTCCAGTACCTGCCCAATCCACTCAGGAGTTCCCAGGGCTCCATACTCGGGCCTTACTCTCTCTCTCTTTCTCAATTCCTGCCCAATGCATGCGAGAAATATCCTACTCTATGCTGATGACGCAGTACTCTTTGCCTCTGACAGTAACCCCGTCTCACTCCAAAACTCCCTTCAGCGTGCCTACACCTCAGCTGAAAACTGGTTCTCTGACCACCGTCTTGTCATCAACCTTAAGAAAACTAAATCTATGCTTTTTACACACCCTCAAAATAAGTCCAGCAACTTTCCTCTCTCTGTCCACTCCGCCCTGAATCACCCCTTAGAACTTGTGCACTCTTATAAATACCTTGGCATAATCTTCGACTCTGCTCTCTCCTTTCAAACCACATCTCTGCCCTGACCTCTGCCTCCAATGCACGGTTGGGTATCCTCTACCGGCACAAAAAATGTCTCCCCTCAAACTCCCTCCTCTTGGCTGTCACCTCTTCGGTGCTCTCACTAGTTGACTACGGCCTTCCTGTATATGGTGCGGCAGACCAGACAGTCCTCCACAAGGTACGCCTAACGCTTAACAAAGCATGTAGACTTATTACCAGTGCCCAGAGACTCACCTATACCTGTCATCTTTACTCCATGTCCACCCTATTCAACCTTGATGAGCGCCTCTTGTTCCTAACCTGCCAAGTTACCTATAAAGCCCTCCGTGGTCTATCCCCGCCAGGCCTTGCTAACTCTATTCACCGATACAACCCCATGGTGCGCACTCGCGCCTCCAGCAAAGCTGCTCTGGTCATTCCAAGGGCACAGACCACCCAGGGCCAAAGGGCTTTCCCCTATAGAGCCCCCTCCTGGTACAATTCCCTCCCTGCTGGCATCACTGATGCCCCCTCACTCGCTAGCTTCAAATACAGCCTAAAAAATCACTTGCTCACTTCACACTCCTGCCACTGCCCCTGACCCCCCCATCCCCACCTCCGTGATGATAAAAAAAAAAAAGGGTGTTATGACACTCTTCACCTGTAACGTGACTGTGCCTATTGTTAAACTGTGTTGCTGATTGTATCACATTGCCTGTAACTTGCCTGTGCCTTATTGCTGTACTGTATTTCTGATTGTCTCATGTATGTATATTTTGTCTTCCTTACGACGAGGTACCTTTGTAAATGAGCCTCTGGCTCAAAGGTTTTAAACTGATGTTAAAAATAAATAAATAAATAAATAAATCACGAACTGAACTTTTTATTCTTAATTTTCCATGTGCGCTGGCAAAGTGGGCTTGTGCTCTAGACTAACCTGCTTGCCGAAATGTACAAAAGTAAAAGGGGACTCTGAAGTGACTCTAAGGGAAGCTTGTAACAGTGATAAGGGACTTAGAAAAAATGACCACTGTAAAGGGAGTGTATTGCAGAGACTGGGAATTCCACACAACCGGCTACTGGCTGAACAAGGGCTGAATGAGGTATTTTCAAGCTGGGCAACAGAAACATACCCCTGGATTGGTAATCTGGACCTCCCAAATTTGTTATGGATATGTCTAGTGGGGATGGGTTTAAATTTCCAGGAGGAGACCTAAAATGTCTGCTGGACCCAAGGGGCCTTGGAGGACATCGGCCTATGTGTGGGATGGAATTGCAAGGAGTGCAGAAATCAACAAGGGAGGCTTCACTTGTGGCCTGTCGCATTTGTGGGGAACTTGTAGAATAAACTAGTCAATATGCCATGTTGTGGCCTGTGGATGTTCTCTGATGGGATGCTGTGCCAGGCAATTGTGCAGGCTGGACTTACCAAGGGTTGTAATTATTGCAGGAAGCCTGCCAGTCTGGGGGGAGCTAAGTTGGAGGCAGCCATGTGCGGCTGCATGGCGCAGCATACCAGTAGCTCAAGAGTGCATTAGACAGCAGTTGAGACTGTGGACAAAGCATGCTGTCCCACTCTGAGATACCCTTGAGGAGAAAAATGAAGAACCATGGGGAAGGCTGGGGGGGGGCTGAGGTGTGGGGACATGTGAATTTGGTGGTGACCTCACCTCTGTGCCCCCGTCCCAATGCGCCTGTAACTCCATATGGGACAATTGCAGTCTATGTCTTGGGGGGGTAATTCAAGGAGGGAAAGGAGTCTCTGCTTGCACAAGGGAGGGATAGAAAGATGGGGTGTTCAGAGCAGGAGGGGGCTATGGGGCCGGGGGGTGGACCGGGGTATATAGCCTGAAGCCAGCTGCATGGTGCTGGGTAGTAGGAAACTTGGCACTAATGCACATGAAAAACTATTTTTTTCTTTTTTTTCATGTGTTTGGGGAGCTTAAATCTATTTGGTGACCAAAGCGGTGGCTGACATCTAAGGAGTGGAGAACTGACCTTACTCCTATTAGAAACAGGCTTGGTGTAAGTAGGGGCCCTCAGGGAAGGGCCCTGAATTGAGGGTGGGAAGTGGGATTCGGCTGCCTCTATTGTATCATCATATAGATCTTAAAGAGGACCTCAGGAGGGATAGCCCTGAAGTGGAGAATGGGGGGTGTAGACCTGAGGGGTGGCTAATCCTATACAAGTGGCTAATGAGGTAAGGAACCACTTGGGATAAATGTCAGATAAGAGTGGGAATGGGGGAAGGGGGGAGACTGTACTAGTACCTTCTATCTGAATTAACACTAAACGCACTAAACGAATAGATTGGGAGAACATTGGGGGGATTTTCAAGGTTTATTCCGGGTCCCAGCCAAGGCTGTGAGAAATTGTAAGGAATTGTGTTATAATGTTGAGGAAGGAATCTCACTGAATGGGGGATCTCAAGGTGAACAGAAGGCTGGAAATATGTTGCACTGTTATATGTTGTTGGGAAACCTGCCCGTTGCAGGTCAGGGTTTGGGGGGGATGGCATTGGGGGCCGATGGATGAACTGCGAAGGGTTATTACAATGTGTATTTCTGTTATGGTTTGTGAAGTTATACATGTAACATGGTGGGGCTGGTTAAGTATGTCTGGGGTTAAAATGTTAACAAAGGGAATCAAGGAAAGCAGGAGGGGTTACTTTTCTGCGGATTATGGATGATGACTCTGTGGTGATCTCCTGGAACATACGGGGCTTCTCAAATTCAATTAAAAGGAAAAAAAGTCCTACAGGCCTTTAAAAAACAGCATGCACAGGTGGCACTATTACAAAAAATCCACCTTATGGTGGAAGAACATAAGAAATTAGTGGGGTTGGGGGAGGCATGTGTCTCCTGCGGCATGCAATTACCGTAAAAGAAGGGTGGCAATACTATTCAATATATACTTTCCATTTATGCTAGAGAGGGTGGTGTCAGACCCCAGTAAAGGGCGATATATTTTTGTACAGGGCAAGGTGGGGGGAGCAGATCACCTATGCTAGTATATACACCCCATTGATATTTGATGCAGAGTTTTATAAGGGCTTGTTGGATGTCTTGGTTCGGGAACAATTCCCCAATCTGTGTATGGGTGGGGAGTTTAACTGTGTGATAGAGCTCAGCTTGGACCACTCTGTGGGTGACACGAGGGGGCAGTGCAACAATGGAAGCAAGGCATTATTGATATAAATACGTGGACACCTGGAGAGCGGCCAACCCTGGAGCTAGGGAATATACATTTTACTCGAATCCGCATGGGACCTGGTCCAGGCTGGACTACATATATGTCAATAGTGGGTCATATGAGGATGTTAAGGATGTGTCACACAGCTCCATTCATATCTGGGATCATGCTATGGTGGTGATAAGGATCTCTATGGGAGGAGGAAGATGTCCTAGTTCAGGTTGGAAGTTCCCCACATACTTAATGACAACAGAAAAGTTTTGGAATATTTAAAAACACAGTGGGGGTTTTACAAGACAGAGAATGAAGATACTGCTCACACCAAGGTAATTTATTGGGAAGCCGGAAAAGCCTACATGTGGAGAGTGATAATGAGGTATGTGGCGAACTATAAGAAACAGAGAAGGGTGAGAAGGCAAGACCTCAAGCAACAGTTGCAGGAGGTGGCAAAGAGAACAGTTACTGCACCAACATAACTACTACAGGGGAACTTATGATGCTCAGTGGGGCTTTATATTTACTGCTGAAGGGGAAGCCAGTACCTCACTGTTCTATGGAAAACAAAGGCTCTATGAGTGGGGGAACAAACTGAGGACTGTATTGGTAAGGCTGACCAGGGGTAGGAGAAGTACTGCAGTGGTAACGACAGTTAGAGAGAGAGAGGGGCAGGTGCATAATCAGAATGATAAAATAAGGGGGGGCGTTCACTGCTTTTTATGATGAATTATATAAGGTGGAGTATAACAACTCGGAGCATCTGGCCACAGGATTCTTAGAGGGGCTATGGCTGCCTGGCCTCACAGATGAACAAAGGGAGAAACTGGGGGACACAATCACAGCAGGGGAGCTTGGGGCTGCAATTGTGCAGATGAAAAGAGGGAAAGTGGGAGGCCCAGATGGTTTCGTGATGGAGTACCATAAGGAACTTTGGGGGGGGGGTTGGCAGGAGCAATAGCTGATATGTTGGGGGAGGCAGCAGAGGAGGAAGAGGGTATGCCTGCATCCTGCTTCCAGACCCTGATCTACGTACTCTCAAAGCTGGGTAAGGATCCAATGGAGTGTGGCTCGTACTGGCCCATCTATTTCCTCAGTTGTGATGTGAAGATCTTTGCAAAAGTCCTGGCCTGGAGGCTGGAACAGGTATTGCCCTCATTGGTGCACCCAAACCAAACTGGGTTTGTTCAAGGGTGTTTATCATATCATAACATGAGGAGGCTGCTCAATGTTTTTCATTGGGGAAATGGACACCCTGGGCAAGTGGTGGTGATGTCCATGGACGCAGAGAAGGCGTCTGACCACATTGAGTGGCCTTATCTGTTTTGGGTGCTAGAGAGTGTGGGACTGGGGGATTCATATGTAAAATTGGTCAGAATGTTGTATCAGGGGCCTAGTGCACAGGTATTAGTGAATGGGGGCCGCTCAGCTAAGTTTGAATTATTCAGAGGGACACAACAGGGGTGCCCCCTCTCTCTGCTCCTCTTTGCTCTAGCCATAGAGCCGTTAGCTATTAAAATTAGGGAAGAAATTAGAAATAGGGGTGGAGGGGTTGGGGGAGCAACAGAAGATCACCCTGTATGCTGATGATCTTTTGTTATTCATCACAGACCCAAGTGCTACCATGCCAGCATTACTGAAGGTCGTACAACAGTATGCAGCTTTTTCTGGACATAAGTTGAATCTATCCAAGTCAGAGTTAATGGGAGTAACAAATCCGAGGGGAGAGGCAGGGGAAAACACACGGGGTTTTAAGGTAGTGAGGGACAGCTTCACTTATCCAGAGATCAGGGTGGGAAGGGACTTAAACAAGTTTTATGGACTTAATTATACCCCCTCCTGTGGGAAATTAAAACTGATACGGAAAGGTGGAGGACACTACCCATATCCTGGTTGGGGCGCATGAATCTTATAAAGATGAATGTATTACCAAGGCTATTATATGTCATGCAGATGCTCCTGATGGGGTTGACGAATGGGGACTTTAGGGATATGGAGAAAGAATTTAATAGATTCATATGGCAGAATAAAAGACCTGGGATGAGTCTCTTGAGGCTGAAGGGCACTATGGCAAAAGGGGGGCACTGTTTCCCAGATCTCAAAAGTTACTTTTTAGCAATCCAAAATACATACATACAGGATTGGGTCCTCAGAGGATAGGAGGCCTGCCAGGTAGATTTGGAAGGGGAGGGAACAGCGGTGTGCCTGACAACATATCTGGACCCTGGGGGGCTGACAGGCATATCAGAGGCAACAGAATAGAAACCCATTGGTGGAATGGGTGCTAGAGGCATGAGAACAGGTGAAGAGGAGGAGGAGAGTTTGGGGAGACACCACATGGCTAGTCCTGATTGTTGGAAACCCTACCTTCTTACCAGAGCTGGAGGATGGGGGATTTGGAATCTGGGAGATGGGAGGGGTGCGCTGTTTAAGGAACCTGTATACAGGGGAAGGAATAAGGACATTTGATGACCTACGAGAGCATTATGGTATACCAGTGGAGCATCATTACAAATACTTTCAGGTCCAGGCGTATGGGATGAATAGAGAGAGAGCGGGGGGAGATGCATCATCTTTGAAACAGTTGGAGGAATTACTCTGGTGTGCATACTCACACCCAAGAGGACTGGTGGCACAGGCACTAAAACAGGATCATGAAATGTTCCCAGATCATATGGCTAGAGTTAGAGGGCTTTGGGAGAGAGATTTAGGGATTCAAATGTCTGATGATAACTGGGCCACGATACTAGCATCACACATGGGTCTTTTGATGTGCATTAAATTCAAGGAGTCCCAATTTAAGTTTTTGCAGAGACTATACTGCCCTCCAGTGGTGGTCAATAAGTTTCACCCGGAGGTCTCCCCTACATGTGGCCATTGTAACAGTGCATTTGGGCACCTATATACGTCACTATTGGGAGTATAGAGACTTGCGGCCCTTTTGGTCGCTAGTTGCACAAGCAATTTCTGATGCCCTAAATATACAGATAGCAGACACTGCAGTGTCACTGCTGTTTGGGATGGAGGACTGGGGGGAGGAGGGCTGGGAGGCATACCCAAGAACAGTGAGGGTGCTACTAACCTTAGCTTGACAATATATATAAAATACATGGGTCTCGCACACTAAACCTACCATGAATCAGTGGAAAATCCTGGTGATAAATAATTTAGCATTAGAACAACTGACATATCAAATGCAAGGTAAAGTGTGAATAATTTTGAGTAAATGGGGTCCCTACATTGACTCACTGCCAGTGGGAGAGGTGTCTCTGCTCAGACAGGGAGTGACCCGATTGCTTTGTTGCCATGTTTTTGCAGGATGGTTCCCAGGTCTCAGTGGCACGGAAAACTGGAGATGGAATGAAAGAATATCCCACAATCTGTAAGTAGGAGGGGAAACTGTAAGTAACATAAGACAAGCCAGCGGTGTCCTGGTTCCACAGAAGGTATGTGCTGATGGTGAGATGGAACTCTGCAGGTGGGCCAACCTAAGACACCATAAGGGATTAGTGGCAATACACACAAGCCAACTTTGGTTATTGTTTATCTTGCAATTCTGTTACATTTTTAATTCCATGATTTTAATTATTTTTTATTTATTTAAGTCTCAGATTACATATACCTTTGAGCTAAGAGCTCTTTTACAGAGGTTCCACGTCAGTAGAAAGGACAACAGATTAAACAGGACAGTAAAGTACAGTACAATAAAGTGCAAATAGGGAGTTACAAAAATCATAATGGACACAAAACCATAATGGACAGTCAACGTAAACAACAGAGACACATTATGTTAATCAGTTTCAGCACAGGAAAATATATACAGTACATTGATATTGGCCAGCAGGCTTTGTCAAGACAAACAGGGCACAGGCTGTAGGAAGGGATGTGGGAGGGTGGGCTGGGAAGAGTAAGAGACAGGGGTGAGAGTGGAGGACATGAGGAGAGGTGGGGCAAGGGAAGGGGGGAGGAAGGGGGATGGGGAGTGGAGATGCAGGAGGTAGGGGTAGGAGGCAAGAGTGCTAAGTTACTGTGAAAGAGGTTGAGTGCTAAGGTTGAGGTTTGGGAAAACATGGTTAAGGGAGACAGTCACAGGTGCTAGCTGTAGAAAATAGTGACCGAAACTTGGATTTGAACAGGCCCAGCTTAGTTTCAAAGGAGATGTCACTGTTGAAAGCATTTATCCAGAGGGAAGCCCTGTAGGCAAATGATCTTTGCCCCTGGGTGGTTTGGTGATGAGGGACCTCTAGGAGCTGAGATTTAGAACCTTGGGTGCAGCGTGGATTACGAGGGGTGACTTAGAAGATCTTGTACTCCAGGTGGCAAGATGCCTTAGGTTATTTTCTTGGCCATCAAGCACATTTAGTATTTGATGCAGTTTTTAAGCTGTAGCCAACCGGTTAGGGCATAGAAGTCACACGTGGGTGAGATGGTGGTCTCCTGAGACGAGACAACATGCCTTGTTAAGAGCAGTGGAGATACGCTGGAGGGCGGTATCAGTCAGAGAACCATAGATGATCAGTCCATAGTCAATTACAGAAATAATAGATCTCCGTACAGCTATCCTTAAGTCTTTAGGGGTCAGAGATCGCCTGTGTCTGTAGAGTAGACCAATACGAATATTTACAGCTTTAGCAAAGTTATCTATATGTACCCCATATGATAGGTTGCTGTCTATGGTGACTTAATGTATCTGTGATTTCTTCTTTTCCCCTTTTACTGTTATTTGTCTCGTCTGCATCTGGATAATAAGAAAGTGGGGGAGGAAAAGCAAGGAGAGAGCAAGATTATATGTAAGATTGTAAGGAATGGCAATGTTACTACTATAAAGATATTGCGAGACGGAGTACAGTATCTCCCAGCTGTTGGAAGGGGGACTGTTTAGGTTGTTTGTAACCTGTTATTTGTATTTATTTAAACTTCAATAAAAAGATCAAGCAAAATAAAAACACAATTTCACACAAGAAAAAAACATAAACACAGAGAAAGTTTAATTCACTAAATATCTGCTTATAGTGGTGGTACAGGTGTTGAATCCCAGTCAGCAACTGAATTAGCTGGATTTTGGTAAATTTGGTGCTGTAACCAAACTATGAATTTCACACAGATTTGGCTTGACTTAGCTCATGCAAATATAGACATTATCGACTTCAACCATCAGGTGATCTTTCCTGGCCAAGGAGCTGTGAGAGTAAATCAGACAATTTGAATGAGATAATGCACAGTCATAGTGTGGTCTTCGTTTGTCTGTCATGCAGGTCTTGGTGCTGGCTGAGCTATTAAATATATTACTTCACTCTCTAAATGTTTTACTTTGCTGCTAAACAATTGCAGATTAATATTATTATTTCATCTAGCCCACATGCAGTATTGTACTTGTATTTGTGTGTGTTTTGAAAAGCTGTACTTTGCTAGGCAAGACAAATTGGGTTATTGTTTTCAGTTTTGAAATGTGCTGCAGGAGTTGTGCAGAGCCACCCTGTCTTAAGATTTGGTCTGATTCATATTTTTCCTCCTGTTCTTTTTCTGCTGTTTTGCTGCTGCACTGTGATCTTGTCTCAAGTACTCATGTGGGGAGGGCAGGTGTGTGTGTGCACGTAATCTGTGCATTGCACCTGGTTAATTACATAGAAACATAAAAAGAAATACTGTATGTAGTTTTGATATATTTATAAAAATTTAAAGCAAGGTTCTTCTTCAAGGCAGTGTTTGAATCCTTTTTTATTACACAGTATACACATACAGAAGCACGGAGACAGAGAAAGTGATGGCAGATAAGGGCCACTTGTCCCTTCCAGTCTGCCCACTTTTATTGTGATTGCTTATACTGCAGAACCTACTTGATTTACAGTACTGTCTCTTCCATCCCCTTCCTTACCCTTACGATTCTCTTGTGCCTATCTCAGGCATTTTTGAACCCCACCACAGTTTTCGCCCCCACTGCCTCTGCTGGAAGGCTGTTTCAGGCATCCATACATATATATTTGACATTCCATATACAGTAAGGCTGTATTGTGTGTGTGTTACTGCATATTAGTGCATATGTATAGACATCTGCTATAGGCAGGTGATACATAAGTGCATGTGTGTGAGGCATACGTATGCGTTCATTGCACCTCCAACTCTCAGTGTTAGTTTTAACCTGTTTATATTACATGCATGTATATGGCTGTACCATGTGTGTGCATAGCAGTGCACTAAAAATAGGTTGTATGTAGCCGGTGTGTGTGTTTCTGTGTACAGGACTTCAAGTGAACAGCGTAATGCTATGTGCCAGTGGGTTGCACCTTGTTAAATTTTCATTAGAAAAAGTGATTTACAAAAATCTATATATGAAAAATTCAAAGAAAGTTCTTCCAAGCATTAATCTGTTTGTTACATAAAGTTGCGTGAGTCTGTACCACCCTCTACTTGCTGCTGCAAGTGCACAAACGTGTGGTGTGTATGTGCCTTTATTGTGTCTCCAACTCTCAGTCTTAGTTTAACCACATTTAGATTACATCCATATATACAGCAGTACTGCGTGCATATGTAGCAGTGTTCAATAGGCATGTCATGCATAGTCTTGTGTCTTGCTGATTGTGGACAGGACTTCATGTGAACGGCCTAACACTAGGGACCTGTGGGTTTTGCCTCAGTAAACTTTCTTTTAAAAAGTGATTTAAAAAATTCAATATGTAAAGAATTTCAAAGAAAGTTCTTCTGTGTAGTAGTTTTTTGTTACTTAAAGTGGACTTAGTATATATTATCCCACACTTGCTGCAAGTGCATATGTGTGGTATGAGCATGTTCATTAGTTTTAACCCATTTATATATTACATGCATATATACAGCTGAACTGTGTGTATGTGTAGTACTGTAGTGTGCTATAGGCAAGTCGTACAGAGCCTGTGTTTTGCAGACTGTGCAAAGGGCTTCACATGAATGGCATAATGCTGTGAGCCTGTGGGTTGCACCTCTGTAAACCTTCTTTCAAAAAAATGATTTAAAGAATCAATATATAAAAAGTTCTTCTAAGTAGCAGTTTGTACAGTATGCAGCTCATATGGTGTGAGTCAGTATGACCCTGCACTTGTTGCTGTAAGTGCATATGTGTGTGAGAGGGGTGTGTGTGTGTGCATAGGTTGTACCTCCAACTTTGTGGGTTGTAGTGTTTTATATTTTACATATCGTGTAGGTTTGTACTGATATTAAGTAAATTTTCTTTAGGCACATACAGCCAAGTGTATTTATTCATGTAAATCACACTTGTAATAAACCATGTTTGGGAACCAACCTAGCAAAAAATGCTAGTGATCCAGTCCCACCTCCAGTAAATCATCAGTACCACTCACTGATAGTCATCCCTCTGCACACATTCATGGTCCAAAAGCATCACTTACTTCATTGAAAACGTTTACATTTTCTGGTACTTGCACCATTGCTGCCACCACCACGATTGTAATTTCTAACACCACTCATGCTGTAACCACCCTTCAGGCAATAAACAAGAAGGTTACACCAGATCCTCTGACTCTACCACCTCCACACCATATAACAAGTTCCATATACGACCAAGTAGACCAACCAGATTGAGTCAATCGCAGATGCTTCACCATGCTTGACACTAGGGACCTGTGGGTTTTGCCTCAGTAAACTTTCTTTTAAAAAGTGATTTAAAAAATTCAATATATAAAGAATTTCAAAGAAAGTTCTTCTGTGTAGTAGTTTTTTGTTACTTAAAGTGGACTTAGTATATATTATCCCACACTTGCTGCAAGTGATTCAATGCAAAGAAGTGCAAAGTAATGTACCTGGGAAATAAAAATCCAGGAGAAGAGTACACAATAGCAGGGGAGGTACTAACAACAACAATAATGGAAAGGGATCTGGGTGTCGTCATATCAGATGACCTAAAGGTGGGTAAGCAATGTGAGAAGTCAGTAAGGAGAGCCAGGGGGATACTGGGATGCATAGGGAGGGGCATCACAAGTAGAAAAAGGGAAGTGGTTATCCCTCTGTACAGACAGTTGGTGAGACCCCATCTGGAGTACTGTGTGCAGTTTTGGAGACCTCATCTACATAAGGACATAGACAGGATGGAAGCAGTCCAGAGGAGGGCAACTAAAATGGTGCAGGGTCTACATCAGAAACCATATGAAGAGAGACTGAGAGAGCTTAATATGTATACCCTTGATGAAAGGAGGGATGGGGGACATGATAGAAACTTTTAAGTACATCAAGGGAATCAACAAAGTCCAGGAGGGTAGCATCTTTCAGAAAAAGAGATGTGTAAGAACAAGGGGTACAATTTAAAGTTAGAGGGGGGACAGCTCAGGGGTAATGTGAGGAAATTCTTTTTCACGGAGAGAATGGTGGACGCATGGAACCGCCTTCCTGGAGAGGTTTCGGGGTCTAAAACAGTGGGGGAATTCAAACATGCATGGGACAGACATAAGGCAATTATAGTGGGGGGTTTCAGGAAGTAGGCTGTTGGTTAACTAGAATCTGTAGCTTATCCAATAGGTAGGGAAATGGGTAGACTGGGTGGGCCAAGTGGTCCTTATCTGCCGTCAAAGTCTATGTTTCTATGTTATGTTTCTATGCAGTAAACCAAGAATGCCCAAAGTACAAGTCATGGAGGCATTGCTTGTGCATACCAAATATCACCTCCCTCGTGATATCCCACAATGTATCATAAAGCTGGTTGCTGAAATGATTGCCTTGGTCCTTTAGCCATACTTCATCATTGACAATGTTGGTTTCCATAGACTGCTGGATGTCATGCAACCCAGGTATCAGATTCCATCTAGGGCTACATTTCTTAGGTCACTTATTGTGCAATCTGATGTTGCAAGGCTGCTCAAATAGGATGTTGTTATAGTGTATCTCACTGCACTTCAGATATTTGGAGAAATATGAACTCCTTGCATGAGCACATTTAATCAACTGAACACTGATGCTCAATGATGCCTATTGCAACTGCTGGAAAATTAATACCACCCACAACTAGGCAAGTCCTAGTATCAAACCAACTTCCACCAAACACAATGATCTGGCTCTTCTAAATGTCTGTATCTTGACAAAAGGTCACACATCACATTAGTAAGACTGGTGAACCAAAGACACTGAGTTGCGTGTTGTATTTTTTGTTAAAGACAATGCCACTAACATTTTCAAAGCTGCCAATGATTTTTTTTATTTTTTATTCTTTGGTAACCAGGTAAAACCCACTAGGCACAAGTGCCTGATTTCAGGGGTGACCTGGGAGCACTGGAGTGGTTAAGTGGCTTGCTCTGAGTCACACAGTATGCAAGTGAAGGTTTTGGGAATCAAACTCAGGTCTAC
The DNA here is from genome assembly GCA_016271365.2 of Neoceratodus forsteri. Taxonomy (NCBI): domain Eukaryota; kingdom Metazoa; phylum Chordata; order Ceratodontiformes; family Ceratodontidae; genus Neoceratodus; species Neoceratodus forsteri. The sequence continues at coordinate 62,940,264 of CM057453.1, forward strand.
TAGATGTACCAAGCTCATTCACAGCTAGTTACTCTAACGTCTATGCTATACTACCAGCCCATGGCACCAATGACATGCACTTTCAGGGCATACATTGTTTTGCACATACCCGAAATCTCATAGCTAAATGAGCATTGCAGAAAGCTATGATATACAAGATTTTGTTGCTGTGGCCTGTGACATTTGCTCACATTTCATTGGTTTGCAAAATCGATACACAATCTGCTTACCATACTGCAGGAGCTAACCTTCCAGTTCTTTGCAGGATACAAAACATCATCAAAAGTTGGAACTCAACATGTTATATGTTAGAGCATTTAAAAGAACTAAATGTCTATTTCATTAGATGTCAATGGAGAAAGTCATTGGTGGGACACTAAGACATCGTAATTGGCTCTTAACTGTAGGTATGGTTAGGGTACAGGCCCCATCGTAAAGGACTATCAGAGGTCTGAGTAAACACTCAGCATCTCTCAGTCAAGTCATCCCAGCTGTACATATACGGGAATCATCTATGGACAGGTTTTCAGAGGAATCAAAGAATGAACCACTGCACTGTACAGCTGAGGAATTAGAACTACAGGGTTGGTTTGAATATGTACGGGATCACACACAATACATCTTTGCATCCATTCTGGGAAACTCAGTTTATGTTCACCATGATGCGCATTATCATGTCGAGACACCAGGTCACTTATTTCCAGATGTCACTTTGTCTGGAGATTACCAACAGCATGAAGGAGTTGAGGATGCAGTCACTGGTTAACCACATCAGCATGACTGAATCTGGATTGGGGCAGTCAGGAGATGGTGGTGGTGGTAAGTCTAATGGGCAGTCTGGTAGTGTTGTACTTCTTGGTGGTGTTGAAAGGAATGGTAGTGAATGTTCAAGTTATGACAGCCAGTGGGAAAAGCTGAGTGCCCTTCTGATAGTTGATCAGTAGAGGAGGACATTGCAGCCACAGTCTGCAGAGTATGTGCTGCAGACATACTTCCCAGAACCAGTCAAGACATTTTAAGTCAAACCTTTTGCATGCTGGTCTGTAAAGTCACCTTTCTCCCCGGCATTAGCACAACTGCCATGCAAATACATAGCTCCCCCCACCAACTAGCATCCCATCAGAGAGGCCTTTTAGCAGATGGTGATATGGACTTTCCAAACTGATCCAGTTTGGACACAGAGTATGGGCAGCAGTCTTACTGAAGGTAAATTTACCACTCTTAGCTTTTGAAAATCAATTCTCTTCCAGAAATAAGTAGCCCACTTGACCACTAAACAAAGATTACCCCCAAAAAGAACTTTGCAGTGACACTCTGCTGTGTCCCATTTCCAGACCAAATGTAGGGACATACTGTCCTTAGGCCAAACATTCTCAGAGTAAATTTGTGAGCAACCTATTGATCAGGTGTGCATGTTTGCATGCATACTTCTATATCTTTCTGGTTGACATAACTACAAGAGGAACCAAGACATTTCTCTGAAAGAAAATCATGAGAACATGTGTGCATGCATACTTCCATTGCATGGCTACATAGACTACATGCTGCCCTCCAAACTGAGAGATCACCCCAATCTCTGCTCCACCTTTCGACTCTGTATTTGACAAAATGCAGGGTTGGGGGGCAGAGCCAAACATTTTTCAAAAGAAAGCGGGCATATTGTTTACATGCACACTACTTCTATACTCAATCTAAATAAACTAGGTTTCCAAACAGAATACCACAAGCTCTGCAATGCATCTCATTTGAAGCTTTACATTTAAAAAAAGGATGGAAATGTGTCTACTTGGCAGCAGTTAATCAAGTTCCTGTTTACAGAAATAAAATTCACACTTCCAAGTGATCCATGTTCAGCTCTGGAAAAGCACTGATGTGGAAAATTGTGTTTCCAATTGTTTTCTTTTTATGGGCAACATTATGTTACAGTTCTCTTCAAGGAACCAGTAATTTCGAGTTCTTACTATGTCACAGTTTTGTGTGCAGAATGGTAAGCATAAGCAGCTGACCTATCAAAACCATGCTCAGGGTTCTATACACAAACTGTGACATAGTTAAAACTCCAGATCACTGATTCTGTGAATAGAACAGTGACAGAATGCTGCCCATAAAAACAAAACAATGCAAAATACAGTTTTCACATTGCTTTTTATTTAGTTACACTTACATATGTATCATTTAGGGGGATGAATATAATTTCTGAAAATAGGGACATTATAAACAGTTGCTAGTTAGAAATCATTTGGTGCCCTCTTTAAAGATGTATGCAGACTAGGCGGATGGGTCCCTTCCCTTCCTATACTTGCCTTACTGGTCAAGGGCAACAGTATGTACTTGCAAACTGTTCTAAAGCACATTCACACTGCAGCATCATATTATAGTCAAATTCAAATTTTAGTATCCAAATCTTTGATTTTTATAGAGCCAAATCCAAATATTTGGCGAATCTGAATTTCTGAAGATGTGTGCATCCCTAACATATACTGTAGTGCTCTAAAACGAAGTAACAATATTTTCTGGTTAAAAACATGTAGGAATAGACATCTCTAGCAGGTCTAATTAGCAGCTCTCATGGCTTTCCTTAACCCTTAGGCTGCAAGTAGATTTAAAATGTATATAAATTCAGGAGAAGTACAGAAGGCTGTGGCACAGCAAGGATTAAAAAGGAAATGCCACTTATGAAAAAATAACATATGTTCCTTCTAATAGGAGCTAATAGGACACATGCACACCACAGCTCAATTTTAAATTGACCCAGTTCTTAAAGGTGCAATGACTTTCCAACTAGATTTAGAAAACGTGATTCATTATTAGCCAGTTTATAAGTGGAATAAGACATTACAGAGGGGGCATTCTGCTATGTCAATGTACTGTACCTCCTGGTGATTTAAACCAGTTGGTACACTAACCTATCATAATGCGTCCTCTGGCATGCCTTATTCCTCACACAAAGCATGCCCTAAAATGAGTTATTGCCCTGAAAGGGAACAGGACATTTTTGTTAACTGAATACCCATTGATGTGAACAACTGAGCTTTGTATGTTTTCCTTTTTTGGGCAACATTTTATACAGTTCTCTTCATGGAACCAGGAATCTGGAGTTTTGACTACTGTTTGCCTCTGCAGGGATTCTGAACTCTATCCATGGTCTGTTGACCTATTTCAGCAGTGCTCAGAGTTCTGAATCCATCCTGTGACACAGGCGAAACTCAAAAATCCTGGTTCCATACAAATAACTGTACAAACTGTTGCACATAAAAGGAAAGCATGCAAAGCTCAGCCATTCACATCAGTGGTTATTTGGGTACAGTTAACTATGGATCATTTGGTGGCATGAATATAATTTCTGTGAGTGGGAACAATATAAGCAACCACAAATTCATACAAATTGCTTGTCCCCTTTAAAGCATGGGCTACATATGAACATAGATGTAAACATATGATTGAAAGACTGAAGAAGGATTCAGCCCATCAAGACCAACCCATACCATCTCATTAGTAATCTCTTTTTACATCACCCTCCCTCCTATCATTATCCAATCCCTTCTTCAACCTTTCAAAATTTGGTATAGTTTACTATGCATCTTGTTGACCGTTCCATACACATTGCTTTACATTGCTCACCCTGTATCTTCTTGGTTATTTTATTAAAAGTAAGGAACAAGAAAGAAAACATAGATTTTTTTTTTGTTGTTGTTATTGAAAGAGAAAGCAGATCTGGGTTATCACAATGTTGTGTGACGTTATTGCATGGACATGTGAATGGACTCTTCCAATCACGGCATAAGATTTTTTTTACCCATTTTAGAGGAAATGGTGTAGGCAGACATACTCACTGTATACATCTGCGTACATTTTTTAAAGGACTTGTCATAAACCATTTGACTTTTTCATAACTTTTAGCATTCCAGTTAGAATTAGAAGTACTAATGACAGAGAATATATCACTGCTGTATTTGTAAGTGGCTACTGCGCAGTGACTGTGACAGTTTACATCAGTGCTGTGCAGAATTTTCAAGTTCCAACAGATGAAATTCCACATAATCTTGGAACATTCCACCTAATAGTTTGATGGGACTTTGAGGGAGATGCGGCGACTAGGACGAAGGTTAGAGCATTGCTGGCGGAAGTCCGCCCTTGATGCCAACCACCTTAGATTGATGGATCATTATCAAATCTATCAATCTGCAATCACCCATAAGAAGGCAGAGTTCCTGTCCTGGGAGATTGAGGTCACTCAGAATTCACCAGCTCAGCTTTTCCGAACGGTAGACAGACTGTGCAACCCAGCCTGTCTACAGGTTCGGAAAGCCTTTTCGCAAATTGAGTGTGATGATCCTGCTTGATTCTTTGCATCTAAGGTGGCTGACATTAGGGCGGTACCCCTGCCGGCACACTCTATGGATGGTGTTGTGGATCGGGCTGAGGCTGCTATTCCTTGGTTTTTCTGGAGTACCTTTGACCAACCGGAGTTCATGGATGTCATGTGGATTGTCCAAGGTGCTCACCCTAAGTGCTGTAGTTTGGATCCTGGACCAACTTCCCTGATTTTGGGTTGTCTTGATTCTATCGGTCCAGTCCTAGCATGGATAGTCTGGTGCTCCTTGGAAACAGGTGAGTTTCCTGGCTCCCAGAAAGAGGTGGTGGTAACACCACTCTTAAAGAAAGCTTCTTTGGACCCAGACTGCCATGCAAATTACAAACCAATCTCTAACCTTCCCTTTTTAGGGAAGGAGATTAAGAAAGTAGTGGCTGTGCAGCTGGAGAACCATTTGACCATCCATGACATCTATGAACCCCTCCAGTCCGGATTTCAGAAGAGACAAAGTACTGAAACAGCATTGGTTCGGGTGCTCAATGATCTCCTGATGGCTAGAGATCAGAAAAAACACTCCATCTTGGTTCTTCTGGATCTCTCATCAGTGTTTGACACTGTGGACCATGAGGTGCTACTTGATCACCTGAGGTTCATCTGTGGACTATCAGGGACAGTTCTCAGGTGGTTTTCATCTTTCCTCACTGGAAGAACTCAGATAGTGGTATCTGGGGTTTATTCCTCAGACCCAGTTTCTCTGTCTTGTGGGGTTCCTCAGGCTTCAGTGTTGTCCCCCATGTTGTTTGCAGTGTACATGCTGCCCCTTGGAGACATTGTAAGAAGGTATAGGCTGAGGTTTCATTGCTATGCTGATGATACCCAGCTCTACCCATGTTTTGCACCTGACCAAGATAGAGCTCTCTCAGCTTTTAACAGCTGTCTTGCAGAAATCCAGGAGTGGATGATTTGAGCTGGTCAAAGTTGAACTCGGATAAGACAGAGGTGTTGGTTGTAGATCCAGCGTGCCGGATAGAGGGATCAGGAGTGGTTTTGCCCTCTGTGCTTTTTCTTGGGGGCATCTCTCTCTCATCCTCTGAACAGGTGTGAAACCTGGGGGTAATAGATGACAAGGGTCTGACTCTGCATTTGCAGGTGTCAGCCATTGTCAAATACTCTTTTTACCATCTGAGGAATATCTCCAGGGTTAAACACCTCATTCCATCTGATGATCTTCCTACGCTAGTTCACGCCTTTGTGTCCTCATGCCTGGATTACTGCAACTCCCTTTACCTAGGGCTACCTGGGGTGGAAATCCATTGCTTGCAGCTAGTGCAGAATGCTGTGGCCCGGCTTTTGACGGGAACTTCTAGATCCTGTCATATTACACTGGTGCTGCGCAGACTGCACTGGCTGCCAGTACAGTGGTGGATCACCTTTAAAGTCAGTCTTTTGCCTTTTAAAGCCCTACACGGACTTGGCCCAGATTACCTGAAAGAGCTTCTGGTCCCCTACTGCCCAGGACGATTGCTTTGCTCTGCCAATGAGGGGTTGCTAGAGATCCTGAGGGTTTGTTTGAAATCTTCCGGGGCCCATGCATTTATGCACGCAGCCCCAACCCTCTGGAATTCTCTACCACGATGGTTACGGGAGAGCACAATCGTGGAGGGATTCAAACAATCCTTAAAAACATATCTGTGGGCTCAGGCCTTTGGTGAAGATAGATTTTGTAAGGTTTATTCTGTCTTATTTTAGTATTTTATGATCTGATAATTGATGTGTTTTAAAATTTGTTAGGTGCCTTGACATTTTTGAAAGGTATCTTAAAAATAAACATTATTATTATTATTATTATTATTATTATTAATAATTCTGTGGAATTCTGTTGGTAGTGGAAATCTGAGTTTTTGAAAGCAAAATGGCTTTTGTAGAAAAGTAATACACAGTTTATATAAACAGTGGATTTTTTTTCCAAACTCCATGAAGAATTATTCCTCAGTTTACAGGTTTAGTGGAAAATTATTCCATGATTTATGTAGAAATGGTTTGCAGAATTCTACGGAATTCAAAAAGAAATTCCAAATAGCAGTTCGGAAGTGGAAATGCCATTCCTCACAAATTTTGCTGGTGAAATTCTACAGTCTTCACTGCCCTAGTTTTAATTAAATTTCTGTTACACAATGGCAAGAAAAATCCATGGACTCTGATTGGTCAGTCTAGGTCTAGACCCATGATGTTATCCCAGCACAATATCACAGATCTAGTCCCAGCACACACTTGACCACATCACATGTAAAACAAATTATTGCACGTGCCATGTCCAAGTTGTCCACACTTGGCATGGCTACTGTGCAGTTTACCAGTACTTCACATTTTTTAAAACATAAATCCCTCTCTCCCACTGCCACAAATTAAATCCAAAACCACAACAAATAAAGCTAATGTGTCCTACATTACACTTAAAGACATTTATTGTGCTACTTTCACATTTTTAAATAAAGCTACTGAATGTTAAACAAAGTCATCATTGCAAGTGGCTTCACACACTGCCCACCCAACTGGCTTCAGTTACACTTCCCGTTCATCATCCAGCATGAGTTACGTGATCACATGTGTGTTTCCAAAGCACACTGCACTTTACTTACAAATTGGCATTTTAGAAAAAATCTTTCTTACCTTGGTCAAACACACACTGTGTGCACTGGGGGAGACAAACCAGAACTGTAACTTAGGGGTGATATGACATGTTACTCACAGTGGCTCAAGGCATCTCTGGGCAGGCAGGCCACAACTCAAGGGAGGCATCTCCATGCATAAACTGATTAAAATGAAACTGGGATGGGGGGACTAACACTGTGGTTACTAATTTATCAAAAGAAAACAAGAACAAACACAGAACAGAGGGGTGCAACAGATGAGAAACAGACAGAGAAAGGCAGACACCAGTAGTAGCACCATCTACTGGACAAATGAGACATTGTGGGCTTTTTTCATTAGTGGTATCTGCTCTTACACAAACTGAAATAAAAACGTAGCTTAAGAAAATTGTTTAAAACTTTTTTTAAACAAAGGAGCGATTGTATAATCAGAATAATGCACACCAGGGTGTGTGATGTGCTAGGATAATGTTACTTCTTGGGTGCTGGACACTCGGTCTGTGGCCTCGCACCCAACCACCTGAGAATGGGGTTATCCTAGCACAACACACACCCTGTTGTGCATTATTCCTTCTCTTTTTTTTTAAAGCTAAGAAAATAACCTCAACATTTGGAAGAGTCAGCAATAGGAGTGTGTGGGTATGTACAAAACCAACACTCCTGTTGAATTATAAAGGCACTATATAATGGGTAGGGAATCTGGATCCTTACAATTGGCTAAAACAGTTTCTTACTCACTGACTTATAGCAGGACAACTTATAGGAACAATCTAGTACTGCCAACCAGAAATCACTGTCATATCCTTAGCATTTTCGAATGGCTTTTCAAAACCCATTTTTTTGACCACAGACATATATTGTTTTGTTTTCTTTAAATCTGTTTACCAGTATACTCCACACATCTACACAAACCTTCCCTGAAACTTCCCGGGTACCTTATTTCAGTACAGGTAGGGTACATTTCTCCATTTCTTTTTAATTCATACAATCTGTCTGGTGTCCATAGAAGACTTTCAGTACTTCAGCCAAGATTGCCATCTAGGAGTACAACTCCCAGAGGCACTCATAAACATGTAATTCTCAATACGTCTGGGAGCGTAGGAGCGCATCTAGGAGTTGTAGTCCCAAAAAGCAATCTCAGCTGTACTGATGGTTTTCTGAAATCACTAAGCTGCTGTTACAAAACAAAGCCTCACTGCCAAACCAGTGGCTGATCACAGCGTCTGTACTCCTGCAAAACTGTCACTCTTTCCTTCATACACTTTCCATTCCTGTCCCCTCCCACTGCTGGTCTGACTGTTTTCTTTTAATTTTTGCCCTGCCACTCCTGACAGACAACATAAAAAAAACAAGCACTGACCAATGCCAAATGTTCACTTGCTTGTATTTGCTGTGTAGTTGTTGGGCATAGATAGTACAGCAGTTAAAATTAACAAATTGGTAACACAATTCATAATAGTGACATCATCATGATCGGGAAATGAAGAGCGTCCCATGTAATGTTGATATTTTCTTAGATTGTGATCCTGAATTGTCCAGCTAGTATTTTTCTTATCCAAACCATTTGAACATGACAGGTGTCATTCATCAAATACCACATGAAACTTGATTTTACAAAATGGCATTGAAAACAGGTTTTGGGTGGGGGGGTTATTTGAAAATGACACCTGTCATGTTCATGAGATGGGGTAAAATAGATTGACTATGTTGCAAACATGAGTTCAAAATGCAAAAAGGAATTGCAGGCTTTTGAGAAAAGGTTGAAAAAATGTCACTGTTTGTTTATAACTTTGTGTTTTTTTAAGATTTTGACACCCCCCCCCCACACACACACACATTTTCAACATAAGGCGGATTTTCAAAGCATGGCGCATGGCTTGTATCAAGTCCTGCACCTTGACACTTAGGTTCTGGCAGTTGGCCAAACCCCTTTGCCGTAACTGCATCCAATTTTACTATCTCGGGTGCAGTTGTGGCAATTTCCATGACTTGCAGCAGCTTGCACCAAATATCTGGCACAAGCTCCATGGAAAAAGGCCATCAGAACTGCCACAAACCAGACCACTACAAGTTTTTGTCTAACTTGCACAAATTGCTGCACGGGATTGAAAATCCCGATCCCCAGCCAGGAGAATGCCACGAGCCCCTTGTGCCATATGTTCAGTGCACCAAGGGCTTGTGGCATTCTCAGAGTTTTGAAAACCCAGCCCACAGTCTTTTTATAACACCATCTTATGAACAAGATAGAAGATCCAGAAAAAAAGAGATGATTTGATATCATTTATAAGAAATTCTGGCTAAAATGTCATTTTATAGCATCAGCAAGAAAAGATGTTTTGGGCAGGATTTGAAAAACCTGTCATATACATGAGGTGGGGTACAAAAAAGGGCTATGTTGTACATTTAAAGTTAAAATCTGGAAAAGGAGCAACATTTTGAGTAAATGTTAAAAAATGTCAAAGTATCTTCATCTTTTTTTTTTTTTTACACTTTGACCCCTGCTTTTTCAACATAGTCTTTTTATGACCCCACTGCATAATCAAAAAAGTGGAATTTTTTAAATTTTGTCTGGAAAGTGACTTTTATAGGGTGACTGTGAAAGACATGTTTCAGAGATGATTTGAAACATTTCATATGCCTTGTTCATGTCGAGAGGTAACAAGAAGGCTATATTGAAAATTTTGGGCAAAAATGTGAAACAAATGTCAAACTTACAAGTAAAAGATAAAAATATATTTAAAAACCTTTAACCGGATGTACAGTACCTTGTTTTCACTCAGTTCGCAGGTGGGCACCATAGGGAGAGGAGCTTTGCTTGTCATGAGAGAATTTCATCTTTGGACCTTAGAGAGGTAAGTGAGGAGTGGGGGTGGTGGGTATTAAGGGGGGTACATGGGAATGTGGTCAGTGGGGGGCTAACAGACATCAGTGAAGGGTTTTCTTCTTTTCTGATATTAAAAAGAAAGGAAAATCAAGACACAGTTTTCTTAGTTACAGGCTCCAATACTAAGGATTGGGCACCCCGGTGTTGGGGGTTGTTTAGTGTCACCGGATGTTGGGTGCCACAGTGTTACATATTGTGGTGGAGTTGTTAGCCGATACTGGGGTTTGGGCAACTCAATGTCACAATTTGTTGGGGGGGTGTTTGTGTGAAGGGATGTTGCCAGCACTGAGGGTTGGGCACCCCAGTGTCAGAATTCTGCATTAGGTGGGTCAGGAGGAAGGGGGTGATACCAGTGGCAGGGTTAAACACACACCACCAGTTTTACTTAACAGCTGGCTTGTGTGAAAGAGGTGGATACCAGCAGCAAGGTTCAGCATCCAATACTACTTTTGTGTAATTGGTAGAAGGGGGTGATACCAGCAGCAGAATTAAGCACCAGCCACTGTTTTTGAAAATGCAAGGTGGCAGCGGGTTGTCTTGTGCAGTTTGTAATTCCTACCATGGAATGGCTTGGCTTGATGGATGTTAACATGACTGCCACAGCCAGGTGAAAGTTGTGACCATTGTGCAACATCTCCGCCATACTCCAAGCAGCAAAGCAGTGAACAGCATGACATATGGTATGTGCAATGAACAGCTCAGAAAATGTTGCTATTAGGAACTACAAGCTGCACAGGCAAAACCCACTTTCACTATGCATTTTCCAGTGTTGTGATTGGACAGGCACTTCAGAGGGTAACTCATCATATGAGTGACTGAGATTGAGCAACTCACATATAAGCGACTTAGTCTCAACACCTGTAATGTGAGCTACCCTGAAAGGGTAGCGAGGGAAGAAGAGCACACATGCAGGTTTGAGGGAAGAATGGCTAGAAGGTAGGCCAGCTAGTGGAAGGGAAAGGAATGAGGAAGGGAGTGTGTGGGAGGTAGTGTGGCGCAATGTTGCTGAGCTGCCCCCATGGTATGGTGGTGAGGATGGCTGACTATAGGGAGCTAGGTGTGGGTTTGGGACTGGGGAGGGGAAAGCTTTTTGTGCCGGCAGGGATTCTTAATTTTTTTTTACTGTCTCCCCCTCCCTGACATGCACCCCACTGGAGTTGACAATCTTTAGTTAGAGGTGTGTGGGGAGGAAGCCCCCATGAGGGGGGATGCAGGGGAAAGGCCCCCTGCATAAATGCAGTTTACAGTTTTTGCCCGGTCCTCACTGAAATGTACATTGTCATTTTTCTTTTCAGTGAAGTACAGTCGCTCTAATGGCGATCATGATTTGGTGATCGCTGTTATGACATGGAACCACTTCAGAGGAAAAAGGCAGAGAGTGGGCAGAACTGGGGAGGAAACTGGGTATTTTGAAGCTATGATTGGTGGAGGAGGGACAAGCCCCCAAAAGCCTATCTCACAGCTCAGACTGATTGCAATATGTCTGGCAGCATTTGGCAAGCAAACTAAAAGCAAAATGTGGAGATATAAGCCAAAATGAATATAGATATTGAGAAAGTAAAATAAATTTAGTACTGTTGCATACACATTATGCCAAATGCTGTCACTGTCTTATAGAAATAGGTGGGAATGACTGTCAAAGCTGAGTTTCCTGTGATGAGGCTCAGACAAGCTCAGACAAGATTAATGTCAGATGCAGCCAACAGCTTCACAATGCACCTGAAATTCGTACTGCAGAAATTAATACAAAATGACAATACAGAGGGGGAAAAAATGAAGACACATTAAGGTATTTAAAAAGCTTTATTAAACACAAAACCCGGTTGTATGATGGCATAACATCACAAAGCTGCTATATATGAGGGATAATGTAGAATGGTGGCTGTGCATTGTAACAGTCTTATGAATGTTTAGGCTGTACACATTAGGTTACCCTGTACAAAGTATACTTAAGGCAACCACCAATTTTTCAGTTTGACTCCTAAAAGAGGAAAAGAAGCTGAAATAAATAAGGACGAGAGTAAACCAGTGTACAGTATGTGGTGGCATATGGGCCGTGCCTTATTTATTTATGTTGTAAGGGCCGAGATGCTTTCCTTTGAATGCTTGTAATACAAGTAGGTGGAGTAACACAGCTCCTTAGCTAACCTGAGCAATGAGTGGAGGAATGTATTGGAACATCTGTTTTACTTATTTATGTGTTTACTACAATATGAGAATACCTGGGTAGGCAGATGACCAGCATGTCATAAGTGGGAGGGACAACTCATGAAACTTTGCTGGCAGTGACTACAAGCTGCACAAGCAAAACCCTCTTCTACTGTGCATTTTCCAGTGCTGTGATTGGACAAGCTCATCAAAGGGAAAAGGCAGGAAGTGGGTGGAGAGAGGTAGAGAATGGGTGGAAAAGGAGAAGAGATTGGGTATTCTGAAGCTGTGATAGGTGGAGGATGGGCAAGCCCTCAAAGCCCTCTGTCAGCTCAGACTGATCGCATTATGTTTGCATGCCTTTGGCAAGTGAACAATAAAAAGGATCACTGTTTTGTCTTCATAAATATCTCGTTGTCAGTGCAATCCTACAAGACAGTAACAGCCTCAGACAGTGAAAGATATAGGCAGATCATGTTTGCACTAACTATTGTCAACTAGCACCCAAGGGAATTTTTGTACATTATTTACAAAACCCTTTGATAAAAACATTTTTTTTGGTTATAAAACAAAATATTTAAAAAACAAATTTAAAACTTGGCTCAAAACCCATAGCATAATTGCAATAAGACATTACAGGGTGTTGCTTGTTCTGAGATGACCATACTTCCAGAGGCTAAATACACTCTATGGGCCCGAATCTGAAAGGCTCCCTTGGAGCAATGCAAGTTGAGATGCACCAGGGATGCAGCAATACCTGGGTGTGCCAGGGACCCTGTGCTGGATTCTGCAAAAAAGCAGGGTCCCGGTGCTGAAATCCCCAGGTTTGTCATAACTGAAGATAAGCACCCAACCGGCAGCACAGCTGTGACATATGCCGCATGAATCTGGCTCCCCCCTCACCAGTGCAACAGAGGATGGGCCAGCATTGGAGGTGGTGGTGAGGAAGGGGTGACCGCTGGCCAGGAGGTGTTCAGGGGACAGGAGGGGCATGGGGGGCATAGGGTGAGTTGGTGTGACAGTGGGGATGTAAGGGATTGTTTTAGTATCCGGTGGGGTGCATAGGCCTATGTAGAACATATAAGGGGGGATATGCACCCTGCCGGGTGCCAAAGCAATCCCTTACTTCCACACTACCCCATCAACCCACACTATGCCCCTCAGTGCCCCTTCTGCCTCCTGACCACACATGTAGCTCTCCCCCAATAGTGTCCCACACAGGTGCAAGGGTCTTAGACCGCCTCCTGGCAGGTCTAAGTGGAACCGCTTGTGACAGCTATGGTGGGGCTTTTGGAATTCAAAATAAGGGGATGTTGCAGCCCTGCCATGGTGCAAGTCCCCTTACCCAGATGCAGATCGGAAGAGTGGCACAGTGTTCGTTTGGTGCAGCGGTTTCCCTGTCCAGTGCAGACCGTGTACCAGAATAGGGAATGCTGTAAACAATGACACAAAGTGCAACTTGCATCATTACTGTTTGACACAAGCACCTTGTATCAGCCATAACCCTTTCAGAATCAGGCCCTAAATAACAAAAAAGCCACTGAGTATTCCCCAGCGGTGCTCTGGTAAAAAGTCAAATATCAAGTAGAAAAACTGGGCTCAGATCTACCATGATAACCTCAAAACCACACAGATTTACATTGCCAAAACTGTTGCATTTTACTCATGTATACAGCAAACAAGTAAGAATCAAACTGACAGCTAAAAGTTACATCAGACTAGCACAACCCACACCTTTGAGTGTCTGTTACTTAGGTACTCCTACAAGGAATGTATTTGATGATGGAAACCCATTGATGTGATCTAGCTGGACCTTAAAAAAGCATTTGCTATCATCCTGCACAGGGAACTGATCCTCAGTTTGTATCATATGAACATGAATGAATGCATTGTTGGACGGAGTAGGAGGATTATGTGCAGAAGATAGAAGGGGGAAATGGAGTATTATCTGAGTAGGGTGAGGTCTCTAATGGGGTTCCATTGAGTTGGTGTTGGAGCATACACTGTTTAACATCTACATAAGTGATAGTCATGACAAGAAAAAATGATTCACCATAGTAATGTTGTTTATTCTTAGGGATCCATCACTGAGATTTACAACAAGCATCACCCTCCACGCAGAGTGAATTTTATGCTAATTATAAAATTTAAAACTATGGTTCAAACTCTGCACTGTGGTCAAGCTCCCCCCTCCAGCCCTAATGTCAGATTTGTGTCTATAGTTAGGAGGGGTTATGACTACTAAAACTAGCTAACTGGCTACCAAGGAATTTTTTTAAATTCATTTAAAAAATTTTTGAAAAACAATCACATTTGTGACAGACAACATGAAGAAAAATGTTTCACTACATTTTACAGTTGCTACAGAACTGCAGTAGTAATGCTTGAGCAACCTCAATGTGGAACTAATTCTGGTGTGAATCTACAGTATTTTCAGATTTTGGAAGGGGAGGCAGGGTCAGGAAGGAGGGTCAGGGATTGTAAATCACTATGATGGATCCCTGAGAAGGAAAAAAATTACTTACCGGAGAAGTGTTGTTTCTTCTTAAAGTATTCATCAGTAATATTTATGAGCTGCAATTGATCCACTAGATTGAGTTGCCCTGAAGATAGAATTTATGCTAATTATGGAATTTAGAATTAGAATGAAGTTCAAACTCTGCACTGTGGCCACTACCCCCTAATTGCATGTCAGATTTGTTTTTAGAGCTAGGGGGAGCTGTGACCACTAAAACTGGCTAATTTGCTACCAAATAATTTTGAACAATTTTGACAAAAGCTTGGAAAATAGTACACAAAGCAGACACAAAAAACATGTTGCAGACTTTTGATTAGACCACTTATTCAGGATTGTGACACACTCTAACAAGTAAGGTTCAAGCCAATACACACAAACTGATTCTTGTCTAAACCTAATTCCAGGTTCCAGAAGGAGAGGCAGGGTAAGTGATTATGAATATTACTGATGGATCCCTTAAGAAGAAACATTACTACGGTGAGTATTTTTTTTTTCTAACTCCAGGAATTCATCAGTATATATTCCTAAGTTACAGCTTCCACAGCAGTACTGTACCTTGGTAGACTGGGTCTAGAACCTGTAAAGAAAAAAAGTTCTGCAAGATAGCAGTGCCTAACCTTGCATTTCTCTTGGACTGTATGTCCTGATAGTAATGTTTTGTGAAGGTGTGTACTGTCTTCCAGGTATCTGCTTTACAAATCTCTTAGAGGGGAATGCCTTTGCTACTGCCACAAAGCCAGAGGCACCCCTTTTAGAGTGTGCCCTTAGACCTCTGGGGAGCGATTTGCCAGCTTTCTCATAACAGAATCATATGCAGGAGACTATCCAGTGTGAGATAGCTCTTTTGGATGTTGGTTTGCCTTTCTGAACTTTACCATAGGTAACAAAAAGTTGAGTACTGTTAGACCTCACATCTTTTGTGAAGTCCAGGTCATGACCTAGTTCATTTTTACATTCAGGCAGTGGAGTATGTGTTCCCCTGTACTGGACTACTCAGTAAAAAACACATGAAGGGCAGTTGACTGGTTCAGGTGGAATTCAGACACCACCTTGAGGAGGAATTTCCTATTGATCCTGAGAACTACTTTAACCCTATGGAAGATTATGCAGTTTGGATCAGTTCAGAGAGCTTGAAGCTCACCCACCCTCTTAGAAGATGTCATAGCCACTAGGAATATTATTTTCCAAGTCACATATTTAAGGTCAGCAGTAGCCATAGGTACGAAGGGAGCTTCCATCAGCTGGGCAATGCACACATTTAGATCCCAGGGTGGGACAGGATCCCTTACATGAGGGTACAAATAGTTTAGGTCTTTAAAAACCTTTTTGAAAATAGGTTGTGAGGACAGAGACTTTCCTTTGTTAGCTGATTTGTAAGCTGAAACTGGTGCAAAATGCATATGCTGGCATAGGGAATGCAGGTGCACAAGTAAATCCAAAACTGCCAGCAGTGCTGCCTGCATAGGGATTATCTTTCTGAGAGCGCACTGGAATAAAACTCTCGTCCCTTTTGAAGCATATGTTTTTCTTTTTGCTGATTTTCCAAAAATCTTCAACAGTCTCATGACTTCCTCTGATTCATTTAGGCTTGAGAACTCTAGCTATTCAAGAACCATGCCCTCAGGCATGGGATCTGAGATCCGGTAATGTTATCCTGCCTGGAGACAGGGTCAGAATATTGTGCCTTAATGGCAGGTTGATTGGAGACTTGTTGGACAGGGCCAGAAGCATGGATTACCAGGTCTGCCTGGCCCAGTCTCTTGTTGTCAGAGTCTTTGTTGCTTGCTCCCTCCTGAGACTTATAAGTACCATCTTCAGGAGTGGAAATGGAGGGAAGGCATATACCTGTCCAGTCCAGTACCAGAGCATCCTCTTAGAATGATCCCATTGCTGTGGACCTGCAACAGAACTGTGGGAGCTGGTTGTTCTCTTGGGTCTATTTCTGGTGTACCCAATTGTCTGAACACTGATGCCAGCACCTGCTGGTTCAGAGTCAACTCATGGTTTCTCTGGCTGATTCTGCTTATGGAGTCTTCTAGGACATTGTTTTTCCCTGGCAGGTGTACTACAGATTGCTCTACATTGAAGGAATAGGTTAGGTTCTAAATCTTCATGGCTTCTTTGCATAGTCTTGAGGATCTTGTTCCTTCCTTCCTGCTTGTTTACGTAATATATTGTTGTGGTGTGTGTTTTGATCTGGACAGACTAACCCTGGATCCTGGAGGAAAAAGCTTGCACTGCTAGCAACACTGCGCTAAGCTCCAGGAGGATGATGTGTTCCTGAGTCTTCTGTGTGTGCCAGGTGCCACTCACAGTGATATCCTCTAGGTGGGCACTCTAACCTAGTTGTGAGACATATTTTGTGAGGCTACTTGCTTGGGATTGCTAAAGGAAAGGAATATCTACTCTGAGGTTGTTCTCTTCCTTTCATCTCTCTAGTGCCCTCAGCAAAGTTTTAGTAACTGACATTAGTTTGGACAGAGGATCCCACCTTCGGGACCAGTGGCTCCTTAAGTGGTATTGAATGTCCCTTATCTGGAATCTGGCACCTGGTACCTCTACAGTGGAAAAGGCCAACAATCCCTTGTGGGAATTGACTGGTCAACTCTGAAGAATGTTGTAGTACAAATTAGATTTGATACTGTTGCTTGTGGAAGAAAGGATTTCCCCTTCAGGATATATAGCGCTGTGCCTATGAAGTCCACTACTTGAGCTGGCTGTGTGTGTGTGTGTGTGTGACTTCTGCAGCTTTATCAGGAAGCCCAGGTTTTCCAAGGTGCATTTAACAAACTGCATATTGCACCCTGCCTCCAGCTCTGTTTTCCGTGAGACTAACTAGTCATCCAGGTAGGGAAAACCCACCGTAACTTGCCTTCTTAGATAGGCAGTCATCACAGATACAGTAGATACTTTGTGAAAACCATTGGTACTGAGGGGAGGCTGAAGAGAAGGGATATGAGCTGGTATTGGCAGTTTACTAGCCTGAGTCTGAGATACTGTCTGTGACTGGGCCTGACTAGAATGTGGAAATAGGCATCTTTTAGATCCAGTGACCCCAGCCAGTCTCCCAACTGCAGAGGTGGTATCACCAACCCCGCTGTAACCATTTTGAAACTTTTATTTTTTTATGTGTTTGTTCAGATATCGCAGGTCTAAAATGGGTCACACCTCCACATTTTTCTTGTGGGTCAGGAAATATCTTGAACAGAGTTGACCCATTGTGCGGCAGGGCCTTTCTCCACTTCCTTTGCTTGCAGTAGTTTCTTTACCGCCAGCTCCAACAGGATTTTTTTCTTTTGGGGTGAGAGGTGGGAACAGTTTTGGCTACTGTACTGTTGGTAATTTTCTGAACTGTAGGGACAAACGTTGGCTAATTACTTGCAGGACCCACTTGTTTATTGTACTTTTTGACCATTCCTGTAAGTAGTGAGCCAACCTTCCCCCCACTGGCAATGGTTGTGTGGCCTGGGCAGAACTGTCAGGAGTTGTGGTTCTCCTGGAGCTTTGGAGCTGGTGTTGCAGCTGAGTGCCAAGTGTGACTTCTATCCCTGTTCCTACAGTAACCGCTTTGGGATGGATACTCAAAAGGAGCATAGGTCCATGGGTAGTAACCCCCACCCCTGCATCCCCTTCCATAAGGCCTGTAGGAAGTGGAGGCCGTTTCTTTCTCAGTATTGCTCCTGTAGGTCATTTTGTACTCATCCACCTTATTCATCTATGCCTCTGTTTTGTCACCAAACAAGAAATTTCCCTCAAAGGAGAAATCATAGAAACATAGACTTTGATGGCAAATAAGGACCAATAGACCCATCCAGTCTGCCCTTTTACCTACTACAAAAACAGTAGATCCTACATTGATCTCCGGTTTTACCTCCTCTTTTGAATTGATAGGATTCCCTATGTCTATCCCATGTAATTTTGAACTCCCCCACCAACTTTGCCACCACCGCATCTACTGTAGGCTATTCCATGCCTCCACCACCCTTTCCATGAAGAAGTATTTTCTCACTTGCCCCTTAGTCTACCCCCCTCCAGTCTCATGTCATGCCCTCTTGTTCTAGAACATCTCCTTTTCTGAAAGATGCTACCCTCCTGTACCTTATTTATGCCCTTTACGTATTTGAAGGTCTCTATCATATCTCCCCTCTCTCTCCTCTCCAACAGGGTATGCATATTATTGAGCGCTTCCAGTCTCTCCTCGTATGACCTTTGGTGAAGGCTCTACACCATTTTTGTTGCCCTTTTTTGAACTGCCTCTACCATGTCTATGTCCCTTCGGAGATGCAACCTCCAGAACTGGACACAGTACTCTAAATGAGTTCTCACCAATGATTTGTGCAGTTGCATCACAACCTCTCATCTTCTGCTTGTGATACCTCTCCCTATGCACCCCAGCATCCCACTGGCTTTCCCCACAGCCTTGGCACATTGTTTGGCCACCTTTAGGTCATCAGATATGACCACCCCCAGATCTCTTTCCTGTTTGGTGGCCGTTAATAACTCCCCACCCATTATGTAATCCTCCCCTGGGTTCCTGCAACCCATGTGGATTATTTTGCATTTCTTTGCATTGAATCTTAGCTGCCACACTCTGGACCATTCTTTAGTTTAGCTAGGCCCTTCATCATTTTTTCCACTCCTCCCGCAGTGTCTGCCCTATTAGAAATCTGTGCACCATAAATCCATAGCTTTGGTTTGTGTGACCTGGGATAGGATTGTAGCCCTAATCCAGCAAAAACCTTCTTAATGATACTGCATGGGCCAGTACCCTTAAAGCAGAGTCATTAGTGTCCACTTCCATGCAGAAATGGCACCTCGTGGCATCCATTGTTGATCTAGCTGTGTCAGCCAAGACCTGCGCCAAGTCACCACTTGCTTTCTCACTCAGTACCAGTACTGAGTTCCAAAGTGCAATGGGAGTCAGTAGGAGTCCGTGGGAGCCATTGGAGCATGGGGCAGACACTCTAATTCAATCTACTATTCATTGGTTTTAGTTAGTATTCCATATTTTATGTTTCTCTTTTCTTTTTTGTTGTTTGTGTTTTAGTTTTCTAAATGGTTACTGCTAAATTCTTGGTGAGGTGAGCTCTGTTGCTTTATTGTGGACTGTCACTGAATGATATTTGTAGTACCCTACTGTTTTCCACTGTGAGTGATGAGAAACGTGTTATGGCTGATTTTTCTACGTCTAATATTTTGGTTAGGTCTGACACCTGCTTAGTTACTTGTTATTTATTACTTTGTAATAAACCTGCCATTACAGTTAGTGTATTAATATTGTTGGGAGCTGCAACAGGCAGTGCTCCAAAATTATTAAGGGGGTCTCTGGTATTTTTGATTTTACTTTGTTATTGTTACTATCAGGTGATAATGGAACAAATCATGGCCCTGTTTCTTCAGTGGTCTGTGGGATCTCTGCTCTTTCTGGGTCTTCCAGTTTTAACATTTGTTCCTGGCGAAATGATCATGGCTTTAAAATAATACATTTAAATGCCAGAAGTTTAATTCTTAAACTTGCAGAACTTGAATCAATTATTAATATCTACCATCCTGTGGTTTTAACCTTTGTTCCTGGCAAAATGGTCATGGCTTTAACATTTTAGATTTAAATACTAGAAGTTTAATCCTTAAACTTGCAGAACTTGAATCAATTATTATCTACCAGTCTGATATGACTGGTATATCAGGAAACTTGATTGAAGCCTTCAGTTCCAGATGGTTCTTGTGTTGTCTCAGGTTATAACTGAATTAGCTTCACTACAGCACCCACGCTTCAGTAACTACTGGAGGGGTGCAACAGGAGAGGGGTGGCTACCCCAGCAAACTAGAAAAGTCCTGAAGCCATTGCACTCCAGTAGTGAACAAGTGCCGCCAGACATACCGTGCGGTCCCATGGTATGTCTAGCAGCACTTGTTCACTTTTAGCTTTTACTTAATAAAGCAGTGGTGTGAAGCATACAGTCTTCATGTGGACAGTCCTTTTGTGTGGTAATGCAGTGCAGTGACTTCAGGACTTTTCCAGTTTGCTGGGGTAGCATATATACCAGTTATATCATGCTTTTATAACTTAATTATAATTTAATTAGGGTGGACCATAAAAAAAAGGGAGGTGGTGCTGCTGTTTATTTTAGAAAACACTTGCAGCTGAATATATTAAAAACTAGTGGTGACAGTGAAACAATGCCAGATTGGTTACTTCTTTGCTTAATATTACGTGGTTGGAAACATGTTATTCTTGGCTGTTTGTACAGTCTTCCTCAATGAGGCCTGCTGGGTTTAAGCAAATTTCTGAATAATGCTGCTCCCTTTATGAAATGTCATGATTTTGTGTTAGTAGGAGATACTAACTTGAACTGGTTACAGGATGAAGAGATAGGTTTTCAATCTTTATTGCAATCATATAATTTAACTCAATTAATAAATTTACCAGCTCTTTTAAATTCACTTATTTTTAGTCGTTCTATTTTGTATTGGATTGTTACCAACTGAGTGTGTATGATTTCGTCTTCTAGAGTTTTAGTTGATTCAGTGAGTGATCATTCAGCCACATTTTGTGTATTAACCTTTAAATGACCTCAAAATCCTTCTTGTGCTATTCAGATCCACAGCTTTAAAAATGTACATAATGCTGCATTAAGTGCTGCTTTGTCCTCAATTGATTAGTCTTTCATAGATTCAATTCCCTATGTTGAGCTACCCCTTGATATTTTTTTGCAGACAATTAATTCCCTTCAAGCTCATTCTTAACTGTCCTCCTCGCGCTCCTTCATCCTCCCCTTCACTAACACTACTGCTCCATCTCCTCATATATCTGCACCCATAAACCTTTCCATGGTTTCTGTCCACAGACCCTACCTTGCTGGGACTCCTGCTCCAGTCTCCTATACCTGGACACACTTCCCCTTCCAGCCTTATGCCACACTTTTTCCACATGACATCTTACTACACTCTGCATCATTTACTAAATCTTCATTCCCTTCCCTCCCACCAGTTCCCCACCACATCATTTAGTCTCCTCTCACCACCCGGTATAGAGAGCGCAAAAAGTCATCTGTTGATTATTGCTTTATTGCTTCTTTTGTCTGGTGATATCAATCCCAACCCAGGGCTGGGCCCCCTGGTCTCCCCTGTTTCAGCATCTGTTACCACTGGCCCATCCATCAGCTACCCTCTAACCCTTCCCCGAGGGTTAAAAATGTTTCACCTATATATACGGAGTCTGCTCCCTAAGTTGGATCTTCTCCAGCTGCTCAATGTATCCAATAACCCTGACATTATCATCCTTTCAGAAACCTGGCTTAACAAGAAAATTAGTGACCCCACTCTCTCCAACCTTGGCTATTCCATCACCTGGCAAGACAGAATAGGGAGAGGTGGTGGTGTGGCAATATATGTCTCTGCAGCTATACATTTTACCTCCATCCTTGCCGTGGCAGTTCCCAAAGCCTATGAGGTGCTCATCCTAAGGCTATTCCTTTCCTTCTCCATGCCTATATATATCGCTGGCACCTATTGTCACCCTGGTCTCCCCTCCTCTGTTATCTTGGACCTCATCAGCACCATAATTGCCCACACACCATTAGGTGAATTATATATAATAGGTGGTTTCAACCATAATTGGCTATCTTCCTCCCTCAATAAAGCCTGCAATGACATCATCACTCACAACTTCTCTCAACTCATTCTGGAGCCTACCAGGCTGAATCATAAATCTGGTAACCATTCCTTGACAGACTGGGCCCTCATATCCCACCCCCATAGAGTAATTAAATCTGGCATAATACCTGATGCCTTGAGTGACCACCACATGACCATTTTAGTATGTCGAATCCACAGAACAAAGGCTCCCCACAAAATTCTTCATATTCGCTTGTACAAGTCTTTGAATCTAGCTCCCCTCCTACACGATCTTACCATTGCTAACTGGGATCCTATAACATTGTCTATATCTATTGATCATGCATATGCCTATTTCTAAAGCAAATTCCTGGAAGTCTGGGAGAAACACGCTCCACTGCAGTGCAGAACGCTGCAGCCAGGCTTTTGACTGGGACTCTTAGAACCAGTCATATTATGCCTGTGCTTCGCGAACTGCACTGGCTGCCTGTTCGGTGGCGGATCACCTTTAAGGTTGGTTTACTAACCTTTAAAGCCCTACACGACCAGGGACCCGGTTACCTGAAAGATCTTCTGATTCCCTATTGCCCCCTCCGTCCTCTCCGTTCCGCCAGTGAGGGATTGCTAGAAATTCCCAGGGTTCGTTTGAAGTTATCGGGATCTCGTGCCTTTGCCTTTTCGGCTCCAACCCTGTGGAATTCTCTGCCTCGCTGGTTAAGAGAATGCCCAACCGTTGATAGTTTTAAAACTGCTTTAAAGACATATCTTTTACTTTGGCTTATTCTTCTTAGTTATGGTTGTTTTAATGCTTGGATTTTATTGTTCTATCTATTTTGTACAGTGCCTTGATTTCGAAGGCGCTTATAAATAAACATGACTTGACTTTGACTTGACTTAATTTCTTTATTCCCAATAAGAATAGTGACTGTGGGGAAAGGTTAGATGGGTGTTTCTTGAGGTTACCTGCCCCTTATGTTGTTGCTCTACCTTGTTCTATTTTCAGTTTATCTTTGATGTCTCAACAACTTCCATCCAGTTGGAAGTGTACAAGGGTCATACCTGTCCCTAAGAAGTCCAGTTCTGAACTTCTGGAGGACTTTAGAACTATTTCTGTTTTGAATTCTTAAAGTAAAATGTTGGAGAAGTTGTGACTAATCAAATCAATGGTTAGTTGGAATCCTATAATGTTCTCTGTCCTCAACAGCATAGATTCAGTAAAGGACATGGTATGGGTATTGCCTTGGTCAGGTTCACTGATGCAGTTCTTAGAGGATTTGATAATGGCCTTATGACTGGAGCCATGTTTGTGGACCTGACCAAGGCATTTGACTTAATAGATCATTAGGTCAAATGCCTTGGTCAGGTCCACATGACTTATTTTGTTCTAAACTTAGTTCCCTTGGTTTTTCTACTAATGCTGTTTTCTGGATTAAAGATTACCAAACTGATAGTTCTCAGTTTGTTAACATTGGATCAACTATGTCAAATATGTGTACTATGGAAAGGGGGTGCTTCAGTGGTCCATTTTGGGCCCATTGATGAGTTCTCTTTTTATTAACCATTTACCTTCATTATGTAGATCTTGTGATTCTCTTCTTTATGCAGATGACTTGATCATTTTTTCCAGTGCGAAGTCTGCCTAAGTTAACAGCTAATCTTGAACAGGATTTTGTTTGCTGTTTGCAATTGGTTTGCCAATAATTATCTCACACTGAACTCAGAAAAGCCAATCTATGATATTTGGTGCTATCTATATGTTGAATGATAATCCTTGCCTAAAGTTACAAGATAACTTTGGTGCTCCTATTGAACAAGTGTATCAATTTAATTATCTTGGGGTATTACTGGATCCTGAGCTCACTTTTTCTGCCCAAGTAACATTAGTGAGCCAGACCATTAATCAGATTTTTGGTGCTCTTTATAAATTCAAAAACTTTTGTTTTTATGGAGACTCGTAGATTTATTGCTGTTGGTTGGTTCCCCCCCCCCCACATTTTGACTATGTGTCAAATCTTTTTTTAATGTGGGTTGTAAGGAGCATAACATTCTTTCTGTTACATATACTAACATCTGCTCTCTCTACTGCTATCTCCTCACCCTATATCCTGCTTCCAAACCCCTCTTCCCAGCTCCAAATAGACTCTTCTAATTTCTACTGATTTCCTTATCTTCTATCTGCCAGCATCTCTGTACAGTTAACTTAACTGCAGCCTCTTGCTTTATTCAAGTTTTTAATTCTGTTATTTTTATTTTTATTTTGTTTGTTTATTCACTCATTTACTAAGTTTATTTAGCATAGGGAAACAGCGTTAGGCAGGGCTCAATATGTGAGGAAGGATAGGAATTTAGGTTTTCTTTTAAAAAGGTGGATTTTTGAAGCTTAGTTTGCTGCAGTCATTTCTTCATTTTAAGTTAAGAAGGAGCCAATCTGAAGTTTTCTGAGGCACTCACCTGGCTTGTTTCCAGATTAGAGAGAGGAGGACATGGCTGGAGGTATAGAACATCAACCAAGCATTGGCTACCTTGGAAGTGGCCTTCATCAATGGAGTTGTTCCAGTGAGGAGGAAATGCTATGATCTGGTTTCCCTGGTGGCCACATTAATGGCTTGGAAGGACCTTTGTGCAGGGGCAGCGGTTGAGCGGTGGGGGTAACTGGTGTGGTAGGAGGTGGGAGCTCTGCTGCCTCTTGAGAAAACCCTGCCTGTCTCCTGTAGTCTCAAGCGAGCTGTAGAAGGGATCCTTGGGCCAGAGAGAATTGGCCATCTTCATTTGGACTCTGTAGGGGTGAGCGATACCTGTCTAGTGATTTCCCTTTTACCATTTGTTGGAATCTCACCCTCTTGATACCACCGGACTGTCTGCATTTGTGGACTTTTACTGGTGTGGATTCGTTTCCCTCTGCAGAACCCCAGAGAGAGAGAGAGAGAGTTGAGACCTTGGTGAGAACAATTTTCCTTTGTATGGAGTTTCCCAGATCTGGTGGGGGTGAGTGCCTATTATATAATCTTTTTGCAGTGGAAGCAACATTTGTGAGAGGAGTGCTGCATCTGATCTGCTCTCTTCAGTGGCTCCAACAAACTTAAAATCATCAGACCTGCTTGAATTTGCAACTTATTTACCTTTGCCTGTGGTGGTGTAAGCACCTCTGTCTGTCTGCATTCAAAGTTAGTTACCAGCCTTGAAGAAGCTCTGTTGCTGGACTGGGTGGTTAATTTCTGCCCCTTTTTGACTTCTGTATTATACCAGAGTGACTGTTCCTTTTGCACTAAAATTTGGAACTTTTACTGTAGCATACTTCTCTATCTTTGATCTCTCCCCTTTTGTCATTTATTATGTTTATTTTATTATTTTATTAAGGGGATTTGTGTGGGGGGTGGATTGCTTTGGGGGGTTGTTTAATTTGGGCAGGGGTGTGTGATTGGTGGTGTGTGGAAGTTTAGTTAGAAACTTTTGAGTAATGGAGTGAGTGGTTGTATGAGTGGACTAGAGGGCATTTGAATTTTAGTGTTTTGCTAGTCATAAAATTAAGCTTAACCAGGGCTTTCTCATCGGTCTGGGTGGGAGGGCTGGGTGGAAATGTGTTTGGTCCATTGCCTGGTGCAAATTACCTATGCTGCTTCACTGCATCACAACCTCTACCCCTTTACTGACCTCCCAGTCCCTTCCATCACAGCCAGGCATTGCAGGGAGGTCAGTATTACAAGGGGGCAGGTGGGTTGACAATGGCAGGATGCAGTTGGGGTGGGGGAGGTGAGTGGTATTGAGATTGTCAGGTATAGAAGATGCCCTGGGTTTAAACTGAGACTACAGAGAGGCCAGATGTGTTTTCTCTCCGTACCCAGGGGTCCCACCAGAACAAGTGTGCAGGTAGCCAGGCAGCCAGCTGCACCCTCTAATCCTTTTCAGGTAGTGCTCTGCAACACCAGGTTGATAAGGAGCAAGACTGCCATTTTTGTGGACTTGATTTCCTCTGTTAACCTGGCTTGCATTTTGGAGACCTGGCTGGGTGATGACTCTGGCCCAGTTTTAGAGGCAGCTGTCCCCGCTGGGCACTCCATAGTGCACTGCCCGAGGGAGGATCACAGGGGTGGGGAGTGATCATCACATTTAGATCCAGCCTGGCTTCACAGTGCATTCAGTTAGTAATACCAGATCCTTTGAGTGTGTTGCCATGTGTGGGGGTCCAGGTGCAGGTTGCAGGATTCTCCTCATATACCAACCTCCCAGGTTGGGGGGAGAATTCCTGCTGGAGGTAGAAGACTTCGTCACTGACCAGGTGTTGGAGTTCCCCAGGTGTTTAATCCTGGGGGACTTCAATGCCTGGGTCAATGACAAATCCTCATGTTTTGGTTGCAACCTCCTCCAGTTTATGTCATCACTGGGCCTGGCACCAGTGGTTGCTTATGTACTATTGCTGAACTTTTTTGCCAAATATTATTGCAAGTGCCATCTCTTGGCTGCCTCTCTGCACTTTCCTAGCCATACCCTCCTTTGGTTGCTCACTCGCTCTCTCCCTCTCCCTCTCTCTCTCACTCTGTCTCTATCTTCCCCTCCTACTCAAACCTAAAATTCCTCTCAGCATAACCCTGGGCAAGTGATGCCACTGCAAATTGCACAGCCGTTAATCTCTGCCCTTTACCCCGCCCTGCTCTGTTTGCCTCTTTCTCTGCAGAATCGCACCCCTGCCCCCGATTTAACCTTTTGTGCTTCCTTAGACTCTTTTGTCCCTTCTGCATTAAATTCTCTTCTCTGCTCCTTTTCAGCTTCAAGAAGCCCCTGACCAGGCGACCAACTCCACGCCTTACGGCCGCAGCTGGAGAAGCGAGACAGACGTGTGCCCTCCACCAGCACACCTAGGAGTCCTCAAAACTGGGTAAGCCTGCTCTCAGCCTCCGGGATTAGGGTTGGAGCCCTGATTGGACAATTACCTTAGGAATCACCTCCCTTTGGCTGCTGCTTTTACAGCTTCACCTGTGATTGTCCACCCTGGGAACTTTGCTTCTGAGGCCTTTTGGACTTGTTTCTTGCTCGCTCCCTACCAAGATTACTGTGAATTTTCTTCCCACACCACCCGTCCCGACCCCGGCCTCTATTAAATGCTCTTCTAACGAGTGCTAGGCCCGCCCTCTAAATGCCCATTGGACCAAGTGCCACTTGCCACGCCCCTCTTCTAGCCTCATCAGTAGTTATCCCTGCCTTTTTGCAGAAGTGATATTTTTAGTCCTGTCAACCTCATGCAGGATGTTTGTGTTAGGAGATAACTCCCTTCTAAAAATGCCATTTGTGGTTACTGTTCTGTATAGTTGCTTCATACTTTTATCATTCTCCCCCCCCCTTTAATGTTTCATTTATCAACTTACAACATGGCCAAGACTCCCCTTCTAGCAACTACCATGTTTTGCCCTCTTCTAATAGGCCATGGCAACACATAGTGGGGATAACTTCCTTACGGTCGTGTCCCTCCTCACACCAGGCATTGACCTAAGAATACGTGCGTACACCCCTGAACTTGTCGGCCATAAATATCATAAATGCCACATCTCTATCAAATTGCGTTAATGCCCATAACATAGCCACCACCAAACCGACATACGCCAGACAGTGCAACAAGAGACTTTTTAGCTGACTAAGACACTACCTCAAGAAACGAATACTACTTCTCCTGCTCTGTTCTGGAAACATTGAACTAAACCCAGGCCCACCTGCCTTACTGGACTCCCCTGCGGACCTCCCAAATTACAAAGGCATTAGCTTTCTCCCCATAAATGTCTGTAGTTTACTGAAGAAGCTTGATATCATACAGATTTGGGCTCTGCATGCATCTCCTGATTTCTTTATGATAATGGACTCCTGGCTTGCACCCTCAACTCCTGACAATTCCGTCAACATACCAGGATACAATACCTACCGCTGTGATAGACCGACTAGAGGAGATGGGGTTGTCATTTATGTTAAGAGCAAATTCACTGTCTGAGTCATAGATTGTACTTCGAAGGCTAAGGAATTTGAATGTCTGGCACTAAAATTAACCCTTTCCATTGAAAAAACACTCCTTATTGCAGCATGCTATCGATCGCCTTCTGATGGCATGGCCATCTTGCCGCATCTCCAAAGCCTAATTGACTCAGCTAATACCGAGTGTATTCTAATGGGGGGTCTCAACCTAAACTGGAATGACGACAGCTCCAAGAAGCTAAAGGATCTCTGTGATGCAAATGGTCTGACCCAAATAACACCTGCAATCACCAGACACAACAGAAAGAATCCTAGGCGTAGCTCTCTTCTGGCCCTTATGTTAGTAAACAAGCCTCATAGCATCTCGCATACTGGAGTGTTCTTCAATGACATAAGTGATCACTGCACTATAGCCTGCATCAGACACTCTCCCCAAATAAAACTGGCCACCAAATTCATACTGAAAAGATTCCTGAAAAAATTCTGCCAGAATGCCTTCCTGAAAGACCTAAGTAACATCAGATGGCGGGACTTCTATCTAGCCTCTTAACTTAGCAAAGCATTTAATATCTTTCATAGCCTCCTAATGGAGCTAATTGACAAACATGCCCCCTTTAGGCTGATTAGGTCAAAAAAGATCTCCTGGCTGGTTCTCTCCCAACATGAAGAAAGCACTCAAGGAAAGAGATTACTGGTGGAAAAGAGTGAGGAAATCGCACTTGGAGGCTGACTGGCTAGCATTTTGCATCTCCAGAAATGCCTGCACCAAACTAATTAGGTCAAAAAAAGCTAGATATTTCCAGGAAAAACTTGAAGACAACAAAAACAACTCTGACAATTTCTGGAACATCCTCAAAGAAGTTGAAGGTCAGCACTCTGATGCCTCCCTTCCAGCCAAAATTGTGTCCAATGGAGTTACTTACAGGGACAGAGCTGCCATATTAGAGCAGCTCAATGAACACTTTTCCACTGCAGGGCTTGCCTTTGACACCTTGCCTGTCGGCAAGCTTAGCCCAGTAGGGGATAGCTCGGCTAGCCCTAATGCTAATCTCAATCCTAACAAACCTCATCCTTCTCCTGTCAGCTTTCTTACAGTTACGTTTAAACAAGTAGAGGACCTTCTTCTGTCACTGGACACTAAAAAGAGTGCCGGTGCAGACAATATCTAACCTTTCTTCCTAAAGCTTGGCTATTTCTACTTGACCGTCCCTATCACCCATTTATTTAACACCTCCTGAAACAGGGTGAGCTGCCAGTGTTGTGGAAAACTGCCTATATCTTACCTCTATTCAAGTCCAGGGACCCGTGCGACCTGAACAATTATTGGTCCATTTCTATACTATCCACCCTTTCAAAATTACTGGAAAAAATTGTCAACACCCAAATTAGAGAACACTTCGATTTGCAGACACTGCTAAACCCTGCACAATCCAGGTTTAGGGCCAAACATAGTACAATATCTGCCCTTGCAAAAGTAACCTTTGATTGGCAAATTGCCCTGGACTCTAAGAAACATGTGTTTGCCCTTTTCCTCGATCTCATTAAGGCCTTTGACACTGTGGATCACAACATCTTGCTTACTTCACTGAGCAATATCAGTCTCGATAATCCTGCCATTAACTGGTTCACCAGCTACCTCACCATTAGGTTACAAATCAAATCTGCAGGTGACCTGTCTCCACAGAAATCTGTACTGCAAGGAGTCCCACAAGGCTCCATACTGGGCCCTATCCTATTTGTAATCTACCTCAATAACCTGGACTGTCATCTATGCGCAGCTAATGTGCACTTATTTGCTGATGATACAGTACTCTACACTTCAAATTCTTCACTGCACTCGGCATATGAGGACTTTCAGTGAGACTTTATTACTCTTCAACATAACCTTGAGGAAAGGAGAGGGGGGCATGATAGAAACGTTTAAGTACCTCAGTGGAATCAACAAAGTCCAAGAGGGAAGCATCTTTCAGAAAAAGAGATGTGCAAGAACAAGGGGACCTAATTTGAAGATAGAGGGGGGACGGCTCAGGGGCAATGTGAGGAAGTATTTTTTCACAGAGAGGGTGGTGGACGTATGGAACAGCCTTCCTGAGGAGGTTGTGGGGTCTAAAACTGCGGGAGAATTCAAGAATGCATGGGACAGACATAAGGCAATTTTTGTGGGGGGTAGGAAGAAATAGGCTGTTGGTTAAATAGGATCTGCAGCTTATCCTCTAGGTAGGAAAATGGGCAGACTAGGTGGGCCAAGCGGTCCTTATCTGCCGTCAAAGTCTATGTTTCTATGTTAACCTTATCAAACACAAACTTCTACTCAATGCCAAAAAGACTAAAGCCATGATTCTCTCACCAAAGGCAGTCTCCGGACCTACACACATCCCCAAGATACTAACACTTTTGGGCGAATCCCTTGAAATAGTTGATACCTTCAAATATCTAGGGTTCTGGCTGGACAACAAGCTTAACTTTCTGTGCCATTTAAATGAAGTCTCAAAAAAGCTAAGACAGCGGCTAGGCTTATTCTACCGTATTAAACACCTGCTTACCATAGATGCTAGAAAGAGATTAGTACAATCCACAATCCTACCCATACTGGATTATGCCGACTTCCTCTACAATCACTGCCTCTCATCAGTACTAACTACACTTGACACTTTTTACCTCTGAGCCTTATGATCCATCTTTAACCTGCATCTTCGCACACACCACTGCCTTCTGTACCAAAAGTCGGGATGGCCCTCACTCTCAACAAGGAAAAAAGAAATGATCTCCTTTGGCTTTTTAGAGCACTATCTGACAAACTTCCCACACACATTTCAATTTTTTTAAGCATGCCAATGGTTTCTATGGCTTGAGATATTACACCACACTTTGTTTCCAGATACCTAGTGCAAGTACTACCTATGGCACATCCACAATCAATTTCTCACTCCCATCTTTATGGAACACTATGTAAAGCTCACTAAAGCTCTCCTCACTCCCAAGCCTATTCACATTCAAAGCTCTGATATCTGAATACCTGAGGGGAAACTTGCAGTTGTTTTAGGCATCCTTGAGTCCTTAGCTTCTGGCTCCTCCACGTTTCTAATGTAACAGAATGTCACTCAACTCACATCCCTCTCATGGAAAACCCAGTGCTTAGTAGCTTTTCTCCTCCATTCTTGTTCTTCTGCATCCATTCCCCTCCTTTCTAACACACAAATGATCCTTCTTCCCCTCCTTATTATCTTCTTGAAGGTACTAGCCTCCATTTAGTAGAGCTAGCCTTGGATTATCATCTTTTTTCTCCTATGAGACCTCATTATGAATTGTAACTGTGTGACCCTATGTTAAACTTAAATTGGTCTGTATCGACCTTTACCTGTATTATGCTGTTACTTCCAAGCCTCTGCAATTGTGACTATGCATTGTATTGTTTTTTGTCCAGGACCACTTTGAAAATGAGCTTGCTCAATGGTGTTGTTGCCTGGTTAAATAAAGTTTGATTGATTGATTGATTCTGCGACCCACCAACACGGTCACATGCTCAATCTAGTGTTCCAGCTGGGTCTTGAGGTTGATAGCCTCGGGATCGATCAGATCTTGTGGTCTGATCACTGCACCATGAGGTTCATGTTTGGAGCCCCCCTCAGAAGTTCATCCCCTACAGAGATGGCCAGCTATCACCCCTTAAGGGCTTTGTACCCAGAAGGACTACTGGCATTAGCTGACCTATCTAGAGTGGACGCTGCTTGTGCAATTGGTGCCAGTGAGGTAGTCACCACCTATAATATGGTGGTATCTGAGGCACTGGATATCAATACTCCAGTTCGTATACATCCCAGATCTTCTCACTTGAGATCCCCCTGGTTTGGTGGGGATCTCAAGGTGATGAAGATCAAGGATTGGAAGTTGGAGCATTGCTGGTGGAAGACCCAGTTGGAGGCTGAAAAACTGGTCCTGTGGGCTCACTACAGTGAGTACCAGGAGGCAATTTCCCATAAGAAGGCAGAATTCCTGTCTAGGAAAATTGCAGCAGGAAGAAACAGACCTTCTCATCTTTTTTGGACTGTGGATAGGCTACTCCATCCTGCCTGTCTACCGCTGAGAAAGACTTTTTCATCCACTTTATCTGAAGAGCTTGCTCTGTTTTTCTCTGACAGAGTCTCATCTATCTGGACTGGAATTCTGTCAGTGAGGTTATCAGTGCCTTACAGTGGTTGGATCGGAAGGAACCAAGACATGCCTGATCTGGGAGGAGTTTAAGCCATTGGAGGTGTTGGAGGTCACTGATGTGATCTTAAAGCTGAAGCACACCTGCTGTGAACTGGACCCAGCCATGACACGTTTCTTAATGAGATGGGCTGAGACTGTTGGTCCAGTGTCCACCAGGATTGCCAGGTTTTCTATGGCAGTGGGGATTTTCCCAGTGGCTTTGAAAGAAGCACTGGTGAGACCCCTCCTAAAGAAACAATCCCTCGACCCAGACATCCTGGCAAATTACCGTCCTATCTCCAACCTGCCATTTTTGAGCAAGTTGTTGAGAAACTTGTGGTACAGCAGCTCAAGGATCACCTTATGTACTTTGATATTTATGAGCCACTTCAGCTGGGTTTTTGGGCTAGATGCAGAATGGAAACAGCATTAGTTCAGGTGCATAATTATCTGCTCATGGCTAGAAACAGAGGAGACAAGTCAATTTTTGTGCTCCTCAATCTTTCTTCAGCCTTTGATACTGTGGATCACTTTGTGCTTCTCAATTGGCTCTGTGACTATTGTGGACTCATCAGTGTTGTCATCAAATGGTTTGAGTCCTATCTCTCTGACAGGGTGCAGCGGGTGGTGATGGGGAATTTCTCCTCCTCCCCAATGCCCCTGTCATGTGGAGTGCCGCAGGGTTCAATCTTATTGCCGATGCTGTTCACATTATACATGCTGCCTCTGGATGAGATCATACGACAGTTCAGTATGGAGTTTCACTGCTATGCAGATGATGTCCAGCTGTATCTGTCATTTGCACCTGGAACATCTGATGTTGTAGATGTGCTTAACACCTGTCTGGCTAAAATCTTCCAGCTGGCTGTGACTGAACCCGGATAAGAAGGAGATGCTGGTGATCGAGCCGGGTCATGGGCATGATTGGTCTGCTTCTTTGGTGGCTTCCCTGAGGGTGCGCCATCATGGTGTGATCCTGGACAACAGATTGACCTTTGAAGATCAGGTATTGTCTGTAGTCAAAAGTGTTTTTTAACACTTGAGAAACATTGCCAGGATCAAGCCCCTCATTCTGCCTGAAGGTCTACAGGCTTTAGTACGTGCCTTTGTTACCTCTAGTCTCGACTACCGTAACTCTCTATACTTCAGGGTCACAGGACGGACCCTCTGCAGGCTGCAGCTGGTGCAGAATGTAGCAGCCCAGTTACTGACGGGCCTGTCCACATCCAGTCATGTGACCCCGGTCCTGTGTGCCCTGCACTGGCTGCCAGTCAGGTTGAAGGTCCTTTTCAAGGTGGCCTTGCTCACCTTTAAGGCCCTGTACAGACTGGGTCCTGGCTACCTGACTGAGCTCCTGATACCTGCAACCTCTTTCCGCTCCCTCCGCTCCTCTTTGAGGGGCCTCCTGGATGTTCCCAGGGTTTGGCTCAAGACATTAGGTGATCATGTCTTTAGTGTCACAGGGCCGACCTTGTGGAACTCGCTACCATCTGCAGTCCGGGAGGCCCCCTCGATTGGGGTGTTCAAACAGAGGCTAAAGGACCACCTCTTCTGCCTGACCTATGTGGACTAACTGCTTCCACCCATCCGTATGAGTTATTGTTGACATATATATTATAAACTGTGATTTGAATTTTATTTATTTATTTCTTGTTTTATCACTTGCATTGTTCTTATTGTTAGGTGCCCAGATCCTCCTGGAATAGGCGACATACAAATAAAATGTGCCTTGCCTTGCTTGTCTCAATATACATTCTGCTATCTATTTATCCAATGTACATAACTTCTTAGCCCACTTTTTGATACTCACTGGGGTAGGTTATATACATTGTATATGATATAATTTATTTATGTTGCTGTTTATTATTTCTTTTGGGACCAACACACATTGGCCCTTCTTCTAGGTTATCTAATTTATTATTTTCTTCTTCTGAATTATACTGGTGAGCTAGTCTTGCACGGATCACTCCTCTGGGGTGGCGTGGGTTGGGGAGGGGGTGGGGTTATGGTTGTTTTTTACTTGTATTGTATTCTGTGTTATAATGTTTGTTGGATTTTTTCTTTCTAATAAAGTTTATTAAATGTCAAAAAAAAGTTGTTTAATACCTCAGTGTTGTGTGTTAATTAGGTGATGTTTAATATGTTTTTTACTTGCTATGTACTCAGTTCTATTGTCCTTCTGTAATCGTTCCTTCCCTTTTCCCCCAACACAAATCTGGAACCGAGTTATTATCAGCTCAGTGCCATTCCAGGTGAAATTTTTAAAACAAATAAATAAACAAATTTTGTTTTATCTGCCTCCTCTCAAACCTATAATTGTGGCTTGTATTACCAATTTGGATGGTGGTCTCCAAATGCCCATACTGAATATTTTTTGGGGTGTATGGTTTTTAAGTCATTTTTTTCTCACACTTCATTTCCCTTGACTGATCTGGAATCCTTAAAGATCAAATGCCAATGTTTTACAGATTTACAGTAAACACAGGAATTCAAGTTCCTGTGTCATGATTAGTGTTTCCTGAAAATATCATGCTGTTTGGTTTTGTGGTTTTGTTTAAATCAGAGTCTGTTAATGTGCTGTGCAATAACTGAAAACAATGAAGAACAGTGAAGATTTTCATGCCCCTATTAGTGAGTGATGACATCACTTCTGCCCAGCCTGTTGCAGGAGCAATTAAATCCTTCATTGCCTGTAGTACCTGGTGTACTTCCCAGTCAGAGCACTCTGTAGGGCTAATTGTCTTTACTCCAAGTGTGCTACTAACCCATCTGGTTTGTGTTTAGATAGATTAGGTTACAATCTATCATTCTGTTCTCATAAAGAGTCAGTCATTTATTTCAGTGGGTAACTGAAGTGGTATAAATGAATGTGTGTGAGAAATCTCCTGTCTGTATCAAAGCTGAGTTCCGTCACATAAAAACTCTGCATTGTTATTTGCCTATATAAATCCAGGATTGTTAAATGCATATAAAATAAATCTAACATTTAAGCCATAGAGGTAGTGTCTCCTTGATGTAGCCTCCATTCATATGTGAGAACAATATTTTTATGTCAGTTTGACAAACAGGTGTCTGCCACACTTTACTATTTCAGGAACATGTACTGTATAAATTCACAAAATTCCATTCTCTGAGGGATTCTGTGTGGAAATATACCATGTATGTGTGTAGCGTCATACTATATGTCATTCTGGTGCCCCTGTCTCTTGCCCCTCAGTTGAGGCTACTTCACTCTGCTTCCCACTGCCCTCCCCCAAGTCAGTGCCAATGCCACCTGTTGCCCCCCGTACTAGTCTTCACAGACAGGGCTACTATGCTCTGCTAAGCCCTAGAGTCCCAGGAACTCTGTCTCCACAGTTGAGGCTGCTGCATTATGCTGCCCAAGGCCACCAAAGGTGGGGCTTTTCCTGCCCCATTCTACTCACTTCCACTACCCCCAAATGGGCTGCTGCATTACGTGCAGTCTGTCTCACAGTCAGGGCTGCTGTACCCTGATGCCACCTTTTGTCTTGCCACATGGTCATGGCTTCTGCACCATGCTGTCCTCTGTCTCTGCTACCACATCCAAGGCTGATGCACCCTGCACCATATTGACACATTCAAGGCTGCTGTGCCCTAGAGTCCTGTGCCACCACAGGAAGGGCTGCTGTGCCCTGCTACCCTCTGTCCCCACCTTATAACACAAGATGAAAGTGTTTTTTTCTTTCAAACAGCTTGGGTAGTGTGCCAAAGGATCTGACTCTGGTGGCAGGGAGCAGCATGGAGCAAGAACCGTAACTGTGGAGTCAAGAGGATCTATGATGCAACAGGGCACAGTGGGGCATCAGGGTACTGCAGCCCTGACTGAGACAAGGTTCACGTGTTGCAGCTGCCCTGCCGATTTGGGGCAGTGCAGGGTGCAGCAAAAGTCCCACGTTT
Organism: Neoceratodus forsteri; assembly: GCA_016271365.2. Lineage (NCBI taxonomy): Eukaryota > Metazoa > Chordata > Ceratodontiformes > Ceratodontidae > Neoceratodus > Neoceratodus forsteri. The sequence goes on from CM057453.1 coordinate 62,976,461, forward strand.
GGTGGCCTGGGGCAGCATGGGGCAGCAGCCCCAACTGTGGAGGCACAGGCCCTAGGACTCTATGGCATAACATAGCACAGCAGTCCTGTCTGTGGAGACTGGAACAGGGGACAACAGGTGGCATTGGCCCTGCCTGTGGGGGGGGGCAGAGAGAAGCAGGGTGCAGCAACCTCAATTGAGGGGCAGGAAACAGGGGTATCCGGATGGCAGGTAGTATATCTAGTTACACACATACATGGTAGCTTTCCACACAGAATCCCTCAGAGAATGGAATTTTGTGAGTTCATACAGTACATGTTCCTGAAATAGCAAAGTGTGGCAGACACCTTGTTGTCAATCTGACATAACAATATTTTTCTCACATGAACATATGAATGGAGGTTACATCAAGGACACAGTATATCTATTGCTTAAACTTTAGATTTATTTTATATCCATTAAACAATCCTGGATTTATATAGGCAAATAACAATGCAGAGTTTTTATGTGACAGAACTCAGCTGTGATACAGACAGGAGATTTCTCATAAACATTCATTTATACCACTTCAGTTACCCACTGAAATATAAATGACCAACCTTTTATGAGAACAGACTGATAGATTGTAACCTAATCTATCTAAACACAAACCAGGTGGGTTAGTAGCACACTTGGAGTAAAGACAATTAGCCCTACCGAGTGCTCTGACTGGGAAGTACACCAGCTACTACATGCAATTAAGGACTTCATTTCTCCAGAAACAGGCTGGGCAGGAGTGATGTCATCACTCACCAATGGGGACAGGAAAATCTTCAATGTTCTTCATTGTTTTCAGTTACTGCACAGCACATTAACATACTCTGATTTAAAGAAAACCACAAAATCAAACAGCACGACATTTTCAGGAAACACTAATCATGACACAGGGACTTGAATTCCTGTGTTTATTGTAAATCTGTAAAACATTAGCATTTGGTCTTTAAGGTCTGTTTGCCCAAGCCTAAGATTAGCAAAGGATGTGTTATTGAAACCTGTGTCTTATAAATCTAAGGCTGGTTCTCATGCTTTTTCTGTAGCAGCACCTTCTAACTGGCATGATTTGCCTGAAGCACTTCGATCTGTAGGTTCTTCGCAAACTTCAAAAATTCATTTGAAACAATTTCTGCTGGGTCAGGAAGTTTGCAATTGTTAAATTGAATTATGTTTTGTTGTTTCATACTTGTTATTGTTTTGCTTTGTTGAGTATTTTGTATTCTATTTCTGGGTCAGACCCGAAAAAGGACATTCTGGTCCAGTGTGCCCACCCAGTTATGAAATTAATAAATAAATAAGTGCCTTCTGGCACTAGGCTGTGTATGCCAGGTAAGCTGCTTGCCTGAAGAGCAAGGAAACTGATGCATACACTTTCATGGCCGTGGTATTTAGTTTTCTGGAATCTTTCTCTGGAGACTGAGATGAAAAAGGCACTTAAACCTTTTAGCATGCAGCAGCATAAACCACTCCTTCATGATTAGGGTGAGAATACAGTGATCACCCCCCCCCCCCCAGCTTGTCCACCTGGTGGTACTTTCAATTTTCTTGTCACTGCCAGCGGCTGAGGTAGTGGATGACATTATTTTGGCAGTGGCTTTCTTCAGAGTTTTGTGGACGGGGTGCTGCAACCACCCTGTGGGAGCCAGACCCATCGTGTCAGTGAATTCAGCCTGCTCATCTGCACCTTCACTTCCATGGAAGGGGAAGCCCAGGGTGTTTACCAGTTCCCTTACAAAAGAATAGTGCGGTGTAGAATCCTTAGAAGACCTGGGAGGAGAGCCAAATTCCTGCTCAGGGAAAACGTCTGGTTCCAGAGGTTCCCCCTCCTCCTTATCTTCATAATATATCTCTGCCCCCTCCAGAGGCATTTGGTATGGAACCCAAGCCTGGAGAAGGGGGCAGGCATATTTGCAAAATTTCCCATAGCCTGAAAAAAAATGTTGTAGGTGCCGTATTGGTCCTTTTAAGAACAGATCCAGAAACAAATGACTTGATACCTTTTATTTGACCAACATGGATGTTACACAAAAGAACAAAGTGTTCTAGCTTTCGAACCAACCAGGTCCTTCTTCAGAAGCTTTATGGCAGTTGTTTTGAAAATCCCATACTATTAACACCAGATAATGTTGAAAAAATAGAAATAATTCTCATTGGTTTAACATATACATTTAAAACATAACAGAAGATTACGTCAGAGAAGCTAATTAACACCAGTACGCTTTTAACTGAGAAGTCTCAGAAGGGCAAAGGTTATCAAGAATTATCAGCAACCAGAGAGTTCTTCTCACATAAATTTTAAAATGTATCAGTATGCCAAGGAAGCATTCTAGTGATAAAAAAACTTTGGGATAGCATTCTCTCTAATACATGTAAGATGAGCTTACAACTTACATTCCAAGTGTCCTGGTGGATTAAAGAACAGATAATGAGATACAAAATCCTGAAATTAGGTATAACTGCAAGTTGAAAACAAGCCCCAAATTAAACATACACACATATACACGATGCATGATGGTATCACTTGTAAGTTTAAGTGCCAAATAAAAATACTTGTCAAGGACCCCCAAGAAAACAAGACCATGAGCCTGATAAGTGCAGATTTCAACACAGAGTCAGTGTATAACAAAAATGCACAGAATCAGTCTAAGGAATCTAAATGAAAACTTCCAAGGATGAAATCCTCCAGGTCTCCTCCTTTTTTTTTTCTTTTCTCTCCCTCTCTCTCTCTCTCTCTCTCCTTTGGAAAGATACTGTAACTAGTAGGAATTAGATATACTGTATGTACAAGAGTCATAATACAGCATTATTCACACCAATATTAATATTTACCCAAAAGAATTACACCTTTTATGAACCCCCAAGTAAATAAGATATGCATCTTAATATGAGCAGATTTAAAAATGTGACAGTGTGTAATCCAACCACTGACAACTAGTAGAAGGAAGTAAATGTACACTATATGTGAAAACTAAGTGTCCTAGCCACATAACAGTTGTCCCATGCCACGCTCCCCCCACACATACGTGTGTACATACACCACACCACACTCCCCATTTTTCTTGTGGGCAAGGAAGTATCTCTGTTGTAAGGCAGGGACCTTTTCTACTGCTTTTGGTTGTAGCAGCTTGTTTACTACCAATTCCAGCAGAATTCTTTCTGTAGGTGAATGGGCTGGAAACCTTTTGTGTATCTGCAGCTCTGGGAACTTTCCAAACTGCAGGGACAAACCCTGGCCCACTACATCCAGGACTCACTGTTTAACCATTCCTGAAAGTGGTGGGTCAGTCTGTCCCCCACTGGCAGTGGTTAGACAACCTGGGCAGAACTGTCAGGGATTTTGTTTTGGCTGTGGCATTGGGGCTGGTGCTGCTGCAGCACACCTGTAGCCCCTTCTGCCTCTGCCTGTATAGTAACCTTTTTGGGGTTGGTACTCATAGGGAGGATAGGGTCTGGGAGAGTAGCCCCTGCCCCTGCCTCCCCTGTCATAAGACCTGTGGAAAGTGGAGGCCATTTATTTATCACTGTTGTTTTTGTAAGTGGTTTTGTACTCATCCACTTTTTACATGTATGCCTCTGTTTTGTCACCAGAAAGGGAATTTCCCTTGAACTGCAAATCCATGGCCTTGGTCTGAATGTCCTGGAAAAGGAAGGTTGCCCTTAACTAGAAAAATCTCCTCAATGATACTACATGGGCTAAGACCCTTGAAGCAGAGTCATTAGCTCAATCTGGGTTTAGGGCCAGGCACAGCACTATCTCTGCACTGGCCAAAGTTACAAATGACTGGCAAACCGAATTAGATAAAAAGAATAGTGTCTGTGCAGTATTTCTTGACCTAAGTAAGGCATTCGACCACGAGCTGCTACTCTCTTCCTTGCATTCCATTGGCCTAGATCCACCCTCCCTTAAATGGTTCAGGTGTTACCTTATGGATAGGTCACAGCAGGTGAAAGCTGAAGGTGATCTATCCCCTTTAAAACCACTGCTAAGAGGAGTTCCACAAGGATCTATCCTGGGCCCTATCCTTTTTGCCATCTACATTAATAATATTGATTCAAATCTCACAAAAGCCACTGTCCACCTCTTTGCTGATGACACTGTTTTGTATGTCAGCAACTCGTCACCTGCTGTTGCCGGTGAAATTTTACAGGCAGAATTCTCCTTGCTGCAATATCAACTACTTGAGAAAAAGCTCCTTTTAAATGCAAAAAAAAACAAAAGCAATGCTTTTCTCCAATCAAAGCTCCACCAGCACCTCCTCACTAAGCAGTCTCCCCCAGCTATGCACTATCCTTGGAGAAAATCTGGAGTATGTAGAAAAATTCAAATACTTAGGTGTGTGGATTGATAACAGACTTGACTTCACATCATATTGAAGAACTGCTTGAAAAACTTTGCCAAAGGCTTGGCCTATACTATAGAATAAAACACTTCCTAACAAGAGACTCAAAGATGAGGTTAGTCCAGGCCACTTTTCTTTCAGTTGTTGACTATGCAGACTTCCTTTATAGTCACTGCCCCATCTCCTACCTAAGCAAGCTGGATACCCTGTACCATAGAGCAATAAGATTCATAACAGATCTTCCAGCTAACACTCATCATTGCTCTCTCTATGCTGCAGTTGGTTGGGTTTCCCTACATCTCAGAAGGAACAGAAATGCAGCACTATGGATCTACAGAGCATTGTCTAAAAAACTTCCAAACTATATTCTAGACTGCTTCACCCAGGCCATAGCTAGCTCCTATGCCCTAAGAAGCAACAACCTCATCATGCTTAAAATACCTAAAGTCAACACCCGGCTAGGGAGGGTGGCAATCAGCTATTCTCTAGCTATGGCTTGGAATACTCTACAGAAATCCCTGAAACTGTCCAATCTTATACCTATAGCATCCTTTAAACAGCTTTGCACAAGTTTTTTAACAGAGAAATGCAACTGCTACCACAAGAGCTAGACTTGCCATTTCACAACCCCCTCTTCCAGACAGCCACTATATATGGCATATTTCCACAGTTCTCCCTCCCAGGCAGCCACCCTTTTTATAGTACCCCAGTTCCATTTAATTCTACCTAACTACCTACTACCTACCTAATCCTTCTCCCACTAATCACTGGCCCTTACATTATTCCTAAATGCTCCCCATTCATCCTAGTATTACATTATGCTGTGTGTATGCCTTGACTCCTTTATTGGGATATGTATATACTTATCTTTTGTATAATGTTCCTGTAATCTACCTTGTCATGTATTTCTGAATCAACTTTTTACCCTTGATCATTGTATTTATGTGTGTTTTTCTATATCTGTTTTGCATATATTAGTGCATTGATGTATCTGTTGTGTACCAACTATCGAACCTTGACCTTATCAGGTCCATCTTGTGAATGAGCCTTGCTCAATGATGCTCACCTGAATAAATAAAGATTTGATGTTGATGATGATGATGATGATTAGTGTCTACAGACACACAGAACTGGTATCTAGTAGCATCTAGGGCTGACTTTTCTGTGGCGGCTAGATTGTGTGCAACCTCACCTTTTGCCTTATCAACTAGTGCCAGCATTGTATTCCACAGTGCCTTCTGGTACTGGGCTGTATATGCAAAGTACTCTGCTTGTCTAATGAGCAGGGAAGCTGTTGTATATAACTTTTTGGCCTTAGTATCCAATTTTCTGGAGTCCTTTTCAGGCGGCAGTGCAGAGAATGGAACCTTAGCCTTCTCACAAGCAGCTGCTTGGACTTCACCTTCATGATCATGGTGGGCATACAGGTATTCTACCCCAGTCTGTCCTGGTGATACTTCTTCTCAGTCTTTCTATCTATGCCTGCATCTGAGGTAGGTGCAACCATGATTTTATTTTCTAATTCTTTTTGTAGCCCTCCAGCCTGGAACTCTCCCTTAGGTCACTGCACTCACCAGCTTGCTCTACCACCCACTGTGTTCCCCTGCCATCTTCAAGTTTGGTACGGTTCCCTGGGTCAGGGGAGGACAACCCAGGGAGACTGTGGGGGCAGTGGCAATGAAACCAGCATTGGGCATGTGGCACTGGCACTGGCAGGGTCGCCGCCTATCCAGGGCTGTAGGGGTATTTCTTGTGGTGGTTAGCCCAAGATCCCTCTCCACCCCGTGTGGTGCACAGCTGATGCCAAGGTGCACAGCAATCCTGCATGCATCAGCCATGCTCTTACGTGCAACCCAGTGGCTTGATGGTACCTCCAGTCTCCACCGGGGGTCACCAGAGCACCGGGTATCCCTAACCCACCCGCCTGGAGAGGAGAGCTGCCCGTAGGTGCTCAATCTGTCTCCCTCTCCTGCCAACCTCCAACTCCTGAGCACGCTCCTGAACTTGGGTCTTTGGCACCGTGTGAGGTGTGGCATCCAGCATCTCAACCCTCAGTGCCACCAGGCTGGGCAACCAAGATTTTTGAAGTGGCTTTTTGGAGTGATTTGTGTATGGGGACTAGCAGCCCTCTTGTATGAGCTAGCCCCATCATATCCTTAAATTCTGCTTCCTCCACATCCTCCTTTGTTTCCTCAGAGAGGATGCTGATGGCACTCACCATTTGTCTAATGAAAGAGTAGTATAATGTATTATCCTCTGAAGGCTTTGGAGAGGAGTCAAATTCTGAGCCTGGGGAGGGGGGGACAGGGATGTTCATAAAGTTTCTTATAGCCTGGAATAGAAACATAGAAACATAGATTTTGACAGCAGATAAGGACCGCTTGGCCCACCCAGTCTGCCCATTTCCCTACCTAATGGATAAGCTGCAGATCCAAGTTAACCAGCAGCCTACTTCTTCCTACCCCCACCCCCTAGAATTGCCTTATGACTGTCCCATGCATGCTTGAATTCCACCACTGTTTTTGACTCACAACCTCCTCTGGAAGGCTGTTCCATGCATCCACAACCTTCTCTGTGAAAAAATACTTCCTAAGTTACCTCTGAGCCACCCCTTCTATCTTCAAATTGTGCCCCTTGTTCTTGCACTCCTCTTTTTGAAAGATGCTACCCTGTTGGACTTTGTTGATTCCCTTGAGGTACTTGAAGTTTCTATCATGTCCCCCTCTCCCTCCTTTCCTCGAGGCTATACATATTAGCTCCTTAAGTCTCTCTTCATATGTCTTCCAGTGCAGACCCTGCACCATTTAGTGCCCTCCTCTGGACAGCTTCCATCCTGTCTATGTGTTTGCGGAGATTGGGTCTCCAGAACTGCAGTACTCAGATGGGGTCTCACCAACTGTCTGTACAGAGGGATATAACTTCCTGTTTTCTACTGGTGATGCCTCTCCTGCATCCCAGTATCCCCCCAGCCCTCCTTGCTGCCCTCTCACATTGCTTGCCCACCTTTAGGTCATCTGATATGACTACCCCAGGTCCCTTTCCATTTTTGTTATTGTTAGTATCTCACCCCCAATGTGTACTCTTCCCCTGGGTTTTTGTTTCCCAGGTGCATTACCTTGCACTTCTTAGCACTGAATCTAAGCTGCCATACATTTGACAATTCCTCTAACCTTGCCAAGTCCCTTCTCATCCTTTCCACCCCACCTTGTGCAACAACTCTGTTGCAGATTGTTGTGTCATCTGCAAAGAGACATACTTTTCCTTCCAGTCCCTCTGCAATGTCACTTATAAAGACATCGAAGAGGACTGGTCCTAATACTGAACCCTGCGGTACCCCACTAGTAACCCCCCTTTCTTCAGAGTGGACTCCATTTACTATTACTCTCTGTGTCCTATTCTCCAGCCAATTCTTTACCCAGGCTGTCATCTTGGGACCCACTCCCAGGCTGGCTAACTTGTATATTAATCTTTTGTGGGACTGTGTCAAATGCCTTGCTAAAGTCTAGGTAGGCCATGTCCACAGCCCCTCCCTGATCTACTACTTTGGTCACCCAGTCAAAGAAATCTATCAGATTCATCTGGCATGACCTTCCCGCTGTGAATCCATGCTGCCTTGGGTCCTGTGCCCTCTGGCCTCTAGATACTCAACAATTCTTTCCTTCAGAAGTGATTCCATCATTTCCCTACCACTGAGGTTAAACTAACAGGTCTGTAGTTTCCTGCTTCTGTGCTCCCACTTTTATGAAGGGAATCACATCTGCCCTCCTCCAGTCCTCGGGTACCACCCCATCCTCCCATGATTTGTTAAAGAGGGTAGTCAGTGGTGTCACTAGTTCTACCCTTAGTTCTTTAGAATTCTGGGATGAATCCCATCAGGCCCCATTGCTTTGTCCACCTTCAGTTTTAAGAGTTCTTTCAGAACCCTTTCTGCTGTAAATGTAGTATCAACTTCTGTATCCAGAATGTTTCTACTGTTTGTTTTAGGTACCTCCCTCTTCATTTGTAAATACTGAGCAAAATATTTGTTTAGTATCTCTGCCTTTTCACATTCACCCTCTGCCCACCCTCCCTCCCTTTATTAAGCCTCACTAACCCTCCCTTGGTCTTCCTTCGTTCCCTGATGTACCTATAAAAGGTTTTATCCCCCTTCTTAACTGAGTTGGCTATCTTTTCCTCAGTTTGGGCCTTTGCTGTTCTGACTGCCTTCCCAGCATCCTTTTGCTTTAACTGATACAGTTCTCTGTCCTGCTCCTTCTGTGATTCCTTGTACTTCCTGAATGCTTTCTTTTTCTCTTGAACCTTCACTGCCACTTCCTTTGAGAACCATAGAGGTTTCTTACATCGTTTCATTTTGTTTATTTGCTTCACACAAAGCCTTGTTACCTCTGTGATTGCAGTTTTTATTATTCCCCATTGTTCTTCCACCCTCCTTCCTGCCCATTTGCTAGTGCATTCCTTAGGCACTCACCCATTTTAACAAAGTCAGCCCTCCTAAAGTCCAGTACTTTTGCCTTTGTAACTTGACTCTATTGCTGTGTTTATTGTGAACCATACTGTTCGATGGTCGCTAGTTCCCAGATGGCTACCCACTTCTACATCTGCGATCCTCCCTTCATCTCCATTTGAGAGAACCATGTCTAGATTGCTCCTCTTGAGTGGGCTCAATACTAGTTATCTAAGGCATGCCCCTGTGGGAGCATCTAGAATAACCACTCTTCAAGTGGCTGCTGCAACTGCACTCCAGTTAACATCTGCATTTCAGATCACCCATCAGCAATAGCTCCCTTTTTTGCCATTCTAAGTATTCTTTCTATCATTTCCTTGTCCATTTCCTCCCCCTGAGAAGGGGGTCTGTATACAACCCCTGTGCGGATTGTGGTGCCATTGCTAGTCTCCAAATTTACCCACAGTGCTTCTTCTCCTCCCTGTTTTCCCTTTTGTTCTGTTGCTTTGATTCATTCCCTTATGTAAAGAGCTACTCCTCCTCCTCTTTTACCCTCCCTGTCCCTCCTGTAGATAGTGTATCCTGGTATGTTTACGTCCCTGTCATGGTTTTGTGTGTACCATGTTTCTGTGACTTCCACGATATCCAGATGTTACTCCTTCATCAAGGCCACTAATTCAGGAAGCTTGTTACTCAGACTATGAGCATTGGTACTTATTGCTCTCCATTTTTTGATGGCTTTACCTTCTTTTGCAGCATCCCCCACTGACCTTTCTACCTCGGTCTTTTTCTCATTTAGTACCCTGTTTTGTAGAGAGAGGCTGAGATTTTCCTGCTGCTTATCAGTGCCTCCCCCCTTGTCTAGTTTAAAAGCTTGCCAATGAAGCATTTAAACTGATTGCTCAAAAGACTTGTTCCCTTCCTGGACAGATGCAGACCATCCTGCCAGTGGCTGGTGTCCTCCAGGCAGACCCCAGTCCCCAATGAAGCCAAACCTCTGTGCTCCACACCATTTTTTCAACCATTCATTAAACTGCATGGTGCAAAGTACCCTCATCTCACTCATGCCATTGACAGGCAGCACCTCAGAGAAGGATACTGTGTGTGCTACTTGTCATAGGCTCCTCCCCAATTCTACAAAGTCCTTCTGCACTGCTCTAATCTCATGATGAGCCAAGTCATTTGTCCCTAGGTGGACAATGATGTCCAGCTCAGACTCCCGTGCAGCTATTCTCGTGATCCCAAGGATGCGGTTCCTGTCTCTCCAAGCCATGGCACCAGGCAGGCACCTTACTTCAGTTTTCCCTGCTCCCCCCAGTTCCATCCCCCTAATAATTGAGTCCCCCACCAGGAGCTGCTTCCTTTCCTTGTGGTGTCCTCTGCATCCTTCCTGTGGGCCTCCCTTGTGACAGTTGTCCTTAGCCTCCTTAGTCTCCTCTGCGGGTGCATCCATAGGGGAGCTATGCTCCCCCAGAATGGTGTATGGATTGTGGTGTGGAACAACTGACTAGGTGTGCCTCTGTTCCACCATCCTCACCCTCCCTGAGCCCACTGTGGTCCAACTGCTGTGCTTTCTTTGCAACCTCTGAGGTAGTGGTTGTGGCTCTGGTACTCCCTGGATGGGGGATGTTCCCTTCCTACCATTCATTGTGGCCTGGGAGAAGGTTCCCTTACTACTGTCCAGTGTGGCCTGAAGATGGGCAACTTCCTCCCTCAGGGCAGGTGCCTGGGTCCAGATCACAAATGTGAGCTCTGTAAGACATTTTTCCCAAAAGAAAAGGGCTAAAAAAGAGAAAAAAGTATGGCTTCTCAGTCTGCCTGTACTGTATATCACCAGAACACAGTAAAGGCTAATAATGCCTGGAAAAATTGTCATACATTTGCTATGTCTGCTGCTGAGGGCATTTGTCTTGGGTCCAGTGCTTGCTCCTTTTCCTTTGTAGGAAGAGTGGCAAGGACTTTCTTTTCCTTTTTTTTTTTCTTGGTAGACACTATTATCAGTGCCTGCTCAGAGGATTTTCTATTTGTATTTTTGTCATCACTGGACTCAGGTTCCCCTTTTCAGACACCCTGGTATCTTTGCCAGCTTTACAATGCTTATCTGATGAATGAACAGCTTTATCCTTTTTCTCTGTCCCTTTTGACAGGGACTGCTGCTGTTTATGAGGCAATGAACCCTCTGGTGTATGCCTATGATCATTATTAGAAACTCCCTCTGAGCCTTTATTGTGTTCTGGTGATATACAGGCAGACTGAGAAGCCATACTTTATCTTTTTTAGCCCTTTTCTTTTGGGCAAAACATCTTACAGAGCTCACATTTGTGATCTGGACCCAGGCACCTTAAACAGAGCTCTTGGCAGTCTGCCCTTGCTGGGAGCGGAAGACAATACCATTTTTAAAACATGTAGGTCCCGTTTACTTATTTCTAGGTCTAACAGTCATGCCAAACAACAAAGACCTAAATAAACATAATTTTGTTTCCCAAACATAGCACAAAAATGCTGTGACAGAATTTATGGTCAAATGTGGTTCTGGAGAGAATACATTTAAATTCCAGTTCCCTCTAATAGAACCACACTAAACAGTGAAAAAATGCAAGTTTCTCTGAAAAAACAGAAGCAGTTTTAATAAAAAGGCTTAATAAATTAACTGCTAGCTTTGTGAAATAGTCCAGTTCTCTCTCGACAAAATCACAACCAATAAATAAAAAAACTCTAGGTTTATAAATAAGAAATGCAGTTAACAAAGCCTATTTTTAAAACAAAACTAATAAACTAATTGAAAATTATGTGATTCCCTACAGGCTGTGCTGTGCTAAGTTGCAGCATTCCCCAGTTCCTAGGAACTGATTGGGAACGGAGAAACTGCAGATTTAAACAAAAGTTATAAAATTAGTAAAAAAATACACCCTAACTAATGTAGAGTTATCAGGTACTAACTAAAATAGACTTATAAACAAAATAATAACATGCTCTGGTGACCAGAAATACTTGAGCTGACTTTGGGACAACTGTTCTCTTCAGGATGAGAAAGAAATCTGATGTTAGAGTAAGAGCGGGAGCATGGCCGCAATGCAGAGTTTGAACTTTAGTTCTAAAGTCTATAATTAGTATAATGTTCTATCTCGGGGGCATCACACTCTTTGTGAAGGATGATACTTGTTGTAATGCATCAGTGATGGATTCCTGGTGTTAGAACGCTGTTATTTAAACACAGGATCAGATAAACAGGTTGTAAGGAAATCTAGATGGAATAATTGAGTGGACACATAAGTCAAACATGTGTTGCAATGCAACCAGATTTATAGTGATGCACCTTATGAGTAAGAATCTGAGAGAGAAATATTTCCTAGGAGGCAAGTAACATAAAACATCAACATTAGAGACAGATATAGGTGTGAATATCAATAAAAGACTAAAAGTAACACTAATACTAAATCTAGATTAAAAGTAACAGATCACTGCAAAATGAGTGAGCTCCAAGTAACGATGGCAGATGTGGGATAATATCTCATAGACATTACAGAAACATAGGCCACTGGGAATAATGACTATGGCCTGTCAGTACCAGGATATACTATACATAGGAGAGACTGGGGTAAGGGAAAAGGAGATGAGGTAGCCCTCTATGTCAAGGAAGGCATAGAGCTGATACAGGATGGGTCCATTAGGGAAGGAAATGGAAAGACACAATCACTGTGGGTGCAGCTTACAAAAGCACTGGAGAAAAAAATGTACATGGGGGGTTTATAGACCACCATGATACGAAGACAAGGGGGATAGCAAACCTGGGCAGAAATTGAAAAGTGAGTCACAAAGGGGGAGCTAGTGGTTGTCAGGGATCTCAATCTACCAGACAGATGTGGTCATTGTAGCAGCTAAGGGCACCAGAAGTCAGGCCCCACTGAATATGTTGTAGGACTGCCTGCTGGTGCAGCTGGTCAGGGAACCTACAAGACAGGCTGCCATTCTCAACATGGTATTCGCCAACTCGGAAATGGTAGTTGAAATTTAAAACTTTTATTAAATTTTTGAAACATACACAGAGTAAACTCACAATGAGATTGAAAAACATAAGCTACTTTCAGGAGCCACCCGAATTCGAGAAATACAATTGAAATGAGTCGTACCCCATAATCTAGACAACAATAACAAACATCCCCCCTTCTTACCACCCTGAATAATGCTGCAAAAAAAAAACACCCCCACACCAAGGAAATGGTAGTTGGAGTGTGGGTTGGGGAACCACTGTGGTCCAGTGACCATGACACCATATGGTTTGAACTGGCCCTGAGTATCAGTATACCCTCATTAAAAGCTGTGGTTCTGCATTTTTGATGAGCAAGCATTAACCAGATGAAGAAATTATTCAAGGATAAGTTGGTTGGGGTGGACAAAATTGGGGAGGGGGGTGGGGTGATGTGGAGAAGAGTTGGGGAGAAATTAAAGAAGCCATTCTGAAAGCAACAAAACACTCTTGTGATGGTTACTGAGGGTAATTGGCACAAGAAACCGATCTGGTTCTCTTAGAAGGTCAGAGAAGCAGTGAAGGCCAAGAAAGGGCCTTCAATGGCTACAAGGAGAAACAGAGGGATGAGGAATGGGGCAAATACCAGGTAAAGATGAAGAAGACCAAGAAGGCAGTCAGGGAAACAAAAGCAGACACAAAGTTACATATTACAGAGGGGTCGAGGTAAGGAAAAGCAGTTCTTCAAGTACATCATGGAAAAAAGTAGATGAAAGGGGGAACAGCTAATATTCTTCAGGTGAAGCTACCTCTGGCTGGAAGCTGCAATACTGAACACAGGATTTGCAAGAAAGTGAGTTGTGCTCACAGCAGAGGGAGGTGAACTGTACAATTGTCTTTGGTTTGTAGCAGATATTCTGCAGGTGGAGGCTACTTCTAACTGAAAGGTGAAATAAGGAACTTAGAATTATCAGAAAAAGATAGTCTTTCAAGCAACAGAGGGAGGTGGATCTAGCTTTACTTTTGTTACAATTCTTAAGATTTTCAGTGCAGGAAGAGTTTAAAGCACAGCTGACTTATTTTGGGGCTGACTAATTTCAGAGCACAAACCACCAGTATGTTTTGGGGCTGGGGAGGCTTACCTGTGTCTGACTTGGATGTCTGGATTTTTCTGTGTTTGATTAGCATGGTATTTTCTCTGTCAAATTGTTGTGTAGGGCATCTTGCTGACAGGAAGGCACTCATCACAGCGGTGGGTCATAGCTTGTAGCTGATTGTTTTGTGAGGGCACAGTTTAGGACCAACCCCTGCCCACCTCACCCCACCCACCCCTGGAAATAGTTCCTTTATACCTGGGGTTCTGACATCATTTCCTCAAGAGTGCAAGGTGCATATCACTGTCATATCTTCTCTAGCACACTGCACTGACAATATAAGCATACACATTGCATAATTTATATATTTCTATATAACAAACCAATCACACACACACACCCCAAAACAAAAAGTAGATAAACATGTGGGGAGTAGTGCAATGTAATGGCAGCAGTCTTCCGGGAGTCTTTCTGGAGACTGAGATGCTGCCCTATTTGCAGACAACTCTCTGCCTTGAGGGAGGAAGTTGCCCGTCTTCAGGCCACACTGGACAGTAGTACGGAAACCTTCCCCCAGGCCACACTGGACAATAGGAAGGGAACATCCCCCAACCAGGGAGCACCACAGCCACCACTACTACCTCAGAGGTTGCGAAGAAAGCACAGCAGTTGGATCACAGTGGGCTCAGGGAGGGCGTGGATGGTGGAACAGAGGCACACCCAGTCAGTTGTTCCACTGCACAATCCATACACCATTCTGGGGGAGCACAGCTCCCCTATGGATGCACCCGCAGAGGAGACTAAGGAGGCTGAGTACAACTGTCACAAGAGAAGCCCACAGGAAGGAGGCAGAGGACACCACAGGGAAAGGAAGCAGCTCCTGGTGGGGGACTCAATTATTAGGGGGATAGAACTGGGGGGAGCAGGGAAAACTGAAGTAAGGTGCCTGCCTGGTGCCATGGCTTGGAGGGACAGGAAGCACATCCTCAGGATCACGAGAACAGCTGCACAGGAGTCTGAGCTGGACATCATTGTCCACCTAGGGACAAATGACTTGGCTCATCATGAGATTAGAGCAGTGCAGGAGGACTTTGTAGAGTTGGGAGGGGCCTAAGACAAGTAGCACACACAGGATCCTTCTCAGAGGTGCTGCCTGTCAATGGCATGGGTGAGGTGAGGGTACTTTGCACCATGCAGTTTAATGAATGGTCAAAAAAATGGTGTGGAGTACAGGGGTTTGGCTTCGTTGGGGACTGGGGTTCCACCTGGAAGGACACCAGCCTATACTGGCAGGATGGTCTGCATCTGTCCAGGAAGGGAACAAGTCTTTTGAGCAATCGGTTTAAATGCTTCATTGGCAAGCTTTTAAACTAGTCAAGGGGGAGGCACTGATAAGCAGCAGGAAAATCCCAGCCTCTCCCTACAAAACAGGGTACTAAATGAGAAAAAGACCAAGGTAGAAATGTCAGTGGGGGATGCTGCAACAGAAGGTAAAGCCATCAAAAATGGAGAACAATGAGTACCAATGCCCTAGTCTGAGTAACAAGCTTCCTGAATTAGTGGCCTTGATGGAGGAGGAACATCTGGATATTGTGGCAGTCACAGAAACATGGTACACACAAAACCATGACTGGGGCGTAAACATACCAGGATACACTATCTACAGGAAGGACAGGAGTGTAAAAGAGGAGGAGGAGTAGCTCTTTACATAAGGGAAGGAATCAAAGCAACAGAACAAAAGGGTAAACGGGGAGAAGAAGAAGCACTGTGGGTAAATTTGGAGATCGGCAATGGCACCACAATCTGCACAGGGGTTGTATACAGACCCCCTTCTCAGGGGGAGGAAATGGACAAGGAAATGATAGAAAGTATACTTAGAATGGCAGAAAAAGGGGAGATATTGCTGATGGGTGATCTGAATATGCCAGATGTTAACTGGAGTGTAGTTGCAGCAGCCACCTCAAAGAGTGGGGTTATTCTAGATGCCCTATAGGGGGCATGTCTTAGACAACAAGTATTGGAGCCCACTCGAGAGGAAGCAATCTTAGACCTGGTTCTCTCAAATGGAGATGGAGAGAGGATCATAGAAGTAGAAGTGTGTAGCCATCTGGGAACTAGTGACCATCGAACAGTATAGTTCACAATAAACACAGCAATAGAGTCAAGCCATACAAAGGCAAAAGTACTGGACTTTAGGAGGGCTGACTTTGCCAAAATGGGTGAGTGCCTAAGGAATGCACTAGCAAATGGGCAGGAAGGAGGGGTGGAAGAACAATGGGGAATAATAAAAACTGCCATCACAGAGGTAACAAGCCTTTGTGTGAAACAAATAAACAAAACGAAACGATGTAAGAAACCACTATGGTTCTCAAAGGAAGTGGCAGTGAAGGGTCAAGAGAAAAAGAAAGCATTCAGAAAGTACAAGGAATCACAGAAGGAGCAGGACAGAGAACTGTATCAGTTAAAGCAAAAGGAAGCTGGGAAGGCAGTCAGAACAGCAGAGGCCCAAACCGAGGAAAGATAGTCAACTCAGTTAAGAAGGGGGATAAAACCTTTTTAAGGTACATCAGGGAGTGAAGGAAGACCAAGGGAGGGATAGTGAGGTTTAATAAAGCGGAGGGAGGGTGGGCAGAGGGTGACTGTGAAAAGGAAGAGATACTAAACAAATATTTTTGCTCAGTATTTACAAATGAAGAGGGGTACTTAAACAAACAGTAGAAACACTCTGGATACAGAAGTTGATACTAGCCCATTTACAGAAGAAAGGGTTCTGAAAGAACTCTTAAAACTGAAGGTGGACAAAGCAATGGGGCCTGATGGGATTCATCCCAGAATTCTAAAAGAACTAAGGGTAGAACTAGTGACACCACTGACTACCCACTTTAACAAATCACGGGAGGATGGGGTGGTGCCCAAGAACTGGAGGAGAGCAGATGTGATTCCCCCTTCACAAAAGTGGGAGCAAGGCAGAAGCAGGAAACTACAGACCTGTTAGTTTAACCTCAGTGATAGGAAAAATGATGGAATCACTTTTGAAGGAAAGAATTGTTGAGTATCTAGAGGCCAGAGGGGCACAAGGCAGCATGGATTCACAGCGGGAAGGTCATGCCAGACGAATCTGATAGATTTCTTTGACTGGGTAACCAAAGTAGTAGATCAGGGAGGGGCTGTGGACATGACCTACCTAGACTTTAGCAAGGCATTTGACACAGTCCCACACAAAGATTTATATACAAGTTAGCCAGCCTGGAGTGGGTCCCAAGATGACAGGCTGGGTAAAAATGGCTGGAGAATAGGACACAGAAAGTAATAGTAAATGGAGTCTACTCTGAAGAAAGGGGGGTTACTAGTGGGGTACCGCAGGGTTCAGTATTAGGACCGGTCCTCTTCAATGTCTTTATAAGTGAGATTGTAGAGGGACTGGAAGGAAAAGTATGTCTCTTTGCAGATGGCACAAAGATCTGCAACAGAGTTGATGCACAAGGTGGGTTGGAAAGGATGAGAAAGGATTTGGCAAGGTTAGAGGTCAAATGTATGGCAGCTTAGATTCAATGTTAAGAAGTGCAAGGTAATGCACATGGGAAACAAAAACCCAGGGGAAGAGTACACAATGGGGGGGGTGAGATACTAACAACAACAAAAATGGAAAGGGACCTGGGGGTAGTCATTTCAGATGACCTAAAGGTGGACAAGCAATGTGAGAGGGCAGCAAGGAGGGCTGGGGGGATACTGGGATGCATAGGGAGAGGCATCACCTGTAGAAAACAGGAAGTTATTATCCCTCTGGACAGACAGCTGGTCAGACCCCATCTGGAGTACTGCATGCAGTTCTGGAGACCCAATCTCCACAAGGACATAGACAGGATGGAAGCTGTCTAGAGGAGGGCAAGTAAAATGGTGCAGGGTCTGCACCAGAAGACATATGAAGAACGACTTAAGGAGCTTAATATGTATAGCCTCGAGGGAGAGGGGGGACATGATAGAAACTTTCAAGTACCTCAAGGGAATCAACAAAGTCCAAGAGGGTAGCATCTTTCAAAAAAAGAGGTGCTCAAGAACAATGGGGCACAATTTGAAGATGGGGGGTCGGCTCAGAGGTAATTTAAGGAAATATTTTTTCACAGAGAGGGTTGTGGATGCATGGAACGGCCTTCTGGAGGAGGTTGTGGAGTCAAAAACAGTGGTGGAATTCAAGCATGCATGGGACAGTCTTAAGGCAATTCTAGGGGTAAGAAGAAGTAGGCTGCTGGTTAACTAGGATCTGCAGCTTATCCATTAGGTAGGGGAAATGGGCAGACTGGGTGGGTCAAGTGGTCCTTATCTGCCATCAGATTCTATTTTTCTATGTTTCTATGACCTGTCAAGCTGACAGAAGGAATCAAGGTAGTAGAGGTGAATGAGCATAAGGCAACCATTCTAAGTGACTACTTCAGCTCAGTATTCAAAGTGGAGGATAGTGGGCCTCTGTTGGAAAGTGGCATTAAAGCTGCTGCAAGGTGATCCCAGAAATAGGGCAGTTAAGTAATTACAGGAGAACATGTTAGAAAGGGTTTGCAGCCTTGAAGATAGGACAAGGTTGTACAGCAAAATGGGATGCACCCATGTTTGCTCTTGGAATTGGCATCAGAAATGGCTGAACCTCTGGCAGAGCTATTCAGTAGCTCACTACAGTCAGTGGAGATTTTGAGAGTCTGGGGGATAGCAGACATCACAAGGGTGGGTATAAAGAGGAACCAGAAAATTACAGGCCATTAGTCTTACTTCCATTGTAGGTAATCAGATTGAGACACTCGTCTAAGAGGACCTAGTGGGCTAACTGGAGAGAAATGGGCTACAGGATAGCAAGCAGCACAGCTTTGTGATAGGGGGGTCTTGTCACACCAACCTGTTAGTATTCTTTGACTGGTAACAAGGGTGGTGGATAAGAGACAAACAGTAGTATTCTATTTCAGCTTCAGCAAGGCATTTGACTAAGTGCCAGACAGAGCTTGCTGAAGAAATTAGAGGGTCTGGGAGCAGCAAAGGACCAAATTATATAGGTGGGAAACTGGTTGGGGGGGAGACAGCAGAAGGTGTTGGTAAACTGAGTCAAATTAGGGGAAGTCAGGCCATGAGTTGGGTACCACAGGGGTCAGTCCTGGGAGCAGTCTTTTTCAATATGTTCATCAGTGACATACAAGAAGGAATACAGGGCAAGATGTGTGTCTTCACAGATGACACAATCTCCGTGACAGGGTTGACAGTGAGGAAGGGGTAAGAGAGTTGCAGAGGGGCCTACAAAGGTTACAGAGGTGATCAAAGGTCTGGCTGTTGAAGTTTAACCCCAGAAAGTGCAAGGTTATGCATATAC
The DNA here is from genome assembly GCA_016271365.2 of Neoceratodus forsteri. Taxonomy (NCBI): domain Eukaryota; kingdom Metazoa; phylum Chordata; order Ceratodontiformes; family Ceratodontidae; genus Neoceratodus; species Neoceratodus forsteri. Next base: position 62,995,668 of record CM057453.1, read on the forward strand.
TGTAAGGGACTGGAACCTCAGGAAGGAATACTGGATGGGAGGGGTTAAGCTGGCCACTACTAAGAGGAAAGGGACCTGGGGGTCATCATACTCAACTCCCTAAAACAAACTAGCCAATGTAACAAGAACCTACACCAAGGCAGCCAGAATGTTGGGGTCTATAGGAAGGGAGGTTATATAGCAAGAAGAAAGAGGTAATACTACCTCCCTTTAGATCACTGGTGGGACCCCATCTGGAATACTGTGCCCAGTTCTGTAGTCCTCACCTGAGGAAAGAGAGAGAAAGGCTGGAGATGGTGCAGCATAGAGTAATCAAAATGATTCAGGGCCGGCAAGGAAGAGATCCTATGAGGATCTATTCAGAGCACTGAACATTTACTCGCTGGATACCAAAAGGGAAAGGGGCAAGATGCTAGAGATCGTCATGTTCCTAAAGAAAAACAAATCAAGTTAAACTGCTAGGAACTATTTAGCAGGAATGGTGGTTCAAAAACAAGGGGACATGAATGTAAGCTGGTAGTGGGGGAGATTCAGGAGAGATGTCTGAAAGTTTTACTTTATGGAGAGAATGCTAAGCTGTGGAACAGGCTACCAGCAGTGGGGAATGGGCACAAAAAACATTAATGGGTTGAGCAGACCTGGGGCAGAGTAAAGGGCTCAATTGTTACTCAGGAGGGTAGCAGTAAGGCATGGAGCAAGGTGGGGAAGTGAGGGCATAAACTCCATGTTTCTATTACTCTCAGAAAGTGTAACAAATAATTTGGATGTATTTGGAAACATTTTGTTAGTAGAGAACTAGGAGTTGCTCTGCCCTTGCGCAGGGCTCTGGTGAGGCCACATTTGGAGTACCATACCCAGCTACGGGCATTAATTCTGTGAGGTGGTATCAGAGGTGTTGATGGTAGTCCAGAGAAGGCTAAGATGATTGGGGCTACAGAATAAATCCATTAGGACAGACTGAGGGATCTGAACAAATTCTCACTTGAAAGGAGGAGACTGAAAGGGGACATGAACCTGGTGTAACAAGCAAATAACAGTTCAGATTTAATGCAATGTCTTAACTTAAAATTGAGGGTGTCAACTCAAAACACCAGAAGCCACAAGCAACAATTGATAGGGGATATAGTCAGACCTAAACAAAGACAAGACTTCCTTAGTCAGAGGGTTGTGTCCATATGGAGCAGTTTACTCAAGCCGATAACTGATAGCCAGACTGTTGATACCTTTAACAGGAGACTACATCTGCACATAAATAATATGGAATTAAAGGAAATATCTACTGATATTTGCAGGTGTTCTGGCCTAGTAGTGCTAAATATGACCTGTTTCATAATAATACCTGTCACAGACTTGTTCTTGCCCAGAACTCAGTTTGCATTGCTACCAGTTTTCAAAACCCTTCAGATGCCTGAAAGGGTTGCCTTGGTATGCTTCCACCACTCAACCACAACCTTACCCGGAGCATCCCTAGATCCAAATCCCACCAGAGTCACTGCTCACACAGTAGAGTGCCCCTTACCAATTGTCAAATAACCTTTCCCTTTTGTCACACTGAGAAGAGTGTAACTTAGATATGGTAACTGTAGCTTGTCTCTTCAGAAATGGATCACAGACTTGTTAATTTACCCTTTATCTATACCTGGAAAGACTCGGTCACAGAAAGCATGAAGTATATAGAAATAACATTTAATACTCCATGATATTTACATATGTTACAGGATACTACATACTAAAGACTATGGGGAATACAGTATTTCTACAGAGATGAAAATAAATACATTTGAAAAGATAAGAGGACACACAAAAGAACCTAACTCAAGCTACCTAAATTCAAAGTAGAGTAGAAGAAACTTACCCCCAATTTGGCACTTGGTGAGTTATGGCAGACTCAAACCTGTGATGTTGATAGTTCAGAATCCCCAACATAACTAACCCTAAGGAGCAAATGCAGAAATATCATCGACTGTCTGGTCCACTACTCCCGCATCATCATACGTGCTTCTTTGATATCACATACTGGTCCATTTCTTTGATCTCTGGAGACCAGTCTTTTCCAGAATAGTTCCAAACTGGTTTTGTGGATTGAAGCATGAGTCCTTTTGTTATCCCAGCTGGCTAAATCAGCAGGGTGCCATCTCGCTCTGCATTGGTCCTGTTTCCACTCAAAACATGTATTTTTGTTATGAAATGAATTCAGTCCTTTGAAGTTTAACCCAGAACAAAACACTTGTACAGGGCAGGAACTGGATTGCTTACACAAAGGCTTCTCCTAGCTGACTTCCCCCAGGCATGGGTTACAGAGGCATGTAATTTTCAGTTTCCACCAGACCTCCCCACTAAGCTGAAATACTTTATAGAAGCATAGATGATAATAAAACTAGAAACACACACACATACACACATATATAATGTATATACATTGCAAGTTGCCACAATACCATATCACAAGTTTGAAGTACCATAAAAGATATACTTTTGACTTGCTGTGTGATGTTAATGTATGTCATTTTTAATCTTTGAGTCACTTGATGGCCAGGTGATGGATGTGCTGCTAACTCTATGGGAGATACTGCAGTGTCCATTGTCAGTTCCCAAATGTCATGAGCTCTTGTGACACTGCTGTCATGGTGTCCTTGGTTAAAGTGACTGAACTGCTAGGCGATTAACTTTTGATTAAGTCTTGTGAGACTTTTCTTTTCACATTTGAAATTACAGGCATCTTTACATCCAGTGGGTAGTTTTGACCACTTGGCCATCCTGTTTACATTCAGTTTCTGTTAACCATTAGCTGAATTATCTAAAGTCATTTGTGTAATTGCTCAATATGGATCTAGCAGATGCATTTACGTATGTATAAGTATAAGGTACTCCATTCTGAATCTTAATTTTAGGATAGGTCAAATTTATCTGTATAGACAATTCACTTATGAATTATGATGTATATCTATGTACAGTATTTATGTGAAGTTGGAGGAAATCCTTTTAACTTTATTGTGAAATGGTGATGTTTTTGTAGATAATTTGTAATGACTCAATCAGTAAAATCTGAACTGAACTAATGTGCTTAGTAATGACTAGTCATAATATTTGGATAGACTAAGGAATTAAAGGCAATTCAGCAGTTAACAAGTGATCACTCTGTCTGTTCTTCCCAGTTTGTCACTGGAGATACTGATTGACATGACTAGATGAGAAGGAACCTAGCACTGGGCACCACTGTACTATATGTAATGTGTAAAATAATCTGGGGCGGCTTTGATTTTATTTTTTGATGGCGTGGTTAGCACAAGTGCAATTTACTTGTTTGTCATAGATGCAAGTGGGACTTTCAATAATTTGGGATAAACTGGTCACCCAAGCCAATACTAGATGGTCCCTTGTCTTCTTTAAAAGATCCTAAGTGGCATGGATGGGATTAGTAGAATGAGCCCATAAAGGGGCAGGGAGGGCTAGTGCTCTCTAAAATTATTTGGTTAATAATGTAGGGTTTGGCCTAGACCCCAGTGTTTGGCTGCATAGTCCTGGGGATTGGTGGCTCACTTTCTTTTCCTAGCATGGGAAAGGGTCTGGCACAAGGTTTAACTGTATACGTTTTCTTTAGCCAGGTAAACCCAGGTTCGTGGACTGGGATGTTGTTCCTTAGAGCCTTGGATTAAAATGTGGATACATTAATTTCATAAACTGCATATCTTGGAGTGCTAATGCACAAAACACAAAGGACCAAGTGTGAGGACGAGGTACAAGGTCACAGCAAGTTTAACATAAATTGTGTTTTTCTAAATAAACCATTGTGGCTATTTTAAACCACAACACTCTGGCAGATTATTATGTGAAGCTGGAGGGGGTGCACTGAGAACCTGCTATCCTAAGATGTGAGATGATGCTATGTTATGAGCTTGAGGCGTATGCAGAGGAGGTTGTCATAGCAGTGGCATTTTCAAATACTGTGCACAGACTGAGTCGTATGCTTTTGACAATGTTAAGCAGAAGAGTCAGGGAAAAGAAAGCTAAGTGTCAGGATAACCCTTTCAGAGAAGCAACAAGATGATATACGCCACCAGCCTCTGTTTATGGCTTTTGTCTAGCTCAGCCAAAAATGGGAGAGGAATCTGCACTACCCTACAGTCTCCCTACTCTTGTGACAACCCCTGAATCACCCATATAATAAATAACCACCACCCCACAGCACCTGATCCTTCATAGCACACCCAAAGCACATATATGATAAACACTAAATCCTAACCCCTTCACACTCCCAACAACCTGATTTTATAACTTCCTCTAACTTCTTACACCCTCACCAAACTCTAAACCCCAGTATAATGAATTATAGCCAATCCGTCACCCTTCAGCACCCCTACACCCTCACTGCATCCCTAATGGCACATTAATTTCCATTTCTCACCCATCAGCGTTTCACTCCATTCTAGCCTCTGAAGTCTCCCATGGAAGGCAAAATGTTAGGCATGGTCAGGGGATCTTGTTGCTTAAGTATATGAAATAAAAAAAGTGGAAACTTTATCTTGGATGTGTGGCTTGTCATTATGTTGCTTCCAGCAAAGGCCAGCTATCATCCAGCAAGAATATGGAACAGAAGTAGTCATTAAGAATGATTACCATCTGCTCGTCCTCCTCTATTACCCTGCCCCCCCCAGCAGCCTTACAATTTCCCCATCTTTCTTTTTTCCTTCATGTATTTGAAAAACTGTTTTGCCTTGCTTTGAGCCCCCCCACAATATAAAGCTCGGTGTCTGCTTTTGCATTCCTGACTACCTTCTTGGCCCCCCTTATCTTTACTTTGTATTCACTCCGTTCCTTGTCCCCCTGCTTCTTTGTGTACCTAATGAAAGCCCTGTTTTTGGCCCTCACTACCAACCTGACCTTGACCTTCACTACCTCCCTGACCTTCTTAGAGAACCAACTTGGTCTCTTGTACCGTACATGTTTCGCTTGGTAATCGTTTGACATTTAGGTATGTCAGTGAAAAGGAGAAGACCAGGAGTGGGATTGTAAGGGTTAAAAAGGAAAGGGAGGACTGTGGAGTGGGGGACCAGGAAAAGGCATACATTCTGAACAAATACTTTTGTTCAGCATTCATAGAGGAAGGAGAACAGCCACAAAAAAGTAACAGAAGCTTTGGCGAGGGGGGGGCATAGACACTAGTCCTTTTCTGTAGTCAAGAGTCCTGAAGGGACTTGCTAATCTGAAGGTGGACAAAGCAATGGGGCTAGATGGGGTGCATCCAAGGATACTGAGGGATCCCAGGGAAGTACTGGCTGCACCTCTGACAGTTCTGACAACTCATTGGAAATAGTAGTGGTTCTGGAGGACTGGAGTAGGACAGGTGTAGTCCCACTGCAAAAAAGTGGTAGCAGGAAGTTCAAGTTCAAGTTTATTGTAGGAAAACTCTGTTGAGCAAGCTCATTCACAAGGAGGTCCTTTGACACAGACGGGTAGTTACAGATTGCATAATCAAAAAAACAGTACAAATTCAAATACAGAATTATGGGCAAGCAATAACATGTTGCATAAAAATGGCAATGACATAGAAAAATACAAGTGCAGAAAAAAAGGTACTAAGTGCTTGTTTTGGAGTAACAAGGCAGCTAATTTCTAGGTAAGTAAGAGGAAGCAGTGAGCTAGGATTTAGAAGCAGCTGCACGTATCTTTTACTTTTGCTGCAACCAACCTTTTAAATAGGCTGACAGGGACAGTACTGGGAAGCTTCAGTACACCTTGGAGCTGGTAACAGACAGTTGGGAGTACGCTCGATATGGCCTGCTTGCCGAGTGAGGTGCGAGATCTTGGTACATAATGTATTGAGGGCACAGAAACCCAGGGTTAGAGTACAAAATGGGTGGAGTGGTACTGACGACTACTGAGCAGGAAAGAGACCTGGGGTAATCATATCTAATGGCCTAAAGGTGGACAGATAGTGTGACAAGCCAGTGGGGAGAGTAGTGGGATGCTGAAATGCATAGGGAGGGATATCACAAGCAGAAAGAGGGAGGTGGTATTGCCTCTGTATAGATTGCTGTTAAGACACCACCTAGAGTACCATGTCCAGTTCTGGAGACCACCTCTCCAGAAGGACACAGAGAGAGTGGAAGCTGTCCAGAGGAGGGCAACTAAAATGGTGCAGGTTCTGTATTAAAATCCCTGTGAGGAGAGACTAAAGGACCTCAATATGTACGCCCTGGAACACAGGATGGAGGGGGGATATGATAGAGACCTTTAAATAGCTTACAGGGGGTAAATAAGATACAGGAGGAGAATATGTTTCAGAAGAAAATGTGTTCAAGAACAAACAGGCTATGAAGCTGTAGGAGGTAGATTTTAGGAGAGATGTGAGGGAAGTACTTTTTCGTACAAAGACTGGTGGATTCCTGAACAGCCTTCCAGTGGAGGTGGGGGGGGGGGTTCAAGAATGCATGGGGTAAACACAAGGGAGTCACAGTAGAAAGGAAGGGGGAAGGAGAAAGAGCTATAGATTGGACATGGTCTGTGGTAATAGGGTATGTAGGGAGAAATGGGCCAACTGGATTGGCCAAGTGATCTTTATCTGTCATAAAATTCTATGTTTCTAGGATTTTGATGCCTGGAGAATGTCTTCTTTAATTACACCCCATACTTTATTCACCCCTCCAGATTGTGCCTACTCCAACCAACTTATTCTGGACTAATTCCCTCATCTAGTCAAAGCCTGATCGTTTGAAATCCAGAACCACAGTCTTTGATGAAGGTTTACTTGTACCCAGGCCAGTTTAACTATATGGTGTTACGGTCGCTGGACCTTAGTGGTTCCCCAACCCTCATTCTGCCTACCATTTCTAAGTTGGCAAGCACCATATCAAGAATGGTAGCCTGCCTTGTAGTTTTCCTGACTCACTGTACCAGCAAGCTGTCCTGCAATGTATCTAGCAGGGCTGGACTTCTGGAGTTCTTGGAGGCTGGAATGTCCAACCCATGTCTGGCAGGTTGAGATCCCTCACCACCTCTACCTCCCCTTCTGCTGACTCCTGCTTTATTCTGCCCCTAGTTCCCTTGCCCTCATCCCCCTATCCCAGCCCTCTATAGACTTTTATAGAAATGGTAAATATTAGAAGACATTACTTCACACAGAGGGTGGTCAACCTGTGAAATAGCCTACCTTATGATGTTGTGGAAGATAGACTGTTCAGGCATGGGTATAGCCAGAAATTTCCAGTTTGTACACACGGTCGCCAACAGTTACACCCCCCCAATAAAAAATGTACACATACTCTCCAAATTGTACCCTCTTCCAAACAAGTCAGATTGTTGCCAAATGAATCTTCTAATCTCTAAAGAGGTTATACATGTATCTGTTTCCTAAACAACAGATGTTTGAACAGAGGCACTCCTCAGTAACCTACACTAACCCAAATGCTACAGGTTTGAATGAAAATGGTAACAGAAAGGCATATGGTTTGTGACATTCACTCAACAAAACTACTCAGAAGTGTACAGTGAGTATGCCTGCCTACACCCTTGTGTTCAGGCACTGAAATCGAGACTAGACAGAGTCCTGAGGATAATGGCATTAAGGGTTACACATCAGGAGTAGAAGTAGCAACCTGGTTGATGGTATTGTGTTGTATTGCCTTAAAACCTCACTAAAAACAACTACAGTAAAACTACCTTTAGAAACCATTTCTCCCTTGTGATAAATGTCTAATATTAGCAATACGACTCTCCAAAGTGGGACATCATCGTGATGATACTGGCACACTTGTATAATTTCACTTTCAAACTGAATTGTATGCCTTTTAACCTCTTCCCTTTGGTATTTTATCCTCCCACACGTAAATGTTATGCTTCGTGCAGTGAAAAACACCTCCAAAGTTTAACCAGTTTTTGTCTTTCACCTGCTGTTGAATTATGGAAAACTCTTTTCATTATACCAAATCACAGACAGTAATGTTGAAGTCACGTTTACTCAATGAACTAAGAAATCTGTGTTTTAATTTGCAGTGGGTTGTTCCTTGAGCTATCTTAGCATCAGTACTATGATTTGTTTTTTCTGCCTGCAACAAAAATTTACTTTTGTTAAACAGGATTTAGCACTGGGATCATTTTGTCAAAAATGAAGGAAATTTTTTTTTTGTAATCAGCACTGCTTGCAGGTTTTCTAGAGAAAGAACAAAATTGGGTTGTATTCACTGATGCAAAATGCCTAGGCTGCCAAAGCTTTGTAGCAGCCACCCCTTTGTCTGGGGGGCCCCCTTCCCCCCTCCATGGCCAGTGACCAGAGGCTGCTAGAGACCAGCCCAAGGGAGTGGCCAGCAGCATCTGGACACAGGCAGCAATAGGGTACAGCTAGCCCCCTCTGAAGTGGGGGGGGGTCTGAGGGGAGAAGACGAATAAAACTGTCAGGCAGGCTGGTTCCCAGCCTTCTTGATCGTCCTCCCCTCGGATTTGTTGATATGACCCAGATTTGGTAGTACAGACTGGGAAAACAAAATATTTATTAATTAGATCAGTTGCTTCCCTTGGGGCAGACAGTTGTAGCAAGGAGCCAGGCTTGTTAGTTAGGCAGCTGCCTTTGGTGTTGAGGGCCCAGAGTCCAATACCCCACATTGGTAGGCTGAGGAATAGGCTGAGAGTGGGCCAGCTGGCTTCTATGTGGTCCGAGGATGCTCCCCTTGGCATCTACGGACAGCTCCCCTCCCAAGCCTCCCTCTAAGGTCAGTCAGCACCTCCAAAAAAAAAAAAATAAAAGGAAAAGGAATACAAGTGCAACGTAGTCAGAGAGTGGTTCTTCTTACCTGGCTGTCAGAGTCTCCGCTTCCTTAGGGGATCGAATTTTGACTCCTTCACCTGGGGGCGGTGTGTAGCTGGGACCACATGTAACAGACCCATAGTGATGGCTTCCTTCTGGTCTTGTGAGGCAGAGCTGGCATCAGCTGACAAGGTTCGTGATCCCCTCCATCCCCCCTACGACCCCTTGTTAGCTTTGTGCCTGGAGCAGGTCGGCATTTGATGGACTCAGTGGATGGCTCATGAGCGGCTGTTGGCTGTGGCTGAATGGGCTACAGAGTGGGGGTCTTTTTTCTGGGCCACCCTTGGGACGAGGCAGCCGACTGCCACTTCTCGGTCCCCTCAGGCTGCGGCCAGGTGGCTGGCAGTGTCTTCTGGTGGGGTCTACTGGTCCTGAAGTCCCTCACAGCACTCAGCGGGCCAGCAATTGGCTGCAGAATGTACTCACACTTCTCCTGGGCTCCTAGCGAGATCTGGCCTGAGCAGGGCATGCAGTCCTTGCAGATCTTGCGGGAATGCTCGCGTGAAGGAAACGCCATCTTTGGTGGGCCTGCAGCCATGGACGAGCAGGAGTGCATGGCAGCAGGGCAGAGCTGGCGCCCTCCCCCACCACCACCCCTACTTTAGCAGGATCTCAGGAGGAGTGGTTGTCATGCTGGTACAGGGACCATTACAATTAGGTGACAGTCTGTCACTTGGAATTGGTCAAAGTTAGTTGAGCACGAGACAAAGTAACCTCTTTATCAGGGAGCACTGGGGATTTTAAGTTTTAAACTGCTCCCAGTTGGTTTCTGCTCCACAGTTTGGTTATTTGAAGCAGTTTAACTCAATGGCTAAAGCACAGAGCTGTGAACTAGAGACCCAGCAGCCTGGGATTGAATCCCACACCTGTCACTTTCATACAGCTGGATCCTAAGCATGTCACAACCCCTCTGTGCTTGATTCTCTTCCTAGGTGATTTTAAAGCCAGGCTGCATTGGGTGGGGACTGCCATTGGAGCCCACCTTACCTCTCATCCTCACAGCATACAGCTCATAATGTTGGCCATTAAAAAACATAGCAGAATGGGTTGAATGAGTCACACTTTCCTATATTAATGGTTATGTGCTTACATATAGTGGGCCCATATGGTTTATTCCGCCATATGGTCCCTTCTGCCAGGACCATCTTGGAAATGAGCTTGCCTAATGATGTATCTGCCTGGTTAAATAAAGCTTTGATTGACTGATTGATTATGTTGCAATCATTTCTATTAACTTGCTTCATTGAGTCAATTGTTGGTGTCTCCAGAAGCAGCTCTCGTATCAATACACATAGCAGCAAAACTGTGCAAAGCAAGTGTACTGGGACTGTAATAATTTGTGCTATGTTGTGTTCACAGCTGTTGAGAGGTGGGGGGCCTACCAGTATGTTCATGCCTTACGTGCATTGGCATGCAGGGTCACTACTAGATTTAGCGTGCTTTGCAGAAACCCTCAGGACCACTTACTGGCCAGTCCCACATAGCAGGCAAACTGTCACAGGCAGAATTTAACCCCCAAAAAATAAAAAAAAAATAAAATGAATAAATAAATTTAAAAAAAGAAGAAGAAAACAAAATTCTCACCCTATGCACAGCAAACTCAGTGAATCTGTAGGGGTAGACAATTTGGCTTAGTGGTAAAAGGCTTGGAACAGCAAGCCTAGAGACTTGGGGGGGGGGGGGTATGGAGACCAGGGTCTGCCTCTCATCAACTCCCACTAGTGTCTGGCATGATCTTGAGCAAGTCTATTAACTGGTTCATCAGTAATACACTAGCAGTGCTTTGCCTCATATCACCAGGGACCGGGTTCAAATCCTACAAAGGTAAACATCTTCATCCATCCCTGCGTGGCTTCAGTCCTTGTCTCCATGCCTTACAAGGCATCCAATCTTACAGGGTCCCACACCATGAGAGGCAGGGTCCCAAGGGGAGCGCACTCATGAATTGCAAGTGGGTGTCCGGCATCTTGAAGGCACCTTGGGAATTTTTCAGCACCCCTCTTTTTTCAAACAAAAAAAAATAATAATAATAATAGTTAATAATGATATAGCAATGGTTGGAGCCTAAATGAGGGGTTGGATGGTCCGGGTGACCATGCCATCCCCACGGGGTTGCTTGGTCCTCGAAGGGGTGGTGCACCCCGACAGCGAAACAGGAAAAAAGACCATTACGGTGACAGTCGCGGTAATGGTCCTTTTTCCGTGTTTAGCCTTCCCCCCAGTGTTCCGCCCCTTCCCCGGATCAACTCCAACCTGGAGTTGGAATCCTAAAATCTGGGGGGTAAAGCACTGTTAGAATAGGTGGCACAATATCTGCATCGGTATTGTGCCGTCACTGTGGGTGAGGTTGGCTTTATCACTGTCGACCTCCCTTGGTGCTTCCTCGAAGGAAATCCTTATCCGAGCACCCACTTTTTGGAGCCAGAGCTGAGCGCCCCTCCTCCCAGCTCCCTCCCTTCCCCGTGAGGCAGGCAGATTTTGGGGGCCAGAATCATCTGATGGTTTTGGAGGGGGGCTACATTCAGGAGGAGGTGGGGGCCTGTTGCTATGGCTCAGAGGATAGAATAAGAGTGGGAAATGAGCTTGGTACAGTCAGTAGACCAGGGGTTCATTGCCCAAAGCCTCAGTTGTATACTGTGGGTTTCTGAGCTGCTTATCTACCATCCCCAGTGCTCTGGGGGCCACCCACATACTAGGCACTTGGGCTTAATGGGCCTTACCCGGCGAGCAAGTACTGGAGACACAGCCGTGCTTTCTGTGCAGGTATCGGCGGTGTTCGTGGTGAGGGATATCAAGTCATTTTTCAGCCTCAGCAGCCATGTAGCGTGTCTCATCTGACAAGCATGTGATGCACATTGTGTCTGCTTGGCTGGATTAGGAGGCAGAGTTAGTTACGGACTGCAGGTAGACTCTGTCATCAGTGGCAAGCTGACGGACCACCAATGCTGGATGTGCTGCAGGGCAGGGGAGTGCAACGCACCGATAGCGGGCTCCTGTCCTTCACTCTGGCACCACGTATGAGAACAACTCCAGCTCACACTGTGTTACACATATATCAGTCAGATGCTCACACACCGGCTGCTAGTATATCCACGCAGGTGTAGCCTGGGGCTGACAGCAACTCTCCCCCCATTTTCTACAATGCACCTCCGGGGGGGGGAGGTGCAGGAACAGGGAGGTCAAGGCAGGTTCAGAAAGCCTCCAAGGATTGAGCATTCCCACTTCAAAAACAACAAAAATGTCTGTTTAATCCTTGGCTCGACTGGCAGCCAGACAGGGTAGCCATAAATCACTGGGGACAGGGTGTTGAGGGCTTCAGGATCCTGATTCCGGTCCCCGCTGGCTGTGCGAGGCTGAGGACTCAAGGCCACTTGAGACTTACAACATGCTGTCCTGGGAAACTGGATGAGGAGTGGCAGCTTGAGCGAATGAGTGACTCCTTCTTCAGGCCATGGTGGCCAATCCTAAGGGGAGTCACAGAATGGTTAAGGTCCACGATGGCTCTGAGGGAAAATCAGCTGAATAGCGCTTGTTGCACCCAGTGGGGGACGCAGTGCATGATCACATGCCCCAGGCCACCACTGCTGAACCTAAAGGCATCACTGATTGGCCTAGTGCCCAAGAAGGTTCTGGGGGAATTCAGGTGATTATCAGCTGTCCCACCCATTGGGGGACTGGATGAATGACCACATCGAGGTAGCAGAGCCAAGCGCCCTGATGGCTAAGGTGGACATCGAGTCCACGTTCTGGCTCTTGGCAGTGCAACAGAAAGATAGGGTATTGTGGGCAGGAGGTTTGAGTGTGAGTATGATGTGGATACCTGCATTCCTAGGGACTGCTCGGTGGCCTGTGCCGTGTGTGAGAGTTACTGCATGGACAGCGGGCACCGTCAGCATGGTACGCTATCTCGATGGCTTCCAGTTTGTGGACCCAACAGAGTCCCCAGTGTATGGGGACTTAGTCCGTGGCTTTGAACTTGGGTGGGGAGTTTGGGGTTCCTTTAGCATAGGAGAAATCCAAGCCTCCAGGAACTTTCCTCACCTTCTTGGGCACAGAAATTGATTCCGCGAACAAGCTGTGTCGCCTGCCACGGAAAAATTTGACTACACTTCGGTCCCTGTTGGGTAGGATAAGGGGAGCAAATAGGTTTCGTTGAGGGAACTGCAACAGTCAGTTGGGCATCTCAACTTTGCATGCAGGGTCACACAGGTGGGGAGGACTATTATGCGACAGTCGTCCAGGAGGGGAGGCTGCTGTCATGACCCATCACATGAATCGAGTCACAAAGCAGTCCCAGGAGGAACTGCAGGTGTGGCAGCTGTTCCTAGACCACTTCAAAGGGATGGCTTGAGCTATACACAGATGCAGTGGGTGGTCTGGTGACTTGGGGATTATTTTCAAGGACAGTAGTGCGCAGGGCAGCAACAGCCTACGGCTTGGCTGGAGGCCGGGGTAGGGAAGCAGATCACTCAGCCGGAGTTTCTCCCAGTCATAGTGGCCCTGTGCATCTGGGCTTGCAGACCCCATAACCAGGTACTGCACTGCAGGTTAGATGACATGGGGGTGGTACATACCATCATTAGGCAACTGGGTCAACTGGGACCTAAGGGAGACTTGATTCGGGTATTTGTCTTAAAGTGTAAGTTACTTAATCTGATATTCCAAGCTGTACATGTCCCAAGAATTGACAATGGCATTGCCTACCTAGCCACATGAGAGGCCAAGGGGTGGTAGAACATTGGCCCACCCAGGTAGATTAGCTTTGCGGTTATATCATGGTAAGGAGAGCAGAGGGTCTCTTGCCAGGCAGGGTGGCACATTACCCTCCAGGCTTGTCAAGGGTAGAAAAAGCCATGGGTATGACTGACACCATGGGTGCTTTAAGGTGAAGAAGTTATTGGATGGCTGGCGTAGGGGACTCATCGCCACTCCTGATACTAGACGGCCTAGTACGCCAGTTAAGTTAGAAGCCCTTAAAATGGGTCTTGCTCAGTTTGCAGGGATAAGCATGGAGCCCGGCTGTCTGTACCAGGTTTTTGGTCACTGTCTGGAGGGCCTTCAAGGTCTCGGAGCTAACAAAACCCTACAAGCACTGGGGAATCCCGGGCCTGACATCACAGGGTGTGGGCCAGTAGGGAACAGGGTATTCTTGCATCTCCACAGGTCCAAGAAGGTGCAGAAGGGGGCAGGCGGTTGGCATGAAATGAAGGCCCCAGCCAGAGAGTGGTGGTACGTGGCCCATACTCTGGTGGACTACCGGACACACTGCTCTGCCTTTTGGGAGGCCTTCTTCAGGCATTGGGATGGCAGTGCAGTGACGGCTTATCAATTCTGGTCATCCTGCAGAAGGCTATCCAGGAGCTGGGGCTATCAGCCAGGGATGATGGGACACATTGTTTCACATGGGGGCAGGGGCCCTTCATATTCTGAGATTCAGGCCTTGGGATGCTGGAAATCTTGGACATTCCTGCATTATGAGAGCCCATACCTGCAGTAACTGTTTATTGTCTCTTACAGGCCCTGGGGAAGACATTGGGCATGTTGGATATGTGTCCACGCAGTCGACTGGTTGGTGGCTCAGAGGGCAGTCAGTCAGCTGGGGGGGAAGCAACTTGTCTCCACCACAGGAGGTCACCTGGATTGAATGGTTGGGGACCAAGGGTCTGCTCTGGGAGGGGTTGCTTCCAAGATTGCAAAGGGAGGCTGACCAAGGGAGTGCACTGCACATCTTGTCGATTCACTTGGGCGGAGAAGACCTGGGCCACAGAAAGATGGTGAATCTGCTGCTGGCAATGAAGGATGACTTATTGACTATCAAGGGCTGGTGGCCTGACATCACTCTTATCTGGTTACACTTGTTGATGGGGGAGCAATGGGCTCATGCAAGTAAGGTGCCTGCACTGAATCGGGCTTGTCTGCTGATCAACAAGGGGATGGGAGCATTTATGGAGGCCTGGGGGGGGCACCATATTGAGTCATGACAATATTTACTGGACCCATCGGTGCCTGGTAGTGGGCCCGGAAGGCCGGTTACAGGGTGAGGTTAGATAAGAGCACTGAGAGATGTTAAAGCAATAATGGAGGAATGGATTGAGCAGAGGGCTTGGGGGGTTGGACAAGGTCCATCCTGTGGCAGCATGGGAGGAGCACATGAGGGAAGTAACAGAAAATAGGGGATGATGCCATTTCTCCCGAAGGCATCATGGCCTCCCTGGTCAGCATGAGGATGGGGGACCACAAGATCTGTACCCGCTCGGGAGGTCTAGGTCCAGCCTCAGCAGCATAGACTGCAAGGTCGGTGACGCCAGATGGGGCGGCTGTCAGAACCTTGGCCATATGACCTGTCCTGCTGCTGCAGAGGGTTGCCTCGGTCCACACCCGAAGGGGTCTCCCAAGCTGGGGGTGGTGCAGAGGTCTGGGGTATGAGCTTCTTCCCTGCAACACCCACTGCTCAATATTAATGGTTTGGGTATTAATCTAAAGTAGAAAATTATAAAGTAATTTAAGACTTAATAAAGATTAATATCTAGTATTATAAACAGTAAAACATGGCTGTGGCCATTTCCTCCAAGAACTGTGTTGTGTCTTTCTTGACAATGGAAGGGGGGAGCCATGCAGGCCTACCAGACAATGCCTAGGTCACCACAGCATTGCAGCAGCCACCCCTTTGTCTGGGGGCCCCCTTCCCCCCTCCATGGCCAGTGACCAGAGACTGCTAGAAACCAGCCCAGGGGAGTATCCAGCAGCCTCTGGACACAGGCGGCAATAGGGCATAGCTAGCCCCCTCTAAAGGGGGTCCGAGGGGAGGAGACAAATAAACCTGTCAGGTAGGCTGGTTCCCAGCCTTCATGATCATCCTCCCCTCGGATCACCCACCCACCCATGCCCTTGGCAGTTCAGGATGCGAGGATGGCTCAGTAGGGCCTCCTTTTTGGCCCCCTAAGGGTGACCACATTATGGGCTGGGGAGAGACTTTTCCTGGTTTTCCACTGCAAGGCTTTTCCCAAGTTTTTTGCCTCCCCCAAAAAGGGATGTTATAGTATGGTAGTAGAGAAGTAAAGGTATCAGGTAGCAATACAACAAAATGCATGTCAAACAAAGTAGCATAATCTTTAACTGGCAAGGTGAAAGAATTGCAGTGTGAAAGGTGTTACGTACTGTATGTCACAGCGGGAAGTGTGATATGGAAGGAGTGCACAAGGGAAGTAGTGGAAAGTAGGGGACATGGCCCACTGGTCGGCATGAGGATGGGGGACCACAAGACCTGTACCCACTCGGGGGAGTCTAGATCCAGTCTCAGCAGCATAGACTGCAAAGTCGGTGATGCCAGACGGGGGTGGCCATCAGAACATTAGCCATATGACCTGTCCTGCTACTGCAGAGGGTTGTTTTGGCCTGCACCTGAAGGGGTCTCCCAAGCTGGAGGTGGTGCGGGGGTCTGGGGTATGCGCTTCCTCCCTGCAGCGCCCGCTGCTCAATATTAATGGTTTAGGTATTAATCTAAAGTAGAAAATTATAAAGTAATTTAAGATGTAATAAAGATTAATATCTAGTATTGTAAACAATAAAACATGACTGTGGCCATTTCCTCCAAGAACTGTGTTGTGTCTTTCTGGACCATGGTGGGGGGGGGAGCCATGGAGGCCTACCAGACAATGTATTTTGAAAGGGGCCTTGATGCTTTGGCTCCCCAACAGCTTGAAGCACAAATGGTTTCATTTAGCTATTTACAAGATACAGTAAGTTCATGCTAATCATGACCAGATTATGCATATGACATTTTGTGAAAAAACATAATCCATTTTTGCTTATTTTGGAAAGATTGTGTACAGCATTTTATGGATTTTTTTACATGATTAACATTTGCTGTGTCTGTTATCAGATACTGTGAAGTGCCATGAGTGACTGTCTCAAAAATAACAAAAATAACTTGCTAGGATATGTCTCTTGGCTGATGTTTATATGGTATGTACCCATTTTGTTTTATTATGAAGACACAAGCGATGCAACCTATCACTCTTTCTCAGAAAAAAATGGGTTTCCCACAAACGAAAGGTAGTGCACATTTGTGGTTAGAGCACTGAACAGTGAAACAACAGAACACTGATTTGAATTCCATCAGAGCCACTGATCCATCATGTGACCTTGAACAAGTCACATAATATCCTTTAGTTTCATTCTCTCCTGCTACAAAACAGGGCAGAAGTAGGACCTCACCGAAAATGAGCTATTGCATCTCAGCTGGGCTGTCCTGAGTAAACCATTGGAAAAATAAGTCTAATAGTTTCCTGATTAGTTACTGAAGTTTTTAAAAACATGATTAAATACAAAACAACCTTCTTTTTACAGGTCTTTGCATTTGGAGTAAAAACAAAGTACATTTCTGATGGGAAACACACACGTTATAAAGGAACACTTTAAAAATACTAGGTAAATCTGCCCTCTGAGCACTGTGGTGACTATATATGAGAAATGTTGTGCAGAGAGCCAAATTCAAACAACCAGCCCTGTGCGTCTTCATTTGTGAACTAGTCAACTTAACATTATAACAGCTGCTGATATTAATAACCAGCCAAACTCATGTCATATCATCCTACAGTATATATTAGTCAGTTTACTAGTGGAATATATTATTCAGCAATCCCTTCAAGGAAAATCAATCTGTATTAAAACATCAGACTGACACCACAGTTATATGATTCCCAGAGGCAATGCATAAATGAGGTCAGAGAGATTTTGCTGTCATATGCAAGTAGTCATGTACCATTAACCTTTGTGCTTTGTCTGGAATAGTGCAATTTAGTATTAGTGCTGTTCATTAATATCAATTGGAAAATATATGTACAGAGCTGCTGTATCACTGATGGCATATTTATTTATTTGTTGAAATGTTTCACCAGGGAGGCACACTGAACAACAATTTGCTCATCTCCCAGTGCAACCTGGGGGTGGGGGGGTACAATTGGATGAAGAATTAGACATACAGTTTACATTTAGCATATCTGAGAAATTAAACATTCAATTACATTTGTAACAAGACATACAGTTAAAAAAATATCATAAATCATACAGTCGCATTCGTGGCATAACATACAGTTAAATATATCATACCTGTGGAATATACATTTAATTACAAGTGGCATATAACTGTTTTAAGAAATAAGTTGGGCATTTCCTGCATCCTGCTCGACTGAGAAGGTTCAGAAGCCGTGTGTTCAGGAAAAGAAACCCAGGGCTTTGCACTTCTCTGACAAATGGGACAACACACAAAAATATCTGTGCTTGTCAAAATTCTTTTTTGAAAATTTTCTGATAGCCATCTTAGTTAAGTTTAAAATCTAGCCCTTCTTACTTACCGTAGCTATTAAAAAATTATTTTAAGTCTTCATAAAAACACCCACCCATTAGCCCATAAACTGCAAAACTCATTGCATAAACTAAACAGTTTAACTCGTACTTTCACTTTCAGTATATATCTCTCTCACTATCACTCTCATTATTGTAAACATTATATAAAAGGCAGGAAAAAGTTCAGTGCCATTCGCCATTCTTTTCGGCTACTACCGTTTGAGACACTAGCCGTGGATTCAGATAGAATAACAGCCTGTTAAAACTCAGGACCTGAATCTAACATCATCCTGTCATACACCGACCTGTCAGTCAGTTTCAAATATGTTAATGCAGTAATCACTACCTAGTAAGAAAGCAAACTACTGAAACTTACCAAACTGATAATTGTACTGAATAATATTTGACTTGTACTGCAGCACTGCCTGAAATGGTAACTCACAAATGGACCAAAGCCTGCACAGTTTTCCAGATTGAGCTGGGAGGACACAAACCTTAGCATTTTCATCTGTTTAAATGTGGCTTTATTGTACTTCTTAATTTTCAAAATAAGTAATAATAATTATTATTTAGACAACCAGTTTTAAAACAAGCAGAACTCACAGCCCATCTAGTGGCATAGAGATGTGAAACACCTTCTGCTAGTACACAGGAAAAAAAATCAACTCCTTATTCACTTTTTACTTTTAAAGTAGTAGCATTTGTTAGTCACCATGTGTTTTTTTTCAACAATAATGCATATTTGGTACAAACATTAAAGAGCTACTGACACGTTCAGGAGAACATTAACAAAACATAATATTTAGGTACTGTCCAGCTTGTATTTCCCATTAGTTCTGTATTCATCCTCCCCAATATTTTATAGTGAGGTTATTTGCATAAAAACAGGATTTTTGCTCCTGAAGAGTTCATCTTTTCCTGCTGCTTTCTCCCTACCTGAAGTCATAGAGTACTGCTTGTGACCTCACAGTTACTCCCATGGCAGCAGATTGTGATGTCACAACAGAGGATTATGTCTTGAAGTAGGGAATAAGCTATAGAGGTAGATAACCTCAAAATGAACTCTAAGGGACACCAATCATTTATTCATACACATTTCTTTTAATAATAAATAATGGGGAGGAGAAATGGAATGCAAGTAGAATTGTACCTAATTATTATGTTTTTTACAGTTTTCTTTGAGGTGTCAGTGCTCTTTAATATGCCGATTTTGTATTTAATTTTCTTTCATTTCTGAAATGAGATACAGGATTTTGAAGTTTCTTAAACATTCCCACTTCCGTGACACACCCACCATGAAAAAATGTAATATCCTGGCAATGGTGTT
The DNA here is from genome assembly GCA_016271365.2 of Neoceratodus forsteri. Classification (NCBI taxonomy): domain Eukaryota; kingdom Metazoa; phylum Chordata; order Ceratodontiformes; family Ceratodontidae; genus Neoceratodus; species Neoceratodus forsteri. Next base: position 63,015,143 of record CM057453.1, read on the forward strand.
TACCATCCAAAACATGTGGTAGGATTGTCTTAATACATCCACAGTATGAATCTATCATGTACAGTCAAAAGATAACATCAGTGAAAGGTTTTATTTTTAATTGTCAGTGACAATCATCTTTAATAACTTCAGTCATTAATTACAAAATCAATCATAAAAGCCATCGTATAAAATCTGAGAGAATTAAAATACACTGATAATGAATCTAAGGCTGTCAGAAATACATTTTAGCTAAAAAACATATTTTTGCTAACTAACAAATACCTTTGCTTGAAAACAAAAAGTCTTTAAGATGTTTTGTTTCAATTGTTTGTTACATATTACATGTTATCTCTTGTATATACACATCTGTGCCATTTTATTAGCAAGTAAGACACTCCAGGGTGTGGATTTATTTTCCTGAATTACATCCATGTGGTTGAATGCCTTGTGCAACACAATGCAGCCTTGTGTGTGGTTCAGAAAAAGAAACCCACACCTGGTCGTGTCTTATTACTTGCTTATTAGATGCTGCTATGCTACCTTAAAAATCAATGCATTACTCCATCTATCGTAGCTGAGTAAGGCTTTTTGAGAGTGTGGCATAGTCCTCCATTTAATATGCTACTGAAGATTTATTGAAAAAATGAAAGATGTCAGGCAAGATTTTCAAAACCCTCAGTGCAGGCACAATTCCCAATTTTAGGCTGCACCAGCATCAAAAGAAATGCACCAAAACATCTGATTGCTGTTTTCAAACTGCATTTGAAACAGTTCACCTGCTTTACAGTAAATAAAGGACACATGTCATTTATTGTATGTATACATGTGTCATTTTGTTCTGCGCAACTTGTGATACTTACCACAAGTTCGACCATGTTTTTGATGTTATATGTAGGGCAATTGCACTGAAATCAATGTGCAAGTCAGTGTGCACTTCGGGGCTTTAAAAATCCTGCCCATAATATTTAGATACATTTAATGGGGCTCAGTCACCCCCACCACCACCACCACAGGTCAGTTTTTCAATCCCTTTAAGTGAACGTGTGGTAGATAGTGTCTGAAACATAACATTTAATTTATGTGTCTAAAAACTCTTAATGAGGTCCAGTTAAAAAAACACCCTCTCCACTAACCTGCCTGTTCGATCTGGTGTCCCCCAAGGGTCCATACTTGGTTCGCTCCTTTTTTCACTATACTTAAACTCCTTACCTCTTACCTCCTTGGGGCATATCCTCCTTTATGCTGATGATGCTGTCATTTTCAATCGGCACCCTGACCCTACGCAGCTCCAAAAATCATTGCAGGGCTCCTTCACACAAATTGAAGCCTGGTTTTCCTCACATAAGCTAGTACTCAACACAAAAAAGATGAAAGTCATGCTATTCGCCCACCCACAACATAAACACAGCATGACAAAACTATCTATACATAACGCGTTTGGCACCCTGCTGGAACCTGTTTCCAATTTTATGTATCTAGGGGTTACCCTCGACTCCGCCCTTACCTATCATGGGCATATTGCGTCGACTTGCACTGAAATAAATAGGAGAATTGGACTCTTATATAGGCTTAGACCATGTCTCCCCCTGAAGCTCTACGTTTAGCTATCTCTAGTTCCATCCTTTCCCTGGTAGACTACGGCATAATCATCTATGGTGCTGCCTCTGACAGGGCTGTGACCAGCATTAAACTCACCCTAAACAAAGCCTGCAGATTGGCCACAGGCTGTGATCAGAACACGCATACCTGTGACCTCTACCTATGATCATCATGGCTAAACTTCCATGGGCGACTTTTTTATCAGACCTGCTTACTTGCCAAAAAGATCCAGTTGGGCCTAGCCCCCCCGGCTGTTTCCAGCTCCTCCAAAAGAGCCTGTTGGCTCACACAACTAGACACACTGACACTGCAGCATTCTATGTCCCCTTTGTGAAGACCTCTGCTGGCCAAAGGTCCTTCTGCTACAGGGCCCCACTCTGAATGAACTCAATCCCTGTCTCTATCTTATCTATCCCCAGGCTAGGGCCTTTTAAACCGGAGTTACAGAGCCACATTATGTCCAACTCCCACTGTGACTGCAGATGAAGCCTCGCAAAAAAAAAAAAACTAAAAATTTCTTACTGCAGTATTGCTCCTGTATGTGCATCATGAATTCACATCACTGATGTCCCAACATGTGTGTATTATGTCCTTTTCTTACCCCTGTAGTTGGTGTCATATTCTGTATTAGAACAGTAGTTTGTATTTATGTATCTGTGTCATATTATTGTATCTGTGTTATACTGTGTACCAATCTATAGCTATATAAGACGTGGAGCCTTTGCAAATGAGTCACTGACTCAAAGGGTTGTAATTCCTAGACCATCAATAAACAAATAAATAAAATAAAAATTAAAGAAAAACTGGAGGGCACTGCAATGATGTAGCAACACCAAAACTCCAGTGCCCATTTCTTTTGTACTGAGAATGTCTTTGGCACATAAACAATATGCAAGCAATAATACCCGACAGGGTGGGTGGTATTGGGCAATACTGGATTGCCCAGGGCCTTATAGCCCCTGGAAGGTCTGGTATTGCCCATACTGCCCACCCTGGAAGGTATTATTGCACTTAGGAAATGGGCATCTGTGTCAGGTTTAATTAAGTAATATAGTAACAGAGGAAATGAGTTTAAAATGAATAGTAAAAGTAGAAAAAGGCAATTGTCGGTAAAGTAGATCCCTTTTTTTATGCTGTTTCTTCTTGTGTTGCCCCTCTCCCCCCACAGATTGATTCTCTTGTAGTTACTCTCCCTCCACACCACAACTTCCAGAAGTTCACATGGAGGCTGTTGTGAAGTTTCACCACAGCAATTTGTTGGTATCCTTTTTATGTTCAGATACAGCTGTTTGGCGCATGACCTTGCGGGATCCTGCATCTTTAACCCAGAAGTTAAGACGTAGAAGATCAGTGTGGGATGGCAGCTATGTGAAGTGTATATTTCTTTAAGTTTAAGCAGCAGTGGTTTAACGTTAACTAGCAGCATGCTTGTATTGTGCAGTTTGAGGCGTGAATACATATGAGAGGATACAAAGTATTTGCCAGTAGGTTGTTGAGTACTTCCATCTTTTTCCAGGCTACTCGGCATAGGGAATGTATGAGATCAAAATGGAGTTGCTGTCTTGAACAGAGAAGGGAAATGGAAAGTAAAGCTGCTGTTCTTATTTTTGTATTTATTAAATGAATGTGAGACTGACCTGGGGGCGGGGGCATCTGGCAACTCACCAACTAAGCAAGCAGAAAAGAATGGCAGGTTGTGACTTTGAAAATTTGGAGTGCCCAAGGATACCCTAAGTAATGGGGCACCTGAATTAGCACTTGTTTTCCACCGGGCATCTATCAAAAGTTAAATTACCCCTCTGCTGTGGCTCTCAGCCAATGAGAGAGCTCTTAGTATCTAGCCCATTTTCTAATGGTAATTTGCTATTGTTTGAAAAATATATACCTTTTGAAAGGTAGACCTTTATAGAGGACTTAAACAGAAAATGTGTTTAAGCTGCCATCAACCCCTCAGTTTAGTTTAAAATTAACATACCAGGCCTATGGGGAGTTACATTATACAGTATTTTGCATATTTTAAGTATTTATTTCCCCTTGTTCTTTATTACTAAGGTTTATGTCATGAAGGCAGGTGCGTCATATCTTAGAATTAATTTGCCCCTACAGTTTATGCTCTGTCTCATGTTCTATGTTCAGGATATCGCAGTCTATTGCTGTGGTAATGAAATAAAGCATAACACTATGTCTTCTTTTATTGCAAATGTTGCAAAAGATGGCTTCTAAGTGACAAAGGACCCATTTTATGCAAACAGCATTACTATTATGAAGAACAGCACTTGAAAAAGTGACATCCTGTAAATATAAACTGAAATTAATTTGCACACAGAAGAGATTGGCTGAATGGGGGGGGGGAGACATGATCCTGATGTTCTGAATACTAAACAGGATACATGCTGCATGCTGCTGTTTGAGCTGTTGAGCACAAGCAGGACTAGAAAGCAGGCACTTAGACTTACATAAGAAGCAGAAAAACATTTGAAAGCATTCTTTCACACAGAGGGTGGTAATGTGTGGACTAGCCCTGTGTTACTCATATGATGCCACTTGGTCCCATTTGACCACCAGCAAAATGTTGTCAAGTAACAGAGGTCATTAGAGTGTCAATTAAAAATGGAATGGAAATGGCAATTTCTTATTTTAAATGGAGGTTGCTGTTGTTGGGAAAACTCTAAAACCCTAATATTTAGATTTGATTCAGCTTGTGTCTTATACTAAATATTGTCTGACTTTATTTATATTTGTTTTTATTCCTTATTAGTAGTCTCATAACATGTAAAAATGATCCTTATTGACCAAAGTTGGTCTACTCCTGTTGTTTCTTCATCATAATCATTTCTACATCTACCAACTTTGACTTAAGCAAATTTATCAGTAGAAAAGGAAAAAACTCTAAAGGATAACAACCATGTTTTCATGAAACTTAGGTAGGTAGGTAGTTTTAAGCAATAATCCATGACAGGGTGTGGGCTATGGTGAAATTTGCTGACGCCTGGTGTGTTCAGTTACAAAGCCGCAGGCCAAGTGACTAAACTGCACCAGAAGTGGGGAAATCCCACCATAAGCGCAAACGCTGGAGTTGATTGTTGTGATTATCTAATGTTCTCGTGCATTTTTACAAAAAACAAGAAGAGCAAGAATACATTTTTTTATGAATGTTAAATGTTTTTTAACTAATTTATTGTTACAGCAGAAAATGTAGTCCACAAACATTCGTATAAAGCATCTATGAATACATTGAATATGAGCTTGTAAATACAAGATACTATGCAAAGGAAAGTTAGGAATGAACTGAAGGTGCAACTTTCTCATGTAAATGTAACTTTCATATGTAAATTCATGAACAACAATGAAGAATTATGATCTGGATTTAAATACTTGTTTACTTTTTTTTTAAAATAAAACTATGTAGTTCAGCAGGTCTGAACTTCACTTTTTTGTTTAAATGCATTTTTTTTTTATTTTGCTATGCATTTCTTTTTATGTTCACCCTTGTGCTTGCACAGTCATGACCATATTGGTATGATAATAGATTCTGAGAGGTGTGTCACTGCCAGTTCAATGCAGTGTAGTCTGCAAGGGGCTCGATGGTGTCAGACCAATCATCAGCCAGACTGATCATGACATTCTTCTGGTGTTGCTGGGCAAAACCCTTGTGTAGTTCAAAGAAAAGAGCCACCCACAATGATAGGGTGGCTCTTTCCAGTGCCCAGTCCCAGCTAGCACCCTCCTATTTTTGGTGTGCAACCCAGGGAGCCCACACCTGGTGCTGCCAAACACTGACGCTGAGATGGCCAGTCCCCAGTGTCAGTACCTGAAATAAAGAAAACCATCTCTTGTAGTCTTTTTTTATTTTTATATACCCTATAAAAAAATCCACCAATGTTTGTTGCTGCTGACCCACCACCACCATTGCCCTCCTCCCACTGACCCTCCCATTCAGCATCCACCACCCCTCCCCACCCCACCCCTTACTTACCCACCAGGCTTTCATTTCTGCCTGCTGCTGAACCCCGACAAAAGTAGGAAGCTTCAGGTAACCATTTAAGGCTAATAACTGATGATCCCTCCCTACCAAGAGCAGTTCAGTTTTTTCTCGGTTGAGTGTCAACCAGTTGGAGGACATCCAGGCTCTGATCTCTGATAAACTCTGTTCTGGCAACAGCATTGTGGACATCCTGTTGGGAGGAAAGAACAGATACAGCTGGGTGTCATGTGTGTAGCAGTAAAACTTCATGCTGTATCACCTTATGACCTCCCCTAGCAGAAGCAAGTACAATGTAAGTGACACAGGAGGCAAAACAGGTGCCTGAGAAACCCCACCATTAAGAGCAACTGGGTGTGGCTCGGAAACTTCATTGCCACTGGCTAATCCCTCCGATTTAGGAATGACCAGAATCATTGAAAAACAGCACCAGTTATCCCTACAAGTTCCTCAAGTCTGCACAGCAATTTCCAGTGGCCAGAGGTGTCAAATACAGATGACAGGTTCAGAAGCATATGACTAGGACCCCCTAATCCCTCCCTAGGTGGGTATCGCTATGTGGGTATTATTTCGCACCCTAACGGTGGTCATTTCAGTGCTGTTTAACTGAGCTCTGAAGAATAAAGGGAAGAGAAATTCAGACAGTATATCAACTATAACCCCAATTGGATCCAAGTATAATGTTTTTTCAAATTTTTCTCAAAAGTGAAACACCAACTTTAAAAACACATGGGAGATAGGCTGCAAGGGTCTAGACAGCGTCTTGATTTACTTTCTGCTGAATAAAACGAGATCTGTTGGCTTTGGGGTAAAAAAGTAAAAATTGGTCCTGCCAGAAATTTCTAGTGGCCACACTCTGTGACCACCAGGACTTTGTATTCAAAAACCACAGGGAAAACCTAGCTAGTGAAGCAGAGGAATCTGGTAGGCTTCAGGCTTTCAAACTGGGCCTAGACAGACTTCTGATGGAGACTAGCACTGAAGGATATACAGCTTATGAGTAGGGGTAAGATTCTGGCCGATAAGCTTGGATGTGTGTCCATTCTCAAACTGATTATAGTCCTTGCTGTGCAGCAGGAGGGATGGACTAGATATAACCTATGCCCCTTCCATCCCTGCAGCACTATGGTATTGAATTGGCCCTAAATATTAGGTAACCAATTTTCTAAGGGTCAGTTTTATTTTCTTCACTTATGTCATACACAAAAATTGGGACAATGGTAGATGACTTTTTTGTTGATTACCGTGTATGCCTACAAATGTTATTACCCTGTAGCAAGAGTGGCATTCTTGAAGGAGATCAAAATTCAGGTCCCATGTTTTTCAACATTTTCCCTGTGCCGTCAACAGCTCTTTAAAACTCTAAGAATACCACAAAATTACATATTTGCAAAGTCTGTTTTATATTTTTTTAAATAATGCTATTCTCAGTTATTTTATAATCTAGATTTTATTATTTGCTGTATTGGTCCTTGCAAGAATAGATGAAGAATGATGTGATATTTTATCGGACCAATAGATGGTCAAGAACAGTAGCTTGTTTTCGGATCAACCAGTTCTTCTTTCCATTTATCGCTATGTTTGGAAAAAACAATGCTTTTAACAGCATGATCTAGCTGTTAAAAGTATTGTTGTTTCTAAACAATGGCCATTAGGCTTCTGAAGACGGATTGGTTGGTCCGAAAGCTAGAGCACTTTGTTCTTGTTGTTACATCTATGTTGATCCATTAAAAGGTATCAAATCATTTGCTTCTGGATCAGTTATTTTTTAGGCATTTATGTAATGAGCAAGATCTGGTTGAAATCCATAGGCGACCTCAGCTAATTCTTCACACCCTACCATATTTTAGCACTGATAGATAAGCAATAACCCACAACAACACATGCATTTCTAGAGAATTTGTGCATGCCCCAGGTGAATTGAAAGGCACGAGGCCAGCATCCAAGTGATTTTTAATGCAACCAAGAAGTGCAATAATTCTCAAGGAAAGCCATGCCATAGAGTGGGTTATTACACTTATACAATGGAAAAGGGATATTGTTAATGAAAAAAGCTGTTATTTTCCTATAGTTAGGCTGATGCAAAGTAGAATATGTGAGTTTGGTAACAAAGGCCAAGTGTGTTTTCTTTACCCTGGGAAGTGCATTTATTTTGAATAAACCTATGACCTGTTGTGGGTTTTTGCATTTAGAAAAAAAGGAAACATTTTTATTATAATGGAAAAAAGTTTTATTTTCATTTAGTCAGGCTGTTCCTAGGTAGATTAAGTTATGGTTAGTAATGAATGGTGTGTACTGTATACCACAGATTAAACAATAGTCAAGTGATACCTTTCAACCAATGAAGTAGCTAGGATTCTGAAGCACATTTTATAAGAAGGGTTACATTTCTGGGGTGAAATGTTCTGATTTAAATTTTACGACAAATCAAATTCATTCAATATATAAATGTTATGTTTTAAAATTTCGGAGGCCTATGTTCTGAGAGATGTGTCCTGCCATGCAGTTGCCACGGAAGCTATTAAAAAGCTATAGCAAAGTGTGGAATTTATATCCTTTGCATATCGCAGATCTCGGGTGGCAATGCACAAAGTGCATAATATAGTGTAACTAGTGTGCTAGCTAGCTATGAGATACAGTACCTACCAGCATAATAAAGTAAGTCGCCATGTTTCCAGAAATAAAATTCCATTCTCAAGAATATACCTGCTGCTGTCAGCTTCCCCTGCTAAACATGCTTTAAAATGGTGGTGGAAAGGGCTAGCTCTACTCCCTTTCATGATATGCTGGGGAACAAGGAAGCAATTTAATGTGTTGTTAGGTATAGAGACCCATTACAATGGGGCCTATGGGTTTGTGTTCGGTAACTGCAGAGAAGAACAAGGACAGAGACTGGCCCAACAAAAAGATATGACTCGCACAGCCCTTTAAAAAACGGCTGTGTCAGTAGAAGAATCAAGAGTGTTTTGCAAAGGTTCCTTCACACAGCCAGTCTTTCATCATTAACGGATTTATTCTTTGCTTGACAGTCAGCTGAACACCATGCCTGAAGACTAATTTCTGCTCCAACTGTTTTTATCTCCCTGCTATTGATTACTGTACATAACCCCTTGTAAATCAAGCAAACTGCTAAACTATATAATTCCGCTGCAAGCTATTTTAAGATTAAAAAGGGCATTAGCTAGTTGACCTTTGCAGCATTATCATATGGAGCGCTGATGCTAACATTTATATCTTGTCTTCAACAGAAGTTTATTCACATGCTGATTATCTAGTTATGCTTTGATTCATAGACGTAATACTCTGTACGTGTCTACAGAAGCATTTGTATCAAATGCATGTTCATAACATGATTTTGCATAATTGTATTCTGTTCACATTTTGTCTTCTGCAGTGTTTTGTTAACAAAATTATCTTTTGTAAATCTGTATTTTCTGCAGAATAGTTGGAATTCATAGTTGCTGTGGTTTTGTAGACACAATAGATGTCAGATTTGGATGGATGGTGGTTCTTTCACATATTGGTTTTCAACATTTGAAGAAGTGCACATTCAGAGAGCCACACATACTATTAAAGGCCTACTGCAGGGGTGCTTGTGATTTCTTTGGAAGTACACTGCATGCGCATGGGTCCATTTATTGACATAATTAAACAAAAATATGCATTAGATTGGTGAGGGCTGGAGACATCTGCCAGATGTACAATCATTGAAATTATTGGTTCACTCTCTGATATCCAGATGTGGTTGTGACAAAGGAATGATTTCAAACAGTATACACTTATTGACCAGAGGTGAAGGAAACAGTGGGAATATATTAACCCTTAGGGATAAACTATTACCTTAGAACAGTTTTATTTTTCTTTTTATTCAACTTTTTCTCCCTCTGACCCCTGACAGGAGCTTCAGCCCTCCAGAGGAGGATTCTCTCTGGGTCCTGCTGCTCCCGCACTTGCCGACACTGATGATTCCCCCATGGCTTGCCCCCCATGGTGGGGCCAGGAAGATGGTGCCCCCTTCCTGGAGACCCAATCCAGAGGTCGGGGCTGGCCTCAGATGTAGTGGACCATCATGGAGCCCTGCCAGGCTCTTTTTTTCCTCCTTTTCTCCCATTTCCCCCTCCTTACCAACGTGGTTACACATTGGAGCATGCCTCCCGACCTGTATCACCCTCCAGTCACCACCAGAGGGCGATCAGTGGGCAAGATGAAATGGCACTTTCCCCCAACAGAGGACAGCAGTCCTCTAAATGCTCAATCCTCTCTCCCCCTGCCAATCCCCAGCAGCCCAGGATTGTTCCCAAACCCGGGTTGCCAGCGTGGTGTGAGTTGTAGCAACCGGCACCTCAACCTCCAGAGCCACCGGGCCTTACCTTACAGCAGTTATAGTGCCTGAAGCCAAAGACTGCATATAAGAGGCCTACTGAAAGGCAACAATTCATCCCATGGGGTCTACATTTTCCCACTGTATAACAACACAACTCCGTTCAAAATCTGGTTGATTAAATCTTGCCCGAGTTACTAGGATTAGAACTAGCAATAGTTAAAAAAAAAAAAACACTATTGTCCAGTTCAGTTCTAATGAGCTATTGTCTGGTTCTGATGAACTATTGACTGATTCTTTGTTTTGAACTGAGCAACAGTTCAGAAACCTTGTATGATTGGTGACTGGCTCTGGTCCAATCAGAGACCAGGATTTTTTTTTAAGGTTTAATAACATCATCTATTACATTTTCAAATTGACACTGTCATAATAATAGCTTTAGGTTGAAATTGTCATTTTTATTAAATACAGTTTAAGAAATTAAGTTTATTGGTCAAGTCTTAAGTACAGTGGCAGCATTACCACATGTAACACCAGTGACCTGGGATCATGCCCTGATCTTAGATAATCAGGAGGAGGACTGAGTGTCACAAGGGAAGATCGCCCTCTGTGGGGAGGGGGAGGGTTTCCAGGCATAGTGACCATAATGTCACCTGGGTGACCACAGGTGGAAGTGCAGCTGAGTGCCTGTAGCACAGCAAAGATGCTGCCTGACCCTGTGGTAGCACACTATGGTGTGGGCAGGCACTGGGGTCCCTGATGCCAGTGTCCATGGGGAGGAAGAAAACCAAAAGGAAAACATTCTCAGCTGGCAGGTTGACAGACCAAGGCATTCTTGAGCCCCTCACCCCTTACCAGACCAAACTGGTTAGTTGTGTTTTGTGGGGTAGTCTCCCCCTTGCGGGCCCCAACCTAGGAGGTAAGCCATGGGCTTGTAGGCTACACAGGGATGGTGAATTATGAAGGTGGTCCACTGACAGTACAGATGGTGGCAGCAAAGATGACAAGATGAAAAATAGTAAAATAAAATATAAAAGAAATGTTTAAAAATTCTGCACTGAACATAAAGGGTCTTTTACCATCGGGCATGAAGTTTGCATTCCAGATTTGCTGTATTTTTAATTTTTATTGCTCCATAGCAAGAGCTACGCATGACATATTGCTATTATATCATTGGAGAATGGGTCTCTGGAAGCACGTGACCGATACCTGCACTGTGTCCTTCCACAGTGACGTTGAAGCATGTGCATTCCTCTCCATTCACCACAGCGCTATCCCCTCATCCCCACTATTTTCCTGCCCAGCTCACACTTCCTGTTCACTTTCAGGTTCATAGAAACACAGAAACATGGACTCTGATTGCAGATAAGGACCACTTGGCCCACCTGGTCTGCCCATTTCTCTACCTATTGGATAAGCTACAAATCCTGGTTAACAAGCAGCCTACTTCCTCCTACCCCCCACTAGAATTTCCTTATGGCTGTCCCATGCATTCTTGAATCCCCCCACTTTTTTTGACCCCACAACCTCCTCAGGAAGGCCGTTTCATGCATCCACCACCATATACATTGTGGTTGTTGTGTATTGTTCTCATGCATTTAGACTGATTGCCTGTTTTCTCTGTGTCTCTTTTCTGCTTTACAGCTTTGTAGCTAGGAGTGCTCGACCTTGTTGCCATGGACACACAAGACCCATGCTCAGCTGGAGTTAAATTGTCCTTCTTCACTTCTTTATGTCTTTTTTGACTTATTGGCACTTTAAGGAGACTCAATTATTAACTTCTTTATTGATTTGAATTAATGAAACGTTGATATTAACATATTCTGATGTCCCCCTATTTTTACCTAAGTCCATGCATTTTTGGCATACGGTCACTTTAACACTTTTTACTATCTATTTGAATGGTGTAATGAATTAGGCATCCCTGAGGAAGTGCACATATGTGAAACCAGTCGGTCCATCTGTTGAGAGGGTGTGTTTGTTATACAGAGCGCGGCACTGTTTTTTATGTATGGAATTCATCTATGTGAGTAATAAAAACTTTGTGCTTTATCTCTTCTGGATGGAACTGTCTATCCTTCTTGTGACTGTTGCTTTTTACACTGGCACATTAGTACCAGAGCTACCTTCATTGTTTGAACTGTGTTGCTACTTTTGGCGTGGCTTGGTACAACACCGAAGGCTCGTGCACAGTGTTTTTGGAGGAGTCGTTAATCTGTTACATTCTCCCCATTACTAGACTCTCATTCCCTCTAATATTAAGGACCTGCACATTGGTGTTAACACAGCCCTCTCATTTAGCAGTGCCATTTTTTCAGGAATCGGAGCTCCAAACCCATTTGTATGCGAAGACCCAGATGCAGAATTTCAAACTCCAGTCGCCAATCAAGCAGAAGTAGGGACTGCAGCTTCAGCTACCTCTGAGCTCCTGGTCAGTATCCATACTGCTTACTATGAGTTGGAGAACATGGTTTACGAGCTAGGAGAATCTATTGGAATCTCACAAGTCTTGAGGCCTATGTTAAAGTGAATTGTGTCCCCCAAGGACTGCGGTTCCTTAAATGGCTGGGATATGGCCTAGACCAGAGTATATTTAAAGCAGACTGGACTGATCAGATGCACGCAACTTCTATGCTGTTTCAGGACTGCATATCTGAGATTACAAGTCACAGTAATCGACACTAGGTTCAAACAGTGACTGCGTGGACAGCGCTGTCAATAACAGCGCCGTCCAAACAGCGCTGTTCAGAAAAGTGGCAGGAACAAATGCCACTAGCAAAGACAGTGCCACTAGTAGCAATTGCAAGTCTGGTTTGCAATCACTACCATTCCTAAACTGTATTTTTGCGGGGTGGGGGGGTGGCAGCACCCCCCACACCCCTCAAAAATAAAATAATCAGCTCTGAGTCAGAGTTGGATTATGGAGGAAAAAATAAAATTCATGAGACCAGGATTAGAATCCTGGTCTCCACCACCATTCTGACCAACCTGCTCATGTTTTAGCACTCCACACCATGGGAGCAGCTCAGCCAGCCTCCTAATTTCCTCTCTCCTTGTGGTCTCTGCTAGCGACCTGGGGAGCACTTACTACATAGCACTGTTATTCCCCTATCGCTGTCCATGGTAGCACTGTATAGACTGCGCTGTTCTGTGTGGTGCTTATTGTAGTGCTGTTCTAACCGGGTAGGACAGCAATCACAAACAGAGCCACTATTCTTGGAAAAGGAGATTGCTTTTTCCAAATATGACCAGGATCCTGAATTCACCTCCTTAGAGAACAAACTGAGGATAGCCATTACTAAGCAGGATGACAAAATCCATGCTATGAAAATCACAAATATTGAACGCTGACCACAAGGACTACATGCTAAATCAAGTTTTCACGTGGAAAGGGTCTGACCATCAAACTGGTAAATGGAATTATAATTACAATAAAAAGACACACTCTACAGGTACTAAATCAATTTTGAAAAAACAAAATACCAGCCATCAATCCTACAAATCTGATTTAGAAACTGATTCTACGGAGAATCTGTTTTTAGAGGGGAAAGCCATGGGCCAGAGCAACACACCGTGGAGGTCGGAGAGATTGGTCCATTTCGAAGACAGGGAAGAACACGGAGCAGAGGCAAGAGAAGACACAGAAATTGTTACAACCAAAAAAAACAGCAACAAAAATGGTAACACCTCATAGCCAGAAGGGATCTAAGGCAAAGACCAAAGGGAAGCTAACGTAATCAATATATCTGATACTGCACTTTTGGCAGGCCAGATCTCCGTACTAAGTAAGGGCCTGTGTTTCATTCCAACCTGCCATACAAGTAAGTTTGAAATCTTTCTAGATATTAAGAAGTTAGGAAGTTAACTATAAAGCTTAGCGTTAAAGCTTTTTTCAACAAACAGAAAATGTGTTTGCCAAACTTACAAGTGCCAGTAGATGGCATTAGTAATGTTCAATCTACAGTTGTTTCTGGTTTACATTCTTTTAAATCACCATCTACATTCTGCTGCCCTTCCCCCCAAGTGCAGCTGTGCAGGTATTTGAAACTGCATGTCTTAATGACATTGATGCCATTTTTGAAGCTACTAATCAAACAGAATACTATATCAGTGATGCTGAATGGGCTGCTCTTTTGGAACTTGAACAGAGCAACAAAATAACTATAATGCCTTCTGAATAGGGCAGGGCCATCATGGTGCTGAATACATGTGATTAACTTAAGGAAGTGCAGAGACAGCTGTGCAATCCAGAATTCTGTTCTCCTTTGGATCACGATCCTACTTTGAATTTTAAAAAACAGATTGATTCTGTGTTATGCACAGCATACGATGATGGTATTATCACTACCCTTAAATTCTTACAGGTTGTCCACCTAGTGCGGGCCACCATGTATGTGCTGCCAAAAGTCTGCAGCATCCTCCTGACACACCCATCATAGCAGGCATCGGCTCCCTGATGGTGCCTTTGTCCCAGTTTGTTGATTCGCATATCTGTGATATAATTCAGGAATTACCCTCCTTTATAAGGGTTATAACAGAGGTTCTGGGCCTGCTGGAGGGTCTGCAGATGGAGCAGGATTGGTTCTTGGTCTCAAAGGACATAGAATCTTTACATACAAACATACCTCATTGAGGATGACTAAGGGCACTGTGTGCAAAGGTGGGACCATGCAACTAATCTGGGAGAAGGGGAAAAGGATTTTCTGACTGCTTTTTTGGATTTGGGATTTTGTATTGAGTAGCAATATCTATAGCTTTCAAGGAAAATGCTATTTCTAGTCAACAAGCTGGAAAGTATGGGTGTGGGGGACAAAATAGCTAGGTGGGTAGAAAGCTGGTTGGCAGACCAAAGCCAGAGCGTGGTGGTGAATGGAATGCACTCCGCAACAGGGTGGGTGATGACTCTGAGTGGGGCACCACAGCGGTCAGTGCTGGGACCCCTCCTTTTCAATATCTACATCAGCAATATAGCGGAAGGGCTAAAGGGTTGGGTGGCTCTTTTTGAAGATGATACCAAAATCTGCAATATGGTAGAATCCACAGGGGAGGTAGAGAACATGAGGCAGGACCTGTGGGCACTGGAGGGGGTGGGCAGAGATCTGGCAACTAAAATTCAATATCAAAAAGTGGCAGTCATGCACCTGGGGCACAGGAACCCAAAGGCAGAGTACACGCTCAGGGGGAGGAAATCAGGGTTGCAGAGCAGGAGAGGGACCTGGGAATAATAGTATCTAATGACCTCAAGGTGGGTAATCAGTGTAGCAGAGCGGTGGAGAAAACGTATGGGATGCTGGCGTGAATAGGCAGGAGAATCACTAGCAGAAGGAGGGAAGTCCTGATGCCCCTATACCAAACGACAGTGAGACCGCACCTCAAGTATGGAGTCCAGTTCTGGAGGCTATACCTGTGTGAAGACATAGATATCATTGAAAGGGTTCGGAGAAGGGTGACTAAGATGATGCAGGGCACGAAGGGCAAACCGTATGAACAGAGAGGTAGGGAATTGGGGCTCTATACATTGGATACTAGAAGGGAGAGAGGGGACATGATAGAGACCTTTAAATACATCAAAGGGATAAACAAAGCATCCTCAGGGTGTCTATGTCACAGGAAGCAAAGTACTAAAACTAAAGGGCATGACTTGAGATTATGGAAGGGAAGTACAAGGGCAATGTGAGAGGAAGGTGAAAGGGTGGTGGAAGTATGGAACAGGTTTCCAGAGGAGGAGGTGGTGCGAACTGAAACAGTGTTGAGCTTTAAGAGAGCATGGGACAGGCACATGGGGTTGCAGGGCAGTGGGATGGTTACTTTCAGAGGGGGGAGGGAGAAATAATGGGGATTGAAAGGGCAGACTGGATGGGCCAAGTGGTCCTTTTCTGCCATCAATCTCTATGATTCTACGGCTATCACCAAATTAAAGGTACTGTAGTGAGTGGCCACATTTGCCCCAAACTGTGCTAACTTTATTTGGAACAGTGGGGAAAAAGAGGTCATTTATGGCCAGACTAACAACCCAGTTTTCCACAGGACAGCTCTTTGGAGGCGTTATATTGATGATATCCTGATTGTGTAGTGGGGGTCAGTGAACAAGCTACAATTGTTTGTGGAATATTTACACCTCACAAACCCCAACCTTAGGTTTTTAGTGCAATGTGACTTAAAACAGATACATTTTTTGGACTTATACATCATGAAACAAGAAGATGGGACAATTGTTACTGATTTATTCCACAAAAGCACTGATATAAATACTCTTTTTGCATTCATCCAGCTATCACCCCCGCAACACCATCAGGAATATCCCAAGGTCCCAAATCATGCGAGTTAAATGCAGTTGCACTGGAGTCCCTGATTTTGAGAAACATACAGAAGACAACATAACCAGCAGGTTTACTGACAGGATATAAGCAGGGACTCCGGCAAGAGGCTGTATCTGCCATAAGGGAAATGCCAAGGGCTTTATTGCTAGAATACAAAAACAGATCAGCATCAAATCAGGATAAGATTAGCTTTATCACTACATATGGGCTAAATTTGACCAAAATTAAGAATGTTGTGGAACATAATTGACATATTCCTTTGACAGAAACAGCCTTAAAACAAGAGGCTAATTTGAAACCTAGAGTGGTATACAAATGTGGGAGAAATCTCTCTGACCACTTGGTACATTCACTCCAGCCAATTGTTAAACCTGCTTTTCAGTGGCTCCAACCCCCTGCAAGGGGTTGCTATCAGTGTGGTGTGGCCACTGTAAATTTTGTGAGGTTACTACAAAATGTACTAGCTTCTTTACTGCTAATAATGCAAATTCTTTTGAAATTAGACAGTTTATTAACTGTCCTTCCATGGGCATTGATTGCCTCACCACTTGCACTTGCCAGGCATTTTATGTTGGCAAAACTACAAGCGCATTTAAATCTAGGGTGGGGGAGCATCTGAGTTATATAAGGTGCCACAATGAAAAGAATGCATTAGTTAGGCACCCTGTACATGTGGGGTATGATGGCTTCCATCACTTTTGCTTTTGTGACATTAAAAAAGTTTCTGTGGGCCCTAGAGGTGAAGATTTGGATAATAAGCTACGTTGCAGGGAAGCATTTTGGATATATCAATTGGGTGGATTAAAATACTTGGATTAAATTATAGTTTTTGACAGTTCCCTCTTTTTTAAGAAAGAAATAGCTTCCCATGAATTAGCAAGAATTTCTCCTTTTTTATATGGCAACTTTAAGTGAACTCAAGAGTTATGGGTTGTCTCCATCTAAATATAATAATTTTTGCCTTGGTATCTGTATGTTGTGGTCGTTGTGTATTCTTCTTCTCATGCATTTATACTTTTTGCCTGTTTTCTCCGTGTCTCTTTTCTGCTTTACAGCTTTGTAGCTAGGAGTGCTCAACCTTGTTGCCATGGACACATAAGACCCGTGCTCAGCTGGAGTTAAATTGTCCATCTTCACTTCTTTATGTCTCTTTTGACTTATTGGCACTTTAGGGAGACTCAATTATTAACTTCTTTTATTGATTTGAATTAATGAAACGTTGATATTAATATATTCTGATGTCCCCCTATTTTTACCTAAGTCTATGTATTTTTGGCATACTGTCACTTTAACACTTTGTACTATTTATTTGAATGGTGTAATGGATTAGGCTGTCCCTGAGGAAGCGTGCATGCATGAAACCAGTCGGTTCATCTGTTGAGAGGGTGTGTTTGTTACACAGAGCGTGGAACTAAGTTTTTATCCGTGGAATTCATCTATGTGAGTAATAAAAACGTAATTTATCTCTGCTGGATGGTGCCATGTATCCTTCTTGTGACTGTTGCTTTTCACACTGGCACATCAGTACTGCAGCTGCCTTCATTGTTTGAACTGTGACCCTTGGGGAAAGCCCACTGGCAAACCAGGCTCATGACCCCTCCGAAGATGGAGGATGGCGGGCTGGTCT
Organism: Neoceratodus forsteri; assembly: GCA_016271365.2. Taxonomy (NCBI): domain Eukaryota; kingdom Metazoa; phylum Chordata; order Ceratodontiformes; family Ceratodontidae; genus Neoceratodus; species Neoceratodus forsteri. Next base: position 63,032,974 of record CM057453.1, read on the forward strand.
GTGTGGCGGGGCTAGTCGGTGTCTTTCTGTGGATTGCCACTGAGGTGGGGAGAATGGGGTTTTTAAATCTCCCACCGAGCACCAGCCCTCAAACTGGCAATCAGGCAGCTGATTTAACCCTTCTGTGTGAGTAGCTCCTGCTACTCAAAGTCTCTCTGGCGGTGATTTGGCGACCCTGGGGGACAGCCCACTGGCAAACAAGGCTCTCGACCCCTCCAAAGATGGCAGATGGTGGGCTGGTCTGCATGGTGGGGGAAAGTCAGTGTCTTTCCATGGTTTGGCACTCAGGCAGGGAGAACGGAGTTTTTAAATCTCCCGCTGAGCACCCACCCTCAAAACTGACAATCAGGCAGCTGATTGGTCCTTTCTGTGTGAGTAGCTCCTGCTACTCCAAGTCTCTCTGGTGGTGATCTGGCAACCCTGGGGAACAGCCCACTGGCAAACCAGGCTCTCAACCCCTCCAAAGATGGCATATGGCAGGCTGGTCCATGTGGGAGGGACTAGTCAGCATCTTTCCGTGGAGTGGTTAATGGAACATTAAAGAGACTTCCCACCAAAATGTATAATAACCAACAACATACTAGAAATATTTACATACTCTGTAGAGGTTTCAGGATATCTCCAGATTTCACATGTTTTGCCAGAGTGGTTAATATAGATAAAAGAGGTGCTGCACAGCCTGCCCAGTGGTGAAGAAGGCAGAGGCACCCAGCGCCTTACCTTTTCCCATGCCGGAGACCTGGGTTTGGGACTGAGTTTGTGTCACTGGGGGTCAGCTGGGGGGGTAAGGATTGAGCATCTGATGATCTGCTGTCCTCTTCTGGGGTGGGGAGGCAGACCGTCTGACTTCATGGCTGCCACCTGGTGGAGGCTGGGTGGCAGTGCCAGAGTACAAGCGATGTAGAAAGGGAGGGGCTGCGGTTCTGTAGCATGTGTGTGCCTCCATGTGCATGCGCATATGAGCCACTGCAGCTGGGGACAAGGGAGAAAATGGAAAAAGGGTTGGCACCAGCTTAATGAAGCCCTGCCTGCCTGTCTCCATTCCTGCATCCCCACATGGTCACCAACCCCCAGTTCTGGATAACAGTCACATGGTTGGAGAGGATGGCCCTCCCCTTCTTGGTCCCACCATGGGGACAGTCCATGGGAGAAACTCTGGGGGCAAGGTGAGTTGGGATGGGGGGGAGTGAGGGACAGGGCTGAATAAGCATGTTGGTTTTCAGCCCATGGGAGAAAAAGCTACATGGGAAAAAAGAGGTGCTGCACCAGGTTAACCCCAGAGAATTTTTCCTGAGCAGTTAATCATTATTCTGAAATAAGTATCAGGGACACCAGGGTATGCACTGGAGGTGGGATTAAAGTTTTCTGTTTACTGGTCAAATGTTATCTATTAGTGCCAAAAAATTACTGTTGGACTGGAGGACAGGCAGAAGAAACTTAGAAGTCCAACTTGACCAGGAACTAAGACTCAGGCCCCATGCTGCCTGTCTGTCCAAAGATCTCCACCAGATGCTTGGGATTAGTGTTGTCTGGAGAGTATCCTAGCAATTAGAATACAATCAAATATGTGCCATTTGGCAGGATAGTGGATCCGGTCAGGTGGCAGTGCTATCCAGTCATGGATCCGACCCCCCCCCCAGATCCCGACATCGAATCCCTGGATCTGATATGGGGATCCAATGTCAGATCCCTGGATCTGATGGATCTGATGTTGGATAATGTGGGCTACAACCTGGGATCTGACCTACGAATTCGGCCAGACCCAGGTTGGCTCTCCCTCGCATAGTGCCGTTATCCAATGTATCACAGTCGGACCCATGGAGGTACTATCTGAGCAACACTACTTGGGATAATGTATCGCCTTAGGGTCTACTTCATGCAGAAAGCACAACTGACCATCTCAAAGTGAGTTCTGTTTCCCAGTCTGCTATATGGTGCTCCAGTCCTTCATTCAGTTAGGGATACTGAGCTTAACAGACTCAAAGTACTGTTCAATAAGACTGGTAGGTTAGCTGCCAGTGCCTTGCACAGGCACATCACTGTGATGTTTTTTCCTTGCTAAGATTGCCCTCCTGAAAAGAAAGACTGGATTACCCTCTGTTGTGCCCCACGCAAAATTAGTTAAAGGCTCCCCTCCACCTAGTCTGCTTTATCTTTCTAGCTTGGCAGGAGCTACTGCAACTGTTATCATTGAACACCTCTGTTCCAGTGATGGTCTTGTCTCAAAGTATTGTTTTGTGCCTACCTTTTTTCCTTTTGCCTATGTACTCCTGGAATAAGTATGAGTAACTAATGACTGACCTTGAAAATATTTCTTATCTGCACTTATTATAATGTAATTTTTGCCACTGTTCTTGAATCTCTTTGCATATGTCATGAACCTTTTACTGCTGTATGTATTCCTTATTTATTTTATTTTTTATTTATTGTGGTCTCAGATTAACATCTTTAAGAACTAGCTCTTTACATAGGTTCCAAGTCAGAGGTTAAACAAACAGTATAACCAAACAATATTTATAGCTGTACATACAAATAGTATAACATAGACAGAAAATAATTTTGTATTGGCATTGTACAATATGTGCCAGAATACTCAGAGAGTATGTAGGAAGACCGGAGATTAGCAGGGCAAGACAGTACAACTAAACAGCAAGAGGTAAACAGAGGAACTGGACGGGGGAGGGGTCATCAGCCCAGGAGACCTCATCAATGACTGGTGGTAGCAGAGGAGGCTAAGTCTAAATAGTGAAGTGAACAGGTCAGAGATAGTTGCCAGGTAGGGGAGGAGTTAGGGGGAGAGGTAAGGGGTTTTGTAAAAGAAAGAATCAATGGAAATGAAGATAGCCAGTAGGAGTTCAGCACATACCATCGGCAAGTCAAGGAAATAAAAAGTGAAAGATTTTTGCTAGGGGCCAACTGATAGTTACACTTGAGGAAGAGCTGGTTGGGTCCAGCAAATGAAAAATGAGGGGTTAGTGAAAACAGTCACAGCTGGAATCAGCAACTAGATGATTTCTAAGCTTTTTTTTTTTTAAGGGCCTAACATGGCTGCAGTGGAAATGTCAGGAGGTAGGGTATCAAGCCAATATGGAGCTCGGTGGATGAAAGCTCTCTGTCCTAGAGAGGTACGACAGTGTGGAGTTTTGAAAATCATGCTATCAGAACTTCTGGTGCAGTGATTTTTCATAAGTGGTGAGAAGCTTCTGTACCTCAAGCGGTACCTGGCCTAGACTTACAGTTTCACATGGACCATCCTCCTTTCTGCATGGCCCATAGAAACAGCTGTAGTCTCAGACTACGACAACACCTAAAGCTGCAGACCATACACTCTGAACCTTTCACGTGCCAGGTATTGTTTTTAGCTCTGGTCCTGCATTGCTTTTAATTTTGTCATCCCGATCCAGAAAAATGTTCTTCGGAAATGAGTGCACCCTTCATTAGCAGGTTCCCTTGTTAAATCTTTCTTGCAGCACTGAAACAGCTGTGCAGCATTTTAAATCACAGCTTGCCATGACTGCATAACTCTGCTTGCAAGTGACTTCATCGCAGTGCTCTCACTATCTGAGGGCCCTTTTTCATGTCCAGATCCAAAAAATGCCCATTCTATTGGGAAGCCATATAGTGTTGGAGCCAATAATATGTTGTAAAAGGCCCATTTTGATTTATACTGACTCCCACACCCATCTATGAAGTGTGCCTGTTTTTCAATCATGTGTGCCCAGATGTTTCTGAGGTAGGAATTGGCCATGTTAACGAAATGATGAGCGACGTGGTGGCAGTGTTTGAGGTCACTAGATACTAACACAAGTGACTCTGTAACTGTATTTGTGCATGTTTCACACCTGTAGTAGGTCACTACAGGGTGAACAGTGGCCCGCTCATGGTGCCTATGGTATGACTGTATTTCATTCTGGTACTTGCATGTGCAATTCTCAGCAAAATCTAGTACCATCAATACCCAGCCCTTGAGAATGTTCTCTTTTAGTGATGTGAATTGTTGGTGTTGCCATGATGCCACATGTAGATGTCGACCCAGAAACATGAGTTTCTTCTTAAATACTTCAACCAGACTTCGAAATGTTTGCACTTTTTGCTTTATAACTTTCCTTGTTTGTTTAGTTTCTATGCTATTTATGACCTTGGAAATGGTCAAGCTGTCACACTGTTGCCATTTAACGTCCTTTGCTCCCTGTCCATGTAAAAGTTTTTCAAGTGCTTTGTCAATAGCATATGTGCTACAGTTTTTATACATTTTTGCAATGCAGTCCTTGTTAAAAAAAATGTTCTCCTTGCTTCACTGGGAACATTGTAATCTCTACTGCTCAATAAATATTGGCCGATTTGCACTCCAATCTTCTTTTCTAAAAATCTGTTTATTGCTTGCAGCTTTAATTTTGCATTGGTACAATACTCGCATGGACATTGGTCTAGTTTCCTCTCCCTTGCAAGTTTAATATTATCTGATCGGAGATTGCAAAATTTAGTTGGTGCAATTTTTTTCTTCTGGGTTTTGATCACAGAACTCCTGGTGCAGCCTTTGCAGTGTTTTATCTAGAAATGATCTTGTTTTTCCAGTCATTTTAGAAAATGCCTTCTTGTGAGGAAGCTGTGTTGCTGATGCATCGAAAAAATCTTGCACATTCTTCTGCATATTGTCAGATATTACTAGCTTGTGCCTAGTATTCCTTTTAACTTGTTCCATCTTAGATACCCTCATCATCCTCCTCCAACTGATCCCCAGACATGTGCTTGCTTTTCTGACCAGGCAGTACTTTCTAAGTACAAGAAGCATTCTGATGAATTCATTTTTCAATTCTTTTTCAGCCGTCCTACTGCACTGTTCCACTGAATTCATATTTTGGTGAAGGACTTCCACAAATCTTTGGTCTAAGTTGGTACGACAGCCAGACCTTGATGGAGCACCCTGTTTTTTGGGTGAGGACAAGGAGATCACTTTTGCAATTGTAGCAGTAAACTGGTTTGGGGAATTTGGCAGTCCTTGTCAGACTGTTTGTGCAGCCTTTTGAACTGCACTTGCTGACCTTTGTTCCATCGTTGCAGTTGCACTATCATCCAAGGCCACATGTGACATGGTGCCGGTGGGCCTGGAAAGCACGCTCACTCGTGGTTCCATTGACTTGGTGGTGGTGGTGGTGGTGGTGGTTGTAGTCCTGGAAGCAGTGGTCCGTGTCTTCTTTTCTTCGTGGTATTTTTCTTGTTTTTCATTAATTCTCCATTTTTGGGAGTTCCTCTTCATGCATTGCTCTCACTTTCACTCTCTCCAGTATGCCCTTTTTTGTTCATCTGTTTGTTTATTTGATGAAGGTTTTGCAGTATCCAAAGGCATGTTCTTTTGCTGTTTTCTGCATTCCTACATTCTAATTTGACTTTTCTACCTAGCAATTAGGTGTTGTTCTTCAGTCAGGTTCTCTCTGTGCTTCCGTACACATGCTTTCGCTTTCTCTTTATATTCCTGGAGGCACTGTGGATCCTTTCTTAAGGTATCCCGGTACCACTGACTTCTTTCTTTTACTGTGAGCATTGCAAACCAATTCTTCAGGGCCCCAGGGAGCAATTCAGCAGCAGATACACATGGTGTTTAGAGTCGTGGTGTTTGGCTTTGATCCATCTTTCCAAAAATACTACAGGGAAGTGTAAGAAGAAAAAAAAAGGATATGTTGCCATGATCAAAAACATGCACAATATAAAAAATTTCCAAATGAAAAACAAAGAGGTGGAGAGAGCAGAACACGTGGTTATGTCACATGAAGGAGATTAGAACAGCACCCTACCAGGTCATAATTTTGCATGCATAATAGTGTATGACATTATGGCTAACCCGGTACAGCGCAGTATGCTACCGCTACTGGTGCAATACCGCGTATACTGCTGTACACAGTGTTGCACCAGTAACAGTTTCCCAGGCAGAGGATAAGACCTCTGCTGGGAGCAGGTTCTGACAAACAGCTGCTGTGGCTCACAGGACTGAGCCACAGCAATAGGAACCCAGGTGCTGTGTCTGGAACTGGGTTTGATTCCCGGTCCCAGAAACATTTTATTTTTTCACTGCTTGTGCGCTCCCTGAGTTGGACCCACCCTGGAGTTGAGAATCTTTAGTGGGGGGGTTAGGGGGTGTAGCCCTTCATAATGGGGGGTGTGGGGGCGGAGCCCCCCACAGAAAAAAGACATAAATCGTGCTGTATTGGCAGCATGATTTTGCCATGCAGCATAATGTCTTGTGACATTATGACCCCGTGCTGGCTGGCACACATGCTTACACCACACGAACGAGAGAGCAGTAGACATGCTTAAGCCACACAAAGGAGAGTAGAGCAGCACACATGGTTACACTGCATGAAGAAAAGGAGAGCAGCACACATGGTTACAATGCACAAAGGACAGTAGAGCAGCACACCTAGTTACAATGCACAAAGGAGATCAAAGCAGCACACATAGTTATGACACATGAAGGACAGTAAAGCAGCACATATGGTTACAATGCATGAAGGACAGCAGAACAACACACATGGTAACAATGTATGAAGAACAGTAGAGCACACAAGGAAGTATGACAAATTGGTGGCAGTCTGTCACTACCTTGCAAACACTGGTGGCACACTGCACATGCCTGTAAACAAAATGATGGCATACTCTCACTTTCCTTGCAAACAAAATGGTTGCATGCCCTCACTTGCCTGTAAACATAACAGTGGCCCACCCTCTCTTTCCTTGCAAACAAAATAGTGGCATGCCTACACTTGCCTTGAAACAAAATGGTGACACACCCTCACTTTCCTTGTAAAGAAATTGGTGGCATGCCTTCACGTGCCTGCAAACAAAATGGAGGAACAGCCTCACTTGGCTGCAAACAAAATGGTGTCACGGCCTCACTTACTTGTAAACAAAATGGTGGCATGACCTCACTTTCCTTGTAAGCAAATAGTGGCATGCCCTCACTTGCCTGTAAAATAAAATGGTGGCACGCCCTCACCTTCCTTGTAAACAAAATGGTTGCACGCTCTTATTTGCCTGCCAGCAAAATGGTGGTATGCCCTCATTTGCCTGCAAACAAAATGGTGGCATGCTCTCACTTGCCTGCAAAACAAATGGTGGCAAACCCTCACTTGCCTGCAAATGAAATGGTGGCACACCCAAACTTTCCTTGCAAACAAAAGGGTGGCACGCCCACACTTGCCTGCAAACAAAATGGTGGCATGACCCTCACTTTCCTTGCAAACAAAATGGTGGCATACCCTCACTTGCCTGCCAAGAAAATGGTGGCATGCCCCCACTTTCCTTATAAAACAAAATTATGGCATGCTCTTACTTGACTGCAAACAAAATGGTGGCATGCCCGCACTTACCTGCAAACAAAATTGTGGCACTCCCTCACCTGCCTGCAAACAAAATGGTGGCATGCCCTCACTTTTCTGCAAACAAAATGCCAAATACACCACCATATACTGACCACACAAAGACTCACGGTGCTTTTTAAGAGTCAAACAAATCACAGGCCCACACAGAAGCCAAAGGACTCCTGACAATGCATCTTTCCATGTGCATTTGTTCAGCCACACCACCCACAAGAAAAAGAAAGCATGGTGTGCTCTATGGCCACCCCTTGTTGAACAAGCACACAGCAAACTGCATCACCTGGAACCACCACCTTATTTTAAAAGTCATGGACCCCCCCCCCCAAACAATGCAGAAGCTATGAACAAATAACAACACTTTAGGCCTCAAGACAATAAATCTTTCCAGGCATGCTTCTCAACCAACCCCCACCCCCAAACATAGAAAGCATGGTGCTCAAGATGGCCGACCCTTGGTGAACAAACACACCTGAAAGAAAAGCATGGCCTGGGCGACCCCTCAGCATCTCACTTTGAAATAAAAATAACACAGGAAATCACAATTCAACATGCAACTTTCCAGGTGGGCTTCTCAACCAACCACCCCTTCCAAATGAAGAAAGCATGGTGCTCAATATGGCCAACCCTCAGTGAACAAACACGACTGAACAAAGCATTACTTATAGCTACCCCTCAGCATCTTGCTGTATAACACAAGAAAATCACAATTCAACATAAGAGCTCCAGATGATGCATCTTTCCAGGTGTGCTTCTCAACCAGCCCTCCCAAACGAAGAAAGCACGGTGCACAAGATGGACATCCATCAGTGAACAAACACGACTGGAACAAAGCACTGCCTGGAGCTACCCCTCATTATCTTTCCAAATAACACAAGAAAATCACAAGTCAACATAAGAACTCCAGATGATGCATCTTTCCAGGTGTGCTTCTCAACCACCCCCCACCCCGACAAAGAAATCATGGTGCTCAAGATGGCTGACCCTGGGTGAATAAGCACACATGGGAAAAAAAGCATTGCCTGGGTGACCCCACAGCAGCTAGCTTTAAAGGAAAAGAAAAACACAAGAAAATTACAATTCAACATGCATATTTCCAGGCTTGCTTCTCAACCAACAACTCCCCCCCCCCCAAAGAAAGAAAGCATGGTGCTTAAGATGGCTGACCATCAGTGAACAAACACGACTGGAAAAAAGTACTGCCTGGAGCTACCCCTCATCATCATGCCAAATAACCCCCCCCCCACAAAGAAAGAAAGCGTGGGGCCCAATATAGTTGACCCTAAGTGAACAAACACACCTGGAAAAAAAAAATTGCCCTGGCGATCCCTAAGCATCTCTCTTTAAAATAAAAATAACACACAAAAATCACAGTTCAACATGCATCTTTCTAAGTGTGCTTTGCAATCAGCCCCCCCAACAAAAAAAACATGGTGCTCAAGATGGCCCGATCCTCAGCGAACAAACACTCCTGGAAAAACGCATTGCCTGGAGCTATCCCTCAGCATCTCACCAAATAACACAAGTAAATCCCAATTCAATGTAAGAGCTCCAGATAATGCATCTTTCCAGGTGTGCTTCTCAACCCACCCACCCCCAACAAAGAAAGCATGGGGCTCATGTCCAGATGTACAGTAGGGGAACAGCACATTATTTAAATACAACCCAATCCCCCAAAACAGTAAAACCATAATGCCAAAAAATGTTTCCCATCTCAGACCCCAGGATGCCAGTCCATGTGGTTGCATTCAACAAGCTTGAAGTCCTTTAAACTATTACCTGTGCCAGACTCCACAGGTTGCAGTGATGCTGTAGACCAGATGGGAGCACACTGTAAAGGGATGATAATTCTTTGGGTTCTGGTAACCCCACACAGGTTGCAATGATCTCCCATACCAGAACAAAGCAAAGTGGTGAATAATGGTATTTTATTTTTTTTTTACCAACACAATCAGTTCCCTGCAAATGTTCAAGTATACAGCTGCTTATATGAGGAGGTGGTATGGCACCTATGGAGGAGTCACAGCATCCATACAGGGAAACAAAGTAAACACCCTTCCAAACAACAAGCAGAAATCATGCGCGCTGAAACACGTGTAAATGTATGTGGGAGAAAATTATAAAATATTTAAGAAAATAATAACAGCCACCCAAAATGTACATTGCGCTAGCATTTTCAACAAAAGGAAATTCAGCTTCCTATTGTTTGGGAGGTTTTAGGTTTAAGCTGTCCTAGATACTGTATCTCAATGTAGAATAAAACAATTAAGCCAAGCACAGTCCAGTCTCCTATCTGTGAGCACTGTAGCCTCCTTATTCTTTCTTTTCCAAAGCTACATCAGCATTGCCTCCATGCAAAATGTTTCGGGCACACACAACTGCCTACGAGGGTTGCAGACATCGCAAATGATTCAAAAAATTAAAATTCCATTTTATTGAACAGCAGACATGCTCTCGCCTGACATGTTTCGGACAACATAGAAACATAGACTTTGACGGCAGATAAGGACCGCTTGGCCCACCTAGTCTGCCCATTTCCCTACATACAGGATAAGCTGCAGATCCTGTTTAACCAACAGCCTATTTCTTCCTACCTCCCACAAAAATTGTGTTATGTCTGTCCCATGCATTCATGAATTTTCCCACAGTTTGAGACCCCACAACCTCCTCAGGAAGGCTGTTCCATGCGTCCACCACCCTCTCTGTGAAAAAATACTTCCTCACATTGCCCGTGAGCTGTCCCCCCTCTTATCTTCAAATTGTGTCCCCTTGTTCTTGCACATCTCTTTTTCTGAAAGATGCTACCCTCTTGGACTTTGTTGATTCCACTGAGGTACTTAAAAGTTTCTATCATGTCCCCCCTCTCCCTCCTTTCCTCAAGGGTATACATATTAGCTCCTTTAGTCTCTCCTCGTATGGCTCCTCTTGCAGACCCTGCACCATTTTAGTTGCCCTCCTCTGAACTGCCTCCATTCTGTCTATGTCTTTGCAGAGATGGGATCTCCAGAACTGGATGCAGTATTCCAGATGGGGTCTCACCAACTGTCTGTACAGTGGGATAACAACTTCCTGTTTTCTGCTGGTGGTGCCTCTCCCTATACATCCCAGTATCCCCCTAGCCCTCCCTACTGCCTTCTCACATTGCTTGCTAACCTTAAGGTCATCTGATATGATTAGCCCCAGGTCCCTTTCCATTTTTGTTGTTGTTACTACCTCCCCCCCACCTTGTGTAGTCTTCCCCTGGGTTTTTGTTTCCCAGGTCCTTTCTCAAAGGCTGCAGTGCAAAGCATACCACACAAATTCAAAACACCCCTCAAAACAGCATGTGTGGGTCAATAATCAATGGCTGTTTTTTTCAGTAATTGGTGCAGTTTGTGTAACACTTAGGATACCGGTACTGGCCACATTCTTGACCCCTCAGTCTAAACACATTTAATGTGCAAAAAAGTGCTCCATGCTAAAGCAGTGCATGTTTTAAGAAACACAGAGGATAATGTGTGGTCCTCTATCCATAACAAGTTTGTAAACTCTTCAAGAGGTTGTCATGGTGATGTTTGGAACCTCGAGAGCGTAGCTCGAGAGGTTCAGTCGTCATGGCGACCTCGAGAAGAGTTTTCAAATTTGTTATGGATAGAAGACCATACGTTATCTTTTATAGTGTATGGTCACCTATCTGTTGCAGTTCAAATAAAAAATCACAATCAGTCGGCTGCTGTCACAGAAACAATCAGTCGGTTCAGTTGTTGAGAGAAATATTTACTCACATTTGATGTGTACATCAGAAGTCAACATCGATAGTGACACATTGCAAAAAAAAAAAAGGACATAGAGGAACGTTACACTTTTTTAACTTAGCCATTTTAACTATCAGTCTCTAGGTATGGATGATCTATGTGGAAGTGTTGGCCTGGCCTCCGGAACTGAAAATGTAACCTCGATTAACTGTACGCTGTTTAGTGTGCAGCTCGCGCTGACAAGAGTTTCTTTCAAGATTCTAATCTGTTATGGTGCAGTAGCTATGTACCTGGCGCAGCATAACAGCAAGCTACTGCAGCATAACAACATTTTAGCTGGTATGGATTTCCAGTCATAACAACGTTCTACGATACATTATATATAAATAAAACACCTGTGTCTAAATCACACCTTCAATATATACAAAAGATGCACCTTGCTGTTATAAAATGGGGAAAAAAAACATTTACAAAGATAATCATAACAAATGAAAACAAGAGGGAGGGGAGGAAAGGGGGGGAAGGAGGGGAAAACAACATGAAGAAAAAATAAAATAACATACAGCAAAAGGGGCTACCACAGTATGGTAGGGAAGATGAATGGAAATGGGGAGGAGGGCAATCAGACAATAGACAAAATTAACTTCACCAGATATTAATAATATTGCACTTAGTCATAAATAAGTCAAGGCATTTTATGTGCTCCTAAACACAAAATGCCTGGCATTAACTTCCAGTCCGATGTATGACCATATCTCAAGAAAAGTATTAGAGTCTTTGGCGGGTTTATTTCTGCTGTGTTCCATTTGAAGCACTTTAGGACCCATTTTTGTATTACCCGTCAAGAGCCACCATGAAATTCATAACATAGTATTTATTATCATGCTGTCTGATTACTTAATTATTAATTTATTATATTGTATGACTAAGGGCAATATTTATATCTGATGAAGTTAATTTTGTCTGTTGTCTAGTGCCTCCCCCCTCATTTCCATTCCTCTTCCTTTCCTTGATATAGTAGCCCCTTTTGTGGTATGTTATTTTATTTGTTCCTCATGTTTGTCCCCCCAACACAAACACACACTTGTTCCTCTCCTTCTTGGTTTCATTTGTTAGGATTATCTTTGTAAATGTTTTTTTTTTGTTGCCATTTTATAACTGCAAGGTGCACCTTTTGTATATATTGAAGGTGTGATTTAGACACAGGTGTTTTATTTATATATAATGTATGGTAGAACGTTGTTATGACTGGAAATCCATACCAGCTAAAAGGTGTTTTATTTATATGTTTCTTAAAACATGCACTGCTTCAGCATGGAGCAGTTTCTTTTGCACATTAATTATGTTTAGACTGAGGGGTCAAGAATGTGGCCAGTACCAGTATCCTAAGTGTTACATGAACTGCACCAATTACTGAAAAAAACCAGCTATTGACTACTGACCCACACATGATGTTTTGAGGTGTTTTGAATTGGTATGGTATGCTTTGCTCTGCAGCCTTTGAGAAAGGACACTAGTTGTCAGAAACATGTCAGGCGAGAGCACATCTGCTGTTCAATAAAATGGAATTTTAATTTTTGGAATCATTTGTGATGTCTGCATCCCTCTTAGGAGGTTGTGTGTGCCCGAAACGTTTTGTATGGAAGTCTTGGTTAGTTTCAGGAGCACTACATCCCTGTGTGCACTTCTTGGTAAATTGTAACTAGTTTGAAGTGTTGTGCATAGGTTGTGGGCAGGGACAGAGGAGGTAAATTGAGCATCTAGCCACATTTTTAAAATTGTAATGTTTTGCTCCCTGCTGCGTAAAACCTCGAGGGTGTATATATTAGTCCTGTCGGCTTGGCTCAGTTGGTAGCACATCTGCCTCTAGACCAGAAGGTCATGGGTTCTCATCCCACACATTGGACTTGCACCTAAAACACTAGCATCCGAGTGCAGTATTGGGGGTTCCACCATGGTACAGCTTTGGCAATGCTGCCGACATCCCTGACAGTGACAGGAACAATGCTGACTGTTGGCATTGCTCCCATCAAGAGAAAGTCTTTTCCTGCTGGGGGCTTTGCCCCCCATACCCTTCCATCAATAAAAATATAAAACTCTGAGTTGGAGTTGTTTTGAGAGTGGGGATGGAACACCGGGAGTCATGGTGCAGATGTACAGCACCAGAGTGACCTGGCAAGATTTGGCGATGTGGTAGTGTTCGCTGAGAAAAAGTCATTGTGTTGATGGTACACCATAATGGGGGTGCTGTACTGCTGGGGTGTACCATCCTTCGGATGAGACATTAAACAGAGGTCCTTTCTACCCATCCTGATGTTGTCCTGGAGGGTTTCCAGGTGGAAGTAAAAGAACCCAGGGCACTCTTCGCAAAGAGTAGGGGACATTCCCAGTGGCCTGGCCAACATTCCCCTTCCCATAAACTGGTTTATGCAATTGTCCAGGCTGTGTGTAAGTGTTGATATGTGATATGGCCATCACTACACATTCAGTCAATTCACTACCAGTCTAGCATTGCTTGTAAAGCACTTTGGGACACACTGTGTATGAAAAGCGCTATATAAATGCTGATTCTTCTTCTTCTTTCTGAAGTAGCTGCATAGAACAATAATTGTGCTTCCAAAATGTTATTGGAACAATCAACAAACTTAAACTTTGCCAGTTCAAGCTCCAGTGGAGGGCGGACAGAGAATCCTTCAGAATATGTGGACCACATACTATCTTCTGCAGCTACTGTCAATCCATTTTTTTTTTCAAATTGAATATACTTTATTGAACATAATCAAGTAAAAGAGATCTCATACATATAGATATGAAATCCAGGCAACACAACAAAGCACAGAAGAGGTCATTGACTGAACTGAGTAGAGAACTGTATGATCACTCTGCATATAACATAGAACAGCAAAATATACCCAACCTCTCCCCCCCCAATACCCAACCATCCAGCCACCAGAGGAATTTAACAAAAGCGACAGAAAAGTACAGGTCAGAACCCCTGACCCAAGATGCACCAGTCAGTCAATGGAAAACTGTAGGGAACCACAAAATGTATAATTAAACAGTTAATAACACATGTAGTGGTTTCCAAATGCACTTATATCTAGACAACTTTTTTATTTATTTATTTATTTATTTATTTAAGATTCAGATTAATACCTTTGAGCCAAAGGCTCGTTTACAAAGGTTCCAAGTCAGGTGACACAATACAGAGCCATTGAGTCACATCAGTGAAAACATTGTACAGAGAGAGGAACAAGGGTGACAGTAGACAGCAATAAACATACGAAAGTGAAACAGTTGGTTGCTACATAACAAAAAATACAGGTCACTAAGTGCAATTAACAGGTTTCTAAGTGCAATTAGGAAGAAACAGGCAGAGCGATTAGAGAGTGCATGGCAAAATAATCACTTATCTGCGGTAGTGAGGAATTGCCACCATAGGGGAATTATAGGATCTAGACAGATCCAGGACAAGGACGATATAAGTTGGGGTGCCGCCAGAAAGGCATTGTCAGGTGGGGGTGGGTGAGGTGGGTGGGAGAAGGGGTAGGGGTAGCTGTTCAGGACAGTATGGGGTGCTGGGGAATGTGGAAGGCCCTCAGGTGGCATTAATAAGGGCTAACAGTTGCAGGTGTTCTCACGTGCCAGCAGGTTGCGAAGTCCAGATTTGAAATGGCTGATTTTGCTGGACCCAAGCATTTCAGTAGGTAGTTCATTAAGCCATTTAGGGCCCCTGTAGGAGAGGGATCGTTCTACGAGTGTGGTACTCTTAAAAGGCACTAGGAACACTCCTTTGGTAGCACTTCTGTTGTTCACAGTTGGTTGGGTGTGGTTGTATAGACTGGAAGTGTACTCAGGCATAAGGCCAAGCAATGCGTTTTTCTCAAGTAGACAAGCCTGGTATTTGATTCTGTGATGGAGAGGAAGCCAGCCGGTGTCCGAATACAAGGTGCATGTATGCGTCTGATAGTCAGCACCCAGGACCAGGTGGCAGACCTTGTTGAGGACGGTTATGATCCTCTTCAAGGTGGTGTCAGAGCCAGCACCATAGATCACTAGACCATAGTCAATGGTAGATAACACAGAGCTGCATGTAACCAGTTTAAGAGCCTCCAGTGGCACAGAGTGTCTATGTCGGTAGAGAACTCCTAGTTTTGTTTTAGCTGTTTTGATGATGTGTTCAATGTGTGATGTGAAGGAGAGCATGTCATCAAGGTATACTCCAAGAAATTTGAAGGTGCTGACCTGCTCTAGCAACTCACCTTTTCGACTTGTTATGTGTAGGGGTCCATGCTTTTTCCTGTTTTGTAGCACCGTGAAGAGCATACACTTGGTTTTTTGTAGTTGAGTAACAGTTTATTTTATTTTATTTATTTATTTTTTGATAACCGAGTAGGTGCACCAGACACAAAAGTGACTATTTTCAGGCATGACCCGGGAGGCCAACAACAAAGGGAGATAACAGATTACAAAGATTACAATGTCAGGAGCTGCATAATAGATTTCAGGCAGACCTGGGGTAAGAACAACATAGAGAGATGACATTTACATAGAATACAGGGTCTGCAATACAATACATAGCAAGCATAAGGTGAGATAACTTTAGGACATAATAATGATACAAGGCATAAAAGGTTTACAATTAAACAATTGTGGATAAGTGCAAACGTGTGGATTAACATAGTAATAGCAAGGATATGAGGTACACAAAGAAGAAATCAAATTGAGCTGCGGCATTATGACAAGGTACTGAGAGTGATAGGGTATAAGATTGAAGGGGCAGGAAGGAAAGGTAAGGATGAGATAAGAGTAGTGGGGCTAGGGGAGAGAGGTGTAATCGAACACTGTAGAGGGTGTAAACAAGGCGGTCAGGGAGGGCTACGTCTGGACCTAAGGAGGGTTGAAGCAGGTACATTGAGCACCAGTGGTAAGGAGGGAGCAGTGCAATTTCCTAAACATGGCATGATTAGGCATAAGGTGAACATCAAGGGGCAGCGAGTTCCAGTAGGAGAGGCCTATATGCGAGAAGCCTGATTTCCCTTTGGTAGTCCTACATCTGGGAATGCAAAACAAGGAAAGTTCAGTAGAACGGAGACCATAGGAGATGGGCTGAGGGATTAGCAGGGAGGCTAGGTAGGTGGGCATACTTGATCGAAGTACACTGTCTGTCAGGTTCCCAAGAGAGAGGAGACGTTGAGCAGTAGGAGAAAGCCAGTTAAGATCATAGTACAGCAAGCAGTGATGTTTTAGCCTGGAGGAAGCAGAGGCCTAGCGGCATATATTGTTGTAAGTAGTGTCCCACCTATGAAGATTAGCTTTAGATGTATTTGTATAGAGTATGGATCCATAAGAAAGTGATGGAAGAAGGATACCTCTAGCAATGGCAGTCCTAGCAGTGGGGGTAAGAATATAGCTTGTTTTGTAGGCTAAGCCCAGTTTGGCATTCACAGCCTTACAGGTGGAGGTAATGTGGGCATCATAGGTGAGGGACTCATCGAGTAAGACCCCCAGATAATTGAAAGAAGTTACCATCTCCAGTGGGGAGCTGTCCACCCAGGTGATCTGGAAGGATTTACGGTGCTGTTTTACTTTAATAGAGGAACCAAAGAGCATGGCCTTGGTCTTAGCGACATTTATGACAAGTTTGTTTTTGGTGATCCAGGATTGAATATTTTGCAGATCCATAGAGAGCTTTTGATTAATGGAGTGGACATTATCTGAGTTTGTATAAAGGACAAGGTCATCAGCATAAAGCAGCGATGAACAGGAGGACACCACTTGAGGAATGTTGTTAATAAATACTGTGAAAAGCAGGGGTCCGAGGATATATCCCTGCGGTACACCAATATTGATGAGAGCTTTTTCTGAGGTGGCCGAATTGAATTTCACGGTTTGATGCCTGTTTGATAGGTAGCTATGGAACCAAGTTATAACATTGTGCGAAAAGCCCAGGGAGTGGAGACTGGCAAGCAGAAGAGGGTGGTTGACTAGATCAAAGGCTTTTGTCAAGTCGATAAAAACTGCACTAGTTAGGTGACCCTGGTCCATGGTTTGAAGAATATCATTAGTCAGCTACAAAAGAGCAGTCTGAGTACTATGACCTTTTCGGAAACCATGCTGGTTTGGGTGCAGTAGGTTGTATTTTGTGAGATGTTCTGAGATCTGTGCTGAGACGAGCTTCTCAAGGACTTTATCAAGTGTTGACAATATTGCTATTGGTCTATAGTTGGCTATGACTTTTTTGTCACCTTTTTTGAATACTGGAGTGATTCTGGCTAGTTCCATACCTCGCCTTCACTCAGGGATAGGTTGAATATGCAAGCCAGAGGTCCTGAGATGAAAGGTGCCAATAGTTTGAGGAGTCTGGGCTCAAGGCGGTCAGCCCCAACAGCAGCACTGTCTGATATGGAGTTTAGATGTTTGAGGACGTCATTTTTCGATATAGCTTTAAAGTAGAAGGTAGACGTTTGTGTAGTTACTTTTGGATGGGGGGCTTCTGGTAATAAGTTAGGGGAGGAGGGAGTATAAGTGTAGCTCAGAGGTCAGAGAAGTAAGAGTTAAAAGCATTGGCAATGGTGCCTGGGTCATTGCAATGGACACCTTTTAATATCATGTCGTTATTTAGTGGCCTTTTATTTGAGCCGAGGAAAGTCTTGACATGAGACCAAAATTTCTTGGGGTCCCCCGATGAATCCAGCAGGAGGCCTTTGCAGTACTGACTTTTTGCAAGTCTAATTTGTGATTTGCATTTTGATCGCTGTTCTCTATAGTTGTTATAGTTGGCAGGGAGACCAGATGCTTTGAACTTACTCCAGCATTTATCCTTGTTTTTGAGGGCAGTGAGGAGGTCTTTGTGTAGCCATCTGGTTTGAGTACCACGAACGCGCCGAGTGACGACTGGGGTATGCTTATCCTGAAGGAGGATGAACCTGCTCAGGAAGGCATGCAGGGCACCTTCAGCACTAGTAGAGTGGACGACAGGGGACCAGTCAGTGTGGGACACATCATAAAGGAAGTTACCTTGATTTAAGTTAACATAATTTCTGACGCATATATAGTTTTGGTGGGACGTGGAGTGTGTGAAGGTGCTCCATATGCAAAATACGGGGGAGTGGTCACTGATATTGTCTGGCATGGTTCCAGATTTTGCAATTTGATCCACACGATTCGTTAATACCCAGTCAATAAGGGTGCTGGAGCCTGTGTTAGCTGATACCCTTGTGTATTCAGTAATGATTTGGTACAGATTGTAGCTCTGTACCAGGGACCGAAGTGAGTCATGAGTTTTGCCAAACCAGTTTAGATTTATATCCCCGAGAATGATGAGCTCATTTTTCCCCGCATGTTCAGCTGTTTGAGCCAGTAAATCAGCTAGACCTTGTGTTCCACTGGTAGGTTGGTTGTAGGCACTTACAATGTGGAGTTTTTTCTCTCTGAGTCTAAGAATAGCATGAATATATTCACATGAGGAGTTTTTGTTATTAGTTAACATAGTCATATTCAGGTCGCTTTTGTAATAGATTGCGACACCCCCACCAGGTTTAGGAGTTGGTCTGTTGCACCTGACAAGGGAGTAGTTTGAAAGCAGGCAAAGGGAATCAGGGATCGAGGGCCTTAACCGTGTCTCAGATAAGCAGAGCACATCAGGTTGGTGGTTAACCACCCAGGCTTCAAGATCTGCCTGATTGCGGAGGAGGCTCCTGATATTAAGGTGGACTATGCGAAGGCCTTTTAAATTATGTTTAGAAGAGATTGGAGGTGATATGCCTGTTGCAGGACCTGGGTTCAATTCTATGTCACCAGACAGCATAAGGGCCAGTAATATGAGGTACCTTAAGTTATGCAGTACCATTTTGGTGCAGCTCCACCAATCAGTCCGCCATCGCTTGGTGGTGGATGCTGTGGCATGGTAGATGAGTAGTTTAGGGAGGAGAACAGGGGTAGTGTCTGTGTAATATTCAGTTAATATTAGCATATTGGAGTAGGTATAGTCATTTAGAGGCTCAAAACTGCTTTGAGTGTAATCTTTGGTGTGAGGTACAGTGAGGAAGCTGAGTAGCATCAGAGATAAGAGTAGAGAGGTCATAGCTAGCAGTGACCAGGATAAGCTATAGCATTTAGTGATAGGCATATTTTAAAGGGGGCAGGACTGAGGGAACACAGGAAGGAGCCTGAGGTGGGGGCTGTGAATGGGAGAACCAAGATTCTAGCCATTTAAAACTGGCCTGTAGGTCAGTGGATATAGTGGTGATGCCCCAAACAGATACAGAAATGACCACATCATCAACATAAAGCACCATTTTTGCTGGGCAGGCAACTGGTAGTGAGTTTATGAATAGACTAAATAAGAGTGGACCCAGTGTGGAACCTTGGTGGACTCCAAGACTGACCTCCCTAGGCTCAGAGAGAATGTTAAGGATCTTCACACATTGTGTTCTATGTGAGAGGTAGCTTTTGAACCAGGTAACAGTGCTAGATGAAAGGCCTATGGAGAGGAGACACTGTAGTAGGTGTTGGTGGTTAATGGTGTCAAGTGCTTTGGTGAGGTCAATGAATATAGATCCTACTGCCCTTCCATTATCCAGAGCCTGCTAGATCTGCGTAGTGTAGTCTATCAGGGCTGTTTGGGTGGAGTGATGTTTACGGAAACCGTGCTGCTGCAAATTTATCAGGTTGTATTTCTCTAAATGCTCAGTAAGTTGGTCAGATACTGCACACTCCAGGGCTTTGGAGAGAGGTGGTATGAGGTGCTCAGCCTGTAATGCAAACAGGATCTCCTTATACCATTCCACAAAGTGGGGAGTGCACTGATCAAGCCAGTGCTGAAGAGTGACCTTCTTTGCACATGCTGAAATCAAGTGCATATGTGCCCTCTGGTTGCCAATCAGGTTGTCCATATACTGACCCAAAATACATATTTCAGGAACAAACACATCAGATAACCCCAACAGCGGGTCAAGATGAGATTGAATGGAGTTCCAAAAAGGAACAACCTTCTGACAAGTCCATAAAATATGAAGCAAGGTACCAGGCTCTTTACCACATCTGCAGCAAAGATCACTGTGTAATCAGCCCATCCCATGCAACTTAACAGACGTATAATAAAGGTTATGAATAATCTGGAATTGTACAAAATGGTATTGGTTCCACTTTATTAACTTATATAAATGCATCTAGATGATTGACCAGTCTCTAGGGAGTGTCGAAACCGGAAGAGCATGGTACCAGTAGTAAAACCGTGGACCCTCCTTAGCAACCAGATACATAGATACATAGAAACTGTCAGCAGATAAGGACTGCCAGGCCCATCTAGTCTGCCCCTTTGTACTGCCTGCTTGAGTGGCTTGTGACCCTGCCTGGTCACCTGCTATAGCTACTCATTCCCATCTCTAAGATTCCCTTATTCCTGTCCCATGCATGCTTGAATCCTGTTACTGTCCTCACCACCACTACCTCCTGGGGCAGGCCATTCCATGCATTCACCACCCTCTCTATGAAGAAATACTTCTTTACATTCCCCCAAAACTGTCCACCCTCCAGTCTCATGCGATGACCTCTTGTCCTTCCACACTGTTTAAGCTGGAACATGCCTTCCCCCTTAACCTCATTTATTCCCTTGAGGTACTGGAAAGTTTCTATCATATACCCTCACTCTCTCCTCTCTCCTCTCTCCTCTGTTCCACAGGGGTTTGGCTTCACTGGGGACTGGGGTTCCACCTGGAGGGACACCAGCCTATACTGGCAGGATGGTCTGCATCTGTCCAGGAAGGGAACAAGTCTTTTGAGCAATCGGTTTAAATGCTTCATTGGCAAGCTTTTAAACTAGTCAAAGGGGGAGGCACTGACAAGCAGCAGGAAAATCCCATCCTCTCCCTACAAAATAGGGTACTAAATGAGAAAAGACCGAGGTAGAACGGTCAGTGGGGATGCTGCAACAGAAGGTAAAGCCATCAAAAATGGAGAGCAATGAGTACCAATGCCCGTAGTCTGGGTAACAAGCTTCTGAATTAGTGGCCTTGATGGAGGAGGAACATCTGGATATCGTGGCAGTCACAGAAACATGGTACACACAAAACCATGACTGGGACGTAAACATACCAGGATACACTATCTACAGGAGGGACAGGGAGGGTAAAAGAGGAGGAGGAGTAGCTCTTTACATAAGGGAAGGAATAAAAGCAACAGAACAAAAGGGTAAACAGGGAGGAGGAGAAGAAGCACTGTGGGTAAATTTGGAGACAGGCAATGGCACCACAATCCGCACAGGGGTTGTATACAGACCCCCTTCTCAGGGGAAGGAAATGGACAAGAAAATGATAGAAAGTATACTTAGAATGGCAGAAAAAGGGGAGATATTGCTGATGGGTGATCTGAATATGCCAGATGTTAACTGGAGTACAGTTGCAGCTGCCACTTCGAAGAGTGGAGTTATTCTAGATGCCCTACTGGGGGCATGCCTTAGACAACTAGTATTGGAGCCCACTCAAGAGGGAGTAATATTAGACTTGATTCTCTCAAATGGAGATGGAGAGAGGATCACAGATGTAGAAGTGGGTAGCCATCTGGGAACTAGCGACCATCGAACAGTATGGTTCACAATAAACACAGCAATAGAGTCAAGCCATACAAAGACAAAAGTACTGGACTTTAGGAAGGCTGACTTTGCCAAAATGGGTGAGTGCCTAAGGAATGCACTAGCAAATGGGCAGGAAGGAGGGGTGGAAGAACAATGGGGAATAATAAAAACTGCCATCACAGAGGTAACGAGCCTTTGTGTGACGCAAATAAACAAAACAAAACGATGTAAGAAACCACTATGGTTCTCAAAGGAAGTGGCAGTGAAGGTTCAAGAAAAAGAAAGCATTCAGGAAGCACAAGGAATCGTGAAGGAGCAGGACAGGAACTGTATCAGTTAAAGCAAAAGGAGGCTGGGAAGGCAGTCAGAACAGCAAAGGCCCAAACCGAGGAAAAGATAGCCAACTCAGTTAAGAAGGGATAAAACCTTTTATAGGTACATCAGGGAGTGAAGGAAGACCAAGGGAGGGATAGTGAGGCATAATAAAGGGGAGGGAGGATGGGCAGAGGGAGGCTGTGAAAAGGCAGAGACACTAAACAAATATTTTTGCTCAGTATTTACAAATGAAGAGGGGGAGGTACAGAAAACAAACAGTAGAAACACTCTGGATACAGAAGTTGATACCAGCCCATTTACAGAAGAAAGGGTTCTGAAAGAACTCTTAAAACTGAAGGTGGACAAAGCAATGGGGTCTGATGGGATTCATCCCAGAATTCTAAAAGAACTAAGGGTAGAACTAGTGACACCACTGACTACCCTTTTTAACAAATCATGGGAGGATGGGGTGGTACCCGAGGACTGGAGGAGGGTAGATGTGATTCCCCTTCACAAAAGTGGGAGCAAGGCAGAAGCAGGAAACTACAGACCTGTTAGTTTAACCTCAGTGATAGAGAAAATGATGGAATCACTTCTGAAGGAAAGAATTGTCGAGTATCTAGAGGCCAGAGGGGCACAGGACCCTAGGCAGCATGGATTCACAGCGGAAAGATCATGCCAGATGAATCTGATAGATTTCTTTGACTGGGTGACCAAAGTAGTAGATCAGGGAGGGGCTGTGGACATGGCCTACCTAGACTTTAGCAAGGCATTTGACACAGTCCCACACAAAAGATGAATATACAAGTTAGCCAGCCTGGGAGTGGGTCCCAAGATGACAGCCTGGGTAAAGAAATTGGCTGAAGAATAGGACACAGAGAGTAATAGTAAATGGAGTCCACTCAGAAGAAAGGAGGGTTACTAGTGGGGTACCATGAGGAGTTCAGTATTAGGACCGGTCCTCTTCAATGTCTTTATAGCTTACATTGCAGAAGGACTGGAAGAAAAATATCTCTTTGCAGATGGCACAAAGATCTGCAACAGAGTTGATGCACAGGGTAGGGTGGAAAGGATAAGAAGGGACTTGCAAGGTTAGAGGAATGGTCAAATGTATGGCAGCTTAGATTCAATGCTAAGAAGTGCAAGGTAATGCACCTGGGAAACAAAACCCAGGGAAGAGTACACAATGGGGGGTGAGATACTAACAACAACAAAAATGGAAAGGGACCTGGGGGTAGTCATATCAGATGACCTAAAGGTGGGCAAGCAATGTGAGAGGGCAGCAAGGAGGGCTGGGGGGATACTGGGATGCATAGGGAGAGGCATCACCAGTAGAAAACAGGAAGTTATTATCCCTCTGTACAGACAGCTGGTGAGACCCCATCTGGAGTACTGTGTGCAGTTCTGGAGACCCAATCTCCGCAAAGACATAGACAGGATGGAAGCTGTCCAGAGGAGGGCAACTAAAATGGTGCAGGGTCTGCACCGGAAGACATGAAGAGAGATGAAAGGAGCTTAATATGTATAGCCTCGAGGAAAGTAGGGAGAGGGGGACATGATAGAAACGTTCAAGTACCTCAAGGGAATCAACAAAGTCCAAGAGGGTAGCATCTTTCAAAAAAAGAGGTGTGCAAGAACAAGAGGGCATGATTTGAAGATAGAGGGGGGGCGGCTCAGAGGTAATTTAAGGAAGTATTTTTTCACAGAGAGGGTTGTGGATGCATGGATCAGCCTTCTGGAGCAGGTTGTGGAGTCAAACTCCATGGTGGAATTCAAGCATGCATGGGACAGTCATAAGGCAATTCTAGGAGGTGGGGGTAGGAAGAAGTAGGCTGCTGGTTAACTAGGATCTGCAGCTTATCCAGTAGGTAAGGAAATAGGCAGACTGGGTGGGCCAAGCGGTCCTTATCTGCCGTCAAATTCTGTGTTCCTATGTTTCTATGTTTCCAGTGTGTATGTATTGAGGTTCCTCTCTCCTCTCATATGGTTTATGCTGCAAACCTCCCACCACCCTAGTAGCTCTCCTCTGTACCGCCTCCATCCTATCAATATCCTTGCACAGGTGAGGCCTCCAGAACTGCACATCATACTCCAGATGCGGCCTCACCAGAGTTTTGTACAGTGGAACTATTACCTACCTCCTCTGGCTCATGATTCCTCTCTCAATGCGCCTCAGCATTCCATTGGCCCTCCCCACCACTTTGGCTACCTGCCTGCTGGCCTTCAAGTCCTCCATGATAATGATGCCCAAATCCCTCTCCTCTTTAGTGACTGTCAGCAGTTCCCCCACCAATTTTGTAGCTCTCCCCGGAGTTCCTCCTTCCCACATGCATGATCTTGCACTTCTTGGCATTAAACCTCAGCTGCCACCCCACAGATCAGTTCCCCAATTTCTCAAGATTCCTTTTCATCCTTTCCACCCTTTTTGGTGTATCTACCCTGTTGCAGATCTTAGTGTCATCTACAAACAGGCATACCTTCCCTTACAGACGTTCTGCTATGTCGCTTATGAAGATATTAAACAGGACTGGGCCCAGGACCGACCCCTGTGGTACTCCACTGGACACCCTCCTCTCTTCTGACTGTATCCTGTTTACTACCACCATTTGCTTCTTGTCCTGCAGTCAGTTCCTAATCCAGTTTGTCACTGTATTGCCCACCTCTTTGCTGGCCAACTTACTCACCAACCTCCTGTGTGGTACAATGTCAAAGGCCTTACTGAAGTCCAGATATGCAATGTTGACTGCTCTGCCCAGGTCCACTGCCTTTGTCACCCAGTCAAAAAAATCTATAAGATTCATCTGACATGACCTTCCTTTTGTGAAGCCGTGCTGCCTTGGATCCAGCTCCCCATTTATAGTCAAGTGTTCCACAATTCTCTCCTTCAGAAGTGTCTCCATGATCTTGCCTACCATGGAGGTGAGGCTGACTGGCCTATAATTAACTGCCTCCTCCCTGTTACCACTCTCATACAGTGGAACCACATAAGCCCTCCTCCAGTCAGCAGGAACCACCCCCATATTTAAGGACTCACTGAAAAAGTCTGCCAGTGGGGCCGCTAGCTCTTGTCTCAGTTCCTTGTCTTATAAGGATCAATAATAGTATGATATGAGATGGGTGGAGGAAGCTGAGTGAAAGAAGGGAGGACGGAGGTACTGAGGGGACTAAACCATGACCCTGTACCAAAAAACTTCATAAGCATGTGTGACAATTGAAAAAATAGGAAAGAAGATGTAGTAGGCCAATAATATAAGGCACATGCCTCCTGAAAAGACAACAGTTTTTGATTAAGAGTGAGGTTAGCAACTGTATCCACTCCTATATCAGGCCAAAACTGCCTAGAGAGCATCCGTCAATCTATCTGCAAGTTAGAGTTCCCAGACAGGGGATGGGAGATGTCCCTATATGGACAAATCTTGAGCAGGGAACAAAGCTGTAAATGAACCTGGAGGAATGCCCCAAGAGGTGTGTCCCATAATGGTTGGGGAAGCTTTCCCTTTGAAAGGTAAGGAAGCGTCTGGATATCCAAATCATAATTAGTGCACAGAGAGTGTTCTATATCCACCCACTGTGGAACATATGATGTACAGAAATTACCCCCAGGTGACTGCAACCAATAAGACAGTCTGATAAAATGAAGGGCCAATAATATAAGAAGAAATTAGGGCTTGTAGACCTCTATCCTGCTTAGTGCACATTGATTTAGAGAAAGCCCAACGGGCTGTCTTACCTTGCCATAAAAATGAAGCAAGGATCCTGTGCACCTGGGAAAACCATGATTGAGGAAGAAATGAGTTATACATCTGAAGGTGATACAATAATCGAGGTAAAACGTTCATTTTAATAATGTTCAATTGACCCCACATGGAGAGAGGTCCAGGTCCACCTTAAGATGGGACACAGTGGAGTCGAGATTAAATTGTTTCATCTTAAGGGAAGCAGTACTAAGATAAATAACCAGATATTTCAATTTGTCCTTCCTCCAGACAAGGCCACGATGCTCAACATCCACCCTAAAGGTGGCGTTATTAAGGGGCATAATCTCAGTTTTAGAGAGGTTTAATTTATAATTAGAAATAACACTGAATTGAGAGATAATTTGTAGGGCAGCATGCAGGGAAGTGGTAAGAGAAGAAACATGTAACAGTATATCATTCGCATATACTGATAACTTATAGTCAACATTACCAATAGAGATACCAGAGACCTGAGGGGAGGAATTAAGCTTATGAATCAAAGGTTCTAAAAAAAGATTAAATAAGTATGGGGAGAGAGGACAACTCTGCCTGGTGCCCTGATGGAGAGAAAACGATGCAGGTAAAATGCCATTACAGAGTATACGGGCAGTAGGGGAGGAGTAGAGCACCCTGACCCAGTGTATAAACTCCCGGGGAATGTGGTATGGGTGTAGTAAGGCAAACAAGTAGTCCCAAAAGACCCTATCAAAGGCCTTTTTGGGGGACACCAAAGCTGCCAATCCATTTTTAACAAAGGACAACGGATCAACAATTCAGCCACCAGAAGCACAATCACTAGTAGAAGCATTTCATGGACTGGAAAAATTAACACACCAGCTTCGGCGGTTGTATTGGAATACCATTAACCTGGAAGCCTATATCCAGGTAAATCGAGTACGGCGGGGACTCAGATTAATTAAAAATCCTGCTTGTGGCACAGAAAGTATTGAGTTTATGAAAGAATGGGAAGCAATTTTACTAGATGCCAGTGTGAGATTGATGAAACTGATTATTAACTATAGCAGAGAAAAAGAAGTTAAAATCAAGGAAGAACTTAAACTGCAGGAAATAGAAGTGTTAAATTAAAGATCACAGTGAGTTTGGCAGATTAAATAAAAAATTGTAAGAATCTATTAACAAACTGGACAGTGACTTAAAAAGTATGAAACAAACAAAATTCATTCATGATAAGGGTAATTTGGAAAGGGGTACAGTGTTCAACTAGAAAAAATCAATTCCCAAGGGTATCTTGAAACATAATAAAAATGTGTCATTTGGATTTAGCATGGACCAAAGTGAATCTGAACATGAAGAAGGAGGTTGTTGTTCTTTTCTATACAGGGAGCAGCACCACATGGACCCACCTATGAACCAGCAACAGCAACAGCAAACCAATTCACAGTATGCACCTCCAGCACCGTGGAGGAGTCCAAGGTTACAGCACTACCCACGCAAGTTCACAGGAGGAAAAGAATGAGGCGGGGAAGGAGACACAAATCATGGCCACAGTGACACTTTCAACAGATCCAGAACCAGAACCGAGGGAATTATGATCCCGGGGGAGCTTCAGAGGCTGGGGAAGCCGGAGGACGTAAGAGAACTGGCTACTAATGTTCCAGTAGTAAATCTGTCTGCACACATACTGGCTGACGCTGAAACGACAGTATTAAAGAAAGGCTTAAGCTTCACACCTACTAAAGTGGTTGATAAAGTATAAACCAGCAGAGATTTGATTTTAAGTTGTCATATCGTGGCAGGATAGCCTAGAGGTTAGAGGAATGAGGTGTGAACGAACTTGGTACATCCAGCAGACCAGACCGTAGTTTGATTCTCACAACCTCCACTTGCATACTGTGTGACTCTGAGCAAGTCACTTAACTACCCAGTGCTTCCAGGTCACCCCTGAAAACAGGCACTTGTGCCTAGTGGGCCCTACCAGGTTACCAAAGACTAAAATAAAAAAAATAAATAAGCAAAATTTAAAAGCTTTTTTCAATAAAAGAAATTCAAGCCACCAACTCCCACTGAAAACTAATTTAAAAATCCCTCCACTTTTTGTCCTCCCCCAAGTGCTGCTGTAACCATTTTCAAGGAACTGGTGGAAAATGACCTTGAGCTATTGTTTAAAGCCCAACAACATGAATACTATCATAACCTGAGCAAGACGGACAGAGAAGCTATTAAAACATTACAGGGAGCCCGCAATCTCATCATTAAGAAATGGATAAAGGATGTGCGGTCATCTTATTTGATAAAGAAATGTATTTGAAAGAAGTCAAGGGACAACTGAACAATCAAGATTTTTACCTAAAGATTACCCAAGACCCCACAATGGATTACAAATTTTGTATTGACGAGACTGTCAGTGAGACATTTTTTAGAGGAGACATAGACATAAAAATAAAATAATTTTTAACTACTAAACATCCATTGAGAGCCACTTTTTATGTACTCCCTAAAATCCATAAAACCCTTGATAATAATAAATAATAATAATTTTTTTTTTATATGGCACTTTTCCATTGCCAAGGTGTCTAACAATATAAAAACAAATCACACAACGTCAAATGACAGATCATTAGAGTTAAAATCATATACCAATACAACAGTTACACACTTCAATTAACTAAAAACCTTTTTGCCACAGATAGGTTTTTAAGCCCTGTTTAAATTCCTCCACAGTTGCACACTCTCGTAACTGACGAGGTAGAGAATTCCAAAGGGTGGGGGTTGCATAAGCGAAAGCTCTAGAACCAGATGACTTCAAATTCACCCTTGGAATCTCTAACAACCCCTCATCGGCCGAGCGAAGTGATTGACCAGGGCAGTAAGGAACCAGAAGCTCTTTCATATAGTCCGGGCCCTGTCCATGTAGGGCTTTAAAAGTCAGTAAACCAACTTTAAAGGTGATCCACCACTGTACTGGCAACCAGTGCAGTTCGTGCAGCACTGGAGTAATATGGCAGGATCGAGTAGATCCTGTCAAAAGCTGTGCTGCCGCATTCTGCACCAGCTGCAAGTGACGGATTTCAACCCCAGAAAGCCCTAGATAAAGGGAGTTGCAGTAATCCAAGTGTGAGGACACAAAGGCATGGACCAAGGTAGGGAAGGTCGTCAGACAGAACCAGATGCCTAATCCTGGCGATATTCCTAAGATGATAAAAGGAGGTTTTGACGACAGCCGACACCTGAGAATGCAGGGTCAGTCCATCATCAAAATTACCCCCAGGTTACGCACCCGTTCAGAGGTCGGGAGTGAGATGCCGCCAAGAAAAATTCTAGAGGGAGCACCAGCACCCAACACCCCTATCTGAGGACCCGGGTCCACAACCAGTACCTCAGTCTTTTCCAAGTTCAACTTCAGCCAGCTGGAATCCATCCACTCCTGGATTTCTTTCAGGCAGTTGTTAAAGACCGAGAAAGCTCCATCCTGGTCGGGTGCAAAGGAAAGGTAGAGCTGGGTATTATCTGCGTAACAGTGAAACCTCAGCCCATACCTTCTTACAATGTCTCCGAGGGGTAGCATATACACCGCGAACTGCATGGGTGACAGCACAGAACCCTGAGGTACCCCACAAGACAAAGCAGTTGGACCTGAAGAAAAAAACCCAGACACAACTCTTTGTGTTCTACTGGTGAGAAACGATGTAAACCATTTGAGTACTGTCCCCAACATTCCACAGATATGCCTCAGGCATCCTATCAACACCATGTGGTCCATGGTGTCAAAAGCTGAAGAGAGCTACAGAAGAACCAAGATGGAATGGTTCTTCCAATCTCTCGCCATCAGGAGATCACTGAGCACCCGAACCAGTGCTGTCTCGGTACTATGTCTTTTATGAAAACTGGACTGGAGCGGTTCATAGATGTCATGGATGGTTAAATTGTCCTCCAGTCATGCTGCCACTACTTTCTCAATCACCTTCCCTACAAAGGGAAGGTTAGAGATAGGTCTGTAGTTTGTGTGGCAGTCAGGGTCCAAGGTAACTTTCTTCAAGACTGGTGTCACCATCGCCTCTTTCAGGGAGCTAGGAAACTCTCCAGATTCCAAGAAACACCAGACTATCTGCACAAGGACCGGACCGATGATATCAATACAACCCAAAATTAGGGAAGTCGGTCCAGGGTCCAGACTACAGCACGTAGGGTGCACACTCTGGATAATCCTCATGACATCCATGAACTCCAGTCGACTGAAGGTACTCCAGGAAAACTAAGGTACGGTGACCCCGTACTGATCACAAACAACCCCCATAGAGTGTGCTGGCTGAAGTACTGCCCTCCATGCCATCTCATAGTCAGTGGGATCGACTCACTGACAGAACCACTGTCTCATTATTGTGACACTTTTCTAAAACCTGTTGTTACCAAGCTACCGGCTTACCTTAAAGACACAAAAGAAGTTTTGAATCTAATCTCTGATCTTACCCTTGAAGAGGATATGTTCTTGATAACAATGGACATTGAGGCATTATATACCAATGTCCCTGACAAGGGGGCATTGAATGCTGCTGCACACTTTCTTAACAGAGAAACTGGAGTAAATTTGTCCCCTGCAGCGCTACTGTTGAAATTACTTGAATTTGTCTTGAAGTGCAATGTGTTATTTTTTGATGGGGCCCTTTACTCCCAAGTGAAGGGAACGACAATGGGGGCTCCGTGTGCACCCTTGATTGCCAACCTCTATGTAGGCAAATGGCAGGAAGAGACAGCACAATGTGATAAGGCCAATACGTTCCACAAAACTGTCATCATGTGGAAACCTTTTATAAACTATGTCTTGGTTATCTGGCAGGGGAGTATGGGGGAGTTTGAGAAATTTCTATACTGGCTACATGAATGTAACCCAAAACTGAAATTTACTTATTGCAGTAGCTGACAATCTGTTACCTACTTAGATAAGAAACTGACTAATGAGGGACGGCATATTTTGAATGATATTTACCCCAAAGAAATAAATGGTAACATGATACTTTTGGCAAGCAGCTGCCACCCCCCACATGTGGCCACTAACATCCCAAAGGGCCAGTTCCTTAGAATGAGACAGAACTGTGTTACTCTAGAAATTTATGAGAAGGGGGCTAGTGAGCTAACTGACAGACTCTTACAACAGGGATATAACCGCAACACAACACAGAGAGCGAGAGAGGAAGTTAGAACAGTAGAAAGGGATAGCCTCCTACTAGCCAAAGAACCCAATGATGTGGAGGACAAAAGGTTTAACTATGTAACAAGCTACTCAGCACTGGTAAAGCAGGTTGAAAACATCCTCAAACGTCATTGGCACATTTTGACAGCAGATCCCGGTCTAAAAGAGACTGGGAAAGAACCAGTGAGGATGTGCTATAAACGATCACCCATCCTTAGGGACATGCTTATATATAGTCACTTTAGAGAGAACAACAAGCATTTGTCAATGCCGAACGTTCGCTTGCAGGTATTTGCAGTGGTATTTGGCACTTGGACATAGCTTAAAAAAATCAGTGACAAAGAAGTGCAAGCATTTGTCAATGCCGAATGTTGCTTGCTTCTATGTGCTGTTTAGGTATTTGGAAGTCATTGGAGTGCAAATATTGAAAAATCGCGAACTTCTACAGGCGTGCGTAGGAAACTGCGCAATACCGCTAATAAAACAGTCATTTAAGATTTTTCACCAAATTTTCAACATAGCCATTTTAAGACCTCTGCTAATGAACAGTGTCACTGTGATTTTCTTAATGTGTCCATACATTGATTTACGCTTTTACCGACTGCACCATTTATGCACTACATGGGCGGAAACACGTTTTGGGCAGGATGTGAAAAATGACAGCTGTACTGCTCATAAGGAGGTGTGGTAAAATGGCAATGTTGAAAATCTGGAGTGAAAATATTGAAAATTTACAAACTTACGAGTGTGCGTAGGAACTGCACAACACACGCTCGTAAAACAGTCAGTTTTAGGAATTTTTTCACCAAATTTTCAACATAGCCATTTTAAGACCTCTGCTAATGAACAGTGTCACTGTGATTTTCTTAATGTGTCCCATACATTGAGTTTGCACACCGACTGCGCCATTGTGCGCTACATGGGCGGAAACACGTTTTGGGCAAGATGTGAAAAATGACAGTTGTACTGCTCATGAGAAGGTGTGGTAAAATGGCAATGTTGAAAATCTGGAGTGAAAATATTGAAAATTCGCAACCGTACGAGCGTGCGTAGGAACTGTGCAATGCACGTTCGTAAATCAATCATTTTAAGGAATTTTTTCACCAAATTTTAAACATAGCCATTTTTAGACCTCTGCTCATAAACAGTGTCACTGTGATTTTCTTAATGTGTCCCATACATTGATTTCGCACACCGACTGCGCCATTGTGCGACATGGTGAAACACGTTTGGAGTAGGATGTGAAAATGACAGCTGTACTGCTCATAAGGAGGTGTGGTAAAATGGCAATGTTGAAAATCTGGCAAATATTGAAAATTTGCAAACCACGAAAAGGAACCGCGCAATGCATGCTCATAAACAGTCATTTTAGGAATTTTTTCACCAAATTTTCAACATAGCCATTTTAAGACCTCTGCTAATGAACAGTGTCACTGTGATTTTCTTAATGTGTCCTATACATTGAGTTCGCACACCGACTGTGCCATTGTGCGCTACATGGGCGGAAACACGTTTTGGGCAGGATGTGAAAAATGACAGCTGTACTGCTCATGAGGAGGTGTGGTAAAATTGCAATGTTGAAAATCTGGAGTGAAAATATTGAAAATTCGTGAACTTACAAGCCTGCATATTAACTGCGCAATGCATGATCGTAAAACAGTCATTTTTTTGGAATTTCTGCACCAAATTTTCAACATGGGGTTTTTGGGGCCCCTTCTCATGAATGATGTCACTGTCATGGCATTATTCAGGCCCGAAGGGTGATTTCATGCAGTGACTGCGCAGTGACTGTGAAATCACCCTTCGGGCCTGAATAACGCATGACAGTGACATCATTCATGAGAAGGGGTCCCAAAAACCCCATGTTGAAAATTTGGTGCAAAAATTCCAAAAAATGCCTGAGATATGCAATAAAGTTGAAAATCCCCTATCTAGCCCATTATACAGCTTACCGGCATTTCCTCAGTTCGTGGTCAGCTTTGAAGAGTACAGACGTGTTCCCGGTCCACCGATGATCGTCGCACCAAGCTCCAGAGGTAAGTATGGGGTGTGGGGGGGTGTGGGGTGGCAGGGTGATCAGTGGGTGGGTGCGGGTTGTGGGAGGGGCTGGGAGAAGTGCCATGGGACCGTTTTCAATTAACAGGTTTGTAAAAAAGATGATGTGGGACATTTGCCATGCCTGGGTGGGCTCCCAGCGTGGCAGAAAGATAACTGGGGGCCACAGAGCCAACGGGGGATTGGGCATCCCCGTCAGCAGACAGCGCGGGACGTTTGCCACGCTGGGGTGGGCTCCCAGCGTGGCAGCAAAGATTATGGGGAGGGCCGGTGTGACACAGTGCTGTGTATGACAGCGGTGGTTTTCTTTGAAGAGAAGACCACTGCTGTCATACACAGCACCGCTTCTGATTGGTGCAGGACTGCCACGCCTGCTCAATGGAGCAGGGGATTGCAGGGGAGGGGCACACCTCCAAAGTGTCCCATTCTCCCAAGACGTTCCTTGCACATGCGCGCAAGCGAACGTAAAAATGACACTTGGCTTGATAGAATTCATGGATGCTTCCAGTGCATAAAATGCATGGCATGCGAGCATGATACTTAAAGTAAAACCTTCACTAGATGAAATACTGACAAAATCGACACCATTCGGCAATGTATTACATGCAGCAGTGAAGGCATTATTTACTTGGCTACCTGCACTTACAATACTTTCTATGTAGGTGAAACTACAAGGTGTTTTTAAACATGAATAAATAACACATTAGCGCCATCCAGAAATGAGATATTGCTTATGCCACTGCAATTGATATTATTAATACTAGGAATGGAGAGCCACATGTGTTTACATTTCAGACAATAGACAAAGTGTGTGGTAATACAAGAGGTGGTGATTTTGAGAATCTGATATTAGTAAGAGAGAACATTTGGATTTTAAGTTTAGGAGCACATAAAATGCCTGGTATTAACTCCCAGTTCAATGTACGACCATATCTCCAGAAAAAATCCTTGAATGTTAGAATTTTTCATGGATTTATTGCTGCTCTGTTCCATTTGAAGCATTTTTGTATCACCCTGAAAGAGCTACCATGAAATTCATAACAATGTATTTATTATCAAGCTCTCTGATTACTTAATTATTCATTTATTGTTTTTTATTACTAAGTGCAATATTGGTATCTGATGAAGTTAATTTTGTCTGTTGTCTGGTGCCCCCCCCCCCAATTCCATTCCTCTTCCTTACCTTACTATGGTAGCCCCTTTTGTTGTATGTTATTTACTTTTTCTTCATGTTGTTTTCTCCCCCTCCTCCCTTCCTCCCCTTCCTCTTGTTTTCATTTGTTAGGATCATCGCTGTAAAAAAACATTTTGCCATTGTTTAACAGCAAGGTGCACCTTTTGTATATATTGAAGATGTGATTTAGATACAGGTGTTTTATTTATATGTTTCTTAAAACATTTACTGCTTTAGCATGGAGCACTTGTTTGCACATTAAATATGTTTAGACTTAGTGGTCAGGAATGTGGCCAGTACCAGTATTTTAAGTGTTACATGAACTGCACCAATTACTGAAACAAAACAGCTATTGACTACTGACCCACACATGATGTTTTGAGGGGTGTTTTAAATTTGTGTGGTATGCTTTGCACTGCTGTATTTGAGAAAGGACACTATTTGTCAGAAACATATCAGGCAAGAGCACGTCTGCTGTTCAATAAAATGGAATTTAAATATTTTGAATCATTTATGATGTTTGTGTCTCCCTTAGGAGCTTAGGTGTGCCCGAAACTTTTTGTATGAATGTTTTGGTAAGTTTCAGGAGCACCACATCAATGTGCACACTTCTTGGTAAACTGATACATCAGCATTGCTGTGGATGGGTGTGGGTAGTCAGAATAACATAACAGGCAGACAAACAAAATCAGTGCATAAAAAAGGCCAAAA
The DNA here is from genome assembly GCA_016271365.2 of Neoceratodus forsteri. NCBI lineage: Eukaryota > Metazoa > Chordata > Ceratodontiformes > Ceratodontidae > Neoceratodus > Neoceratodus forsteri. Next base: position 63,067,795 of record CM057453.1, read on the forward strand.
AGGCATTTATCATTTTATTTGCATCATAAAATGGAAGAATATTTTGCAGAAATCACAATAAAATGGACTTAGATAATTCACTCAGAAAAAAAATAATAAACTTAAATAGAAGTGCCATTTAGGAGTGCTATTTACTCCTGGACCTGTGCGGTTTCTCCCGGTGTGGATACCCCTGCAATTTCCAACTAATTCTGCTGCCAGAAGAACAAAGAGGAAAAGCAAGTACTTGTGTAAGAGACTGGTTTCCTGCATTCCTGTATTCCGCCTTCACTGTGGACTGCAAACAAACTTTTACAAAACTCAGTGAGCAGGGGGCTCGGGAGAGTCAGCTGCTGAGGTCATTGGAGGGGCGGAGTTAAGCTCTTTAAAACTCAGTGCCACTCATAAGCATAAGCATTAGCGCCAGTGTTTACTGAGTGGTGCGAGCCATCCCAGAAAAACACTTGGAAAGTTCGGAGACATATTTATAAATAAGGTACAGGAAAATAGAAGAAATATTTAAAAGTGAAATATATAATTGGTTATGAGACTTACAGTATATTGTGGTTTGGGGTATGTTTTAAGTGGGTGGGAGTAAACAAAAGAGGTTTTTACTAGACACAGATTTTATAGGAGTGTTCTTTTCTATGCATATTGTAAATTTATTTTGCTTAACTTAATATCTGGTTTCTTGAAGTATGTTGCTATTGGAACAGTATGCATTGCTTGAGTACTGTGATATGTTTAGTACTGTGTGGGGTGAGGGTTATTAGTACATCAAAGTATGAATCAGCAAAGCAAGCAAAGTTTTGCTGGCCCATAATTAAATCCACTGGCAATGACACTACTTTAGAGGGAGGTAGACATATTAGAAGAAATGGATTTTCTAATAATTGGATTAAATTTTGTAAAGCCGGTCAGATTAAAATGTCTAATACATATTGTCTGCATAGAGGGCTGCAAAAAGGCTATGTGGCATATGCACTACTTTTAATTTTGGGTGGGGACATTGAGATAAACTCAGGACCTGCAGAAAACAAGAAACAAAGTGTGAGAATTGTACGTGACAATGCAAGGAGTTTAGCCACAAAGCTGAGAATCTTGATGGCCATGGAACCTGAATTAAGGCCAGATGTAATTGATTTCTCCAAAACCTGGCTAACACAAAGGGTGGAAGACACAGAGCCAACAGTGCCAGGTTTTCAACTTCTGCGGACTGATAGGGAAGGAAGGGGAGGGGGAGGGGTAGCCCTATATCTGAAACACACCCTGGGACCAAGTCAGATGCTGACTAAGGGGAGTTTAAATAGCATTGAACACCTGCTGGTGCATATGCCAAAAATTAATGCAGCAATATCTATTGTCTGCTCCCCACCTAGTACCCAAACGAATACAATTGAAACAGTCTTGAATGATATTCTGGACAAATTGGGGGACAAACCAATAATAATGATAGGAGATTTTATCTGTGATTGGGATAATGATATGGGAAAGAAATTAAAGGAGATGTTTGTACCTTTAGGGGCAAAACAATATATTAAAACTCCTACAAGATATACAAACTTATTAGCTAAAGGATCAGTCTTGGACTTATTATTTCTATCTTCACAAGTCCAGGTACAGGAAGTAGAAGTTAGGGCACCTTATTTTGGTGACCATAACCTAATACAAGCAACTTTAATATGCAAGCAACAGAAGCATACAAATATGGATAAGGGGCGGACTAGGAATATTAAGCACTTTGTACCGGAAATATTTAAACTGGATTTGCAAAAGGAGCATGGGGCGGATGTTAACTAATTCCTGATCTGGATCAAACAGTTAGATACTTTACTGACACCCTCCCGTCAGTTTGCAACAAACATGCCCTAGTAACCAAATTGCCTAAAAAGGTTGCTAAAACAGCTTGGGTAACAGAAAAGCTACTTAAAATAATTAGGATTAAAAACAGGCTATGGAAAATAACTAGAAAAACTAAAACACATATATTGGGAGAAGTTCAAAACTAAGAGGAATGCTTGTAAGAGCTTAATCAAAAAAGCAGGGGATAATTATTTTAAGTCCAAAGTGATAGGAAACAATAATCCAAGCCTTTTTTGGAAAAATGTGAACAGCATAACCAATCCAGGGAAAAGTAATCATCACGTGATAAAACAAATGAAATATGGGGATTAAACAGGTGGAAGACCCTCTAGAAATATCAGATTTGTTAAATGATTATTTTATTGACCTCCCAGGAGTGGTGGTAGATGATAGAAAAGATTTAGATATGGAGGAAAGGATAGTAGATAAGGATAATATCCCCCCATTCAGGTTTTAAAAACTGACTGTTTCTAAAGTTAGAAGTGGATTAAGAAACATTAAGACACATAAAGCGTCAGGCTTAGACGGTCTTGAAGGAAGATTGTTGAAACAAGCTGAGGAATATATTGCACCTATATTAACATACATATTTAACTGGAGTCTGTGCTCTGGAACGTTCCCCACAATGTGGAAGCAAAGTAAAATAGTTCCCATTTTTAAAGGTGGGGAGGGGTTAAATGATCCGGGAAACTACCGTCATATTGCCCTGTTACCAATATTATCTAAATGTTTGGAAAAGCAGGTTCACCTGCAAATTATAGGTTATTTGGAAAAATATAACATTCTAACTTCCCTACAATCAGGATTTAGAACTTGATATTCTACAACATCTGCACTGATTGAATTTAATGATTTAGTGTCTACCTCTATGGATGCTGGATCTGAGACTGCTGTATTATCTGTAGATCTATCAAAGGCATTCGACCTGGTGGACCACTCTTGCTACTGAGGCAAATAAAGGCCCTGGGTATTACTTATGGACCTTGGGAGTGGGTCAAATTCTACCTGGAAGGGAGGACACAGAGGGTATCAATGTCTCAGATACTATTCCAGAGTAAAGAAATAAGGCATGGGTTACCCCAGGGATCTATATTAGGTCCAATGTTGTTTTTAATGTTTATAAATGACCTTCCTGAGAAGGTGAAATATTCAACCCTTAGACTTTATGCCGATGATACAGCACTGATAGCCACGGAGGAAAAGTAAAATAGAGTTAGAACAAAGACTACAAATCGATTTTAATGCCATAGAGGAGTGGTTCACCAGGTCAAGGCTACAAATGAATACAAGGAAAACTAAAGTTCTTCACTTTGGGGCTAAAAAAGAATTGAAATTGAATATAATCACCTTGAGAGGTACAAAATTGGAGCAAGTAACAAAATACTGCTACCTGGGCATACTATTTAATGCTAAACTAAAATGTATGCAGCATGTCTCAAATTTGATAAAAGCAACATGTAAAAAACTGGGGGCCTTGAGACGCATCTCAAGGTGCCTGGATATTAAGATCCTCAGGACTTTAGTCTAGCAACACGTTATGCCAGCGTTAGAGTATGGGAACATTATAAATATGTAGGGTGACAAATAAAAGTATGTTGGTAAAATTAGACAAGCTTTACTATAGGTTAGCAAGGTTTATATCAGGAAGTAGTTTCCACATGCATCATTGTAAATTGTTGAAAGACTTAAAGTGGTATACCCTTGAGGCAAGAAATAGTATGGCCTAGCTAAAACTGCTCCATAAATATCCTACGAAACACCCAACACATTACATTTCCACTGCTGCAATGTCTTGTCCCCACACTACAGGAATACTAACTAGATCAGTACATGAAATTAAAATAGCAATTGCCCAGACAAAGGACTACATTTGGAGTAAAAACTTTAAAATATCAAGCTTCTGCCAGATAGAACAGATTACCTTATTTAATGCGTATTTTAAAATCCTATATAGAATTTAATAACAATTTGAAATCCATTTTTATTACAGAATGTTACTGTTTATAAATTGTATGAATTGTGATGTTAAACTTAAACTCAAATTCAAAAATGTGAGTTTAATGTAAATTGTAGAGGGGTTATGTATGTTTTATGTATTGTTTTGTGTATAGGTGTAACATCTGAAACAGGACTGCCTTGAAAACAGGGTACTTTTACCCTTATGACATGAAATCTTTTTCCTGTATAAAAATAAATGATTTTACTACTACTACTACTAGAATAAACACTGCCTTGGCTCAGCAGGTTCTCAATGCTTTTCCTCTGCCCAGCCAGTATTGCTAGTGTAAGCCCACATCACACTAGTAGGTCTTACTCCTACCTCCATCAGCTGCCTACTGGTTCCCTATCTATCTTCTGGTGTTACAGGAGGGCTTTTTATACCCCCCCCCCCGTGGTCAGATGACCTTAGCATCACTAAAAACATAAACCTGATTATTAATCCCTCTTTTTAAATTATACAATGGCAGAGGGCTTACTAAAGATAATGCTGACTCAGTCATGTTACTAGAACTAAATGAACTAACCCAGAAATGTATTAACTTGTAGGGGAAAGTAGAAACTTTTCTATTCCTTTTGATTGACAGTTTTATCAGTATAACAATGGACCACTAGAGGCCGCTGCTGACCTAAAGAGCAACTGGATTGGCATTTTTCTGTGAATCCCTGCTCAGATAAGACAGACTGATATTTTACCCCAGCAGTTGAAGGCCAACATTTTATGTTTAAGCAGGTTTGTGTTATGTTTATGTCCTTTTAATTGACAGGATAACTTTAAACAATTAGCTTGTTGCTTTATAATATACTGGGCATGTATGGTTTTAGCACAGAATTCGTCTGTGGCAAATTAAACCCTTTCCTATGGAAAGGAATATGTCCATACTATCGTCTTGTGTACTTTTTAGAAGGGAACACTCTGAGCTTAGGGGCATTGCTGCTTAATAAGAAGCAGCTTCAAGGTGCTTTATGACAGCTACTAGAAACAGAGCTGAAATATGGCCCTTTTATTTTTTTCGCTGGCTGAAATATTCAGCCATCGATTTTACATTTCATTTTGGCCCTTTACCAAGAACTGACTTTTTATCAACACAGATAACCCTCTGAGACATTTTATAGGAAGGAGGGAGCCTGAAAACCAAAGAGCAGCTTTCTTATAAGGCAGCCTGGCATATTTCATTTTTATTCTAGGCTGCCAGGCTGCGTAAGAACCAAGGAATGTCTGAGACAAGGACAGTGAAACAGAAGAGCGAGGGAGCAAAGCATTTGTTCTACAAGCTCATCTCCTCTCTGTTTCACTTCTTCAGCAATCACCCCTCTGGTGTAGGAGTTATATCTATATTGTGGCAACAGCGCTCAAGGACCCAACTAAAGGAGCTGCACTGAAACCATGGGGTGAGTCAAAAGCGGCAATAGAACCAGCCACATATTGGCTTTGGCTCAACCCCAGTACGGCAGATTCTCAGGAAGCAGCAAGAAGCAAAGTGCATTTTAAAAGGAATGGGGGGGAGAGAGAAAGAGAGAGGAAGCACTTTTCATTGTGCAAAGCTATGTCACCTCTCCTCTCCTTTCCGACTCTTCCAGAGCCACTCATTTGAGCCACGTAAAGAACATGCAGCTTTCATATTTCCTTTGTATGTAGCAAAAGCTGCCATTTACAAAAACCTGGGCTCTCATGAACGGGTAATAAGGGAGCCCTATTCTTATCATACCAGCTACTCTCCATGGCATTTACTGGCTCCCTCTCCCTTTTCACTAAGAGTATAACCATAGGACAGGGAGCAGCAGGAAAAGGAACAAAAGGGAAGAAGAGGTTACTGCTCCTGTACAACAGATAGATCCATATTTCATTTTTCATTAAATAACATGGAAAAACAACAAAGGGGGATTATGCAAACAGGAGAACATACATTCTGCTTTACAGTCCCAAAGACTGTCTTTGAACTCTTTACTTAGGCTACCCATAGGCACCCTTATGCACTTAAAGTGCCATACTGTTAGTATACTTCTTAACACCTTAGAGGTCATATGCACTTGACCTCCCTGTTTTGCTGGACCAAAGAGGATATAGTAAACACAGCAAAAGTGATAGATCAAGAAAGAAAGAGAAAACTTGTCCGAAGGTGGCCTGACTTCTGGACTAGAAAATACAGGGATAGTAAAAAGAAAGTGTGGTTGCAACCAAGAGTTTGAAAACAAAAAATTGTCCATACAAAATTGAACCTGTGCCAGCAGGGCACTGTTTGGGGGGAGGGGGGTACCTCATCAAGGTGACCACTCAACACTCCTTTCTATTAGCAGTGCCCACTTTTTATTTAGCAGCACCAAAAGCACTTTCTTTTTATATTTACCCAATTGCATTTTATCAGTTCTCTGCTTTATCGAGTCTAAGCATTTCATATATTTTTAAAAACATTTGGTGCCATACCTGCACCTTATACTCTTAATGCCAGCCATGTTACTCCATGTGTGATCATACACTAAGTATTTGATGTATTTGAACATTTCTATCATTTAGACAATGTACATCCAGCAAACCAGCTGCATTTTAAGGCTTCCTAGCCTGTGGTTCTATGGGGGGGGGGGCAGTAACTGGGAAGACCTCCATCTCCTTCACAGGGTTAAAAACCCAAGACAGGAGTCACCATGTCACATTTGCCAAGTTAAAAAAAAAAAAAAATCAAAGGATCAGTTGTGCTAAAGGTATCACAAAGAAAGCTCAGGTCTCTGGAGGATGTCCTATTTCACAGACATACAGCCCAAAAGTAATAAAATAAAAAACAGCCCAATGTGTATCCTTACAGCAGCACTGTGTCAGTACTGGGGAACAGAGACCCAGTGGTGAGCTTTAGTTTAGGGCAGTTCTGGCAGGTCCCTGGTCAGCGTGGTGAAGAAACCTCTTGCCTGAGTTTGGTGTAGTGTGGTGCAGCAAACAAGGCTGCAAATCGGTGGACAGGAAACAAGAATCCCTCCAACTCTCACTGGCAAAGAGGGTTAATGGAGGCAGAACAACTGGTTTTAAAGGGTAAATGGAATCTATCCACTGCTGACACATCCTTCGATTTCCACGTGGTACATAATTACATGGGTCCTGTCCTCCTTTGGCACAAACAAATCTGAATCATTGGGACTTGAAATTAACAAGGGGCATGAAATCCCATTTTTTTAAAACATAAAATCGCTGTGGAATGTTACGCTTGCCAGCCTAAAGAACTCAGTTTGTGTAAAAGATGATGTTATGACTACACACACCAAAACACACAGAAACACAATTTGAGGGGCATATTTAGTCCAGTCCCTGATCAGAGCACAGTCGGTTGCATGCACCACAGGAATGTTTCTGATTTTAGTTGCATTTTCAACTGATGAAAAAAATGAGTCTGTAAATAAAGAGCAGCACCAGAGACAGTTTAAAAGTGATTTTATTCCCCTAAAATAAAAGAAAGGCTGTATACTGCAACATGCAGTGATCTTGCATATCACAGTTTACAGAGAGAAATCAGTGGCTTTTCAGACATGAACAACTAAAAAAAATGGGGTGCAGCTAGACATTTCAAACTATGCTAGGTACCTGTACACGTGCCCGTCTATGAAAATCACATATTATTCCTGCAGTAACTGTTTTGATTTTTTTTAAATTGAGGGAAAAACTATTTGGCACTTTGGTAACCCTTTCTCATGAACAGACCCATATCAGGTTTATTGCCTTATTTGAAGATCAGGACAACCTGGACCTGCTTACATCCTTTTGGAATTTCAACACTGGTTAGCGATCTGTTATAGATACATGTAAGCAGAGGTGCGATGGCAGGTGCAGCAAACCTAAGGAGCTTTTTTGTTATACAGTCAGTGCCACCTGCCTTGTTGTAATTTCATGTCAGAAGTTATTCCAAAATTTAATTAACAGTGACAGTAGTAATTCGAAATTTGCAGCAGAGTCATAATTGATGTACTGTAGCTAGTAGTTGGCTGCCAAGTTGAAGTTCCAGCCATAGTAAACTGTGGTGTGCTGTCAGTGCATCCATCTCAGTGAAGAATTCATTAAACTCCCCAGCCACCATCTGTGTATCCCTAACTTGCTCCTTATTAATAAAATGGTTTGGCAAATCAAAACCCACTGGGGTTTACATTTCTCAAAATTTCCTTGGAAAAGGTGACTGAGTGTAATTTGTAAGTGTTGCCAAGGAATATGTGGTTTTCAGCTTTTTTAATCTCCTTTAAGTATACATTTCTGGCACCCCAATATGCCTTCCAATGTACTGTACAGTAGTCTGCTTATTTGTGAACTTTTTGGACTTAGTCCCTCTGTGCTGCACTCAGTGTGGGGGATGGGCAAGACAAACAATCTGATGCCACTGGTAAATAATGTCACAACTAAAAAGGTACTGATTTCTTGGAATAATGTTAATTTTCCTCTTTAGCAGCATTCAACATAACTCTCAATCTCCTGCACACAAACTAGGGACAAGGCTAAAAACTGAGATTAAGGGCCAGATTCATGCACACATCTTACATAAGCATCGGCCAATGCCAAATGTTCACTTCCTTGTATTTGCTGAGTAGTTATTGGACATAGATAGTGAAGCAGTTAAAATTAACAAATTGATAACATGCGTTATAATAGTAACATCATCATGATTGGGAAATGAAGAGGTCCCCACATAATGTTGCTGTTTTCTTAGATTGTAACCCTGAGTTGTCAAGATAGTATTTTTTTTTACCCCAGGTTATGAACATGATTGTTGTCATTTATGAAATGCCATCTGAACCATGATGTTGTGCAATACCTGCAAAAAAACAGACTGTGGAGGGGGACTTGAAATGGCCACCTTGCATGTTCATGAGACTGGGTAAAGAAATGAGTATGTTGAAAATGCGGGTTCAAAAAGTAAAAATAAATTGCAGCATTATGAGTAAATGTTGAGAAATGTCAACATTTGTTCATAACTCAAGGGCCAAAGCAATAAGCTGAGGTAGTACTGAGGTCATCCAGGCAGTAAGGGATGAGACGTCACCATACAAGAAATTCAGGAGGACCAAGAGACAGGAAGACAGGGAGGATTACTTGAAGATGGCAGGCATAGCAGGTAAGGCAGTCTGGTGGGCTCAAGCTCGGAAGGAACTGAAGCTAGCTGAGGAAATTAAGAAGGGGATAAGGTCTTTTTCACTATATTAATGAGAAAAGAGATCAGAAAGATGGCATAGTTAGGCTCAGGCTTGGGAAAGGAGATGGGTGGGAGGAGAATAGGGGCAAGGCAGAGGTACTGAATGAGTACTTCTGTTCTGTCTTCACCAGGGAGAAAGACAGGCCGGTGCCTTTGGGGAAGGAGGGGGGCAGGGAACACAGATGTGGTGATAGAGGTGGATAGGGTGAAGAGAGGGCTGCTGACATTGAGGGTAGACAAATCCCTGTCCACAGATGGCATACACCCCAGTTTGCTGAGGGAAGAGAGGGCTGCTAACATTGAGGGTAGACAAATCGCTGTCCACAGATGGCATACACCCCAGTCTGCTGAGGGAAGAGAGGGCTGCTGACATTGAGGGTAGACAAATCCCTGTCCACAGATGGCATACACCCCAGTTTGCTGAGGGAAGAGAGGGCTGCTGACATTGAGGGCAGACAAATCCCTGTCCACAGATGGCATACACCCCAGTTTGCTGAGGGAACTGGCAGAAGAGCTTGCAGATCCTTTGGCTGGCCTATTCAGTAGTTCACTGGAGTCAGGCATGGTACCACAGGACTGGAGTATGCACACGTAGTTCCCCTCCGTAACAGTGGTCCCAAGGATGACCCAGGAAATTATAGACTGGTCAGCCTCACCTCAGTCTTATACAGCTCATGGAGACCATGCTTAAGGTAAGTTTGGTAGAGTAGCTGGATGAACATTGTCTCCAGGATGTGAGGCAGCATGCTTTTATGGAAGGGAGGTTGGGTTAAATGAATCTGATTGACTTCTTTGACTGGGTCACTAAAACAGTGGACAGGGACCAGGCAGTGGACATCCTTTACCTGGACTTCAGCAAGACATTTGACTCTGTACCCCAAAAGAGGTTGATCAGGAAAATGGTGGATCTCAGGGATGGAGAGAAGTTGACCAGATGGGTGGAAAACTGCCTGAGGGGCAGGGCCCCAATAGTGATAGTGGGGGGTGAGCTATCTAGCACCAGGGAGGTCACCAGTGGGATCCCACAGGGCTCAGTGATTGGATCAGTACTGTTCAGTGATACTGAGGATGGCATTAAGGGCAAAATGTGCCTATTCACAGACAACACCAAGCTATGTGGGAAGGTGGAAACAGAAGAAGGAATACAAGACCTAATAGAGGATTTGAAGAAACTAAAGAGGTGGTCTTGGATCTGGCAACTTGGCTTCAATGCAAAGAAATGCAAAGGTATGCCCATTGGAGCCAAGAACCCCAGGACTGAGTAAAGCTTGGGGAGAGGGGCGGGTACCTGTATCAGAAGAGGAGAAGGATCTAGGAATAATGATCTCTGGTGACCTGAAACACTCCATGCAGTGTAGGAAAGCAGAAACAAAGGCAAATAAAATGTTGGGCTGCATTGCCAAAGGGATCAGCAGTAGGCGAGAAGAGGTAATACTGCCCTTGTACAGGTCTTTAGTGAGGCTGCATCTGGAATACAGTGTACAGTACTGGTGCACATACCTTAAAGAGCTACTGACCCCACAAAGAAAACTTTAAAAAAACATAATAAATAGGTTCAATTCTGCCAGCATTCCATTTATGTTTCGTATATTTCTCATCCCCATTATTTATTACTAAGAAAATTTTCATGAATATGTGATCATTATCCCTTAGAGTTCCTTTAGAGTCCATCTGCCTCTATAGCTTACTCCCTACTTCAAGTTATAATCCTCTGTTGTGACATCACAATCTGTTGCTATGGGAGTAACTGTGATATCACAAGCAATGCTTTATGACTTCGGATAGGGAGAAAACAGCTGGAATAGATAAACTCTTCAGGAGCAAAGATCCTGTTTTCATACAAATTACCTCAGTAATAAATAATGGGGAGGAGGAATACAGCACTAATGGGAAATATAAGCTGGACTGTGTCTAAATATTACATTTTGTTAAAGTTCTCCTGAACATGTCACCAGCTCTTCAAAAAGGACATTAACCTACTGGAGACAGTCTGAGACAATGAAGATAATCATGGCCCAATAGAGTAAAGCATATGAGGAGAGGTTGGAGGCCCTGAACATGTACTCCTTGGAGGAGAAGAGAGAGTGGTGGACATGCTTGAGACCTTCAAGCATTTGAAAGGAATAAATAGGGTGGATATGGAGGGTCTCTTCAAGCTTAGTGGAAACTGTAACATGAGGGGACACAGTCTCAAGTTGGAAGGGAGCAGGTTTATGAGTAAATCTTGGAGGCACTTCTTTACAGAGAAGGTGGTAGCATGTTGGCATGTGCCTTCAGGAGAAGGGGTTTTGCTGAAGACAGTGCACAGCTTCAAGAGAGGCTGGGATAGAGTTAAAGGGAAAATAAGGGTCAAGGGAGGGGCAGACAGAGGGAAGGGGCGGATTGGGGGGCACAGTCAATAGCTTAAACTGAAGATCCTGCAATACGAGCAGACTAGATAGGCCAAATGGCCTTCTTATGCTGACATCTTCATATGTTTGTATGTAATGTTGTTTTTTGAACCGTTGACTCCAAATTGTCAACAGACATTTTATGACACCACCTTATGAACATGACAGGTGTCTTTTATGAAATCATGGTCAAAACATCATTTTGCAGCAGAGTGTGAGAAGTCTTTTTGGATGGAATTTGAAAAATGACATGGGCTCATGCTCATAACGCGGGATGACAAAAGGCTACATTGACAATTTGGGATCAAAATCTGCAAAAATAACAAAGTTATGAGAAACATTGAAAATTGTCAATGCTTTTCATAACTTCATTGTTTTTTGTGAAATTGTGACCCCAGATTTTTAACATAGTCTTTTATGACCCCACCGTATTATCAAGACAGGTAGAATTGTTTTTAATTCTGGTCAGAAAAGTGATTTATCCGAGTGCAAAAAGATGTTTCAGAGGAGATTTGAGAAATTACACCTGTCTTGTTCATGAGGTACTGTAGGATAAAAAAGACCTATAATAGCAATTTGGGGCAAACATTTAAAAAAATGACACAGTTATTAGTAAAAGTTCAAAACACATTACAAAGCCATTACTAGACTTAGATTGGTTTCAGTCAGTCCATAGTCGGGTGCCGTAGGGAGAGAGCTTTGTTGGTCATAAGTGGATTACTTCATGGGACCCTTCTTAGGTAAGGGTTGGGGTGATGGTGTGGGTACTGAAAGGGGGCTTGTTTTGTTTTATTTATTTAAATCTGGGAAAGACCTTGGGTCAAGGACCTGTTTACAAGGTCGACCAGAACATACAACAATTTAACAAACATTAAATATGATAGGCAAAACAATCATATATAATACAGTTACACTGACAAGTCAGTCTAGTCAGATGTGCATTTACATTGACAATTAGCAATGAGAAAGGTCTTTAAGGCATGTCTAAAACATGATACAGTACTACTAGTACAGGTTAAAACTGAAGGTAGTGAATTGTAAAAAAATGGCAATTTGTAAAATATTGATTTCTGACCAAGAGAAGTCCTCATCTTGGGGACAGTGAACCGGAAAAGGAAAATGACTAAACAGAAATAGTACTAAGGTGTTTTTTAAAAATAGAATGAAGGTATATTTAAGGGGAATGGAAGGGGGGTCTCAACAATGTATATGTTACATATGTATGTTCATTCCTGTTGGATTTCTTATATTCAATAAAGTTTATTAAATAAAAAATAGAATGAAAAGAAGTCAGGACAAAATCAAGGGTCACCTTTTTTGCAAGGATACCTAAATGAAGTAGGTACCTCTGTTCTAACAGAAGCCAACCTACTTGTTTGTGCAGGTCACAATGGCTTGGGGTGAGGGGTGGGATTGCATGCTGCTAGAAAACATTGATGGATTGTTTTCTTCTTTTCAGGCTAAAAAAATAACGTGGGATGCTTTTTTTGTACAGGATATAGCACTGGGGATTGGGCACCCCAGTGTCTGGGGTTGTTTGGCAGCACTGGGGATAGAACTCCCTGTGTCACATAGTGTGTGTGTGGGGGTGTTAGCCAGCACTGAGGGTTGGGCATCCTAGTACCAAATTTAAAGGGGAACAGTCAGCACTAAGAGCCCCTCACCCATGTGTGGGGCTGATCCCAATTTTCACTTTGTGTACAAAAGCATTTGTGTTACTTACTGTTTACTGCAGTATAGTAGATTGTATCAGACCAAGTTTGCTGACTTGCAAACTGACATTTTCTGTAACTACAAATCCCAGAATCTCCTGAAGCTGACATCAGAGGAAAGCAGTGGGAGATTCCATACTCAATTATTTCTGCACAGAAAGTGCAAATTGGAACCAGATGGGTCAGTTGGGGGGGGGGAGGATTGTAAGAATACCAGCAACAGGATTGAACACCTACTGCTGATTTTATTGAAAAGGTGGTCAGTGAGAAGGGGTGATACCAGCAGTGGGACTGAGCATCTACCTTTGATTTTAATTAATAGCTGGGTTGGATAGGATGGGGGTATACCAGTGGAGGAGTTGAGCACCCACAGCCAGTGTTCTGTACTAGCTAGGCTGGGAGGGAGAATGCTGGCAGTGAACTTGAGCACCTCTGATTGGTTTTGTGTAATGGCTTGGAAGGGTGGGAGATACTGGTGGTGGGATTTACCACCTGTCTCTGGTTTTGTGGAACGGTTGGTGGATGTTGACATGGAGACCACAGACAGGAAAAAGTTGAGGACTTTGAACAGCATGCCTGCCATTCCCTGAGAAACAATGTACTAAACAATAGCACAAATGAAAATAATACAGTAGTACATAAGTGGAAGGAAAAGCAGGCAAATGTTTTCAAGCAGGTATCAGGAGTTGCACAAGAAAACTTACGTTCACCTTCTTTTTCCTGCCTTCACCTGGCAGTATTCTCAATGAGTTGCTTAAATGTTTTTGGATCCAACACAAAGCCTTGCAAAAACTGTTGCCAAAAGTTGCACCTCAGATTTGCACTGTATTGTGAAAGAACTGCAGATGCATTCCAGCTGTGTTGCAAAAACATTTCATGAAAGTTACTCTAGAACTGCTTAAGTGTTGAAAAAACCCACAAAGTGCATTGCCAGTGCATTGCAAACTTTAAAAACCAGTGCCAAAACAACTCCAGGACATGACAGTTTAATGTGAATTGTACTATATTTATACAGATTCCCCTACTTTCTTGATACTCTGCTCACCCACTTTGTACCTTCCCACTATTTCTACTCTCTAGGATGCACTTACATACAGCAAAAAGATAGAAACATAGAACATGATGGCAGAAGAGAAGCTCACTAACCCATCCTGTCAGCTCAACCCTATTTATTTATTACCTATTTTAACAAAAACAATGGCCTTTAAATCATTGAGAAAGGGAAATTAGATTTAACACAAGGGTTAAACATAATTACATCAAAAGATGAAGTTTTGGATTTGGTCCCCTATTATAAATATTTAGGGGTGTGGGTTGATCAGGGACTTAAATTTGAGGTACAAAAAACAGACATGATAAATAAAATAAATAAGAAATGTGGGGCCTTTCAATGGACCAGCTTCTGTACCAACATAAAAATGCAGAATACAATTGTAAGTCAGTTACTTATCCCTAACATTGACTATGGTAGCCATATATGCAGATTGGCCACCAAATCCCTTTTAAAAAAGGTAGATGTCACCTACAACAGTTTAGCTAGATTTATTCTCTGGGGTGATCCCAGAACCCACCACTGTGACATGTACCAAAACTTGGGATAGTTAATGCCCCCAAAATAGGAGGAAACTAATCGGGGCCACTTAGATACACAAACTTTTAAAGACAGGAAAACCAAAATGTTTAATGGATAAAATAAAAGGAAATACCATTAAACATAAATATCAGTTAAGAAAAACTAAAAACACACCTTTTAGGCCAAAAATAAAAAATTACTTTAATCATATGACATTTAAGGCAGTTTATGCTTCAAACTGACCTTTGATAAATGACATTCAAATGAAGATTGATTATAAACCTTCCTTGTTTGTAAATTTCCTAAAAGAAGAACTGAGAGTTAGATGCATGTGCAATGGGTGAAATGATATATAGAGACGTCTTGGGGGTCATAGGTAGAGAAATCTATGATGTTATTGGTTTGTTAATGTCTAAGAGTACCAGTGTATTTATTTTAAACTTGTTAATTGCTGACAATTACGTATTTGTATATTGTGTACATAAGGTGTTTTTAAAAACTTGAAACATGTTTGTCAGGACCATCTTGGAAAAAAAAGCCTTTGGCCTAAAGATGTGAATGTAAGATCTGTATCCTGGTTAAAAATAAATCTTTTTACTGCTATTACTGTTGTGATGTCCCTAATGGACATACTGCTCCCTTTTCCCTTCCCCCTTTGTACCTCCTCCTGCCCTTATCAGGCCCTAGCTGTGTCTGTCCCAACCTGAAAATGAACTGGCCAGAGTTCATTGTGTGTTCCTCTGCAACAAATTGTAAATAACTAAATAAATAAATGACTTATAGCTGCCTCTGTTGCTGCCCTTGATGCTAAACATTTTTTTTTGTAATGGGGGGGTTCTGAAATGCTAAAGTTGCAACTGCTGTTACTGACAAGTTTGAAAGCTAAGAAAAGATCTGCTACCTGACCATACCCATTACATGGAGGGAATGTATGTCAATGAGAAATGAAAAACATTCTATGGGCAAAACACTTTCTGCCAAGTAACAAAAATCCTTTTATGACAACATGCTTTTTTTAAAATAAGAAAAACCTGGCATCTCTCATGTCAACATAATACATTTAAATGGATACTTGTCAGGGTGTGGGGGCTTATTCAGGCTCTTTGCTGTAGTGCCTTTTCTTGAATTGAGAAAAACATGTGTCTTTTCTTTTTTTTTAGTAATAAATTACAGTCTACTTGAAATGTGGTCCACACAGGATTCTGGTCAACAGGTCAGATAGATCTACAATGCTCTCTGTGCAATCTGCATTCTCTACCAGCCTCAGTCAAAATTGTATCAGACAATATTCAGAAATTAGATATAAATTTGGAACAGGGTATGAAACAAATTACTGAGGTAGAGAAGAGGCAATCAGACCTGGGAGATGTTTCCCCTTTAACCCAAGAAATGAAAGATTTTAAAGTACAGCAAGAACCTCTTAAATGGAAAATAGATGGCCAAGAAAATTGAGCCATGCAGAAAAACATTCACATTTTTGGGGTTCTCGTTGAGTGTGAAAAGGAAAAACCTCTTAAGAATATTTTGTTAGATATTTTTGCAGAATTGAGGATTTGGAGGGAGAATGCACCAATAATAGATAGGATACACTGGTTAGGGTTTGTAAAATCTGACCAGAAGTCCAGTCCTGTGATTATTAAAATGCTGACATCAGATGGGAAAGATATAATTATGAAAGCATTCTATGGGTCAAAACATTTTGTTTTCCAAGGTCAGCCTATCTATTTCAGAAATGACTTCTCTAAGCTACTGTGGGATCAAAGGAAAAAATATGGGGGTATTCAACAGAGGCTGTGGAAGAAGAATATTAAAGCTTTTGTAATGTTCCCAGCCAGATTTAAGGTGCTTTTGAATAATCAGATTCTGCTGTATTATTCTCCCTCAGATGCTTTATTAGATTTGAAAATAAGACTTTGAACCATATTTACAGGTTTTGAAAATGGCTGAATATTATTAATGTAAGCTGCTGTATGCAACTTAAAAAGGTAGTGGAGTGAAATGTTAGTGTGTATATGTGTGTGTGTGTGTGTGTGTGTGTGTGTGTGTGTGTGTGTGTTGGTGACTAGCTGCTTTTCTGACTTTGTTACCAAGTTTTCAAGGGGGGATATGCCAGACTATGCTCTTAGGCATAATGGGAAGGGGGAGTTCATAAGAGAGCTGTATTTAGTAGCAACAGATGGAATTGTAACACATTTGTTAAAGGGGGATTGATTTACTCCACCTACATTAATGGTGTCAATTAAAATATGTACCTGGAATATTAATGGCATAAATTCACCTGTGAAACATACCAGAATTCTGACCAGGATCAAGAAAAGTAAAGTGAACGTTATTACGTTGCAGGAAACTTTTTTAAATGAAAAGGAAATGGAAAAAATTAAAAAAGAAATATCCAGGTTATATGTTTTATTCACTTGATGTAACTAATAGAAATGCAGAGGTGGCTTTATTATTGGATAGAAATGTTAAGGGGCAACTTATTGGCTCTGTCTCAGACAAACAGGGGAGAATTGTCTTGTTAATATAAAATTTGAAGACCAAGAGAACCTAATATTTGGTTCCCTATATGGTCCTTTTAAGGGATATACAAATTTTCTGACCAAGTTAAATAAGTTAATGTTCACTTGAAATCGGGGCCACTTTATACTCAGGGGTGATCTGAACTGTGTATTGAGTGTTTTTTCTCTTAAAACATCTAAGGGATGTAGTTGGAATAAGTATAAAGCCAAACTATTGCAAAATGTCTTAATGTCAAACAATTTGGTGGACATTTGGAGAAATTTGCATGGGGAGACTAAAGATTTCACTTATTTCTCTTCCAGACATGGATCACACTCTAGACTTTACTATATTTTTGTATCTAGAGAATTACTTGTAGCGACTTTGGGGGTTAAAGCCACCATCAAATCAAGATTAATTTCTGACCATAGCCCTGTAAACTGTGATATCTATTTAGACATGTGATCCGGGTTAAAAAAGAAGGGCTTTTGGTTTTTTAATAACTATTTACTCAAAGATAAAATATTTTTGGACAAAATCCCCCAGTTGATTGATCAGTTTAAAACTGACAACAAGGTACAAGAGGGCAATATACTTAAATGATGGGATGTTTTTAAGGCCACGCTTAGAGGGGGAATAATATTAGAAGCATCATGCAGGAATAAATTAAGACTAGAAAGACAAAAAGATTTAGAAGGCAGGTTACAGGCCTTGAAAAAATCTGTAAAGGAAAGCGATGACATGAAAATCCAAGAATTAAGGAATCTTATAGACTCTACCAGCTATTATACTGTCAAAAAGCAGTGGGCTAGATCTAACAAGAACTGTAAAACAAATAGTGAACACATAGGGGAAATATTAGCAAAGAGAACACAAGCATTAGAGGAGAAGAGAATGGAAATAACTTCAATACAGGTATAAACATCAGATGGTCAGTTAGTATCAAATCAGGAGGGGATCATGTTGGAATTTTGTAAGTTCTATTCCCACTTATACACTTTGGATTGTTCACCAGCACAGGAAGAGTTAGTCTAGTATGAAACTTTTATTGAAAAAAAACTATGTAATTTCCTGCTATATCCATGTATGTAATTTGTGCTCTACTTCACATTGCTGTTGTAATATATTCTGTGTCGTCTCCCATGCCTCCCTCCCCCAGGACGCATCTGGAATCGAATGGTAGTCTGCTCAGTATGCCTTCCTGGTGAAACATTTAAAGAAAGAAATCAATGAGTCTGAAGCAAATGCTTTGGTACAGACTATATCTGTAAAAGAAGTGAGGGATACCTTTTGCCAGATGGCTAAATCTAAGGTGCCGGGATGATGGATACACTTTAGAATTCTTTATAGCATTTAAGGATAAAGTGGCTACCCTTCTTTGTGAATTATACAATCAGATTTAAAAACATAAGATTATGCCTCAGTCCTTTTCCCAGGTCTATATTTCTTTAATATTAACACAGAATAAGCCTGGAAATAGGACTGAAAGTTATATACCAATTGCCATCTTGAATACGGACTATAAAGTCCTGGCAAAAACTCTCAACAATAGGCTGTTGCCCTTTCTTTCCAAACTAATTCATCCAAACCAAACAGGTTTTATTCCTTCTAGAACTATTCAGTCTGGTCTACTTAAATTGTAATTCATGGCAGAACACCTACATAATTGTGGAGTTTCAACTGCTTTGATGGCTTTAGATGCTGCCAAGGCATTTGACATGCTTGAATGACCCTACTTGTCTAATTTCCTAAAATATTTTGGCTTTCCAATAGAATTTACAAGAGTCATTCAAATAATTTATGCAAACACCCTTGACTCAGGTAAAAGTTAATGGTAATTTATCAGACCTCTTTAAGTTACATAGGGGAGTCTGCCAAGGTTGTCCTTTGTCACCATCTTTATTTCTTATTGGACTACAACCCTTTCTTGCTGAAATCAGAGCTAATGTCAACATTCAAGGTGTAAAAATTGGTTTGGAAGAATTAAAACTGAATATGTTTGCGGATGATGTTCTGGTCATTCTGCAAAACCCAGAACAAAAGCATAAAATAATTGGTTTTGGTAATTCAGAGATTTTCTAGGGTGGCAGGATACAAGGTCAATGAGACCAAGACTGAAATGGTTACTTTTCACAAAACTAATACATTGCAAATAAAACAGTATCTGAATGCCACAATTCAAAAAGATGATATGAGATATTTGGGCATCTGCTGTATATACTGTACATAATGATATAAAGCAACTATTTAGACTAAACTTTAAGGACATTTATGATTCCCTGAGGGACAGACTAAAATTCTAGGGTAAAATATTGTTATCCCTTACAGGGAAATTTCAGTTAATCAAGATGATGGCCATCCCATACTTATCTTATAGATTTCAGATGGTAATGACCCCCATTCCTAGTACGTGGTTTCAGAAAGTAGTCAAATTATTTAGAAACTTTATTTGGAATGGTAACGTCCCAAGAGTATCTTGAAATAAGCTGTACCTTCCGGTGGACCAAGGTGGTCTAGCTTGCCCAGATCTCAAAAAAAAAATTCTTAACTTATATAATGAAATTGGTAATAAAGTGGGCATATAAAGAACAAGATTCAACAACATTATAAACTTTTGGTTTCCTTTTCGGAGCAGGTAGATTTATCGTTAATGTTATTTAAGGCCAAGAAATGTAAGTCATCCCGAAGCTATATAGTAAGCCATCTAGCTGGAGCAGTGTTAAGATACATAAACACAACTAGGAGGGATTCTCGTATATCAGCTGACAATCCAATATGGGGAAATCCAAACTACATAGTAAAAGGCACTACTCTAAATAATACAAGGTGAGAAAGTAAGGGAATAAAGAAATGAAAGGATTTAAATAAGGTGGGGGGGTACCATAATGGATTGGACATCTTTTAGCACAAAATACAATTTAGGCCCCTATCAGTTTTTGTTCTACTACCAGTTGTATAGTCTTTATAGTAAAGATTACAAAAGATGGGAACATGCCCCCTAATAATAAGGGTATATAAGTCAATTTACTAAAGATCTTGGGGAACAATTCAGTTAAATTATTTTCTTGGTTATTAAATAATCTACATAAGTCTTATATGAACATCCATAGATCTACTATTAAAAAATGGGACAAATACTTAAAATATATCTGCACTGCTAAACAATGGGACTTGGCTTGCAATGGAGTTAATATAAATTAACCAGAGACAGGACAATCCAATATGAGATACTCAATAGGGCTTACTATTCCCCGCATAGGTTATTTAGAATGAAGGTTTCTCAAGATGATTTCTGTTGGCATTGTGGAGAACCCAATGCCGACATTTTGCACTCTTTTGGGGACTATAAATTAATTTCAGTCCGGGTGTTCTGAAGCATTTTCTATCTTTAAGCGTATAGGTTTTTCTTTTCCACATTGGCAAGATCCCAGATTCACTATTCTGGAAATGTTTAGCAATAAAGGGTTGGGTAGGAATGAGAGCTTACTTCTTAAAGCAAATTTGATGGCAGTTAAGACAATCATTCTAAAAAATTGAAAATGTGATGTACTTTCTGCCTCATTTCTGAAATTTGAATGGAGACAGTTATTTCTAGAAGCACTTTATAGTTCAGAGTGCTTTGAGGATTTTGAATTGGTTGGAAATTATTTAATAAAAATATAGAACACTGGTCCAAAGTTGATTTTGCATGTTAACATTTATAAATATCAATTAAGTGTAAGCCTACCTCTGCTTTTATAGGTGAAACTATTTTGTAGGTGAAGAGTGATTGTATTTATTGTTGTTTTTTGTATCTCCCATTCTAGTGCAAAAATAATGTATTAAATATTCATCTATGTGTTACTGGAAATGTATGAATTTGTGATTATGTGGCTCCATAAAAATTATGAAAAAAAGATTTGGATGGATTGTCTTTAATAAAAAAAACAGGTCTGACAGAGTGTGTGCAGCTGGAATCCTAGCGAACTCTCTGAGTGATCATTACATGGTATACTGCATTTGGAATAATACTCATCCCAAGAGTCCTCCTAACAGTTAGGGATTATTCCAAATTGAACTATGATGCCTTCCTAGAAGACCTTACCAGAGTAAACTGTGTGGATATAGGGATATTAGTGAATGTTAACCATGCTCTTAACCTTGTGATCAGCAGTTTCACTAGTGCTGTGAATAGGCATGTCTCTTTGGTGCAAAGGAGGATTAAGGGTCTATGTCCAAAATGGTTAACCTTGCCCTCTGCAACCTAATGAAGCTGAAGGACCAAGCCAGGGTATATATATAAAAGCCTCCGGTCAGCAGCAAGACTGGTGAGCTTGCAGACAACTGCAAAATTCTTGCAAGTTCATCTAAAAAATGCCATCATTAAATATATGAAGGTCTTATCAAAGAATAACCTACTAGATCCCAAAAACTTCTGGTGACAAGTAAACTGCCTCTTAAAAGGGTGAGTGGGAGCCCCATCCCAGGAAATTCTCCATAATGCAAAATCAATTAGTGACTCTGAACAGGTTTCTGATGTATTCAATGAATTCTTCATGGATCTAGATGTGTTCTAGGATCCTTTAGCAGGGCCTCCCTCTGGCACTCCCAACCCTATGGATTGTCATCCAAATTTCCATTATAGACTGGTTACTAAGAAGGAGGTTCTGGATCATCTGCAGAGTATTAAAATGCACAAGTCAGTGGGCCATGACAAATTTGAACCTGGGCTGCTAAAGCTTGCTGCCCCTATCCTAGCCTTTCCACTGATGAAGCTCTATAACATGCCCTTGCTCCTAGGTGAAGTGCTGCACAAGTGGAAGGTTGCACATGTGGTTCCCATTCACAAAGGGGGTGCCAAGGAACCAACAGAAAATTACCATCCCATATCCATACCAGTACTTCAGTAAAAATGGGCTAACCACCAACTGCAAATCTACACTGAATCAAATTCCCAGCTAACAGATGTCCAGCATGGATTTTGGAAACACCATGGCACTGATGTTGCCCTGTTACACCTTACAACAAATATTTTCCATGCCATAGATGATGGCAATGTCACAGGAGCAATTTTCATTGATTTAACAAAGGCCATCAACCTGATTAATCATGAAACTCTGCTGACCAAATCAAGGAGATTGGGCCCTGATCATCTCACTTGCTTCTGGTTTAGAAATTATCTCATGGACCACAACTAGCTGGTCAAGTGGTTGGGTAGCCTATCCTCCCTATGTGAGATTACTGACCATGTACCACAGTGCTCCATACTGGGCCCAGTGCTTTTCTCACTATTTATCAATGACATGCCCTGAACTGGTGGGGGGGGGGCAAAAGTGCTACAGTAAGCAGACAATGCAACGTTGTATAAAAATGGCTCAGGCCTAGCAGCTATAGAAACTAAGCTGAGGGCATTGTCCTTGACTCAAAGAAGACTAAGGCTATGATATTCAGGTCTAGAAAACAGGGGCCACATAGAAAAGAGCACCTAAAGATAAGTACCACTAGGGAGAGTGTTGGAATTACACCAGGGCTTGCTGGGTCTGAGCCCCGGTAGCTATTTCAGGAGACCCGGCAGCTCTGAAAAAAATTAAAAAGCTCTGGGACTGGGGCTTTGGCCCCGGTAGCTGTTTTGCCAGGGGGCATACCTCTCAATTGTCCCAATTTTTAATTCAGCCGCCCATTCCAAACTCCCATTGCCCTGTACAAAGTCATGAATTTGAATGCTGTGAGTATGCTAGGCATTTTTTCTGGTGGTTACAGACTCCTGCTTCCTTGTTGAAGATGCCAGTCGGCATCTGACATCAAGTGAGCACACCCACAGCCAATGTGGTACGCTCAACCTGTAGTATGTGCTGATGCACGAACTTTTTAAACAAAAATGCATGGGATGTCTTTCTCGCGGCACACAAATTCAAAGCCAACCTGCATGCTGTGATAGAGACTCACAGTAACAGGTTTGGTAGGGAGTTGAGAAACAGTAGGTTTGATTCTCAAAAATCGACTCAAGCTGCACCAACAATGGCTTGCGCTGATTGTGGGTGCACCAGGAACCCTATGCCCAAGTCATTATTGGGTAAGGTACCAGCACATAAGTCCCACAGCTTGCTGCAACACTGGCACAGTGCCAAACAAATGGTGCATCTACGAGGTGGGCTGCAAGCTGCGGGGCAGTTGGGCAGCAGCTGCGCTCGTGGACATCGACTGCAGCAGTCCACCCCCAACTCCGATCACCTTAAAAATAAAATAATTACTGTCCCTGGTGGTTGATCAGTCTCTACCCAGCCCTGATCCTCTTATTAATATAATAATTACTGTCCCTGGTGGTCTAGCAGTCCCACTCATGACCCCAATCCTCTTATTAATTATAAAAAGTAATGTCCAGCCAGCCCAGTGGCACTGAGGGTTGAGGTACTGGATGCCACACTTCGTGCTATGCCGGCAACCCAGGTTTGAGAATGACCTCAGATCGTCGGGGTGCTGGCATGGGGGGGGAGGAGAGTGGAACAGGACCAAGCAGGCTGATAGGCAACTCTCTTCTCCCAAGGGTAGTGAGGGTGGGTTGGCACCCTCCCCGTAGTTCTGCTCCCATTGGGTGGAGGTCCGGTGGGTAGCATAGGTGGAGAGGGGGCAGCAAACAGTTACAGGAAGTGGAAGGGGATGAGCTGGTGCCACGGGGTGTGTAGTCTGCCTCCACATGCTCACATGGCCACGTGTCAGGGCCTTGGGAGGGGTCAGGGGAGAAAATCTGTAAAATATATATGTGTCCCCAATGCCAGTTGGCAGGAGAAGGTGACGGGGACCAAACAGCTGTATAAAAAAAAGAAAAAAAAATAATGTCATAGCGGTCTAGTGGTCCTCCCCCAGCCCCGATATGCCTGTATATTACAATGTTCATGCAAGTGTTCCCTGGTGAGCTAGTGGACCCCCACCCCTGCAGGTAGTGCTCACCACCCCACTCCCCTATTCCAAACCCCGAGTTGGTGACAGGAACAGCCTTCCTTTCACCAACTGGGATGAGACTGACTGAACTGTCACTGAATGTGTACTGTATAATACAGTATGTGCTCACTGATCGACAGCTCACTCTATGAGTTGTCAGCCAATGATCGCATACTGTACTATACAGTACGCACTCAGCAACACCTGTTGGGCTGTAGGACCACTACACCACCAGGAAACACTTGTATGAACATTGTACTATACAGGCATATCAGGGCTGGGAGGGCTGCTAGACCACCAGGAACATTAATTTTTATAATTAATAAGATGATCAGGGCCAGGGGCGGGACCACTACACCACCAGAGACAGTAATTATTATATTAATAGGTGGATCAGGGCCAGGGGCAGGATCACTAGACCACCACGGACAGTAATTATTATATTAATAAGGGGATCGGGGCTGGGGAGTGGGGACTGAGGCACATTGGCACACAATGCTAAACCCTCCAAGAGCAAATTTCTAAGTACCCTTAGACCAGTCCCAGCTGATCTAATGGTACTTTGAAATTTGCCCTCTGGGAGAGTTTTGCGAATCCTGATTTAGTGGACTTGGCAGCCTGTGTCTGCCACAGACCCTAGCACCATGCTGCAGTCTATTATGGATGGTGCAAGCCCTCTTTGGTGCCAGCAGCCTGTGGCTGGCACAGGCTGCCTCTGAGAATCACTCCCGGTGCATCTTTTGGTGCAAGGGGCATTTTGCACCACTCTCTGTGGTGCAAGGCCCTTGCGCCATGCAGAGAGCTTTGAGAATCTGTACCACTGTATTTTTTTCATAAATGGACAGATCAGCTCTGCATTTGGCAGGCAATGGCAGCTATCTTGTCTCATAGGGAAAGATCAGACTCTTTAGTCACTGGCAGTGCTGGAGTGGGAAATCGACTGCAGATGACAGCTGTCAAGAATCCACAGTGAGTATTAAGTGATGTCTCCCCCAGGGCTCTTAGCTGACTTACTAGTAATACTTTCTTCATAATTCTCTATGCTTCCTCAGTCGGGCTACTTCCTGCAATTGAGCTGCAACTGGGGCTGGTACACTGTACTTTACGGGCTGCAAGTGCAGGGGAACAAAAAGGTAAGTGTGTCTGACCGAGGTGGAGTACCTTTATAAATAAAAGGCAGTTACATGCAGTACACAAGTACAAGTTGTGGACACTCTTTTCATTCAAGAGGGACTCAGATAAACTCGCTTGTTACTCTGAGGTCGATTCATTTACTAATCCTATGTCCTGTGACAAACAAACAGCTTGCCAGCACTGAGCTACACACCGAGTCTGCTGCCAAACTTGTCTGGACTCTTCTGAGTTGTGTATTTCTATAAACTTTGTTACTATCATTCATGAAACAGACTCCAGGAGTGGGACCAGGGTCAGATTAACCATTATGCCAATTAAACCACGGCCTAGGGCCTAAAGGCCAATAGGGGCCTCCCAGCCCTAGAGTTTGAGCATATCTTAATATGGAGGGGGCCCACAAAGTATGGCTTGGAGTAGGGCCCCCATGTCCCTTATTCTGGCCCTGTGTGGGACACTCAGTGTAGCAGGGAGCATTAGTCTATTTATTGCCTGTCACTTAAGTCAGAAACAGTGTTTCTTTTAAGTGCAGTTAGCATCCATTTTTGTACACCGCATTATCCTATAAGTTGAGGGACCAATGTCTACTGTGTGCTAGTTCATTAGAGTCACAATAAATGGATCTTTGATAGGTGTCCAAAAACAACACCGAGCAGTGATAAAAACCTGGTGCGAACCATATCAAAAGGAGCAGTCTTCTTATTATTTCAACTGTAACAAGCATTTGTCAATGCCGAATGTTGCTTGCTTGTATGTGCTGTTTAGGTGTTTGGAAGTGATAGTTCCATGCCTTCCTCCCAAGACATCCACTGTGTCTTTCCGTTCAGTATTCACAGAAGAGTGGGAGAGGCAAGGGCCACAGCAGTACAGCAGTTGCCAAGGGGGTGAAGAGGTGGACAATAGTCCATTCAAAGGCAAACGAGTCCTGCAGGAGCTCACTAAATTGAAGGTGGACAAAGCGATGGAACCAGATGGCATACGCCCAAGGATATTAAGAGAACTGTGAAGGGAGATAGCAATACCTCTGGCAGCCATGCTCACTGAGTCATTCAACACGAGTGAATTGGAGAAGAGCACATGTGGTCCCTCTACACAAGTCCGGCAGCAGGGAGGAGGCGGGGAACAATAGGTCATTCAGCCTCACCTCAGTAATGGGGAAGATCATGGAGACATTGCTTAAAGAAAGGATAGTGGGGCATCTAGAAGCCATCGGAGCCCAGGACCATAGACAACATGGATTCACAGTGGGGACATCATGTCAGACAAATCTGGTGTATTTCTTTGACTGGGTGACAAAGGAAGTGAATCAGGGTGGGGCAGTGGACAACGCCTACCTTGATTTCAGCAAAGCCTTTGACACCATCCCATATAGGAGGCTGATAAACTAGCTGGGAAGGCTGAGCATGGGGGAAAGGGTGGTTACAGACTCCTGTTTCCTTGTTGAAGATGCCAGTTGGCATCTGACATCAAGTGAGCACACCCACAGCCAATGTGGTACGCTCAACCTGTAGTATGGGCTGATGCACCAACTTTTTAAACAAAAATGCATGGGATGTCTTTCTCGTGGCACACAAATTCAAAGCCAACCTGCATGCTGTGATAGAGACTCACAGTAACAGGTTTGGTAGGGAGTTGAGAAACGCTGGGTTTGATTCTCAAAAATCGATTCAAGCTGCACCAACAGTAGCTTGCGCAGATTGTGGGTGCACCAGGGACCCTGCGCCCAAGTCATTATTGGGTAAGGTACCAGCACATAAGTGCCACAGCTTGCAGCAACAGTGGCACAGTGCCAAATAAATGGTGCATCTACAAGGTGTGCTGCAAACTGCAGGGCAGTTGGGCAGCAGCTGCGCCCGTGGACATCGACTGCAGCAGTCCACCCCCAACTCCGATCCCCTTAAAAAAAAAATAATGACTGTCCCTGGTGGTCGATCAGTCTCTACCCAGCCCTGATCCTCTTATTAATATAATAATTACTGTTCCCAGTGGTCTAGTGGTCCCACTCATGACCCCAATCCTCTTATTAATTATAAAAAGTAATGTCCAGCCAGCCCGGTGGCACTGAGGGTTGAGGTGCTGGATGCCACATCTCATGCTACACCGGTGACCTGGGTTTGGGAATGACCTCGGGTCGTCAGGGCGCTGGCATGGGGGGGAGGAGGGTGGAGCAGGATCGAGCAGGCTGATGGGCAACTCTCCTCTCCCAAGGGTAGTGAGGGTGGGTTGGCGCCCTCCCGTAGTTCTGCTCCCATTGGGTGGAGGTCTGGTGGGTAGCATAGGTGGAGAGGGGGCAGCAAACAGTTATGGGAAGTGGAAGGAGATGAGCTGGTACCACGGGGTGTGTAGTGTGCCTCCACATGCTCACATAGCCATGTGCCAGGGCCTCGGGGGGGGGGTCAGGGGAGAAAACCTGTAAAACATATATGTGTCCCCAATGCCAGTTGGCAGGAGAAGGTGGCGGGGACCAAACAGCTGCAAAAAAATTAAAAAGTAATGTCCGTGGTGGTCTAGTGGTCCTCCCCCAGCCCCAATATTCCCGTATATTACAAAGTTCATACAAGTGTTCCCTGGTGGGCTAGTGGACCCCCACCCCTGCAGGTAGTGCCCACCACCCCACTCCCCGAGTTGGTGACTGGCACAGCCCTCCTTTCACCAACTCGGATGGGGGCTGACTGAACTGTCACTGAATGTGTACTGTATAATACAGTATGTGCTCACTGATCGACAGCTCACTCTATGAGCTGTCGGCCAATGATCGTGTACTGTACTATACAGTACGCACTCAGCAACACCTGTTGGGGTGTGAGACCACTACACCACCAGGAAACACTTGTATGAACATTGCAATATACAGGCATATCAGGGCTGGGGGGGCTGCTAGACCACCAGGAACATTAATTTTTATAATTAATAAGATGATCAGGGCCAGGGGCAGGACCACTACACCACCAGGGACAGTAATTATTATATTAATAGGTGGATCAGGGCCAGGGGCAGGATCACTAGACCACCACGGACAGTAATTATTATATTAATAGGTGGATCAGGGCCAGGGGCAGGATCACTAGACCACCACGGACAGTAATTATTATATTAATAAGGGGATCGGGGCTGGGGAGTGGGGACTGAGGCACATTGGCACACAATGCTAAACCCTCCAAGAGCAAATTTCTAAGTACCCTTAGACCAGTCCCAGCTGATCTAATGGTACTTTGAAATTTGCCCTCTGGGAGAGTTTTGAGACTCCTGATTTAGTGGACTTGGCAGCCTGTGTCTGCCACAGACCCTAGCACCATGCTGCAGTCTATTATGGATGGTGCAAGCCCTCTTTGGTGCCAGCAGCCTGTGTCTGGCACAGGCTACCTCTGAGAATCACTCCCGGTGCATCTTTTGGTGCAAGGGGCATTTTGCACCACTCTCTGTGGTGCAAGGCACTTGCGCCATGCCGGGAGCTTTGAGAATCTGTACCACTGTATTTTTTTCATAAATGGACAGATCAACTCTGCATTTGGCAGGAAATGGCAGCTATCTTGTCTCATGGGGAAAGATCAGACTCTTTAGTCACTGGCAATGCTGGAGTGGGAAATCGACTGCAGATGACGGCTGTCAAGAATCCACAGTGAGTATTAAGTGATGTCTCCCCCAGGGCTCTTAGCTGACTTACTAGTAATACTTTCTTCATAGTTCTCTATGCTTCCTCAGTCGGGCTACTTCATGCAATTGAGCTGCAACTGGGGCTGGTACACTGTACTTTACGGGCTGCAAGTGCAGGGGAACAAAAAGGTAAGTGTGTCTGACCAAGGTGAAGTACCTTTATAAATAAAAGACAGTTACATGCAGTACACAAGTACAAGTTGTGGACACTCTTTTCATTCAAGAGGGACTCAGATAAACTCACTTGTTACTCTGAGGTCGATTCATTTACTAATCCTATGTCCTGTGACAAACAAACAGCTTGCCAGCACTGAGCTACACACCGATTCTGCTGCCAAACTTGTCTGGACTCTTCTGAGTTGTGTATTTCTATAAACTTTGTTACTATCATTCATGAAACAGACTCCAGGAGTGGGACCAGGGTCAGATTAACCATTATGCCAATTAAACCACGGCCTAGGGCCTAAAGGCCAATAGGGGCCTCCCAGCCCTGGAGTTTGAGCATATCTTAATATGGAGGGGGCCCACAAAGTATGGCTTGGAGTAGGGCCCCATGTCCCTTAATCTGGCCCTGTGTGGGACACTCAGTGTAGCAGGAAGCATTAGTCTATTTATTGCCTGTCACTTAAGTCAGAAACAGTGTTTCTTTTAAGTGCAGTTAGCATCCATTTTTGTACACCGCATTATCCTATAAGTTGAGGGACCAATGTCTACTGTGTGCTAGTTCATTAGAGTCACAATAAATGGATCTTTAATAGGTGTCCAAAAACAACACCGAGCAGTGATAAAAACCTGGTGCGAATCATATTAAAAGGAGCAGCCTTTTTATTATTTCAACTGTAACAAGCATTTGTCAATGCCGAATGTTACTTGCTTGTATGTGCTGTTTAGGTATTTGGAAGTGATAGTTCCATGCCTTACTCCCAAGACATCCACTGTGTCTTTCCGTTCAGTATTCACAGAAGAGTGGGAGAGGCAAGGGCCACAGCAGTACAGCAGTTGTCAAGGGGGTGAAGAGGTGGACAATAGTCCATTCAAAGGCAAACGAGTCCAGCAGGAGCTCACTAAATTGAAGGTGGACAAAGCGATAGAACCAGATGGCATACGCCCAAGGATATTAAGAGAACTGCGAAGAAAGATAGCAGTACCTCTGGCAGCCATGTTCACTGAGTCATTCAACACGAGTGAATTGGAGGAGGGCACATGTGGTCCCTCTACACAAGTCTAGCAGCAGGGAGGAGGCGGGGAACAATAGGCCGTTCAGCCTCACCTCAGTAGTGGGGAAGATCAAGGAGACATTGCTTAAAGAAAGGATAGTGGGGCATCTAGAAGCCATCAGAGCCCAGGACCATAGACAACATGGATTCACAGTGGGGACATCATGTCAGACAAATCTGATGTATTTCTTTGACTGGGTGACAAAGGAAGTGAATCAGGGTGGGGCAGTGGACAACGCTACACCCTGATTTCAGCAAACCTTTGACACCATCCCATATAGAGGCTGATAAACTAGCTGGGTAGGCTGGGCATGGGGAAAGGGTGGTAAACTGGGTTAAAACTGGCTAACGGACAGGAGGCAGAAGTGGTGATAAATGGTGTGCAGTCTAGGAGAGGGGTTACCAGTGGGGTGCTGCAGGGATCGGTCCTGGGGCCAGTCCTGTTCAATGTCTTCATTAGTAACATTGCAGAAACGTCTGAAGGAATTTTTCACCAAATTTTCAACATAGCCATTTAAGACCTCTGCTCATGAACAGTGTCACTGTGAGTTTCTTAATCTGTCCCAAACATTGATTACTTCCGGACTGCGCCATTGTCTCTTCCTTCATGCAGAACACATTTTGGATGACATGCGAAAATGACAACTATACTGCTCATAAGGAGGTGTGGTTAAATGACAATGTTGAAAATCTGGAGTCAAAATATTAAAATTCGCGAACATACGACGCACGCGTAGGAACTGCGCAACGCACGCTCATAAAACAGTCATTTTAGGAATTATTTCACCAAATTTTCAATATAGCCATTTAAGACCTCTGCTCATGAACAGTGTCCTGTGATTTCCTTAATGTCCCATACATTGATTCCTTTTACCGACTGAACCATTGTGCGCTACATGCGCGGAAACACATTTTGGGCGAGATGTGAAAAATGACAGCTGTACTGCTCATAAGGAGGTGTGGTAAAATGGCAAAGTTGAAAATCCAGAGTGCAAATATTAAAAATTCGTGAACTTACAAGCGTGTGTAGGAACTGCGCAACGCGCACTCATAAAACAGTCATTTATAGGAATTTTTTCACCAAATTTGCAAGGTAGACTTTTTGAGAGCCCGCCTTATGAACACTGGCACTGTCATTTCCTTAATAAGTCCCGAAAGGTGATTTCACGCAGTGACCACAAAATCACCCTTCTGGCCCGATTAACGCCATGAAAGTGACATAATTCATGAGGAGGGGTCCCAAAAACCCCATGTTGAAAATTTGGTGCCAAAATTCCAAAAAATGCCTGAGATATGCAGCAAAGTTGAAAAAACCCTATCTATCCCATTATGCAGCTTACTGGCATTTCCTCAGTTCGTAGTCGGCTTTGAAGAGTGCAGACTTGTTCCCGGTCCACCGAAGATCGTGCGTATGTGTGTATATGTGTGTGTGTGTGTGTGTGTGTGTGTGTGTGTGTGTGTGTATGGAGGGGGGATCTCTGCTCACTGGAGCGGAGCTCTCCCTTTCAACTGTACGACCATTGCATTTTCAACTGCTGTCATAGACAGCTGCAGCAGTGATAGTGGAATTGGGGCTGCGCCTGCAAACACACTGACTGAATTGGAAGACGGGTGCCACACCTCCGAAAACTTGGATGATGGCACTATGTTTCTTGCACATGCATGCAAGCTACATAAAAAATTAGTTAAAGCAGACTCAAAATGGTGAAAAAACTGTTTAACACAAGGTTTTAATGAGCTGGTGTGAATGAGTCTTTGGTGATCCAACATGTAATAAGGCACGACAGAATGGTGGCAGGCCTTATGCTGAAATAACAGCCCACCCAGGGGAGTTGTGAGGCCTTACACGTTACACCCACCTGGACAGGCAGCTATCCCAGTATAAGGCCAGCCTGTCATGTTTTGTGCTAACAGAATAAGTAGGGTCTTTTGAGCAGCTGTGGAGTGAGTGCACTGGATCCTGTTTTTCTGATATCACACATGACAGTGACACCCCTGGAAAACTTAGGAATATAATAACAAGCATTTGTCAGTGCCGAATGTTTGCTTGCTGGCATTGGCAGTGGTAGTGTAGAAGTTACAGAGCTGCGTAATAGGAATGGCAGTGAAGTATTGAACTGAAGCCAACCCCACCACCACCCTGCAGAGAGTGACAGGCAATGGGGTGTGCCTTTGGGTCGTCAGGCATAACGGCCACGCCATTTCACCACACCCCTCCCTCCAGACACTGACAAGTGTCACGGTGTTCCATGGGTCTTTATCCTTATGACCCTATTCCATTAGGAAATATGGTGAGATGGGTGCGATATAGGAGAATAGGGTGAACTTTGGGGCGAAAAGTCCAAGGCATACCTCAATGCCTCTCACTGGCTGCAGGGTGTGGAATGGTATGAGCATTACAGGCAAGAATCCCAAGTCACACCCCTGATGCCTGTCATTCTCTACAGGGTTGGGCGTTATAGTTTGAAACCTAATACCTCAGGCATTCGTTGGTATTTTGTGACCCCACCTCATGAACAGGGGAATATCAGTTTGTTAGCGAAGTTGCTTAATGCACAGCGACTACGGCATTTAGCATCACAGGTGCAAAAACATTCGAACAGGATGTACAAAATGACAGCTGTACTGTTCATGGGGAGGTGTAAAAATGGCAATGTTGCAAATCTACAGTAAAATATTTAAAAATGGTGAAGTCACGGTACATAGAAACTGTACAGCACACCCGTAATATAATTAGGTTAGGATTTTTACAGCAGATTGTCAACTCAGGCATTTAGTGCCTCTGATCATGAACAGTGTCACTGTGATTTTCTTCATCTGTCCCGAACAATGATTTCCCACAGCGACCACGCATCTCTCGCTGAAAGTGTGAAAACACACTTGACCATGTTGTGAAAAATGACAGCTGTACTATAAATAAGGAAGTGTGGAAAAATGCCACTGGTGAAAATCTGGACTTAAAATATTACAAAGTCATGAACTTACGGTGTGTGGAAACTGCATAATGCTCACTAATAACACAGTCATTATGGACTTTTGTCTCCAAATTTTCAACATAGCCATTTTAAGACCTCTGCTCATGAACAGTGTAACTGTGATTTTCTTAATCTGTCCCAAACATTGCTTTAGCAATCAACAGCACCATTCCAGCGCTACATGTTAAAATACATTTTGGGCAGCATATGAAAAATGGCAGCTGTACTGTTCATAAGGAAGTGTAATAAAATGGCAATGTTGAAAATCTGGAGTGAAAATATTGAAAATTCACGAAACTTACGAGCATGCATAGGAACTGCGCAATGCACGCTCATAAAACAGTCATTTTTAGGGATTCTTTCACCAAATTTTCAACATAGCCATTTTAAGACCTCTGCTCATGAACAGTGTCACTGTGATTTTCTTAATTTGTCCGATACATTGGTTTTGCACCGACTGCGCCATTGTAAAGCTACATGAACGAAACACATTTTGGGTGAGATGTGAAATGACAGCTGTACTGCTCATAAGAAGGTGTGGTAAAATGGCAATGTTGAAAATCTGGTAAAATATTGAAAATTTAAGAACTTCTGGCGTGCATAAGAGTGCATAAAACACGCTCATCAAAAACAGTCATTTTTGGAATTTTTCCACCAAATTTTCAAAATAGGCTTCTTGAGAGCCCACCTTATGAACACTGGCAGTGTCATTTCATTAATTGGTCCGAAAGGTGATTTCGCTCAGTGACTGCGAAATCACCCTTCGGGCAAATAACGCAATGACAGTGACAGCATTCATGAGAAGGGGTCCCAAAAACCCCATGTTGAAAATTTGGTGCAAAAATTCCAAAAAATGCCTGAGATATGCAACAAAGTTGAAAACCCCTATCTATCCCATTATACAGCTTACCGGCATTTCCTCAGTTCGCGGTCGGCTTTGAAGAGTGCAGACGTGTTCCCGGTCCACCAAAGATCGTTCGCCGAGCTCCGGAGGTAAGTATGGGGTGAGGGGTGTGGGAAGCAGGGTGCCAGTGGGTGGGTGCGGGTTGTGGGGAGGGGCAGGAAGACTACGTGGGACCGTTTTCTTTTCAGGTATTTAAAAAAAAAAGAGGCAGCCAGCGGGGCGTTTGCCACGCTGGGGTGGGCTCCCAGTGTGGCAGAAGGATGGCTGGAAGGCGTGGAGCCGACGAGAGTTGGGCAATCTCGTCATTATTTGTTGCCACGCCTGGGCATCCCAGCGTGGCACCCTGTACCGGGGAGACAGTGAAGTCGACGGGTTGGGCACCCCGTCGGCTATAACATGACTTGCCACTCTGGGGTAGGCACCAGCGTGGCATTTGAAGGCTTTGGGGAGCGCAGCACAGCCGACGGGGATTGGGCACCCCTGCCGCTATAGAGTGTGTGCGCGGGGAGCACGAGTGTGTGTGTGTGTGTGTGTGTGTGTGTGTGTGTGTGTGTGTGTAGGGGAGTTGCAGGCAGGCGATATCTTATCGCTGCTAACTGAAGCGTAGCTCCCCTTTCAACTGTATGCCACTGCATTTTGGAGCTTGTCATAGACAGCTCCAGCATACGCATGGTGGACAGGGGCACGCCTGCCAACACACTGACTGAATTGGAAGAGGGGGTGACACACCTCCGAAAACTCAGATGATGGCACTATGTTTCTTGCACATGTGTGCAACCAAACATAAAAAATGGAATTGCAGTTTGGTGAATGAACAGGGGTAGACAAACTTTCTTCATCGTTATTTGCTTACAGGTTTGGATGGGGTAAAAGGTAATCTTTTTGAAAATTAAGATTTTATACTGTCACAGTGATATTCGTTGTGATGGGCCAGGGGCAGGCTGGCACTGGTACATTTTCTTTGGAGGGCATTATGGGATTATAGTGAGATAAATGCCCTATTGTCAGCATGCCTCAGCCATCAGGAGCCTGAATTTTTTTTTGGGGGTGTTAAAAGGGTACATGCTTAACTTTTTTTTCCCACTGGTCCAGCTAGGAAAGTGGTACTCAGTTTGCAGTGGCTCCCCAAGATTTACACTGGCACCAAACTATATTAGAGATTACTGTGGGGGATGGACTCCCTATTCCCATTTATTTCCAAGTACTCCCTAGTGTCCAATAGCACTCTTAAGGGCAAAGCATACAAGGAGATACTCAGGGATCTTGGCCTGTTTTCACTGCAGTTTAGAAGAAACAGGGGAGACATGTGTCTTGTACACAGCGCATTTGAAAGCAAAGATGTATGGTAATGTGTGGGTCTCAGTTTAAGACCAGAAACTATATCAATTAGAGGACATTACAAACTGCTTAAAGAAGAACAGAAAAAACAAAGAGGGTCCTGGTTCTCACAGCGTGTGGTGTCAAGGTGGAATGCTCTTCCAGCATCAGTGGTTGATAATAGTAACCTAGAACTCTTTATGAAAGGACTGGATATGGCAATGGCCGACAAAGTCCATAGGGCTATGGTCTGATAGTAAGGCCCTGGTCACTAAAGGCCAATGCTACTGACCTGATCTTATGAATTTTATGAAACTTGCTCTCTCTCATCTTATCCCCTTAATTTCTCCATGGTGGCCAGTGGCACCCCATCTCATTTTTGTGTTTTCTATGTTCATTAGATTATCTTACATTGATATACAAGTTTTGAGGCCTTTATTTTCTGTTCAAATGGTATAAAAGGAGACAATGGGCCCTCTAAAGCTTGTATATCAAACCTTTCACTAGCCTAATAAAGGTATCATGCAAAATATGTTTTTCTCATGATTTAGATTCTCTTGATTAGATGTGGGTTAACAGGGCAAACCCTAATATTTAACAAGCACTAATTCAGAATTGGAAATTGCCTTGTGTTGTAGCAGAACTGCTGCTGTTTTTCTGTTGGTGCTTGCAATGTGTTGCTGCTGAAAAGCAGAGTGCGAAAAGTAGGGGAAGAAGTAGACAGAAACGGGTGAAGAAGAGATAACCAGAAAGTGGACTGGGGCAGTCAAAAGAAGACAGAGGATAGGGGGATGGGAGCAGAAAGATGGACAAGGGTGACGGAAATGAATGAAATGGAAGGATATGTATGGTATGCTTGTTTCTACTAAGAAACAATGGGTTACGCAAACTAATGAGTACTGTTTAGTGCTGTGTACCTTCCATCTGACCTATTGGCATGTGCTACACACCAATTCAAAAGAGCTGCAGATGATTCCTGATCCAAAATATTTAGGGCCCTGCTAGCTCTGGAAGTATAATTCCAACACTGAGTAGGGGTGCCCAGTTAGAAACAGTGGACTCTACAAATTACAGAACCTGGGTGTCCTTCTGGAACAGTAGCTTTTCTTCAGACCCCACATTGAATGGGTGGCAAAGCTCTTCAATCAAAGTTGGGCTTAATGTACAGGCTAAGGGCCTACATCACTGAAAGAGGATGTCTGTCTGTAGCCAGCGGTGTCTTGTTCCCTATCCTCTTGTTCAGCATGCCTGTTCTCTCCTCATTGAGGGAAACAGAGCTTAACAAACTCAAGGTACTATATCATGGGACATGAAGGTTTGCAGCATGTGCTAAAAGTAGAGAACACCACTGCTCTGTTCTTGCCGCACTAGGCTGGACTTCCCTGGAATACACTTGGTTATCCTTTACACTGTTTGACCTACAAGATCATGAATGCTTGCTCCCTAAACCTCAGGAATGTCTTGGAATTTAGGCTATAGAGGAGGATAATTCATTCCTCCTCCCAGCTGCTTCTTACTCTTCCCGGGACTTTGACAGCTGCTGGTCAGCAATACTTTGTATCGAAAGTCCCAGATCTGTAGAATGATCTCCCACACCATATTCAGGAGAGTCCCACACTGCTGACATTCAAAAGACTACTCAAAGGGCATTCTCTTCCTAGAAAACATTGTAACATTGAGACCCACATGAACTGTCACCTCCACATGCTTTTGATCCTCTGTAATCCTGTATATAATGTGTACTTGGTTATGTACTTGTTTATGTAAATGCTAACCCTTCTGTAACAAAAATGCAAGCAATATATTGCTACTATTGTAATAATACTGTGTAGCCCTGGTGCCATGTACCAGTGGGCTTCTACCCATGCCTGATAACTGCAATACAGGTTAAGGGGCCTGGATTCTGTTCTGAAGAAAATCGGGGGCTTCTTTCCCAAAGATATAAATAAATAGCATGGTGCCTCCACCCAGAGTAAAATGATATTGGGCCAGATGTTTGCGTAGTACAACCCCCTGGGATGCTGTACCTACCCACCTCCCCGTCCAGTCAGTCCCCCCCCCCCACAGAATACCACTTTGAACTATAGCACTATAAAACACATGCAATTAATGGCTATAGCTAATAATATGCTCATGGACAATTTTAAAAGCAACAATAGTGACACTTTTATTGTAGGGAAGGTGACTGGGATAGCAAGGAAAAGGGCAACTGTAGCACTGGATAAGCTGGCAAAACACCTATAAACAACAACGACAGATCCCACCCACAACAGCAGCAACACATTTACTTTTTCCCACCTCCTCACTGGTACCTGTGTCCCTACAGTCTAACTGGGTACCCAGATTAAGATGCAGGCCTGATCGTTGCCACAGGTTGGCCAGTGCTGAGGCCCTTAGAAGAAACTTTGCATAAATTGTAACTTGTTGCTAACTTTAAACTTGTAATGAACTTTAACTCCCCCAGGTCAGGGCAGACCCTGTTTTACTCATGGTTCTGGAGTCCCAGTTCACAGGGTCTGAAGCAACATCTGAAGGCAGGCCAGAGAGCTGGGGCTTTGAACAGCAATATGGGTTGCAGTAGGCTTGCTGGATGAGGTAGATTTGTCTAGCAGATTGACACCTTCTGGCTCACTTGCAGGATCTGGCAGCTTGTCACCCTCTGACTGGCTGGCAGCATCTGGCAGCTGCTCACCTTCTTCACTGGAGAGCAGGAGCCCTGTGCCGGGTTTCCAGGTCCACAGAGAGCCCAGACCCAGGGAGTGACCCCATGGTCTGACTCTCCGAGATAGATCAAGAGTGCCTGAGCACCCAGGCACATGCCTGTGGCTCCCTGCATTCCGATCCACACCACTTGGTAAATGCTGGCAGATCCCTTACCTGACTCCAAGGCGGCCTGAGCACAAACACTTCTGAGTACCAGAAACTACTGCATCTTTACATCCTGCCATATCCCATGTAGGGAACATGGGACAACAAGGCAGAACAGTTGGTTTTTAAGGGGGGGTTCACCCCCAGCACCCCCCAATACTAAATATAATCTCCTCTGGGTCCAGGCATGAGTGTACTAGAGGAGTACAGTGTCGGTGGCAAAAACGGTTGTGAGTGAAGGGCACTGTGAAATACAGCATGCCTCTGTCACGCATGCTCTTTTCCCATCACTCTAATTGCGGCACTCTAGTTGTGTCGCCCACAAAACATTATACAGTAAAAAGCCTGATGTCACTTGGTTTTACTATTCATGTTTGTGTTTTCCTGCTCTGCTAAAAATTGTTCCCTGATATCAGCTTCTGGCAGTGAGAAATGGGATGCCATTCCTGTAAAACCTGCAGTTTTTATTTTACTTTTTAAAAAAGGTTTAAGTGTTAAAGCACTATTTACTGCAACCCTGTTTGTAAGGAGAAAAAAGACAGTGTTTGAGAAAACAGAGTGAAGGTCGCTCTGCACTAATCTGATTGACAGTTCTCAACTGTTTTGTGCTCACTGTTATAACCAACCGATTATAACAGAGGGTTATGCTATGATTATGGGAAAGGGGAACTTGTTTAACCAGGAAAGGCACACTAAGCTGGAGCTTGTTTCTAGGTGCGATCTGGGAGCACAAGGAAGTTAAGTGACTTGCTCAGGGTCACGCAGTTTGCACGTGGGGTTATCAGGGTATAATCATGCCTAGTTAGTAATTATAAAGCAATAATAAATAGCTTAAAATGGTTTGAACCATAAAGTACAATTATACACTGTCAAGAAAATTTCCAAGACCCTGATTGGTCAGTGTGCCCCTGGATCAGTGATATTATCAGACATTGTTAAAGGTTTAGTGGGCTCAACCCAGGC
This sequence comes from Neoceratodus forsteri, assembly GCA_016271365.2. Classification (NCBI taxonomy): domain Eukaryota; kingdom Metazoa; phylum Chordata; order Ceratodontiformes; family Ceratodontidae; genus Neoceratodus; species Neoceratodus forsteri. The sequence goes on from CM057453.1 coordinate 63,106,918, forward strand.
CAATTAACAATGACTTCATCACATTTATTATGCTTCTTTCTTAAATCTTTTTATTCATTTACAGGGGTGCACCTTGTTTGTGGTAAAAATCAAAAGCAAATAGTTATAGTATCAGTGCCCTCCTCCCTACCAAAGCTGCTTAAAAGCCCACAATTCATTCAAATCAATTCAGTTGTCTAACTTGGTTTTCATTCCATAATGTTAACATTTAGAGGGGTTTCTTGATCTCATCATTCTGCCGATCATGATCACCCTGACCACCATTGGCAAGGTGACCCACTCATCAGTCAGGAAACTACACTTTGAGGTCTGAAATATCAATATGAGCTGAGGTCCCACTGCTCTCTCTCTCTCTCTCTCTCTCTCTCTCTCTCTCTCTCTTATATGGAAATCACACTCTGGCTTCATCTTTCAACTATAAATTTTGCCATGCTAACAAGAGCTGATGTTTCGCTGCTTATTCTCTTTCTTGTGTGGAAACCACTCTCTGGCTTAATCTTTTATGTAGCATGCCCTGGCCCATAACAGGCTGACAAGTGACCATTGGGCTGTCCATCCAGTATTTTTTATAGTGTATACTCCCCCCCAAAAATACAATTTTTATTGTTTTTAAATCGAGAAACAAAAAATTCTTAATGCTACATTGTAGTCCACGGGTTGCTAGGGCAGTTTTGTAGTTGTTAGGGACCAAACATCCCCACATCTAGGCCATGGGCTGCTATTGGTTGACAGCAGCATTTGGGCAGAATTTTGCAAAAAAAGAAACATGACATCTGTATGTCTCAGTAGGCGAGACGACTCTGTGAGCAATCAAGTTTGTTTTGGAGAATATCTGGTTGATACAGTAGTTGTAAAGCCCCCCCCCCCCATTTAGTGAATGATTCAGTCAGAACAGTACTTTTGAAAGAAACACTGCTGCTATTGTTTCAGTTGCATTCAGCTAACTGTTTGAGCAGCGTGAGGTGGTGGCTGTGGCTGTGGCTGAATGCTGTAGCTTTCTTTACAACACAGCACATGAACCTCTAGAGCTTTTCCAAATATTGTTGTACCACAGTGTGGTACATTCATGTTCCATGACCTTTTGAAATGTGGTAAAACAACATTCGGAAATCGATTTCTATACAGGACAACGAGTGACTACATACTATAAATTATTAGTAGTTGCATGATTACAAACTTTAGCAGAACACTATTGGAATAGCTGATGGAAAAAAACAGGTGCTTTCCTCCGTATCCCATCAAAACTGTGCAGTCAAAAACAGCATGGTCAAATAAAACAAATTTGGGTGACTATTTTCACAGGATTGTTAAAAAAAGTCTGATTTTCAATGCAGATTTTGTTTCAGGAGGATTCAACTACCGAATTTTGCTAAAAACACTTGCAAATTCATGGTTGTTTTTTGTTTTCATTGTGCTGATATTTGACTGCATTCTTTTTGGTTTCGCAGTTTTGACATGGAAGCCTTTCCTCAACAAAATTTTCCTTGCTAATATACCAGTATGTACTCTGAACCTTTGATCTAATGAAGTCCATTTAAGAGCATTATACAAAGTACTATGATGCCTTCAGAAAGGGAGTTGCAGTGCAGACCAAGCTATCTGATTATATAGCATCCTTACGTTGGACAGCACACCCTCTCCAGCAAAAACATAAAACGACATATAATCAATAAATAGAGAATAAAGTATGGGGTGGTGTGTTTAACGACAATTTATAGGTAGTAAAGAACTTGGTGCCAGTAATAATCTAGTGGATGTTAACCAAACTAAATTCAATCTATACAGTACACCTAATCTCTGATGCAAAGTTTTAGTCATATTTGAACTATGCCAATTGTGTAAGACAGGGTGATGTCTAAGGTCAGGCCAAGATATTTAAAAGTACAGACCTGCTCAATTTTGAAACCTTGAAGGGTCTCCAGCTAGGGAAAATTATTTAACAGCAGTTTTTTTCCCTAACGTTATGGAAAATCATTGAGTTTGTTTTTATCAAATTCGACACCAGTTTATGTGACAAAAGCCATTCCTGGACAAAACTGAATTCTTTCTGTAGGGTTACTTTCAGATCTGCAACATTAGGCCTACTAGTAAAAACAACAATAGCATCAGAATAAAGTAAAATATCTGATTTTTTACAAACAGCAGGAAGACAGTTTAGAAATAAACTAAACAAAAGGGGTCCCAAAATTGATCCCTGCAGGATGGTACCCGGTCAGAAGAGTGCTACATCAATAGCACCAGTCAAGGGAGCGCTAGTCCATGTAGAGCTACCAGGGACAGCGAGCAGGGATTTACAGTGCTAGCCATATGCACTCCACTGGTCGCTGTTCATGGTACTTCTACATGGACAAGAACAGCAGAACCCAGGGGACTGGCTGAGCTACTCCCATGATGTGGAGGGCTGGGGCACAGAGCAGTTCAGCCAGCAGCAGTGGTGACCAGGGTTCTAATCCTGGTCTCCGAAATGTTTAGCACATTGGGACTTTGATTTTGTTTACATGGGGCAGTGGAAACAGTATTCCATGGCCCCATGAATTTTAACTTTGCCCGGGATCTGCTCCCATCAGAGTGAGAATCCTATAGACCGAGGGGGGGGGTTCAGGGGCAGAGCCCCCCACAAAAAAAATTGGTGTAGTTTTTACCCCACGTTCCTAGCCCAACGCTGTTCTTGTCTGCAGTCTTTGGACCCAGTGCTGGAGGACATCCATTGTTACCAAAGCAGGGGAAGAACATTAGAAATCTTAACTCTTTGTGACCTATCCTGAAGATAATTCAGGCACCAGCCCAGAACACCTTCAGAAAATCCCAGACCACTGAGAACTCTAACTAGTATTTTGTGATTAACCAAATCTAAAGCATTTGTGAGGTCCACAAAGACAGCCATGGAAAAATAACCTTTATCCAAGGCTTCATGTACTGTCTGAGTGAAGCCCACAAGGGCAGTTGTAGTACAGTGGCCTGGATGGGGAATGTGCTAGGCAGGTGTCAGAGTCTTATACTTAATTAAATAATTCAAGATTTGGTTGAAAACAATCTGTTCCAAAACATTAGAAACAGGGGCAAGAAGTAAAATTGGACGACAATTTTCTGCACAAGAAAAGGTACCAGATTTATGTACAGGTACAACTGTTGCTGTTTTCCAAACAGTAGGAAACTGCCTTAAACACAGTGGACTATTAATAATTTTAGACAATGGATAGCATAGTATGTCAGTACCAATTTTCAAGAATTTATAATTTAAACCATCAGTTCCCACAGCTGGTCTAGGATTCATTGTTAAGAGATATTTATGATATTTATGATGGAAGCCCATCTCCCTTGCCTGCTATCATGATTGGCCACTTTGGCCAGGACACGGCTCCTGATTGGCCAGCTCCTTTCTTCACTCTCTCCTGATTGGCTTGCCACTGTCGCTGACTTTCAGCGCCTGATTTTAAATAGAGGCTGCTTTAACTTATTTTTTACTGCAGTGGAATAATACTAGTGCAATTTTGGTCTTAATTACTGTTTTACCTCACCTCACTAATGTATTTGTTTTGGATTCTGTTTTATTTTAAAGCCTTGCCTGCATAACCTTTAGAGCTATAAGCTAGATTAAGTTACTTAGCCTGCACAGCCTACCTTAGAGTATTAAGAAATTGCTCTTTTGCCTATAAATCTGTTAAATTTTAGTTCTGCTCTCCTGATGACTCCTTAGCTGTCCTTTTCTGCCCCTCTGGAAGCCATGGCTCTTGGTTCAGAGAGCTCCTAGGCTGCCTCTTGAACTTCTCTTAATTTCTTTCTCTTTAGCTATCTCCCCTCTCCTGCCTTCACCCATGTTAGCCAACTCTCAGCTCTTTTGTCCTGAATCTGAATACCTGGCACCTTAGCCATGTCACCTACCAGGTCATAATGTTGTACGCTTAATAGTGTATCACATTATAGCTAACCCAAAAAAGCGCTGTCCAGGACAGTGAATGGTGCAATACCACATACACTGCTGTACATGGTATTGCACCATTCACACACTCCCAAGCAGAGGATAAGACCTCTGCCAGGAGTAGGTTCCGCCAAGCAGGTGCCGTGGCTCACTGGACTGAGCCACAGCAGTAGGAACCCAGGTGCTGTGTCTGGGACCGGGTTTGATTCCCAGTCCCAGACATTTTATTTTTGTCCACTATTAGTGCGCTCCCCGAGTTGGACCCCCCCGGAGTTGAGAATCTTTAGTGGGGAAGGGTCCAGGGGGCACAGCTCCCCATAACGGGGTGTGTGGGGGGGCAGAGCCCCACACAGAAAAAAGAGTTATGCCACATGGCAATATTGTTCTGTATTGGCAGCGCAATTTTGCTATGCGGCATGATGTCTTGTGACATTATGACCCCGTGCCTCCATAGCACAGCCCCCCCACCAGCTACTCTCATTTCTAGCCTTCTCCCTCCTACTTTTCTCACTCACTCCCCCTCATTGTTCTAGCCCAGGCCTGCCCCCGATGTTGCTTTCTGTCCCTTCCTTGCTCTCCTCTTATCTCTGACCCTTGATCTCTTTCTCTCCCTTTTAGGAGAAGCCACCCTTGAGTGGGCACTCTCCTGCCAGCAGCCCTGGCCCCAAATCCAAGCCGGCCACTCTCAACCTTCTGACCACCCACCCAGACTCAGGTATGTTCAAAGACTCCTTGGGAAGCTCGGCTCCCTTGCCTGCTATCACGATTGGCTGCTTTGGCCAGGACATGGCTCCCGATTGGCTGGCTACTTTCTTCACTCTCTCCTGATTGGCCCACCACTCTCACTGATTTTTAGTGCCCAGTTTTAAATTGAAGCTGCTTTAACTTGTTTTTACTGTGCTGGAATAATACTACTGTAATTTTGTCCCACCCTCCCTCCCGCCCCGACCTCTATTAAATACACTTTCTCCCAAAGCACGGCCCTTAGCTCCTCTCCTCTGTGTGCTCACCACCTACAGACCTCCCATTAAAATGACCTTCTCCTAGCACATTCCCACCACCTATTGCCTGCTCAGCTCACACCTCTTCATTTATCTTTGCTGCCTAGCCATCTTTTCTGGTAACTGTTTCCCCTTCCTCCTAATCTATAACTTCTGCTCGCTCCACTGCTCACCCCTTCACTCTTTGTTCTTCTTATTCCCACGCTCCCCTCCTCTCTACTGACATACATGATGAATCACTTCACCCTGACACCATCCCTACTCCTTATTCTATTTAACCTGGTCACCTACAAATACACCACTCCCACCCAACAGCACACTTGCAGCACCAAATATAGGGACATGCCTTCCAGCACTCTACCATCTAGTGCGCCTTTTATCTGGATAGGTACCTGCACCCCCTTGTCACCAGTCTGCTTACTCACCACCCACTCCTTGTGTACCCCCATCTCCTAACACTACTCACTCTAGCAGCAATACCCATCATAACAAACCCTCCAAACACAGACAGCACAAGATAGCCAAGATCTTTGCCCTCTATTTATCAAGGATTGCTCTGCTCCTCCTTCTTCTATCTGGTAATGTACATCTGAACCCTGGTCCCCCCAGTACATCTAACACTCAGTTCAACAAATCAGGGTACCTCACCCTAACTTCCATTAATATTTGCAGCCTACTACCCAAAATTAATGACCTCCAAGTTTGGGTAGCACAGCATAAACCCAATATATTAGCCCTAAATGAAACCTGGCACTCACCAAAGGTCCCAGACAATGCTATCTCCATCCCTGGATTTGTCCTCTTTAGACTAGATCGCATTGGTAAGCAGGGTGGTGGATGCATCATTTACTTGAAGGATAATCTTAAGTTCCAGGTCCTCCCCCAACACCCCCCAAAAACAACTCACAAATGCATGCTGTGAAAATGCTCCTTGACCAGCATGGAAAATCCCACACCATCTTTTCAGTCTACATCCTCCCACGCAATCAGGTCGCTGGCTTTCAAATGGTCACTGAGGGTTTTATGTGATAAGGGCAAGTCTGAAAGACCACCGATCACTTAAAGAGAGAAAAAATCAGCCTGTTGTCAAAAGGGTGACTGAAATCGTAATGACCGTCGCAAACGGTGATAGCAAACCCGGGTCTGCTAGCATTGCAAGTGGTGTCTTACACCACTACACTAAACAGCCAGCTCAGCAGAAATCGGCCCCACAACATCCCATATCCTGTAGTAGCAAGTGTAGCTCCCTGCTATTCTCACTCTACAGGATATAGCGATGATTTTCACCACTCACTGTCAGTGTGAGCGGTATCATTGAGTCGCTTAAATTGATGCGCTCAATAATACACACTCATATAGGGTGCTACCGGTCACTGATTACCTCAAAAACCTCCCTCATCATACAGAAACTGAGGTTATGGGTGACTTTAACGTGAACTGGCTGGCCCCAATAGCCGACCCATTCAAAGTTGCTCTTGCAGCTATTGATGTCTCCAAGATGGTACAAGCCCCTACACATATCAATTATAGTACAGCTGCAGCTCACTCCTGGACTTAATTCTCACCACTCACCCAAACAGAATCTTCAACACTCAAGTCCTAACCAACCCCCTGAGTGACCACTCTTCAGTCATCTGCCAATGGTCCAACAGAACACCCAAAATGAAGGCCAGTTTCTCATACCAGTATAAGTTAATTAAAGGTAAACTTCCACAATTCCTGACCTCACTCTCACAAATTGACTGGTTCCCCTGGACTCAATGTACTGTATTGACTCAGCCCTTAACTACTTCATCATGTGATTTAATGATGTGTGCGACAAGTTTGCCCCCCTCAAAAAGATAAGACTCAGAGGATCCTCTAACCCCTGGATTACCCCCTCCCTATTAACTTTAATGAAAGAAAGCGATAGTCTCTGGTACCAAGCACTGGCCACTGGTCTCCAGACTGATTTTCAATGTTACAGAGCTGCAAGAAACTGGTGTATCCAGGTGGTATGGAGAGTAAAGCAAGAATGCTACAAAAGTGAGTTCACAAACTCCTGGGGAAATAGCAAAAGGAAGCAGTATAGCGCAGTGTTTAAGGCCCTGAGCTGCAAATCTGGAGACCTGGGTTTGAATCCAACAGCCCCCACTTGCATACTGTGTGACTCTGAGCAAGTCACTTAACTTTCCTGTGCTCCCAGTTTGCATCTGTCAACAAGCTTTCAGCTTAGTGTGTCTCACCTGGTTAATCAATTGAAAAAAAAAAAACTCTTTTGGGAAAATATCAAAACCCTGACTGGGAAACCTAATAAATCTCCTCCAACTATTCTCATTGCGGACGGCACCACAATACAGGACCACAAAACCCTTGCTGACACCTTTAATGTCACTTTTACTAATCTCTCAGGTGTACTCCCCCCCCTGACTTTTTTAACAACGAAACCACCCAGCTGGTTACCACTGCCAAACCTGGCCTTCCCCTTAATGCCCCTCTGTTCTATTTCAGGAGAGTGTCACTTACTGAATCTAGGAAACACCTCCTAAAGGTGCTAGGGAAATCAAGATTTAGCAGTGACACACCTGATTTAAAACTTTTCTCCCTTTCACTTGAGGTCACCCTGCTCCCCCCTCACCAAACTTCTAAACCTCTCGCTCTCCCTCCAATAGTTCCCTCTGCTTTGGAAATCTGCCATCATCATTCCTGTACACAAAAGTAGAAATAGGTCACTTCACACCAATTACTGCCCCATCTCAATCCTCCCTCTGCTTTCTAAAGCCCTGGAGAGCATTGTTGCAGACCAATTGTCAGAATATCTAGACAAATATAACATTCAGTGTCCTCAGCAACATGGCTTTAGAAAGGCACATACTGTAGTACGACAACTGCTCTACTTGAATTCACCACCCACATTCAAAAGGCCTTGCACTCTGGACATATATTAGGTGTGGTGTATGTAGATCTGACCAAGGCCTTTGACACTGTTAACCATCAGCTACTGTTGAACTCCCTCCCCACCATTGGCCTCTCTGTAGATGTCACCAACTGGTTTGAAAGCTATCTTCATGGAAGGTATCAACAAGTCAAGACTGGGGACTCACTTTCCAACTGCCACCCTGTGCGATCAGTGGTCCTCCATGGTTCTATCCTTAGTCCACTTCTCTTTAGTCTATTCATCAGCACTCTCCTGGCAGCCTGCAGTAATAACATGATCCTATACGCAGATGATGCCATCCTCTTCTTGACCCACACTGACCCAGTCCTCCTATCCCATGACCTTCAAACAAATGTTACCTCTGCTGAATCCTGGTTCTATAAGCATAAGCTACTGATGAACTATAAGAAGACTAAAGCGATGTTGTTCTCTAACACCCACAGTAAACATAGAACTGCAAATTTAACTATCCTGAACAAACCACACACTCCTTGATCAAGTACACAAACTCAAATATTTTAGGATTATGCTCAACAGCCCACTCACCTACAATACACATGTTTGACTCATCTCCAAAGCAATAAACTGCAGGATAGGTATTCTCTACCGCCATTGCCACTGTCTTAATAAAGTGGCAATGTGTCTGGTCATAACCAGTTCAGTTCTGCCTACGATTGACTATGGGCTCATTTTTGATGAGTCTGCCACCGACACCACTCTAAAATGCATAAAAACAGCCCTAAATAAGTGCTACCATCTTGTGACTGGTACCGGGAAAAAAACACACACTTGCGAAGTACACAGACAATCAAATTGACTCCATCTGCAAGGGAGGATAGCCTACCAAACCTGTCTCATCCCCAAGAAAATTTGCCTCCACATAACTCCTCCATCAACACATGCCCTCGTGCTACCTACCCCCCCCACACGATGTACATGTAGTACTGGTAAATCATCTTTCCTGGTTCCTTTCTGTTGAACCTCCCAAGCACAATGCCCCTTCTATATCTGGGCCCCAACCCTGTTGAATGGGTTTCCTCCTGAGATCTCCAGTGAGGTTAAGTTAGGTCCATACAAACACTATCTGTATATGTCTCGCTAGACTCAATAGTTGAGACTGTACACACTAGGTCATGTGTCTTGTCCTCCCTGTCTTACCCCATACCTCCTCTCTTTCCACTTTTCTCCCCCCCCACTCCTCCCCTCATGCCACTATGGCTGCCCCCTCCTCAACCTCCTCTTTACTCCTCCCACTGCCCTCCTCCTTCCACACCTTCTCTGTTTTCCCTCCCACTCCTCTCACTACCTCATAGCACCCCTCACTCCCTCCCTTCCCCTCCCTGCCTACCACTCCTTTCCTACTTACACCCTCCACTCTGTCTCTTTGACCCCACCCCACCTCTGCCCTCTTCTACCCTTCCCACCACTCTTAGCCTCCTAGCCCCTCTCCTCATCCCTCTCTTTATCCTCTTTTCTCACTCCTCTTCTCCCCATGCTGATGGCCCACCTTAGCACTTCTTACTACCACTAGCACTTCCTGATAAAGCCACACTTATGGGTACCTCCTCCACCTTTGCCCCTCCTTCCACCCCTCTCCTGTAAATTTTGATATCTGCCTCCATCATGTACCTTGTTTTGTGTTCAATCCTTTATGTAACCCTTATTGTTTAGTACTGCTACATTGCTATGTATTGTGAATGCATTTTACACTGATGCTTATCCTTTGTAATTGAACCTTGGTTCTTGTTCTCTGTTTGTGTTTTTCCCATTTGTAGCTCATTGCTTGTCTCCCCTAGATCACTTTTGTTCTGTTTCCATTTTGTACTATGATGCGGAACCTTTGTAAACAAACCTTTGGCTCAAAGGTCTTTATAATCCAAGAATTAAATAAATAAAAATTTACAAACCTCAAATGGAGAAAGTAACCTAAAGTAAAAATTAGGAATTTCTTACTTGATGTGGCCAAAGACATACAATGACCAACTGAACTATGTATCTGGTTCACTGGAATATATCTAGTCAGATCTGTAAAGAAAGTATTGAATTCTTCAGCAACACTTAATGGATCTGTAATATTGCCTGTTTCTAAAAAGAGTTTATTTGGGCTACCCTTTTGATTTTTACCCAATAAATCATTAACAAGCATTTGTCAATGCCAAGTGTTGGCTTGCTGGCACTGGAACTGGTAGTGCAGGAGTTAGGGAGATGCACAATAGGCTTGGCAGTGAAGTAGTGAACTGACAACGACCCCAGCCCCACCCTGCAGAGAGAGACAGGCACTGGGGTGTGCCTTTGGGTCATCAGCCATAATGCTCATACCATTTCACCTCACCCTACCCCCTAGACATTGACAAGTGCCACAGTGTGCCTCGAGGTCTTCAGGCCTTACATTCACCTCATTCCATAAGGAAATATGCTGATATGGGTGCAGTATAGGAGAATGGGGTGAAGTTTGGGGCAAAAGAGTCCAAGGCACACCTCGACGCCTGTCACTGGCTGCAGGGTGGGGGGTGGAATGGCGTGAGCATTACAGCCGACAGTGCCAAGTTACATCCCTGACGCCTGTCAGTCTCTACAGGGTGGGGCATTATGGTTGGAAACCTAAATGCCACTGGCATTTGTTGGTATTTTCACTCCACATTTTCAACATGGGCCATTTGTAATGCCACCTCATGAACAGTGGCAATATGAGTTAATTTGCCGAAAGGTGATTTTGTACAGCAACTGTGCATTTTGGTGCCACAGGTGTGAAAACACATTTCAGGCACGATGTGAAAAATGAAAGCTGTACTGTTCATGAGAAGGTGTAAAAATGGCATTGTTGAAAATCCGGAGTGAAAATGTACACAAAAATGTGAAAAATCAGTGATGTCATGAGTGTACATTGAAACTGCACAACGCATGCCCGAAACGCAATTATTTTGGGGATTTTTTTCACCAAATTTTCAACATAGGCATTTTGTGAACTCCAGTCATTAACAGTGTCACTGTGATTTTGTTACTCTATCCCGAACACTGATTTCCCACAGCAATCGCGCCATTGTGTGACACATGTGTGAAAACACATTTCAGGCAGGATGTGAAAAATGACAGCTGTACTGTTCATAAGGAAGTATACAAAAATGACAATGGTGAAAATCTGGAGTGAAAATATGAAGAATTAGTGACGTCACAAGCGTGCATAGAAACTGCTCAACGCACGCCTGTAATGCAATTATTTTGAGGATTGTTTTACCAAATTTTCAACATAGGCATGTTGGGACCTCCACTCATGAACAGTGTCACTGTGATTTTGTTAATTTGTCCCGACCATTGATTTCGCACAGTGGCCGCACCATTGTATGCCACATGTGCAAAAACACATTTTGGGCAGGATGTGAAAAATTACAGCAGTACTGATAATAAGGAGGTGTGAAAAAATGGCAATGTTGAAAATCTGGAGTGAAAATATTAAAAATTGTCAAAGCTACGAGCTTGCGTTGAAACTGCACAACACATACTCATAACACAGTCAGTTTTGTGAATTTTTCCACCAAATTTGCAAGATGGGTTTTATGGGACCCCACCTCATGAACAGTGGCATTGTTGTTTTGTTAAGCAGTCCTGAAAGGTCATTTCGCACATTGACCGTGAAGTGACCTTTCAGGGCTTAGTAACGAGATGACAGTGCATGTGTTCATGAGGTGGTGTCCCAAGCACCCCATATTGAAAATTTGGAGGAAAAATTCCAAAAAATGGCTGAGATATCCACCTAAGTTGGACCATTTTCTTTTTTCAGGTATGAGAAAAATGTTGGGCTCGCAGGGTGACTTGGGGTGGAGGGGTGATGTTGGCAACACTGGGGTGGGGCGGGTGGGGTCGGGGCAGGAACATGCCGGCGGCAGTGTCGGTTTTGTCTGTGAGGTCACACTGGGTTGGGCTCCCAGTGTGCCACACAATCTCTAGGGGGTATTTAACATGCCAATGGGGGGATTGGGCACCTCAAAGTCAGCTTTACAGGGATCATGTAAGAGACAGCGGGAGACGCTGCCACCATATTTATTGCAATGCTTCACCAGGAAAGCAGGCACGTCGAGAGGTGTGTTATTGTACCACTGCTAGATGAGCTTGTCTCTGATTGCAGCAGCACTTTCTTTACAAGTTTTGTCCATTTTACATATTTCTTGTGTCAGTGCCTGCTTGCTGGTTTATTGGAGAATGAGAGATGCACATACTAAAGCGTGCCCTGCATTCACCCACACTGACACACCTCCGAAATATGCTACTACCGCAAGATGTTGGCTTGCACCTGCACGGCAAGCCAACATAAAAAGGTTTTACACTGATGTGACATCCTTCCCATGGAATTTTTGCTGTTTCTCAACTAAAAACTACTGCTTCAGATGTCTAATTACTGTTTTACACTTATTTCACAATTGCTTATAATGAATTAAGGTAGATTTATTGTTGGTTCTCCGATATTCTAGCCATGTCTTGTCACTTTAATCCACTTCTATTTATTTCCTCTAATTCTATCAGGGGAATGAACACATTGCATACTGAATTAAACAAAAAATAAAAATTGAAAATGTCTCATAAATGGAAGTACTATTATTTAAATGTGGTGAGTCAACTTGACTTAAGGCTTCCTGAAATTTTGGAACATCCAGGCCAGAATATTCAAAGGGGTTGCACCATGCACAACCCACTGCTGCACCACAGCGTGATATTCAAAAGGGGATGTTGCTCTGCGCAAATCCCAATGCGCCAGAGTGCACCAGTAATGTCTGCTGCGCAAGTGCAGGGGGTGTGTCCATGCATATTCGGTACATCCCGATATTCAACCCAGGATGTGTGGTGCATATGCAGGCACACACCCACCTTGGGCCGCACAGGGGGGCACAAAGATCTGCCAAAAAACAAGGAGCAAGGCCTGGCCACCCACAGGTGAGCTGCTGTATTGCAGTGCACAACACGGCAGCCGCCAGCTGTGGGTGGCCACCCAACCTCCAGAGCCACGGTCTGTTGTTATTGCACCCCCTTGCCCGCTCGCGGGCTTTGTAACCCCTAAAGAAACCCTGGTGGTCCAGTGGACCTGCTCCCCTGCCCGATCGCGGGTGTAGTAACAATAAATCTAACCCTGGTGGTCCAGAGGACCTGCTCCCCCATCCGATTGTGGGCATATTAAATATAATTTTAACCTTGGTGGTCAAGTGGACCTGCTCCCCCACCCAATTGCGGGCATAGTAAATATAATTTTAACCTTGGTGGTCCAGTGGACCTGCTCCCCCAGCCCAATCGTGGACATAGTAAAACTGAATGTAACCCTGGTGGTCCAGTGGACCGAATCCCAGCCCGATCGCGAGCTTTGCAAATGAAAATGTATCCCTGGTGGTCCAGTGGACTGAATCCAGCCCGATCGCGGGCTTTGTAACTGAAGAAATTCCTGGTGGTACAGCGGTACCCCCCTCGCTACCAACCCCCGCGGACCCACCACCCGCTCCCCTGGTCAGTGGTGGGTGGCAGCTCCCACCGCAAACCCGCCCGGCCGCCGCCAACTGACAGTGTACAATGCGGCTTGCGCCCTTGGTCATGGCGCAGGCCAATAGGCATGCAGACCATACCGTACTACACAATCCCGATATGTGAATGAATTCCATTTACACATGCCGGGACTGTCGCTACGTCTGATCTGACATCCATTAGCCCATGCTGTGGACCAATGGGCGGCAACCTGCTGTACGCTGTCGTCGGCAGGGCAGCCAGGCGGCTGGTGGGTGGGGAGCTGCCACTCGCCGCTGGCTGGGGGAGAGCTGGGTGGCCGGTCTGCGTGGGCGGGTGGAGAGGGAGGTACCGCTGGACCACCAGGGATTTCTTCAGCTACAAAGCCAGTGATCGGGCTGGATTCAGTCCACTGAATGACCAGGGATACAATTTGTTTTACAAAGCCCACGATCAGGCTGGGATACAGTTCTTATTGTTACTACGCCCGCAATTGGGCTGGGGAGCAGGTCCACTGGACCATCAGGGTTAACATCATTTTTACTACGCCCGTGATTGGGTGGGGGAGCAGGTGCACTGGACCAGCAGGGAGTTCACATTTGCCCGCAATCGGGCATTGGGTCGCGTTGCCACCGAGGGGCAGGGGGCATCAGTCACTGATGGCTGCAGTCTGGCAGGGTGCCAGGCACAAGTCCCTGGGGATCAGCGTACCTGCATGCAAATGGGGCCATAATGACATGCAAATGACCCCATTTGCACCTTGCATGCATAATGGCCCCATTTGCATACACACCACTGAATATCGTGGTTCCTGCACCTAGCACAACTGTACTTGCGCTGGAGCATCCCCTGCTCCTCCCTTGCCACTTGTGCTGGCGCAGTGCCACAAGCACCATTGCTGAGTGTGGGTGGCCATGGTGCCATATTCAACAGTGCTGAGCCATGGTGCAGCACCACTGAATATCTCCCTGTCCACACCCTGGTGCATCCCAGTTGCACTGCGCCCAGGCTTGCGCCCCTGCCTGGTGCAGTCTGAATGTCTGGCCCCCAGTTTTTTGAAATTCCTTGAAAAAATATACACCAGGGCAACAGAAGGTTTTTTTGGCACTCCAGCAGCAGAAAGATGCACTATAGTCACTGACACTATCTGAAAGAACACTGAATTTTTTTATCTTTGAGGTGCCAGAGACCATGAGCTAGTCGATCACTAATGAGATACCCATTGTATAATTAACTCTGGTAGGAGCCTCAATAATTTGAGTAAGCCTAGAGCTAGTTATCATTTCCCCTACACTAACCTGAAGTTTGGTGTAACAACTGAAATTTATGTCACCCAGCACAATCAGTTGCCTGTTCTGTGGCAAAGAGTTCCTAAATGTATAGCTAACATCCAGACCATCTAAATGAAACCCTGATGGGACATACATTTCAACCACTGAAATTATTTTAGTATTCTCTAGTGTTAAAGTAAGTGGTAAGAATTCACAGTTTGGACAGAAATTTATAAAATTACTCTGACTTACTGTAATATTATCTCTTTATATAGCACAAACCACCTTTCCCAAGTTTGTGCACATCTCTCCTATTACGGGGTGACCAAATGTGTCCACAATTCTTCAGCTGGGGTCTTATTATTGTCTTATAAGTGGGCATCATTTCCTCACTGTCCCTGCTTGTGACATTTTTCCTAATACAGGCTAAGATGTGGAACACTTTCTAACCATCTCATCATGCTGTTTAGAGCATTTTAGTCTACGCTCCATCGTTACTCCCAGATCATTCTTACAATCTGAGTCTCTTAACAGTGTCCCACCCATGTTACATTATATTTTGCTCCTGAATTATTATGTCCAAAATGTATTACTGCGCAATTGTCTGGATTAAACTTCATTCTACTCACAATGTACCCCGTTTTACTAATCTATTTATGTGATTTGAATATGCCATCCGGAGTGTCTAAAATGTGACCTAATTTTGCATCATCTGCAAATTTTGTCATCCAGCCTCCCCTATTCACTTGCATATTAGCAATATATATGATGGAGAGGGTTGGCCCCAGAACCGATCCATGTCGAACTCCACTAGTCACTTTTATTTCATTTGAATCATAGCCATTAGTTCTGACTGTTTCTGTTCTGTCCATTAACCATGATTTGATCCACTCAATGTATTGTTTACTTTAATGTTACTGAGGTTCTTAATAAGTTCAGCATATAGCATGTTATCAAATGCCTTACTGAAATCTAGGTAGACAACATCCACAGGTTTATTGTCATCTAGCGCAAGGCTCACGCTTTCGAAAAAGTCTATCAAGTTTGTTAAGCGAGATCTCTCCAGTGTAAACCAGTGCCGCATTGCATCCCATAGGCTGTTCTCACTAAGGAAACCATTTATTATAGTTTTTATTAATTTTTTGAGTATATTGCCCACCACTGATATTAAACTCATGGCTCTATAATTAGTTTTCTCAGCTCTACTTCCTTTCTTGTGTATTTGTGTAATGGTACCACATCTATTCTCCATGCTACCGGGCAGTCCTATTTTCAAGTTTTTTTTTAAATATCTCTGTTCATGGCTTAGATAAAACATTTCCCAATTCCTTAAACACCTTAGGAAGCAAGCCGTCTGGTCCTTGGGATTTGTTTATTTCAATGTTTTTAAGTAGATCCAGAACTTCCCCTTTCTGGTTCATCTTCCTCAGGAATCATAAAAGTATTTATATCAGTATCTTGAAACACAGTTCCAAAAAAGCTACTGTATGTAGAACATTTGCCATATTCTCCCCCTTTTCTAGTAATCTATCATGTTCTCTTAATGGGCCAACTGTCCTAGTCCCTCCTATGTTTGCTCTAATGTGCAAACAAAAGGTTTTAAAATTTTGTTTAGATTTTATCCTAATTTATTTTTCCTTTTGCTCTTGACTTCCAAATTTCTCTTTTACAGCTCCTTGCCTCCTTATTATATTGCTTCCTCAGGGCTGAGCCTTCTGTTTCTTTCATCATCTTAAAAACTGCATTTTTTTTCTTAATCTTAGCAATTAGTTTATTAAGCCAGATCAGTACCTTACCTTCTTTATTGCATTTGGTTACTAATGGTACAAATTTCTTCTCCTCTTTCAATATTTTATCCACAAATAAATTCCATATGTCGTCGATGTCATTCCCATCCAATTCAGAATTCCAGTTCTATTTATTAAACTCCTCTCTCATGGCCTCGAAGTTTGCTCTCCTGAAGCAATGATGTTGTGTTCTTCCTCTGACCTTTTTAACCTCTCTGTTCACCTAGAAAGATACTATGGCATGGTCACTGTCCCCCAAAGGTTCCTGTGCCATGCAGTTGTATAACTCCTCCTCAAGGTCACTCAAGACTATATCTGGCATATTTTTTACCTCTAGTCTTATCTTTCACATATTATTCAAGGTTAGAGTCTAAAAGTTGTTTTGCTAGCAACCTATCTTGAATACTTCCTTCATCCAACTTTTTCCAGTCAGTGGCAGTGCCTGGTAGGTTGAAATCCCCCATTAGTATGATATTATTCTTTCCAAGAAACTGCTGATTTCCTTTATTAGGGTTTTATCGATATCCTCTAACTGACTAGGGTGTCTCTAACATTATAATTATTGTTATTTGAACTTTGGTAACTGAGTAAGTCCACTGAGACAATTACAGTCCCTCTTTCAGGTGTGACCCGGAAGTGCAAGATGTATATATACAGTAAAGTGCATTAACATGGCAATGATATTTACAGTGGAGAAGCATAATATACAGCATTCAAGGAGCCACAGGATTAAGATACAAACAGATACTTCAACAGGTGAATATAATACCAAACAGATAGGCTACACAATGGTGCGACAAATATTAGGTTCATACAAGTGAGTCAACTACAAAATATACATATTCTCTAATGATAGAATAAAACCAGAGATCTGAGCGTAGTGTACATCCCTTCCCCGGGCTGGACATTCTCAAAATGTATTTCTCAGACTTCTGGCATTTAAAAGTACACATGTCCGTTCATGCTAGTAATAATCGTATAGTCTCATGATTATAAGAATATTACTATTGCTACTGACTCTGATCCATTTGGTTTCATTTTCCATTTGAGAAGTGGGTGTTATTTCCTTAGCCCATAGGCTGTCTGATATGTATATATATATATATATATATATATATATATATATATACACACACATATATACTGCAACTCCACACCTTTTTTCCTGCTCAGTCTCTCCTTAATAACTTATCCTATTTCCTTGCTCCATTTGTTGTCCTTTGCCCACCACATCTCTGTAATTCCTATCACCTCTGGTTTCTCTTAATATAACAAGGCTTCTAATTCTCAAAATGTATTTCTCAGACTTCTGGCATTTAAAAGTACACATGTCCATTCCTTCTTGGTTTGTGATTTCACCATCTTCTTTCCTCAAATGGAGAAACAAGCAAAAAAGTGGGTGTACTGATGCCCCTCAAAAAATAGTGGGAGTAGGGCTGCACATTGACTGATGTGCTGAAGCACTGGCAACCCAGATTTAGGGGTGGACTCAGGATGCATGAGTGGCAGCTGGAGTTGGGAGATAGTGCTGCTGATAGCAGACCTTTCCAGCCTGGGAGGGGATGGCCTTGCTTTCAAAACTGCAGTGATCCCTTTTGTGGGCAAGGCAGCTTGTTCCCCTAAGGGACTATGCCGCTGTATCTGAGGCTAACAGTGGCACTGGAAGCACTATCCACTGGATGGAGAGTGGGCAAGGACAAACATGGAAAGAAATCCACATAGCCATTGGAATGATAGGCCTGGATACACTGGGAACCCCACATCAAGGATCCCACTGGGTCTGAGTGGTTATCTCAGCCTGCAGAAAGGTGACATGCCTCAAGAGGGGGAAAATGTACTGTATATGGAAAATAAATTGTGGGCGTACTCAATGTGCCCTAGTATCCCAGGATTACAGCATTGAGTTTCAGTAGAGCTGTGTTAAATTTTCAAATTCCCTTCATGCCGAATTCTGTGGAATTTTGGAAAATCTGCCTGATTTCATGTAACTCCATCACAAACAGAATTCTGAAAGTGATTTGCATTTATTATTTAAACTGTAGATGAGTAATTTGTGGTCAGCATAAAACTGTGGATTAGTGTTCCGACACTGTCAGAATTCCACAGGATTTATTTAAAAATTCCAAAAAGTATTCCAGAAGTGAAATTGCCATTCCACCTGAATTCTGCATTCCATACAGCACCACATTTCCGTGATAGCTCTTTTGGTTCTTACAGTGATTCTTCTTGAATCTTCCTGCTGTATATGATAGACGTGTGGCACCTGTGAGGAATGAGAAATAAAAGAAAGCAGATGGTATGGAGGCTTGAAACTATGAGGACAGACTATTCTACCAGGAGCTGTTCTTACTAAAGAAAAGAAGATTAAGAAGAGATACAGTATGATAAATGCTTTCAAACTGATGAAAGGAATGCCTCACGCTGTTCAGGTAAAGCTACTTAATATATCAACAGATGAGAGAACTAATGGACACAAGTGGGTAATTAAAGATGAACGATTTATAAAGACTGTTCAGATTGTCTCTTTCTTGCTACAATTTGCAATTTACTTGCTAAGTAGTGGCTAATAGTGCACCACAAATATTTAATTTTCATAAAGAAAGCTCAGAAATATTATTTCACAGTTAGAGTGGTGGATTTGTGGAGTTGACTTCCCACTAAAGTAGCATCGGCCGAATGTCTTTTAGGTGATATATTGTAAGTGCCTAGATGAACAAGCATTTGTCAATGCTGAATGTTGATTGCTTCTATGTGCTATTTAGGTTTTTGGAAGTGAAAGTACCATGCCTAAGAACTGTCATGTCCCCCTCCCCCCGAAGACATCCACTGTGTCTTTTTGTTCAGTATTCACAGAAGAGGGGAAGGGGCAAGGGCCACAGCAGTACAGCAGTTGCAAAGGCATGAAGAGGTGGACAATAGTCCATTGACAGGCAGAAGAATCCTGCAGAAGGTGAGTAAACTGAAGGTGGACAAAGCGATGGGACCAGATGGCATACATCCAAGGATATTAAAAGAACTGTGAGGGGAAATAGCAATACCTCTGGCAACCATGTTCACTGAGTCATTCAACACAGGGATGGTACCAGAGAATTGGAGGAGGGCACATGTGATCCCCCTATACAAATCCAGCAGTAGGGAGGAGGCGGAGAACTATAGGCCGGTCAGCCTCTCTTCAGTAGTGGGGAGATCATGGAGACATTGGTTAAAGAAAGAATAGTGGGGCATCTAGAAGCCATCGGAGCCCAGAACCATAGGCAACATGGAATCATAGTGGGGAGGTCATGTCAGACAAATCTAGTTGATCTGTTTCACTGGGTGACAAAGGAAGTAAATCAGGGTGGGGTAGTGGACAACGCTTACCTCGATGTAAGCAAAGCCTTTGACACTGTACCACATAGGAGGCTGATAAACAAGCTGAGTAGGCTGGGCATGGGGGAAAGGGTGGTAAAGTGGGTTAGAAACTGGGTAACAGACAGGAGGCAGAGAGTGGTGGTAAATGGGGTGCAATCTGGGGAGAGGGGGTGACCAGTGAGGTGCTGAATGGAGTGGTCCTGGGGCCAGTCCTGTTCAATGTCTTCATTAGTGACATTGCAGAAGGGCTGAAGGGAAAGGTCTGCCTGTTTGCAGATGACACCAAGATGTGTAACACAGTGGATACCCCAGATAGGGTGGAGAAAATGAGGAGGGACCTGGGGAGGCTTAAGAAATGGTCTGAGGACTGGCAACTGAAGTTTAATTCAAAGAAGTGCAAAATTATGCACCTGGGACACAGAAACCCTGGGGAAAGGTACAGGATGGGGGGGAGGGAGTTGCTGACAGTCACAAAGAAGGAAAGGGACCTGGGGGTTCTTATTTCAGATGACCTGAAAATGTCAAAGTGGTAAGGCAGCTGGGAGGGCCAGTGACATGCTGGGGTGCATAGGCAGGGGGATCACCAGCATAAGGAGGGAGGTAATGATGCCGTTTTGTAACATGGCAATAAATGGCAACACTGAAATTAAGTAATCTAATTGGTCAAAACACATCAGCTGACACACATCCAACCATGCATTAATTCCCTAGATATGACCTGCTATCTTTCAAAGCAAGAAAATAAGGATTGCACCTCAGTAAAAGCCGCAATCCGACCTATAGGTGGCACTGCGTTAAGAATACTGTGCTATTTGTTAAAGCAAGAAAATCAGGATCGCACATCAGTGAAAGTCGCAATCTGACCTATAGGTGGCACTGTGTTAAGAATATTGTGCTCTCTTTTAAAGCAAGAAAATAGGGATTGCACCTCAGTAAAACTTGCAATCTGACCTATAGGTGGCACTGTGTTAAGAATACTGTGCAAGAACGTATGCATGTTAGAAATTTTTCCCAGAATGCATTACCGGCATAAATGAATGTGAGGTAGGAATAGAACTGAAAAGAATGAAAGTGGTCAGTACAAGTAGGAATTTTTGAAGTTGAATCAGTATTGTATGTGTTTTCCTACATAATACAAACTTAGTAGTTGTAATAAATTGGTAGCCACTACATTAATACATGTGGCCTGTGCAATGTGCACGTTGGGAGTTATGAAAGACATAGAAGTGAAGCATTTCTTCTAAGACATGAAGGTCTTTACATGATTGTTGTGATTTTACTATTTTTCTATGAGAAATACTAGTATACAACAGTAATCTCATTGTATAATTCCATGTTACAAGTGCCTTAATGACCATGACAGGAGGTCATTTCCCAGGCATTAATGCATGGTTGGGTGGTGGGATGCCCTTGGCCTGTGGTCTTGGGCACCCCCCTCAACCATGCATTAATTCCTGGGAAATGACCTCCTGTCGAGGTCATTAAGGCTTACATACAAAACCATTGTCAGGCTTCACATGGAGTACTGTGTGCAGTTCTGGAGGTCGCACCTTTGTAAGGATATTAACAGGCTGGAGATGGTCCAGAGAAGGGCGAATGAGATGGTACAGAGCTTGAAACACAAGACTTATGAGGAGAAATTAAGGGACCTCAATATGTGCTCACTGAAAGAGAGGAGGGAAAGAGGGGATATGCTAGAAACATTCAAGTACCTCAAGGGTATAATATAACTACTGAGAAGCAGCAGACAGCTGCTATAGGCGTATGTGCCAGCTTCTGTGTGATATTCTTTTGTTCTTATAAATCTGTAATCTCCAGTATTTCAGTAACCACATGACCACACTGCCTTCTTTAGGCAGTTTTATGCTGGTTGATGCCTGGTGTCAGATGGCAGACAGAGGGCTCACCAGATTGTGTTGCTATTTGAATAACTTGATGGAGTTTTCTTTTACTGGTAAGCATTTTGGAAAGCTGGTGAAGGTCTCACAATTTGTATTATGATTTTATCTCCTTATATCTGTCCCCTTTTGTCCCCCTATCCCCACACCCCAACAGTCATCAGTGGCCACAGCTGCAGCCTTCTTCTTGCCAAGATGGTGGGTGAGAAACCTAGAAACATAGAATTTGATGGCAGATTAGGACCACTTGGTCCACCTAGTCTGCCCATTTCCCTACCTGATAGATAAGCTGCAGATTCTAGTTAATCAACAGCTTACTTCCTCCTACCCCCCAGTAGAATTGCCTTATGTCTGTCCGTGAGCAGCTGCCTTCACAGTCTGTGAAGTCTGACGTGTTTCAGTGCCACTTATTGGTCATCTTCCAACACAGGTGTGGCACTGCCAGCCCCAAACTAACTGAGGACAAGCAGGTTTCAAAGTGGGGAAGAAATGGAGTGAGCAAGAATCAAGTACTCATTCAGATGCGGCATTTATTTTAAGATCAGCATACTGGTGTGGACACTGCAAATAGAATCCCAGCTCTTTAAGCAGCCTTATGAAGAGTAAAGGCTTCTCGAAGCACTGGGGTTCTGTTTATTGTACTGTAAGTGGGCTACATCTAATTCGGTAATTTACTGTACCTTACATCTGGATGTATGATAGGCCCAATTTTAAATAAATACTGCACCTGAATTAACACATGGTGCCATAGAAACATAGAATTTGTCAGCAGAAAAGGACTGCTCAGCCCACCAAGTCTGCCTAAGTGTTCTCTACCTACTTGTAACTCCTGCCTGTATATGTTACTGCATGTCTTATTCTGCCTGCGTCCATCAGGACCTCCTTGAGAATGAGCTTACTTAATGGCTTTTTTTTCCTGCAATGAACTTGAACCTACTCCACTTCCATAGCCCTATTGATCTCAGTTGACCCCCTCCTTCCCCTTTTTCTAATATACCCCTATATTTATCCCATGCATGCTTCATGCCCCCTACCATTTTAGCTTCCACCACTTCTTCTGACAGTCTGTTCAAGGCGTCCACCACCTTTTCAGTAAAGAACTCTTTCTTCACATCTATCCTGAGTGCCCCCCCCTAGCTTCATTGTAATTTCCTTGGTTTGGGTGCCCATCCTCATTTGAAGGAAGCTCCCCAACTGTACCCTCTTTACCCTTGTGAGGTACTTTGTAGGTCTTGATCATGTCACCTCTCACCCACCTCTCTTCCAGAGTGTACATATTGAGATTCTTCAGCATTTCCTTGTAGGGATTCCTGTGAAAATTCTGAACCATTTTAGTTGCCCTCCTCTGGAAAACCTCCATCTTATGTCCTTTCTGAAGTGTGGACTCTAAAACTGGACACAGCACTCCAGCTGGGGGTATACCAGGGAGTGATACAATGGCAGCACAACATCCCTCCTCCTCCTCCTCCTACTGGAGATGCCACTCCTTATGCACCCCAGAATCCAAATTTGCCCTGCCCATAGCCTTGTCACACTGTACTGCCACCCTGAGGTCCTCTGATATAATAACCTCAAGGACCCTTTCATGTCTAGTGAGTATCAGTACCTCTCCCCATCCTATACCCAGCATCAGGGTTCCTATGCCCTAGGTACATGATTTTATACTTGTTGGCATTGAACCCCAAGTAAGTAAGAAAATGGAATTGATTTGAATGAATTGCAGGCTTTTAAGCAGCTTTTTGGGGAGTGTGTATGTGTGTGAGTGGGGGGGGGCTCTGCTACTATAACCATTTGCTTTTGATTTGGTATTATGTGTGAA
The DNA here is from genome assembly GCA_016271365.2 of Neoceratodus forsteri. Classification (NCBI taxonomy): domain Eukaryota; kingdom Metazoa; phylum Chordata; order Ceratodontiformes; family Ceratodontidae; genus Neoceratodus; species Neoceratodus forsteri. The sequence continues at coordinate 63,130,362 of CM057453.1, forward strand.
CAGACTAATCCTGCTCCCCAAATAGCACTGGGCCAAGCATTGAGCCCTGCTGCACCCCGCTTGTCACTGCTCTGTGTGCCGAGAGCTACCCCACCACCACCACCCTTTACACCTTCCTCTGTAACCAGTTCTCTATCCGTTAGACCACCTTCCACCTGTACCCCTCCTTCTCCTCACTCTTCTCCTCCTCCTTGGCCTGTGTCCCTCCTCCCAGTAGTCCGCACCCTTTCTCCTCCTTATTCTTACCAGGTGGTGGTGTCTTCTATATTACATTCAGACCACTCTGCCTGCCCCCTTCCAGGCTTACTACGCCTCTGCCTTTACCTATATCTAGAGCAGTGACCTCATCAGGCTCCCCTCTACAGACTTTTCTATCAACAGCAGTCTCCCCCTTTTTTTTTACACATTTTCTCACTGGGCTACGGTCCGCTTGGTCATCCCGACCGACCCCCCTATCCCTTCCCCCGACATCAGGCCATCCTGCTCATCTCCACGGATTACCCCCCCCCCTGTGGTGGGGTGGTGAAAACTTCCCAGGTCGACCCACGGAGCAGGATCTGGTTGAGGAGGTGCCATTCGGCGTGGGGTCGAAGCTCTTGCTGCCTGATCGTAGCCATTTTCCACTTTTCTCCCATTGCCGAGCGCGGGCGTGCAATGACGCTAGTCACAACATGCCAACATCCACCACACTCTGCCACCCTTTACTACACCGCTGTAGTAGCACCCGCGGTTGTCACCAGGGGCTACCACAGAGCGGTGGGTCCCTGGATCCCACCCCGGGATAGGACAGTAGTCCTCTGGATGCTCAATCCTATCCCTCCCTTGCCAACCCCTGGCAGCCCGGGCTTGCATCCGAACCTGGGTTGCCAGCATGGCATGAGGTGTGGCGTCCAGCACCTCAACCCTTAGTGCCAGTGGCCCAGCAGCAATGCTGCCTTTAATACTCCCCTCCCCTTCCTGCTCCAGTGTACCCTGTCCCACAAGTACAAGTCACTATTCCCCCAAGACACAATCCCAGTTAGTCACTAACGCATACTGTTTCGTGTGGCACCAATCCCTCAGCCACTCGAACTCCTCAAGCCTACCCTTCCTTGCCATGCTTGCACATGGTACCAGCAGTACCTCCAAGAATGCCACCGACTTCCCCACCCTCTCACACTGCCTGCCCAAGTACTCAAACCTCCCCCTCACTACTTCCACAGTGTCCCCCGCCAAGTCATTTGTACCCACATGCAATAGTAAATGAGGTTTCTTCCTCCTCCTCGCTGTACACTTGAGCAGTGCCTGCCCTACCCCTCCTGCAGTCAACCTGGGGAGAGCTTCAACCCAAATATGTCTTTGCCTTTTCCCCTTTCCGCTCCATCTCACCCATTTCAGCATAAAATCCCCCAGGATGAGAACCCCCCCCCCCTTACCCTCTTTCCCTTCTAATGCCCCTTCCACTACCCCAGTATTCGTTCTTCCCTGTCCCTTACCCCCACCAACTGCACCCTCTGTGACTTCTGTATCTGTACCCCCTACTTCCGCCTCACACCTTTTCTCTGCCTTATTTCTCCCATCTCCCTTGAACCCCTTTCTAGCAAGACTACTTCCTACTGGGCTTCCCATGTTGACCTCCCCTCCTCCCCTGCTGATTTCCAACCCTTCTATCCCCGCTGTTGTCGATTTAGAGGCCCCATTCCCTTCTACCCTGACAGTGATGCCTCTCCCATCCTTCCCCCTTCCTGCAGCCTTCTCTTCTTCAGTCACCACTCCCACCTTCCTTACTAGCCCCCTTCTACCCTTTTGTCCTCGCTATCTCTTCCCCTACCTGTTGCCATCCCTCTCATGCCCCGCTTGTCCTCCCCCCTTCAGTATGTTCCTGCTCCCCCCCTTTCTGTCCCATAGCAGAGGTTCAAATCTATTCATAGTTGATACCTGTCCTACATCTCTTCCCCCTATGAGTTCGCCCCTCCTATGTGTTCCCCTCTGTGGTACCCCTGATCCCTCCCTACCCGCAGCCATCTGCTCTCTCCCTGGTACCCCTCATGGTCTCTTCCTCGCCCATCAGGAGACCCTCGCCCTCGACTCAGGCACCCCCTCCCTACTTCTCTCTTTTCTGCTAGTGCCTCTGATACTGGGGTTGGTTTCAGTCCCTAATTATTCTTCCTCTGTCCCCCTTTGCCATCCCCTATTCCCCCCTCAGGATGCTTCCATACTCATCTGCCCTACCACTTACACTCCTCCCTAACCTCCACAGTTCCTCCCTCCAACTAGCTAGTCATCTACAGACCGTACGCCCCCCCCATCCTCCAAGCCCAGTCCAGGATCATGGCAGACCCACAACCTGTACATCTCTCCACCCTTCCAAAGATGCTCGCCCTATTGACATGTAGCACTTGCCCTATTTTGGCCTCATTTTATGTTACAGGCTCTTACTCCCAGGTTCTGTACCCTACTACAACTGTTAGGCCCCTATTTACTCAAATTCCTCCCCCCCACACACTAGTCCCCCTACTGACCCCTTGCCCGAGTGTAATTCAGTCTCAAATCTCATCCGTTAGATACTGTAATTAGTGTAGCAATCCTAAAGCCTCCTTATCTGTTTTTCACCCCTCAGCTACCATACTTTTTGTTCTCGGCTCTCATATAGTTTCACTTAGCCCAGTTAGAAATCCTATTGCACTCCAAGTATTACTCAGCTCAGTTAGAGAAATAAACAGAACAAATAAATATGTATTATTATAGCAATCATAACAGTATAGCTCAGTATTTAGCTCAGTTAGAGAAAGAAACAGAACAACTAAATCTGTATTATTAAAACAATCCTAAAGTATCCAATCATTGCTTTGTCTCCACTCCAGAGACCCTGCTGTAATTTAGGACCACAGAGGACACTGGGCGGGAGGGTGGACAACTGTAAAGTCCCGGCAGAGCTCCATTGAGCTCATTCACTCCCTCTCTCTCACTCGCTCATTCTATTTCTCCCGACACTGCAGGCTGCCCTTTTGTACTGGGCTCCTGCTTGCATTGGCACCTTTTTCTGTTCACAAAGAAATCCGCAGCAGTCCCGACACAGCTCCATTGAGCTCACTCACTCTCCCTCTCTCACTCGCTGCCTCTTGCTCTCCCGACACTGCAGGCTGCCTTTTGTACTGGGCTCCTGCCTGCATTGGCACCTTTTTCTGCCCACAAAGAAATCCGCAGCAGTCCTGACAGAGCTCCGTTAAGCTTGCTCACTACCCCTCTCTCACTCGCTCGTTCTGTTTCTCCCAGAGCTGCAGACTGCCCTTTTGTACTGGATTCCTGCCTGCATTGGTATCTTTTTCTGCTCACAAAGAAGTTTGCAGCAGTCCCGACACAGCTCCGTTGAGGTCGTTCACTCCCCCTCTCTCACTCACTCATTCTTTTTCTCCTGGCGCTGCAGGCTGCCCTTTTGTACTGGGCTCCTGCCTCTGTTGGTGCCTTTTTCTGCCCACAAAGAAATCTGCAGCAGTCCCAACAGAGCTCTGTTGAGCTCACTCACTCACTCCCCCTCTCTCACTTGCTCGTTCCGTTTCTCCCGGTGCTGCAGGCTGCTGTTTTGCACTGGGCTCCAGCCTGCGTTGGCACCTTTGTTTGCCCACAAAGAAATCCACAGCAGTCCCGACAGAGGTCCTCTGAGCTCGCTCACTCCCCCCTCTCACTCACTTGTTCCATTTCTTCCGGCGCTGCAGGCTGCCCTTTTGTACTGGGCTCCTGCCTGCGTTGGTGTCTTTTTCTGCCCACAAAGAAATCCGCAGCAGTCCAATAGGGCTTCTGGCTCACCTCGTCTCTCTCACTCACTCATTCTGTTTCTCCCCTGGCTGCAGGCTGCCTTTTTGTACTGGGCCCCTGCCTGCATTGATGCCTTTTTCTGCCCGCAAAGAAATCTGCAGCAATCCCGACAGAGCTCCGTTGAGCTTGCTCACTCCCCCTTCCTCACTCACTAGTTCTGTTTCTCCTGGTGCTGCAGGCTGCCCTTTTGTACTGGGTGTCTGCCTGCGTTGGTGTCTTTTTCTGCCCACAAATAAATCCACAGCAGTCCCAATAGAGCTCCGTTGAGCTCGCTGACTCCCTCTCTCTCACTCTCTCATTCTGTTTCTCCCACAGCTGCAGGCTGCCCTTTTGTACTGGGCCCCTGCCTGTACTGACGCCTTTTTCTGCCCACAAAGAAATCCGCAGAAATCCCAACAGAGCTCCGTTGAGCTCGCTCACTCCCCCTCCCTCACTCACTAGTTCTGTTTCTCCCAGTGCTGCAGGCTGCCCTTTTGTACTGGGCTCCTGCCTACACTGGCACCTTCTTCTGCCCACAAAGAATTCTGCAGCAGTCCCAACAGAGCTCAGTTGAGCTTGGTCACTCCCCCCTCTCACTTGCTCGATCTTAATCTGTCCCAAACAATGATTTCCCAAAGCAACTGTGCTATTCTGCACCGGAAGTGCAAAAACACATTTTGGCCAGGATGAGAAAAATGACAGCTGTACTGTTCATAAGGAATTGTGAAAAAATGCCAATGTTGAAAAGCTGGCATGAAAATATTACAAATTTGCAAAGTTACAAGGGTGCGTGGAAACTGCGCAACGCACAGTTGTAACACAGTCACTTTATGGATTTTCCTCACTACGTTTTCAACATAGGCATTTTAGGACCTCTGCTCATGAACAGCATCACTGTCATTTTCTCAGTCTATCCCGAAAACTGATTTCCCACAGCGACCACACTATTAGGAGCCGGAAGTACGAAAACACATTTTGGCCAGGTTGTGTAAAATAACAGCTGTACTGTTGATAAGTAGGTGTGGAAAAATGGCAATGTTGAAAATCTGGAGTGAAAATATTATAAATTTGCAAAGTTACAAACATGCGTGCAAACTGCGCAACGCACGGTCATAACACAGACATTTTATGGACTGTCAACACAAAATTTTCAAGATAGGCATTTTAGGACCTCTGCTCATGAACAGTGTCACTGTGATTTTCTTAATGTGTCCCAAACACTGATTTCCCACAGTGACCACTCTATTCTGCGCCGGAAGTGTGAAAACACATTTCGGCCAGGATGTGAAAAATGACAGCTGTACTGTTTGTAAGGAGGTGTGTAAAAATGCCAATGTTGAAAATCTGGGTGAAAATATTTGCAAATTCTACAAGTTACCAGCGTGCGTAACAGCTACCAAAGCGCTTTTCGTAGAACAGTCATTTTTGGATTTTTCCACCAAATTTGCAACATTGGCTTTTTGAAACCCACCTCAACACTGGCACTGTCATTTCATTAATCAGTTCCGAAAGGTGATTCCGCGCAGTGACTGCAACATCACCTTTCGGGACCGAATAACGCCATGACAGTGGCTGAATTTATGAGGAGGGGTCCCAAAAACCCCATGTTGAAAATTTGGTGCCAAAATTCCAAAAAATTACTGAGATATGCACCAAAGTTTAAAAAACCCAGTTTATACCATTATACAGCTTGCCGGCATTTTCTCAGTTCATGGTCGGCTTTGAAGAGTGCAGAGCGTGTTCCGGTCCACGAAGATCATCGGCAAACTCAGGTAAGTATGGGGTGAGGGAAGTGTGGGAGGCAGGGTGAGCAGAGGGTGGGCGCGGGTTGAGGGAGGGCCGCTGGACTCGGTGAGGACTGTTTTCTTGTTTACAAGGTAAAAAAAAACATCATGGGACGGGTTTTTTCTTTAGGGAAATTTGGCACACTGGGATGGGCTCCCAGCATGCTACCTGAGTGTTTTTGGGGCTGTGTCGACGGGGATTAGGCACCTCTGTGGCACTATGGGGGTGTTGGATGAGCTGAGGGGGTTGGGCACCCCCTCAGCAGATTACACATTGTGGGGAGGTGAGTGGGCTCCCTGTCGGCAAATTTAGTCAGGAAGGGGGGACTGAAGCCAGCGGGGATTGGGCACCCCGTCGGCAAACAAAGACAAGGGTGCACATGATGCTGAGGGTGATTGGGCACCCCTTGGCATACAGCAGAAACGTGGGGGTGGGGAGATTATGCTGACGGGGACTGTGCTCCCCATCGGAAAACTGGGTCAGGGGCATGGGGACCTCCCTGCAATGACTGGTCGTGCCCTCATTGCAGCAGAATGACTGATGCTACAATCATGAAGTGGCCCCTGATTGCAGCGGCTAAAATGTTTCAAGGTGGTGGCACGCTGGCTGAACTAGTGTCAGCAGCAGCATGCCACCCCATTGGGGAAAGCGGGCCAAGCCTCAAAAGGCAGTAGAGGCATTGGCCACAACACTGCCGTACCTCCACATCCTGCTTCTGCAGCAAGCTGCTGCAACATGTTTCTTGCGCATGCATGCAATCAACATAAAAAGGACTAAATTTAGGCCCACTGAGTTGGTGGAGAACAGAAATGGAAAAACCAAAGGTCTTCTATCTTTCCTGTTTACTGTATGTATATTCATATGTTTGGATCTCTGACTCGAAGGTGCAATATTGTTTGTCTCCTCTGCAGCCTCATTAGTTTAGGATTGTAGTTTGACTGCAACGGTCTTGCACTACCACACCAGCAGGTTGCCAGTGAGAAGATGGGAAAAAACACATTGTTCACGTGAGGCCTTATAAAAAAATCTGCATTTGTTTAATTGTTAGTTTATTTGTTTGGTTGTTTAAGTGTTTGCTACAGCCCACGTGCGACAATTAAAAAAAAAATTTACTTAAATATCTTCTTGATTATTATAATTTTTCTCAAAACACAAAAATGCTCCTATTCGAAGCTAACATACAGCACCTTGTTGAAATTGTGTGTGTTTTAAAATAGCCTTGTGTATCTATAGTTCCAAAACAGCATGTTACAAAATGTGGGCATTTTGTGTTGTTATTACACAAGTTACTTTAAAACTACCTAATGGATTTCCACCTCATTCCCAGTTACTACCTGTTTAATTGTCACATTCCGTATTGATTGGTGAAAGAGTAATTGAGAGGTACTGTATACACAAATCTGTATCTCTAATAATTTTTGAGCCATTTTCCCTTCTGCACTCCTGCCCTGTTGATCACCCCTCAACATTATTCTTCCTTCAGACCCTTTATACTCCTCTGCTGCAGGCTTGTTCCAATTGAGGATATCTGTGATAGCTGTCATAATGCTTGGCAACAAGGCTCCCCCTGGACAAATGAGGAACTAATAAGGAGCAGACAAGGATCCAGCTAGGTGGTTAGTGAGACGTGCTGGTGCCAAATCCATACAGTACATGATGTCAGAATCAAGGCCCACTTCTGCAGCCCAGTCCAATGTACTACCTTACATCCAGGGTAGGGGAATATCAAATGGAAGGCCTTGCCTTCAATGGCTCCTGGCCCAAGGCCAACCAGGGAACAGTCACATAGTGGCAGTTGCAGCAAATCCTCTATGAAGCCATCACCCACACCCTGGGGACTGCCCTAAGCCTTTCCTGGTCTGATTGGATACTCTGGGGTTGGCAAGTGAACTTAGATCTGCCACATGGCATGCAGAAGCTGGGAGCTGGCCAGGAGAAAGAGGACTGAAGATCCCACAGGGTGCTCTCATCCTCCAGGGAAGGAAGGTGGGAAGTAATCTCCACTGCTATGCTACCTCCTAGGTGGCAATGGGTGGTGGTGCAGTCAGAAATGCTCATGGAAGAGGGGATGCGGATTACAGGTTAACTGTGGAATGTCGCCTAGCGAAATATTTCACGTAATTTCTGCATTACGTGAAATTTTTTTGCCTACACAAAATGTACACCTCTGATTTCACTTCCACGTAATCAAAATGTTGCCCAATTTCACTGAGTTCACTTTTGCGTGAGGCGAAATTTTGCCAAATGATGCTGAATTTCTTCAATGTTTTTCAATTTTGCCAGCAAAATTGCAATACATTGTGGGTAAATGGCTGAAATATCATGTGCAGGTTGTTTCCTGCACAGTATATTGTCTTTTGAGTCAGAGAGCAGTTCGGTGTGGTGCATCACAGCCAATTAACCCTTCAAAAACCTCTTTATTTGTGATTTTTGAGAGGTAATTGCTCCCAGAATCTCAATTTAGTTCCTAGTGCTGCTAGTGAACCTTTTTTTGTTTTGGTATCTTTGGATAATAATTAAACTTGGGAAGTGTTTTCAGTTTTCTCTGTGTCTGTGTCTATGAGGGAGTTGAGTGGGGGAGGGTCGACCGTGTGGTGTGTGTGTGTGTGTGTGTGTGTGTGTGTGTGTGTGTGAAAGCAGAACAGGCTAGTTCCTAATATTTGACAGATTTCTCACAAGTTATGAGTTTCTGTAATTTCTTTTAAGTCTTAATATTTTTGTTAGTGTGTTACTTATTTGTTATATTTTTCTTGCATACTGACCCTTTTTTGGGTAACTTTATCTGAACAGTTACTCATTCTGAGTAGTTCTGTTCCTGTTTCCCTTCGTTTAATCACTTTTGTGCTTTATTTTTTTATTGGAAGTATTTGTGTACATTAACCATGTGACTTGTCCATGTCCAAGTGCACTGCATCATTGAATTGCTCACAGAAATTAAAACTGTGATCAAGCCTCTGCATTGCAGCATTCCTGTGTTTCTATTTAATTTGCTTATCATATTAACCCTTTCCTCCCTGTTACACAACTGGTGCTTACTATCTGACCCTACTATATATGGGGGCATGTTAGGCAGTGGCACCACCACGGTTAGACCTGAAAACCATTTGAAATGGTACAGAAAACAGCAGATTTGTGTCCTGATGGTGGATGTGAACCATGTAACTGCATGTCTGACACCTCATTACTTTCTGAAAGTACTGTAACATTTTTGGGAATCATTTCTGGACTTCTGGGCCATGTTAGGCAGTGGCAACACCATGATTAGGCCTTAAACCATTGGTAAACAGTGGGCCAAACATGTTTTGGCCCAGGTGGAAGGCGTGCAACATATAACAGCATGTCTGATACCTGATTTAGGTCTGAATTTACTGTAGCATTTTTTGGGAAACATTTCTGGATTTGTGGGGCATGTTAGGCAGTGGCTCCACCACAGTGAGGCCTAAAACCATTTAAAACAGTGCAGAAAACAACAGATTCAGGTGCTGGTGCTGGATGTGAACCATGTAACTGTATGTCTGACACCTGATTTATGTCTGAATTTACTGTAACATATTCTGGGAAACATTTCAGGAATTATGGCCTTCTGGGGCATGTTGTCAGTGCTGGCACCAGATGTGTTACATCTTCTTAATGTTGCACACAACAATATGTGATGCAACTCACACAGCATTGTGAAACAGTTTTTTAATAGGCATAATACTTGACATTTGTGGATAGGAGGAGGAAACATGTTAAAGAGCAGGTGACGCCTTCAACATAACTTTAACGAAACATAACACTGACCAACAATTCAGTTGCATTCCCCATACATGGAGTTTGCAAAGGAAAGGCCTGCACCAGTCGAGGGCTGTGGGCCGTTAGGGCCCTGTGCACAAACTCTGTATATTTTTAATTCAAATACCTCGTGTGAGTTGCTTCGACTCAAAGTAAGAAGCAATCACCACAAGTATATATCCATAAAGTGCTCTTTCTTTATTACAGTGTGGCATGCAAGCAATGTAAAAATGCTCCCATGTAACTAAGATAAAAAACACCTGCTCCCTCAAGGCACCACACTTCATGATACATGTAAGTATTGACGGTGCCTTGGGGGAGCGAGCATTTTAATTTGGTTATATGGAAGCACTTTTTACATTGTTCACGTGTCACACTAGAGAATCGAATAAAGAACAAGCACCTTATGGACATGTGCTGTGGTGAGCACATCTAACTTTGAGTTGAAGGAACTCACACAAGGTATTTGAATTCCAATAAAATACAGTATGCACTAGTCTGTGCACAAGGCCCAGATGGCCAGCAGCCTTTGGCAGGAGCTAGCATTTCATTTACAAACTTAATATACTGGGAATGCAACTGCATTGCACATCATTATGTTGTTAAAAGGAATCTTGTTGGTGTAACCAACTCTAAGAAGTAACACACACCACAAATAATAAGGGAATAATGTGTTTATTAGGGGAGGGGTACACGGACATGGTACAGAATAAGCATGACAAATGACAGGCAGGATCAGGAGGACAAGGGTAATAGAACAATAAGCAGGGAGAACTAATAGAGAGAGAGAGAGAGAGAACAAGAAAAGAGACAACATTCTATAGGGAGCATAAGACAGTAACAAACACAACAGAAATGGTCAATAAAATTATTTTACATACAAAATAAAGAAACAAGAGGACTTAAGGAATGGATGTAGATTAAAGAGAATAGAATGTTTTTTTTGGTTTTTATTTTTTCATGGGGGGGAACATACATACAAACAAACGAATGGAAGACAGAAAAATGAAAACAGTAAAGACAAATTAATTTGTGCTGTCACATTAAGTGCCAGTGGAGCTGCCATGGAGTTCAGACAGGATGCACATGATTTTGTCAACATCACACCACAGCTTAGAAATCTTCCCCTAAGCATCACTAAATTCCTGTCTGAAATCGTTTAACTCCTGTCGGAGATGCTGGACTTCAGACAGGACAGCTGATAAGTCCACATGTGTCACTGGCACTGCTGACAGGGAGTGGGTTGCCTGTGCTGCTGGCTTTGGACAGGGGGGGGCCTGGAGGGGTCTTGATGTTACTGACTGCTGCTGTTTTCTGGTATGGCGAGCATGGCGAGGACGTTTAACTGGTTCAGCCAAGCCTCCCTCCTGCTCACCCCCTTCAGTGCTTACACCCACACTGCTCCCCACAGCTGCACTTGATGATGCCACCACCTCCCTCAATTTGAGGTCCCATTGCAGCAGGTGGTGGTGGACCATGTGGCTATGATGACTGATTGTCCCAAAGTAGGATCCACACTTTCCTGGACTCACTTCCTCCCACGTAGATTGCAGGTGACCACTGGGTTACCAACCAATATTAAGTAAAAAAATCCCAGACAGGAGAACTTTGGGGATGATGGGGGAGTGGGGGGGTGCCGCAGATAATGCCCCAGGCACTGACTCCTCCAGCTGCTTGGGAGGGGGCATGGTCTCCTTGCTGCCTGGTTGGAGGAACAATACCCTCCTGGTGCTGGGGAGGGGGCACTGTCTCCAACTGCTGCTGGGGAGGGGGCACAGTTTGCTGCTGGGTGCTGGTGCTGGAGCAAAAAGCCTCCTGCTATGGCATTTCATTTGTGATGGTTAGCTGAGTCACACGTACAGGTGCCCCACTGTCTTCACCTTTCTCCATTATGTCCACAATCCACAAACACCACCAATTCAAACAAACAAACAAACAAACAAAAGAAACAGCGATAGAGACTCAGAGAGAGCCGGGGGGGGGGGAGGAATCACATACACACAATAACGCGCGCACACACACACACACACACACAAATGCAGTCACCAGGTACTAAAATGTGAACTATGACAAGGACAAACAAGAAAAAGTTAGAAAAAAATAGCACAAATTAAGCAATTTAGGTGTAAAAGTGCACTCTGCAGTCACAGGAAGAATAAATGCTGCCTGCTTCCTCAAGTTATATAGCACAGGAAATGAACCACTCACTTCCTGCCTGTTTAGACTCAACCACATGACCACCAGCAGAGCAAAAAGCCCAGTTTCGCCTAGTTTCACCTCAGATGTGCAGGCGAAATTGGCGGCGAAATTTTACCGCACGGTCGTAATTTCATGAAATGTTTCGCTAGGTGAAATTGGCAATTTTGTCATAATTTTGCTGGTGAAATAAAATTTCTCTTCATCTCTAAATGTGAGCACACATTCTATGCGTATACTCTCGCTCCATTGGAGTCCTCTATGTCTGCATCCTGGAGGGGGCTAAGATTAAAAAAGCCCCAGAAGTAAACAGTTTGAATCCAGCAGTTTCAGGCCCTGCTGATCTGACTGTTCACCACCTTCATATATCTTCAGTACCCATGGGAGAGCTGCCTCTCCACCCAAAATAAATCCACCATGGAGACAGAGGTGCTCCATGGACTACCTGGAAGATGGGTGAACAACAGAGAAGGAAAGAATGACTCTGGGAGGTGGCTGAGCTAAGATGGGCAGTCCTGGTAGCAGGGGATAAATAACATTTCCAAAAAAGGGAGGCACCAAAAAAGCCAAGGGATACTGTGCTTGATAGTCCCAGTAGCTCCAAGGCCTAGTGTTGCTGCAACAAGTGTACTTTTTCTGTTCCAGTGGAGAAATGACAGTGACCTTGGTAGGAGCCTTCTCAGTAGTTGAGACCCCAATATAGTGCAAACAGAGGAGAGGTACACTGAGGCTTCAGCATGTCTCATTTAATAGTTTATCTTGAATTTCTATGGGTTACACACCTGAGGCAGCATGGAGTCCTGGGGGAGTTCATGTGGATGACTGGCTGATAAGGGTAATAGATCAGGGTAGGGCCGTGGACATAGCCTACCTAGATTTTAGCAAGGTATTTGCCACAGTCTTACACAAGAGGTTAGTAAACAAGTTGGGCAGTCTGGGAGTAGGGCACAAGGTGGTAAAGTGGGTCAAAGATTGGCTTAGCAACAGGACACAGATGGTGGTGGTAAACGGAGTTCAATCTGAAGAAAGAGGAGTAACCAGTGAGGTGCCACAGGGTTCAGTACTGGGACCAGTCCTCTTCAATGTCTTTATTAGTGACATTGCAGAGGGACTCGAAGGAAAGGTATGCCTCTTTGCAGATGACAACAAGATCTGCAATAGGGTTGACACTCCGGGGGGTGCAGAAGATGAGAAGAGACTTAGCCAAGTTTGAGGAGTGACCAAGAGTGTGGCAGCTCAGATTCAATGACAAGAAGCGCAAAATCACGTACTTGGGGAACAAAAACCCAGGGGAGGAATACATGATGGGGGAGGAGGAGGAGGAGGTGCTAACAACAACCAAACTGGAAACAAACCTGGGGGTAGTCATAACAGATGATCAAAAAGTAGCCAAACAATGTGAGAAGGCAGTGAGAAAAGCCAGGGGGATGCTGGTGTGCATAGGGAGAGGTATCACCAGTAGAAAACAGGAGATGGTGATGCAGCTGTACAGGCAGTTGGTGAGGCCTCATCTGGAGTACTGCATGCAGTTCTGGAGACCTCATCTCTGAAAGGACATTGACAGGGTGGAGGCAGTCCAGAGAAGGGCAACAAAAATGTTGCACGGGCTACACCAGAAACCATATGAGGAGAGATTGAGGGAACACAATATGTATACACTGGAGGAAAGGAGGGAGAGGGGGGATATGATAGAGACATTCAAATACCTCAAAAGGATCAATAGAGTCCAAGAGGGCAGCAGCTTTCAGGAAAGAAGATGTGTAAGAACAAGGAATCACAACATGATGCTGGAGGGGGGAAGACTCAGGGGCAACGTGAGGGAGTATTTTTTCACAGAAAGGATGGTGGATGCATGGAACAGCCTCCCTGAGGAGGTTGTGGGGGCAACAACAGTAGGTGAATTCAAGATTGCACGAGACAGGCAGAAGGCAAAACTAGGGGCAGGAAGGAGGAGGTAGGCTGCAGATCAAGTAGGATCTGGAGTTTATACAGTAGGTAGGGAAATGGGCAGACTAGGTGGGCCCGGTAGTCCTTATCTGCTGTTAAATTCTATGTTTCTATTCATGTCAAACAAATCTTATAGATTTCTTTGACTGGGTGATCAAGGAACTAGATCACGGAAGAGCAGTGGACATAGCCTACCTAGATTTCAGTAAGGCGTTCAACACCATTCCACATAGGAGACTAGTAAGCAAGCTGGGTAGCTTAGGAATGAGGCAAAAGGTGTTAACTGGGTAAGAAACTGGTTAGGGGATAGGCAGCAGAGGGTGGTGGTAATCTGAGTTCACTGCAAAGAAAGGAGGGTGACCAGTGGGGTGCTTTGGTGAACAGTGGTGGGAGTGATCCTCTTTAACGTCTTCATAAGTGAAATTGCAATGCAGCTGGAAGGGAAGGCCTGCCTCTTTACGGATGACACCAAAATCTGCAATAGGGTGGACACCCGGGCCGGGTGGAAAGCATGAGCAATGATTTAAGAAAACTTGAGGAGTGGTCAAAGATATGGCAGCTGGGATTCAATGTGAAAAAAGCACAAAATAATGCACTTGTGATGCAGAAACCCAGGGATGGAGTACAATATGGTAGGGGTGGTACTAATGACCAACAACCAGAAAAGAGACCTGGGGATAATCATATCCAGTGACCTAAAGGTGGCCAGGCAGTACAACAAGGCAGTTGGGAGGGCTAATGGGATACCGGGGTTCATAAGAAAGGGTATCACCAGCAGAAAGAGGGAGGTGGTGTTGCCTCTGTATAGATCACTGGCAAGACCCTACCTAGAGTACTGTGTCCAGTTCTGAGAACACATATCCAGAAGGACACAGACAGAGTGGAGGCAGTCCAGAGGACAGCAACTAAAATGGTGCAGGGTCGGGGGGTGCTAGAGAGCCAGCTTCCAGGCAGGACTTCCCTACATTTGCTCCACAGATATAGCTCCACTAAATATTACATTTCTAATTCTTAGTCTGCAAAATCATTTTGTAGATGGGATCTTCTGATTCTGGAGGTTATAAGTTACAGAGTGATACCCTAAACGAATGTGGGCTGCACCAAAAATCCTCAACAGCAAACGCAAGGGAATCAATGGCCTACCTCTGCACACGTGCCAGCCAGACTGGCCACTGAATCGGCCGAATCCTCGTTGCCAACTTCAACACAGGAGCCCCCATGGAAAGCAATTCTCAAGTCAGTCAGAGCCATGGACGCTAAAATTGAGAAAACTGACCAGACTCGAAACCCACGATGCCGCTTTGCTCTTGAATAAAGAGACTGTCTCGGAGGTGGACAAAAGATCGATTTCAGTCCAGGCAATGGCAGCACTTCTAACAAAGAAGAATTCCCAACTGCGAGGATGATTGGAGGCAGTCAAGAACAGCCTCCGATCGGGCAACGTCCAAATTATTGGCATCCCTGAAGGAGCAGAGGGAGGCAATCTGATAAGTTTTATTAGAAACTGGATGGAGGAAAATCTCTCACTACTAGAGGAGATTGAGTGGTCGGATCTGTGCCAAGCCTACAGGGTGAACCCCAGAGTGAAACCGGGGAATTTGGCCCAACCCAGAACAGTACTTGTGAAGACAGTGGGATCAGAGGTTTGAGATGTTCTAATCTCAGCAGCTCATGCATCCTACCTGTTACTGCTACGAGGGCAGGATATAAAGTTGTTTCCAGACCTCTCATCAAACCTGGTCTAGGAGAAAACAGTTTGATACCATCAGACAGAAACTGCGCACCCTGGGAATCGTGCACTCATTCCTTTTACCAGCCAGACTGCAGATCACATATGGTGGAAAGAGCTGGCAGTTCGCTGACCCAAAGGATGCGGCCCAATGGGTCGAGAAGATAGAATTGGAGTTTAAGGCGCAAACAACTCAAGATTCTGCTGTGGAGGATTTGGAACAGGAGGAAGGCTAAGTAAAGGGGACATTGTATATACAGTAGAAGACAGTTCTCTATCATTTAAAAGAATTGAACACTGTTGGGGCAATTAAAATGCTGATTTCACAGTCTGGGAAATGAGGAGGACTGAAGGAGATGGGGAAGCAAGGGGCAATAAAATGTTGTTATAAAATTTATACTTGGGATCATTCCCTTGATTGAATATTGTTCCTGCTTATGTTCCTGCCTTCTTTGTTCTTCTTTAAATTATAGAACAGCTTGGTTCTCAGCATAAAGAAGCTTTTATGTACCTGTTACAAAGTTATTGATGATGAATAAGCCTTAAATCCTCTTATTTACACTTTTTCCTTTTTTGGGGAGTTAAGTCTTGCACTAGTGGGGTATACATGGAGTTATGTGGGGCATTTGTACCTATTAATGTTGTCTTATTATAAGGCCAATAAGCACTACATGTTAGTGCAGTTACATTCCTGTGATACCTACCTTTTGGACGTAGACCTCAGCCATAAAGATACTGGCATTTATTGAACATTTTAGGACTCATGGTGTTTATATCACCTAACTATCTGTTTTCCCCCATTCCTGTTGTAAATGAATGTGAGAGTAAGGTTTATGTTACTCCAGAAACAGTGATATTGATTTTGCTGATTTTCTTGCATGATACCTTCTGTATTTTGTTTTTTTTTCTGTGAAAACAATAAACAGATAATACAAAAAAAAAAAGTGCAGGGTCTGGATCAGAAGCCCTATGAGGAGAGACTGAAAGACTTAAACATGGACACCCTGGAAGAGAAAAGGAAGAAAGAGGATATGATAGAGACCTTTAAAGACATCACGGGGTAAATAAAGTACAGGAGGGAGATATTTTTCAGAAATAACTGTGTTCAAGAACAAGAGGATATGATATGAATCTGGAGTGGGGTAGATTCAGAAGAGATGTGAGAAAGTATGTCTAGAAAGAAAGAACTGTGGATGCCTGGAATAGTCTTCCAGTGGTTGTGGTGGGGGTTAAAACAGTGGTGGGGTTCCAGAATCCATGGGATTGGCATAAGGACTATATTCTCCAGATGGCCTGCATCTATCCAGGGGTCCGGGGGGGGGGGGGCAAAGGTATCCTTTCTGAGAAGTTTAAGTGCATCCTTAGTGATCATTTAAACTTGCCAAGGGGGAGGCACAGACAGTCAAAGGGATTATCATAACCCCCACAGGACATAACTGAAAGCAGTGAAGACCCAATAACTAGTGTAATATCTAACTGTAAAACTAACATGGTTACAATGGGGGCGAGAACAGAAGGTATATCGCTAATGCAGTGCAGGGCAATGACCAATAAACATGGAACATTAAGAGGGTACACAGAGTGGAAGGTCATGTGCACATGTGCATGTGACAGCTCAGTCAGTGGGCTGGCCGTGGAGCAGAGAGGAGGGCTGTGCTGGTCTGCCGCTGCCGGGATTTAGGATGGGGGTGGAAGCGGGGTTGTGGTGGGGACATCTGGCTGCTGGCTACTGGGGAGGCTGGGTGGAGGGGCACTGGATCACCAGGGATTTATTGGAACTGGGGATCAGGAGGGGGGGTTAAATAATTATTTACATGTGGCCCATCATGCTCTTCTGTCTGCTGTGCTGAGGGATAACATACAACCAGCGAGGAAAACAGAAAACCTTAAAAATGCAGCTTGGAAAAACAATCTTTGTGTGGTCAGTTTGCCTAATACGGAGACATAAGAGGTCATCACTTGGGACTTGATAAGAGACTGATTTGTGGAATCACTGGACTTTACCAAAGAAAATCTCCCACCTTTGGTTAGAGTATTTTGTTTACCATCCATGCCAAAAAGTAAGCAACTTATACTTACATTTCCTTCTACCATACCCAAGCCAGAATTCACAAAGCCCACCACATAACCCAATTTGCATTAGACAGTGACTGTGGCTAAGTGATAAAGAAAGCATGTGTGAAGGAGGCTTTAAATTCCAAGCAAAGTATACAGTACCTTCATCCTCTTGTCAAACCGCAGACACAGATTAGAAAATGGCACTTCCTTCAGTTTCAATCAGAAATAAATTGACAGTGGTGGGCAGTTCTGTCTGTTGTGCCCATGTAAGGCAAGGGTAATATTATACTCAGTTAAATATGTTTTTTGTTTACCCCAAACAATTTGTGGCATTCATCAAAAACTGGGTGGCCAAGCAAGACAAACCTGAATCTGGATCTTCCTTACATGAAAAAGAAGATTCAGATTTTGTTATCCCAAAAATGACTGGAGCAGAAGTCGAGAGAGTGACGGCTCAATGAGTACACTGTTGAATGTTATGACTTTAAAAAGACTGATTTTAGTACATTTTGAGAAGACTTTATGTTATTTTGCATTGCACCTGTTATATATGGCTTTCATTTGCTCATCTCATACTTTTTCGCAGGTCCCTTTTATGGTGTACCTGTCTATATGAAATTTCTTAGAAAATGGCTCTTACAGCTGATTGCTTGGTAGTATAAATAATACACTTATTTCTCTATAATTTCCATTTTCTTCAGGAAACCCTGCATTTAAAAACCTTTTCTGATCAGGTGCATAATGGAATAATTTGTTAATTAATTTTCTATTTCAGGGCTTAATCTGAATTTTTTTAACAGGAGAAGGAGATACAGAGAGATGCGGTTGGGGGGTTACTGTACATTTCTGCGGCGGGTGGGTTACTGATTTCCAGGTGGAGGGGAGGGACCACTATCCACCATGGATAATTATTTACATGTGAGACAGGTGGTGGGAGGGAGCACTAGCCACCAGGAATCTAGTTATAATTTATACACCCTCATAACTTACAAATTTCGCTCGTGGACAGAAGGCAAAATTTCAATTCGGAAAGTGAAATTTCACTGTTCCACCGGGTGAAATTTCGCCACTCTGCCAGGTGAAATTTCATACTTCACTATGTGAAATGGGTGGAATTTTTCGTGGATTTCTCCATGAAGCAAATTCCGCCCACTTCGCCCACCGCTAGTTGCCACACCCTGTGCAGCAGAGTGGGGGAACAGCACTCCATATAAGGGTAAGGATTGCGAAACCAAGTAGGGAAATGGGCAAACTAGGTGGACTGGCTGGTCCTTATCTGCCATCATATTCTATGTTTCTATGTTTCTATTAAAGAGAAGAAAGGGTGGGGGTGTGAGAATGGGAAGGAGATAAAGTAGGATCTGCAGTGATACATTAGGCAGGGAAAATGGGCAGACTGGATAAGCAAGCGTTCCTTATCTGCCAGCAAATTCTATGTTTCTGTGCCACCATTACATCTCTAGAGATGTCGACTGGTTTAGCTATGTGACTCAGGAAATGTACTGTGTTCTGGAACAGTCCTCCTAACTGGCACCCTTACCACCCTTCTTGCATCTGGGTGAATCAAGGGTTTTAACAAGCCTCTCCCAACTCGAGTGCGAGTGTTCTAAAAAGAGACTTGAAAAGAAGTCAACAGAGAGACTTCCATGAATTCAGAAAGGGTCCCTTTGGTCTGATTGTGATTGCACATGTGTCTGAGTAGAAATCAGCATGGGCAGGCTGGGTTTCACAAAGGTTCCCTGCTGGGAGAGGCATAGTCCATAAAGAGACCGGGAGGTATTCCCCCAGGGTCCACAAGTGTAGCTTGCAAGAGTGAACTGTTGGTTCCCAATGGGCCTACCAAAATTGTACTGCTTTGTGAATTGTGTCAGTTCACTGTTCCAGATCACCATTCTGCATGTGAGAAAGTATCTAGAATGCCATGGTTGCCTGTTTTTGGAGTACCTTTTGATACTGCTACTAGTTCTGAAATGAAGCATTTGCTCTTTTGAGTTCATACACTCACGTGCATTAGTTTTTTAAACTTTCTTTGTTGTTTAGCACTCCTGGACTGGCATTCCCTCAGGCTCATTTTGTATCCTAAGAAACCCCTGGAAACCATCACTCTGCTTGCCATTGCTGTTACTCCTAACTCTGGCCCTAACTGATAACCTGTGACTTGTCCCTTACAGGTATGACCATGGAGGTTGTCCCAAGTAACTGAGGAGAATACTTTACTCAACCTACAGGAGTCAGAGGAGAATGAGGCAATGAGGCGGAGATGGACCATGCAAGCCAGCAAAGTTTCATGGGTACCAGGTGACTTCATCTGTCTCAAACTGTTGTCTTTTTTTTTGTGCCCCATAAACCCCACGCCTTATTACTCACATTACAGGGGCACAGCCTTAGGAGGTAGGGCAGCAGAGTGTCATTAGGGAGTCTGTCAAAGCTTACATCTTTCCAAGGATCCCCTGTCAGCCCTGCTCTGGAAGACAGATGGCTCCATGTTTGAGGTCAGTGAGTAGTTGCATGTCGACATTATCCATCTTTGAGGGATCACCTTATCCTGTCTCCACAGTTCCCCACCCACTACCCACTATCACCATGAGAGGGCAGCTGTGATGGGAGCAGAGATATCCTCCCTCCCTGAGGCAGGAGGTGTCTGAGGTGGGCACCTGAACCTTGCCACCCTGGCGGGTACTAGTGTGGATATTTTATACAAGGGAGACTGTAAATCAAGTGCCCTTCAAGGAGAAGTCAATATGTTACTTGGTGCCTCTCATATACAACTACCCCAAATTAGCAACCTTGTCTTGGCTCCTCATTATCTGGAGAAAGCCATCGGGACCTCCATGCTATATAGCATCCCATGTCCCTTGTGCTAGAAATGGCAATACTGTTCCTGCACTTACAACTCCCCAGCCTGAAGTGTTGCCATCACATGCACCCTTAAAGATAACTATTTGCTTCAATAAATTATGCAAAACATTATTTTGGTACCTCTGCATGAATAAGTAAAAGCTGCACCTCTTACAGACCTTTATATTTCAGTCACTTATTATGAATGCTAAAAATGTCATTCCTTTTTGTCATATTTTTTGCTTAGGAATTTTTTCCAGTTCTGTAATATTGTGCATTTAATTCAAGAGCTGTGGGCAACAGAGCCTTCTCAGTTATTTGCAAGTGCAATACCTCTTACGTGCAGTAACAGCAATTAACACTTATTACTATGCAATATTAAGTGCAATTAACACTTTCTGGATGGCATTAGTACCACTGCATAACAATTTATGTTAAGAAGGAAAAAATGTTTACTAGCTGATGCTTTTGTTTTTCCATTGACTCTGCTACATGCTGCACATAAGTTGTGGAAAATAAACTAGGTTGCCTTGCTACACAGTAGTTCTCTATATGTGGAAAAGGATGCAATTTGCAAGGGTTTCAAGAGTGCAGATTTAGGTCTCTGAAGGGATACTAAACAAATTAAAACAGTACATCATATAGTCTAGCAACTGGTACTACCAGTGTATTCATCCCATATCGACTGCGTATACAGTGCACACGGATAATTACGAAATGACTCATAAGTGCAGCCTTAGCAATATCTTTTTTATAGGTCACATCACTTAATTTTATTTGTAGAATTAGATTTTGTTCCACACTTCCCCGTGTTTACTTTCATAGTATTTTATAGTATTAAGTGAATGAGGTTTCTTACGTGAAAAATAAATCTGCAGTATTATTAAAAAAGACTTAAAGCTGTACTTTTAGCATCCATATAATCATCTCATTATTAAATGTAGTGAACCCTCTTCAATTTGTGCTGTTTCTTTAACATTACAGGACAAATGCAATTTAAAGAAAGACCTCATGGGGAACACACCAGTCTGGTCCAAATGATCAGTTGAGTTGTCTCTAGAACAGATTATAAAACACAAATCACAACATTAAAAAATATATTTTTTCCACTGAGAGTCAATGGGTCCACTTTTGGCAGCTATGTGGAAACATGTGACTTTTATTAACAATGACGGCCAGTGTATTTAATTTGCAAGAGACACTCTTATTGATCACTTTCAGCGCAGGTCTTGCTTGGGGTCAGTGCATATGGGTCTGCCTGATTAACTGTTCTTTCAATCTAATGATTGCCACAGTAAGCATATGTGGAGCTCCACACCCAGACAAAACTTATATTTATCCCTTGAACTCCAATTAAAGCAACTGGGAGTAAAGCATGTAGTAAAATGACTTTGAAGAGCACCTAATTACTCAAAGCATACCTTAAATACACCATGCTGAGACAAGCAGTGCCATTACACTGATTACAATACAGAAGTTTGAAGGATTAAGAAAATTGGATTTACTTGTTTTTTTTCTCACTGTTACTAGCCAGATGTTAAGTAAAGATGCGCACACAAAAAAGAGCCACCAAATCACTCCGAGCTACTGGCATAAGAGGGTTATTTATCCAGTTTATTTATAAAGAGAAATAAATGCTTTGAAAAGGCAGCAAATGGTGTGTCCTCTCCTCCCCAAATGCGACATGGCTGCTGCCAGATTGAGTTAAAACTGGTGCACTGCAGATACATCACATAGCTAATGACAGACATGACACATTACATCGTTGGCTCTGCACTTCGCTATCCATGTCTTCCACTTTAATTCCTACTACAGTTTTTATGACGGATTCCAGGGGCTTGGGTTATCCTTACTGCACTGCAAAAAAACACCCCATTTATTTTACTGAAGTCCCTTACTTTTAATGAGTGAATAGGTTAGATTAGAAGCTGATTGCCAGCCTGTTCCCACCATCTCTGATGTTAGCACAGGCCCTGTGTGAGGGATAATTTCAAGGAGATCCTGGGAAGATCATTTTACTGCAACAAAGAGCATTCACTGTCTCCGTGTCTGTATAACTTTTATCAGTAATAGGTCCTTGCTGTGCATTATACACCTACTTTGGATGAAACAAGAGTCTGCAGTTCCACAATGGCGCTGAAAGACACTCGCTATTTTCAACTAGTGAGCTTTGTAAAAGGTCATGCCTTGCTTGGAACCTGCATACAAAGTGCCTTCTTTGCACCATTCCTATGAATTCCTAGTAACTGAAACTACCAACACACAGAAATCTGATACAAAGAGTTTTGTATAAGGCAATCCGTAATTGCTTGGGAACTGAGGAAATTACTGATCCTTTGGTTTATAAAAAAGCAGAAGATTTCTAAAGCTACATTCCCCAGCAAATGCTGGAGTTTTATTGTCTCTGAATATTATTGGAATACTTTTTTGGGAGCGAGGAAAAGTTCCCTCTCAGATCTTGCTGCAGTGTTCAGGGTACATATTCAGAACATTTGCACATGCAATTTGGCCACTCATGCCAATTTAAAAATAACCCCAGGCCCCATTCTCAGTCACTCTGGTTCATTACAAAAAAACAGGTGAAAACTGGTTGCCCCATTTTGCCACCACCCATTCAAAAATTGGAGTTCATGTCGCATGGCATAGGGGTGGTGTCCTGCTTCCAAAAGAGGTACAAAGCACATCACAGATCCAAGTGTTAGAGAGTGCAAACAAGATTTACACCTGTTAGATGCCAAACTGTGTCTGTGACTGGAGTCACAGCATTGCAGGTGGAATGGCATGCTGTGACTCAGTTGTACTATGACAACATCGGGTGTCACACCTGGAATACACCCCATCCTACCCTCACAGCTGGTTGAGCCAGTTGGGCAATTGGATCCCCCCAACATGGACTTATGGCTTGTATCCCAGGGCCGGGATATTCAAACTGCGCCAGGCTGTGGCGCAAGCCTGGGCGCAGCTCAACTTTGTTGCGCAGGGGTGTGGCCTGGGCAATATTCAACGGAGCTGCGCTATGGCGCAGCAGCTTTGAATATCACACCCTGGCCACCCCCACTGTACATGGCGCAGTGGTACTGCGCCAGCGCAAGTGGCCAGAGTGGAGCATGGAGATGCGCTGGCGCAAGTGCCATTGTGCCATGCACAGCACCTGTGATATTGAAAAGGGGACATGCAAATGGGGCCATAATATATGCAAGGTGCACATGGGTCCATTTGCATGCCATTAGCATGCAGGTGCGCCGATCCCCAATGACTTGCGCCTGGCGCCCTGCCAGGCAGCACCCACTGGGGACCGACGCCCCCTACAGCCCAATCGCGGGCATGCCTGTAATATAAAAAAAGTATTGTAAATAGTTCATACAGCCAGTTTTGGGCTGTATACCCTGGGTTCCAGGTGTTTTGTTTGGTTTTTTGTTGTAATGGATGTTGTGTGTTAATCAAAATCTAATAAACATTTGTTGAAAAAAAAAAGTCCAATATCCCTGGTGGTCCAGTGGACACATGCACTGAGCGATCGCGAGCATCATTACCAGGACCCCCAAGTCCAATATCCCTGGTGATCTAGTGTACCCCCCACCCACCCGCCCACTGGGGCCCCACTGCCCGCTCCCCGTCAGCCAGCTGGTGGCAGCACCACCTGCTTGCCCCCCTGCACGCCCGTTCAGCTGACAGCTCGGTAGGGCTGCATGCCCATTGGTTCTGGCAGCGTGAGCAATGGTGTGCAGCCATGCTATACTACTCCCAGTCCAGATAGTGAATGAATTTATTCACATATCTGGATCGAGGTACGGTATGGTCTGCATGCCCATTGGCTCATGCTGTGAACCAATGGGCGTGCAGCCCTACCGAGCTGTCAGTCAGCGGGCGGTGGGTTGGTAGGCGGGTGGGGTGCTGCCACCCACCAGCTGAAGGGGGGGAGCAGGGCGGTGGGGCTCAGTGGGCAGGTGGAGTGGTGGTACACTAGATCACCAGGGATATTGGACTTGGGGGGGTCCAGGTAATGATGCCCGCGATCGGGCTCAGTGCGGTCCACTGGACCACCAGGGATATTGGACTCAGGGGGGGTCCTAGTAACGATGCCCGTGATCAGGCTCAGTGCAGTCCACTGGACCACCAGGGATAATGGACTTGGGGGGGCTATAATGATGCCCACGATGGGGGCATGGGGGGTGCCGCCAGGTGCGGAAGGAACAAGTGATGGCCACCCACAGGTGGCAGCTGCTGTGTTGCGCCCTGCAATGCGGCAGCTCACCTGTTGGTGGCCATCACTTGTTCCTTTTTTGGGGGCGTAACTTTGTGCAGGCGCAGGTAGGGGTTGCGCATGCATGACTCTACACATACCAGGCTGAATATCGGGCTGTGCAGGTTATGCATGGGCACGCCCCCCCCACCTGTACCTGCATACATTACTGATGTGCTTTGGCGCATCGAGATTTGTGCGGCGCACTTTTCCCTTTTGAATATCGCGCCAGGACGCATCAGTGGGTTGTGCATGGGGCAACACTGTTGTGCCATGCGCAACCCTTTTGAATATCTGGGCCCAGAAGTCCAGTGGAACTCTCAAGTACACACCAGACAGTGAAATAATCTCTGGTGTCCAGGAGAATCCCACCTTTCTAGCCCTGACATTCCACTTACCTATTCACTGACCTACGCAGCCAGTATAGTGTTATGCTTCTGTGACTGTGTTAGTTTTGGTTGTGGCCGTTCGCACTTTCTATTCCAGAGGAATTACCACCCTGTAGGGGCACAAAGCAAGGAACTCTCGGAGAGGGTTCTGCCCCAAGAGGTGCCACGGGATGGTTCCCATGGCTAAAGGTACCTTAGGAATCCCCCTAAGGGTAGAGCGCTGCCGCTGGAGGAGGAGGGGAAGATGGTGGAGCAAAGACAAAATGCTTTATAGTGAGGCTGAGAGGAACTGCTTATATAGTTCAGGAAGTTGGAGTGGCTGGCTGCTTGGCCACTGAATTACAGGCAAGCCTTTCAATTCACTGACCTATGCAGCCAGTATAGTGTTATGCTTCTGTAACTATATTAGTTTTGGTTGTGGCCGTACGCACTCTATTCCAGAGGAATTACCACCCTGTAGGGGCACAAAGCAAGGAACTCTCAGAGAGGGTTCTGCCCCTAGAGGTGCCATGGGATGGTTACCATGGCTAAAGGTACCTTAGGAATCCCCAAGAGAAATGTAGTATCATCCCCAAAGAAGGCAACATGATGCGTATGACCAAGCAGTAATAGTGACATAGAAGCAGTAACTGGAACATAGTAGTAGAGAAGAATAGTGATGGCTTGCATTGAGAGAAGGGGACCCCCTAAGGAGAGAGGGAATGGCAGGACATCCTCCACCTCCATCCAACAATGGAACCTACCTAAGGAAACTAGGGGAAACAACTATGTTAACTAAGTGTTATGACCTGAGGCAACGGAGGAGAGAAAAAAAACCCTATAAGGAGGAAATCTCTGGGGATCCAAGGCCTAGGTCACCTTCCCTCCAGGCTTGGGAAAACGTATTTAGTGACGTCTCTGCAGCCACAATTTGGAAAACCCAATTAAAGGGAGGTAGAAAATAATCCAATTTGGAGGAAGGCTCTCACTCAAACCCTCTAGCAGGAATGTCGTGGAAGGTTGTGAGAAAACTCTGCAACAATACGAGCATCCAAGGCACAGGAGGAGAGCAACAACTGCTGAGGCACTCACCTGGCATACCCACCCTAAATCAAACCAGATGAACCAGAGGCAGTTCTGGGGAGAATGCAGGAAGGTGCCTTGCTAGGAAACCGCTAAAGTCAATGGCCAACTGTTATAGTGGAACACTAGGAGCCAAGGAGACTGGCCATAACCACCCTTCACCGCTAGTCTTAAATTTACACCAGGAGCTGCTGTCGCATAGCAGGCAGCTAAAGCCAAGCCTGGGGCGAGGACATTCCCAGCTATGGGCCAGGTGAGAAGGATCCCGCCCCATGTTGGACATGCTCGATGATGCTGACTAAATGCAGAGTGAGACCGTCAGCTGCAGGGACCTGCACCAGATTAGAATGGATGGTATGCCCCAGAATTGATTGAGAGCTGTAAAGCTGGTGAGCTTAATGAGCACGGCATGCTGAGATTGTAATGAGCATTGAGTGCTGAGACCTTGCAAGGTCGGATGCAGATGGAGAGCAGTAGAATCCCAGGCAAAGCCGAGGGGATGGCACTAGGCAGAAAGCAATGGTTTGGGTAAGCAAGGAGCAACGGTTGTGTAAACAAGTGGGACCTGATAGGTCAGTAAGCAGTAGTAGTAGTAGTAACAGGTGGACCTGCATAACTGTATAGCAAGTAAACATCACTGAGTTAGGGGCAAGCCAGCCAGACATGAATAGCCAAATCAAGGTGATAAACTCTGAGGATTTTCGGCGGTGAAGACAGGATTTAGAACAAATTTAACTAACCACATAGGCCACGACCCCCCAAACACCTCCCAGTCCCCACAGTAGGACAAACAAGGAAGCGATGAAAGGCCAAGAACCATATGCAGATATAAAAACTAGTTTAATAGCCTCAGCAGGAGCTTCAGCTAACCTCAGAGTAAACAAGGTAGAATAGGAATGGGTGTAAACAATGCAGCAGCAGGAAGCAAGTGGGCCTGTACAGCAGTAGTTAAATGAGTACAGTGTTAAAACACAGGCACTGGGTACAATAGTAATTAAAGTAAACAGTCAACAGCAGTGGCTGAAGTTGTAGGTAACTGAAAGCAGTAGCACGAGCTCTGAGTAAGTTTGCAGTTGCAGTGTAGTAAATTGAGAGTTGTAACTGAAAGCAAGCAGAATGAGCTCTGTAGTAGCAGTATGCTAGGAGTTTTAAAAATAAAAGCCCCCCAAAAGAGGAAACCAGAACACAGCAAAACAGAAAACAGAAAACAGGGCCGGGCCGGGGCCGGAGCCCCCTCCAAAAAAACAAAAAACAAGAAACAAAACACAGGGAAGCACACAGCTGGAGGAAAGAAACAAACCAGAAGCAGGAAAACAAACACTGAAGTCCAGCAGAGACACACAGAAACAGCAGGTTTGGGGAGGGGGGTTGGGTAGGCCCTAGCCAGCTAGGAGGACAAACCAACATAGCCTCCAGCTACAAAGACAAAATGCTTCACAGTGAGGCTGAGAGGAACTGCTTATATAGCTCAGGAAGTGGGCGTGGCTAGCTGCTTGGCCACTGAATTACAGGCAAGCCTTTCAATTAACTTCACTAAGTCTTCTCAAATCTAGTATACATGTCCTCCAGCTGCACCTGCTCACATCACTATGCACCTTGTAACCTGGTGGATGCACAGGAGTCTGTGACGAGCAATATAAAGGTACTATGCCTTTGTAGGTGTCTGCAGCTCATTTGCACGGAGGTCCCACCTCCTTCCCTGCATGGATGCAATGCCATTTGCAATCAAATAAGAATGAGTTGCGACTTCTGTTGAGGAAAGAGCCAGAAGGTTGCTAGTAGTGCTGCTGTAAGTGGTTACATGAGCCAGTTAGCTTCACTGATAATGCCAGAGAAGGGGGTCACCCTTTTGTCAGAATACCTGCACAGAGCCTCCAAGGAAATCATAACTTTTTGAAACTATTGTAAATTATATTGATGCCCCTGAAAATTCTGGGCAGGTTTGTTGCTGTCCAAAAAGTTTTAAAATGTGCAGAAATAACCAAATTGTATTTGTAGATATTTGGACTATCGTGAGCTCAATTCTCAGTCACTATTGGCAGTGCTACGTAGTTGATACGACCACTTATTGTAGCACTACCAGAAACTTTACAACCCCACCAAACTTTGCTCAGTGGGGGTCACACAACCCCATCCCAAGTAGTCAGAAATGGCATTATGACCATGTGGAAAAAAGGATCATGAAGCCAATAACAAAGATATGTTTGTCTTGCAAGCCTGATCTTATCCTCCTGCATCCCACCCTTCCCAGGGTTACTGGGAAGGGGGATTACTATTAGCCTGTCAGTCTCACCTCAGTAGTGAGAAAATTTATGGAAATACAGTACAGCTGGAGCTCACGATAAACTCACTGAACTAGAAAATAGTTTAAATAAGGGCTAACATCAGCCTTACCAAAAGTAACAAGTCATACATTGACTAGAAAGTACAAATGCAAGTTCACTTTTATTATTTCAAGGCAGGCAGACAGTTCAGAAACTGGGGTCTCTCCACCAAATGTTTTTGGCCAAATTGGATGCTTATCATGGGCTATAGGCCAGTCAGTCTCACTTCAGTGGTGGGAAATTAATGAAAACCTTGCTTAAGGAAAAGTTGATAGACTTTCTTAAATCCAGTGGGCTACAAGACAATAGGCAGCATGGATTTATGGTGGGAGGTCATGCCAGCTGAATGTGATGGATTTCTTTGACTGTGCCACAGAGAAGACTGATAAAGAAATTAAGCAGCCTAGGGGTGGGAACCAAAGTGATGAACTGAGTTAGAAATTGGTTATCGGATTGGTGATGGAGGGTGGTGGTCAAAGGGACTCACTCAAATGATGGGAAAGTGACCAGCAGGGTGTCACAGATTCACTCAGCAGGTCAGCCCTCTACTCCCAAAGTGCCAACCTTTGAACATAGTCTTGCAAACAGTGAACAGAACAAGGTAGCCCTCTTGTCTGTTTTGTGGATTCAAGTCACCATAGTCCCAAGTTCTGGAGGGATTCAAACTTGTTAATTGTCAGGCTCAGATAATTCTGTCTTCAGGGGGCCAGATATCTTTGCCTATGGGCACCTAACCAGGTATTACAAAATGAACCCTTTTTGAACTCTATACAAGACCCAGAGAAACTCTTAAACTGTTTCCCAGTTTGGTACACCCATAAACTCATGCACCGTGTCAGTTTTAAAACCATCTAACTTCACTTAAAACCAAAGAAATGTTTCAAGGCACACCAGGCAGTTTCTGTTTTTAAAATATATCTTTACTAAACAAAAGGTAAAATAGTAAACAATAATATACAGAACTCTTATCACAAAAATGTACAAGTCATTAAACAAAAAGGTGTGAAAGTGCAACTGTATTTTCTTATCCACAAAATACTTATCTTCTAAAGGCTTGATGTTGTTGTTTCAAAGTCAGGTAAAGAAGTCATTCTATGAAACCAGAATCACAGTTTTAAAAGCTGCTTTCTCCAGCCCCCTGGATGAGGTCACTGTACGTCCTCCCTATCAGGATATTATTACTAAAAATATATCTCTACAGGAAACAGGATCCTTATAAGGCAGTAAGATCCTGTTTTCTCAGCATAACATCAATTCTCAAATGATACCGCTTTGATGAAAAAGGGTCTTCCTGATCTTCACAGATATCAAAGCCTTTTTAATTTCACATAGAAGTGTCATGCCCTGCTTGCCTTTCCTGTAAACGTTGTAAAATGGATATGTTCTTTCCTGCCAACTCGGCTACTGATAATAGAACTAGCTAAACAGGATGTCCCTGATTTTAGGTACCTTTTTGTCCTGCAATTATCTTGGCCTTGTAGGTGTTAGATTTTTTTTTATCTGAGTTCCTGTGTGTGTGGTCATCTCACATACTGAGATATTGGGGGAAGGGGATGTGTGTGTGAGTGAAGGAGGACACTCCAAGTACACTGGCATTTCCCACAGACAAATTCAATACCACATTTCTGTTATTTTTAAGAAATAAAAAATGATACAGCACTCAGAGCTGGCTGTCTATGTCACAATCCTCCCCACCTAGACTGAAGTTGGGGGATCTATCCCTTACATGGGATGAGTTTCCCAAATCAGTTCACTCCTCATAGGCCCTAGACAGCCCATCTGAGTTCTGATTCTTCGTTCCAGCCCTATGTACAATTTTTAGATCATACCCTTGTAAAGCAAGGCTCCATCTTAGCAGTCCCCCATTGTTCTTTCCCATCTGAATCAGCCAAACGAGGGGGTTGGGTCAGTCTGCACCACAAAATGCTGCCCTTACAAGTATGGCTCTAATTTCTTTAGGGCCCACACTATGGCAAGACACTCCTTTTCCACCGTGGAGTATGCTTGCTCCCTGGGAAGCCGCTTTCTGCTCAGGTACACAACTGGGTGATCTGTCCCTTGGCTAGACGTCTGGCTCAGTACTGCCCCAATACCCACGTCTGAGGCGTCCATCTGAACTATAAAGGTTTTGCTATAGTCAGGACTTCTCAAAACAGGAGCACTGCACAGTGCCTCCTTTAGTCTGGTAAAGGATGCCTCACAGGCTGGGTCCCAGGTAATTTTCTTGGGCATCCTTTTCTTTGTCAGGTCAGATAAGGGTGCAGCCAGGGCACTGTAATTAGGTACAGACTTTCTGTAGTATCCTGCTGTCCCTAGAAAGCTTCTCACCTGCTTCTGGGTTTCTGGTCTGGGCCACGCCTGGATCATCTCTATTTTTATTTGGTTAAGACGGAGCTGTCCTAGGCCTACCACATGTCCGAGATATGCCACCTCTCCCATAGCCACCTGACACTTTTCGGCTTTGACAGTGAGCCTGGCCTTCTGTATCCTGTCCAGCACTTCCCTAAGGTGTGAAAGGTGTTCCTCCCAGCTGGTACTAACGATGGCAATGTCATCCAGGTATGCTATGTACTCCTCAGCACCATTCAATACCAGGTTCTTTGGAAAGTGGCCGGGGTGTTCTTCATTCCGAAAGGCATTATTTTAAACTCAAATAAGCCTATCAGAGTGATGAAGGCCAACCTCTCCCTAGCTCTGTCTGTCAATTCTACCTGCCAGTACCCCTTGGTCAGGTCAATAGTCGTAAGGTAGGTCGCCCCTCCCAACTTGTCCAGGAGTTCGTCCGTCCAGGACATCGGTTGGGCATTGGACTTTGTGACTGCATTCAGTCCATATCAGTCCACACAGAAATGTGTTGAGCCATCTGGCTTGGGCACAAGGACTACGGGTGAGGCCCAGTGGCTGTGAGATCTCTGGATTACCCCTAAATCCAGCATCTACTCAACTTCCCTCCTAATGTCCTTTTGGACAGCCTCTGACACCCGATATGCTGTCCGCCATATGAGCGTCTGTGTCCCTGTCTCCACATCGTGTGTTGCTAAGGGGGTTAGTCCAGGCTTGGCGCTAAACAAGGGGGCAAAGTCTGCTAAAACCTCCCTCACTTTCTGGATCTGGTCCGGGTTCAGCTGGGGAGACAATTTTACTGCCTCCACAGAGGACTCCCATTTACTCTCTTCCAGCAAGTCCAGAAGGGGGTCTCCTTCGTCCGTCCCCTCCCCGTGACTACACACTGCAAACACCATGTCAGCCCTATTGCCATATGGCTTCATCATGTTGACATGGTACATCCTTTCTGTCTGTCTACGGTCAGGTAACTCCACAATGTAGTTTACATCATTTACCTTCCTAACCACTTTGTACGGTCCTGCCCACTCAGCCTGCAGCTTGTCTTTCTGGACCGGAATAAGGACCATGACTTCCTGACCCACCATGTACGAGCGAACTCTGGCTCTGTGGTCGTACCATACTTTTTGTTTCTATTGGGCAGCTGCCAGGTTGCTCTGGGCTGTCCCCATAAGCTCCTTCAGCCTTTCCCTAAACCTAAGGACATAATCCACAATGGGAGTTCCCTGGGTGGCATGCTTGCCTTCCCAGTCCTCCCAGATCTAGTCTAGGGGCCCATGTACCCGGCGTCCATACAAGAGTTTGAAGAGAGAAAATCCTGTCGACTCTTGGGGCACATCCCTGTATGCGAACAACAGGCGGGGAAGGTATTTCTCCCAGTCCCTCCCATGCTGTTCAGCAAATGCCTGGAGCATTGCCTTCAGGGTACCATTGAATCTTTCCACAAGTCCATTGGCTTGTGGGTGATATGGTGTCATGCATCTCTGCACCACCCCACACTTCTTCCATAGACATTTCATTAGGTCCAACATGAAGGAACCCCCTCGATCGGTGATTATCTCCTGCAGAAACCCAACACAGGAGAAAATCCCAAGCAAGGCATCTGCCACTTTGTCTGTCTTCAGTGAGGATAGGGTGACTGCCTCTGGGTACCGGGTGGCATAATCCACCATAGTTAGGATGAATCCCTTCCCTGAGGAGCTGGGGGGTATTTAAAGGCTCCACAATATCCATTTCCACCCTCTGGAATGGCTCCTCCACTATGGGCAATGGAATTAGGGTGGCTTAGGTTTTCTTGCCCGCCTTCCCTATTTCTTGGCACCGGTGACAAGACCTGCAATACTCCTTCACCTGCTGGGTGAAGTTAGGCCAGTAGAAATTCTGGGCCAACCGCTGTGTTGTGCACGTGATTCCCAGATGACCAGACAAGGGAATATCATGGGCAACCTTGAGCAACTGCTCACGACATCTCTGGGGAACGACAAGCTGCCTGCTTAGCATCCCTCCCTCTGTCTGTACTGCCTGTGTATACATAAGTCCATTTTCCCAATAAACCCTATGTCTTCCATCACCTCTCTGTGCTCCATTCAAGTCTGCCCAAGCCCTAAGCTTCTCTAAACTAGGGTCACTTTTCTGAGCAGCTGCAAACCCCTTACACCTTCCCAAGGCATGGGACAGGTCCCCTTCAGTCACTAAACTAGGGTCCCTAGCACTAGCATCAGGGCTCTTAGGATCACTGTCAATTCCAACCCTCTGACAAGGGGTCACCCTTCCCTCTTTAGAGTAACCCTCTGTAGCTGGGTGGTTACTTGCTCTTGGGGAAATTTATACCCCCTTTTTATCAGTCTCCCCCTCTGGAGGCACAGCCTGGGGAACCAGCCTCTCAGTATCTTCCCAAATGGCTTCTGGGGGCTCAGGGAACTACTATTTTCCCTTGCCGCTTGGCTATGGGTAACTGCACATACCATCCCCTGCTGGAGATTGTTACCCAGGATCACATCCACTGCTAATGTGTTGGCTACAGCCACCTGCTGCACAGTTCCCCCTGTTTCACCCCAGTCAAGAAGAACACTAGTGAGTGGCAATGTTTTCTCTTCACCAGTAAACCCTTGTTCATTTACCTATTTATTGGGTATAAGCTGACTAGGCTGTACCAGATACCCCTTTACCAATGGCAGAGATGCTCCTGTGTCCCTTAACCCCTGCGTCTGTACACCATTTACTAGGACTGGGTGCATGTGTTCCCTCATGTTCACTGCCATGCTCCCAGGGACACACAAACAACCCACTTCTTTTCTAGTACCATTCTGTGTATTATGGCTCACCTTTTTGAGGCACTGTCTGGCAATATGCCCAGTTTCTTTACATAACCAACAAGCATTTCTTATTTCAGATTAATCTTTTCATTGAAACCTGGGGCTAACTGGTTTCGGTGGAGGCAGTGAGGGTTTTAGTTGCTCTGAAGGCACACTTTTCCCTTTCTGCGCTGCCACACTCACCCCATTCACTCTCAGAGCAGGTCTGCTCTTGGCATAGCGGTCCGAGAGTTCAGCAGCCTCTTGCACTGTTTTTGGCTCTCGATCCCCTAGCCAGGTTTTTAGCTCTGCTGGGCATGCCCAATAAAACTATTCTAATAAAATCACATTTTCAATTTTATCAACAGAGTTTGCCTCAATTCCTTCCCACCAATGTTTTAAAAACTGACGTTGTTTCGTGGCTAGCTCCTCATAGCTCTTATCAGGGCTTCTCCTGAGCTTACAGAATTTAGCTCTGTATGATTCAGCAGTTAATTCAAACTTTTTTAACAGTGCAGCTTTTAACTTGCTGTAATCATCACTGTCTTCATTGTTCATTTGACCCAATGCATCTCGAGCTTTCCCGGTAAGTAGCGGGGATCCAGGACTCTCTAGAAATTTTAGCCTGAATACAAATTTTTTCAAAAGAGTTTAAAAAAGTGTCTATATCTTCCCCTTCCTTAAATTCAGCTATTAATTTGGAGTTCAATTTGTAACCCAGTCCTGCAGTCCCAGTTAAACCCAAGCCACTTACCTGCCCTGGTGCTGCTGGTTGGAGTCGTAGTTTCTTCAGTTCACGTTGCCACTGATGCTCCTCTCTCTTCTCCTCTGCCTCTCACTGATGCTCATGTTCCTCACAGTCTGCCTCCCTCTGTTGTCGCTCTGCCTCATGATCTGCCTCTCTCTGTTGTCGCTCTGCCTCTCGATCCACCTCTCTCTGTTGTCATTCTGCCTCCAGTTCCATCCTGCACAACTCAATTTGCAGTTTAAGTACCTCTGGATTCAGGATACTGGTGACCATCCCCTGCTGCTGCTGTGGCCCTTCACTGACAGTGGCCCTGCTGTCCTTCTTATCAGCTTGGGACCCCTCACTGTCCTCTAGTCCTGCCACACTCAAGGTCTGATCCTCTTCAGTCATGGTCTGTGACTCCCTGCTGTGGGTATCTGCTACCGTCAGGGCCTCTATGAGGTTCTGCTTACTGGCTTTCATCCCAAACAGGACTCCCCTGTCCCCACACAACTGCTTTAAGAAATCTACAGTGTGTCTGCTGTAGTCAGAAGCCATTTTCTTCTTCCCTCACCACTGCTACTCTGACTTTGCACTTTAGAAAAAAAATAGGTAGGAACTTGACTGTACACCAAGTGATAAAGTTCTGTTTACCGTTTTTTTTTTTAATTAAATCACTGCCTTTCTTTCTTTCTTTCAAGTGAGCTTAATAGTCTCAAGCTGACAAACTGTACAATGAAGCTTGTTATACCAAACATTATCCATACAGTTGCCAACCAATCTGTCACAGTTTCACTCAGCAGGTCAGCCCTCTACTCCCAAAGTGCCATCCTCTGAGTGTAGTCTTGTGAACAGTGAACAGAACAAGGTAGCCCTCTTGTCTGTTTTGTGGATTTGAGTCACCTTAGTCCCAAGTTCTGGAGGGATTCAAACTTGTTAACCTCTTGTTAGCATACCCAATTGTCAGGTTCAGATAATTCTGTCTTCGGGGGGCCAGATATCTTTGCCTATGGTCACCTAACCAGGTATTACAAAATGAACCCTTTTTGAACTCTATACAAGACCCAGAGAAACTCTTAAACTGTTTCCCAGTTTGGTACACCCATAAACTCATGCACCGTGTCAGTTTTAAAACCATCTAACTTCACTTAAAACCAAAGAAATGTTTCAAGGCACACCAGGCAGTTTCTGTTTTTAAAATATATCTTTACTAAACAAAAGGTAAAATAGTAAACAATAATATACAGAACTTTTATCACAAAAACATACAAGTCATTAAACAAAAAGGTGTAAAAGTGCAACTATATTTTCTTATCCACAAAATACTTATCTTCTAAAGGCTTGATGTTGTTGTTTCAAAGTCAGGTAAAGAAGTCATTCTATGAAACCAGAATCATAGTTTTAAAAGCTGCTTTCTCCAGCCCCCTGGATGAGGTCACTGTACGTCCTCCCTATCAGGATATTATTACTAAAAATATATCTCTACAGGAAACAGGATCCTTATAAGGCAGTAAGATCCTGTTTTCTCAGCATAACATCAATTCTCAAATGACACCTCTTTGATGAAAAAGGGTCTTCCTGATCTTCACAGATACCAAAGCCTTTTTAATTTCACATAGAAGTGTCATGCCCTGCTTGCCTTTCCTGTAAACGTTGTAAAATGGATATGTTATTTCCTGCCAACGTGGCTACTGATAATAGAACTAGCTAAACAGGATGTCCCTTATTTTAGGTACCTTTTTGCCCTGCAATTATCTTGGCCTTGCAGGTGTTAGATTTTTTTTTATCTAAGTTCCTGTGTGTGTGGTCATCTCACATACTGAGATCTGGGGGAGGGGGATGTGTGTGTGAGTGAAGGAGGTCACTCCAAGTACACTGGCATTTCCCACAGACAAATTCAATACCACATTTCTGTTATTTTTAAGAAATAAAAAATGATGCAGCACTCAGAGCTGGCTGTCTATGTCACAAAGGGTGCCACAGGGTTCAGTACAGGACCAGTTCTCTTCAATGCCTTCATAAGTGACATTGCAGAAGACCTGGAAGAAAGGTATGCATTTTTGCAGATGGTACAAAAATCTATGATGGGTGGACATGCAGAAGGGAGTGAGCAGAGAGATTGCGCAGGGATCTTGGGAAATTTAGTGAGTGGTCAAGAGCATGGCAGTTGAGGTTCAATGCCAAAAAGTGCAAAATCATGCACCTAGGGCATATGAATGCAGGAGTGGTGTATAGAATGGGGGGTACTGACAGTTACTAAGCAGGAAAGGAACCTTGGGGTTATCATGTCTGAGGACTTCAAAGTGGCAGGGTTGTGTGACAAAGCAGTGGGTGTTGGGGTGTAGAGGGATGGATATTTCCAGCAGGATGAGGAAGGAGATGGTTTCACCACTGTATTGCTCACTGATAAGTCCCTACCTAGAATGCTGAGTCCACATTTAGAGGCTATACCTCAGAAAGGACATAGACAGGGTGGAGGCAGTCCAAAGGAGGACAACTAAAATGGTGCAGGGGTTGCATCAAAAGCTGCATGAGGAGAGACTGAAGGATCTCAACATGTATGCCCTGGAAGAGAGTAGAGTGAGAAATAACATGGTAGTGACCTACAAGTACCTCACAGGGATGAACAGGGTGCAGGAGGTCAGTTTCTTGCAAATGAGAAACAGCACCAGGAATAGGGGGCATGCAACAAAGGTGGGGGATGGGAGTTTAAGAAGGATGTAAGGAAGTACTTCTTTACTGAAAGGGTGGCAGATGCCTGCAACAGACTACCAGCAGGAGTAGTGGAGGCAAAAACAGTGGAGGGCTTCAAATATGCATAGTATAGACATATGAGAATATTAGAAAATAGACGGGTGAGGGTCACCAGAGTCCTGTTAAGATCTGTGGAGACAGATTAGGCAGGGAACATCTGGGCAGACTGAGTGGGCCAAGAGTGCCTTTTCTGCTCACAAATTCAGTGTTTCTATGTTTCTACTGCCACCAGATGGCAGATGGGAGACACAGTACACAGCACACCAGAAGGAGCCTCTTAAATCATCAGACCACTTGAAGGGTATGGAGGGAAATTAGTGGGCCTGGAGGTGGGGTCCCCTAAATGCCATGGACTCACTGTACAGTAAGTAGGGAGCAAGTCAGGTTCACTGGACTGCCATGGAGCTGGGCTATTGGCCCATGCAATGTTGAAATACTACCACAATGGAACTTGAAAGCTATGGTGGGGGAGAGTGGGATCTTCCAGGTGGGATGCCCATTTGCAAGCAGGAGCAACCAGCTTACTGCATGGAATTGTACCATGTGACTGACACAGTGCCATGTTGTTGCTCTGTCATAACAATCCATCATGTTCATATTTGCACCATCTAATGTTTGAATACATAATTTGCTTTATACCAATGTCACAGGAGGACCCCTCCTCTCTTCAAAATGTGCTTAGCACAGTGTATAGCACTTGTGGTTGTTGCAGCAATGGAGTAACTAGTTTTAACAAGTTGTGTACCTCCACTTCTAGTGACTGAGAATGGGACCCCTTCGTTTAGTATCTTTTCATGCACAGTTAAGCACTACAGTATAGATAAAATGCAAAGAGCAAGGGGTATCTAAGG
Source organism: Neoceratodus forsteri (assembly GCA_016271365.2). Lineage (NCBI taxonomy): Eukaryota > Metazoa > Chordata > Ceratodontiformes > Ceratodontidae > Neoceratodus > Neoceratodus forsteri. Next base: position 63,167,951 of record CM057453.1, read on the forward strand.
GGCAGAATTAGGCTTTGCCTGCTGCTATATATCCTAAGAAATGTTAACCAACTCCATTGAAATTAAAATAAATAATTTTACATTCATTCATCCTTTTCAAATAACTTTTTATTGATTTTATTTATTTTATTTAAACTTTGGTAACCGGGAAAGGCACATTAAGTCAGGGCTCATTTCCAGGAGTGACCCGGGAATGTGGGGTTACAATACAAACAGAGGGAGAGAACAGTAACTGCAATAATAATGGAGTCAAGTGCTATGGAGTAAGAATAGGATCAAAATCCTACATCCAGTAACTACGGCAAATCATCAATAACAAGCAGGGTAGGCAGGTCAACACATCAAATAATGTGTCAGAAGCAGGAGACTAGGAGGTCATCAGGGGCAAAGGGGGCTGAGGTTGAGGGACTAAGTTTAGGAACTGGGGATGAGGCAATACAGGAGCAAGGGGGAAAGCAGTGTGTTGAAGCAGATGCTTTAGGGCTGGAAGCAAGGGTGAATGGCAAGTAGATGGAGAGAGCTGATTCCAGAGGGAGGGGAGTCTGAAGAAGAAAGCTAACTAACCAGAAGTTGAGTAGGGGTGAGGCAGGGAGAAAGAGTGGGAGTCCCTGGAGTACAGAGGGTAAAAGGAGGGGGCTGCTGTGGAAAGAAGGGAGGAGAGATAGAAGGGGAGGGTCCCAAACCAGTATTTATCTATGAAAGTCAAGCTATGGATCAGGCGATGAAGCGGTCGAGGTGTAATAGCGAGGGAGGAGTATAGAAAGCAGTATTGTGTGCGAGGGGGGAGTTAGAAGAAAGCAGCAGAAGGAATTCAGGAGAGTTTCAAGCCTGGACTAGGATGAGGCAGGGGCAGTACTGTAGACTACGTCAGCATAGCCAATTACTGGGAGAATAATTTTCTCACCCACAAATTCCAATTTAAGTAAAAAATAGGTCACTTACTATGCCAGTGCCCTACATTAGGGACTAAATTCGAGTCATTGAAGGTTTGCCTGGGAATGGGGGAATTGAGAACCAGAGGGACTGCTGTCTTCCCATGGGTGGGGAGGGACATGTCTCCCATAACAAAAACAAAATTCCAGATCTAAAGACCAACATGGCAGGAGCAAACCTTGATACTGTGGCCATTACTGAGTCACGGTGCACAGGTAGCCATGACTGGGACATGGCCATACCAAGCTACACTCAGTTCAGGAATGATAAGGAGGGGAGGAAGGATGAAGGGGTTGTGTTGTATGTATGAGAGGGTATCAGGGTGATGGAAATGCAAGGGAACCATGGGGGAAGGAGGGGTAGGAGGTTCTGTGAGGTACCCTGGAGACAGGAGCCAGAGCCACTATTCACATTGGGGTAATATACACAAAATGTACACAGGAGATAGATATAGACCAGTTAGGTGTTAAAGGGGACACTGGTCCCAAATGTACTTTTATGGAGATCTCGCCACATAGTGTTTTAGTGGAGTTATTGAAACTGAATACATTTAAAGCCACTGGCCTGGATGGTATTCCCTCTAAGCTACTGAAGTTTGCCTCTCCAGAGATTGCCTCCCCATTGGCATACTTATTTAATCTTTCTGTCAAGACAGGGGTATTTTCTAAAGCCTGGAAACAATCAAAAGTGGTTCCAATTTTTAAAGAGGGGGGGTCAAAAACTGAATTTGGTAATTATCATAAATTTCTGTGTTACTTCAGGTTTCAAATATCTTTGAAAAGATTGTTGCTGTCCAGATCTCTGGATACTTGCAAAGAGAGGGTCTCTTAAATGGTATGCAGTCAGGGTTTAGGAAATCCTTTAGTACCATGACAGCTTTGGTTAAGGTCACTGGGGACTTACAGGCTGCTCTGGATGGGAGGACCCCGGTCGGTGCAATCTTTGTAGATTTATCAAAGGCTTTTGACTCACCGAATCATGGGGTCCTCCTACCCAGAGTGGCCTCTATGGGGTTTGTGGGATCCAGTTTGCAATGGCTATATTCCTATTTAACAGTGAGAACTCAATCACTTATATTGGGTGATTGGACATCAGGTGTTGTGGCAATTGGATCGGGTGTCCCCCAGGGTTCAATTTTAGGTCCAATATTGTTTAATATTTATGTAAATGGAGTAAGCTTTTCAGAGTCATCTATTTTTTGTCATTTGTACGCCAATGATATGATTATCTATACACTGGATTCTTTAGTAAATGGGTTCAAACAAAGCTTCAGAAAGCATTCGATGAACTGCAGAGTTTCTTGAGGGAGAGTGAGTTGGCCTTGAATTCCAAAAAAACAGACAATTTTATTTGCTCATTTTTCTTTATTTCAGGAAGATTTGACATTAAAGATTTATACCCTGGAAGGAGCCCCGATCCTTCAAACCCAAACATATAAATATTTGGGAATGTGGCTTGATGAATCTTTAAATTGGGCAGCTCATATAAATAGTGTGGTAACTAGTGTTGGAAAAAAATTGGGTGCCTTGTATCGTGTTAGATACTGTATGAGTACTGAAACTAGGGAGAAAGTGGCATGCTCGATGGTTTTGCCTACTTTGCATTATGGGGATTTTATTTATGCTTGTGCAAAGAAAACTGACCTGGATAGGATTGATATATGTTATAGTAGAATAGCCAAATTTATCCTTGAAACTGATAGGTTTACTCACAAATGTTTTTTATTTAATCGCCTGCAATGGCTGAGACCATCTGAATACAGGCAGGAGCACTTACTTGCTTTCATGTGTAAATGTTGGTTAGGAACCCTGTCCCTATATATTGTCTTAGCGATCCCACATAGAACTAAATTACGCTCACTGTGAGCTTCACATGCCCCCGAGTTTGTTGTATCAAGGTATAACTTAGAGACTGGCAGACATTCTGCCTTTTTTAGAGGTCCAATGGCATGGAATAAGATACCTGTTGATATTAAATCCTGTAAAGGGAAATCCCCCTGGAGGAATATTAGGGCATGGTTTAGACAGCAAGTTATTAATAGTAGGAACTGTTAACAGTGCAGTATAGTAACTATTTTAATTATACTTGTGTTACTTGTGTGTTTATTTGTATTGTAAAGTTTGCATAAAAATGTTTAACTGTTTGCATAGGACCTCATTGTAAATGAGCTTTGGCTTAATTGAGTACATCCTAGTTCATATATTTATATGAATAAAACTTTTAACTTACTTGCTTACATACTGCTTAAAGTTGAACCAACATAATATTCTGTGGTGATTTGCATATGCAGTCCATGATGCTTTGCATTGTGGGGGCATGTGTGATTTTGCATTACTACATACACAGACCTCCAACACAGGGAAGGGAACTGGATAAGGCACTGGGGGAGGTCATTATCACAATGGCAGAAAAAGGTGAGGTGGTGTGGGTAAGGGACTTCAATCTGCCAGATTTAAGATGCCTACGTGGCATCACAGCCTATAGGGATAGAATGTACTGCACTTCTTTCATATGTACTCAATACTTAATAAAAAAGACAAAAAAAAGTGGATCCTGATTATTGCAGGGTGGCAGGGCAGGAGGGAGAGCTGAGTGTCATTGTCCACCTGGGGACTAATGATCTGGCTAGGGATGGGACTGGGATAGTGCAAGGGGAGTTTAGGGAGCTGGGGAGTGGTCTTAGACAAGTAGCACCCTCAGTGGCTTTCACTGAGGTGCTGCGTGTCTATGACGAGGGGGAGAAAGGGATCTCTGCACCAGAAGCTTCAACTCATGGTTGAAGAAATGAGCAGAGAGGAGGGGTTTAGCTACACTGGGGACTAGGGACCAACCTGGAGGGATAAGGGTCTATACAGGGGTGATGGCCTACATCAGTCCAGGAGGGGGAACTGTAGTCCTCAGTGAAAAGTTTAAATTTTACTTTGATGAACATTTAAACTATCCAAGGAGAGTGCCAGAATGAATAAGGGAGGCATAAACTGCCCCACCCCCACACAGATTCAAGTAGAGAGTAGAGAAGACCCAGGTGGAGATTAATCCCAAGGGTGGTAGAAATGAAGGGAGATGGGAATAAGAAGATTATAAGAAAGGGGGAGAAATGCATAAGGGAAAAAGGGGGAGTAGCAAGCAGAGTGGTAACAACATCTGTAAGGCCATGTGTGCAAATGCTGGTAGTCTAGTAAATAAAATTCTGGACCTAAAGGTCATCATGGCAAAGGCTTACCTGAATATTGTGGCCATTACCAAGTCATGGTGTACTGAAAACCATGACTGGGACATGGCCATACCAGGCTATACTTGGAAGAAACTGAGAGTGTGGTGCTTTATGCGAGGAATGGCATAAAAGTGACAGAGATACTGTACAGGGAATCCTGAGGGGGAGGGGTGAGCGCAGAGGTACTATGGGTCACTCTGGAGATGGGAAACTGAGCCACTGTTTGCAGTGGTGTAATCTACAGACCTCTATCACAGGGGGATGATTTAGATAAGGTACTGGTAGAACTCATTGGCAAGAAGACAGAAAACGGGGAGATGCTACTGGTGGAGGACTTCAATCTGCTGGATGTAGATTGGAGCCTCCTAATTGCAGCTTCAACTAGAAGCATGGACATCCTGGATTACATGCAGGGGACATTCATCAGGCAACTACTCATGGGGCCCACTCATGATGGGGCAATACTGGATCTGGTATTCACTAACAGGGACAGTATTGTTGATGTCAAGGTAGGAGGCCACCTGGAGACTGAACAGTGTGGTTCAACATAAGTATGGCAGCAGAATCAAACCACACAAGGGTAAGGGTCCTGGACTTCTTGAAGGCAGATTTTAAAAAGATGAGTGAATGCCTCAGGGATGACCTGGTGAGGGGGAATGACATGGGTGGGTGGAAGAACAGTGTGTGAAGCTAAAGGATGGCATAGTAAAGGCCACAAAGCTCTGCACCAAGCAAGTGAGCAAAAGCAAGAACACAAGGAGACCTCTATGGTTCTCGAAAGAAGTGGCTGAAAAGGTAAAGGCTAAAAGGGTAGCATTCTGAAGTTATAAAGAGATGCAGAGGGAGGAGGATGGGGAGGTGTATCTGGAGAAACAGATGTAGGCAGGTAAAGCAGTAAGGAGCATGACAGAGCAAACTGAGAACAGAATAGCCCAGAGGGTATTGAAAGGGGACAAGAATTTGTTCCGGTAAGTGAGGGAAAAGGGGAAGACGAGAGGAGAGACTATAAGGTTAAGAAGGTAAGGGGGGAGAACTGTGCAGAGGGGGACCAGGAAAAGGCAGATATCCTGAACAAATACTAGTGATCAGTATTCACAGAGAAAGAATGAGAGGTGTCACAAAATAGTAACAGGAGCACTGGAAGGAGGGAGGTGGACACTAGTTCTTTTTCAGAGGAGAGAGTCCTAAAGGGACTCACAAATCTGAAAGTAGACAAGGCAAGGGGGCCAGATGGGGTGCATCAAAGGGTACTGAGGGAGCTTAAGGCGGTACTGGCTGCACCTCTGATAGTCCTATTTAACAGCTCATTGGAAACAGGAGTGATTCCAGAGGACTGCAGGAGGGCAGATGTAGTCCCATCTTACAAAAGTGGTAGTACAGAAGCTGCTGGCAACTATAGGCCAGTCAGCCTGATATCAGTGGTGGGAAAGTTAATGGAGTCTGGGGGACTCTGAAGGAAAGGATTGTCGATGATCTTGAATCCAATGGATTACAAGACCCGAGGTAGCATGGTTTCATATGGGGGGGGTCATGTCAAATGAATCCAACAGATTTCTTTGACTAGTAACCAGGGAATTTGATCAGGGTGGAGCAGTGGACATGGTCTACTTAGATTTCTGTAAGGCTCTCAACACCATTCCACATATGAGACTTGTAAGGAAGCTGGGCAGCTTAAAGGAGGATCCAAAGGTGGTAAATTGGGTAAGAAATTAATTAAGGGATAGGCAACAGAGGATGGTGGTAAACAGAGTGCACTCCAGAGAGGGTGACCAGCATGGTGCATCAGGGATCAGTACTGGGACCACTCCTCTTTAATGTCTTTATAAGTGACATTACAGAGGAGCTGGAAGGGAAAGTCTGCCTCTTTGTGGATAACACCAACATCTGCAACAGGGTGTACACTCCGGGGGAGTGGAAAGAATGTGTAGAGATCTGTGAAAACCCAAGGAGTGGTCAAGAGTATGGCAGCTGAGTTTCAGTGTGAAAAGTGCAAAATCATGCAATTAGGGCACAGAAACCCAGAGGCAGAGTACAAAAATGGGTGAGGAGGTAGTGACAACCACCAAACAGAAAAGGGACCTCTGGGTAATCATATCTGATAACCTGAAGGTGGCAAGAAATGTGACAAGGCAGTTAGGAAGACAAGTGGGATGCTGGGGGTGCATAGAGCGGCTATCACTAGTAGAAGGAGGGAGGTTGTGTTGCCACTGTACAGATTGTCACAATCCCACTCCTGGGGGTCAGGACCACTGAGCTCACAGTGCCCACCCTTCAGTGCGATCTGTGATGGGGGAACAGGGATACCCTCCTTGTGCTTTTCGAATGCTCGCTGAGGTCATGACTGCAGCTCTGCCATGAGGATCCAGGGCATCCCTCTAACTCTAGATAAGGGCACAATACCAGTCTCAAGTCTTGAGGCCAAACATAAACCCTTTCTTGGCTATTACACAAAGGAGGAAGACACAGGTGTCACACTCTCTTCGGCGTAGCAATGTAAAAACCTGATTTGGCCTTCTCTCTACAAGACATGCAACAGCCTGGTTTAAAATCTTTGTAGACTCTGGTATTCTCCCAATCCTTCCAGATCCTTTACAGACCCTTTTCTCAATTTTGTTGCTTATGGTGTGACCCCTGTAGCAATAACAGTTTTCACAGATCATTAATACTGTTTTCACAATTCACACACAAATATATATAAACCTCACACAGGCAGATATTCTTTTGGAAAACAAAAGTTTTTTCTAAAATTATTAAAAGCAGTTACAACTGAAAGAGAACATATACTAATTCAGGTTACAGTATAAGAAACAAAATGGCAAAATATACAGAAAACCACTCTAAAACATGTTAGCTAAGTCTACCGTAGGTATAAGATTTTCAAAGTCCAGAAAATCGCTGGTTTGCTAAATATTTCAGTCTTTCTCTAGCAGCCTATGGTTCTTAGGCAGTTTCTGTGCTGGCAGCTGTTCATTTGTGGTCAGGAGAAGGAGTCCAAACAGAATGGCCCTGAGTGTCTGTGCTGGAGAGCTTAAATAGAAGACCACTCCCAGGTCTGCGAATGGAGGTTGGCGTTTCTCTTTTTAGGCTACCGAGTGTCACTCTTGCACCTCCCCAAAGTCTTATTTTCCTGATAATCTTTGATGTCAGATTCCCATAGTTAACACGAGGTTTATAATCATAACCCCTGTAAGTGGAATTTCACACAGGTATGCTAGAAGGATGTTTCCTGGCTAAAACATCCTGGGCTTTTGAACTGGCTTATTTTAATTAGTTATAAGGAAGATCCTGTAAGTTTTATGATTATGCAGGCTAATTTTATTACTTCTGTTTCCCTTGGGTAGTCAATTTAGAGGAAGACTCTTTGATCAGCTATCCACAAGCTTTTTGACAATAACTTCTCATTTTTCTGGCAAGCAAGGCTGGCCTGCAGATTAAAAGAAGGTCAAACACTTTTTTTTTTAAATCCAGTCTTTTCTCTATGTGCCTTTGCTGACATTGGCATGTACATATACATAAGAATTACATAAAAAAACATATACAACAGAATAATATCTGCAAATAAGGGCTAGCAGTTGGGCAGCTCGCCACATCGATCACTGGTGAGACCCCACCTTGAGTACTTTGTCCAGCTCTGGAGACCACATCTCCAAAAGGACATAGACAGAGTAGAGGCTGTCCAGGGGAGAGCAATTAAAATGGTGCAGGGTCTGCATCAATAGTCCTATGAGGAGAGTCTAAAGGACCTCAACATGTGCACCTAAGAAGAGAGGAGGGAGAAGGGGGACATGATAAAGACCTTTAAATACCTCACGGGAGTAAATAAGGTACAGGAGGGAAGTATTGCTCAGACAAAAAGATCCTAAACAACAATTGGACATGCAATGAAACTGGAAGGGGGTAAATTCAGGAGAGATGTGAGGAAATGATTCTTCACAGAAGGAATGGATGCCTGGAACAGTCTTCCAGTGGAGTTGGTGGAGGTGAAAACAGTGGTGGGGTTCAAGAATGCTTGAAACAGGCATTAGGAATCTTAGTGGAAAGGAAGGGGGAAGAAAGAGCTGGAGATCAATTATGATCTGTGGTGACACTGCAGGTAAGGAAAAATGGGCAGACTGAGTGGGCCAAGTGGTCCTTATCTGCCATCAAATTCTATGTCTTAATATTTCTATGTTAGATGGGAGCCTCCAAGTTATAGCTTCAGTCAGTAGCAGAGATATCCTTGACTCACTGCAGAGGTAATTTCTCAGGCAACTAGTCAGGGAGCCCACTCGTGATGGGGATTCCCGACTAGTTGCCAGAGAAACACCTTCTGGGAAGGGAGGTGCTGCTCATAGAGCATTTCAAATTGCTGGATGTAGAATGGATCCTCCCAGCCATGGCCTCAGTCAGAAGCAGAGCTATCCTTGACACCCCACAGGGGGTGTTTCTCAGGCAACTAGTCAGGGAACACACTCGTGATGAGGCATTACTGGTGCTGCTGCTCACAAACAGGGAACGTATTACAGACATTAAGGCTGAGAGGTCACCTGGGGACCAGCTATCACTGTACAGTGTGGTTTAACATAAGGATGACAACAGAGGCAAACCACAGAAGGACAAGGATCCTGGACTCCGGGAGAGCAGATTTAAAAAAATGGGTGAATGCCTCAGAAATGACCTAGCAGAGGGATTGCCTGTGTGGGGTGGAGGAAAAGTGGGCCAAATTAAGTGATAGCATAGTGAAGGCAGCAAATCACTATGGTACTCAAGGGAAGTGGCTGCAAAGGTAAATGCTAATAGGGTAGCATTCAGGAGGTACAAATAGATCATGCTGATGGAAGAGGATAAGGAGGTGTACCAGGAAAAGCAGAGGGAAGCAGGGAAGGCAGTGAGGAGCACAAAGGGTATAAACTGAGTAAAAGATAGCCAAAGGGGTAACTAAAGGGGACAAGACCTTTTTAAGGTATGTGCGTGAAAAGAGGAAGACAAGCGGAGGGATTGTGAGGTTAAGAAGGGCAGGAAGAAATTGTGCAGAGGAGGATCAGGAAAAAGAAGATATCTGGAAGAGATACTTCTGTTTAGTCTTCATAATGAAAAGGAAGGGAGATGGACCACATAGATGGAGCAGGAACACTAGGGGGAGGGAGGTAGACACAAGTCCATTCACAGAGGAAACAGTTCTGAAAGGGCTTGAGAATCTGGAACTAGATAAAGGTATGGGGCCTAGTAAAGGCCCAGAGAATGCTATAATAGACATCATTCTGTATGGTGTTACAGTACATGTACAAATGGTGAGCATTTTTCAGAGGAGAAGGTGCACGAGAATGAGGGGGCATACAATGAAGCTGGAAGGGGTAATTTAGGAGGGATTTGAAGAAGTACTTCTTCACTGAAGGAGTGGTAGATGCCTGGAACTGTCTTCCAGTAGAGGTGATGGAGGCAAAAACAGTGGTGGGCTCCAAGTATGCATGGGATAGACACAAAGGAATCTTGCTAGGAAATTGGGGGTAGCAAGAGATTAGGTAGGGTCTGACAGTATAGGCAGGAAAACAATGGGCAGACTGGGTGGACCAAGTGGTCCTTATCTGCCGAATGATTCTATGTTTCTATGTAACATGCCGAACACCCAGTGGCAGCCAGGTGCCATGGCAGTTGAGAGGCCCAGCGAGGTTGGGACACTGACAGACCAGCTCCATCATTGTACATCAGATGTCTGAAGGGAAATAACTGGTGCAATAAATACCTTGCCAGGCAGGATGATGGGTGGCCCCCCCTCACAGGCCTGGCACCACTGATTTGGAGCTCCAAACTGGACCCTGATTTTGGGGGATATTGGGCAGCCTCCTGACCCCACCACAAGGGGTAACTAATAGAGAGTTCTCAGGGTAAGTCCCAAGGATGATGGGTGAGTGGGCTTGGGGAGGGGGGAACTGTTCAGAAGGGGACTGGCAAGAAAGCAAAGAGCATAAAAACAATAATAATAATAAAACAAGATCACTGGTCACACCAACATGGGGTATGTTAGCATTCATCATTCATAAAAACAAAATAATAAAGAATGTATATGGTATATTTGCCTAGAAAGTGCTTTAATGGTAAAACATGGCTTCTAGTGATGTTTGGATGGTGCTTTGGTTATCCAAATGGCATCCAATGGATAGTCCATCTATCCAAATCTAGATTCTAGGCAAGCCAAGTTGGATTTCGGATCAGAGATGGGATAGTGGGATCCAACGTCAGATTGTGGGAACCAAAGTTACATAGTAAGATCCCTAGTCAGATACCTGCCTTGGATCCTGGATTGTTCATCAGACAGTTACTATTCTTTTGGTTCCTAGGTGATAAGATCCAGCAGTCAAATGCCAACAGTAGCTGACGCCATCCATTTCTCAGAAAAACTTGTGGTATCTGATTCCAGCAGACACTGTCTGAGAAACACTAATGGATAGTGTTACTAAATGTAGCATTTAGTTGTACTCTTTGCAAAATCTAGAGTAATAACAAACATGGAGAAATTGTGAGTTGATAAAGAAAAGCCTCTGATTTATAACGCAACCGTACCGAGCTAGTATGTGACCTTATAAATTGATATCATACTCAATGGATAGTGATACCTTTCATTGGGCCAACATAGACAGCAGCCTCAAGGTTTGCATTACATGTGCTTTTGAGGCAACTCACGTTTGATTGCCAGGTGCATTAAAAAATGTGTATGGCCCTGAAAACATCTGTACTGTAGCATCAATTTACAACACCTACAGTGATGTCTGCCAGGATCAATTGCAGCATCACCGTTTTTGCTGTGCTATCTTGCCGGATACTGCAGGTAATAATGTAATCCAATGATAATTACTCCAGTTTCTCATGCTGTAAACTGTGAAATCTCACACAAAAGGCTTGATCCTAGTGGACTGTCCTGTACAACAGTCCAGTAAGTTATATCACACTATCCAACAATTCTAGCTTTCCATACAAGAACTGCTATAAAGGATTCTCTATTACCTGTATGACAGTAAGTCTTCATAGTTGAACAATGCTCCTATAGTCCCTTCTGCAATAAAACCATGTCATCATTCAAGTGACAGAGCGGGCCTTATTCTTATTTCTCTACATAGTTTCCATAATGTTATTAAATATTAATCTCTGAATACTTCTGTTGATAGAGTTACAAATGACCTTTTGGGGTAAGAGTCAAGTCTCTGTTCTCCAGGGTATGGCAAAGTTTTTGCTAGCAGGTAACGCTGCTTTTAAATATTCATGTAATGTGTATGAAAGCAGGAAAGCCTCTAAGCATATGTTGAGCCTTTAATCTGATTCCTAGAGTGTACTAAAGCAAAAATACTGTAGAAAATCTGTCACTATTGAAGCTGCCTCCTTTAAGTTCTGCACCTCCATTCTTTTTCATACATCTGAAAAGTCAAAAGCAAATAAATAAATAAATGAAACTAAAGACTACAAACTTGACTCTATATGGAGGCAGCGTAGTCCAGTGGTTACAACACAGAACTGGGAACCAGACATTTCGGGGTTCAGAGTCCGCAACTGACATTGTGCAATTCTCCATGCTTTTGTACTCCCAAGGCTGCGTTGGAAAGGAGGTTAATGTGTTACTGGTGTCAGTACAACAAATAAATATAAAACATTGCCTACGAGAAAAATCTATATCTAACCATTTAAATTCATGTTGCAACAATCCAAAAGTAACGTGTCAATTATTACTACTATACTCTGAGGAGGCCTGTCATACTTGCTAATTATTTATTAATTCCTGCCTTGGGTATTGCAAGCAAAATGCTATTTTATTACAAAACTTCTAAAATTGAAATTAATGGAGACATGGGCATCACAGCACTATGAGTGCTCAGTTGCAATTATCAAGGTACACAATGCTCCTGACTGATATGGAAAAGGGGATGCAGAATAGCATCATTCATTCATTCATTCATTCATTCACTCATTCATTAATTTCAAAAGTTTTACCAGGAAAGACATATTGAGCTTGTAACAGCTTATTTCCAGATACGTTCTGGGGGGATAGAGGAAGGGGAGTAAAAAGTACAAGATGCACAGTAAAAATACAGTGTGCAAGGTGCAGTAGTAATAAATAAGTACAGTAAAAATGCATACAATAAATTAAAATTAAATATATATCAGTGTGCAATCACAGTTATAAAGATATATTACACATTGAGAAACGTGCTAAACTGTGTAGGGGGGCAATGCAGATGGTAGTAGGATGATACCACCCAGGCTATAGGGTGCAGCTAACTAGGCAGGGCCAGAGCAATACTCAGGAACACAGACACCAAAGCAGATATTAAAGGATACCTAAGCAACATTTTGACAACAAACTATTCAGAAATCTGACCTCAAACATGACTAAAGGAAAGGCTGCTGAATTTGTTAATGCTAAAACTACATTTATATAAGTTACCTAAATGTGGTTCCAAAGCATTTGAAAAATGTAAAATCAGCCTTTCAATTTAAAAAAAAACACCTTACCTGCTTCTTAAAATGGCTGCCAAATGTGTTAAGTGATGACATCATCAAGCCAAAGTCAGAGAGGTATATGGCTCTCTGTAGTGCTAACTGGTTCTTTTTTCCCTTTGTATAGAATTGTTTCACCAAAATTGTCGAAACCAGGTGCATTATTTAGATCAATACGCATGTTAGGCTATGGTTCTGTTCATTTTGTTTACTTTAACATGCTGAAATTGTGTTTTAATCCAACCAACTTTCTCTTTGGCAAACCACAGTACAGTACAAATCTTGAATAACTTGGTGGTCTAGTGGTTATGGCGGATCCAAGATGCTTGATATGCACTTTTTTACCATTTTTATGAAACCTTTATATTTTCTGCTATTATGCTTTTCTAGTATGTTTTTACTGAAACTACAAATGTAATCCATATTTTTGAATGTAAACGTTTGTACAATCAATAATTCAGACTTCTTTAACAAAGTGAAATGCAGCAGCAGCAAGCGAATACTTTACAATGGGGAGGTGGTTACAGCCGCACCCTTCACCACCCCATAGATCCACCACTTGTTTGTAGCAAAGTTCTTCTGTAGTCCAATGCCAGAGTTTATACTGTCTTGGTAATCAAAAATATGCTTGTCTTGTCTTCTCTTCTTTATCAATGGGAAATAATAATAATAAGAGAATCAGTATTTATATAGTGCTTTCATACACATTGTATCCCAAAGTGCTTTACAAGCAATGCTAGACTGGTAGTGAAGTGACTGAATGTGTAGTGGCAGCCAACTCACACATTAATACCCACACACAGCCTTGGACAATTGCATGAACTGGTTTATGGGAAGGGAAATGTTGGCCAGGACAATAGGGTCAGGTAGTGATCATGGTGCTGGCAGCCCCACATCTTAGTTCTCACAGTGATCTGCTCATAGTTCTCCCCTTCTGTCTTTCCCCTTCCCTGATTATAGTAGTAACTTGCAGGAGTGGCCTTCTCAGTCCCCCTCTGGTATTCATTCTTACTACTTCTCCCCACCCCAAAAACTGGTGAGCTCATCACCCTTGTGCATCATGAATGTAGGTAGTACAGTCCCCAGATTTTTTGACATATCAAAAATAAACAGATCTTTCCAGTAAGTCAGGCTGACAGCAGCAAGGAACAAGGGGGATTATAGGCTTTCCTATCCTTAAAAGATCTAGGCTACCTTTGATTAGGCACTATTAAATGACGGGTGTGGGCATCATTATGCATGTCATTTAATAGTGCCTAATCATAGGTGGATTAGATCTTATATGGGTAGGAATGCCTATGTTTCCCCATGTGCCCTGCTGCTATCAGCATGGCTTACCAGAAGATCATGTTTATTATTAATATGTAAAAATGACATGGGCGACTGTACTAACCGCATTCATGATGCAGAAGGGTAGTGAGCTCATCAGCTTTTGGTGTGGGGAGCAGAAGAGAAGAATGAATGCCAGAGAGGGATTGAAGAGGCCATTCCAGCAGGGTACAGCTATATTCAGGTTAGGGGAAGACAGGAAGTGGGTGTTTAGCAGATCACTGTGAGATCCGAAATGTAGGGCTGCCCGCACCACGATCACCACCTGACTGTGAATGAGTGTAGCCAGCGATGACAAATACTCAATGGCAGGGCTGCACTTAAAGTGTTACTTGAATTCAGTGTAGGGAGATTACCCTCAGGTGTGTGTGTGGGGGGGGGTTGACCTTTTTTAGGACAATATTGCTGGAACTGTGTATAGATCATTCAAGATTTAGAATTGTGTAGCCATCCAGCTCACTTTGTGGAGTAGAGCCCTAAAAATCACTGGAGAAGATTTGCAAGGAACTGTCCTGCGGGGTTCTGCAGATCACAGGTAAAGAAGTAGACTGACACTGGAAGTCTGGTGGATTCACTCAAGACATTAGTATGCCTCTCTTGCTAATAATATTGTTATCCATAGTAAGTACAGCCCTTCTGAGTGTATGAACAGCAGTTTTTCTGCTGAGTCCTGAGACTTATTGCTTGGCCCTCCACGAAGACCCAATTGTTGGTTAAAGAGGCGGGACAAAAACAAAACAGGGGAACTGTACGTACTGCCTTCACTGTGCAGAAGGGTGGTGATCCACTCAATGTTTACTGTGGGAGCAGAAGTCAAACATTGAAAAAGTGGACATAAGTGTGATTTGGGAGGTATTTAACAGTGCCAGCTGATGATCCATATTGGTGTAGGTATGCACAACTCTCTGAGGTATACGATGCAGTCTGAAGTGTGATAATTCTCTTCATGAGACCGCAAGCTCATATGCAGCCCCAAGCAGTACTAAGGACATGGTATGGATGGTGGGGTGTTCAACAGAAGCCAGGCTAGGTGCAGGGGGTTCACTTGGAAAAAGAATACAAGAGATTTTTTTTTTGTGGATTAACAAGAATGTATGAGCTTTAGAATTGGACCAGACTGGTATGTTGCCGTGTGACCCTGAGCAAGTCACCCTGAGCAAGTCACTTAACTTCCTTGTGCTGCCAGGCCACATCTGTAAACAAGGTTTCAGCATAGTGTGTCTCTCCTGGTTAACAAAAAAAAATTCAGGGCATCACATAACCACGAGATCAACAGGTATTTGAAATGTTGTCTGTTCTGCAGTTTGCCAAAGAGAAAGTCAGCTAGATTGCAAAACATTTTCATCAAGTTAAAGAAAATAAAATTAACAAAATCATAGCCTAACATGTATACTGATCAAAATAATCCACATGTTAACACATGGTGTTGATCATTCTGGTAAAACAATTCAAAACAAAGAGGGAAAGAAGAACCAGTTGGCCTATAGGAATCTATATTGGTCTCTGGCTCCAATGATGTCATCATGACTCATCATTTAACACAGTTGGCAGACATCTTATGGAGAAGGCAAGGCTGTTTTTGTAAGTGAAAGGCTGATGTTTACATTTTTCAGAAGCTATAAAGCTGCATTGATGTTATTTACATAAATGCAGTTTTAGCATAAATGTAAACAGTAGTCTTTACTTTACCTTGCTATGAAGCAAGATTTTGGAGTTTGCAGTTTTAAAAAACTGCTTGTTTAGGTATCCTTTAAGGCACAGTTAGCCGAGAGTGTGGGAGGAAGTTGTTCACAGCTGGCCAAGGGGGCTTCGGGGGGGAGGGCAAGGTGGAAAGTCAACAACATAGGAGTAGGGAATACAAGAGGGATGTCAACAACACAGGAGGAGGGAATGCAAAGGTCAAGAGTCAGGAACAGGTACAGGAGGGGGTGGCAAAGTCCTGAAGAAGGGCTTTGAAGGAGGAGAAGGACGAGGCTGAGTAGATGGACAGGGAGAAGCAGAACAAATGTTTAGGAAAATGATTCAAGAAAGCAGCTTGGCCTATGGAAGTTTCCTGGGGAAAGAGAAGTAGTGTGCTGGAGGGGCTAGGAGGAATCAAAGGAGGGTAGAGAGAAGGGGAGGAGTGAGCCAAACCAGAGTTTGGAGGTGAAAGTGGCACAGAGAAAGAGGCACCTGACTTCAAGGGAAGGAATGGAAAGGGAGGAGTAGAGAGAGTAGTGGTGTGTATAAGGGAGGCAGGCCAAGGCAAAAATAATGGAAGAGTGGGTCAAGTCTGGCAAGGGAGGAACTGGGAGTGGCGCTATAGATGACATCACCATTGTCAGAAATGGGAAGGATCATCTTCGTGACTAGCTCCCTGTGGGCAGGAAGAGGGATGCTTAATTGTTTTTACACAGTGCACCCAGTTTGGGGTGGAGCTTGTGAAGGATGGCATCAATGTGCAGCGTGAAGTCAAGATGCCAGTCCAGCCAGACCCCAAGGTACTTACGAGGGAACATCTGCTAGGGTACAACCATCAAGGGTGTGGAAGGAGGGAAGGGGAGAGGAGAGAGTCTGGCAAGCCTCTGTTAGGAGCCAAAGGTCATGGACACTGTTTTCTTAGTGTTAAGAGACATAAGGTTTGTATGGAACCAGCACTGTACACTGTCAATGTCCTGTTGGAGATGATCAGTCGGGTCAGCAGCCGAGAAGCTAGAAGCAAACAGCACAGTGTCATTTGCATACATATGGATGGACACAGAGGAACAGTCAGAGGGGAGGTCATTTAGGAAAATAGAGCAGAGTAAGGGGCCTGAGATAGACCCTTGGGGGATGCCAGAGCAGATACTGGGTGGAGGAGAGAGGGAGTCTACAATATGGACAGCTTGCAACCTGCCCTCAAGGTAGGAGCACAGCGAGCCGATTGAGGAGTCAGACAGCCCCACTGTCTTAAGCTTGTCCAGAAGAAGGGGATGTGAGTGACACAGTGTTGAAGACTTTGGCCAGGTCGACAAAGATGGTAAAGGTAAATTGGCCCTGGTCCATACTTGAAAGGATGGAATCAGTGAGCTGGAGGTGGGAGGTGGATATGGAGTAGGACGTCCTGAAACCAGACTG
The DNA here is from genome assembly GCA_016271365.2 of Neoceratodus forsteri. Classification (NCBI taxonomy): domain Eukaryota; kingdom Metazoa; phylum Chordata; order Ceratodontiformes; family Ceratodontidae; genus Neoceratodus; species Neoceratodus forsteri. Next base: position 63,184,989 of record CM057453.1, read on the forward strand.
GAATGAAGTGTAAAAGTAGTTGTCGAGGAAGGGTGTGAGTTGTGAGAGGACAAGATGTTCCTGGAGCTTGGCCAGTCTGGGGAGGAGAGAAATGGGACATACTGTAAGTTTCCAGGAGTGGTGGGATCACCCCATTTTTGTAAGGGAATGACAGTAGCCTGCTTCCAGACATCAGGGACAGAGGCAGAGGAGGAGAGAGAGACAAAGGGGGAGTGAGATAGGGTGCACTATGGCTGTTATAGAGAGGTACTGAAGTTTAGGAGAAGGAGAAGGAGGTATGGGGTAGGTGGGAGAAGGGGAAGGGGGATGGGGAAGAGAGATAGGGAGCAGGTGGTTAAAAAGAAGCTGAAAGTAGCAGCAACAGCAGCTGGGTCACTGATGTGAGAGTTGCCAACTTTGAGGATAGGCAGGGAGGACTGGGTAGGAGGGGAAAAAAGGGGAGAAAAAGCAATGGATGACTTTCCAGAACTTGGACGGGTGATAACAGTTGTTCTGGAATGTGGACGAGAAGTAATCAGATTTTGCTAGCCTGATGGCTTTGGTGCAAGCATTGCAAAGGGCCTGAAAATTTCACAATGTGGTGGGGAACCCGTGTTTTTTAGGATTGGCAGGCTTGGTTACAAGCTGGAAGGCAGACCAGCAACTTGGAAGTGATGCAGGGAAGGTGGGGGCCTTGGACCCTGATTTTCCTTAGGGAAATGGACAGCCATGAATTTGTTGTGGAAGGAGCAGAGGGGCAAGTTGACATTGGTGGCTGAAGAAATGTGGGACCAGTCAGTGGCTAACAGGACTATGTGGGCAGAGGCTGAGTCTAGCGACCTGAAGGACAACAGAAGGATAAATTTAGGTAGGCCTTTGGGGCATGGATTTTATGCACATACTAGATCCTATGATGATCACTGCCTACATCTGGAAGGATGTCTTCATTCACAATGTGGTGGGGGTGAGAGGAGAGTACCCAGCCCAACTTTCATGAAGGAGAGCATCTTAGCCTCAGAAATCCAGGAAGCAGGCTAGGTCAAGGGAACTGAGACAGTATGGTTATAGGTAATTGTGGGGGGAATGAGGGTGATTAGAGTAAGAGTGATGTACAGGCCCCCGACATATAAAGAATAAACATATAACAAGCTTGCGGAAGAGCGCAGCAAAATGGCAGGACTGAGGGAGGTGCTGATTTGTTGGGCGGGAATTTCTATTTGCTGGATGTGGACTGGAGAATTACAATAATAGTTAGCACAAGGAGCCTGGACCAGGTGAAAAAGATGCAAAAGGCATTTCTGAGCCAGAAGGTGATGGAACCCAGTAGGAAGGGGGGCATACTGGACCTAGTCCTGACAAACATGGAAAATATGGGGGAGGTCTGGCTGAGGGAACTACTGTACTTGGTTCCAGTGATCACAAGACCATATGGATTGAAGTCAAGCTATATGCCAATTGGGTATACTCCAGGACTAAGGTCCTGGACTTTAGAAGGGCAAATTATTGGAGGATGAGGGAGGTGTTCTAGGGAAAACTTCAGGATGTGACTGTGGTGGTAGGAGCAGCCAGCAAATGGGATATGATTAAAAAGAAAGTACTAGAGGTGACACATCTCTGCGCCAGATAGTGGGGAAGGGTATGGGGGGGGGGACACTATGATTTTCAAAAGGGGCAGTGAGGGAAAATAAAAGGTGTTAATCCAATACAAAATAAGTCAGACAGAAGAGGACAGGGAGGCAGATCAATAAAGGAATGAGATTGACAAACAGGGAGACAAGACAAAAGCAGAGCTAAGGTTAGTGAAGGGGTTATGGAAAGTGACAAAGTATCCTTTACCTATATACAGTATGAGGGCCACACAAAACCAAGGAGGGAGTGGTTAGGCTAAAGAAGGGGGAAGGATGGATGGAAGATGTGAAGAGTGAAACAAATTTCCTGAATGATTATTTCTGTTCAGGGTTCATGGTGGTGGACAGGGGCCCCATGCCAGATTGCAGTATGAATGCCTATAGGGTATCACTAACAGATACCAACATGGAGTTCATCATGGAGGTGAGCATGTTGAAGGACCTACAGGCATGGAATGTGCATAAAACAGTGGTCCTGGGTGGGATGCATCCAAGTATATTAAAGGAGATGGAGAAGGTCCTAGCAGGACCCCTAGCAGATCTGAGTCACCAGTTGCTCTTTAGAGACAGGTGTAGTTAAATCTTGGTTACTAAGTGCAGTTAGGTTGGTTGTTAGGTGTAGCTAAGGAGAAAGAAAGAGCTTGGTGCCATTAGGTCTGGGATGTTGGGCCTGCTTGCTGCCGGCAGGGGATCCCATCCTTAGGGGTATATACACAGAGAGAGGGTTTTTGGCACCGGGGATGGGAGGAGAGAGAGAGAGAGAGAGAGACATGGGGAAAGAAGAGGTTGGAGGGTCAGCCTGCAAGTTTGGCCAGAGGGCCGCGGCGGGGCCGAGTGGTCCACTTGCCACCCCGGCCCTCTTCCCTCGAAGACCTGCGTTATGAGAAGGTAGCAGTTCAGGCCATGAAATTGAAGGGGTAGAAGTTTAGAGCTTAAGGTTTGAGGCCTGTCAGTGCATTTGGGAGCCAAAGCCCAGTGAGGAAAGAAAGAAATATGGAGGCCCGCCAAGTGAACTTCGGCTCTTTGGTAGGGTAAGCACTGATGGGGCCCTTGTAATTTAAGTAGACTCACTCGTGGGCGAGTGCAGAGCATTGGAGTCAGTGTGTGTCCTATAGGAGGGCTTGCTATCGCAAATGGGGCCTGGGGTGTGGTCCAGGGTGGCAGCCTGGACTGTTGAGGGTTTAGTGTCGGCAGCACTGCCCCTTTTCCCCCTGGTCAGAGGCCACCATAGAGTTGGGACTCTCGTGCTGAGCAGCTTGTGGAGGTAGGGAAAGATTCATGTGGGGAATGGTTGATTGGGACCCCGGCGGAGTGGCAGACTGTCAGGGTGCTCCATGTGGCATGGCAATTAATCCCCTGGGTGAAGGCAGTCCCAAAATTGGAATCGCTGCATAAGAAGAGGTGCTGCTGGTTTCTGGACCTGGATAGACTCTGGGGAAGCCATTCTAGGCACATGGCATCAGCAATTGGGTGTCCAGAAGGTCTTCAATGGTTCTGTTCTTGCTAAAGAACACCAGTAGTGACTGAATTAAGACCTTAAAGTGAAGAAAGTGCTCCATAAAGTGTAAGGTACCCCCTGATGGAGAAAGGTATGTGAAGGCCCTGTTTGAAGGAGGGGTTGGGATAGTAGAAACGTCTTGTGCTGTCATAGTCCCTAGTGAAAGTCATGAGTTTGAGAATAATGGAATGGAAAGTGAGCCAGAGAGACCTGAATAAAGATATGGATTGACAGAAGGGAATTGGAATAGAAAAGCTGCTACGTGCTAACTACCTCTGGGTGTGGCCTGTTCCTGGACCACTGTATTGCTGCTGCCAGGAATGTAGCCATGTCAGCTCAAGGGACTACTGCAAGAAATAAATCTGTCTGTTAGCACAAGAGACTGTCGGAGGAAAATCTGGTGTCTGTCTGTGGATGCCCCCACAAAATGTGTTACCCCCATGCTCCATGGAGTAGTTCATTAACTTTTCTCGTTCATTAAACTGTTTGTTGCATTTTAATTCCAGAGTGGACAGTGGATTTAATCAATTTGAACTGTGCAATTTTCTGCCTGCTAACCACCCTTGCTCCTGCAGCTCACCAGTTACATCTACGAAGCGCTCCTGCTCACCCCAAAGTGGGGTCCCCCCACTGCCATTAGAAGAATCAGGTAATGAGCACAGTTCTACTGTGTTGCTTGGGTTGTAGAGTGCTTCCCTCCCACCAATTTACCATCCGGATACCCCTAGAAGGGAAGGGGAACTTACAGAGGGAAAATGCCAGAAGTCTGGAGGACAGCAAATGTGGTCCCCCTGAGCAAAAGTGGAGGTAGAGACAAGCCAGCCAACTATAGACCAGTCAGTCTCACGTCTATTGTAGTGAAATTACTACAAAAGAGAGGATAGTAGGACTCCTGGAGGATGATGGCCTGCAGGAGTCTAGACATCAAGGATTTACCAGTAGGATGTCATGCCAGATGAACCTGATTGAAATATTTGATTGGGTGACAAGAGCCATGGTGGTGGATAGGGGTCAGGCAGCAGACGTCCTGTACAGTATCTATATTTCAGCAAAGCCTTCCACTCTGTCCCTCATAGAAGATTGGTAAAGAAGCTGGGCAACTGAGGGGCAGGGTATAAGATAACAAGGTGGATAAAACATTGGCTGAGTGGAAGGATCCAGGGGGGTGGTTCTAATTGGAGAGTGCTTGGGGAGAGAGAAGTCATGAGCAGGGTGCCTTATAGCTGAGTTTTAGGACTAATTCTCTTCATTGTATTTGTATGTGATAAAGAGGAAGAATCCAAGATAATATACTCCTCTTTACAGACAAAAAATCTGTGGTAGAGTGACACCGAGGAGTGGGTAAGGGCCATGAAAAAAGATTGGAAAAAATAGTGGGATCATTGATGATGTGCCAGTTGAAATTTAACATGGAAAAGTACAAGGTAGTGCACATAGGGATCAAGAATCTGAGAAAGGAACCCAGGGTGGATGGTGTGGTGGTGGAGAGCAGAACAGAGAGAAGGGGCCTTGGGGTGATAATAATGAAGCGCTTGAAGGACAGTGTAATAGGGCTGTGGAGAAGGTGAATCAGATGCTGGGATGCATCAGGAGAGGGATCACTAGCATAAAGATGGAGGTAATACTGCCTCTGTGCAGATTCCAGGTTCAATTGCACTTGTACTGTATACAATTTGGGAGTCCACACTTGAGCATTAACAGGATAGGCTGGTGGTGGAGCTGAGAAGGGCCACCAAAATGATACAGCGGCAACAAGGGAGGTGTTACAGGGAGCACTTTGGGATCTCAGTATGTACATGCTGGAAGACTGGAAAAGAGGGGAGACATACATGAGAGGTTCAAGTACCTCCATGGGATAAAGAACGTGGACAACAGTGAGCTGTTCACAGACAGTAGTAACATGAGCAGCATGGAAAACTTCTTGAAACTGATGGGGAAAGATGCCGGGAAGTGCTTTTTCATGGAAAGAGTGGTGACAAAATGAAACAAACTTCTGCAAGAGGTCCTCTGCGTTGAAACAGTAGGTAGGGGTTCAAAACATGGTGGGATAGGCATGAGGGAAAAGTGTGTATGGGGGCAGATGGGGAAGGGAAGGGCAGAAAGGAGGACTGACAGAGGTGCAGTCCCATAACTAGGCAGGCTTAGGCAGACTGGATGGGCTGATGGGCCTTTGTCTCCCAATATTTTCAGAGTTTCAGTAAAGCCATCAGTGGATCTGTATAAGCCCCTTGCCAGCTTTGCTAGCTGGGGTTCATTAGTTCAAACAACCCGGCCTTTGTCATTACAGCTTTGGTTTCTTCTATTCCCCCCAAGCTGGTCCTAGTCCTCCTTAGTCTTGGTCCACATCCCTGAATGGAGTTGGAATTCCAAAGTGCATGCCTGTCAGAACCCACCCTGGTCACTACAACCCCAAGAACAAGGCACACGAAAGCCACTTGGTGTGCACAAAGTAACTGCCAAAGGGGAGGAAACCAGTCAGGTAGAGTAACACTTGGCCTCAGTGGCTTGATCAAAAGATAAGTGGTTAGTTCCCCCCCCTCCCCCACCTACAGGGACATTATTTATTTTAGGTAGGTGGAGTTCAGAAGTGAGGGGGTGTACCACCATAGAGCATCTTGTAGAGTACTCAGTAGCAGCAGGACCTACCCTGCGAGCAGTGCTTACTCTAGTTCTACAAAAAGGAACCCTTGCTGCATTTGATTTTGTCTTTAGTTCATTTTGGCCTGCAGGTTCCTGCTAAAGGCCACTGCTTACCACACTGTAAGATAATTTAATGCCTCAGCTACTTTGCTTGAGGAACTGAGGGGTGGAAAAAATTGTGTGTTTTGTTTTTGTGCTTTGGTAACCAGGTAAGGCCCACTGGGTACAAGGCCTATTCACAGGGGTGAACTGGGAGAACAAGAAGGTTAAGAGACTTGCTTAAGGTCACACAGTATGCAATTGGAGGTTGTGGGAATCAAACCCTGGTTTGTTGGGTGTACCAAGCTTTTTCACAGCTCATTGTATTACCATCTAGGCTATACTGCCAGCCAAAAATGGACTCTAATTCCCTTTTATCATCTCAATACAGTGTTACTGTGTTAACTTACATAACTGAAAACAAAACAATTGCTGCATAACCCAACCATTCCGGCTAAAATACAATAACAGCAAGGAAAACAGCTGGCACCCATCATGGAATATGTAAGTTTATTCAATTCAAAGCAAAGTGCTAATGTGTATATTGCAGTTTCTGCTCTTAGCACTTTGCTTTGCGTTGAATAAACTTACGGTTATATATTCTGTGACTGGTGCCAACATTTTTGTTTGCCCTGTTATCATCTCGCAGTGAGGCTGCTATACTCATTTTTACAACAGGGTGTGCTGAAGCACTCAGAAGTAAGTCACTTATTCATGGTTACACTTAAGGCATATAGCTGTGGTGGAATCTGGAATTTATTTATTTGTTTGTTTGTTTGTTTGTTTTATTTCAAACGTTATACCAGGAAAGACATGATGACAGACAGACCTCTCGAGCTTTGCTCTGACATCATGACAACCACTCAGTGAAAAAGCAGCCCTGTTGAGTATGGGCTCCCATACGTTATTCTGTAACATTCCTAACTCGCAAGATAACATGATATCTTGTGAGCAGGGTTTTACGATATCACTTTTTATCTCATAATTTTTCTCACTACTGGCCTATAAAAAGATCTACCATGTCTGTAGCCAAATAATAACTATACTGTATGTACTGCACCTGAGAGGACAGAGCCATCCAGAAAAACATCCGAGCTATGGATCTAATATTTCAAGTTTTTGCAAATAAGATAGAAGTTCTTACTTTTCTGATAGCTTTCTGGGTGTGGCAGTAGTTGCTAATTCTGTTATACTAGTCACTCAAGTCCAGGAAAGCAGCCAGCTTCACCTCCTTCAAGTACCTGGTTATCCAGTTGAATTTTATTTATTTGATAATTCGGATAACACCTTTGAACACAAGGGGCCAAATATTCAAAGGTTTGCCCCTGGGCTAAATGAGCACTGCCCGGCGGGCAAACTTAGCCTGGAGCACAAAGCAAGCTGTATTCAAAAGGAATAGCCCAGGGCAAACAGCTTCTGAATATTGCATGGGAATGAGGCCGTGCAAACTGGGCTGGGAGTGCAGGGCAAACGTAGCCCTGGAATAAGACAGCACTGAATACAGCAACCAGGAAGTGCAAACCACAACAACAACACAGTGCACAGAGATGTGAGGGTAGGTAGAGAGGAACTATGTGGCCAATTTGTGTTCTGGCAAATGCAGGGACCCAGTACAGCTGCAGGCAGCAGCGCACATGAAAAAACAGTGATCAAAACTGTATAATATTCCCGAACCCGTTAGCGCTCGCTAACTGCGTTAGCGTGGCTTTGGCGGGCGCTAAGCGGTTTGCCTGATTACCAAACACATTAGTCCCAGCTAAACTTGCCATATTCAAAAGTGACATGCAAATGAGCCTACTTAGATAGTCTGTGGGCAAACAGCCACATTGGCATCTCGTATGCCTGGTTTGCATGCAGTTTGCACAGCGTTACTGCAGGGTCCCACAGCTCCACCTATAGGTCAGTCTGGAGGTACAGGGGCTGGCCAGGTCCGACCGCAGCTCCACCTGTAGGTCAGTCAGGCAGTGCATGATGATAGCTGCCAGCTTCATGTAAACAGTACAGCACAGCATAGCATAGCATAGCATATTGTACCCCAGGGGACAACACAGCATAGGCTCAGGTGATGGTAGTGCTGCATGCAACCTTCACACTGTAAGTCATGCTACAGTGCACAGCAGACACTACAGTAGCAAGAGGGCTGGTAGTGTGAGGGACACAACACTGCCTATGATATGTAGGGCAGTGATGACCACTGCACTGTACACAGTGCCAGACACAGCTTGCAGGTAATTACTGACAGTGGACAGTACTATCACACTGTTGTGTGATCCACAGATGCTGCACCTGTGACATGGGATGCACACAGTGTCATGTACATGGCTGGCAGTGTGTGCTGTGACATTTGTACAGTTGTGTGGTAGGTGGCTCGGGGGGCATGTGGGATCTGACAGGCACACAGGTGGTGGCGTAATCCCACTACTGGCCCATGTGCACTGAGCAATGTGTCCCAGCCTTGTGGCCACACGTGGGCTGTGGTGAGGTCTGGCCACCCTACCACCCCTCCCTCACTGGCCACCATGCCCACAGTGCTGCATGTGCTGCATGTGTGCTGGCATCTGTTACACACCACAGGCGTATGGTCTGCAGGTGTGTGCTATATAGCCAACTACCATGCTGTCCCCTGTGGGTCAGATCACCCATCACTGTCTGTGCTTGGCTCGGACTGGTGGCAGCTGATGGCATCATGGTGGTGCCATCAGTGAGCAGCATGTGTCCTCCATGTCTGGCAGTATCTAAGTGTCATACTGATATGTTATGGCCGCGCAAGCCACGCTAATGATGAGATAGCACCGTGCAAAGCACACAAAGCTGTTTGCCCAGGGTTAAGATCAGCTTTTCCTGGGCGGTAATTTGTACCGCGATATGGGTCGCGCTAAGTCACGCTAAACAACTTAGCACAGCACTAGTCGCTGAATATCTCATTGCACATGTATTCATGTTCACTTTGCCCCTTGCATATAATTATTGTTTGCCTTGTGCTAATGCAGTTTGCCTGCACTATTCAGCCTTTTGAATATAGCAGACCTGCGCTAATCCCGCGCTAACCCCGCGCAAACGTTTTTTTCCTGGCGCAAAGCTTTAAATATCTGGCCCAAGCTCTTTTACAAAGGTTCCACGTCAAAAAAACAGTGAGCAACCATTACAGATAATAAGGTTACGGGTATAATATTACATAAGTAAGATACAAAATGGTGAAATGACGGTACTTTGATTTAAGGGTTCCATCAGGTCAGTGAGCAACATTACATACATATGGTTACAGGTATCATTTTACCTCGTTTACAATACAATTGGCAAGTAAGGGCAATTTGATTACAGGGAGAAAAGATAAATAGTGTATTTACAGAATATAATTGACTTGTTATTAAGCTTAAAAAAGACTCACAGTGTGTCCACTTGGGCCTTGTCAACAATAGCATCAGAGTGTGATGAGTAGTCAAGTGTCTAGAAAGTATGAGCTGACCTGGCTCGACCAGGACTAGAGTAATCTCTTTGTGGTTAGCCAGGATTTAAGACCTGAAGAACTTTAGGAGTAGACAAAGTCAAGGAAGGAAGAGAATAAGCTGAGGAGCATGGGAGAGGGTGTGGGGGGGGGAGAGAATAGATGCAGAGGAGAGAGAGAGTGAGGCAGATAGAGAGAGAGAGAGAGAAAGATAAGGAGAGAAGGGGAGAGAGAGAGTGAGAGAGAAAGAAAAATGTGAGGGAGACACAGAAGAAAAGGTGAACTATGCTTCATCGAGGGATCCACCAGTCAGCACAGGATGAAGGCCGGATGGAGTTGGGGACTGAACTGGTAAAAGGTAATGGGGCATAGAAAGGTGGAGGAGTGTGTTAAGAGGCTGGTGGGGGGAACCAATGGGTAGAAGGTGGCGAGGTGCTCACAGAGGAACCTCTAGGATCAGAAGTGGTACTCACAGACACTCCTGTTTAACAGATACAGCTTTAATTCAGATTTGAAGGTACTGGGGTTCGAAATATTTAGCAAGGTAGCTGGGAACTCATTTAGTCACAGAGGGGCTTGGTAGGAGAAGAACCATTGACCCTGTACTGTCCTACAAAACGGTACACTCAGCGGGTTTAGCTCCTTGCCTCGAGAAACATACTTGGCGTTGGTGTACGCTAACATGTTGGTGATGCAAGGCAGGGCTTGTCCCAGCATTGCTTTTCCTTCCTAGAAGGCATGTTTGAAATCTGGTCCTATCCCTTAGGGAGATCAGGTTGCTGGAGTGATCATAGAGGATGCAAGCATGAGTGAAGCGGTCCACACTGAGTATCAGTCTGCACGCCTTGTTTAAAGCAGTGACTACCTCTTGAGGGTCGAGTCTGTGGCAGCACCATAAACTACCAGGCCATAATCAATTATGATTAGTATGGAGCTGGAGACGGAGATCCATAGGGCACTGGGTGTGAGGCTTTCCCTGTGCCTGTAAAGGTCTCCAGGTTAGGTGTTCGCTGGCTTTACCACCATGTCTGTGTACTGCACGTAGGAGAGGGTGTCCTCTATCATGACACCTAGGTATTTGAAGGCATGCACTTGCTCCATTAATATCAACATAATCACCACGTGACACCTAAACAAGACGAACATTTCACAACCACCACCAGATTTGCAGCATTTGTGAACCGCATGATTCTGTGTGAGGGCTTTTCAAGAGTGTTAATGTTGCTGTAACTGCATATGGAACTAGATAAACTACCTGAAACTGGAGGGTGCTGCATTCCTGGAATTTTTTCAAAATGCTAACAACAAGCAAAGACATTCAGTAAGAAAGGACAATAAACATATAAACATAAATACACAATTGAACAACAGAAATCTGACGTGCCAATATGAATAAGGCAGAAAGTAACTGTCAGCAAAATGACGTCAATGTAAGGCAATGACTTCTGCAAACAACCTTACAATAGGTGTTTGCCTCAGCTATCAAGCCTATAACTGTCATAATCCAGCCAAGAAATAAAAGGCTACATATAACCACACTAACACTCTAATTCAAATGGCACTATCACACTTCTGTGTATACGACTTCTACAAATGCATTTTTCAACTGATTACTAAAACTTCTCAGGAATTCAGTTACCAATCTCCAGGTGTTTCTCTGTCTGAGGCAATGAATTATTTGATAGTGTTTTTCACATTTTTAAAGAGCTTGTTATTTCTTTGACCTAGAACTCTGGTACCGAATTTCAATGCATTTTGATAAAGCAATCTTTTATGGCCACACACACACAAGGGAACGTAATACTTTCCATTTGGAAAGATGAAGTCAGTGAAATGCTCTGTAACAATTCTGCTCTTGTGTCCACAGTTGCACAATTGGCTGCTTCATGCTCCGATGTAGAATAAATAGAAACGAACAGAAAATCAATTGGTAAAATAAAGTCAGTGTGAATGTGCCACAAGGTTTTTCAACATCATGTCAAAAACTCAACTTGCGTTACTAATTATTTCACTTTTGCTTCCATGGCGTATTATTTTTATGTTCTTGGGTTGTTGGCACAATTATAACCTCTACCTAACTCTCTTTCTCTGCTCTTTAGAGTTGATATATCCCAGGAGCCTTCTGTAAATTAAGTTTTCTTAAGCAATTTTGTTTTAAAGAACAGCGATGCATTTCAGTATCTCTTTTTGTGAGCTGGTGAATTCTGGGGTCTTTGGCAGAGTGTTTAAGATTGTTTATGATACTAAGATAGTCAGGGTGCTGGACAGCCTTGATAATAGGGACAGATTCAGTGTAGTCAAATCCAAAGAGCTACACTCGGGGAGAAAAGACAGAGACAGGACCTACACACTTTGTGGGGCTCGGCTTGCTACAGTGGAGGAGGAATAAGATTTGGGGGTCATAACAGACAAGGGGCTGAAACATGATAAGCAGCACGTGACTACGTTCAACAGGGCCAGCAGAGTACTGTGTATATCAAAAGGGGGTGACCAGCAGAGCAGGGGAAGTAATCCTGCCACTTTTCAAGCCCCATGATAGGCCCTTTCTGAAGTACTACATGTGCTACTGTAGATTCCTCATATACTGTATGTTAATACTACTGCTGAGACCACTACTACCCCAAGGATGTAAGAGAGACCACTCTTACAACCATAAGAGTAGTGTCGGTGACAGTATTACTATATTATTGATCGAGATTGATCAATATTATATTCACATTTTTAAAAACTGCCTCGAATGTGCCTGTTTCCAGGGCAGCTGCATGTGAGACACTCTTCACAGAATAAGAGTGTGTCATTCACAGAAGAAAGAGGCACTCTTATTAGCCAGAAGTGCTCCCTCAATCTAAAAGTACAAAAAGGAGATTAAAGCAGTCAGGAGGGTGTAACACAGGGTCACCAGACTGATCAGGGGTATGAGGGGCAAAAGTTATGGGGAGAGGCTAGAGGTTCTTAACATGTTCATGCTGGAAAAAAAGAGGCTGAGAGGGGCATGGTCTAAGCCTTTTGCATACACAAGAGAACTGACAAGGTTGAATGGTCAGTGATGTTTGATCTGGTATCCTCCCATAGGATGTGGGGACATTTCCTGATGGTTGTAAATTCAGGGGTAATGTTAAGAGGCACTGTTTCCCCCAGAGGATGGTGAAACTGAAACATCCTGCTGGCAGAGACAGTAGATATGAAGACATTACAAGCCTTTAAGTCTAGACAACTGTCTGCTTACCAAGGGAATCAATGGGTTCCCTGCATAGTAGAGTGGGTAGGGAAGCCCATTGAATAAGTACATATTGGCACATAACACTTTTTTTTCATTCCTGCTTATGAAGGGAGGGAGGGTAGGACCTGATGAACCTAGTGTCCTTTCTGACCATCAATTACTATGTAACTATTCCATGACAATAAACTGTTATGCTAACACAGTAATTGTGACATCAGTCAGGGGCAGTCAGATACTTTCTGAAAGAGACAGTAACATAAGTGCTACATTACCTGAAATCTTTAGTACAATAATAACAGCAGAAAGTGAAAAAAAAAGAACAGAACACATTAAAGTTAATAATCTTGTTGCACATATAATCATTCTAAGCCATTTTTTAGCAGCTACCTACTCTTTAAATTTGGCCGTATTTGATTACAACATTTTACTTTTCTGTGACAAAAGTACAAAGTTAGATCCATGGACTCTAGCTTTCTTAGGTATATTATATTATATTATATTATATTATATTATATTACATGACATGGTCACCAGCCAGCCTAAATTTAGAGAATGTGACATTATTCACTGATAAATAGAAGTGAGTCAGTTTACATTACTTCTCAACTGCCAATCTCTTACAATAGTTTGGCATGAAATAATTAGTAAATAAAGACAGCGGAGGTAAAAATTAATGTTTTTTACCCTAGCCTGTGATTGGATATTCCCCATTCAGAAAAAGTAACATTTATTCTTTGAATTCCATATTTGATTGGGCCACCTAACTCCCACCAAGAAACTCAGTGTTTGGAGTCGAGCAACAAGTTTGGCTGGCTCCTACTAGTCAGTCAAAAAGCACACAGTAAATAGCCATCATTGTTTTATTTTCCAGCCCTGTCAGCTTCAGTGCTCAAGCTGGATGAAAACCCACAGGTACACTAAGATGCCTTTTGCAATTTTTGTTTATATAATATAGTTGTTATAACACATGGAAGGTAAGGTATGTATACTGTCTAAAAATGGCTCTCCCACTCCCAACATTACGTTCCAACCTCAACATTTACTCATTGAGTCATTTATTGGCTTGTATGCCACGCTCTCCCCAAAACTGTCACTTTACATAATTATCTGAGTTTTAATTCAGAGTTCATTTTATCCTATAGCTCTTTCTGTTCAGCAGAACACTGTTTTCAAGAAGTCTAATTTGTTGAGCAAAACATCACTATATCAGGTGTTTTATTATATTAGAAGACATTCCCTTTAGTGTCTACTGACTGGGGGCATAGGGAAAACTGCTCAATTAGCAGATCTTCGCCAAAGAGGGTCCACTGTAGATATGAATTTTAGACTTCAGCTGTGTTTTTTTTCTGATGGTTTGCTATGTTTTTCAAGGCATAATATTGTTGTAACAATCAGTTTAAACTGGGAGGTATAAACATTAACAAAAAAATATCTGTTCTGGTATAAGCAATAGAAATTCCAAATCACAATACTGCAGTGAGCTTTGTGGTGCCAGGCAGGGGGAAGAAGGATGCCATGTGGATCACATATTTTCTTGGGGTGGGAAAACATTACTGCATTTGTGCTCACAGTGGGTCCTTTGTACTATAGACAAGATAGCCTATGCACCACGTATCTGCGGTGCACAGACAACCCTAAGTGGGAATGCCGCACAGCGGGGGTCCCGTGGACCCCCCATAGCATTTGCATACAGTGCACAAGCTATTAGCGCAGTGGATCCCTCAGTCATGTGGGCAGCAATGCACTGGGGTGGTCAGTGGGAGTGTTGGGGGCATGCCTGCACTATGTGCCATTCATTAAGACACATAGTGCCAGGCACGGGGGGGGGCGCATGTTATGACAGCTGGAACCCTGACATAACCCAGTGCACACCTCCCCCATGGACATAACCTGCAGGTTGTGGCAGGACTGGGAAATGACTTTCTGTGCTGCCCCAGCCCACTAGGCTGTAGAGGGCTGGGGAAGCCATTCGGGTGAGTACCCATACATTTTATTTTTGTATGTAATTTAGATGATCCACATGTCTAATGTACGACCTCCCTATGGGCACAAGGGATTCACTATGGGACCCAGGTCAGACATCCAATTGGATGCCTGTCCAGATCCACCCCTCCACACTGGATCATCCCTCCCAAACCTGCACTCCAGGGGGGCCCATGGACAGGTGTCCTACTGGTGCTCACAGTTCTGCATACTATGCACCCTGCACCTGTCCAGGGCTGCGAAGCTATGCGGGCAGAGTATGCACCTTTGGCACATACCTTACACCCCATTAGTGCATAGGGCCCTTTATTAGCATGATGAATGGAACTGGCAGGACAGTAATTTGGAGGAAGCACACCAGCTGAGTGTAGAAGATTTCTAACTCAAGTAAAGGAGTTCAGGGCATATGAAGGGAAAAGTCAGGCATTCAAAAGGCATACAGTACTAAATTGCTAAGTACCACAGTATGACACATACACATATTAATTCCATTTTATCCTAGAGTGATGTGTGCATTTTATTTAAGGCTAGTTAGTAACCATTTATGAGGTAATAAGGATTGAGGATGAGGGCTTTCCCTCGAGAATATTGACCTGAGGGATGTAGAGTTTGCATGAAGGGGCTTAAACCCTTCTCAGGTCATTAGACTCCAGGTAAGAGCAAAGTTCAAGGTCATTTACTAGTATGGTAAGCTTCTATATTTTTAAATGGTCACAGACTGTTTGAACTATTTTGGATATTGCTAAGTTTCCTGTTGCCACTATTACTCCGTGCAGAATGATGTCTATTATAGCATTTTCGGGGCATTTACTAGCTGATTAAATGTGTTGGATTGACCAATCCTCAATTACACATAGTAGATGACTGACAAAAATCTTTTAATTTCAGAATAGCAAGTTTCTAGGGACTGCCTAACTCAGTATGGTTGACAGAAGTCTACTGCATGTTCTTCCAGAGCTAAGATAGGTCTTAATTTCACGTGAGAATTCATTATGCATTTGGGCTTTTTGCATTTGGCATATATGTAGTACTTTATTCTAAATGGCTAAAACTAGATTATAATCAGCACCTCAAGGACAAATGCTTTAACATGCCTGTCTAAAAGACATTAAACAAGCATTTGTCAATGCCCGAATGTTTGCTTGCTGGCACTGACATTGGTAGTGTAGAAGTTACAGAGCTGCATAATAGGAATGGCAGCGAAGTATTGAACTGAAGCCAACCCCACCACCACCCTGCAGAGAGTGGCAGGCATTGGGGTATGCCTTTGGGTCGTCAGGCATAACGACCATGCCATTTCACCACACCCTACCCTGCAGACACTGACAAGTGTCACGGTGTGCCTTGGGGTCTTTGGCCCTTATGCACACCCCATTCCATCCGGAAATATGGTGAGATGCGTGCAGTATAGGAGAATGGGGTGAAGTTTGGGCCCGAAGAGTCCGAGGCACACCTTAATGCCTCTCTCACTGGCTGCAGGGTGTGGGTGGCAGTGGAATGGTATGAGCATGACAGGCAAGAATCCCAAGTCACATCCCTGATGCCTGTCATACTCTACAGGGTGGGGCGTTATAGTCGGAAACCCTAACGCCTCAGGCATTCATTGGTATTTTCACTCCAAATTTTCAACATGGTTTTTTTGTGACCCCCACCTCATGAACAGTGGCAAAATCATTTTGTTAGCTGAAAACTGCTTTTGCACAGTGACTATGGCATTTGGCACCACAGGTGCAAAAACACATTCTGAACAGGATGTGAAAAATGACAGCAGTACTGTTCATGGGGAGGTGTAAAAAAAGGCAATGTTGAAAATCTGCTAATAATCTTAAAAACTGGTGAAGTCATGGCGTTCGTGAAACTGTGTAACGCACAGTTAATAGTTTGGGATTTATTTACAGCAGATTGTTAACACAGGCATTTTGGGACCTCTGATCATGAAAAAGTGCCAGTGGTGATTTTCTTTATCTGTCCCGAACAATGATTTCCCACAGCGACCACGCATCTCTGCACTGAAGTGTGAAAACACATTTCGACCATGTTGGTGGAAAAATGACAGCTGTACTGTTCATAGGAGGTGTGGAAAAATGCCACTAGTGAAAATCTGGACTGAAAATATTACAGATTCATGAACCTCTGAGGATCGCGTGGAAACTTCGCCAATGCTCACTTAACACAGTCATTTTATGGAGTTTTGTCACCAAATTTTCAACATAGCCATTTTAAGACCTCTGTTCATGACCAGTGTCACTGTGATTTTCTTAATCTGTCCCAAACATTGTTTTCGCATACCGACTGTACCATTATGCTACATAATGCGGAAACACATTTTGGCAAGATGTGAAAAATGGTAGCTGCACTGCTCATAAGGAAGTGGTAAAAATGGCACTGTTGAAAATCTGGTGTGCAAATCATTTTGCAGGTACTTGGAAAACTGCCAGCGTGCGTGGAACGCGCTGTAGCGTCGCTCCTAAAACAGTCATTTTGGAATTTTTCATCAAATTTTCAACATAGCCATTTTAACACCTCTGCTCATGACCAGTGTCACTGTGATTTTCTTAACGTGTCCCATACATTGATTTCGCACACCAACTGCGCCATTGTGTGCTACATGGGCATAAACACATTGTGGGTGAGATGTGAAAAATGACAACTGTACTGCTCATAAGGAGGTGTGGTAAAATGGCAATGTTGAAAATCTGGAGTGAAAATATTGAAAATTTGCAGATTCTGAGCCTGCGTAGGAACACTAGCATACGCTCATAAAACAGTCATTTTAGAATTTTTCCTCAAATTTTCAAAATAGGCTTTTGAGAGCCCACCTTATGAACAGTGGCAGTGTTGTTTTAGTTAATCATTCAGGAAGAGGTGATTTCACACAGTGGCTGCCGAAATCACCCGGCCTAGTAACGCCAGCGATGACAGTGCAAGAATTCATGAGGAGGGGTCCCAAAACTCGCCGTTGAAAATTTGGTGCAAAATTACAAAATGCCTGAGATATGCAACAAAGTTGAAAAAACTCTATCTATCCCATTATACAGCTTACCGGCATTTCCTCAGTTCACAGTCAGCTTTGAAGAGTGCAGGCGTGTTCCGGTCCACGAAAGATCGCCTCGCTGGACTCCAGAGGTAAGTATGGGGTGAGGGGTGAGGGAGGCAGGGTGCGCAGTGGGTGGGTGCGGGTTGTAGAGGACAGGAGACTGCGGGGACCATTTTCCTTTACAGATTTTTGTTATCAAAGATGGCCTTGGTCATTTGCCATGCTGGGGTGGGTCCCCAGCATGGCAGAAGGATGTATTGGGGGCGGAGCCAGCGGGGATTCGGCACTCTGTCAGCCATAGCATCTGTTGCCATGCTGGGGTGGGCTCTCAGCGTGGCACCCTGTACCGGGGAACAGTGGAGCCGGCGGAGATTGGGCTCCCCGTCGACCATAACATCATGGCACCTGGATGCTTTGGGGGTGTAGCCGAGTTAGGCACCCCCTTGACCATAAACATTTTGCCATGCTGAGGTGGGCTCCCAGCGTGGCACCTGGATCTTTGGGGGAGTTTGGAGCGATGGGGATTGGGCACCCCATCAGCTGTACAGTGTGGGGGGCGCCAGAGCTGCACTGAGGTGTCGTCGCGTCTTGTGCGCATGTGTGTGGGGGCAGAGCTCTGCTCTCTCAAGAGCTCTCCCTTTCAACTGTATGCCACTGCATTTTCCTGCTGTCATAGACAGCTGGAGTAGTGATTGGTGCTCTGCGACCGTGCCTGCAAACACACTGACTGAATTGGAAGAGGCTGACACACCTCTGGAAAACTCGTATGATGGCATTATGTTTCTTGCACATGCATGCAAGCAAACATAAAAATGTTTTGAGTTAACTATGACTGACTAATCAGCAAGTTACACAAGACAACATTTTCTTCTTAACTGCGTCAAAACTGATTTTTGTTTCCACATGATTTCCTAATTAAATGTCTTCTTTTATGAGAGCGAATGCAGGCCACAAAAACTACTACTGGCCTTTTTCATATCGTGTACTGAACAGCCACAGCAAGAAGTTGCAAACTGTCCAGCACCTCAGCCTTTGTGTGTTGCAAAACCTGATAAGATTTCACCCTATAAAAAAAAGGTGCATACTCCTGGAACAGATCTCTGACCAATTTACTTTACACCTGGTTAGTACAAAGGCAAAATATGTAACCACTGACAAGTTTGGCAGTCAAGCCTGGATCCATAACTTGAAGTATAATGTTCGTATAGATCATTTATAAAGCTGTTTCTTCACCAGAGACCTATTCTTTGGGCCTGGAACTATGCACCATAGAGGCTGCCCCAGCCCCGATTCCCACTAATCCCATCAATATGGACAGCAAGGATTCATGGTGCAGGGCCTGAAGGTGCCACAGGTTGTCATCTCAACAGCTGTGAAGGTTTACTCCTAGTTTTTCACTGCCACATGCCAGTGCATCCCAGTTGCACCTAGTAATGGCCATCTGGTGTTTCGTGCAAACGCAGAGGAAGCTCTGTGGGAAATCAGGTTCCCCAGCCCTCCACTGGAGTTGTTGTGGTCTCTCAGCTGGGGATGTTTCTGTCTGGCAGCATCTTATCAGCCTTCCCATGGCTGTCCAGCAGGCTCCTGGATCTGCTCCCAAGCCCAGGTCGCTGGCTCTGAAACCATCAGGCAGCTCCTCTAACGTTTATATTTAAAGGCTCTTGGAAAGGCCAGATTATGTAAACCAACTCCACCCCTAAGGAAAGTGGTCCAGGTTTGACTGCAGTACCCTTTCATGTCTGAACTGAACAGGATGAGAGTTGTTTTCTGTTTCTTGTCTTATTATTTCAGTTACTATAAGTGATGCATGGTCAATAAAAATTATGTTTTTTCTATTGCCCAGTTTTACATCTCAACTAGCAATGCCCACCTTAGTTCAGTGGATTTTTAGAGTTGGTGCAGAGGTGACATGTTAGGTATTGGGGAAGGGAGAGTGTCAACATCCAGATGTGTAAACACCTCCTTCTGGCTGATCCAGCATCAGTGATGCTGTTGCCTTTGGAGACAGATGCTGCCTGACTCTCCTGGGTGCATGCAAGTTGATGTGATGACTGTTCTGCTGGAGAAGGGAAGAGAAGAGAAGCTAGAAGTTTATAAGCAGAAAACCCATCATTCAACAGGCAGCTGCAGATGGAAGCCTGATCTCTGCTGTTAAAGTATAATATTTATAGTCACTGCTGTGGATACAAGGGAAACCAGCAGAATTTTGCTCATGGTGAGAGTGGAGGTTGGTAAACGGAGATGTCATACATAAAGAATATAAACAGAAGCATGTGAAGGTCCACGAACAAGAAGGTAGCAGTAACATAGTGAATGGAGACTTCAGTGCTGGGAGTGGGGGACTGCAAGTAGGCCACCCCCAGGAAATGTTTGCTTTGTAAATGGCATTGTTTCATTCATATTAGAACTCCAGTAATATCATCAGCCACTCCCTTCAGAAAAGCTTATTTTTAATTTGTTTTAACTTTCTGTAAAGTCCATTCACTTCAACCCCCTTTGATTTTTGCTGTTTTAGAAAAAGATAAACCATTTATCCTGCTCACACTAAATCATTGCCACACAGAGCAAAAGCATCAGTCTGCTCAGCTCTGCAACACTTTCACACTGCCAGCAAACTAACCTCGCTGCTTGCCAAGTGCTGCTAGAAGAGGTGCTAATTGGGTGATGATGCGGCCCTTCAGAAATCTGATCCAGGATTGGCTATGTATTCATTCCATTACTGCCCAGGTGCCAACTCAGTCTGCTTTGTCTCATCACATGAATATGATCTTGTGTAAACTGATTTTATGTTTTTTATTTTATTTGTTTTACCAGGAAAGGTGGACTGGACCTTAAAATCACATTTTCAGTCATACCACCTGTGTCTGCATTGTAACAGAGATATTATAGTTATGCAAGAAGTCAAACAGTCCCAAAATGCACTGTAGACATACTGCCAGTGTCACTTCTGCCCACATTGCAGAAGTGAACTGTTCTAGTAGCTTCTAATTGCAGTCACTGATACTGAAGTGAGTACGGTGGCCTGCTACTAGGGGTGGCAAAACTCAGAAAGATTTTGACCCTTGAGTGACTGGTTCTAATTGTTTCCTATTAGTTCTGATTATTTATAATTATGATAATTAAATGTGCTAGATGCATTAAAAGACAGCTTATATAAAGTATTCAACACAGTGGGGTAAAGTAAATACTTTAAATCATAATGTGTACAAAAAATACAATAGAGCTGCTAATGTGTGGAAGGGACTAAAGCAGATAGTAGCAAAAAGACCTCAGCACTCATGCATGCTGACCAAATATTGTCACCAGCACAACTGAAATATAGTGCAAAACTATGCCACAATTCTATTGTTTAAAACTTACACATGTAAGAATAATAAAATGCCTAAGGTGGCAGCAGCAGACTCAACATTTCCACTTGTAGAGTGATCGTGCTGGTCCACAATTATCACAAAGTGTTGCACTATATTTCCATTATGTGGTGACAGTATTTGGTCAGTGGATGAGTGCTGAGTTTTTGTTTTTTTTTGTTACTATGAGATTGTTTTTTATTTAGCACCCCCTTGTTGGTCCGGAGTGACTATTTTTGTTGTTTGGATTGAACAAGCAGACACTTGGAGTGGAAACAACAACACACGCATGATGCAGCAACGTAATTCCTCCAGGGCCTCCCAGACACACTTGCCTGGGTATTGGATATGAGGGAGAAACAGAGAGAAAGAGACAGACTTTTTTGACTTGGTGACCAGGGCAGCCAATAAGGGACAGGCAGTCGATATAGTGTATGTGGATTTAGAGATGTTACAAAGTTTTAATTCGCACGTGAAGTTAAGGCAAAGTTGTCAGATCCACCTCCGAGGATAATTTTGTGAAGTTTTTCTATTTAATAGGAAATTTCACCATTGGTAACTTCACCTGTAACAACTTCTTTGGTGTACAACAAGGCAAAGTTGGGTCAAAAGGAAGCTACTGATATACAAAAATCTCAAGGTCAGCAGTTCCCTGTCCTCCCCACTCTGTAACAGCCTAAAGATACTGCACCATCCCCACCCCCACCCCCCGTGGTACCACCATCACAGCCTGCATCCACTCATCAGTCTCAATCAGGAGCAATTCTAACAATTTCTGACCTAGACTTCAGCAATGCCTTTGACACTGTCCCATATTGAAAGCTGGCAAACAAGCTCAGAAGCATGGGGTGGGCCCCAAGATGGTAAACTGGGTCAGTAGTTGGTTAAAGGGTAGGATGCAAAGGGTGCTGGTAAATGGTGTTAAGTCTGAGAGGGAGGTGACCAGTGGGGTGCCACAGGGATCTGTCCTGGGACCAGTCCTCTTCAATATTTTCATAAGTGTCATTGCAGAGGGGCTGGAGGGGAAAGTATGCCTTTTTGCAGATGACACAATGATCTGCAACAGAGTTGACACTCCTGAGGGGATAGAGACAATGAGGAGGGACCTGGCCAGGTTGGAGGAGTGGTCAGAAATGTGGCAGCTTCTATTCAATGCCAAGAAGTGCAAAGTCATGCACTTGGGGAGCAGAAACTCTGGAGAGATAACAAATGGGTGGGGACACTGGCAGCCACCAAGCAGGAACAGGACCTGCGGATAATCACATCAGATGACCTAAAGGTGACAAAGCAGTGCAAGAAGGCTGTGGGGAAGGCCAGTAGGATACTGGGGTGCATTGGGAGGTATATAACCAGCAGAAACAAGGAGGTGGTTATGCCACTGTACAAATCGCTGGTGAGGCCTCAGCTGGAGTACTGCATCCAGTTCTGGAGACCACATCTCCAGAAGGACATAGACAGACTGGAAGCAGTACAGGGGAGGGCTACAAAGATGGTGCAGGGCATGCAGGATAAACCTTATGAAGAAAGGCTGCGGGAACTCAATATGCATTCCCTAGATGAGAGGAGAGTAAGGGGGGACATGATAGAAACTTTCAAGCATCTCAGGGGTATAAACAAGGTACAAGAGGGCAGCATCTTTCAATACAAATGATGTGAAAGAACCAGGGGTCATGAAATGAAGTGGGGGGGGGTTCAGAAGCAACATGAGGAAGTATTTCACTGAAAAAGTGGTGGATGCTTGAAACAGCCTCCCAAAGGAGGTGGTGGGGGTGAAAATGGTTAGGGAGTTTAAGACTGCATGGGATAAACAAAAAAGGGTACCTTAGGGAAAGGAAAAGAGGGTGAGATGCAGATCAACTAGGGTCTGTAGTTAGTAATAGGTAGGCAAAATGGGCAGACTAGTTGAGCCACACAGTCTTTATCTGCCATAAACTTCTATGTTTCTGTGTGGGATCCAGTTACATTTTTCACTACTAGCATGATATGCTGGAAAATATTCCGAGTATTGCACCACTGCAAGTGAGTTTAATATAATTTTGTCTCCTGGCCAGAGTCAAATATGACCCCAGGTACCAGTACCCAATGTGCTGTCATGCACAGAAAGTAGCTACCAGCTGTTTGGCCAGTGGTCCACATAGCCATAATGGGGACCTATTATCCAGATCAAGCTCCATGCCACCACCACCAGAAGTCAAGGGGACAACAGCAACTACACCAGCAACCTCCTCCTTGACCACTGTTCCTAATCCTGACAAGAGATTTTGCTACCTCTTGGACTGATCCTCATGTCACCACCCCCCAAAGCATAGCTGTCACAGATGTGTCAGAGAATAATCTGGCAACACAAATGCCACCACTCCACTTCCACCAACTACTTCTTTGCTGTCACTGTTGCCGGCCCCAGAGCCAATGGATGAAACTGCTGCATAGGTAATTCTTTAGGTGCAACAACATTTTGCCCCACAGAACCTAGGCACTCTTTAGCCACCTTGCTGGCACCTCTCCCTTTACTCAAGCTTCTCTTTCCAGTCATTTAGAGTTTTAATGTTGCAAAGAAAAAATAAACATTGCAGTAAAACTAGATACCAGCAGCAGCAGAAGACAACACCTCACCAGAAGGATAAACAGTCTTTTTTTTCCATTTCTTGCTGCCCAGAAACCAGAGATCATGATGTGCGGTGGTTGCCTTAAAACGTGGTACAGCAGGGCTCACATCCATGCTGCTTTTAAAACGGTTTAAGACATAGAAGATAATGTATGGTCATCAATCAGTAACTGGTTTGTTAACCATCGAGAGGTTGCCTGGTCACCATTAAACCTCAGGAGTGAAGCTCGAGAGATTTAAGTCACCATGGCAACCTTGAGATGGTTATACAAACTGGTTGCCGATAGATGAACCGTACATTATCTTTCATGGTGTATGGTCCACTTTTTCCAGGAGTATAGTCAGAAAATAGCATTTACAATATAATTGTTCCTCTCCGAGGTGCTTTATCACTGCTGTGGCCATTTTGGATCCATACAGAGTACAGGACGCGCATGCGCAAATATGTCAGTGTTGTTATACCATCGATGTGACATACTCACAATGGCATAACGACATTGTGACATCACATTGATAGTATAACAACACTACAGTTTGTCCGATTTCCATGTATAATAATGTTCTACCACACATTATAACTGTGTTGGTGAAAAACCATGCTAAAACCCTGCTCCGGGCAGGGTTAAGGGAATTTGAGCAATCTGGAATGTGACTTATCTCATCTGCTTAGTTCTAATTTTGCCTTGTTGGGCTCACTTCAAAGAATAAAATATATTAAGAGCCAAATATTAAAAAGTTTGTACAAGCACTAACAGGTCTTTCCCCGTGCAAACCGTAGTTTGCACTGGATCTCCATATTCAAAAGAGCTTTTATGTGGGCAAAGAGAGTTAACGCCCCTTCAAAACATAATGTATACATGCAGGCAAGAGGAGAGGTGTGGCCATGAATATGCGTGCTGTCCCATATTCAGCAGCTTTGCACTGTGCAAAAGGGTTTAGTGTGGCCCTTTTGCACAGCGCAAATACCTCCAAATAAAATCCCGACTTAACTCCAGGCAACCTTATTGGCTGCCAGAGGTAATGCAGCCATTGAACTGGTTGGCCACCGGGGGAGCACAACCACACTGTGTTCCCTGTCAGCCACCCTCCCACACCGATCGCCAGCCCATTCTGTATATTTGTTTCCCGTTACTCCTCCGGTTGGTCCTTTTCTTCCACATGTTTCCCCAACCCCATCACCCACCATCTCTGGCACTTACCGTCTGGCCGCCAGTTCCTTCACAGATTTCTCCCTGTGGCAGGGCCATCAGGGGACTCCTCAAACCCCCCCTGGTGCCACGCTTAGTTAAGTGGTCCCTTGACCCCAGTAGATGGTGTGGAGTCTGCGAGGCTTCCCAGGGTGGCATTCTGCCGCGGAGGTGTTTTTCCCCTGACCTGCAGATGCTCTGTGAGGACAATGGTATGAATGTACACACATTGAGGATGTGTTAGGTGTCCTTCAATCAGGGAGTGTACCCCCTCCCAGAACCACTGCTCCAACCTTGCATCACCACCTACAGTCACCTAGGTGTCAGTGTTGTAGCAGAGCAGACATCCATCCCTCCCGGGAGAAGGACTGCATCCCTTGAGATGCTCAATCCTCCTCCTCCCCCCCCATGGCTGACCCCAGAGTGAGCCAGGCTCATCAGCAAACCAGGGTTGCCAGTGTGACAGCAGATGAGGCATGGATGCCTCTGTCCTCTTCACCACCAGACTGGCTCCATTCTGTATATTAATATATACCTGGTGGTAGTGGTCCCTGCCCTGCTACCAGTTGCTGGCCCATGCTGTAAAATAATATGATCCCTGATGCTACTGGTCCCCACTCTGATTGCCAGCCCGGAAGTACAAAAAGTCCATCTTCTTCCAAGTTGTGTAACTGGGTGTGCTTTGAAACAACTGAGAAGCTGCCTGGGATATACTATACTGGACTAGATATCTGCAACAAATCTCTCTCTTGCTTACATCTGAGGGAAGTTTTCCTTACTTTTACATTGGTATTGGTTTGTATTTAATTATTTTAGTTTTTAATTCAGGAAGGGGGTTTTCAAAACTGCTTATCTTGTGAGCATCTTCAGAAGGGTTGAAATAACTGCATATTTGATTTTCCTTTGTGGCTAACAAACCACCAGGCTGTTTTGGGGCTGGGGAGGTTTATCTGTGTCTGACTTGGATGTCTGGATTTTTCTCTGTTTGATTAACAGGGTATTTTCTCTGTCAAATTGTTGTGTAGGGCATCTTGCTGACAGGAAGGCACTCATCACAGTGGTGGGTCAGAGCTTTTAGCTGATTGTTTCGTGAGGGCACAGTTTAGGCCCAACCCCTGCCACCCCTCACCCCACCCACCCTTGGAAATAGTTCCTTTATACCTGGGGTTCTGACTTCATTTCCTCAAGAGTGCAAGGTGCATATCACTGTCATATCCTCTCCAGCACACTGCACTGACAATATAAGCATACACATTGTATAATATATATATTTCTATATAACAAACCAATCACACATGCACACACACACACACACACACAAACACACACACACAAAAACAAACAAAAAAAGTAGATAAACATGTGGGGAGTAGTGCAATGTGATGGCTGTGGGACAGCAGTCTACCGGGAGTCTTTCTGGAGGCTGAGATGCTGCCCTTTTTGCAGACAACTCTCTGCCCTGAGGGAGGAAGTTGCCTGTCTTCAGGCCACACTGGACAGTAGGAAGGGAACCTCCCCCATCCAGGGAGCACCAGAGCCACCACCACTACCTCAGAGGTTGCGAAGAAAGCAAAGCAGTTGGACCACAGTGGGCTCAGGGAGGGTGAGGAGGATGGAACAGAGGCACACCCAGTCAGTTGTTCCACTCCACAATCCATACACCATTCTGGGGGAGCATAGTTCCCCTATGGATGCACCCTCAGAGGAGACTGAGGACAACTGTCACAAGGGAGGCCCACAGGAAGGAGGCAGAGGACACCACAGGGAAAGGAAGCAGCTCCTAGTGGGGGATTCAATTATTAGGGGAATAGAACTGGGGGGAGCAGGGAAAACTGAAGTAAGGTGCCTGCCTGGTGCCATGGCTTGGAGGGACAGGAAGCGCATCCTCAGGATCACGAGAACAGCTGCACGGGAGTCAGAGCTGGATGTCATTGTCCACCTAGGGACAAATGACTTGGCTCATTATGAGATTAGAGCAGTGCAGGAGGACTTTGTAGAGTTGGGGAGGGGCCTAAGACAAGTAGCACACACAGTATCCTTCTCAGAGGTGCTGCCTGTTAGTGGCATGGGGGAGGCGAGGATACTTTGCACCATGCAGTTTAATGAATGGTTGAAAAAATGGTGTGGAGCACAGGGGTTTGGCTTCATTGGGGACTGGGGTTCCACCTGGAGGAACACCAGCCTATACTGGCAGGGTGGTCTATATCTGTCCAGGAAGGAAACAAGTCTTTTGAGCAATCGGTTTAAATGCTTCATTGGCAAGCTTTTAAACTAGTCAAAGGGGGAGGCACTGATAAGCAGCAGGAAAATCCCAGCCTCTCCCTACAAAACAGGGTACTAAATGAGAACAAGACCGAGGTAGAAAGGTCAGTGGGGGATGCTGCAACAGAAGGTAAAGCCATCAAAAAATGGAGAGCAATGAGTACCAATGCCTGTAGTCTGGGTATCAAGCTTCCTGAATTAGTGGCCTTGATGGAGGTGGAACATCTGGATATCATGGCAGTCACAGAAACATGGTACACACAAAACCATGACTGGGACATAAACATACCAATACACTATCTACAGGAGGGACAGAGAGGGTAAAAGAGGAGGAGGAGTAGCTCTTTACATAAGGGAAGGAATCAAAGCAACAGAACAAAAGGGTAAACAGGGAGGAGAAGAAGCACTGTGAGTAAATTTGGAGACAGGCAATGGCACCACAATCCGCACAGGGGTTGTATACAGACCCCCTTCTCAGGGAGAGGAAATGGACAAGGAAATGATAGAAAGTATGCTTAGAATGGCAGAAAAAGGGGAGATATTGCTGAAGGGTGATCTGAATATGCCAGATATTAACTGGAGTGCAGTTGCAGCAGCCACTTCGAAAAGTGGGGTTATTCTAGATGCCCTACAGGGGGCATTCCTTAGACAACTAGTATTGGAGCCCACTTGAGAGGGAGCAATCTTAGACCTGGTTCTCTCAAATGGAGATGGAGAGAGGATCACAGATTTAGAAGTGGGTAGCCATCTGGGAACTAGCGACCATCGAACAGTATGGTTCACAATAAACACAGCAATAGAGTCAAGCCATACAAAGGCAAAAGTACTGGACTTTAGGAGGGCTGACTTTGCCAAAATGGGTGAGTGCCTAAGGAATGCACTAGCAAATGGGCACGAAGGAGGGGTGGAAGAACAAAGGGTGAATAATAAAAACTGTCATCACAGAGGTAACGAGCCTTTGTGTGAAACAAATAAACAAAACAAAACGATGTAAGAAACCACTATGGTTCTCAAAGGAAGTGACAGTGAAGGTTCAAGAGAAAAAGAAGGCATTCAGGAAGTACAAGGAATCACAGAAGGAGCAGGACAGAGAACTGTATCAGTTAAAGCAAAAGGAAGCTGGGAAGGCAGTCAGAACAGCAAAGGCCCAAACCAAGGAAAAGCTAGCCAACTCAGCTAAGAAGGGGAATAAAACCTTTTATAGGTACATCAAGGAGCGAAGGAAGACCAAGGGAGAGATAGTGAGGCTTAATAAAGGGGAGGGAGGGTGGGCAGAGGGAGACTGTGAAAAGGCAGAGATACTAAACAAATATTTTTGCTCAATATTTACAAATGAAGAGGGGGAGGTACCTAAAACAAACAGTAGAAACACTCTGGATACAGAAGTTGATACCAGCCATTTACAGAAGAAAGGGTTATGAAAGAACTCTTAAAACTGAAGGTGGACAAAGCAATGGGGCCTGATGGGATTCATCCCAGAATTCTAAAAGAACTAAGGTAGAACTAGTGACACCACTGACTACCCTCTTTAACAAATCATGGGAGGATGGGGTGGTACCCGAGGACTGGAGAAGGGCAGATGTGATTCCCCTTCACAAAAATGGGAGCAAGGCAGAAGCAGGAAACTACAGACCTGTTAGTTTAACCTCAGTGATAGGGAAAATGATGGAATCACTTCTGAAGGAAAGAATTGTCGAGTATCTAGAGGCCAGAGGGGCACAGGATCCAAGGCAGCATGGATTCACAGTGGGAAGGTCATGCCAGACAAATCTGATAGATTTCTTTGACTGGGTGACCAAAGTAGTAGATCAGGGAGGGGCTGTGGACATGGCCTACCTAGACTTTAGCAAGGCATTTGACACAGTCCCACACAAAAGATTAATATACAAGTTAGCCAGCCTGGGAGTGGGTCCCAAGATGACAGCCTGGGTAAAGAATTGGCTGGAGAATAGGACACATAGAGTAATAGTAAATGGAGTCCACTCAGAAGAAAGAGGGTTACTAGTGGGGTACCGCAGGGTTCAGTATTAGGACCGGTCCTCTTCAATGTCTTTATAAGCGACATTGCAGAGGGACTCGAAGGAAAAATATGTCTCTTTGCAGATGACACAAAGATCTGCAACAGAGTTGGTGCACAAGGTGGGGTGGAAAGGATGAGAAGGGACTAGGCAAGGTTAGAGGAATGGCCAAATGTATGGCAGCTTAGATTCAATGCTAAGAAGTGCAAGGTAATGTACCTGGGAAACAAAAACCCAGGGGAAGAGTACACAATGGGGGATGAGATACTAACAACAACAAAAATGGAAAGGGACCTGGGGGTAGTCATATCAGATGACCTAAAGGTGGGCAAGCAATATGAAAGGGCAGCAAGGAGGGCTGGGGGGATACTGGGATGCATAGGGAGAGGCATCACCAGTAGAAAACAGGAAGTTATTATCCCTCTGTACAGACAGCTGGTGAGACCCCATCTGGAGTACTGCGTGCAGTTCTGGAGACCCAATCTCCGCAAAGACATAGACAGGATGGAAGCTGTCCAGAGGAGGGCAACTAAAATGGTGCAGGGTCTGCACCAGAAGACATATGAAGTGAGACTAAGGAGCTTAATATGTATAGCCTCGAGAAAGGAGGGAGGGGGGACATGATAGAAACTTTCAAGTACCTCAACGGAATCAACAAAGTCCAATAGGTAGCATCTTTCAAAAAGAGGTGTGCAAGAACAAGGGGGCACAATTTAAAGATAGGGGGCAGCTCAGAGGTAATTTAAGGAGTATTTTTCACAGAGGGTTGTGGATCGTGGAACAGCCTTCCGGAGGAAGGTTGTGGAGTCAAAAACAGTGGTGGAATTCAAGCATGCATGGGACAGACATAAGGCAATTCTAGGGGGTGGGGTAGGAAGAAGTAGGCTGCTGGTTAACTAGGATCTGCAGCTTATCCAGTAGGTAGGGAAATGGGCAGACTGGGTGGGTCAAGCGGTCCTTATCTGCCATCAAATTCTATGTTTCAATGTTTCTATGTAAACCCTTCCTGGTGTCCAGTGGTCCCCCCCACAGCACCAGGTATACCCCTCACTCACCTGAGCATTATCCACAGTGCTGCAGGAGCATACAGTGACCAGCACAGGCCTCCTCACACCTCATCAGCCAACCATCATATATACAGGCAGGGAGCATGTCTCTTGTTTGTAGGACAGGGTGGTGCACCCGGTCCTATACATAGAGGCATGCTCCCCTCTCTAGCCAACAGCTGAGGAGGTGTGAGGAGGACTGTGCCCAGCCACGAATGCTCCCATGGCACAGTGGATAATTCTTAGGTGAGTGGGGGGGTATGCCCGGTGCCAAGGGGAAGGGGGACCACTGGACGCCAGGAAGGTTTTGTTTTATACTTCCAGGCTGTTAATTGAAGGGGGACTACTAGCACCAGGGATCATATTATTTACACCAGAGATGGCGATCAATGGGGGGGCACCACTAGCACAGGGGAACATATTATTTATAGAATAGGGGAACATATTATTTATGCCAGGAATGGTGACTGGGGGGGGGACAACTAGCACAGGGAATCATATTATTTACACTGGGGATGGTGATCAGAGGGGGACCATTACCACCAGGGATAATATTATTAATGCCAGGAATGGCAATCAGAGGGAGGGGACTACTAGCACCAGGGATCATATTATTTTACAGAATGGGCCAGCGATTGGCAGGGGGGAAGCTACTTGTACCAGGAATAATGTAGACACCTGGGACCAGGCAAATTGGGGAGGGTGGTGCCACACTAACCTGCCTCATTACCCATGCAAATGAGACCATAATGGGCATGTAAATGGCCCCTTGGTACCTTGAATGACCAATGGACTCATTTGCATGGGTCCCTCTGAGTACTGCAAATAGTGCTCTGACATTATCCATTCTGGTGCCATACTTAGGGAGCCCTGTTAGGGCAGCATTAAGTAGTGTTGTGTGAAATACAAAATTTCACCCATGAAATGGGTGAAATTTCACCCTCGAACCATCAAAATTCACTGTTTGCAGGTGAAATTTTGCCACCTGTGGGCAAAATTCTTCAGTTTTCCCACTATTCCCTTAGTCCCTGGTGTCTAGTGTCCCCCTCCAGCCGCTCATGGCTAACGTAAAAAATATATATATATACAGTGAAGCCCACCTAAGTGCACATCAGATAAGTACACATCCCACTTAAGTGCACAGTTTTCCAGTATCCCAATTTTTTCCTATTCTCTACATGTTAAATAGCCCAGCTAAATGCCCAATGGATAAGTGCACATTTCGGTGAAGTGCACATATATTCAGTCACATTTCAATGTCAAATTTTTAGCTGATCAGTGTATAAGTGCACATTTATGTTCCACCTTTACTGTGGATGTCTTTTCATTCACATGCAGCCACCTTAACATTACACAGTAATGAAGCAATTGATGTTAACTAATTGAATTGACCTTTGCTGGAACTGCTTTTAGTCACGTTGCTGGTCTGAGCACTTCATTCATGCTGTTGTGGAGAGAGGCGTGCTGCTGGAGTCGTGGAGAGAGACATGGACAAGCTAAGGAAAAATACCCTAACAATAGAGAAGAAGGTAGCTGTTATCCAGAGACTGTTGGAGCCAAATGTGAAACATTCTGAACTTGTAAAAGAATTTGGCATCATTGTCTCCACGACTTCTCACATATTTTCTCAGAAAGATCATTTGCTATCTGAATGGGAGAGCGGAGAGAAGCTAGAGCGCAAGAGAAAAAGGACTGGTAAGAGTGATACCATGGAAACAGCACTCTTGCATTGGTTCACAACGAGCCGTGCAGCGGATGGGCCCATTAGTGGCCCAGTCCTGCTACAAAAAGCCCAACAACTAGCGGATATGCTAGAGATCTCCTGTACACCTACAAATGGGTGGCTATGTCAGTCGAAGGAGCGCAATGGCATCATTTACAAGTGATGCCATGGTAAAAAGAAGGACACTGATGCAGAATCAGCTGGCAATTGGTTAAAGAACATTCTGCCAAAGATTCTGATTGACTTCAGCCCAAATGACATTTTCAATTGCGATGAAACTGGGCTGTATTTTCGGGCTACTCCTGAGGGTACATTAACGTTTAAACAGGATGCAGCGAGTGGGGGAAAGAAAGCCAGGGAACAAATCTCTGTTCTTTTATGAGCCAACATGAGTGGGACTGAAAAATTGAAGCCTGTGGTTGTTGGGAAGTCAAAAAAGCCCAGATGTCTTAATGGGGTAGAAGCCAGTGCATTGCCAGTCATGCATGAGGCAAATTCCAATGCATGGATGATGGCAGAAATTTTTACTCTTTGGCTACAAACGGCTAACATGCAAATGAGACGATGAAGTAGGAGAATTGCCATGTTAATGGACAATTGCAGTGCACACCCAAACCTGAACCTCTCCCATGCCAAACTAATCTTTTGGCCCCCCTAACACTACCTCATTGATCCAACCCATGGATATGGGCATAATTCGAAATGTTAAACATCTGTACAGAGTGAAGGTAAGGCTTTGTTTCTCCATACTCACTCTGTGCTACCGTACATAGAGACAATGCTGTGCTAATGCAGTGCTAACCTTTCTTTGTTTTTTGTTTTCTTGTTCTTGTTCACAGATCATCCGAAAGATTATTTTGAGCATTGGTTCTGGATCAGCTGGGTTAGCGACAGATCTCAGCATAAAAATCTTCATTTTGGATGCCATTCAGATGCTTGATGCTGCTTGGGGTCGAGTAAGACAAGATAGGATAGCCAATTGCTATCAGAAGGTAGGATTCTCTACTACGTCATATGTTGGTGGCACTGCAGACGACAAGACTGTTGATGAGCCAATTCCAGAGCTACCCGCAGGGCTGACTGTACAGGATTTTAGGATGTACACAGAAATTGACTTGGGCTTACAGACTGAGCGTGCAGTTACCGAGAAGGATACCTGTAAGGACATTAGGGGATCACCAGCACCAAATGACAATGATGAGGAGAAGCACATGGACGGGGAGCCAGTAACTGCTGCAGCAGCCATTGCCAGGCTGGAAACAGTAAGACAGTTTGTTTTGAGCAAAGAAAACAGGACTTCAGCACATTGTTTAACTTTGAGAGCTATATGCAATCTCTCGCTCTTAAATCAAGTAAACAGAGAAAAATTACCAAATTTTTCAATTAG
Organism: Neoceratodus forsteri; assembly: GCA_016271365.2. Lineage (NCBI taxonomy): Eukaryota > Metazoa > Chordata > Ceratodontiformes > Ceratodontidae > Neoceratodus > Neoceratodus forsteri. The sequence goes on from CM057453.1 coordinate 63,218,033, forward strand.
TAAATGAGTAATGTGGTGATGTAGTGATGTAGTGCTGAAGTGATTTAGGAAGGATTTTAAATTTAGGCACCTGTATGCAAATAAAGCGCGGATTTAAATACCGTACTGTATTGCGTCTTGGATGCATTTTTTCTATTGCTCGCTTAAGTGCACAGCCCAGTTAAGTGCACAAAAACCCAATATCCTGAGGGTGTGCACTTAAGTGGGCTTCACTGTATACATATATATATATATATATATATATATATATATATATATATATATATATCATATCCTGGTTGCCCCTGCCCCAAGCCGATCTCTGACCAAAATTAAATAAAGCCCCTCCCCCAAGTTACCCTCATGTCCCTCCTGAGTCCTCCCAACTCTCCTTTAGTTAAGAAAACAAATAAATAAAATGTTCAACTTCCTGGTGTCTAGTGGTCCCTCCCGGGCTCACTGGCCAAAATTTAGGATCTCCCTGGTCTCTAGTGGTTGCCCCCCTCCTGCTATATGCCAATCTCCAGCCAAAATTAAATAAATCCCCCTCCCCCTGAGTTACTCTCTTGTCCCTCCCGAGTTCTCCTGACTCTCCTTTAGTTAAAAAAAATAAAATAAATAAAATGTCTAACTCCCTGGTGTCCAGTGGACCCCCCCACCCCTCCACCCTGTCAGCAGATAGCTCCCACCCTGCTTCCCCCCAGTACCCTGATCGGGCCACCGGCACAGCCCTCCACTCATCTCCACAGCAAGCAGCATGACTGAGCACTTCAGTGAATGAGCACGTGCTTGGCTTGTTGAAGTTGCAATGTTATCCTACAGGAATTTTAATTTTTAATTTTTTATGCTTTGTATATGTCTATTTTCAGTTGGTATTTCTTAGGGACTTTTTCTTGTAGTACTTACTGAGACTTTTTTTAATATATACAGATTGTCCTTTAAAGTAAATGTTGACGGTTCCCCAAATGCCTTTTACACATAGTATGTCATTACAGACATGCTTCAGATGTTGAAGCTACAATTTGTTTTGTAAAAAAATCTGTCATAGTAATTTTTTTATGTTTTATCATCATTTTGTCCTCACACCCAGAATGATGTCTACCACAGAGCTGTCACTGTTTTACATACAGCAACAAGGAAGTCTGGGTAATTTATAACATTGACTTAAATGTGCCTTACTCAGAAGTACAGTCTTGTATGTTGGTAGTGGTGAGCATTAATATGTAAATGTCCATAGCAAGGCATTGTGGGCAAATCAAGAACCTGTTTTACAATTTCCTTACTGTGAGATGCTGTCCAATATTTCTGTAGTGGTGTCAACAGTATAAGCTTTTGTATGTTTATTTTCACAACAATGCATTGTGCATTCCGTATCTAGCTACATCTCTTCTATACTGAGAGATGAAGTCTTCTATTTCTGCAATGAGCACAGAAATATAATAGCCTGTATACTAATTTACATAGTGAGGCATTGTGGGTACAGTACATAGCTGACTTGTCTATCTAAAACTAAAAACCAACAGTGTCCCTTTCATAAATGTCTTTCCCTGGTATGATGTCACAGTTGGGGGTTGCAACTTTGAGAAAAAAGGGGTGGGTTATGCAAATGAAGCACAGCACCAAAATAAAAATATTTTTTTTCATAGAAAACAGCACTATTTGGAAGTTCAAATGGTAGGAGACTGATTCACAACACCTACAGGTTACTACTCCCATTTGTTATAGCAATCTTGCAACTTTACTTTAACTACAACGAGTGACAGAGTTACAACTTGTTAAACTTACAATGCTATCCTATGGGAATTTTCATTTTTTAATTTTTATATTTTTATATGTTTATTTTCAGTTTGTATTTCATAGGGACTTAGTCTTACAGTACTCACTGAGACTTTCTTTTTGATACTTAGATTGCCCCTTAACTCCAAAGACTGACAGTTACGGCTTGTCAAATTTGCAATGTTATTCTATGGGAATTTTCATTTTTAATTTTTTATTTTTAGTTTTTTTATATGTCCATTTTCAGTTGGTATTTCTTAGGGACTTAGTCTTGTAGTACTCATGGAGACCTTTTTTCTGATAAATAGATTGTTCCTTAACTCCAAAGACTGATGGAGTTACAGCTTGCTAAAATCACAATGTTATCCTATGGGAATCTTCAGCAGAAATTCATGAAGGTCGACTTCTTGTAACTTCACCTTTGGTGACTCCTACATTACTGGACTGTGTCTCTATGAGCATTTTGCTATTTGAATAGATTTAGGAACACAACACAACATTTTACAGGGCTTTACTGAGGTACACAGGCAGTAAACAACAACAACACAACACATATTTTATTTATTTTTTTTTTACATAAACAATACACAACAGGGATTTCAGGGACTAAGGGGACACATGGAAGATGCAACAACTCAGGTAATTATAACAACGTTACTGTGTACACAAAAACTCTAGCTTTAATCAGTAAACAAAAATGAAATCAGTATACTCAAACTACACTGACAAAAGTAATTTGGTAAAACATACCTGTTACAGAAGTAAAATTACAAACCACAGAAAACAGGAAAAATAATACACACAAAATACTGACCACAACAACACTAGTGCTGCTCACACAAAAAAAGGCTGCATAGCCTGCCTTTTGCTTGCTGCAGCTAGCTCCTATTGCAGTTCCCTTCCCCCACATAACTGCCTCACCACACAAAACACAGAAAAAGAAATTACAACTCGAAAGTAACTAAATCAGAAAAAAATACCACAAATAATTGGTAATCTAGAGGCACAAGGCACACTAGACATTTTAGGGAGTGATCTGGTTGAAATAAACTGCATGTTTTACTTGCTTTTTGAAGGGTTTGGGGCACAAAGATTTAGAGCAGACTTTAACGCTAACTCTGTCTTCATAAGACTGCACTGATTTCAGCCTACACATGTCAATACAGCTTATTGCAGCATCATGTGACCTCCAGTCCCATGGATCATTGCAAACTTCACCTTGGGGGCACAATTCACAGGCAAAGTTACCAAATTTGTCATTTGCGAAGTTTTAGCTGTAAGGTGAAGATGAACTTCGCCTTGTGGATTAAATTCACAAATTTTGGCAAATTCACTAATTTTTCCACAAAGCAGTTTTCTTACTTTGCCCACCACCAACTGGAATTCAGCGAGGCCTTTGACTCTTTCCCAACAAGAGACTGGTCAAACTATTAAGGAACTTAGGGGTGGAAGAAAAATTGGTGACTTGGGTAGAGTGGCTGAGGAGAAGAACACAGAGGGTAGTAGTACATGAAGAGATTAGCGGTAAGGGAAGTAACAAATGGAGTAACTCAGGGGTCAGTGCTGGGCCCAGTCCTTTCCAATTTGTTTATTTGTGACATAGGGAACAGTATCAAGGGCATAATCTGTATCTTTGCAATGACACAACGATCTGCTCAAGGGTGGACACAGAGAAACAGCTAAGGGAACTCAGGGAGGACCTGGGTAGGTTGGAGAGCTGGTCAAAGATGTGGCAGCTATGCTTCAATGACAAAAAAAATGCAAGATAATACATATTGAAGAAAAGGAACTCAAAAGTACAATATGAAATGGGGGTGGTATTGGACAGCACCACAGAAGAAAAGGACATCAGGGTTGAATTGGAAGACCTGAAAACAACAGCACACTGTACTAAAGCTGTGGGTAATGCAAACAAGTTGCCAGGATGAATAGGGAGGGAGAAAAGCAGCAGAAGCTGGGAAGTGATCCTCCCATTGTACAGATCAATGGTGCAGTTGCATGTGGAATACTAAACAAGGTACTGGAGTCCACACCTAAGGAAAGACTGCAGCAAGGCAGATACAGTATAGCCCATGAAAAACCAAGATGGTCCACAGACTAGGAGGCAAGACATACAGCGAAGCCATCCAGGATACTCTGCAGTGCTTCTTGGTAAATGACTTTTCACAAAATACTGCATGACAAAAGTGCTTAATTGCAATTGAATTACACTGTTCACTGCAGCACACCACATCATTTTGCAGTAATACTGCAAGGCACTGCATTCCATCTTGTCTAGCACTACTGTATGAGGAGAGGCTGACTTGAATACAGTATGCACACCCCTGAGAAAAGGACAGACATGGTGACATGATCAAAGCATATAAGTACCTGCATGGGATAAACAGGGTGGATGCCAAGGTGTTTTTTCTCCTTTTGTTCAAATACAGGGACAAAGGTCAACTCTGAAACTTGCAGGAGGAGACTCAGAAGAGGCATCCGTGAGCACATTTCCCCTGAAAGAGTAGTGGTAAAGTGGAATTAGCTGCCATAGGAAGTGGTAGAGTTCAAATCAGTGAAAAGTTTCAAACAGAGATGAGACAAGCATATGGGATTAGATAGAAAAGGGTAGTAGAAATAGGAATGGTCACTAAGGCAGTGCAGAATAGTTTGGAGGAGAGAGAGAGAGAGAGAGAGAGACCTCACTCTGGGACTCAGTTCAGGAGTGGCCTTGGCAGAGTGTTGAACTTAATTGGAGGGATTTGCCCCAGATTCAGTGTGGGGGAACTATTCCTCCCACAAATGAAATAAAATCCTCCCACTCCCATGAGCCCATGCTCAGCCAGTTTCAAGCTCCTGAGCTACTGCAAGGTCCATGTGGCTGTGCCTCAGCCTTTCCCTGCTTTGCTTATTTTGTTTTTCTTCTGTGTTTCCTCCTTGCCTCCCAGTTCTTGCTCTTTGCTGGTTTTTGCTGCTGCTGTGCAGGGCCGGCACCAGATTTTTGTGGACACCGGGCAATACACCTCCAGTGGGCCCTCCTGAGACCCTTCTGACTGTCCGTGTAAAAAAAAAAAACAAAAAAAAACAAACAAAATAAAATTAGAAGAAAAAAAAAACAGGCCCCACCCCAGCGCTTGGCAGAAAGATGGAGGTAGCCCACCACCCAATCCCGAGCCATTGGCAGGCACTGTCTCATGCTTAGACCACAAGGCTCTCCGGCCTTATCCATTAAAAGTTAATTCAAGTGACAAGTTGGTATAAATATGAATTTGAATGCAGAGTTTGACCTGTTGTGCTGTCCACAACTACAGATAATCCAGTCCTCTGTCCTCATCGTACTGCTGCTGCTGCCTTTGAGTGATGAAGCTCCATCACCACAATCATTACACATACCCAGCCAGGACAGAGCTTCATCATCCAGTTCCAGATGTTTTGTTCTCGGTGCCAAGCCACCCAGTGACCCAACCCCGAACACATGCCATTTTACTTCTCCTGACTGCCCTCTAACAAAAAAAATGGATTGGGATTCAATGACTGTTCATCCTCCGTCCTCTCACCTGACTTGCTTGTTCTACTCGGCCCCAGACTTGCAGACCAGACAAGTAGTGTCCTTATCTCCAGCATGCTGCACTGCCACCTCAACTCCCACCCAACGCAAGTTAACTGTCCAGCAGCAGTTCAGGCCCACCCTCACCCACACTCTACAGCCAATGGCCGCCTCCACAGCCACACCCCACCCCATGAAATGCTCCTTAGTGCCACAAATGGATCGGGGCCCTGCCAGTCAAGCAGGGATGGCAGCCTTCATTTTTTTCAGGACTGGGAGGAACTGAATCATGGATCAGATATAGTTTGAACTCAGTCAGCAGATTCAGAGTCGCACATTCAGAATTGGCACAGATTTAAAATAAAAATAAGTTGTTATGCCAGTGTCACCGGGCACAGCAGACAGAGGTGGAGCACTGGAGCAGGGGAGCAGAGTCCAAACAGCTTAGCTGCTCAGCCTCAAAAATAAAAATTAGCAACTGGTGGGCCCCTCTCTGGTGTTGGGGCCCCAGGCATTTGCCCAGGTGACCCGGGTGCTGACGCCGGCCCTGCTGCTGTGGCCCTTCCTCAGTGGCTCCTGCCACCCCCTGTCCTCACCACTTTCTCCTTCCCACATTCTCTCTCTCTATGCTGCTGTCCCTTCTTGCCTGCTCTTCTCCCTTCCTCTTCCTTGCTGTCTTCTGCTGCTTTGCTGCCCCTGTGGTGTTCTGGTTGGCAGTCCTCCTGCCATACCCCTTGCCTGCCTGTGTTTTCTTCCCTTGGTGTGCACTCATTTTTTCTCCATTGGTGCTCACTGTCTGGTTTCTTTTTTGGAGGGAGGGGTGGAGATAGGCTATACCCTTAAGTGCTGGACTTTTGGACATCTTTCCTATCTCCTTTCTTTCAAAAACTGACACAAACTTCTGTTGCGCAACAGTACCCCTAATTCTATACTTTCTTATTCTGTTCTACTTATTCCTATTCCGTCCATTGAGTCATCTTATATAGCAAAGTGTGTGAACACCCTGAAAGGTGTACGGTAAATAGTTGCAACTGGAATAGAGTAAATTATGCCTTCAGGCATAAGAAAATGAAAACAATGTTATGTGGTGCCCCAAAGAAAATTGGGGTTGGAAATCAGAGTATAATATATTAAAGAATGTAGTAATGTGAGGATCTGTAAAGTTAAGTTCTTTTGTTGCTACATAGGGCAGCGTAATAGAGATAATATGCTCTGTATTGTGGAATCATTTAGTATAATTATTACCTGTGTTTGTTTTTCATTTTTACACATGAGTAGGGATTTTTCTGGTAATTAAGCTTTAAGCTGTATAAATTTACACTCTGTCCTGTAGCTATTAAAATGGCTAAATAAGTAAAATAAATAAATAAAAAGGAGATTTATTTGCCCTGGTAATTTCCTAGTCTGCAAGGGAAAGCTGTGGTCTGCAGCGTAAGAAAGCCCTACTAATGCAGACTGCAATAGAGTGTCTCGGTCGAGGTAGCACTTGTCAATTTCAGCCGCCCGCCCGAGACCAAAAGGGAAAGTAATTTCCTTAGCAGTCTACTCGGTTCACGCTGCTTGTGATCTGAGCATTTGAAAAGAAAAGGGCACCCTGCCTTCCAAAAAGACCATAGGTCTCTATCCGCAGCAAATACATCTTGGGGCGAGACGGCACTTGTAAATTTCAGCCACCCACCCAAGAAGAAGGAAAAAAAAAGAAAAAGTGAAAGTGATTTTTTTTCTGCTTGGTTCATGCTGTAAGTGAACCGAGCAGTGAAAAGAAAAGGTGATTTGCCTTGCCAAGCAGGGAGACTGTTTTTTTAAAATTCTTAAAGAAGCATATTCGCTCCATCCTAACTTCAGGGCTACTCCAGAAACTGTAAATAAGGGTGCATGCGGCTGAACTATTATTTTGTCAGTTTCAGCCACTGCTCCTAGCGTTCCTAGTTGGCATAGCATTGTCCTCCAGAAATAAAGAGATTCAGGACAGAAGTGCTGTCCACCTTTTTGAATAAAAAGAGAAAGAAGGCCAAGATATTATAAAATAGTTACTAAAAGGCTAAACCCTGCAGTTTTAGAGGTTGTAGAGCCCAGTGTAATGTCTTACGTCTTTCTACTTCATATTACAGAGGTGCCATAATTGTCATAGTCACCTCTACCCCTTATGAAAAAATTATAGGGGATTATAAAGTACAACAAACGCCTGGTATAAAAACAGACAGGCCCTTCTCGCTTACCTGGCTCCCAGTTAATGAGTCAGCTTCCTACTTAGGGGAGCAGCGCCCTCTGCTGTCCCTTTTTTATATTATGCTACCCGCCACTCAAAACATAACTAAGGAGGATCCCATAGGGTTACTAGGTAACTAACACTATTTTTGTCTATTACAGCTTTGTATTAATCCTTTAATAAAAGCTAAAGATAGGAGTTAATAGAGTGTTATGTGGTGTATCTCTGGTGGGTCACAATAAAAAGCTAGCCTAACCTAGAGCTTTTATTTTCTGTAGAAAGTATTAAGGGTTTAGTCAAGTGACATCACCCTGCAGGTATATAAACTCTCCACTGAGCACAATAAGGCAGATCAGCCTTGGATGTGGAGAAGGAAGGTCTACTGTGCTAGCAGACAGCTGGATACAGAAGGTAAAGGATCTTAGCATTTCTAACACCACAGATTGTATAAATTATATGTTGCAAGAAACTACTGAAGCAAATTAGTCATTCTAATTGCATTTTATGTTATCATTTTTGTTTAATTTTATAATCTAGTGAAAATAAATATCAAAGTGTGTTTTAAATCCTAACAACTTGCCTCGTCTGATATTATTTCCACATGCTGTGACAAGGGGGTTTTCATTTTTACTTCATTCTCTGAGCCATTTCCTTCTTCTGGGTTCATGATGCAAATGATGTCACCACCCAGCTTCATGCACCAGTCCCCTGCTAGTCAATCCCAGAGAAGTATTGGCATCAGCTGGGATGACTCCTGCTCTCCACACTCCTGCCGAGGAATGAATTATGTAGCCAGGCAGCTCTTATCATTGCATGGGAGACTGAGGGATCCAAAAGAGAAAAAAATAACTAAAACATAGTATAGCAGCATGCTCTATAACATGAAAATGATAGTAAATGCAGAAAAGAGCTCAAAGCATTTTGCTCCTTAACTTGTCTTGGCAATTTCTATATGTAATTTTGTTGAAATCTTGATTAGCAACTGAGGTTGTTAAGAGTTGTCATAAGGGCTCTCTTTCACATTTCCAAGTGTCTCAAGTCATGTACAGTGCTCCAACATTCTCTCCCACAATCAATTTGATCTGGAAATGTAATGGAAAGGTCAGTTCTGTCCCTTCTCCAGACTGCACGTACCCAGATAATCAATTCTCTCAAGCTCACTTTTGCTACTGCTCCCTATAGCATTCATTCTCCATGCTATTCTGCTTCATACTCATTTCCTTTCTCATTCTACTGTTTCTGCTTCCTTGCCTGGCATTTCATGCTTTCCTATTCCTCTCCTCAATCTCCATTACAAATTATTAAAGCAGCAATCTGCTGTCTCTCCTGTTCTTTACTGCCCTCACCAGCAGGCCCTACTGGACTCCGTCTCCCTAACTCATACCTTTTGGAGATCTAGGAGTCTATGTCAGGTTTGGCTTCATCCACCAAAGATGGAAGCCTGCAACTTTCAGTCCATCAGTAATGTATCAGACTCACACCTCACTTACTCATTCCTGCAGTCCTCCAACTGATACATGTATTAGGGCTCAACTTTGCCTGCCAGAGGTGTGATTCTGCAACCTGCAAAACTACGAAGTGAACGCAACCACACTGGAGCTGTTTCATTCATGGCAATGTCCAGTAACTGGCCCTAGCTGCCTGGGGTTCATTATTCTTCTCAACACCGCCAGTGGTAATGCTTCCCCATGAATCAGTACAAATGTACATTGTCAACCTATTCTTCCAAGGTTTGTAAAAGGTTAGAGTTCCTGTGCCAGGGTTCACTCCTCTGAAGTGCAATATGAAGTGGCATATTGGCATTACAGCCTCTACCACTCCTTCTGGCACACCCTGGATCCCAAAGAAGGTCCTTCAGGGTCTCCCCAGACTCTTCAGACACACTACCATCTCACAAAAGACTTTCAATCAAATACTTAATAAAGGACTGGCTGTCCCCCACCTTACGTCTGCAATGCAAAACTCAGTATTTCACCTTCAACTTCAGCCCAGAAACAGGAACTGTATGATTTAATCATAGCAGCTAAATCTCAGCCTGCCAGGGATCATACACCTAACCAGTTTGTTTCCTATCCAGTTCCTGCTGCTTTCTCTCTGAAAATCTAGTATGTATGACTAAGCTTGCGACATCTGTATCAGAGCTACAATCTCATGTCACTTCTCTCAAAGCTCACCTTCCCGCACAACTTCTCCGCCTCAAGCTTAGCAATGCCTGCTGTCCTTCTGTCCACCAACCATACTCAAGAGAATGTTCTTTCTACTAATGCTATGCCAACCATCAGCACTACATCCACTTTAGAACTGCCAATTCGACTGAATTCAGGTTCTGCTTCCTCCTCAGCCACTTCTCCTCATTCATCTGTCCTATTCACCTTATATCTAGTCCCCCTCCATGAGGATATCATAGCTGGGAAAGACATAAACATGATATCCCTTCTAATCTCATCTCATGATGCCATTGAAAACAGAATAGTATCTTGTGGAGATGTTTCTGTCATATTGAAGTCTAAAGATTCCAGACCAGTGAGGAAGCTGGCTGTACCTGAATTCATTCTTACATTCAGCTTATATCGCGATGTGCTTTGCTCTGCATTTCCTTTTAGATGTGAGGAAACTGGACTCATCTTTCAATCTCTTGGTTGATCTAGGTATAACATATCGAGGAATCCATTTCTTTAATTATTATCATTCCTTCTCTGCAAAGACTGTTGGTGCTTTGACTCATTGTAATGCAAACTGAACTGGGGCTCCCTAGATAATTAGCTGTTTTGCAGCACTTTGCTGAGCAGCAAGCATTCTCCTGCCCACTGCACAGCTCCTTTGCCAGTTTTGCTTCACTTTGTCTTTTATGATCATCCAATGTCTCATCATCTACCATTCCAGCTAGGATTGATAGATCGGCGGGATCAACTTCTGCTTCCTTTTCCTCCCCAAGGCTAGCCTGCATGATTGCTAATCCTAATGCTTCCTTCCATCCCAACTTCAATAGATGAGGCAAAAACATTAAATATTCAGGAGGCAAACTGATTTGGAACAGCTTTAATGATGAAGGCTACCCAGGCTCTGGCTGTTTGTTCCCTCATATCTGCAGTTTACGTGGTGATGCTGATGCTTGATTCCTTTGTCCAAATGGTCTATTCCTAGCATCGATGTATTGAGTCCATCTGATGAGTACTCTCTCTCCCATGCTCACATCAACACTGCCATTGCAATTATTAAATGCTTTGGCCCCAGTGCCTGGTTCTCAAAAGTGGTCATGACAGATGCATCCATTAAACAGAAAGATCGCTGCTACTTCACTGTTTGGCTAAACTGTAAAAGCATCCAAACTCATTTGACATATTTTCCAAGACTCTTCATTAGTCATTACTCAGTGCTTATTATTCTCCAGCCATTATCTATCTTCTGGATGACTTCCTTCTCAGTGCTCCTCCTGATTCACCCCCTGTGGCTGTCATTTCCACACTTATGCAGAAATCAGCAGTTCCTCTGTCCAAGGAGAAAATGTTAGGACCATATGCATACATGGAATTTCTTCATATCCAACTGAACACAGAATGCATGGAAGCCAGATTGTCACTTCAGTTAAATTTTGTTGTTCGGCTATTCTCCATTACAAAAGTTAAAAAGATAGATTGCCACGTCTGTTAAATTTTGTTGTTCGGCTATTCTCCATTACAAAAGTTAAAAAGATAGATAATCATGGACGTGTTTAAAAATATCACTAGGTATTCTGTCCGGTCCTGGTGCTTTATTAGATTTAGGATTACTAATTGCCATTAATATTTCCTGTCTACTGATAATAATAGGTATAGAATAACAACATAAGTGTATTCTAGTCTTTAGTGTTCCCATTACTGACAAAGAAATCTCCTCTAAATCACTATAATAAACTTCTAAAAAATTAAGTTCCCATGTATAAGAGTCTACAGAAACCGCAAAGGAGTTTATAAATTTGGTCCCCATTGTCCAAATTTCTTTGGTATTATTTAATACAGAGTGACAGAGTTGTAACCATAATTTGGAATGATATTTTACTTTTTCTTGCTTGAGGATATGATTATATTCTTTCCTTTTCTGATTTAGAAGTCTTAGATTTTCTTTGTTTCTTTTTATTTTCTTATCCTTATGGTCCATTTTTGTTTTTCTTGTTTACATCTTGAATTAAACCAAAACTCAATATGGTTATTCCTATATGAATTCTAATAAAGTAAAGGAATTATACAGACAAGTATTCTGTTCAAAAGTATGTGAAACATGTTAATATCAGAAGATATAAAGAATGCTTGTTTGAGAGCATTTACCTCTTAAAATGTCAGTGTTTGGTCTATGACATCGATCTCACTAAAATTCCATTTAATATTTTTTTTTGGAAGAAGTGACATTAATTGGAAGATTATTGACACTTCCAATCAATGATTCCAGTTTTAGTGTTAATCACAATGGAAAGTGCAGTGACTCAAAGCATACAATTATTTGAGGATCTATTATTTTATCCAGAATATTTATATTACATAAGATCAAATCAATCAGTGAAGTTCCATTAGGTGACTAGTATGCACATTTGCCTTCATTATCACTTTGTGTCCTCCCATTTATCACTGTATAACTTAGTTCCTCTAATAGGTTATTAAGTAATAATCCTGTATAGTTCTGTTTTGAGTTTGTTGAGTGTCTTGTGATTGCCAAGTCAGGATTTAGAATATTTGCATAACTGTCAAGTTCTTAGTTTAATACAATCGGCCATGGAAGTCTAACATTGAAGTCTCCTGTGAGGTAAATATCTGAATCAGGATATAAATCTGCTATTTGTGATAAAGTGCTTATAAAATGCTCCCACATTCCTAATATTTTTTGTTTTGTGTTTTTTGTATGAAGATATCCATTGACAAATATCATGTCAAATTTATCAATTTTAACTCTAGTTGACAAGATACACTCAAACTTAATTTCTATCCTCTGTATAGTTATGTTGTGTCTCAGTTTTTTACAGCAGTTAAAAGACCCATTTGCAGCCTACCATGTTTTGATTTCTTTTGTGCTTTAGTTATGTAAATACCATAACCCTGTAATATTAATATGTCCAAAGTCCACCATGTTTCTTGAAGCATAATACCATGCATTTGTAAAAACTGCATGCATTGCGTATCTGAAAATTTTAATATAATACACTGATGTTCCACAAAATAATTTTCCATTGTTTACATGAATTAACCTTATTTGCCCTAATTAAAGGTTTCTCCAGTCAATTGGATCTATAGTCACTTCAGATCTGAAATATGTTATTAGTGAAAATCAAATATTCAGTGCTAACTTTTTCCTGTACCTCTAAATCTGCTGGAATTTGTTCATGTTTTGGGAGCTTACCCTCTGTGAAGACTTGGTCCATTTCTACTAAGTTCAATCCCAATCTATCTAATAATTCAGTGGCTGGTTTCACAAAACTTTGTCCAAGTGCAAACTGGGTTTTGCCCAGGAGAGGTATTCACAAAGTTCAGTTTTCCCAGGCAAACTGGGTTAGCACCTGAGCAATGCAACAAGGGGAGCCACAATGCAAATGAGGGGTAGGGGACCTCCATATCCCTGCAATCCCATTCACAAAACTTGCAATCCACTTTTCAATGGCCTTTGCATGGAAAAAATACCACTGGCAAAAACCTGGAGGTAATCCATGCAACCCTAGTGGTTTGTGGCTGTACTGCCACCCCTAGTCCCCCAATCTCCCACCCAAAATTGAAAAACAGCTTTTCCATAGTGTAGTGTCCCCTGTTCCTCGATCTCCCACCTGAAATCTTGAAAAAATGTTTTCATAGTGTACTGTCCTTCCCCAGTCCCCGATCTTCCAACCAAACTGTTAAAAAAATGTTTCCATTGTGTAGGGTCCCACCCCAGTCCCTGATCTCCCACCAAAATTATTGAAAACATTTTGCCATAGTGTAGGGTACCTCCCCAGTCCCCAATCTCTCACCCAAACTGTTGAAAGCATTTTTACATATTGTAAGGTCCTTCCCTATCCTGTTCTCCCACCCAGTTTTGTAAAACCTGTTTCCATAGTGTAGTATCCCTCCCCTCCCCAGTCTCCTGCCTGATGTAAAATAAAATCCCTTTTCCATAATGTAGGTTCCCTCCCCCGTCCTCTCCCCAGTCATCGATCACCATCCCCAAATCCCAACACCCCATGCCCTGGTATTCTAGAGTCCTTCCCCCACCCCATCCCATCCAATGTGATCCACCACTCTGCTCCCCCTTCCCAATCACTGATCAGTGACGAGCAGAGCTTCCTCACACCACTGTGGCTGGCCGCTGACTGAGCCCTTAAGGAGCATGTACTGTATACAGTATGGCTCCTTGACTGTGACTGGTCAATCACAGTCAACAAGCTGTACTGTATACAGTATGCGCTTCTTGAGGGCCGAGTCAGTGGCCAGCTTTGGTGGCATGAGGAGGGCTGTGGTGGTCACTAATCACTGATTGGGATGGGGGAGTGGGGTAATGGGTCACACTGGATGGGGTGGAGGGAAGGGACCCTAGACTACCAGAGCATGGGGTGATAGAATATGGCAATGGCAATCAGTGACCGGTGAGGGAGAAGGGACCCTACTCTATGGAAAAGGCATTTTGTCAATATCAAGTGGAAGATCGGGAAGGGGGAGGGACCCAACACTATGGAAAAATGTTTTCAACAGTTTGGGTGGGAGATCAGGAACTGGGGAGGGACCCAACACTATGGAAAAATGTTTTCAACAGTTTGGGTGGGAGATCAGGGACTAGGAAGGGACCCTACACTATGGAAAAATGTTTTCAACAGTTTGGGTGGGAGATCAGGGACTAGGGAGGGACCCTACACTATGGAAAAATGTTTTCAACAGTTTGGGTGGGAGATCAGGGACTAGGGAGGGACCCTACACTATGGAAAAGGCATTTTGTCAATATCAAGTGGAAGATCAGGGACTAGGGAGGGACCGTACACTATGGAAAAAGGTTTTAGGATATTGGGCAGGAGATCAGGGAGGGGAAGGGACCCTGCGTATTGTAAAAATGTTGTCAGTATTTCAGGTGGGAGATCAGGGACTGGGGAGGGACACTACACTATGGAAAAATTCTTTAAACATTTCAGGAAGGCAATCAGGGACTGGGGAGGGACCCTATACTGCGTAAAATGTTTTCAATGGTTCAGGTGGGAGATCAGGGACTGGGAAGGGACACTACACTATGGAAAAATTCTTTAAACATTTTGGGTGGGTGATCAGGGTGTGGGGAGGGACCCTAGACTACCGGGGTACATTACTGTCGGGGACGGTGATTGGAGGACGGGGGAGCACTACACTTGGGGACTGTGGCTGCATGGGGCATGGACTGGTGCAGGGGCATACAATGCCGCACTAACACCATGCAAAGGAGCCCATAATGGGCATGCTAATGGCCACTAGCACCTTGCATGCCCAATGGGCTCATTTGCATGGCCACTTTTGTAAATTGCACTTAAGTGCGTGAGTGCTTTTGGAGCAGGGTCATTTTCCTGATTGGCTGTGGGGAGCAGCACTACAAGGTATCCCACTGCTTTTCCTGGGTTCGCGCTGCCCCCACCAGTCCCTATTCACAGTCAGCACACTGTGCTATCTGACTGTGAATAGCACAATTGCCCTTCAGCACAACTGAGAGGTGTCACGCAAACTTTTGAGTGACGTTTTGTGTTTTTTAGTGAATCCTGACCCAGTTTTTTTGTAATACCTTTATGACAAAATCTAAATCTCTTAGATAAATATCAATCTGGGGGAAATTGGTTTATGTTTGTGTTATAGTTATCCATGTGATTGCATTATTACCCAGTTTTATATTTAGGACTCTCTCTAAGAATTCAGTGATAGCCTTTTTAGTCTCCTTGTGGTATATACCATCCAAATAGGGTTATTGACTTAATTTCCTGTTTATGATAGCTCTTATCAGTTTTTTATTATATAAGTCCTGAACGACTCTAGCTTGTAAAAGTGCCTTATGGTATTCTGAAAGAGAAGTCATTTCAGCCATGTTTATTGTCTGTACATTTTCTGGACTATGAATGGCATCAGTCTTGTATTCTCTGTCAGCTAATTGAGCTTTCATGTCCCAAAGTTTTATTGCTTCCAATTTTGCTGATAAGAAAAGTAGAATATCCAGAATATAATCATTTGTAAAATGGGTCATTCTCTTGACCTCAAAGGAATTATTTTGACATTTTAAAGAGGGTCTGAGGCCAACATTTGTGGTATCAATAAATTCAGAATTTGGATCAGCACGTCCTCAATCAGCCTCATGCCAAAAATCAGATCTGTAAGTTACTTCATTTAAAAGTTACAAGTCATTTTGTAACCCTTGATTTACTGCCTGTTCAGAAAAGCCAGTTTCAGTGAAGAGCTGCTGCTGATGTCATCTCCTGAACTCACAACCTAGTCCTCCCTGCAAGATACCGTATATGACTTATTTCTCCTATGTTACTTAAAACTGCAGGTGTAGTAAACATCCGAAAAAGGAAAACTGACATGTGGGGGTGGGGTTGAGGTCAGCACATGTACTTCCTTGATGTGTAGATGCAAGGTACAGTGCTACAGAATGTGACCGGTTGGGTGGGTAGAATGCAATGGCAAACATAGCTTTGAATAACAAAACTGTGTGCAATTTTTTAAATACTACAGGTATGATAGTTCGAAATGTCACCAGGTTGCAACTGTGGAATGCAGCAATGACACAGTCTCAGAAAGTACAGTAGCTGGAACACATACAGTAATTTCAGGATGTGGCAATGATGCACAGTTTTGGAATGTGGCAGTGCTGCATGATTTCAGAATGTGGCAGTGATGCACAATTTTGGAATGCAGTGGTGACAAGCAATTTTGAAATGCAGCAGTGATGCACAGGTTCAGAATGTAGCAGTGATATGCAGGTTCAGAATGCAGCGGTGACATGCAGGTTTGAAATGCAGTGGTGACGCACAGTTTGAGAATGGAGTGGTGATGCAAAATTTTGGAATGCGGCAGTGAAGCACAACTTCGGAATATGGTGGTGACGCACAGGTTTGGAATGTGGCAGTGTCACTCAAATTAGGAATACAGTGGTAATGCACAGTTTCGGACTGTGATAGTGACACAGTTTTGGAATGTGGCGGTGATGCATAATTTTGGAATGCGGCATTGATACAGAATATTGGAATGTGGCAGTGATGCACAATTTCAGAATGCACTGGTGACACACAGGTTCAGAATGTGGTGGTGATGCAAAATTTAGGAATGCAATGGTGAAGCACAGTTTTGGAATGCAGCGGTGACATAGTTTTGGAATGTGGCAGCGATGCATAATTTTGGAATGTGGCAGTGACACACAGTTTTCGAATGTGGTGGTGATGCACATTTTCAGAGTGTGGCGGTGACACAATTTTGGAATGTGCTAGTGATGCACAATTTTGAAATGTGGTGGTGATGTAAAATTTTAGAAAGTGGCGGAGACACACAAATTTGGAATGTGGCAGTGACAAAATTTTGGCATGTGGTGGTGATGCACAGTTTCAGAATGCAGCAGTGATGCACAGTTTTGGAATGTGGTGGTGACATACAGTTTTGGAACGTGGCAGTGTTGCACAGTTTCAGAATGTGGTAGTGATGCACAGTTTCAGAATGTGGTGGTGACACAGTTTTTAAATGTCACAGTGATGTGGTGACGCACAGTTTTGGAATGTGGTGGTAATGCACAATTTCAGAATGTGGCAGTGATGTACAATTTTGGAATGTGGTGGTGATGTACAATTTCAGAATGTGGTGATGCACAGTTTCAGAATGTGGCAGTGACCATCAATTTCAGAATGTGGTAGTGATGTACAATTTGGGAATGTAGCAGTGACAATTTTAGAATGTGGCATTGAAACACAACTTGGTGGGGATATGCAATTATGGAATTTGGCAGGAATGCACCCTTTCAGAATGTGGCAGGGATGTGCAGTTTGGGAATGGGGAAGGGATGTACAATTTCAGAATTAGCAGGGATGCATAATTTTAGAATATGGCTGGGATGCATAATGTTGGAATGTGCCGGGGATGTGATACACAATTTTGAAATATGGTGGGTGCGTACAATTCTGGAATGTGGCAGGGACAAGCAATTTCAGAATAAATGGTGTGTCCTGTCACATTCCAACAGTGTGCATCCCCACTATATTCCAAAATTGCCAGACCCCACCAAATTCCTCCATGTGCATCCCTGTTGCATTCTGAGACTGATTGTCCCACCACAGTTTGAGATGGCTCATCCATGCCACATTCTGAGATTGCGTGCTACCTCCCCCCAACATTTTAAAATTGTGCACCACCTTAACATTCTATGCCTTGGTTCAGTACTGCATTCCAAAACCACCTTCTGACATGTTCTAAAGTACAGTGCCATGCATCTGAACATTTTGGAAATGCAAGCACTGCAGTCAACCCTATGTCATTTTTTAAAAGGATTACTATAGCTACAGTTTCTAAAACTTTGGAGAAGCAGGTCCTATAAGGTTGCTGACAGGAAGGACTAGAGTGTGAGTTCAGGAGAGGACATCATCAGTGTCTCTTCATGGAAACTGGCTTTTTTGAATAGGTAGTGAAATCAGGGTTACAAAATAGACCATAACTTTAAAACAAAGTAGTGCAGAAACCTAATTTTCGGTATGAGATTTATTGGGGTATGCTTATTCTAATTTTGCAATGTAGCACTTTTGGTGGGAGTCCCTCTTTAATCTTAGGAAATATTTAACTTTCCTTTTAAATGTATCCTCTGATTTAAACTTAGACCAGAGTATATTAATAACCAATGATGTGTAGATACGTGTAGGTATGTGGTCCCATTTTCTAGCATAGTGGAATGGATGTTCTCTGTTTTATAAAGTTCCATCTCCTATCTTGCATCCCATGGTATACACTGACATGTCACCAAATCATAACTATGGTGCTATCTTTAAGCATTCCTGGATTGCCGCTCCCTGGTCTCCTGACATATCCACCCTTTGTGAATTGTAAACAACATATCATATGTTACAGTAGCCACTGGATTTATATGGGGTCTTCACTGGTCTCTTCAGACTGTCTCACCTTTCAGAAAACCAACCCAAAGTGGATATTATCAATAAGGGCAGGTCTTTGTACAATTCAGCAGACTTGGTCATGACTTTTCTTCCTTGATTTGCCAGTCTCATCATGACTAGCATGTTATTTTCACAAAGTTGAAGTCTTCATGTGGTCCACCTTAGCACCTGTTACCCAAGCAACTCATATCACTGCTTGGAAGAAGTATTCATAGGAGTTCCTTCTTTATTAGTCATGTACTTACTTTCATAATCTACTGCCATCAAGCCTTGAAATGATTACAAGGGACCATAAATCAATTTTATCTGGAATCCAGTTCTTATCTCAGTTAATCCATCCTTGTCATCGGTTTTATCCTATTCCTTGGCTAACTCTTCCTGCTTGGAATTCATACAGCATCATTTACAAAAATCCCTCAAATGACTCCTTTTCAGTGGATTTTATGCTGAAACTTGGACTTGCTGTGTTCTGTGCCACTGACCCTGCCATGAACATTATGGTCTCATCAGAAATTTGTTTACCTTTCTATGATTTTCTGCGTCTCGGAGAGTGTTACTATCTCATCAGGCTCCTCTGCTAAATTCCTCACAATCACCAATGTAAAACAACAAGCAGATCTTTATATCCTGTTGCTTCTAACTTCAAAGACCAACAGACTGCACAATGGCGTTCAGGTTACATATTATTTGATTTATAATAACTAGTGGCCAGAAGCTCTTTCTGATCAGCTCATGCATACCACATTTGATCCGCTTCCTCTCAACCTCTTCTGATTTCCAACAATCATGTAGCAATAATTACCAAATGATTCACGGAGCATGTGAGAACTGTCCTACAATGGCTCAGACTTAATCCTTGTGCTCTCTCAGAACATTCTTTCATATTGAAGCAGCATCATCAGCATCCAAACCAAACATCCTTGCTCATTTCATCAAAAGACTTGGAAAATGGTCCTCTTCATGCTTTGAAACATTCATCCCCAATCAGAAGAAGAAATCAGAACAAGCATTTAAGATCATCTCCTCTTAGTATGCCCAGAGGACAGGCAGTCCAGTAGCCATGGGTCCTCAGAGGTTTACCCATTGGGGGGAGGTCCTCTCCTGCATGCTAATGTTCACACTCTCCATTAGTTGGAGGAAGTACTCTTTCTTTTTTGGTCCTTCTATTTCTGTAACACTGCTCGGCTCCTCTACTGAGGTTGGAAATAGAGAAAGGCCAAAGTATACACAAGCACTATACAGTACATTATTCACCAAACATTAAACCATGGATTCTTTTTTGGAATCCATGGGACAAAAAGGCTCCTCAGATACAGTGCTCTTAGGCCCTGTCCACACAGTGCCTCTGTGATGTTATAGAGGGCCCAAACCGTTACCACAACGGTTTGCGTTTACACCTGTAACATTACAGAAGGCATTTTCGTAACCATTGTTGAAACCACTTATGAGGTGGTTTCAACAATGGTTATGAAAACGGTTCTGCCCCTGTAATGTTACCGGCCATAGTGTGGATGGGTGAGCGTGTAGCTCCAGCAGTCCCCCAGTGTAGCACGAACTGCATTGTGGGAT
Organism: Neoceratodus forsteri; assembly: GCA_016271365.2. Lineage (NCBI taxonomy): Eukaryota > Metazoa > Chordata > Ceratodontiformes > Ceratodontidae > Neoceratodus > Neoceratodus forsteri. The sequence goes on from CM057453.1 coordinate 63,238,178, forward strand.
AGGGTGCAGCCATAATGGTTACACAGCACCCACAATGTGGACGGGCTGTAACGGTTCCAAACCGTTATCTGGACTATTTGCTGGCAGTGTGGACACACTGCAACGGTTACCATCTGTAACGGTTTGGAACCATTACAGAGTTTAAGCGGTGTAGTGTGGACGGGGCCTTAATCAAAAAGGAGAGAAAGATGCAATAAGTTAATACTTTGGTATTTTTGAGGTTGGTGATGATTAGGCTTTTGTTGGAAGTGGCAGAGAATAGTCCAAAAAGGACTATGAATGAATAAAATCGACTTTAAGAACCCACCACCCCACCTATGTGACACAATTGTTTTGCATGTCCCTGTGCATTACAGCCCACTGTAGTATATGATCCAAAAGGTGGCCCTGTTTTTACTTATTCTACAAAATAAAACAGAACAAATAAACAACAAATCAAATTGAAAATATGATTATTTTCTGACCACCACCCAATCACATCAAAGCAGTCAAAATACATGCAGTGCACCAAACATCCTTCCTTAAAAACGTGCTGTTTAGTAAAAATAAGGTTTCAGCCTAGCTGGTTGTTCTAGCTGACTGGTAGTAGTAGTATGGCATACTGCATAAAAATTAACATTATTCTATATACGAAAGTTGCTGCAGCAAAATGTGTCCATGCATACGGTACTGTTAACCAAAGAATAGCATACAGCCCTGCCATCCATTGTAGCAAACAGTAGTACAGCAAGTAGACTTGAAAGATTTTCTTAGCTGGTTTTCTGTGTGTTTCTAGCACACTATTTGATGTTTGTGGGTGTTCAAAAGTTGCTATCTGGCCTGTAAGTGCAGGTATCATATTACAAGGGATTAGTGCTGTTTGAAAGTAAGGTGGGACTCCCAACTCAGTCAGTCTTCAGTTAGAGGGGAATGGGGAAGAAGCTTCTAGCTGGATGCTGGGAGAGTAAGGAGACTTGAAAGTTTTTCTTAGTTGATGGTGCTTGGAAGCGCAGTGAGGGGCAGACACAGGGCTGATACACTCTCGCGAGAGTCGGATGTAGGCCCTGATCCCACCCCTCCCTCCCCAGAGCTCGGCTTTTTTATAAGGGAACACCTGCCCTGCAATTGGAGGAAAAGGCTTCAGGTGCAGCTCATGTAGTTCTAGCCACTGGGGGTTGAGTTTAAGGGCTGGAAGAGAGGATCTTATGGAGTTGTACACTTCCCCTATGAGTTTACTGTGTAGTACTGCACCTAGTAACGGGGGTACCTGTTTACTGTGGGACTGTATCTAGGTTTAGTGGGTGACCTGATTAGTGGGTAGGGGTGTATCTTGGTCTAGTGGGGAACCTGGTGGTTCACCCAAGGAATTCTACTTGAAGGAGGATGGGACTACACATCATTAGGGCCATCATTTTTGGGAGGGTGGTGGGGTGCACATGGTGTGGGGCGGCCATGATACTGGACTGGGCTTGGAAGTTAGGTGGTTGCCCAGTCCATTACCAGCTGTCACAGCTTAGGGGGGAGGTTGAGGGGATTAGGAGACAGCTGGAGGGAGGGGGGGATATATAGTTGGGGAATAGGGCAGGGGCTCTCCTCCAGGGTTGCACCAAGCACTAGAAGCAGGGGCATAGGGAAAGGAGTGCAGGAGTGTACTCTGGGGTCGCATAGGGACCCTGACAGAGGGGGCCCAAAAGGAGGACACTACCAAGGAAGCAGGCAGGTATGTGGGGACCATCACAGAGAGGGGCCAAAGGGAGGACATTCTCAGGGAAGTAGGCAGATGGCTGGGGCTGGACAGAAAGAAGCACGGGGGAGAGGTGGATCAGACCTTAAGCTCAGTAACTGCTTCAATTCTCTTCTTCTGCTTGAGGATAAGGGGGGTGAAGTAACCATGACAGGGGTGGTTAGAGATGGCAAGGGAGTGGGGGGCAGGAGGCAGGGGCTAGATAGCAGGAAAACCGGGGGAACTTGGAACATGGGAAAATGGGGGGAGCAGTAGATCAGAGCGGGGGGGGGGGTAGCGGGAGGAAAGCGCAAGGAGAAGGACCAGTTGGGAGGAAAGGGCAAGGTGAGGGACCAGAAGTACCAGGAGGATACAGTAAAGACAGCTGAGGGTTTATGCCAGGGGAGCACAACAGGCAAGGAGGAGCTGAACAGAGACAGGAAGGAAGGGAGGATGAGCCAGGCAAGTTTAGCAGATGGGGGGAAGGACCAGTTGTGAGCAGTGACGGGGGGAATAGCTGGGTACAAAAGGATACTTGGAAGGAGGAGAGGCATAGGATCGGAGGAGGGGTGGCCAGGGTAAATAAGAAGGGGGCGTCAGGAGGCACCCAGATAGGTGGAGGAGCAAGGAGCTGGCTGGGGGGAGGGGCCAGTAGAACAGATGAGGGACATGGAAGAGGGGGAAATGGAGGAAAAGGGGTGGTCAGAGTGCTCCTGTTAGCTGATTCTATGATCAGGGGTATCAAATTGGATAGGCAGGGGGAAGCCTGCCAGGTAAGAACAAAGTGCCTCCCTGGACTAACGGGACTAACGGTGCACAGGGCCAAGCATGAGGCATATCAGCTGGCAAAGGATTGTGGAGGTTCCCCGGACATACTGGTCCACCTGGGCACCAATGACATTGAAGTAAATAGTGAGCTAGAGGTTCAGGGAGCTTGCCAGGGTCTGTCATGACATAGGATGTGCGATTTCCTTCTCGGAAATCCTGCCGGTGCCAAGGGCTAGTGGGGAACACAAGAGGAAGATTAGGGAGATAAACCAGTGGCTCAGGGAGTGGTGTGAGGCCAGAGGGTATGGGTTGATGGGGGATTGGGGAAGACCTGGGAGAATAAGGGGCTGTATATTAGAGATAGGCTCCATCTCAATTTGGGGGGGAGGGAAATCCTTGAGTTGAAAATAGAGGGGTTTGTTAGTGAAAGGTGGGGTTTAAACTTGTGAAGGGGGGAGGGATGGAAGAAAAGGCTGTCGGGGGTCTGATAAAGGAGGGACTCTGTCTCCACCCTCTGGGGAGCTGGAGGAATGTGGGATAAGGCTGACTGGTAAGGTGCTGACCGGGGAAAACAGAATACCTATGGAAACGTGAGCAGGGGAAATGGAAGTATACGGAAATGGTGGAAGGTAGTCCTGCTAAATGCCAGGAGCTTGGGCAATAAAATGCCTGAGCTGCAGGTTATGCTAACTGAGGGAGAGGTGGATGTGGCAGCGGTCACTGAGACCTGAGCCACTGCAGGACACAACTGGGACCTGAACCTGAAGGGTTACACCATGTTCAGGAAGGACGGGGGGGAGGAAGGGAGGAAGGCTAGCAATAATAGTCAAAAACTGCATTGGCATAGGAGGAGTGGAGGAGATGGAGAGAACTGTGGAGGCAATTTGGATCATCTTGATAACGGGGGGGGGGAGTAAAAATAGGAGTGGTGTATAGACCCCCTGCGTTGGCAGAGTAGCTGGAGGAGAGTCTGGTAGCAGATGTTGGTAGGCACTGCAGATTGGGCAGGGGAAGGGTGGAGGTGTTGGGGGACTTAAACATGCCAGGAATGGACTGGGAGACTATGACATCCTCGGTGGCCAGGGAACAGAGGTTGTTAGATGTCTTTCAGGACGTGTTCCTAACTCAGCAGGTGGGGAACCGATCAGGGAGGTGTGGATACTGGATGTGGTTCTGGCAGACAGTGACCAGATTGTGGGCCTGGAGGTAAGGGACCCATTGGCGGGGAGCGACCATGCCACGGTCTGGTTCAGCCAGGACCTAGGAGGGGTAGAAGGCTACACAAAGACAGAAGTGACTGACTTCAGAGGGGAGGATTTCAAGGAAATGGGAAGGATCCTCAAGAAGTACTTGGATGGGATTGGGCCAAACATGGACACTGACAGTAGGTGGGAAATCATCAGGAGGGGGGTGCAGGATGCTACCAGCACCTGTGCAAGAGTAAGACAAAATTGCAGTAGGGCCCGTAAACCCTGCTGGTGGACCAGGGAGGTTCAGGAGGTGGTGAGGGGAGAGAAGGTGGCTTATAGGCATTTCAAGTGCTCAAGGAGTGAAAGGGATTGAGGGGAGTACGAGCTGATGGCCAGAAGGAACACTAGGGTGGTGAGGGCAGCTAAGCCAAGGAAGGAGCAGAACCTGGCCAGGGAAATTAGGAGAGGGAACAAAGGGTTCTTTAGATACATTGGGGAAAATTGAAGAGTGAAGGGGCAGATTAGCAGGATTAAAACAGGGAAGGGATGGGCACAAGACCAGCGGGAGCAGGCTGAGGTACTAAATGAGCACTTCACCTCAGTTTTCACCAAGGAAAATTGGGGAGGGCTGCATCATACATGGGAGGAGATGGTGAAACTGAGGAAGGGGGGGCCTTGCAGGTCTGGGGAAGGGGGGCCATCACTGGCAGGAGGGGGGAAGGCAAAGCAGGGGGACGAGGTAGCAGAGGTGGAAATCATAGCAGAGAGAATGAGGGAAGCCCTCAGGTCCCTTAAGATGGAGAAAGCACCAGAGCCAGATAAATTACATCCCAGAGTGCTGAAGGAACTAGGGATTTCCTGGCGAAACCCCTGGCAGAGCTTTTCAGCATCTCTCTGAGGACAGGGTGGGTGCCCCAGGACTGGAAGGTGGTGCATATAGTGCCTATCCACAAGGGGGGAATCAAGGGAGGAGGCAGGGAACTACAGGCCCGTCAGCCTGACATCGGTGGTGGGCAAAGTGATGGAGGGCATTGTCAAGGGAAGGCTAGGGGGGACCTGGAAAAGTCGGAGTGCCTGGACGATAGACAGCATGGATTCATCCCAGAGAACTCGTGTCAGACAAATCTTGTGGAGTTCTTTGACTGGGTGACAAGTGCCTTGGACCTGGGTAGACTGGTGGACATCCTCTATCTTGACTTCAGCAAGGCATTTGACTCTGTTCCTCACAGGGGCCTGTTGAATAAGGTGGGAGAAATGGGGGTGGGGAACCAGATGATCAGATGGATAGGCAATTGGCTCCAGGATTGGACCCAGAGGGTCGTGGTTGACGGGATAGTCTCATCCCCAAGGAGGGTCATTAGTGGGATCCCTCAGGGATCGGTCCTTGGGCCCCTCCTGTTCAATGCCTATGTATCTGACATAAGGAAGAGTATCAGGATTCAGGAGTGAGATGAGTCTCTTTGTGGATGACTCAAAACTGGGGGTGGTGGTGGATGGGAAGGGGGGGAGGGTGGCCCTACAGGGGGACCTGGAGGCTCTGGAAAGGTGGTCTAGAAAGTGGAAGCTGAGGTTCAATGCAGGGAAATGCAAGGTACTGCATCCGGGAGCCAGAAACCTGAGCCAAGTGTACACCCTGGGCGGGGGGGATGCTACAAGGCTCAATGGCTGAGAGGGACCTGGGGGTGGTGGTGGTTGTCAAGATGAGCAACTCTGAGACTTGTAGGAGGGCAGCGGCCAAGGCCAACAGGATGCTGGGATGCATCTCTAGGGGGATCACCTCCAGAAGGAGGGAAGTGATACTCCCTCTGTATAACTGCTTGGTGAGACCGCACCTCGAGTAATGCGTGCAGTTTTGGAGGCCACACTTAAAGAAGGACATTGAACTCCTGGAGAGGGTCCAGAGGAGGGCAACCAAGATAATCTGGGCTTCGGGGATAGGACCTATGGGGAGAGACTCAAAGAGCTAAATATGTACACATTGGAAGAGAGAAGGAACTGGGGAGACATGATAGAGGTCTTCAGGTACATGAAGGGGTTAAATAGGGGAGGAGCAGTCAGGATGCTCTGAAGGAAGGAGGGGGGGACAACTAGAGGGCATGGGTGGAAGCTGGAGGGGGAGATTCAGGGAGAAAGGAGGAGGTGCTACTTCACTGAGAGGGTGGTGGAGTCATGGAATGTGCTACCCAGGGGGCTGGTGGAGGCAGAGACAGTGGGGGGTTCAAGAGGGGGTGGGACAGGTACAGGGAAAGGGTTCTGGAAGCAAAGTCCTTTGCAGCGGGAATATCTGGGACTGGGAAGGGAGAAGCCAGAGAGGGCGAGGGGGGATAGTAAGTTCAGCTCCCAGGGTGGGGGCTGACCAAACGAGCAGACACGAAAGACTGTTAGGCCTGCTCTGCTGGCATTTTAGTATGTTAGTATGTTAGTATACTGCAGGGGAAAAAACAATTTTAACTGGTAGACTAGTAGTGCTTATAGTAGTAGTTGTGCTAGTAATGGTGGTAGTAGTAGTAGTAGTAGTAGTAAGCAATATCATCTATAGTATTCTATACAGATTCCATATAATAGTAATGTTTTGGACATGAAAGGCTGCAGCTGTTGACAAACTATACCTTGGATTGTGGACCCATTGCTTTTATTCTTTGCGAGTATTGTATTCATTCATAGTAATCCAGGTCTGACCTTACATCTGCCACTAATCATGCATCATTTACTAAGTAAAGGCCCTGTCCACAAAATATTTTTACCATAGATACAATGGGAGAAGCTGTTTTGAGGATAGAACCCTGAGTATGTTTTAAATTCATTCAGGAATCATATTTAAAATCAAAAGAGGAGGATGTTGAATTTCAGAAATGTCAATCGCTCTGCATTTTCTGAGAGGAAATTGGATCTTATGGAGGTAATAACATTGCCAGCCAAATTAAATAGTTGTTCCAAATAGACACTAGTTGTAGGACAATTCATGTCCTTGATTACACCTTGCAATAGGGCAGGCCATAGGTATTGTTTGAATTTCCTATGTTTCAAAGAAAGAGAATTTGTAACATGGCTAAGAAAAAGGGTGTGATGTGATTCGTCCAAACACATCGGCTGACCATTGATTAATTCTCAAGTAATCCATGCTTGATATCCTGGACTACAGAATCCTGAGTGACAAGTGAGTGAAACATACACATGCATATCAATACACCATGATCTCAGCACTGTTGACAAAGCGTAGATAGCAGTGTGAAACAAATCAGTACCCATTTTGTCCTGTTCTTGAGAACAGTGTCAGACGCTGAAGGATACCGTTTGTTATATACCTCGGGTGGGATATTCAAAAGGGTTGTGCTATTCGCAATAGGGTTGCGCCTGTGCAAGTCCAAAATTGCGCAATTCTGCGATATTCAGCAGGAGGCAGTTGCATCCCCCAAGGCAAGCTGAGCAACAGCGCAATGCAAATGAATGCATGCTGAACTGGAGGGGGAGGAACCATGTATAAACTGCACAGCCCAATATTCAGTGGGCTGTGCAGAGTTGTGCAGGCGCAACCCCCAACTTGCGCCTGCACAACTTTGAGCACCAAAAAAAAGGAGTAAGTCGAGGGCCATCCACAGGTGAGCTGCCGCATTGCAGGCGCAACACAGCAGCTGCCACCTGTGGCTGGCCCCTCAACCTACTCCCTGTACCCCCTGCAGCCCGATCACGGGCAAAGTGTAAAGTCCCCCTCTCCCTGACTGGCCGATTACGGGTATAAGCATAAATAACCCCCCACCAGCCCGATCACCAGCAGCACAGGTGCAACCCCCAAGGACATATCCCTGGTGGTCCAGTGTGCCGCTAAGCCGATCGCCGGGCTGCATACTGATGAACCCCCGATCATATCCCTGGTGGTCCAGTGTACCGCTTCGCCCGGTCGCGGGCTGCATATGAGTGAAACCCCCACGAACAGAGCCCTGGTGATCTAGTGTCCCCCACCCACCACCCGAAGCCCCACCACCCGTTCCCCGGCAGCGGTGGGTGGCAGCATCCACCCGCCTGCTGTCCCGCTGCCACCAACTGACTGCCTGGTAGGGCTGCACCCCTGGTGAGAGCAGAGCAAATATGCGTGCAGCCCATACCCGTACAAGGACGGTCAGATATGTGAATGAATTCATTCACATATCTGGACTACCCATTGAGCGAGTATGGGCTGTACGCCCATTGGCTCTTGCTCTGCACCAATGAGCGTGCAGTCTCTACCGGAGCAGTCGCAGGGGTGGTGGGGTGGCAGGTGGGTGAGCTGCCGCCAGCTGCTGCGGGGGAGTGGGGTGGTGGGGCTCGTGGTGGGGGACACAAGATCACAGGGATCTGTTGCGTGAAGTGTTTCTCCAGTATGCACCCGCGATCGGGCTTAGCGTCCACTGGACCACCAGGATATGATCGTGGGGTCACTATTATGCAGCCCGCAATCGGGTTGAAGTGTCCACTGGACCACCAGGAATATGTCCTGGGGGTTGCACTCTGTGCTGCGATTGGGCTGGTGGGGGGTTATTGCAGCATGCCCTTGATCGGACCCGAGTCAGAGGTGGGAGGATTCTTTACACTTTGCCCGCGATCGAGCTGCGGGCGCCGGTCCCCGACGGCTGCTGCCTGGCAGGGTGCCAGGCGCAAGTCCTCGGGGATCGGCGCACCTGCATGCTAATGGCATGCAAATGGGGCCATAAATAGATGCAAATGGCCCCCCCTACACCTTGCATGAATTATGACCCTATTTGCATGTCACCTTTTGAATATTGGAAATTTGTGCTTGGCGCAATGGTACTTGAGCCACCACAACTTGAATGCTCCACTCTGACCACTTGCGGTGGCACAAGTTCCACTGCGCCATGCACAGTGGCCGTGGCCGGGGGGGTGATATTCAAAGGAGTTGCTCAATAGTGCAACTCCTTTGAATATCGCCTCGGCCACACCCCTGTGCAACTATTTTGTGCAGCGCAAGGGCTTGCGCCACAAAATAGCGCAGTTTGAATATCTGGCCCTTCCTGTTTATCTTTGTTACCACAGTTGTTACCTCACTAAGCTACAGTATTCCTTATTGCCTTAAACATACTTCATGTCTGTGATATCTTTGCTGCAGTATCCCTTGTCATCTAAAACACACTTCGTGTCTGTGATATCTTTGTTGCAGTGGTGTCCTGTATTGGTAGTTACACGTTCGCCTTTGCTGACTGACACAATATTGCAGTTTTTTTGTTATTTCTACATGTTCCTCTGTCCTTTATCGGCAGTCAATTGCCCTGCACATTGGAACAATAGTAAATGTTGGTCTTCACACCTTTCAACAGTGCCTCTCATTTCTTGTGTGTACCTGTATAGAACCCTGTTTCTTATCAATGTTACATATCCTCTCTCGGCAGTAATTTGCCTTGTGGAGTACCACAATATTACACATTCCTATTGCAAACATTCAACAGTGCTTCTGTCATTGCTTGTCTGTCACTCTATCTGACCCTTTTTCTTAGCCATGTTACAAGTGCATTAACCCACTCCAGAGCATTGGTTAACTTGAGAATGAATCCGTGCCTGGGTGGTTGGAGGCACTTGGCCTGCTGTGTTATAGCCCAACCCCTGCCCCAGATGTTGATTAATTCTCAAGTAAACCCATGCCCTGTTGTGGGTTAATGCTTACTCAGTCAATGCTGAGATCTTCCTGGCACTGTACAGTTCAACAATGGTCAATGATGTGGTTGAGTGGTTTAGGAACTTGCAGTCACATCTTGCAAGTGGCTCCTGAGACCTGAAGCTGAAATGCATGGTCATTGGACAGTGCTACCTTTTATGTTTGCTTAGGCGCTCAGCACACAGTGAACATCATTACAATAACAGGGTGTCAGAGATGTGTCACTGTTGGGTCCAATGCAGCTGATGCTACAGTGGGTGCAGTGACAGACCAGTAATCAGTCAAGCTGATCATGACAGTGTTTTCTGCTTGCTGGGTGGAAACTTTGTGTAGTTCAAAATAGCGAGCTGCTCCTATCCTTGCCCAGCAATCAGAGAACGCCCCCCCACCAAGCCACTCAGCTGCTCACCCTCTGCCTCTCCATTCCTGTGCCTGGCCTTGGCAGGTAATAGTACTTCAGATACGGTTTTACAGGATTGCTTTCTAGTAAAGCTGCCTGGCACGTAGTGGAGTGGTAAAATAAATGAATGCACCTTTGAACTGTTAGATTATTCAACTCCCTAACCATCCAGTGTGCCAGCATTTGATTATAAACATAACCCCTTATATGCCTCTGGAATGCAGATCTCTCGGCTCCCAAGCCTGAAATGCAGATATCTTGATGCCACAGACCCTTACAGCAGCATTTTGTCTTCCAGTGCAGAGATCTGAGAGGTCTGTTTTCACAGCACAGCTGGTGTGTTCTCCAATGACTTTTTTTTTTTTTCATTTCCAGCACTGTAAAAGAGGAGCAAGCAGAGATAGGGGAAACAGTGACATCTATCTTTTGAATTTTTCCTTCATGCTCCCTGTTCTTTGTCCCTACTAACTATCCAGAGGCAAGCACAAATATATGTGCATGATAATTCATGTAATGACTCTAAATCAGTCATTTGTGAACTTCCCAGTTGTGCTAATATATAGTTGTTATCCTTGGATAGCTGCAAAACACAACAGGCAATCTACCACTAGTTTTTTTACTGTGTATCGAGTGCATTGACTGAAAAGATTAGTGGTCATTGATAGAAGTGTCATTTCCTTACAACGGAGAGTAGTATCTGATGTCTTAAATGATTATATACTTGATTTCAAGCATGTATTACATAAACTCTATTTTCCAGTTATGAAAGGAATATACATTACATTTACATTTCTAAATGAAGGCTGCTCAAGAAACTGCCATTTTTTTATCTCAGATACAGTTCTCATTCAAAGTCTACGCCTGCATAACAGCATTAAGCTATCCTATTACACGCAGTTATACTGTAATTTCATTCAGTATGAGAATTATTAACATTGGCAATCAAGTAATAGTTTGCTTACATTCACTTTTGTGTTTACGATTAGATGTTGTGATGTCTGCTTTTTATGACTGTGTACGGAGTCAACAGGAGTATTGCATGTACAAAAGGAGTGATGTCATGTTTTCTGTCCGTGGAACTGACTGAAGATGTGAATAGTCTCCTCCGCCTTACCCTCCTCCAAGCAATGTTTTCTGCCCTCAAATAAATATGCTTTCACGTTAGTCAATGGTTGCAGGGTACTATTTTCTTTCTTAAATGGGTGGTACAAGAACTGGAACCTGAGTAGTGGGAGGACGTAGTAAGTTTTTTTTTGGAGTAAGATCCACCTCCGCTCCCACCCCAAACTTTTTTCTGATTCATGTTGGAGGGGCATGAGATAGCTCTAGCATGTTGTAACCAGATACACTAGTTTGGGACCTTATCAACCAACAGACATGCCTGTGCAGTGGAGAACAGAACAGAAGATATTTAATGCCTTCAAATTGACTTAAACATCCTTTGGAACAAATGATTATCAGAGCCACCTGGGGCCTCAGAAGGAGACCTAGACACACATCTAGCTCTGTAAGAAAATTTTCATTTTTTTTTCTGGGGGCTGTGGGATTCAAACCCAGATCTAACTGCCCAGATCATCAATGCTATAAAATGCTATAATTAACAGACTCTAGTTGTTTTCTTACAGAAACCCCACTCAGTTAGATTTCAAGTATACGCTAAACTGTAAATGTAGGTATCAACATTCTGTTAACAGTTAGTGCTGATTGTGGTCTGTGACAAGATTTTTTTTTTTTTTTTTACGAATGAAGTGTATGGTAGGAAGCTGAAAACAGACTTTGATGATGAAGTGTGTTTTTTCTTTTAAGTTTGAGATGTATTAGAAAACACTGAACAAGAAAACAATTGGTGATTTTAAAAGCTATTCTGATCAGAGCTGACATAAAAAATGTTAACTATTTTTTATTTTATCATGGACACTAGAACTAGGATGTCAGCATTCACTCCATTAAACCTGTTTTTCAGGGGTTTTTTATAGCATCTTGCCAAGGTAATTTTCCCAGAATGCAATCTGTCATGGGGGAGGGGTTGAAATTGTTTTACTTATGAAGCATTGGTGTTAAAAATTGTATTTTTAAATGCATTACTAATTGTCTTTACAGTTAAACATGCAGTTTCATATCAGGGCACATTTTTGGGGGGTTCAAATTATTTTAAACATGGGCACAGTACTTGGTAAATACAGCCTTTGATGATAAAGTGTATTTTTTCTTTCAAGTTTGAGAAGTATGTATTATATATAAGTGTAACCATGTTGTAAATGGTTAAGTAGGCAGTGGTTTAAGGCTTTGAGCTACAAACCTGGAGACCTGGGTTTGACTCCCACAGCCACCACTTGCATACTGTGTGACCCTGCACAAATCACTTAATTTCCTTGTGCTCCCAGGTCACACCTGTAAACAAGCTTTCAGCTTAGTGTGTCTCTCCTGGTAAAAAAGAGTGCCTAGAATTATTTTTTTTAATATAGTTGAGTTTATATGTGGTAAGTAGGTAGGGTATAATGTTTTGAACGTGGCAGTAGGATTTAGCATGTGCACTGCTTTAAAATCATTTCACAGTATTTTATACTTTCTTAAAAAGATACTCCACATTTGTGTGGGGGCTGTGGGATTCAAACTTAGACCTCCAGATTTGAAGAGAAGAGCCTTAAACCACTGTGCTATACTGCCTTCCTAGTTATGGCAGTCATCTGTTTTATTGAATCCTGGCTGTGACTATAGGTGTTTACAACTGAATGATAATAACCACATTTGCTTCACTTGCAAATAGGTAGGCATTTGTGTCTAATTTCTGTTTGACTTACTGTAGGTTACACATAGAATCTGAAAAATTCGTAACATGCTGTATTGTGATTCAATGAACTGATAAATGGGGATTTTGGTTTCTTTTGCAAATTCATTTTTCCTGACCATGGATATACTAAAACAAAAATTTCTCAACAAAATGTTTTTAAATAAAGAGTTTAACTCACAGCAGCAGAAGAAGCATGTTGTCATTAAAAGCCTAGTGGTGTGGATGTAGAGGCACCAGTATTTAAGCATGACTTTAGTAGAGGATTAATTGTGACTGGGGGTTGAGGAAGGGAATGAGTCTTGATATTTGTAGCATAATGGTTTTCTGAAACTTCAACCTTCAATGGGTTAGACTCTGCAGCCATCTGTACACTACATCACTAAGCCATATGCGGTGTGGTATGGGTAAAACCCAGATCACCAGACCAGGGCCAGTGCTATAAAATCTGCACTGGGCACAGCTTGTGCAAATATTGCTGATCCAGTGGATCAAATAAATATGTGCAAATAAATAAATAAATACTCAGCTTCGCTTCATGCTTCAACCCACCCCAGGATTGGTATTATTACATGATAACACACACCCTGTCATGCCTTATGTAATCTGTTGATCTACTGCTACCCATGTATCTCCAGTGAATGATTGTTGTAACTGTCTGCCCTCCAAGCCATTGTTTTTTGACTTGTTAACTGTGCTGTCTTTGTATTAGTTTTGACTCTCTCTGACTCAAAGGTTTGTAAATCTGATATTTTTTAAATAAATAAATGTTTATGTTTAAGCACATGAAACACCCTTATCTAGTTAATGCATTCACAGTTGTAGTGGCTCTGCCAGAGTTTGTTTATGTCTGATAAGGACTGGCTGCTGCATTGGCTGGGCATGGCAGTGAAAGAGGTCAGCTGCTAACATGTCTACAGTATGATAAACTGTAAAACGAGCTATATTTAAAATCATTTTGTAAAACATACATTTACTTGAGCATGTAGGTAAACCCAGCATGCGTGATTATGATGTCTACAGTTGGAGAGAGTGTGATGCATGTAAGTCTGTCAAAGTGTATAAGAATGAATGAAATCCTGTGTGAAATTTACATAATAAGTGTCTACTAAAGAAATAATGCCTGACAGGGTGGGAGTTATGCTGGGATAACATCCCACCTCAGGTGGTTGGACCCAAGGCTGCCAGCTGAGGGCATCCAACACCTGAGAAGGGATGTTATCCCAGCATAACACCCACCCTGGAGTGCATTATTCCTATTATACAATGGCTTGTTGTTTTATAATAAAAAAATAATTTTAAAGAATGTTTTTGTTAGTGTGTAAACATGTTTTTGTTTCTTAAGAGAAAGAGGAGAACATCATGGAGGAGCTCATCCAGATCATCCAAACTATCAGCAGGCATGTTATGCCAGGATAACATCCCTGCTGTGACAGCCAACTGACCAATCAGAAGACAGGATTCTTTATTGCCTTTGTATAATGCCAAATCATTCTCATGTGCTGATTTTTTTTACTTGACATTTAGAAAATGTGACAAAATAAAACACATAATTTTAAGAAACTTGCCTTTTCAGCTGTGTGCTTTATATTTATAATAACTGGTCAGCAATTTTTTCCATAGGCTGACCGAGTTATTATTTTTCATTATAACCCATGGGTTATAATGGCGAGCACGCACCAAGTCACTGAGAAATAACCACTCTCTGATTGGCTATTGAGCTCCTGCTGGGTGGGCTAATCAATTCTAGAAACATGGCGGCTCCATATCCTCTGTAGCGAGGAGCCACCAGACCAGGAGTGCTCGTCTCCACCAAGGGGGAAAAAATCTGTATTTCCGCCAACAGTCCTCATCAGTTTTTCATTTGCATGTGCTTCAGAATTTAAAAAAAGAATCTATCTGGTTGATCCTGCCATTCGGAAGCTGCACCAGATGACAACTGCCAGCGGGAACAACTCCAACCTGATGTGCCTCACTAAGGTAATAATGATCATGATGTACAAATGACTAACAAAGTAAATGAAAAAATAAAGAAAGAAATATGAAGGCAGTTAAAAAAAGGAAAAGAGAAAGACTGTGTGTGTGTGTGTGTGTGTGTGTCTGTATCTGCCTGCATGAGTGAGACAGCACCACGAAAATCAATGTGGCAAAAAATTGCTAACCAGCAATTATAAAAAATAAAAGATGGGGAAGTGTGCTTTTAACTCGAATTTAATGATTGACCTGGTGTAGTATGCTTTAATAAACCCCTCGGGCTTCGCTCTCGGGGTTTATGTAGCATCCCACACCTTGGGCAACCATTAAATTCTCATTAAGCACACTTCCCCATCTGTTTTTGTATATGTTATTATCGTTATGTCTATCAGTATTTTGTTACTGCCACATATCAGTTTATATATACAAGTTGAACTGCTCAGTAAACAGCAGGTGAATCATAGATGTCCAAGACTGGGATAGGGAGATCGCTATGGTGAAAAACCAGTGTCTCAGCTGGGACTTGAACCCAGGCTGCCCAGAATACCGTTCTGATTGAGCTAACCAGCTGCACCACTGAGACCACTGGAACCTGGATTGTCCCCGAGCACATTTTTCTTTCTCAAATGCTCAACCCAATGGTAACACAAATATTTACTTTTAGCAATCACACAGGAGTATGGTGTCCATATCAGAATGGTATTCCGTATGGCCTGGGTTCAAATCCCAGCTGAGGCATTTATTTCTTTCTCACCTCTGTTTGTATGTGTTCCATAAATATGCACATCACACTCCTGTGTGATTGTTACAAGTAAATATTTGTGTTGCCATTGGGTTGTGCATTTGAGAAAGCGTAATGTGCTCTGGGACAACCCAGGTTCCAGTTGTGTCAGTGGTGCAGCTGGTTAGTGCAATTGGAATGGTATTCTGTGTGGCTTGGGTTCAAGTCTCAGAGAAGGCAATACTTCTTTCTCACCTTTGTTTGCATATGTTCCATAAATGCCCCTTGTTGACTTTCCAATACATTATTCAGCAACTTTGAAAAAGGGGTAACTCTCTGAAGGTGATTACTGCTGTCTGCAAAGCACTTTGTGTCAATTGCTGAATCTGGAGTACAGTTAAAATAATTGTCCAATTCAGTGGTAATACTTTTTCATATGACATAGATCTAAAATTCTAGATTTCAGTTGTAATAAATATATCAACATACACAAACGTGTAATGGGCTTAAAAAGAACAGGAAATAAAAAAAAGTCTATTAAAAAAATGTGTCCTGTTTTTCTTGTTAACATTGTATGTATGTTATGATGATAAAAAAAACAACTGTGTGTGTTCATTTTTTTTACTGTATTGAATTTTACAAAATGGCAGTTGTAGTGTCCAGTTCAGACTTATTTCCAGTTTTCCCATCTGAAAAGTGAGTGAGCCTGTTAACACTGACACTGTACAACAATTCCCTAAATATGAGTAATAAATAAGTGTAATGTCATGCTCTCAGCCAAAAACATTAAAATCAGCAATGACAATGAAAGCATTGTTGGCAACCATTTGTATGATATCAGCATATTAACATTGTTAAATTGCACATTTCCAACAAGTCTGTTACCAAGTCAGGAAACAGACCTGACCAGCATAACTGAATAGTGTGTAAACAATATTTATTGTAGTATATCCCAAATGCTGGTTTAAGTCAAACGAAGTGTAACTTTACCATATACTGTATATAGCAGTGCAAACTAGCTCTGGTGAAGAACAATACTACTCATGTTCCATTTTAACCTGAGCAACTGATGAAGCATACAATGTGGGAGGTGTTAATATAAAAAAATGCAAGCGTCCGTCACATAATAAATTAAATTGATTACTGAATAAAGATTATTTGCAGTTAATCTTTTTATTGTAATTATTGTGATTACGCATACAAATACACTACATTCTCCAATATACACTTACATAAATTCTTAATGGGAGAAGGAAAAAACATGTTGTCTGAAGTATTATACAATGATATTAAAGAATAAAGATGATTCAGAATTACAAAACATGGGTATTAAATATAAAGAATCTTTTAACTTTAAAACATGAGCCAATGCCTACGGGCTAAGACATGACACAGTGCTTTTCTACCCCACCAGAAAAACAGGTGCCAACTAAAAAGAAGAAATGGGAGTCATACATGTACAATAGACAAAAGCAAATAGGAAAAAAAGGCAATCATGTGGTATATCTTAGTGGCAGTTCAAATACATGAGTGATCTCATCAAAATGGAACAGTGTGTGTAATGCTCATACTACTAAGATGAAATCAGGCATACGTTTAATACCCTATAACATACCAAACATTATGTATAAACAAACATATGTTGATAATGTGATTAGATGCAAAAAGTTGCAAAAATTAAAAAAACAAAATTATTGCTAGTGACTCTGCTGCTTATCAGTATGTAAATACAGGACAAATCTGACACGGACATGCACTAACTACAGTATACCTATAAACAATATTTCAACTTGATGGTAAATCACATGATCTAAATTAATATTTGTTCATACCCACAACATAATTGTATGGGGCCCAGGCAGAAGAGATGGTAACAGGAAGGGTTTGAAATTTGAAGTCTGTATCTGCATTTGGTCCAAAGGGGAGACTCCATGACTATGAAACATCACATTACTCCATGTCAAGCACTTCAAAGTTTCCATCAGTACTTCATCTACAAATACCATGATCAAGATATTTACTGGAAATTAGGCAATCTTACGTACAGACTTGGAAACTGGAATTGACACAGGCTGCTACTATGCAGTGGTTGTAGGGCTCAGTCAGACAATGTGCATGACCATGACGTTCTGCTGTGGCAGTGCCTTGTGACATTGGGAAATCAGGCAAAAGCCTATAATATTCTTCTCCCTCCAAATCCTGAGTAAGTTAGAGACAATACTATAGAAGGGAATATGATAGAATATGATAGTATGAGGCAGTGGCTAGCATTAACCCCTATTGTCTGTAATAAAGCTATTTAATTGAAAAAAAAAACTTTTGTCTGTTACCTAGGGTTGTTAGAGGTTGTTAGGAGTTTAACATCAACATTCTGAACAGTAATAACATATTTGCATTTTGATTTAGAACAGTCACAATTATTATTCCCTAGGTTATATAAGGTTGGGCCAAAGTCAGTGTAGCGTTTCCTTGTTGCAGGAGGAAGTGTAAAACTTGGAGCTGCATTTTGAAATATAGCAAATAGACTGGACAGTTGGAATTGCACAGTATTTTACAACCCTACCTTTTTCATCCTTAATGGCACCCCTTCTCCCCCGAGGATGCACCTCCTTTAAATATCTTGGCATATAGTATTTTAGTTTTTAATAATTTTTACAGTTAATAAAATAAATCAGTATAAATGAAAGGTGACATTGTATGTGTAATGAAACAGAGTACTGTTGTAGTTACAGTACTTGGCTCTGGGTCTCCATTAAGAGTTTGTTTGTATCAGTCAACCGAATACTGTGAGTGGCTTAAATTAGCTAGCTATCTTTATGTAGAATTGCTCCTACACATGCCGTAGCAAGCAAATGTTGGGGGCACTTCTGGGGATTTAACACTATAAAATCAATTTGAATACTTAAGGGACTCATTAAGGGAGAAATATTAAGGCACATATTATAGTTGTTGCATTTACAGTATTATGTCAGACAGCAGACATCCAAGAGCTAGTTAATGATTTCATGTGTCATTACAAATTCACATAACATTGCAACACAGATATTTGATGTGGAGTGACAGTCAGTGGAAATACTTTCTGGCAAATGTATTGACAAACTGTAAATCAATGTTGTATTGTATCAAGCACAGCAAGGTAATCCGTTGTTGCAAATGGCTTTCTTTGATGTTTGAAACAGTGAAACATTTTTAGATAGCAACTTGCAAGTCACAGATAATAAACAATTTGTTCCAAAGTGTTCACGTTTCAAAGAAACCTTTTGCTACAATGTATTACCTTTTTGTGTCAGATACAATATGCAGAACAATAAAGGCTGACAGTATAATTAAGTAGGAAAAAATGATTGTATTAAAAGAATTGCATTACAGACTGTATCAGTGAATCTCGCTGTTAGTATTTTCTGTTATGATAAGCTGTTAAGACTATGTCACAAGCAGTCACTTCAGAGTAGCAGGGAATGAAGAAAACTGACCAAATAGACTGCAAACCCTTTTTGTAACCCTTTTTATAATGAAGGAGATGCTTGCATAGATTTCAAGTTCTTGGGACTTGTTTCCCATTTATACTTTATAGCCAGATTGTCATATCTTGGAATATTGATATTTTTTGACATTCCTGTTTTGTCCCTTCATTTTTTTGTCATTGTTTTAAATATTTTTTTTTAACATTTTAAGTACATAGTAAACTTGGCATGTTTTCAGTTGAATGCTTTAGTATTAATAGAGTTTTCAAACAAATAGCGATACCTTCATTCCCCCCTTATTCATTAATTAGTATTTTTTAAGTTTTCCAATATTGTCATCTCTGCTCTTGCACACTAAATTCCTTGGGCCTGATTCTCAAAACACTGGGAATGATGAAAGGGGCTTGCATCAAATTGAAATGATGAAGGGGGCTCCCTGTGCTGCACCTGGTGTCATTCTGATTCTACAATTCAGCCTGCCCCAGTTTGGGGACTGCCTGTACCAGCCGAGCTAGCATCAGCCTTGCAACGGATGCACTGGTGCAGTATGGTGGAAGGGGGCTTGCTCCAGGGCAGCACTGCTGTATCCACTAAAATGCAATTCTGAAAGCCCCCTTCCACAGAGTGCATGGTCTGCTACTGTTAGACCAGCCTGGAGCTGGTCTAACAGCCAGTGGGCCACCCCCAGAGCCATTGCTGGGTGGGAGAGAACCTGTGCCCCCCCATTGCAGTTGGTCTCCTGCAGTCTCCTGCAGTATTCTATGCCCACACAGCACCCATACACTAGCAGACCACCTGTGCAGTGACTGACGGTATCCCACTGTGGTGGGTATGTGCCCTCACGGTCCCTCACAATGCGACTGTCCCCCCAACACAGATCACACTGTCACAGTGACAACCATGCATTGTCTCTGACAGGGGTCTGCTGCCACTCCCCCCTCCCATTCCAACCCATCCTGCCCTCCACTTTCCATGTCCTGACCACTTCAATCCACCAGCCTCCTGGACAATCAGCCAGCAGATCTCCATCAGTGGCTGCTGATGGTGCAGGACCATCCTGTGGCTTATGGCAATGTCCTCCCATGCATCATGTGTTTGGTGCATAGGGTCAGTTGCCACAAGTGTGGGGAGTTTGGCGCTGGGACCCTTCCAGTTACAGAATTTTGTGCAGGATCCCTGGTGCACCAGTCAATCAACACAAGCTGCTGCTACTGCAGCTTGTGTACATCTAGGCACCGCTTTGAGACTTGGACCCCTTGTGTTAAACAATGATAAATGATTGATTAATGTATGTCATATCCCATTATCTATTTCTGGTATTTGTTGCTTTTTTATTGTTCACAGCTCTGTGCTCTCCCCTTTCCCTTTCTTCACAGTTCTGTGAGTCATTAGTGACAATTACAATTATTACTCTAATAGCCTCAGCAAGAACATTTTGGCCACATAATTGCACCGTTCTCTGTTTCAGATATTTGTGACATAATTTAGAGTGTCATTTTATCACCGTCCTTTTTTAGAACTTTAATATTGACTGTATAAACAGCGATTCTTGCACTGCCATTTTAAGAGAAATATCTAATTCTAAACTATTATTCTTGAAATCACAATTTTAATGGCATCGCAGGGTGACTACTATAATAAAGTGTGGATTCTGTACTTATTTGTTGTATGGCAGTCATGACTTATGAAGTGCTGATTCTTTGACACTTTATACAACCACCTCTAGATTTGTTATGCCCTCTCCCTGCCCTTCCATCACCCCATTTTTTTCTGCATATCATCAAAGCATTAGGCTGGGTCATTTGCCTATACCATTGAGAACACCAACTATATGATTTTATATTACGTATTTGGGTTTGTGGTTAATGCGGCATACACAGATTTCTTTTTTTTTTCATTTCCTAACTGATACAGGGAAGTGGGCTGTGTGTGAGATTGAGCATGAGATTAGAGGGAGGCCGATTAAGGGGGAATGTGAGGAAATTCTTTTTCACAGAAAGGGTGGTGGATGCATGGAATGGCTTACCACAAGAAGTGGTGGCTATGAATACAGTGCAGGGCTTCAAACAGGCATGGGATAGGCATAAGGGAGCAATACAAATGACTATGAATAGATAGGTCACTGACAGAGCAAAGGCCGATGGCACATTTATAAGGTAGAAAA
Organism: Neoceratodus forsteri; assembly: GCA_016271365.2. NCBI lineage: Eukaryota > Metazoa > Chordata > Ceratodontiformes > Ceratodontidae > Neoceratodus > Neoceratodus forsteri. The sequence goes on from CM057453.1 coordinate 63,258,993, forward strand.
GGAAATGGGCAGACTGGATGGGCCTTGCGGTCCTTATCTGCCGTCAACTTCTATGTTTCTATGTGTTGTGTGTGTGTGTGTGTGTGTGTGTTTTGAAAGGAAGGGCAGCTGGTTTGAAAAAAAATGCTGCATGAAACAGGAAAAGGTATTCAAACAAGAAATGAGAAAAAAGGAAGGGGAAGGGGAAGAAGGACAAGGAGATTTTTAGGATACAGACAGTAGGAAAAAGGCTCAGACACTGCTCAGCTAGCGGTGCATAAAAGTCCAAATCTAACTATATACAGTATAATGCCATGCTGGAGAACCTACTATACATTTAAACACCAGTAAATAAAAAATAATGTAATGTACAATATGCTGCTCTTCATACACCAGAATATCCACCTCCCTATGACCATTGGTCTGGAGGTTTGCTTTTAATGCATCAAAGTTACCCTGCACCCTCATGACCAGTGGTCTGGAGTTTAATTTTCAGTACAACTACAAACTCACTTTAGGGCGATTGTTTGGAGAGTGTCTGTTTCAGCATACTTTTTTATGTTGGCTCGTGTTTGTGCAACCAACATATTGCATTAATAGCAGATTTGGAGGCACGATCACTGTGGCAAATGCAGGGCATGCATCAGTAGGTGTGTCCCTCAATCCCCAATAAGGCAGCTGCAGACGCTGATACCAGCAACACATAAACAGTCCACCAGATCAAATAAAAGGTCCACTGCAATGAAAGTCAAGCTTCTCATGCAGTGGCATGCCTTTCCTGGTGAACCAGTTTACAAAACAAGGAAGCATGCCCCCGCAGAGTGCCCTGACCCACTTTACCTGCCGACTGGGGAGCCCACTCCCCATTGGCATGATGCAACCCCCCTTACCATTTAAAGTGTGTGCTGAGGGGGGCACAATCCCCCTCAGCATCATGTCCCCCTTCCCAGTTTAATTTGCCAACAAGGGAGCCCACCCCGTCGGCATAAAGCCCCCGCTTATTTATGTTAGGTGCCGATGGGGTGCCAATCCCCATCGGCCAGAGCCCCCAAAAACACAGAGCCCCCCAAAACACTCAGGTGGCACACTGAGCCACCCCAGCATGTCAAATGCTCCTGTAAAAAAAAACATCCTGCAATTTTTTTTTAAACCTGCAATGCAGAAAACAGTCCCTCGTCGACTCCAGTGGCCCCGCACCCACCATCTGCGCACCCTGCTTCCCCACCTCCCTCACCCCATACTTACCTCTGGAGCATGGCGCCATGCTCTTAGGTGGACCGGGAACACGTCTGCACTCTTCAAAGCCGACTGCGAACTAAAGAAATGCTGGTAAGCTGTATAATGGCATAAATAGGGTTTTTTCAACTTTGGTGCATTATCTCAGGCATTTTGGGGAATTTTGGCACCATATTTTCAACATGGGGTTATTGGAACCCCTCCTCATGAATTCAGTTGCTGTCATGGCATTATTCGGCCTCGAAAGGTGATTTCTCAGTCACTGCATGGAATCATCTTTTGGGACTGATTAACAAAAAGACAGTGTCACTGTTCATGAGGGGCACTCTCAAAAGCCTATGTTGCAAATTTGGTGTAAAAAATCAAAAAAATTGTGTTTTTACTAGTGTGCATTGTGCAGTTTCCACACACGCTCGTAACTTCATGAATTTGTAATATTTTCACTACAGATTTTCAAAATTGATATTTTTCCATACCTCCTTATGAATATTATAGTTGTCATTTTACATATATGGCTGAAATGTGTTTTTGCACGTCCGGCACAGAATAGTGCAGTCGCTATGCGAAATCAGTTTTCAGGACAGTTTGAGAAAATGACGGTGAAACTGTTCATGAGCAGAGGTCCTAAAATGCTTATGTTGAAAATTTGGTGATGAAAGTCCATAAAATGACCGTGTTACAAGCCTGCATTGCGCAGTTTCCATGCACCCTTGTAACTTCTCAAATCTGAAATGTTTTCATGCCAGATTTTCAACACTGGCATTTTTTCACATCTCCTTATGAACAGTACAGGTGTCGTTTTTCACATCCTGCCCAAAATGTGTTTTAATACCTGTGGCGCACAATGGCGTGGTCGCTGTGCGAAATCAACTCTTGGGACAGATTAACAAAATCACATGCCACCGTTCATGAGGGGAGGTCCCAAAATGTCTATGCTGAAAATGTGGTTAAAAAAATTCCCAAAAATAATTGGGTTACGGACATGTGTTGTGCAGTTTCTATGCCTGCTCATGACTTCACCAATTTTTCATGTTTTCACTCCAGATTTTCAGCATTGCCATTTTTTTACACCTCGTCATGAACAATACAGTTGTTATTTTTCACATCCTACCCAAAATGTGTTTTCATGCCTGTGTTGCCAAATGGCATAGTCACTGTGCAAAACCACCTTTCGGCTAACAAACTTGATAGTGCCGCTCTTCATGAGCTGGGGTCACAAAAAGCCCATGTTTAAATTTGGAGTGAAAATACCAACAAACACTTACAACATTATGGTTTCCAACTGTAACATCCCACCCTGTAGAAACTGACAGGTATCAGGGGTGTGACTTGGGATCATTGGCTGTAATGCTCATGCCATACCACCCCACCCCCCACCCTGCAGCCACTGACAGGCATTGGTGTGCCTTGGGTGTTCAGCCCAAAGTTCACCCATTCTCCTGTACTGCACCCATCTTAGCATATTTTCTTATGGAATGGGGTAAGTATAAGGCCCAAAGACCCCAAAGCACACCACGACACTTGTCAGTGTCTACAGGGTAAGGTGGAGGTAAAATGGCATGAGCGTTATAGCTGATGACCCAAAGGCACACCCCAACACCCGTCAGTCTCTGCAGGGTGGGGTTGGCATCAGTTCAATACTTCACTGCAATTCCTATTATGCATCTCTAACTCCTACACTACCAATGCCAGTGAGACAACATTCGGCATTGACAAATGCTTGTTTATGCACATTATGTCTGTTTCATCATAGTTTTTTTATGCATGTTATGTCTGTTTCAGCATAGTTTTTTATGCATGTTACGTCTGTTTCAGCATAGTTTTGTATGCATGTTATGTCACAACTGCAATTACAGACATTTATTAAGTTGCGCTGAGAATCTTTGACCTTGTAGCACAAACAGTCTCCAGCCCAGGTGGAACTAGATATTGCTGACAATGTGAAAGCAGAGGAGAAAATCTACACATTCGTGTGTCAACTCTTTATTTAAGTCCAGCACAGGTGGAACTCAGGTATGCTACGCCTACCTATTTGGTTCTCTGGGCAGCTGCTTCTTCTAAATCATCTAAGTACTGTACTCATCTTTGGCAATCATTTGGAATGTGTGTGCCATATTAAAACATAATTCATTTGCAACGCCATTGACTGTAAGTACAGGAATATTTTTATAGCATTCTATTGTCATTTGGACTCCCTGAAATCAGTCACATCCACAACTGTCTTGGTTCAACAACTGAACTTCTATTGGGTAGATTTTCTGCCATTATTATACATATATCATCATCACTTCATAATCCATTTCCATTTTATACCATTCTTATGGGGTAGCCCCTTTGTGTACATATTCACAACATTCATCATAATTCACAACCTTTATTTCAATCTTCCTGGCTCTGGTGTACTGACCCAATGCCTCTTCACCTCCTGGTTTCCTGTCTGGGTTCAGGTGTTCCACCTGATCCCCAACCCTGTCCCCCCTGGGGTGACTACCTCATGAGAATCCATCCCCTGCCCTGCTGTACCCACTTCTGGCTGGGCCCTCCCTTTGGGCCCCTTTTTTCCTTTTTTTTTTGTCCATGTTGCTCTACCACCAGCAACCCATCCTGCATGGGAATGGTCCCGTTGCCCTCACTCGGCTACCCAATGTGTACCCCATCCCTTTCATTTATTTATTATTATTTTAACCATGTCGCTGTACCACCAGCAACCCATCCTGCTTGGAAATGGTCCCATTACTTCACTCTGCAACCCAATGTAAACCCCATCCCTTGCCCCTGCCCACCCTCTGATGCCTTACATAAATGGGTGGGTGGAATGCTTGGAAGAGCTGCAGGGAGAGAGAGGATTCATCCCTGTAGCCCCTTATCAGCCCCCCTAGCTGTACCCTCCCTAACTTCCTTGGCTAATATGCTTACCTGTCCATCAGCCCCTAGCTCCACCCCCCACTGGCCTCACACCTGTGACCTCATCCCCCAAGCTCTGCCCCCCTAGCTTCTCCTTCCCCAACCTACCCATCCCTCCTGCACCCTCAGCACTTCCAGCTAATCCCAGGGCAAATGACAACCTAGGTCGCTTCTTTAATGGGGCAGCCTCCTTTGTCATTTGGACTCCCCTGAAATCAGCCACATCCACAACTGCCTTGGTTCAACAACTGAACTTTATTGGCTAGATTTTCTTCCATTATTATACATATAGCATCATCACTTCATAATCCATTTCCATTTTATACCATTCTTATGGGGTTGCCCCTTTATGTACATATTCACAGCTTTCATCACACTTCACAACCTTTATTTCAGTCTTCCTGGCTCAGGTGTACTGAACCGATGCCTCTTCACCTCCTGGTTTCCTGTCTGGGTTCACGTGTCCCACCTGATCCCCAGGCCTGTCCCCCCTGGGGAGACTACCCCATGAGGAGCCCTCCCCTGCCCTTCTGTAGCCCCTTCTGGCTGGGCCCCCCTTTTTTCCCTACTAGCCCAGTAGCCGACCCACAGTTGGGCCTCTGGGCTTCCCCCACTAAAAACTAGCAGAAAACCCCACCTACTCTCCTCCATACCTCTATTGCTTCCCTAATGGCCCCATTGAGAGCTGTGTTCCCTAAGACTGACATATGAACCCCACCAGATTGGTACATAACTGGCATTTCATATGTGATTAGCTCATGCCTAATATGCAAGCCCCCCTCCCTCCTGGTCCACTCTGCCAGCTTCCTGTTCACCCACTTGCATGCCCTTTCAACAGCAAGCACATCCCTAGTATGCCTCCAAGACCTCCTTGGTATGATTTCCAACCATCCAATCTGTATCTGTGGCCACCATGACTGTATCATATAGATGTCCTTCAGAACTGTGTGTACCAGTGCCACCCAAGGGGTGTTCCCTAAGTTGTCCCCCCCCCCGCACAAATAATAAGCAGATTCGGTATTGGACACACCCAACTTTTCTCCTCCAGCAGTGGTAACAATTGCCTCCAGCATAGTCCCTTTCTCCTCTCCACATGATCAATGTCTTGTCAGGGTCCTGCGCCAGCTGTTGCCCCCACACTGTCATCACTGCACACTACTCTGCCCAATGAATGAATGAGTGGCCAACAATCCATATAACCCGGCACCGTCCATCCTCTGAAAAACATGAAACATACAGTTAAACCTTATTTCCTGATATATCTCTTGTATGCTTAGGAAGTCCACCTCCCCACCTTCTGCACTGCAGAGGGATGTCACCCTGCCTGGCTACCTCAGAGGCATCCCCAATCCTAAATGAGTGTGATGTTAACTGCTGGGAGTCTTCCCCTATAAACCACATACTTTTCTTTAACACCACTGTGTCCTGAGATGCCGTGGTTGGGTCTCCATTGCCGTGCCTGAACCCCCCCCCCCCCCAGCCTGATGGCCATATGCTCCTTAAAGTGATTTTCTAAGTTTTGCCATGGCAAATGGGATTAGTAACCTGTAGGAGTTGTGATTCAATCTCCTATCAGTCAAACTGCCAAAAAGTGCTGTTTTCCATGTGACAAATGCTTTTATTTCTGTGCTCTGTTTCATTTGCATAACCGCTCCTTTTTTTCGCAGTGCTGCAACCCCCAACTGTGACATCATGCAAGGGAAACAAAGTTTCTAAGCACTGTTGTCAAACAGAGACCTTAGGGTTACCACCTCCACTGATTTTTGCAGGACTGCCCTGATTTGGGCAGCTGTGTCCTTATAAAAAAAAAAACATGAAAAATACTACAGGCTCTGACCTTATAGCAGAAAAAAAGATATTGTCTTTCTTCTAAATGCTGCAGAAACTATAATATCTCAACTAAAATGCCTTAAAATGATAAGAAATAATAGAAACAACCAAAAAGCTACAACACTTAGTCTTAATTCGGATTTTCTTGAGAAAACGGGTCTGTTGCATTGGTCAGTGTTACATATTGTCCTGTAAAAAAACATATTTCAGTAAGAAATGTCCCAACATATTTCAGTAAGAAATGTCCCACTCTGGGCTTCTTAAAAGGTGGTAACCCTAGACCTCTGTTGGTCAGTCTTGGTATTTCAGACATCTACACTAGAAAAATAGAAGTAGGGAGGCAGAAAAATCAGCTATGTACTATACCCACAATGCCTTGCTACATATGTGCCTACTGTGTACCCCTTTCCCCTCTTTACCAGGATGCATCTGGAAACTAGCTTGTCTGCTCAGTATGTCTTTCCTGCTGAAACTTTTACATTAATAAATAAATAAACACGCCTACATATCAGGTGCTGTACTGTAGTCACCACTACCAAAATAAAGGACTGCACCTCTGAGTGATGAACATTTAAGTCACCTTTGCAATTTACCCAGAATTCTGTGTTGCTGTATGTAAAACTCCCCTTGCATTACATCATTCTGGGGGTGTGGCCGCACACAATAAATTGAAGGGCTGGCAGAAACAAAGTGCTGATAAAACAAAAAAAATTACTATGTCAGTTTTTTTTACAAAACAAATTGTAGTTTTAATATCTGAAGCATGGGTAGCAATGGCATACTATGTGAAAAACATCTTCAAAATCTCAGAAAATCACTTTAATGGTTTCCACTACCCCCTTCTCTGTCCCCCTTTTTATTTCAACTCCTCTCGAACCCCTTTACCGGCCTGGTCCGTCTTGGACCATCTGAGCCAAATGTGGGCCACCTTGTCCATCCACGTGATATCCTGCAACTGCAGACCCCTCCACATGTCCCCCCTTTCCCTTGGCTACCACCTTACTGACCTGGAAGGCCCCAAGCTGCATGACCTGGAAGATGGTTGCAAATGGCCTGGACTCGTATGTTGAGGTGCAGATGTGCCGCAGAGTGGCTATCAGCTTTAAAAGCATGTCACCACATATGGGGTGGCACCTGTCCACCTGCTGCCCCTGTAACCAGGACCAGCCCTGCTGCATATGTCAGATGGCTGGCACCCTAGTAAGTGAGCCCCACCCCTGCAGCTGGCAGACCATCCCAATGCTAGCCAAATGTGTCCTTATAGTGGAGGCTACCATTCCTGACTCCCATCAGTCTACCATGTATCTAATGATATGCAGTTTGGTTGCTTGGTCACTTACCTCCAACCCCACTCACCTCCAGAACTCCTGAAAACTCCTCCATGCCATTTCAAAGGCTCTCAGCATGTTAGGAGCTGAGGCGCTCTGAAAGAGAAGTTGGGCACCATCCATCCAATCTCCCAAAGGCATGGAGGCACCTGCATTTTCCGGGCAGCCACCCTCAGGGCAATTGACTGGAACCTGTCCAACTGTAAACGTGAAAGGCTGTCAGCTGTGGCATTATTGACCCCCTCCACATGCTTTGTCTTGAAGGACAGGTTTAATGTAAGGACTTCTACAACTACCATCCGTGCCACCCGTAAAACCACCTCAGTGGACCCCGACTGTCTGTTGATCACAGACACCACTGCCATGTTGTCACAGCGGAATATCACCTTCTTGTTCCTAAGGGGATCTTCCTACACCACCATTGCAACCCATAAGGGGAATGCCTCCAGGAATGTGATGTCCTTGGTGAGGTCCAGCTCCACCAAATGGTCCAGCCACTGTCCTGACACCCACTCACCCCGAAAGAATGCACCCATTCTGTAAACCCCAGCTGTATCTGTGTATATCTCTAGCTCGCTATCATGTTCCTATTGGTCCTGCCAAAACATGATGCCATTGTAGCCCACCAGAAAACCTTCCCTTGCTAGCAGGTCATCGTTTACCCCCTTGTTAATGTCCACCCAATGGTGAGGCAGCTTGGCTTTTGTAGTGGCCCTAGCCAAACACTGAGAAAACACCCTCCCAGGCCACCGCCTTACAGATGAAGTTCAAATATCCCAAGACCTGCTGGACTAGTTTCTGCTGTACCCTCCATTTGTCTACTACCAACTTGATCAATTCCCTCAGCTTCTTTACCTTGCTTTTAGGGAAGCCTGAAGCACTGTTCATCCAGATCTAGTTCTATGCTGAGAAATTCCATCTGCCTACTGGGCCCCTCTGTCTTATCCTCAGCCAAGGGCACCCCCAGCTCCCTGCACATAGCTTCAAACTCCCTGAGCATGGCAAGCATTGCTACCCTCCCATCCCCAATAAAAAGGAAGTCATCTAGGTAATGGGATCCGTGACAGGAGTCCGACAAAAATTTTATCAAACGCCCCGTCAGTGACACTGGCAGGTTGACCGCATTCTGCAGTCGGCTGCCGGTTCGCTATTTGTATCTTTGTTTTCTTAGGGGGCTTCGCCCCCCCGAACCACCCATGTGGGGGGCTGTGCCCCCACACCCCCCACTTAAGGATTCTCAACTCCAGTCAGAGCTGATTGTGGGGGTTGCAGGACCCCTGACAGACAGCACTGGGTTCCAGCGGGTCTCCCACCACAGCTAGGCACTGTAGTCGCTGTGGGGGACCTCGCTGGTGAAATGTCGCTGTGGGGGGTAACAGTAGGTAATGTACCAGAGCTCCCTTCCCATGTCTCTTCAAAAAAATGCCCATTTTAGCCAGGTACTGAATGCTTCAAAAGTAGTGCAGGCCATCGAACACCCCATGGGCATGGCTTTATCAAAGTAGTACCTGCCATGGAACTGGAATCCCAAAAGCTCCCAGTCTTGCTCCCGTACTGTGAGCAGGTGGAAGGCTGACTCAATGTCCATTTTTGTCACCCACGCCCCCTCCCTAGCCTTTATTAACTCCACTGTGAGATCTAACATGGCATATGACACCATGCTCTTCTCTGGTACGATGGCGTCATTCACCAAGTCCCCATCCGGGTACAAGAGGTGGTGAATTAGGCAGTATTCCCCCGGTTGCTTCTTTGGGACTATGCCCAAAGGGGAAACCCTCAAACAAGGGAATGAAGGGTCATTGAATGGATCCTCCACCCCGCCCTGCGTCCAGCTCCTTCTTTATTTTCCTCTCCACAATCTTTTCCTTACCTTTAATGGATTCCAGATTCCATGCCCTCATCTGTTTCCTCTCCCCCATGTAATGTAAGTTAAACCCTACCATGAATCCCTCCCACAACATGTCCCATGCCTCGTGGTCTGGATAATCCTGAGTCTATTCCAATAAAGTGCTCATGTGTATTGGTAATACTGCCATCGGGAGGGCCCTCCGAGGGCCCACCAGCCCCTTAGTGTGTTCACCTCCCCCCCATAGCCACCCCTGCTGCCTTGCCATCTATAGTTGTTCCCTTGCCCACTGTATCCCCCTGACACACCTGTGGTCACCCCAAAAGGACTGTCCTTGCAGATGTCCCCCATTTTTGTCTCTGTGTCCTGCATCATGGGCCATATGCAGACACCCGCACTTCGAGCAGGCATGCTTGAATTTGCAGCTGGTCCAGGTGAAGTTGGCCTTATTGTAAGCCTAACATGTCATTGTACTGGAGGCTCTGCTGCCCTTCTTATTCTCACTGCCAACTCCCCCTGGTACTGACAGTGTTCTAATCCACAGCTCTGATAAGGTGACATCCCACCGGACATCCCCATGCAAAGCCACTCTTTACCTAAACATCTCATCATATATCAACCACCCATAACCACTCTTCACCCTGTAAGTGTCCCTAATGATAGCCGAATAGGTCAGAAGGGGTATTGCCAATTCAGGTTTCTTTTGCAACATTATGGCACTGAAATAGGTGAAGCTCTCCATCCAAGCCCCAAACATTTTCCCTTTATAACTCACATCCTCACTTGTCTTACCCACGATGGCCAACACCACTGCTGTCTCTGAGTTGCCTACTGACTCCTTCTTCTCATATTTCTTTGCAGTATCTTTATCGACCAAGACAAACAAATCTACAAACTCATCTTTTCAAATATTTTCTTTCAAGGCCTAGGACATGCGGTCACCCAGCATCATCCCAGGTGGCCAACTATACCCACCTTTGCTGCTCCCTTTCCTGGTCGCAGCACCCTGAACCCCCTTCTCTGCCTCTTTCTTTTTGCCTTTCAGTTCTGACACACCTTATCCACGTATTCCCAACCTTTTTCCCCTTTTTTGTACATGATACCAGCCAGGTAGTCCTTTAGGCTACCTTCAACCAACAAATCCACTGCCAGAACCTAAACCTTCCCCTGCTGGGGCTCCTCACCCTCTTCTGGGTTGTTCTTAGTTGGTCTTTTCTTTGGAGTGATGGGTTCTTCCTTTTAGTAGCCTGCCTCTCCTTCTGCTCCTCCGTCCCTTGACTCCTTTATGATGGTCTGAATCTGATCCATCAAATCAGTGGCCTTCTGTGCCAGCACTTCGCTGGTCTTCTGTTTAGGAGCAGCTTTAATAGGAGCCATCCTACAACCACAGCCAGAACCGTCACATACTATTCAACAGGCACCAGGCACCCTGACCTCCCACAGTCCCTTTTTATTTTTCCTTGTACTGTTTCTTCCTTATTTTTTTGTGCGGTGGTATATCCCTGAGAGCACTGCTCATGCCACCCCCCCTCTGGCCCCTTCTACCCAGTGTGACTGAGAACCTTTTGTTTTGTTTTTTTTGTTTTGTTTTAACTCCCACCTTTACCCTCAGTCCCCTCCCGATGATTGTGGGCCTCCCTCCACAGATGCCTGGGAGAGGCAGATCCCATGCCCTGGTCCCTCTCTTTGCCCTGGCCTGTTATAATTTTACCATCCAGGCTTCCAAGGAAATCATTTTGGCCCCTGTAATATCATGCATTAATGTGTAAAAGTGGGGAGAGTCACTAATGAAAATGTACCAGAACTGTGCAAACTCTGCAACTGCTTCTATGGTTCCCCAGGATGTTATTCCCTGTCCCCCAGGGTATCCCTACAGCTGAATGTCCCTATGCTATGTAGCCCCTTATGGGGCCCGAATCATGGAAGCCCCAGCAGGTCATACCCATTCTCCCTTCCCCCTGTGCATTCTTATGGTTCCTGCCTTATCCCTAGCCCTTCTGTCTTGCCCCTTGTTTTGCTGTTTATTTTGTTGGTTTTTTTTTATATATCCCTTACTGACTCATTTCCTTGACTATAAATCAATGCCCCACTCTGCAGAGCAAATGCCCAGACCTGTGTCTGCCCGGATTGCACAGGCTCCAGTCGCATGGCCACTCCTAAAATGGCAGCCGGTACCTGTCCTTGCCCCCAGGGGACAAAATGGCAGCCGGAATTATAAGTCATTTACCACAGCTGCCAGCAACCCTCAGGCCCCCCCTAGTCCTAACCATAAACCTGGCCTGGTTCACCTGGAATTGAAATGCACTTTAGTGTGGCATCCCAATGTATATACTTTTAATTTATTTTCTATTATTGCCTCGCCTGCCCCTGGCCAGGTACTATTAGCCGCTGAGTCTTCGTGGCCCAAAGATCACTCCCTGGGGGTTGCTCCAACCATCCAACTGCACGTGGCCAGAAGGGGCTGCACTACCCATCCTCCCAGCCCTAGAACTGTTGCTCATCAGCTGTCCCCCCCAGCAGAAAGTACTGTCCGGCTTTACATTCTCCCACTCTACGGGCACTCTGTAATTCCTCCTTTCAGCTTACCGTTTTTTTCCTTCTGTTTCCTTATTTTGAAACCAAAAACCAACCTGTGGCAAAAAACTCCACCATTGAGGCCTGACACCCCTTTATCCCCCCCCCGTCCCCATGGCGACCCGCCACAGGGCCTTCTGTCCCAAAGCCTCTGGATCATGGCTAACAAAAGCCTCCTCCCATCCAGTATTTGACCCCCCAGCAATGGCAGATGAATGGCTGAGGAGCGACCTGCCCGAATCAATGGTGGATGCCACTTGGCCTGGCAGATGCCATGTGGCTCAACAACTAACAGCGGGCCTCCCTCCCTCCCTCCTCCAGTGACCAGATTGGACCCGGGTCATGACAATGGGGGGTTACAACCCACGGTGCCCTCTGAAGCAAGTCATGCAAATCCTAATCTGTGGTGTGGACGGTCCCAGCCTGAAGAATGTCCACATGGCCCAGGCATCCAGTCAGCCTCCTCCGGGCCATGTACCAGCATGTGAAGAGACAAATGCCACCAGCAAGTGCTTAAAATGCCTACCAGCAGCATCGGTGATAAACGTACGGCCACAGAGCGGATGGCCTGGCCTGCTGTAGATACCACGTGGCCCAGGCATCCGAGCGGCCTTATCAGGGTGGCGCTTGGCAAATCAGCACCAGTTAGTCACCAGGCAGCATTATTTCATTCCTGTATAAGAATAAAAAATCATGACCAGGGCACAGTTGTGTATCAGACAGAAACAAGCATCTTCACACATTACTCAAACCAAGGTATAAACCTGTGGGACCTTACCCCACCTGGCATCATACAGGCTCACAAACTATTAATCTGGGCAATCAGATACTGCCAATATCATAGATATAATAAACGACATACACTCTGTGGAAACGGCAGGAAAAATAGTTAAATATCATCCTTAACAAGATAAGTAAATCTGACTTCAATTAAATGCAGGAGCAGGTCAGGCCTGGCCCACCATACCTTACCTGTAGAGAAAATCACCCAGAGTTCATTGCCCTTTGTGCAGCTATGCAGAATCAATATCTTGAAGAGCAATATCTTGAAGAGCTGCAGGAAAGAGAGGGATTCTATCTTCCTGCAGCCCCTTACCAACCCCCTGGCTGGACTCCTCCCCTAACTTCCTTGGCCAATAGACTTACCTGTCTGTCAATCCCTAGCTCCACCCCCCACTAACCTCACACCTGTGACCTCATCCCTCTCTTGGTTCTTCCCCTCCTAGCTTCTCCTTCTCCAACCTACCTATCCCTCCCCCACCCCTCAACTCTTCCAGCTAATCCCAGGGAGCCAATGACAACCTAGGTTGCCCTTTAATGGGGCAGCCTCCTTTGTACAGCGTATAGTGTATTTTAGACTGTTTGGCAGTGTAGCACTCTATTGTGAGGCATATATCACACAGTGCAGCCAGCCTATGTTTACATTCCAATCATTAGTTGGCATGTTGCAAAAAAACTGTTTGTGTGGTGGGGTAGTGTCTTAGACTCCACTACTGCCTAGGTTCTGTGGCTGGTCCTGTGTATGCCATTACCATCCCACCCCCGAACTCAAGTTACTGGTGTCTGCCCCCAGGCAGCCCTACTTAATTGTGCTTCTCTTTCCTTTAATCCCCAGCTCCCCACCCAGCTCCCAGATGCCAGATCAGCATGGCTCCACCATTAAGGCATCTGCAGGCAGCCAGCACACAGAAGCTCTCCCCCTCCCTCACCCAGGACCTTTCTCCAGCAGCAAACCTCCTCAGACTGCCCTGTCTCGCTACACATGGCAGCGCATAGCTATTGCGTCCTCCCTCCCCAGCCACGCCTCCACCCTAAGGTGGTGTTTTTTATATTAAAAAACAATCAGCCCAGTTTCACACCCCTGCACTCATGTTTCTTGGTATATTCCAGCCACTCCTTTGAAACTTGAGTCTCTCTGGAAAAAAAAAATAAAACCTTTAACCTAGCATATTAGGTCCTTCTTAGTCACCTTATTTAACCTTCGCTTATCATGCTCTCTTAGATATTCCTCATGCTCATATTTTGCCCTTTCCTGTCATATATTACTGATACTAGAGCGTCATCACCCCACATTTATGTAATGCCAAAACCATTCTTTGCATTTAACCCTCACCCCCAATAGGATAATTCTTCTACCTCCTTTGCACTGTTTCTGATATCTCCTCAAACAGTGTTCGTCCAGGCCATCTTCCTCTCCTTTGCATCCTCAGCTTGTCATTATCATACCACCTTAAATCAACCCCCCCACCCAGTGTCAAAGTGTATCATTGTCCTCACTAAGAAACAACTAATTTTCTTGCGACACACACTGAAAAAACGTATTTTAATATTCCTCTTTTGCTTAGGGAATATCGAATTAAACACAGGCCCCATCTTTCCCCTAGCTTCCCCATCTGAATTCTCATCAGCCTCTAGACTGAAAATTATGCAAGTCATTGTATGTAGCCTCCAGAATAAGCTAGATGCAGTGAAAACCTGGGTATCTCATACTAACCATGACATCCTGGTGGTAACAGAAACTTCATTAAAAAAAGTCCACCCCTGACCAGCAGATATCACTACCATCTTTTAACACCTTCTGACTTGACAGTCCAACAAGGGAAGGGGTTGTCATTTATATCAATGCAAATATACGGTCTTAAAAATAACCCTGTCCCCTAACGAAGCACTCACTTAGTTTCACTTAGTTAATAGGAGCAGAAAAAGGCCATAGCCCAAGAGTAGCTCCATTATGAGAGAATAAAATACTGCATATTACCCCTTCAAAGAAATATTTATCCAAGTGATTTTTAAATTGCTCTTTATTGGAACTTGTTATTACTTCCAATGGTAATCTATTCCACAAATTAGCAGTTCGTAATGTAATTTTTTTTTCTTTTGGTAGTTTCAAAACTATCTATTTTTATTTGAAGAGGATGACCTCTTACACTGAGAGAATCATTTTTGTATTCAATGTACAATTCCGTCATTAACAGTGGATCATTCATAATATCATAATAAAGTAATAAGTCCCCTCTTTGCCTCCTTGTTTCCAAACTATGCAGTCCTAATGTACGCAATCGTTGTGAATAACTATCATATTTTATAGTTTTTATTAATTTTGTATAATGACATTGGACCTTTTCCAATCTTTCTATTTCGATCTTTTTGTAAAGGGACCACACTTGACTACAAAAATCCAGTAAGGGTCTAACATATGATAAGTACAGGGGGAGCAGGACTTCGGGTGCTCTACTTTAAATATTTCTTTTGATCGACATAATAACCCTGTTTGCCTTAGAAATTATTGATGTAAGATGTTCTTTAAACAGGAACTGATTATCTAGGGTAATATCCAAATCCCATTCTGATACTCTTTTTGGTATAATTACACCATTTTATTGGTAATCATATTGTTCATTCAGCTTACCTACATGTATAACTCAGCATTTATCTGTATTTAATTTCATACCCCAATATTTTGTCCATTCTGCTATGGTATCAATACCTTTTTGCAAGGACTCCCTAACATGAACTGAGTTACAAGGGGCACACAATTTAGTGTCATCAGCATATTTTATTATTTTGTTGGTTATATTGTCTAGATCTGCTATAAAAATATGAAATAAAATAGGTCCAATAACTGATCCCTGTGGGACACCACTAGTCACTGAACCTTCAGCCGCAAGATGACCATGTACTGTTACTATTTGTTTTCTATTTTGTAACCAGTTTTCCACCCATCTTATAATGAATTAATCTATTTTATATTTGGAAAGTTTTGCACTAATTGCCCAGTGTGGAACTAAATCAAATGCTCTGCTAAAATCAAACATTATCACATCCACTGGTGCTCCTTTATCCAATACTTTTACTGATTTTATTATAAAAACATAATAGATTAGTGGTACATGACCTACCCTTCCTGAAACCATGTTGATTTATATCAAATACTGGGTTTTTATTAAGGTGTTCAATAATTTTATTTTTAATGAGAGTCTCCAAAGTGTTACCAGGTATCGAAGTAAGATTTATTGGCCTATAATTAGAGATGTCAGTCTTAATGCCTTTCTTATAGATAGGAGTTACTTTAGATATTTTCCAGTCTGATGGAGAAACTCCCTGATTTATAGATCTTTCAAATAATATTTTCAGAGGTTTCCAAATGAGATCTTTCATTATTTTTAGCATTTTTTACGTAATATTGTCTAGGCTTGGTGCAGTGTTTCCTCTTAAATGTCCTATTTGCTGGAGAATTTCTTCTTTTGTAAATTCAAAATTTCCTATATCATTGTTTTGATTTGTTGTTTTATTACTAAAGTTGTTAGAGTAAACCGAACAGAAAAAGGAATTAGACTTACTGGCAATATCCTTAGGGTCTGTAATACATTTATTTTTTTCTACTATTGTCAGTGCTTCCTTATTTCCTTTTTTCAAGGAGTTTATATAACTATAGAATTTTTTTCTTATTTGATTTGTTTGCAGTCTTTGCCAAATAAATTTCATACTCCTTCTTTGCCTTGTTTATTTTAGTTTTAAATTTTTTGAATCCTCTTAAAAACTAGCCAATTTGCATCTGTTTTAAATTTCATGTAATGTCCATATGATTTCTTTTTTTGTGCAATCACTTTGAATAGTACATTACATAACCACTTTGGTTTTCTACCCTTCCTGGTGTATTTCTTTACAGTTCTCACATGACGCTGCATAGTATTATGAATTGTAGATCTTATATCTTCCCAACACTCATCAATTGACTTATTTTTTAATTTAGTTTCCCAATTAATATTCAGAAGATCATTATTAATGCCTTTTATGTTTGCTGTTTTGTATAAATAAAACTCAGTGCAACCTTCTATCCTTTGTGTTTGATTTTTTATTTCAAAATACACAGTGTTGTGATCTCTGTTGCCAATCGGGGGTTCTGTTTTACAAGTAAGCAGTGTAATGTCTTCAGTAGTGATTACTAGATCTAGTATATTTTCTAATCTTGTAGGAGTATTAACATATTGCACTAAATTATTTTCCATGCAAAAATCCAAAAAGTCTTTACATTGTTTATTCAACGCTTCCCCAGTAGCCCAATTAATATTTGGAAAATTGAAATCCCCTGCTAAAATAACTTTTCCCTTTTCTACTGCTTGATGTATTTCCTCTATAATGTTTAAACTGACTTCAGCACTAGAATCTGGCGGTCTATAGCATAATCCCAAAATATATTCCTTTCTATTTTTGTTGAAGATTTTCACCCATAAAGTTTCTGTATTTGTAATGTTTTTTATTTCTTGTGAAATATCCGCATATTTTATATCAGATGACAAATAATCCTTTCTTATGTTCCCTATCAAGATGTATTATATTGAAGCCTGGAATGTATTTCCCCAGTTGTCTTTTTTGTCTAGCCAAGTTTCAGTCACTAGAGCAATATCAATTTGTTTATTAAATAATACAGATTGGAACTCTTCAAACTTATTATGCAAACTTCTTATATTACTGAGGAGAAATCTAGTACTGTTATCTTTATTACAAATTGATTTTATTTTGTCTGGTAGTTTGGTACAAACTATTTTTGACCCATTCCCCTTAGTACTCAGTTTAAAACACTTTTTTCCATTTTATGCTTTATTAAGGTGCCCCCGAGTTATTCAAATGAAGACCATCTGTACTATAAAGATTCCTTCGCCCATTGAAATCATTCCAAGTATCAATGAAGCCTATCTGTTCTTGTTTACACCAGTTTTTTAATCTCGAGTTTATTCTTTCAATGGTTCTGTTTTTTTCCCTTACTACTCTTGGTACTGGGAAGATCCCTGCTATAATAACATCTGACCCCAAGGTTTTAATTTGTTTTGCTGTTTCTATAAGCTCAACACAGATATCTTTCTCATTACTTTTTCCTACATCATTAATTCCTACATGGATAGTAACAATTTGTTTGGTATTGGCTTTTTTAGTAAAGACCTTTTGAGACTCCCTTTGTATGTCTGCTACTTGTGCTCCTGGGTAACATAATACCATGATATTTTCTTCATTGTCTCCACAGATTTTTGAGTCACATTTTCCAATTATGGAATCATCCATAACAATCATTTCACCCTTAGTTGTGTTATTTGATATTGGTTCGGTGGGATCCCCACTTTTCAACTGGTAGACTACTAAATCTATTTTGGAGCATTATCTTCTGAGTTTATAAGGCCCTTCTACCCTTTTTTATACTCTTCCCTTTATTTATTTCACACCAGCCATTTTCTAAATTTATTTCTGATTGCTTTTGTCTCTTAATATAGTTCAGTCCCTGTTTCTATATATCATAATCTAATATTTGTACATTTGAGTCATTTCTTGCTCTTTTTTTTTGACTGCTGTAATTGGGGTTCTATTGGAAATTCTTTTGAACCTCTATGAGTTATGTTACAATCATGTTCTAAATTCAAAATATATTTTAAATTTTATATCTCCCTGAGTGCATTCTTTAACTTACACTCCATTATCTCATATTGAGTACATTTATCACATTCAAGTGTATTCTCAAGTTGTTTCCACTCAGGAAAAAACATGTCACATTTATTGCACTTGGATATCTCCCCTACACCCCACATATGCTTTAGTATAACACTGCAATCCTGTTGTTCCTTCAAGTTCATCCTATTGTGCAAATAGGTTTGCTACAAACCTACTTAATGTATACACTTACTAATATTACTAGTGGGTGAGGGCTTCTGTCCTCTATCTCTGCCAGACACACCAGACACGTGATGAGCATATCTCGGCAAGTGTCTCCGCATGCAGAAACAAGCGTGCCCTGCTCGCAGAGAGCTGGAATATAAGCCCTAGTAGACCCGGATGTGGTCCCTCGGGTCACTCATTTCACCAAACTAGTTACAGCTGTTTGAAATTAAAAAATAAGTATCTGGTTTAAAAGTCCCTCATGCGGAGCACTAGTGAGAATGATTTAAAGCCACAAGGTACAAAAATTACTCTACTATTTCCCCCAGTAATTATTCAAGGCACTAGTTCAGATCGTTGAACTCTCCACCTGCTAAAATAGTAGCGTTTCTACCAGGGCTCAGTATATAATACAATGTGCAGTTAGCACTGAACACCATAATCAGTCACACATACAGTGTTCGGCTCATAGAGAGCTGCAATATAAGCCCTAGCAGACCCGGATGTGGTCCCTCGGGTTGCTCATTTCCCCAAACTAGTTACAGCTGTTTGAAATTAAAAAATAAGTATCTGGTTTAAAGCCCCTCATGTGAAGCACTAGTGAGAATGATTTAAAGCCATAAGATAGAAAAATTACTCTACTATTTCCCCCAGTAATTATACAAGGCACTTGTTCAGATCGCTGAACTCTCCACCTGCTAAAATAGTATCATTTCTAACAGGGCTCAATATATAATACAATGTGCAGTTAGCACTGAACACCGTAATCAGTCACACATACCACTCAACGTAATCAGCAGCTATAGGCCGCTGTCAGGGGGACTAGAGTTAATATATACCTTCCACAACTTTGTTGATATAAACCCAAATGAAACAATTATCCTTGACGACCTAAATCTGGACTGGCTAAATCCTCAATTAAACTGCTTAAAAGAATTATGTGACAAATAGGTATCTCCCTAAATGATCTCTGACCCTACCAGACCCTATATAAAAAAAATCACACCAAAGCACCCTACTTGATATCATCTTAACAAACAAGCCTCATACAATTTCGCATACTGCAGTGTTTTTCAATGACCTAAGCAACCATAACATTGGGGGCTGCATAAGAAATTTGGAAAAATGAATCACTTGTTCCAAACTGATCAGAAAACATAGTTTCCACAAATTCAAGCCAGAGACTTATTTTTTTCGACCTTGGGAATGTAAACTGGCAAAATCTTCACTTAGCAAATTCAGCTGATGAGACTGTTGGTTTCTTCACCACTACGCTAATGGATCTAATAAATAAATATGCGCCACTTACAAAATGTCGAATTAAAAAGGTCTCCTCTTCTTGATTCACAGGTGAATGGAAAAAAGCCCTAACCCACCACGACAAGCTCTGGGCCATGGCAAGATGTACTAAAGCCCCTCTAGATTGGTTGACCTTCAAAATATCACGTAACGCCTGCACAAAGCTCGTCAGATCTACCAAAGTTAACCACTGTGTTAATGCTCTAGAGGGTGCAAAGGGCAGCCCATCAAAAATATGGAGAACCATTAAATTCATTGAAGGATATAGAGCCCCCAATCAATCCCAATCAAAATAAATTACTAAGGGTCTATAATAGCCAACCAAAGCATAATCCCCAAGAAATTTAATTCTCATTTCGCAACAGCTGCGCTAGCCTTTGACTCCTCCCTAGCTGCCAATCTCCTGGGTTCCTCTCAACCAGATAACATGCCTACAGTACATGTCTTCTATTTCAAGACTCCTTTTGCCTTTCCCCTATAACCTTCAAACAAGTAGAGGACCTGATAAAAAAACTTGACACCAAAAAGAGTGCTCGCACCAATGGCATAGACCTGTACTTCCTAAAATTAGGGTTTTATTACCTAACCGGCCCAATAACCCACCTTTTCTATCTGTCAGTCACCACTAGCACTGTCCTCACCACATGGTAAACCATTCATACTGTATATTGCCCCTATTCAAGTCTGGCGATCCAAATGACCTTAACAGGCCCATTTCCATATTACCCGTTTTATCTAAACTGCTGGAAAATTAATTAACGCTCAGCTAAAGGATTATCTCAAATCCAAGAATCTAGTTAACCCACTTCAATCAGGCTTTAGGCAAAACAACAGCACAATATCTGCTTTGGATAAAGTGACAAATGATTGGTTCACTGCTTTAGATCTTGAACACTCTACTGGAGCCATCTTCCTGGACCTAAGCAAAGCGTTCAACATGGTGGACCACAACCTCTTGCTGATGAAACTTAGCTCTTTCAGCCTAAATAACACTACCAAAAATTGGTTCTCGATTTATCTCATAGATAGAATTCAATGCAGTAAAGCAGATGGGTTACTATCCTCCCCCCCAATGCTCCTGAGAGGCATTCCACAAGGATCCATATTAGGCCCCCCCTTTTCTCTATGTACTGTATATTAATTCTTTAAGTGATAACATCCACAAAGCCAAATTGCACTTCTTTGCAGATGACACTGTCCTCTAACTCTCAAAACCCTCCCTGACAGATGTTGTCTCTGAACTGCAGTCTGATTTTAGCCAGCTCCAGCTGAATCAAATAGGATCCAAACTATTGCTAAATGCTAACAAAATGAAGGTGATGTATTTCCTACCTGCATCCTCTTCAACCCTACTATCCGTGCACAGTACCTCAGTCCCATTTACAACCTTATTAGGAGACTCCTTAGAGGTTGTAGATAAATTTAAGTATCTAGACTTTTGGCTGGATAATAAACTCTCCTTCACAGCTCATAATAATAACCTTACTAAAAAACTAAAAATCAGACTCAGCTTCTTTTACAGGAATAAATCGCTATTCCTCACTAACATCAGGAAAAGACTTGTTCAAGCCATGTTTCTCCCCCTTCTTGACTATGCAAACACTGTATATAACAGCTGCTCAACTACCTATCTGCATAAATTAGACACTCTTTTTCATGGGGACAATCATTTTATACTAAACACCTCCTCCAGGACTCACCACTGAGCCCTGTATTCATCAGTAGGCTGGCCATCCCTCACCACTAGAAGGATGTTTCATAGCTGCTCCTGGGTATATAAATCATTACTGAACAAACTCCACCGGTATAGTTCATCCTTATATAACCGCACGCATAGCTGTTACTCTCCTAGAAAACATTCCATTATCCTATTAGATGTGCCAAAATTCTGCACCCTCTTTGATAAAACTACTATCGTCTATGCCATCCCCTCAATCTGGAATAAAGTACAATCCTCCCTTGGGCTTTCTGAACTTGTTTCATTAAATGTAGCCAGAAACCTAATTAGCCGTTCCCTCAAGGAAGACTGTCACTGCCTTAGCTTGCCTCTCTTGTCACGTTAATACTGTCCAGCAGCCAGCAATTGCCCCCACCCTAAACTGAGCTATCCCCCCCAACCCTACTCATCAGCCTCAGATGTTAGTCCATGTCTCCTCTGTGTCTACCATAAATAGTTATGTTTTATTTCTTGCACCATATCTTTAGATGGTATGTTAGCCTCCTCCATGTACAATGTCTGTATCAAACTTTTTATTCTATATCAAACTGTTCATTAATTACAATCAATGGACCTATTGTTGTAATATCCCACACCATACTTCCTGTGTTTCTTCCTGTATTACATGTTGTTGGTCATTATCATTTAGTGTACCCATTGTATTATATTGTCCTAAGCAGGACCTTCTTGTAAATGAGCTTAGTCAATGGAGTTTTCCTGGTGAAATAAACTTGAACTCTACTCAGTAATTCCATGACATTGCAACATGAACTTGGCCTTTAGCCCAGAAAGGCTGGAATTTTTGAGGTTCAATTGCCCACAGTATGTTAGTGAGAAATTAATTTTTCTACACAATGTAGTCGGCTCTTCCCTTATATCCAGCTTGGGTGGGACTCGAACTCAGTCTGCTCATGGTACATCTCCATTTTTCTGTGTGAAATTTACAATCAACTTATAATTTTATTGCTAAATGTTTGATAGTCAGATATTTCACAACTATCCAGTTCAAATTATTTGAACACTGGGCAACTTTGAGATTTTCTATAGTATCATTTGCCCCGACACCTGAGGTATCTCCATCACTGGTGTACTGTCAATGGTGTAAATTAAAACTCGTAATATTGGCCCTTGTAATATCTGCTCCATAAATATAGGTCAAAGAACTGAGTGTTATTGCCATAGAAATTATAAATTAGGTTAGGGCTAGAGATAAGATTCTCCAGGAGTAAAAGAAAATTGAGAAAAGAATAGGGGGGCCAAGGATGGAACCCTGAGGTATCACAACAGGAGGGAATGAGAGGTTATGGAAAATTCCTCTCCTGAGACTTTAAAGAAGTAGTTAGCTGAAACCTGTGTGCTCCCCATCTGTGATAACTGCTGGTTGTAGCAGCCTACACAGCACAAGCCGCACTGAAAAAATGGTGGCCACGATGAATCTGGAGGTGATTCTGCAGTTTTCATGGACCAGGCTGCATTGAATCATTGCATAGAAAGCAGCTGGTCTGATTATCACCAAGGGCATTCAGGTGTCCATGCAGATAGACTCCAGTTTTCTGATAGAGGAACTCAACCATGGCTGTGAGTAACAATGCCTTGCATTGGCCAGCACAGCATGTGCACTAGGGTTGCTCAGACTCTGCAAACAGAATCCCCCAAGTATTACCTCCTGTGGCAAATGCATTTTGTTTAAACAAGGACAGGAAGATGCAACTTCCTCTAGGGGCCATGACTTGGAACATGGTCTCCTGTCCTTCTCTTCTGCTCTCTGAATTGTTTTGTTCTCATTTTACCCTATATCCTTTCCAAGCCACCAGCCCTCTGCTCCACCCTGTCCCAACCTCAGGGGCCAATGGATGTCTGTGCATCAGGATGTCAATGCAGTTTTGTGTCAATCACTGATGAGTACTTGGCTGCAATTAGCCAGCCTCTTGTTCTGAACTGGGGATCAAACATTGATCTGCTGTATGGCAGCTCAGCATGCAGTAGCTCCTGCCAAGCCATCAAAGATGCACAGAATTTGTTTCCATATTAAGAGAATCTCATTTTGACTGTCTTATAAACTTCATTTTAGACATAGCTGGTAGGATGGCAGAACCCAGAGGATGCTAAATAATGGGGAATTCTTGGGGTCAGGGGGATCAATAGTGATGTGCCACGGGGATCAGTCCTCAAACTAGTCCTCCTAAATATATTCATCTGGGACATCATGGTAAGGATACAGGGCAAGACATTCCTCTTCATAGATAATGCAAACATCTGTGCCTGGGTGGAAATGAGGATGGGGTCAGAATCATGAAAAATTACTTGAATAGAACGGGGAGTGGTCAAAATATGGCAGTTAAAATATAATGCCTAGAAACATAAGGTGATGCACATGGGGTAAGAAATCTGAAACCTGATAATAGAATGGTACTAGTGGACAATGCAAGACAAATAATGCTACTCACTGATATCATTGCAAACTTTCTCTTACTACAATACTACTCTGCCTTCATCACTCCCTACATCAATACCAAAACCTACATGACACAACATGCAAGCAAACATTTGGCATTGACACATGTTTGTTGGTGGTTGTTATACTGCAGCAGTGGCAAAGGAAGGAGAGGAGCAGAAAGATGAAACTCCAGAAGAGGAGTCATCTGATGCTGTGCTGTCTTGTGAAGTTTGTAACTCTGATCCAACACTCCTGAACATGACATCATGCATCTCTTTTATTATTTCTTGTCTGCCTATGTCAAACAGATTGACATCATCATTCAACAGTTGTTTTTAGCTTGTAATGCGAGTCCAGGATTGTATCCTTAATGTAATGGTTTTCAACTATTTTGATCATTTGTTTGGTCAGTTTATTTTTTTATTCTTGGTGGCAACCTATTAGTGTTGGTGGTAGCAGTGGCAAGAAGTGGGATAGATTTGTTATTGTTCTCCAAATTGTCGCTAATCTGGTTCAAGCAAAATTTTAGAATCTTTATTAAAGGCATCACCTGGCTCAGTGTTTCTGTGTTTACACACATGGTAAGGATGGGCGAAGAGGCTGAAATTCACTCTGCAAGTTAATTTACAAATTCTGCAGAATTTGTGAAGTGTGAATTCACCCAACTTGTGACATTTTCACTGGCAATGTTGCCTTTTTTATTTTAGCAAGTTGACCAAAATTTGTTCACAAGGTGGCACCTTCATCAAGCAAATTGTGACATTGCTGTATAAACTTTGCAATTTCAGTGAAGTCAGAGTTCCTATGGTCTGCAGAAACTTCATAAAGGCAAATTTTGGCCACTATATGGCCACTTCACCAGCAAAGTTTCTACTACTGTGGTAGGTTAAAGTAAATGCCTCCATCATCACTTTTGTTTTTCAAGTTGTATAGCCTGAAGACTTAATTTTGTTCTAGCAGCCTATGAAGAATTTCAATGTTTGGGAATAGCAATGAGGAGAAATGGGGTATATAGTGCTTGTGTAACTTTTAGTACTTTTTGTGGCTTGACTCTATTCCCACCCTTGAGTAGTAGGTATGTAGGTAGTGATTTGTAAGGAATGGAATGCTCAGGAGCAAAGGTGAGAAAAGCACCGGAGAAGGAAGAGGAGGAGAGGAAAGTGGTGGACAAAAAACAGTCCCTAAGCAAGGAAGGTGCTGTTAGCATAGGGGTAAGTAGAGACTGTGGGAGGAGCTATTCCCCACATTGAACCACGGGCACAGCCTTCCCATTTAATGTTTGGAGAATAGCAATGAGGATAGTTGGGGTATATAGTGCTTGTGTAACTTGTAGTACTTTTTGTGGCTTAACTCTATTCCCACCCTTCAATAGTAGGTATGTAGGTAGTGATTTGTAGAGAACAGAATGCCCAAAAAGATACCTCCTCCAAATCATAAAGAATATGACCCTCTGGCACTCAGGAGAGGAAAACACCCCAGGTGGAGGAAACCTCTGAAGACCCACAGCAATTTTTTTTTAGGTCTGCCCATCCTCAGGGCATACTAAATGGAGAAGGACCTAGGTTCTAGTAACCATAGCTAATTTGAGGTTGGTGAGCTACTTGGAGAGACGATAATCCATCCTCAATCCATCAATGATGCAGATTGCAAGATGATCTTGAGGTTGAAGAATAGATCTGTTCTGAATGAGTAATAGAACCCTAAGTATGAAGTAAATCTGGGTGAAGGAGTGTGAAGGAAGTCCAAGTTTCCAAGATGATGAATGATGCTTGTCCCACAG
Organism: Neoceratodus forsteri; assembly: GCA_016271365.2. NCBI lineage: Eukaryota > Metazoa > Chordata > Ceratodontiformes > Ceratodontidae > Neoceratodus > Neoceratodus forsteri. The sequence goes on from CM057453.1 coordinate 63,284,568, forward strand.
AATTGCAAGGGTCTAATGAGCAGAGGGAACTCAACTGGATCGATAAGGTATTAGACTGGGAATAGTGGAAATGCAATGGCACAAGAAGTCATTGGTGAATGATCTAACTTGTGAAAAGTTTGAATATAAAGGTATGGTCTGGAGGCAAGGAACTCCATAATGAATGACGAGTCACTTAGGGAAGCATCCATGAAGTAGAAATGAGTGGAAAAAAGTCGTTGAGAGCCAGGAGATGATGGTTCATTCTCGATCCAAGAACGATACAGACTGAATGATGACCCTGAGGATGAAGGGTAGTTCTTTTCCATAGGGATGGTAGAATCCTATGTGTGGGGCAAATCCAGTTAAAGAAGGGCTGATGTAGTCCATATTTCCAAGATGACAAAGAATGCATGTCCAAAGGGATGTAAGGGTGAAATGAGTCAGGAGAGCATAATTTGATCAATATAAGACCAGACAGTACACTGTGGGATTTGTGACGATTTGTAAAGTTATGGGTGACTGATCCAATACATGTAAGGTTAGATATTCAAGGTAGTCTGGAGGGAAAGAATTGATTATTGAGCTATAAGTCACTAGGTAAGCATCCCAGAGTAAATTGAGTAGAGGAGAGTTTGAGTGACTGATGAGAGTACTACCATGAGTGATTAGTAGAGCAATAGAGGAAGATTTGCAGTGTGGTTCATATAGTAGCCTAATGTACATGGGGAATGATTGGAAATTCAGTATAAGGAATGGATGGTGTCTTTGGTCAAGATGCTCATGACTTTATACTCAACTCCTCTGCTGCTATACTGCCAGAAGTGTGGGTATTTCTGTGGTGTGATCTTTTAAGAGATGTACTGTGGTGGCATAGGCTGGTTTGGGTAATCCCGATGCTGAAGTACTTGTGAGAAGCTTGGGGGCATATGTAAAGAAGAGTCTGTAGGCTGGATTGGTAGTGTTATCGATTAGTGCCGGATGCCATAGGACTTTAGTGCTACAGCTAATTAATACCGATTGGGAGGCAAGACTGAGTTGGAGAATATGTCTTGGCTGTTACGGATTGCAGGTTACAATTGAGGAGAGCCAGTTCTCAGTGATGATCTTTACTGTAGAGATTAACAAAGGCACTTCGAGAAGAAGAGGCTAAAGGGTCCACTGGAAGGGCAGTTAGCCCAGCTGAAGATACTAGGTGAAAAGGTGCGGATGATGGCATAAGGAATGGCGATGTCCAGGAGTGAAATTGATGTTTTGGATGGTGTGGAGTCAGTAATCGGCTAGGTGGTGGAGATCCCACAGCAAATATTCTGGAAGATATCTGTGAAATTCCTAAAATGAGCAATGACTGTTGAGAAGTAAGAGTCGAGTAACTTGGTCATCAGAGTCGGTGTTGGAAAAAGAGGCCGCAGAAGGTAAAATGGATGATGTCCATAGGTGAATGGGTTATATTGCGATTCCTGGTATCTGTAGAAGTGATTCTGATTACAAGTTGGAGTATACCAGAAGGATTTAAGTCCTTTCCATGTATGAGGATAGCCAATGGGACAAGGCATACAGGAAAGTCACAGTGATTGAATAGACAGGAATCGGAGGGTATATCCAACAGAGACAGAGAAGATCTTCCTATTGTCCAGGAGAATGGGATTCCATGAATGATTGTGAAAAACTGATTGGGCGGTATAAAACTTTCTAATAACATAAGAGTCTATGAGGCATGTAAGTCAAGGAATTTTTGCTGGCAGTGGTATCACTCCAGAGTAATGAACTAATGATCCAATGAGTAATAGAAGGGTACTGTTAGAAAGGCCAGGGTAGGAGTCAGGGATGGATCATCTGGATCGTATGAAACAGCAGATGACCGAGTAGGAGTACTGGTCAGAGATAGGGTACGAGGCCCAAAAGAACCATAACAAATGGCATGAAGCCCCAAGCCTGCAAGGCAAAGATGAAAAGGCAGCCAGTCAAAATGGGAAGGAAGTCCAGAGTGGATCCTGAGGAATAGAAGGAATGAGCAGGGGAAGCAATGGGCTAGGTGAAGCCAAATGACATCCAGAACAGGAAGATACAGGATCAGGGCAATACCATGGTGAACAGCAGCGAAATGCAGGAAAGCTGAAGCAAGGCTTTGGAGCAGGATCCACGGAAGGCCAAGGAGCCAGGCCAAACACCATGGGCAACTGAGGTGATATACAGGAGTTCCACATACAACGAAGGCTGGAAATGACTAGAGAAATGATGGAAGGTGCTGGAGCAACGAAGGGCAAGGTCTCAAATCTGCAAAAGAAACCAAGTTTCTACAGCAGCCAGACAGGGAACCTGCAGCAAGGAAGTCCATGAAGCAGTCGACCTGGATTGAGAGAGGGACTGAACAAGTCAGCAGGATCCATATAATGAGGGAAAGGAGGCCCAAGGGGCTAGAGAATGAAGGTCCATGGAAGAGCAGGATGGTGACTGGAGTCATTCAAAGCAAAGGGGTCCTGTGATTGAAGGGAAGTCGCAAACTGGCAGGATGGAGGCAAATGAGTCGATAAGGTCTTGGTTCCACAGTCAAAGTCACAGGCAGGGCTGAAAGGTGGAAGAGTGGAGGAGTGGAAAGGCCCCTTTCCTAAAGGGAAGCGGTGACCTGCATAAGGGAGAGGAAGAAGTCAGGGAGTACAGCGACATGAGCCCAGGCTAAGGACCAGGCAAAGTAGTGCAGGGAGGCTGGAAGAAAAGCTGCAGGCAAGAGAAAAGAAGACTGCTAGCAGGAGGAGGTCCAGTTCCAGAAGGGTTGTGGCATTGAATAGCAGGTAGAGAAGGAACACATGAGAAGCAACGAAACGGAAGGACAGCCATCCAGGTGGGACATTCGAAGTGAGTTGATTCTGACTGGATGTGGCCCTTGGAGGTAGGATGATGAGAGTCCATAGTGAAGAAGGTCCATTCCCGAATGAAAGTGGTGATCCGCATCAGATCAAGGATGCAAACGGCAGTTCGGGCAAAGTCATGTTCCTGGAGGGAAATAGGATCTGGGCAATGACAGAGAAAGCAGACGTTGAAGCAGTAGACTATAAACCCAGGTACCTGTCAGGAATGACTAAAAAGGATGATGACGACTTGAGGCAGCCAGGCATAGTTGGAATAATGAGGGTATGTGGTGCACAGGAGTTCCATTCCCAAAGGGGAAACGGCAACTGGTATGAGGTAGAGAAGTCATGGAATGACTCAGTATATTGTAGACATGGCTCCCATCCCTGGTAGTCGGGACAAGCTAACCTTCACTCGATGCAGCTAAGCAGAGTTAAGGATGGAGGATGTCAGGATGGTAAGTGGTAGAAGGTAATGAATGTAATGGAATCCCATTCCCAGTAGACAGGGGAAGCCTACCTTCACTCAATGCTTCAGAAGGCGTGAGTTAGGGACGGAGTCCAGAATACTGCTGGTATGCACCAGCTAAGCGTAATGCTGCTGAAGAAAAGAGTAAAGTTAGGACAGGTAAACAGGGATAAGGAGATGGAGCGGAGATGCCAGTAATATTGGTAATGGGGTGGTAAGGGAATGATAATACATAATGGATGGGATGCAAGGCATGGCATAGAGAGAAGGAGAATGGTATGAGGAGGTAAGATGCAAGAGGAAGAGAAGGAGACAGTGCTAGCTGGGAAGCAGGATACGTCCATATGAGTTCTGAATGACTAGTGCTGATAAGCCAGAGGGGGAAGGACTGCAAGGCATCCAGGACTGGGACCAAGTGAAGGACATGGGCAAAGGCGAAGGTAATGTAGGATTAGCATAATGAGACCAGACCCCCAAAAGAAGTCAGAGGGCAGACTTAGCCCCTTCTCCCCCCCCAATATCAGCAGGAAGGGAAAGCCCTGGTCAGGTGGAGCAGTGCAGTAGTGGCCCAGTAAATACAGAGAAGGAGAGGCAAGCAGCCTGATTAGAATACATGTAATACTGTAGGGCAAACTCTGTGAGTAGTCAAGGTAAACGTCATGAGCAAGCACTACAATATCAGCCCAATGTCAGGTTTCACTGTGGCCACTGCTACCTATTGAATTGGGCTGACTCTGTCCTGCCTATCCATGTTCTACCCCATCATACGTTGGAGGAAAATAGAAATTGAAGCACCTGGTATCCAACGGAGTGGAGAGACATGTCCGAATCCGGAACTGTGGCTAGGCAGAACGAGAGTTGGGTAGGGAAATGCTCACATCATAGAACCTAAATGAGGGGAGCTGGTGCCTGTCATCTGCATCATGAAGCATTGGGAGACAGAATGGCTGGTAGGAGCAGGAAGGTCAGGTAGGGCTGGATGCTGGAGACTGGAAAGGGGACAGGGAAGGATGTGGCCAGGAGCACAGGAAGGAAGGGAGCTGTGGAAGGGGAAGAGGGCAGGCAGTACGGGGATGCTCAGAGTGCTGAACAGGAATGGGGATATGGCAAGAGAAAGTAGAATGATTTGGGTTAGCAAGGAATAAATGAAGTAGGGAGGCAGCAGGGATGGGAGCAGGAAAAACACCCAAAAGGGTCACAGAGGTAGAAACCCAAAGCACCCGAGGAGAGAGAACAAAAGGAGCAGGGAGGGAGGGTGCAGCGCAGCTGAGGGGGCTAAGAGACAATGCCAGATGGACTGCAAGAAAACACACAATGAAGGAGAGGACAACGAGAATGGACAACACCACATGGAGAAAACAGGTAGGAAGTGACAGACCAGAGGAGCACGCAGAAGAGCACAGCACACAAGCCACGCACGGAGCTCAGAGAAAAACACTCCCTAAGCAAGGGAGGTGCTGGTAGCATATGGTTTAAGTAGAGTTTGTGGGAGGTGCTATTCCCCACATTGAATCTCGGGCACAGCCCTCCCAAAGAAAGGTGGACTTTCACCTGGTAGAGATGTCTTGGATGAGCTTGTGTGGAGGTCATTTGAGCTCCTCCATTATTTTACCAAAGAACTTACTTGCTTTGCTTGAGTGGCTGAAAGAGGTACTGATCCTTTCAGCAATGCTAACAAGAGCCTTAATGTCCCTGCCCTCATCAAGAAAACTGTGAACTATTAAGTTAAAACAATGCAAAATCAGCAGATGTGAATCAAGCCCCGCTGCCTTCATGATCTTTTTTGTTTGTCCTTTTATCTGCAATTACCAAACCAATAATCACTGTAATGAAAACAACTGCTGTATTGCTTGTTTGAGCACCTAATTTATGTTGTAGTAATTGTGTTCAGAGGGAAAATTAAACATTCTCAATACAGCAAACAATGTCTTAGTGCCACATAACTCTCCTCAGAACAATCCCAGTGTGCAGTGACAGAAATGTAGGGTCAGGCTGACAGCTTGTCCAAATATCTGTTGTCAGATGCACCTCCCTCTGACAGTGTGAGCCAAAGCTCCTCTCAGTTTTCCACATGAAAGCACTGTAAAATATTCTTGATGGTATATTATACCAATGTTCATGCAGGCACCTGAACCCAACATTTTCTACTATCTGATATGGCAGTAAGTCACCCGTTATCATTTCTGAAATGTTCCTTGTTATTGGAACAGCAAGCGGGTGGGATGAGGAATATTTAGCTTGATGTTCATATACAGTACTTGTGAGATAGTAAGAAACATAGAAACATAGAAGTGGACAGCAGAAAAGACCACTGGCCCATCCAGTCTGCCCATAATATCCTAGTCTACTCCTGAGATCTGGTGTCTATACAGGGTTTATACCAACACCCCCCACCTCCCATGTTCCTTGCCTTGCTGCTACCCCCGGGTGACTATTAAACCTTAGCTGTATCCCAACCATGTCTGAAGCAGTTAACACTCATGCTGCCAACCACCTCACCCAGAAAGCTATTTGATGGATTGATCACTGTCTCCATAAAAAAGAACTTCCGCAGATCCCTCCTAAATTTCATTTCACCAGCGTCCACTCATGTCCCTTTGCTCTAGACTTGCTATTTCTGTTGAATAGTGCATTGTAGTTTACCTTGTTTACTCTTTCAGGAACAAGGTGAACTGTCTCCGGAGAGAGGAGAGCTTTTGAACATGTGGCCATTACCAGTACAACTAGGAATTCTTTGAATGCTAAGGGAAAGGTGCCGGCAAGTTGCTGTACCTGTATTAGTGATGGGTTGCAGAAGCTGGTTTTATCACTGACTGATGTTACCCCTGAATGTAGTAAGCTGACAATGCCACTTTCTTTTCTAGTCTCAAAAATACATTTTTCATTAATGTGATCAGATCTGTCTACTGTAAATACCTTTTCAGTGCAGAAGTTCCCAAGTCTTTTTCTTCACCCCTGCGGATTGACCATTTACAAATTGAAGATGTCACTAACGCATTAAAAGCACTAACTGAAAAGCATGACCAAACAAAAGTTTTTTGTGTTTGTTTGTTTGTTTTCTTTTTTGTGTTTCTGTGCCAGGCAATCACTGTAACTCAGTTTTCTTTTTTGGGAGGTTTTCTTCTGAATTTATCTTGGGCCTGTTTTACCTTATTTCCTTCCTTGACCCCACTGTCTTCCTACTCAATGATAGACACATTTTCTTCATCCACTTCTTCCTCATTTGATATTTCCAACCCCTTGTCCTCCACTACTAGTGCTACTTGGTCCTGAGCCCTGGCTTCATCGTTATTGTCCATCTGCTCATTAGCTCTGAGGACTCTGGTATTGCATTTGAGGGACTACTATTTTACTATGCAATTGCCCCATACGTGGGAGTTCCTTTACAAATTATTCCAACCAACCCTTTGGTTTTAATTATCTTTTCTTGATGCGTCAAGCACTCACTTTGAAGTTGAAATTATAATGTTACCAGAATTACTTTGGAGGTGATTTTATTTTGGGGGGGCCTTTGCTGTTAGAGGAATACTTGACCCATCATTTTGGTTAGATGAGGCTGCAGTGCCTGCCTAAACATTGCTCTCAGTACTAGTCTGAACACTGTTTTATTCCTTTACTTAAGGTAATATTTGTAATTTTTTCACAGTTTAATTTTTTTAGTTTCTAAAAATGCCCCTCCCTCCAGGTCGTTACTACACATGACACACATAGACAATATTTCTTCACACAGAAGGATCCCACAGGACAACCACCACTTCCTTCCATGCACAGCATAGACTCCTAGGACCAGAATTTGAAAGCCTCAATGTAGCTGTGACAATGGCAGCTTGTGCCAAGAGTGGTGCACCCGGGACCCTGTGCCCAAATTTCAATTGTACAAGGTCCTGGCACCTAAGTCCAGTGGCTTGCGGCAAAGGGGGTGCTGCGCCGGATTAATGGCGTGCCCACCTGGAATGTTGCAATGGCTGCAGGGAGTCCGCAGCACTCACAGACAGGGGCTGGCAACTGGGCACTGCCCCCAACACCACTGTGCTATGGGCACTGGTGCCGCATCACTCTTCAAGACCCTGGTGATGTAGGGCCCCACGGTGGTACCCATTGGAGCACTCCACCCCCTTCTGTACCCGATCCGGTGACCGGCACTGCCCTCCACATGCCACCCCAGCCGGCCGTCAAATGGGCAGTCCATGCGCGTACTGTATACAGTGCACCCACTGATAGCTCATTGGGTGGCCAGCCATGGTGGCGTGTGGAAGGCAGTGCCGGTTGCCAGATCAGGGAATGGGGGGGTGGGGGTGCTGCGATGGGTACCATGGGGGAGATGGCAGGATGCACAGACGTGGGTGTCAGGGACCATGGTGGGGGTGAGAGGGGGACCACCAGGGATCACCCACCAGGGACAGATCAGGGTTGGCCACATGGTGGCACTATAGGACAACCCCCAGGGAGCCATCAAAGTCCCCTCACTGGTCTAAGGGTACTTGGCACTTGGTTCCAGGGGGGTCTTTCAAAATCTGGATCCAAGGGCTGCAGCAATCTGGGTCTGCCGCAAGCCCCCAGCACCATGCTGCAGCCACCTTCGTGGTGCAAGGATGACGCTAGCATACTTTGGTGCAGGCAGCCTGCTGGGTGACACAGGCTGCCTTTCAACTTCCCACTTGGCGCAGCGCTTGGCACAAGGTGCCCTTGCATCAGACCTGTTTGATGCAAGCACCTTGCATCAGTCTAAGGCCACTGAAAATCAGGCCCCTAGTCTTTTCTAGTCACGTGGCAGCACACATGCTACAGAAATGTAAGCTTATCCTTTATAAAGCTGTTGTACATCTTGGAAAATTTTAATCTTTGGTAATTGGATAAGGTTCACTGATCACAAGGCCTGTTTACAGGCATGACTTGGGAGCACAGGTAGTTTAATGACTTTCTCAGAATCACACATGCAAGTAGAGGTTGTAGGACACGTAATCAATAATACCCGACAGGGTGGGTGGTATTGCGCTATATCGGACTGCACAGGGGCGTAATGAGGCCCAACACCACAGGCGTAGGGCCTTATAGCCTCTAGAAGGTCTGGTACAGTGCAATACCACCCAGACTGGAGAGTATTTTTGCACTTAGAAAGTGGGTAATAGGTAACATTTTTAATAAAATAAAATCCAAGAGTACAAAGAAATAAAATAAATGTTAAACAGTAATAAAAATACACTCTAATGTAAAGTAGTCCCTTTAATGGTACACTTGCCAGTAGAGGGCGCTGCTGCTTTGCAGGACCTATTGCAGTCACTTGTGTTTTCTGCTCTGTAGACTAACTTCTTTCCCAGTGCCTGAATTGTTTGCACCCCCCCCCATTGTAAGCATGCTGGAATACAATTGAAAATGGGCTGTGAAATCAGATTTGTTTTGTTAGTTCCCCCAAAGTCCCCAACCTTAATGGCAGAGTAGCTGTTCATTTTATATTTTTTGGGGGGGGGGGCAGAGAGAGAGAGAGAGGGAGAGAGAAAGAGCTAGAGCAGAAAGCTGCATTAGCACTGAGGAGGATAATGCTGTAAGGATTAAGCCATGAGAAAGGATAGGTCTACTGTGGAATTAATTCATGGTCAGGGGGACTGGGACACGAGGCTGAAGGCTGAGTGCCTCCAATGACCCAACCATGGATTAATTCCACAGTAGACCCATCCTTCTGAGTGGCTTAATCCTCTTGTAACATGGTAATGATTGTATGACTAATATTCTCTGAATAAATGAGAACAGACAGACTGATTTAGTTTTGGAATGCTTTATGCTGAGCTGTTAAACATGGTGTACACACAGTACAACACAATTGGAACACACCTATTGGAAATACTGTGGCTGCTATTTAACTTTTGCAAAAATAGCTTTCATTACAAGCTTTATGCTTTCTAACATCGAAACATATTTTAAAACTTTTCAAAAACTTGCAGTTAACTTCTTACGTTAGGTTCTTCGATTTTCATCTGTGTGTATTACAAGATATCGGTTGCACAGCATGATGGGAGCATGCTAGGGTAGATCTTCATGTTTTGTTCCTGCAGTTCCCTTGCAGACCAATAGATGGCTGTGAAACAATGCTAGCAGCACAGCACTCTTTTTCCATATGTACTGAATTGAGCCAATCTGAAAAAACATTCATAGACCAAGTATTATTTTTCTGAGTATTAACTTCACTTTTTTTTCCTCTCTACATTATCTAGCTCAACACGACGTTTACTGCTCTCACCTTTCAAATACTTTATTTTGACTAGTATTGTTAATGTCTTTCATTGATTTCCTTTTGTTTTTCTCACTTTCTTTATTTTTCTTTTCATCCATAGAAGTTGCCTCTTTCTTTGATCTTGCGTTGTTTATTTCACTGTCTGTTATTTTTGCTTCCTGTTATAGGAGGTGAACTTTTTTAACGAAGAAAACACAGGTATGCACCTGGGAACCGTGCTCCAGCAAACAAGTAAAGATATAGACAGTTCAAACAAGCCAGCACCGGTATTGTAGCAAGTGAATCCAGACCGCACCGATAGAGGTTTGAATCGAACAAAAGGAAGCAAACTATGGGTGCTAAAGTGCTTCATTTCATTCAAAAAAAATGCCCTGCTTCCACATAAAGCTAAAAGACCACAAACTTCCAACGCATTTCACGCCCCCTGGCGCTTAATCATGAGAATACCAACACCACACAAAGCTACACTTATATTTAAGAATCTTAAAGTGACAATATCAAAATGAATCAACGTTTGACATTTACAAATAGAACACTTAAAAACATAATCTGCAGGCTTAATAAATAAGCATTATAGCTCTAAATATTACATTTTACTTTTTTACCACTATAATTAGTGTCCTCTTCAATTTCTTAGGGATCCACTTTCCATGCAAGTGGTAAATGATGAAATCTATAAAATAAAATAAACGGATGCAAATTAATATAAATTGTTAACAATAAGATGTTTCTATACATCAATTAAATCTAATCCAATCTTAAACTACTTTTTTAAAAATGGTTTTATATCAATTCTTTCATTTAATCCTGGTGTTTCTGATCCACCCATGAGCAAAAATCCAATACTGCTCTCTTTTCAACAGAATGTTATAATCACCACCCCTTGGGCCTCTCATGGGTTTTCAACCCAACAAAATGACCATTTATGTTCTTTAACATCACTTACTTTACACATATGAATTGCTAATGCATTTTGCTATCACCATTCTTTATCGCCTCAAATGCTCACCACCCTCTCTTTAAACTTCCTTTTAGTTTTACCTATATAAAAACAACACATGTACAAGAGGCCAAATAAATGACCCCTTCTGTTGCACAGGTAATAAAACCTCTGACCTTTATAAGTCTTTTAGTCTTAGGGTTAATAAAAGTTTTAGTTTGTATAATATTTTGGCAAAATTTACAATTTCCACACCTAAAACATCCATCTTGACATGCAGGTAACCACATCTTTTTATTTTCATATTTAGGTTGTACTTAATGTACCAAACTATCTCTTAAACTTCTTCCTCTTTTATGTACAAATCTTGGCTTTACATCTCTAAGATCCTTTAAACCATGGTCTAAACTTACTAGAGGCCAATGTTTATTAATAATTCCTCCAATTTCCTTAGATTGTGCACTATATGTGCTTACAAAATTAATTCTAGAATCAGATTTTTGTTTCTTTTCCAGTTTCTGCATGACCTTTGACCTTTCTAACTTATCCACTTCTTCCCTGGCCCTGGTAACAATAGCAGCTGGATATTTCCTTTCATATAAACGCTTTTCTAACTCATCAGCTCTCTTCTTATACATTGACCCAGTACTACAATTCCTTTTAACCCTAAGGAATTGTCCCTTCGGTATGCCTGCTATAGTATGGAAAGGGTGACTACTGTCAGCCTGTAATAAAGTATTTCTATCTGTCTTTTTTCTGAACAGATCTGTTGCAATCCCTCCCTCACCATCCTTTTTAATTATCAAATCAAGAAAATTAATATATGTAGTACTAAAAGATAGAGAAGACGCAAATTTTCATTACTTTGCTCTAAAAACTTCACTAATTCAAATAATTCATCCTCACTACCAGTCCAAATAATCACTATATCATCTATAAACGTCTATATAAATCTATTTTATCCTAAATGGGTTTTTCTCTCTATCTCATCTCTAATATATTCTTCTTCCCATTTTCCAAGATATAAATTTGCAAAATTAGGGGCAGGTTGCTTCATCGCTGTTCCCTTAATTTGCACATATTGATCATCCATAAAGAAGAAAGTGTTAGATTTCAAAACAAATTCTGCCATTTTTACTAACATTTGTAGTTGGTATCTTATTGTCCTTCTTTCTAAATAGAATTTAGTGCTTCCAAACCCCTTCATGGGGTATATTAGGAATATAAAGATTCTACATCCGGTTACAAAAAGACTACCTCTTCAATTTCAATGTCACCCTAATATAGCAAGTATATCGCCTGTGTCCTTTATATAAGAAGGAATATTCTGAGCTAATGGTTTAACTAAAAATCAACATACTAGTGACAGAGGTTCAAGTCAAGAGCCATTTCCTGAAACAATGGGATGACCTGGGGGTTTACAAGACATTTATGTACTTTCGGTAATGTATATAGACATGCTTTCATAGATTTTGTACTTTCAAAAAGAAAAGTTTCATCAGTTAACCACTCTTTTCCTTTGCTTCCATCAGATAATTATCGATACATTCTTATATCTAGGGTCGGGTCTGAGGACACTTTTTATAAAAGATGTATTACTTAACTGCCTATGTACCTCTACAATATACTTGTCTGTATCCATTATAACAATTGAGCCACCTTTGTCTGCCTTTTTAATAGTAATTCTCCTATCCTTCCCTAATACATCAATAGCAGTCTTTTCAGCTCTGCTCAGATTATTCATAAGTCTATAGCCCTCACCCTGAACATTTTTATCTAAATCCATCAGATCTCTCTCACAGCTCTTAACAAAAGCTTGTACACCAGATGTCAAAGGTGGGCAAAAAACAGAGGTTGATTTAAATCTGTGATATGACATATCATTATCTATAGAAACTGATGACTCACTTACCCCTCGGTCTATACAGCTACCTTCTTCCTTCCTATTAAAAAAGGATGCAAGGGAAAGGTTTCTAGATAATTTATGACAATCCACTATAGTTTCAAACAAATTAAACCTCTGTTGTGGAACAAAAGAAAGTCCTTTATTCAATAAATCCATTTCAGGAGCAGTTAATGCCCTCGAAGAAATGTTAATAACATTATTTATTGATATCCTCTTCTCATCCTCCATCTCATATTCCATCCATTTCTTCCTCTGCTGAAAACGCCATCTCCTCTGTTTCCTACCCCCCCTCCGAATTCGTTTTTTTGACTCTGATTATAATTCAGACATTCACTCCGCCTTGGGCCTTCAGGAGATTTCCCTATGTCTGATATTACAATATGTTCATCTTCTCCTAAGTATCCATCTTCCAGGCTACTCAAATCGTCTCTTTCACCTCTATCATGCTTATTTAGAATGGATTTTGTAGGTGTTTTAACAAAAATACCAGGACTTAAACTAGTGTCAAACTTGACTCTCTTTCCCCATTCAAAAACTCGATTAGTCTCATAATCATTAGCATCACGTTCAAACTTCGTTCTTTTAATTTCTTGAATTTTATTATCATATTTAAATAAATTCTGTTTAAAACTCTGGCAGTAATCCTCATAAAAAAGATGGTCTTTATGTTTATACAGAGCTTCTTCTTTAGATCTAATTTCCTTTTCTGTCTCCAGCTGTATAGCTGCATTTTCCTTTAAAATAAGCTCCATATATTGTTTGCTAGCTTCATGACTAATTTTATACCACTTCTCTAAAAATCCTTCTCTTTGTAATCCAAACGAAGGTTTTTTAACAACTCTCAAACCTTGTGGTACGCGATCCACCTCCAAATAGGTTCTCAATGAAATCCTTTCCCAATACAATCTTTTAGCTCTGAACGCTGCCCTTTCAAACTGTTGAAATGCTTGTCTGATATTTTTAGGGCTTACCTCGGACTTCCCAGTCCTCTTCAAGAGCTCTGCAAAAGTATCCGCTTGTTGTCTCCTTGTATAAAATCAAATCCTTCAGAGTCATGTTTTCTCCCAATTCGCATTACGGGCGCTTCAGACCTTCCTGCCACCCTTTCCATTGTTACATGCCATGACTCCCAAGGAACACGCCAACTTGTTTCAAAATAGTCCTAAAATACTTTTTTTCTAAAGAGCTCACAAAACTTCATTCAAATGCTCCACTTATGAACGGACTTGAAACAAGAATCTGCATCAACTTGGAGGTTTTTAACTTGCAATGTTTCTTAAATATAACCCGCGCAAATAAATGACCTTGATCACAGGTGAACTTTTTTAACGAAGAAAACACAGGTCTGCACCTGGGAACCGTGCTCCAGCAAACAAGTAAAGATATAGACAGTTTTAGAGGTACATAGGCAGTTAAATAATACATTTTTTTATAAAAAAGTGTCCTCAGACCCGACCCCTAGATATAAAGAATGTATCGATAATTATCTGATGGAAGCAAAGGAAAAGGGGTGGTTAACTGATGAAACTTGTTCTTTTTTGAAAGTACAAAATCCTATGAAAGCATGTCTATATACATTACCGAAAGTACATAAATGTCTTGTAAACCCCCCGGGTCATCCCATTGTTTCAGGAAATGGCTCTTTGACTGAACCTCTGTCACAGTATGTTGATTTTTTTATTAAACCATTAGCTCAGAATATTCCTTCTTATATAAAGGACACAGGCGATATACTTGCTATATTAGGTGACATTGAAATTGAAGAGAGTAGTCTTTTTGTAACTTTGGATGTAGAATCTTTATATTCTAATACACCCCATGAAGGGGGTTTGGAAGCACTAGAATTCTATTTAGAAAGAAGGGACAATAAGATACCAACTACAGAAATGTTAGTAAAAATGGCAGAATTTGTTTTGAAATCTAACACTTTCTTCTTTATGGATGATCAATATGTGCAAATTAAGGGAACAGCGATGGGAGCAACCTTTGCCCCTAATTTTGCAAATTTATATCTTGGAAAATGGGAAGAAGAATATATTAGAGATAGAGAGAAAAACCCATTTAGGGATAAAATAGATTTATATAGACGTTTTATAGATGATATATTGATTATTTGGACTGGTAGTGAGGATGAATTATTTGAATTTGTGAAGTTTTTAGAGCAAAGTAATGAAAATTTGCGTTTTCTCTATCTTTTAGTACTACATATATTAATTTTCTTGATTTGATAATTAAAAAGGATGGTGAGGGAGGGATTGCAACAGATCTGTTCAGAAAAAAGACAGATAGAAATACTTTATTACAGGCTGACAGTAGTCACCCTTTCCATACTATAGCAGGCATACGAGGACAATTCCTTAGGGTTAAAAGGAATTGTAGTACTGGGTCAATGTATAAGAAGAGAGCTGATGAGTTAGAAAAGTGTTTATATGAAAGGAAATATCCAGCTGCTATTGTTACCAGGGCCAGGGAAGAAGTGGATAAGTTAGAAAAGTCAAAGGTCATGCAGAAACTGGAAAAGAAACAAAAATCTGATTCTAGAATTAATTTTGTAAGCACATATAGTGCACAATCTAAGGAAATTGGAGGAATTATTAATAAACATTGGCCTCTAGTAAGTTTAGACCATGGTTTAAAGGATCTTAGAGATGTAAAGCCAAGATTTGTACATAAAAGAGGAAGAAGTTTAAGAGATAGTTTGGTACATTCAGTACAACCTAAATATGAAAATAAAAAGATGTGGTTACCTGCATGTCAAGATGGATGTTTTAGGTGTGGAAATTGTAAATTTTGCCAAAATATTATACAAACTAAAACTTTTATTAACCCTAAGACTAAAAGACTTATAAAGGTCAGAGGTTTTATTACCTGTGCAACAGAAGGGGTCATTTATTTGGCCTCTTGTACATGTGGTTGTTTTTATATAGGTAAAACTAAAAGGAAGTTTAAAGAGAGGGTGAGTGAGCATTTAAGGGCGATAAAGAATGGTGATAGTAAAAATGCATTAGCAATTCATATGGGTAAAGTAAGAGATGTTAAAGAACATAAATGGTCATTTGTTGGGGTTGAAAAACCCATAAGAGGCCCAAGGGGTGGTGATTACAATAACATTCTGTTGAAAAGAGAGCAATATTGGATTTTTGCTATGGGTGGATCAGAAACACCAGGATTAAATGAAAGAATTGATATAAAACCATTTTTAAAAAAGTAGTTTAAGATTGGATTAGATTTAATTGATGTATAGAAATATCTTATTGTTAACAATTTATATTAATTTGCATCCGTTTATTTTATTTTATAGATTTCATCATTTACCACTTGCATGGAAACTGGATCCCTAAGAAATTGAGGAGGACACTAATTATAGTGGTAAAAAAGTAAAATGTAATATTTAGAGCTATAATGCTTATTTATTAAACCAGCAGATTATGTTTTTAAGTGTTCTATTTGTAAATGTCAAAAGTTGATTCATTTTGATATTGTCACTTTAAGATTCTTAAATATAAGTGTAGCTTTGTGTGGTGTTGGTATTCTCATGATTAAGCGCCAGGGGGCGTGAAATGCGTTGGGAAGTTTGTGGTCTTTTTAGCTTTATGTGGAAGCAGGGTGCATTTTTTTTAATAAAATGAAGCACTTTTAGCACCCAGAGTTTTGCTTCCTTTTGTTCGATTCAAACCTCTATCAGTGCGGTCTGGATTCACTTGCTACAATACCGGTGCTGGCTTATTTGAACTGTTATAGGAGGTGCAGGTTCGTCTTTACAATAGTGTGTATTTACCAAGGTAGTGATGCCCTCTACTCCACACCCACACAAAAGTTGACATTAAAATGATGCATTGCTGTCCTTCTGTGCTTCACTTGCGAATGGTGATCCACTGGGTGCGTGGGTGGCAAAATCAGGGAATTCTGCTGTTTTACGATGGCTGTGAAATGAAGCTAGCAGCACAGCACTGTTTTACAGCCATCTGTTGGGCTACCATGGAACTGCACTTGAGCAAAGAATTGCTGGAGCAAGCAGAAACAGCAAAATATTTGCATACTGTTCTTACTTGTATGCTGCTTTTGCCTATGGTGGATTGTCAAGGTACTACATTACAAACCATGGTCTACTTGGGAATTAGACCATGGTTGATGAAGTACCACCTATTATATTTAGGCCAATAGAAATTCAATATTTCAGTGTGGAGATTTATGCCATGTTACAGAATGAATTAATAGTGGGAGAGCTACAGCAGTGCTGAGGAGGAAGAGTGTGGTGAATGTGGTTGCCACACCAGCTGGCAGGGAGTTTGCAGACTGCAGTGTGTATGGTCGGCAGAATGCTGCGAGCGCGAGGAGACATGCACCGGGATAGTGCTCTCAGTTAGAACAAGAAACAGGTGATTTCTATTTCTTTTACACTGTATTTTTTATGTTCTCTTTTACTTATCTAGTGTCAGTTTAATTTTTACTTGGCTGGGAGCAGCAGAGATTGGGATGATGTGGCATAGTGGCAGCAAACCCAAGGGTCCCAGTGAGGTAAAAGCATGATGCCACTGATGATGTTTTATTTAATTTAGGCAAGCTGCACAGAAGTTTCAGATACCAAAAACTAAAATGTTACATTTGTGTGCCATATGCCCTAACCAACACGGGGGGTAGTAATCTGTTGCAAACCGAGCAAACAATGCGGTGGCAGTTCAAAAGTGAAAATTCTGTTGCCACAAAGATTTGGAATATAATCAGGTAGCAGAGATGGACTCATTATTTCCCAGTCTCTGTTGCCTAATACTGGACTGGCTGGTTGGCAACCTTGGCCAATCAGCTTTCAGGATTCCCCTGACCCATTTTCTAAAGGTATTTATCCTGCACTGGTGTGGTAATTATTTGAATTATAATGGTACATCTTTACGCATTGCTGTAGGGTGTCTAGTACAGTAGCCACATTTATTGCTTTAAGTAAAACAACAACGCAGCTCTCATCTCCATTGCAGGCTATCTGCCACTAAGGGCCAGACTATAGACATGACCTATTAAACAGAGATGTGATCCTCAATAGCACAAAACAAGCCCCTTTTAGTTTTTCACTTTATTTCATAGCAGTATTCCTTGCCTTTCCAGTCTGCTGCTGAATGCTGTTATTTCTTTTTTTGCAATTAAGTATTTTTTATTTTCATTTTCATACTTAAAAACAGACAATATCAAGTGTCAGTACATTTTACAGGAAGGAATTGAAGTCCCCGAGGTGACTTACCCTCTAATAACTCATAATAACAGTCAAAGGTAAAAGGTGCTGAAGAAAAACACATCAAGAAAAAAAGAAAGAAGACAAAGAAATTCGCCTGCCCTCCTTCCCACAATCTTGAACAATCAGAAAATCAAAAGTCAAACAAAAAAATCAACCCCCTTAATATTTAGGACATAATCTGTGGTCTGGTCCAACTACAAAGACATCTTGTAACAATATGTCAGTTACCTGTTGTTCGCCCATCCACACCCAGGAGGAATAGTTAATGATGAGAGGACAACTATTAGTATCTGAATTTATCTTTTAACTCTCTAAAGAAAACTCCCCATGTCTCTTGAAATCTGGCAAATGCTGTTATTTTTGATGAGTGAACTGTGATCTTCCCCTGTCCCAGCTACTGTAGACTGATTAAATCAATTATGAAGGACAGATCTTTCCATCCCACTGTCTTTCAGTTGGAAAGTATGGGCAAAGCATGCAGTAACCCAAAAAAAGTACATCTCTGATTTCCTCAGTCAAGCTTTCTGCTGCAGTACCACTCCTTATCTCTACTGGGACTGATTCAATTAGATTAATTCATTAAGACAGATGTTTTTGTACCTCTGTTTTTCAGTTAGAAAACGTAGAGCTGAGCAAGGAGCAAAACCGAGTCCAATGACTAGATTTTCTCTCTCCCTAATCTGTTTGGTCTTCTGGCAGTTTCTGACTACTGTAGCAGCATCACACACAGGGAGAGGTGTAAACACACACCAGCCAGCAGCTACAACGTGACCATAGTGCACCAACTCTTTACAATAGCCTGCATTTATTTATAAAGCCCAAGTACTGTATGTTTTTTTAAACAGAACTGCTTAGGTTTTAGTTTTTAGCCACTAACCCCCACCTGCCCACATTATCTCTCCCTGTCTGTCTCTATCTCTACCACTCTCTCTCTCTCTCTCTCTCTCTCTCTCAATCTCTTGCTCTCTCTTCTAAGACTGGTTATATTGTATGTTGAAGCAGAGTATAAATACCCTACTATGTCAGATCACATGGCTGCTGCATTGCTGTTGAAGAGGCTTGGGCATCAAGTCTTACTATTAAGAGTGACCCTGTGAGACTTGGCCCTTTCCTCCTCTGCAGCTCATTCACACTTGTGCATGGCCAGGCACTGAGCCACTCAGTCATGTGACACACCATCACCACACCCACCCAGCCATGTGCACGATTGATGGAGCAAAGTCTGCCCTGATCTCAGAGGTGGGAGGAGGGGAGACTGCTGTGTGTGTGTGTGTGTGTGTGTGTGTGTGTGTGTATATGTGTGTTTGTGTGCGTGCACGCGCAAGCACGTGTGTGTGTGTGTGTGTAATCTCACATACAAAAAAAATGTAAGCAGCTTTCTCTATGGCTCATCCAAGGACTTGGAACTGGACTCAAGAGTCTGAATCCATATTTATCTGAGTCCATGGATGAGTTCTGGTCCCAGGGGAATGGGGTTCTGATATGTGGTGGAAAAATCCATCCACCCCTACCTGCCACCCCATATTAGTGAATAGGGAATACAGGACATCAGACCCTAAATAAGGGGGCCATAATCCCTGCCTGTACACCTCCTTGGGTTGGCTCCCCCCTCCCTCAGTGTTCAATCATACTCCCTGGGATACTTTATTGATAAATTACTCAGATTGCCTGCCCCACCCATTTCCCTTACTCCGGCACTGTGACAAGTCTACTCTGTTAGATATGTGGATATAGCTCTTTTGCATGTCCCAAAATTTGCATCCAGGATGGGGGATCAGGCCTTCTCTGTCTTTGTGCCAAAATTCTTGTACTCCCTTCCCCTTGAAATTTGGAGACTCCCCTCACATGGGTTCTTTAAAAGTGCCATCCATAGGCATCTGCTGAGTTTGACAGCCTGTCACTGTGCTGAATAGATCCCCAATATTATTGTTCCTTGTTAAGGTCCCACTACCTGGATTTCTGACCCAGGCTTAAGCTGCCATGTGAAATCTTATGTTTTCCTCTATGAATGGTTGAATATCCAGTTTTGTCAGATTTGACTGTATGTATAGGGGGTGCAGCGAGGGCAACAAAGATGATTCAGTGTTTGGGGAAATTGCCATATGAGGTCAGACCAAGAGAATTAAACATGTACACACTGGAGGAGAGGAGGGACGGTGGGTGGGATATGATTGAGACCTTCAAATACATTAAAGGGATAATCAAAACAGACACAGAGGGTCTATTCAGGAGGAAGGTGGGGAGAGACACCAGAGGCCATGACATGAGATTGGAGGGGGTAGATTCAGAAGGGAGGTGAGGACGCATTTCTTTACAGAGAGGGCGGTGGCGTAGTGGAATGCACTACCAGCTGAAGCAGTGGCATGCACCACAGTGGACTGCTTCAAGAAGGAGTGGGACAGGGCAAAGGGGAGGGTAAAGGGAGGTAAGGGGAGGGGGGTAGGGCAGCTGCTGAATAAGGAGCTAGCTGCATTCACGAGCAGCCTAGATAGACCATGATGGCCTTTTGCTGCTGGCAATTTTCGTATGTTCATATGTTCTTAAATCTTTGTACTTTAGTCCATGCTTGTTCCATAATTGAATTGTTTTTCATTATTTAACTGTTACTGGTTGTTACTTGTATTATGTATCATGTATACTTTTTGTGTTATTGTTTCCCTGTTGTACTCTCCCGGGTCATACCTGAAAATAGACCTTTACGTGTTTAGTGTACCTTACCCAGTAAACAAAAAGTAACTAAATAAATAAATAACAAGGGTCAGCAACCCCCTCTCCCGCGTACGTCTTTGAGTATAAACATTATAAGTGCTTTTATGAAAAAGAATAGTGCCTTAAATAAAAAAGAATGATTGTCAAGTCCAACTGATCTTTTTAGCTTCTTTCTTTACATTAGCACCATTGGGAACAGTATGGAGAATTGACTCCAAAACTGTAGCAGGATTTAGTTAATTACTACAGCTTATCGGTAGTGTAAAAACTGGGTCACTGTGAGGTTTCTTTCTGACCTAAAGCGAGGATCAATCCATGCAGCAGTGCACTATATGCACCAGTAGAGCAAAAAGGGAAACATTCCGGTCTTCTCAAGCATAAGTAAATCTGCTTCTTATTATTCATCTGGCAACAAC
The DNA here is from genome assembly GCA_016271365.2 of Neoceratodus forsteri. Lineage (NCBI taxonomy): Eukaryota > Metazoa > Chordata > Ceratodontiformes > Ceratodontidae > Neoceratodus > Neoceratodus forsteri. Next base: position 63,305,292 of record CM057453.1, read on the forward strand.
CACAAACACAGCCTCCACTTATCATACGTGTATGGAAATACATGGAAAGATAATAACATATAAATGTCATGTTTTGTAGCAAGTAACTAGTTCTGAAGAATAAGCAACCCCAAGATTGCAGTTTACAGTCTTAGCTGGAGCCCGTTACGCTGTGCAGCACAATTATCAGCAAAACAAGTACAAGAAGCTTATTACCATTTAATGGAACCTGATATCTTGGGGAACTTTGGACAAAAAAACACATTTAGTCACACACCTGTATATATTTCATATGTTTCTAGTAAGCAGCGTTCCATTTTCCTTCTCATTTATCCATATGTCAGGGGCTCTTTAAATGAGGAATCTACTGCTACACAGATGTAATCATAAGCCAGACAACAGATGAAGGCATTTGTGGATCAGCAACCCTACTAATTGTTCTTTAATACCAGTACCCTTTCATGCTGCAACATATGACTTTTTAGTACTTTACATTTTTTTATTGCAAAAGCAAATTTATATCTTTATGAGCCAATACACAAACATGAATCAGAGGTGCTCACCTTTGGTAATCCAGAGCCTTAGCATGGAATGCAGGAAGTGGAAACAAACCATTTGCCAGGGTTAATATTTAATCACATAATATGCTGTTAAATTACACAATCCAGTTTCCTCTGCAGTGCCAGACCACATACAAGACTGATGCAAGAAAAAGTTATATTATGCTGAAAAAGTTGGCCAAGCAGGACATTTCCTGGGTTAATAAAACCAGGAAACAATTTCCCCATGGAAATGAGGCAGTTTCCATTTTATGGAAACTGCATAAAACAATTCAGTGAACAGGAATCCTGGTGGACTACATTGTTGTGCCGGGTTGAAACTACATAACCACTGTTGCACATTTCCTGTACCTGGTTAGCCCCAAGGACATCTATTGTGCAGTAGGTGAACACAAACTGTTGCTGTTCTTGGAGACTCTCTGGCATCAGTGCTATAGATTGAGATTCTGAGCTTCAAGTTCCAGGATATTGTACTATCTGCCTGTGAATTGTTTTTTTAATTCACATTGCTCTGTGGGTGTCTTTAATCCTTACCTCTCAGTTTTATGGTAGTTCAATATGTTGTCAGTTCTTCATTACTGTAAAATAACATCATTAAATTTACAATTTATTTACCCAGCATAGTCCAGCTAAGAGGCAACATCTTTACAGTGGGGTCCTGCTTATACCCATTTCCACAGCTGGAGGGACTGGGTCACTGGAAGGGTTAATGACTTGCTCTAAGTCACACAGGGGATATTTGGCTCTAGTGGGGGTTCAACCTGTGATCTGGTTCCCAAGCTGGTGCCTGAACCACTAAACATGGCTCTAGTAGGTGTTCAGCCTGTGCTCTTCTGGTTCCCAAGCTGGTGCCCGAACCATTAAACATGCTTCTAGTGGGGGTTCAGCCTGTGCTCTCCTGGTTCCCAAGCTAGTGCCCGAACCACTAAACATGGCTCTTGTGGGGGTTGAACCTCTGCACTCTTGTTTTCCAAGCTGGTGCCTGAACCAGTAAATATGGCTGTAGTAGGGGTTCAACCTGTGCTCTCCTGGTTCCTAAGCTAGTGTCTGAACCACTAAACATTGCTCCAGTGTGGGTTCAGCCTGTGAGCTCCTGGTTCACAAGCTGTTGCTAACCACTAAACATGGCTCCAGTGTGGGTTCAGCCTGTGACCTCCTGATTCACAAGCTGGTGCCTTAACCACTAAATGTGGCTCTGGTAGGGTTCAGCCTATGCTCTCCTGGTTCCCAGGCTGTTGCTAACCACTAAACATAGCTCTAGTGTGGGTTCAACCTGTGGTCTCCTTTTTCCCAAGCTGGTGCCCTAACCAGTAGACATGGCTCTAGTAGGGGTTCAGCCTGTGCTCTCTTGGTTCACAAGCTGGTGCTTACCACTAAACATGGCTCTAGAAGGGGTTCAGTCTGTGATCTGGTTCCCAAGCTGGTGCTAACCACTGAAAATAGCTTTAGTAGTGGTTCAACCTGTGATCTCCTGGTTTCCAAGCTGGTGCCCTAATCACTAGACATGGCTCTAGTAGAAGTTCAGCCTGTGATCTCTTGGTTCCCAAGCTGGTGCCGTAACCACTAAACAACACTGTCACCAGGTTTTAAGCAGACAAGTTGCTAGCAATGTGAAATTTTCTCTTTTCTTATGAAGTAGGGTTAAGTCTCAGGAAGAACAGAATTTGAAACGTAGGCTGTGTCAATATGACATTACAGAGATACTTGATACTGAAAGCCTTAAAAGACATTTCCTATGGATGTCAGCAATTTGAAATCCTTTGAAACATAGAAATGATCAGTACTCAATGCTGAACAAATATCTTTGAACACAATAAGGTGTAAACCCAGCTGCAGTATCCGCCATTAATTGTAATGTTGAAAAAACCCAGATGAACCCAGTAGTCTGACCACATATGGCAATCCTGGATGTCTATTTTTAAATTTAATTCTTGCATAAAAGTAAAGATAAAGCATAGACATGTATTTTGCATTTCATGAGACATGAACTGATGATGCATTTCTGTCATTGAGCATCAACAGTGTAGTTTTGAGACCCTTGTATCTGGAGAAGGCTAAAGCTCTGAGATTGAAGCACAACCACGATGCAAAATACTTCTAACACCAGGAATGAAACATGCCCTAGCCTCACAACCCATAGCTTCTGAGCAGGGTTGCTCCAGAGACAGAATGGATCTTTAATCTATTTCAAGGCACTCAGTGTGGCAATCATGCACCTCTTTCTTCCTAATCCAAAGATCAATTTCTCCACTGAAGAGACTGGTCACCTCAAAACTTCCCTCATCATCAGTTTGGCAATTTTTTTCCTTTACAGTGTTTACCTAGTTATTTTAGCACTGTTTATCATTTTTAGGCATTTTTACTCATTCTCAGTTCCAATTGCTATTGAACCGAGAACACGCTAATGGCCCACCTTTTGAGAACCACAAAGTGGGAGAACAAGCAAACTGTGTAACTCAGTTCTATGTGATAACAGCAATCGTGGAATAGCGATCATTGTTTGGACGAGTGTACATCACTGAAAATAAATAACGGTGATGTACACTCACAGCCACTGGGGTTGCTAACCAGCAGTGCTTTTCTCATCTTGTCCCTCACCAAGGCATTGTTCTGGTCTAGCCTCTCAATTTCCATCCTGGTGTCTTCGGACAACTGATGTTGCACCCTTTCAGTCTCATGCATGTTGACGGGGTTCTTGAGGCATCTCCTCTGTATGTGCCCACTTACACCACACCTCCTGCAGATGGGTCTGCCTTGACCATCAAATTGGTCAGTCTGGCACCTTCCTTCTCCCCCTCTCCTGGACTGGGATTCGTTGAACCATCTTCCTCATTCGTTTTGCATGTGGGCAGCCCTCCTTGAGTCCTTTTACTTCCTGACAAATTTCTGTCATAGCTCACGTCAAGGTAGCAATTTGTTCCATGAAGTCTGAATTTTGGCTGGAGTTGGTTGCCATAGGATGGACTGGCACCTGTGCCATTTGACCACACAAGGTTCGGGCGTCTGAGAGATAATCTGGGTGCCCACTCATGGATTCTCAATTGTAAATCCACTCTTTACTGGACAGCTCCGCACTCAGTGGCCACCTATGCCACAAGTCTTCTCATACTGATCCTTCTATCTACCCAGAGGCGTCACCATCTGTGTGTAGGTTATCACATCTTCTCCTGCTCAGCCTGATCCCAGCACCTTTATGGCTTTCTCCTCGAAATCTGGAAAGTCTGCATCCGGGTCTTGGAGCTGTAATATCCACAGTTTCCTTCTCAGAGCTTCACTATGTGCCCCTTTCACAAACTTTTCTGTCAGAACATGATCTGGATTGATGATCTCTTGGGTGTCTACTCTCTTACTCACCCTCAATAACTCTTGGAGGCTTAAAGCATACTCCTGGAGAGTCTCCTGAGGCCTTTGGGCACAGGAGAAAAACTTTATTTTTAGACTGGATGCAGTGTGAGTGTTGAAAATTTGCTGCAGCCTCTGCAAGATCTGATCAGCCATGGTCTTTGCACCTGCAGGCCATGACTGAACCTCTCTGTGGGCAGCCCCTTTTACCTGTCTGATAAGTATTTCCACCTTCTGTATTTCTGGAACTTAATACAATTGGAACATGGCCTGCATTTTAGAATGGAATTCCCCTAAACTACTGGTTCCATTTCCATCCTTCTCTCCT